>OW799237.1:30049076-31484909 GCA_941918925.1 Phyto melanocephala | reverse complement strand
AAGAACACGGTTTTTTCGACCTACTCTTGCTTTTCGAGCTATAACTCTCTTCCTAATATTCCGATTTAGCCCATTTTCAATACCAAACAAACCTTGTCTATAAGAAAGATTCTGGCAAAATTTGAGCCCCCTAGCCTTTTCGGTGCGACCTCTATCGTGCTTTCAACAGACGGACAGACGGACGGACATAGCTAGATCGTCATAAAATCAAACCCCGATTCAGAATATATATACTTTATGGGGTCTAAAATGGATATTTCGATGTGTTACAAACGGAATGACAAAATGAATATACCCCCACCATTTTTTTGGTGGCGGGTATAAAAATTGCTATTTTTAATTAATTGAAGTACATTAAGTCGAAAAATACGATTACCTGTATCTATTCCACTATTGCCTACGAACAAAAAATAATAATAAAATAAAACAAAAAGCTTTCATTGGCGGATTTCTATTTGAGTTTACTTAATAAGTTCTCTTTAAATTTGAAATAATTATTTTTAGAATTCTTTGTGTTTTATTTGTTTTACTTTTCTATTTGTCAGTTATCCGGCTATAAAAGGAAGGGGAGCTTAATAAGTTGATATTGTTGTACGGAAGTCGCAACTAGTCGTATACGAGGTTGTTAAAAAAAAATTAAATATTAATATTATCAAAATGATTGTATTCAAAAATTTGAAATTATTTTGCATTTTTGTACTAAGCTTTGGTATGTCTACAGAAGGACGTTCTGTATCGCAAATGGGGGATGTCGTAATTGATATAACTGATGGTAAGTATTAAAAAAAAATATACGAACTATTATGTTTTTACTTAAGAAATTGTTAATTGAATGTTTTCAATAGAGAAATGGCAGTGTGATAAAATTGAATGTCCTTTAGAGACTGTCAGCTGCTTCGTTTCTAAATCTAATGAAGAAGATCCTTCGGTGTTAAAACGTGTCAACATTTGCTATTCTAAAGACAAAGAGATATTAAAACAAGAACATTTTAATTCAACAGCTAATCCCAATACTAAAATTAGGTTTCAGACCAATTCTACACGCAATGGTATTGTCTCCGTAGCTGATGGTCACTTGGATGGCAAAAAATTAAACAAAGAGGTCAATAAGGAAATTGCAAACTCTGTTAATAAAATGAAAGATATACATGACAAGGCTATGAAAATGCACAAAGACATCACTGCGCACATTCATAATCAGATAAGAAATATGCAAAACAACCTAGGTGGAATGGATTATCCTGGAAACTATATGTATGATGACATACATTTTGGTCCAGCGTATTATCCAGATTATTACTATTAAAGGATTGAGTGCTCAACTTGCATAACGAGGTGACAAAAGACATTTCTGGAACATGAATTTGATGGATTTCCCTTAAAGCTGCATATAAATATTTTTAGTATGTACTAGTAAACATACATACAGACATACATATGTATGTACTTACGTATATATTTTTCTTTTTATTAAAACTATCTGTGGTAAATAAAACTAATCGCTAATGCATAAGAATAATAATGTTTTTTTTTTTAATTTTACTCAATCGATTTGCTACTTAATTAAGCAATATCAATCCGAAAAGTATTCACACTGGGATAAAGTTTCATTTGAGTGGGTTTTGAAAACAGGTGTTACATTTTTGTTTTGTTTTTGTATGCTTCTCCTGTGGTGCCAAGGGTATACATACATATATAGCCTTTTCATTCCGTTTGTAATTACTAGAATATTCATTCTCGACCCCACAAAGTATTTGTTTTTTTGAAAACTTAATAATAGGGGCGTCGTTTAAGCATTGACCGTATGTACCAACTTTTAGAAGCCTCCAGAGACTTGTGTCAGACATGTCTGGGAAATTTGATGTACGACATGCCTGTAAGATTTCTGACTGATTTCGTGTGTTACCAAACTTTGAATAAATAAATTGCATTATACATTAAAATAATAATAAAATAAATTAATTAAAATTAAAAAACAGGGTTTCAGTTGGTTTCTATACAATTTTTTTACGAATTTTTTTCGATATTATTTCAGGTTTCTCTGCGATATCGAATGTCGCCTAATTAATCAGAATTTTCCCTGCTTCTTCTATCAGATTTATATCGGACACGTCGGTAAAAATATCAGAATTTCCCACGACATGGATGCCAAAATTGGTGTCAACCACTTTATATGTTTTTCGGTCAGAAGTCTGACGGAATTGTTATAGAATTCTCAACAGTTGCCGGACAACTTTGCAGACTGGGTAATGCAATTTAATTTTTTTTCCATTGTTTATTTGTTTGAAAGCTACATGGGGTACTAAATAGTTACAATATAAAGTTTTTACTTTTTTCGGACCTTTAGGGGGTGAAGTATCAAAAAAGTGTCCGATACCTATCAACTTATTTTTTAAGTAGATTACGATACTATTTGAAATTAACCTGTATCATTTTAAGTTTAGCAGATATAATAAGGCTTTTGAGGACAAATACTATTGCTCATCACTCTTCATAGACATTTCTCAAGCCTTTGACAAGGTCTGGCATGATGGGCTTCTACATAAAATAGGTTCTTTGTTACCCCAAAATACCCACAAACTACTGCGAAATTATTTATTAGATCGTTCATTTGTAGTAAAGTATAAAGACTATACCTCAGACTCAAGAAAAATCGCAGAAGGAGTTCCCCAAGGCAGTATACTTGGTCCTCTCATGTATATAATTTATACATCAGCTATGCCCACTAATAACTTAATACACACGTCAACTTTTGCAGATGACACAGCATTTATAAGCATAGATAAAAATCCGGTAATTGCTTCTAATTGCCTGCAGAATCATATTAAAGAACTCGAAAAATGGCTCAACTAATGGAAAATAAAAGTAAACCCAGCAAAGTGCGCACATGTCACTTTCACTTTGAGAAAGGGAAACTGTCCTAACGTGAAGAAAAATAACATCGCTATCCCAGAGCAAAATCATATAAAATATCTTGGTATACACCTTGATCGACGCCTTACCTGGTCTCAACACATCGCATCTAAATCTATGCAACTCAAAACACTACAACTTCAGTGGCTTCTTTTTTCTCGTTCTGCTCTCAACCTAAACTACAAGGTTTTACTTTACAAAGCTATCATTAAGCCAATATGGACCTATGGAATCCAACTATGGGGAAGAGCTTCTGCTTCTAATATAGAGAAATTACAAAGACGGCAAAACAAAATATTTCGACTTATTACTGGAGACCCGTGGTACATTAGTAACGCGAATATTCACAAGGACCTTAATATTCCATTTGTTCGCGACGAAATAAAAACCTTCTGCTCAAAATATGTACGAAAACTGGAAACTCATCCAAATCTTCTCGCACAGAATCTGCTGTATTATAATGGACATACTCGACTCAGCAGGATCGACACATTGGCCCTCGTGGTCTCGTTAGAATGATGACCCCTATGCAATGAAAATTGGAGTCTCTATTGCAATGGCAAAAGACCCAGAAATGAGTTAATTTAAGACTTTAATACTTATTGTCATTTTCTTAATATAGAAAGATCCAATAAATAAATTGAGTTAATAAAAAAAAAAAAAATAATAATAATAAGGTGATTGATTTTATCCCCTTAAAGTTGGAATTTCGAAAAATTTCTTCTTAGTGGGTTACTAGATCAGAAGGAACCCACTGTACAAACTTCATATCCCAAGCTGTTTGAGTTTTGGCTGTGCGTTGACGAATCAGTCAGTTAGACACGATCCTCTTTGATATATGTATATAAAACAATCGAAATACCCATTAATATGTATATTAGTTTTTATGTGGTATGCCATTAATAATGGAAAACAATATCAGTCAAATGGCACCACGGCTCAATAACCCAAAATTTCCGCCTGCTTCAAAATTGCTAGAAGATGGAATTAGTAAAGTTATGGAGAATTGGTAATTAAAAATTGTTTGAAAAGAATAAGATTGTGCCTAACCATGTCGGCTATTTTGCTGATATTTATCCCTATTCTATTTAGCGTCGTCAACGACGATTTTTATAAGTTGTTGTAAATTCGTATTCCCGATATTTGGTATTCTGTAAGAAAATGTAACGTTGATGTTGCCTTTAATTGACTTTATCCTTGTTATTTTTATACCTGCCACCAAAAATATGGTGGGGGTATATTCATTTTGTCATTTCATTTGTAACACATCGAAATATCCATTTTAGACCCCATACAGTATATATATTCTGAATCGGGGTTTCATTTAATGACGATCTAGCTATGTCCGTCCGTCTGTCCGTCTGTTGAAAGCACGATAGAGGTCGGACCAATAAAGCTAGGGGGTTCAAATTTTGCCAGAATATTTCTTATACACAAGATTTGTTTGGTTTTGAAAATGGGCTAAATATTAGGAAGAGAGTTATGGCTTGCAATGCGAGTAGGTCAAAAAAATCACGTCCTTTCAACATGGAATAAAATGCAATTGTGTCCAAACGCATTAGCGTAGTGTCATGAAATTTCGAATGTATATTTCCTGAGTAAAAAAATATTTATCCCGAAAATTGCCAAAATCTATGAATAAGGAAAGGAGTTAAAAAACGTACGAAAATTTATACCGCGCTGTGTATTTTTCGGTATATTTAAAATCTAAAACCTAATAAAAGTGACAAAATTAGATGTACGATTCCAAAATCTTGCAACCATTGCTTTTTGGTCAAAGGTTTTGTACTTACAGAAAATAAATGTGGCACGCCCACTTTTATGCACATAACGCTATATATTTAAAGCCCCCAGACATATTCAAGATCCGTGTAAGGTACCAAAATATCAGAAATATTCGGAAGCAGTTCGGAATCGAAAATCGGAAAAATCGCTCTATTAACAACTGAGATATGATGAAGAAACCTTAACCACCTCGTCTTTTCACACTAACACAAGCTGGGTGAGATTTTTGAGATTTTAAAATTTTTTTTCTTGTTTTCGACCTTCTCCTTTTAAACTTTAATTTTGTGTTTATGTTTATTTTTATTTATACATACATAAACTCAATTCATAATTTTACAATGGGACGCTTTAAGCGGATAAAGTCATCTATATCTATATATATAAAAGTGAAACTCTGTGTGTGTGTGTGTGTTAGCTATAGACTCCGAAACTGTAAAACCGATCGGGCTCAAACTTTGGTAAGTTGTTGTACACATACCAGGGAGTGTTTATGGGTGAAAAAAAGTGGGCGGGGCCACGCCCATACAAAATTAGTTATCAGTTTTAGCTACTTGCACTTGACAGATTTTTCTGAAACTTTGCACACATATCGAGCTGTCATGACTAAAAAATTTCGTGATAAGAAAAGTGGGCGGGGCCACGCCCCTAAAAAAGTTTAAATTTTGAGGTACTTGCACTGGACCGATTTTTCTAAAACTTTGCACACATATTAAACTGTCATGACTTTATAATTTCGTGATTGAAAAAGTGGGCGGGGCCACGCCCATAAAAAATTAGTTATCAGTTTTAGCTACTTGCACTAGACCGAACTTTCTGAAACTTTGCAAACATACTGAGCTGTCATGACTTTACACTTTCGTCATTAGAAAAGTGGGCAGTGCCACGCCCATTAAAAAAATGTATCATTTTGAGGTCTTTGCACTCGACCGATTTTTCCGGAACTTTGCACACATATTGAGTTGTCATGACTATACAGTTTCATATTTAGAAAAGTGGGCAGTGCGACGCCCATAAAAAAAGGTATCATTTCGAGGTACTTGCACTGGACCGATTTTTCTGAAACTTTGCACACATATTGAGCTGTCATGACTATATAATTTCGTGATTAGAAAAGTGAGTAGGGCTAGGCCCATTAAAAAAGTTATAATTTTAAGATACTTTCACTAGACGGACTTTTCTGAAACTTTGCACACTTATTGAGCTGTCATTACTATACAGTTTCATAATTAGAAAAGTGGGCAAGGCCACGCTCATAAAGAAAAAGTTATAGTTTTTAGCTTTGCACTTGATATTCGATTAAAATTTAGAATGCGATTAAAATTCATGAAGGGGCGTAGCAACGCGCGCCGGGCTTTTCTAGTACATATATAAAAGTGAAACTCTGTGTGTGTGTTAGCTATAGACTCCGAAACCGTAAAACCGATCGGACTCAAACTTTGGCAAATTGTTGAACACATTCCAGCGAGTGTTTATGGGTAACAAAATGTAGGCGGAGCCACGCCCATAAAAAATCAGTTATCAGTTTTATCTACTTACACTTGACCGATTTTCCTGAAACTTTGCACATATATTGAGCTGTCATGACTATATAATTTCGTGATTAGAAAAGTGGGCAGTGCCACGCCCATAAAAAAATGTTATAATTTTTAGCTATTTAAACTTCAGCGATTATTCTGAAACTTTGCACATATATTGAGCTGTCATGACTATACAATTTCGGGATTAAAAAAGTGGACAGTGCCACGCTCATTAAAAAAAGGTATAGTCTATAGCTTTTTGCACTTGATATTCAATTTAAATTCAGAATGCATTTTTATTCATAAAGGGGCAACGCGCGCCGGGCTTTTTTAGTTATATATATAATGAAACATATATGTATATATTACTCGGTTTTTTACTCTTTCAGCTGGCGGTTTTTTCCAAATTTTAATTTTTCAAATGTCGAATAAATAAACCGTTTATTTACTCACATAAGTCGGTTTTTCTTATTTTTTGTTTTATCTTCATTTATCTTTCTAACCAAACGTTCCATACTATATTTATTACTCAAAAAATTAGAAAATTTATTAAATATTGTTCCATAATGTTGTAAGAAATTTATTTGTTGTTTCAAAAACAAATGTAAAATAAGAAAAATAATTCGGTAAAACGTTATTTGTTTTAAATGGAAAGCAGGTATTTTATACGTTGTTGCGCTTATAATTTGTTGTGATAATCAGCTCAGTTTAGTTTTTTGATCAAATTATTGTACTTCGCAACACTTTTTGATCTCATTTTCGAATTTTATATTATTTTGCTTCTACGAAATCTAGCGACTAATATTTCTGATAACATATGACTTGTATACTAAAATAGTTCGGCACACAAAGGGTCATTATTACAACTTGCCTACAAAGTTAATGTTAGTAAAAGCTAAATTTGACTACCGTGAGCAGTGAATTGACTTTTGAATATTTTACATTATTACAACCTTCTTGTAACAAAGTTTTTTTTTTTTTTTTTAATATGGCAGTACCAGAGCAAAACCGATTACTTTAAACAAATTAATTTAGTTCTTAAAAAATTTACAAAACGAAATAACATTTTTGATGATTTATTTATTGTTTTGTGTCACTAATATTAAAAAATTAAAACTTAAAATAAAAAAAATTAAAAAGGTGAAGTAGAAAAAAAAATATAAATCACAATTTAGTTGCCATATTTTGTTTCATGTGGAGAAACAATGCCATTTTTAAATTTATAAACCTTACCTTAAAAATAAAAAAAATTGAAGCATAAACTAAAATTTTCGGTCACTTTTAGGTAAAAAGTATCTGTCCTTAAACATCTTTATTTTAAATAACGGCATTTTATAATAACGCCATTGAATTTGTGCCAACTTAAAATTAAATTAAACCATAAAACAAACTAGTTTATACCTTTATATGTATCTCTGTCATGGGTATAAGAAGGAATTATATTTTATGTATTCGACCGTTTAACCGGTTTTTTCTAAATTTCTAAAAGAGTAACCGGTTTTTTTAAAATTCAAAATTTCAAACTATTTGAAAACCGGTTTCTTAAAAATGTCGAATAATCGATCACCCTAGTATGTATGTTGGTATTTCATATCAATGAGATGAATGGTGATACAAACAATTGTTATTGCATGACTACACGTTGTGAAGGGTGTATAAGATTCAGCACAGCCGAATATAACACTCTTATTTGTTTTATATAAAATTTATCAGACTTTCCAACTTTTTCTTAATGATATGTCTGCATTTGTAAAACTAATTTTTTTTTTAATTTTACAATAATTAATTTTCAGTTTCAGTTTTTTTTAAACGTTTAAAAAAAACACAATAGAAAGTTTTTACATTGATGTTTCTTAAGAATTAGCAAAATTAAAGAAAAAAAAAAACAAAATTTTTTGTGCTTGTGGCCGCGGTGCATGTACATACGTACATACCTTGTGAATATGCATGGGCTCTGTATATAAAAAAGTATGCCTTTTCAAAACATTTTTAATATTTTCATGATAACAAAGATTTGGTAAAAACATCAAAATAACCTTGAATTTTCCACTGTAGAAACTTCTGGTTGTTTTTATTTTGACCGAATTTTGTTGTTGACAAAATTAATAAACTTGATTAAACATACCAGGATAAAAGTAAAAATTGTTTGTTTGATTAATATTAAACGTTTACGTTTAAAACGTTTTAATTTTACTTACATGAATAAGTTAAAAATATTTGTTCTAGACTTTATACAACATTTTTGTTTGTTTTTTTTATTATTATTCTTATGATGTAAACACACAGCGAATATTGTTAGTGGCTTGAGTTTCTTGTACAATTACATCGTACATTTACAAAAGCCGCCCATGATCTACATATGTATTTTCCACCTTACTCAACTTTTTTTTAAAGGTGGCGTCCTTCATAATCTCTCGTGTTTGTGGACCTACAACGATTCCTTCTTTCAGTTTTGTGTCGCTGATTCGAGAGAAGGTATTAAGGTATTGAAAGCCTTCACCATTCTTATTCATTCCTTTCACAAAGCTTTTTATTAGACCTGGCTTTATGTGAAAAGGTGGTAAAAATAAATACTCTATTAAATAAAGGTCCTTCGATACACTCTTTCTTTTAGAACTGAGCTTGCTGTTCTTTGTAGGATTGATCTCTTGCACGACTATCCCTTTAGTGTGTACCACTAAAACCGATGGAAATTTATTGTCATTATAAAGTAAAACTGGTCTTGGATGAATCAGTAAGAAGCCGCCATTCCTTAGACTTTTCAGTGAAATCCAGTTATCGAAAAGCCCCTTCGACATCGTGACAAAACACTAAATTGCTGTATTTTCTGAAATAGTCCGGAAAGTCTTCTTCTCTGTTTCAAAAATGTAATACCTGCGCATTCCTATTAGTCTTGATGCAAGATTAGACTTTGAGCTTGAAAGTCCTAAGTCTCGAATAAGATCATTCAGGACAGATTGTTTTAAAAAATGAGGTTTTCTCGATAAACTGGTCTTTTAAAATTAGAACTGCCAACTACTTTGGCTTTGAAAGATAGAACAATATTAAATTTTATTTTCAGGTTTATGTTTGACACTTGCAATATGGGACGCTAAATTCTCGAACAAAACTAAAGCTTAATTTAGAGTAGTGTGTTCTACATGTGTTAAATTTGCAAGAAGAGATTGGCTTTCAGAAAGATAGATCACTATTGGACAAAGCAACCCGTTTACGTTTTCGTCTAGTGCATTCGATCGAAAAAATTGCTGCTGTGGCTGAGAACGTGCAAGAACATCCATCAACATTTACTCGTTTTCATCGTTCTCAGAAACTGAACATTTCTCGCACTTCTTTCAAAGAATTTAGAATAAAGACCTTGGTACGCTTACAAAGTTCAATTGGTCCAATAAACAAAGTTGTATGATCATTCAATGCGTTTTTGCTTCGCCCAATGGGCTAAGGATTGTTTGACAGAAGATGAAGAATTTCACCGCAAAATCGTGTTTTCAGATGAAGCTCATTTTAATGTTGGTGGCTTTGTCAATAAACAAAATTACCGCATATGTGGTTCAGAGAACCCACGCGTGACTGATAAGAAGTCAATGCATGGTGTGGATTTTGGTCCGGCAACATCATTGGGCTATTTTTATTCGAAAATGAGCAAGGATCCGCCGTTATGTTCAGCGGTGAGCGTTACCTTGCCATGCTCAACAAATTATTGTTTCCAAAAACTAAAGAGAATGACATGGATGACATTTGGTTTCAACAAGACGGGGTTTCATCATATCACACAGCCAACGTAACCATCGATATTTTATGCACTGTTTTTGAAAATCGAAAAATAAGCCCAAATTGTGATGTCGATTCGCCGCCTTAGAGCTGGGATTTAAGACCTTTGGATCACACTATGCAACAAATGGCAACCTTTTTTTCCCAGAATAACCACTATATTTTTTTGATCCGCTATAGTCATCTAACTGCAAAGATCATCATAATTTTAAATTCTGTGGTAAGGTTTTTTTAAATTTTTTTTTTTATAAAATTCGAGATTTTTGAAGAGGCTGCTTCATACATCTTGTCGTAACTTTGGAAAAACGTACTCGATTTTGTTTAGCAATCCGTCTGAAGATTTCAAATTACGCCAGCTTTAAGTTTTTCTAATATGATTTTCTGGTCTAGCTATTAGTTTTGGAGTTATCGAGGAAAAAGTCGGAAAATTTTTTTTTGTAAAATTATAAAAGTTTTGAAATTAAAAAATTTATAAAAAAAATAGAAAGCAACAAATAATTACCAGTTTTGGTTCTTAATCTTAAAACTGCATTTATTAGAAATAAAATAAATGGATAAATTCGTCTTTTATTCCCGATAAACTGAAAGTACCTAGTTTTGATATTTTTTTATCACAAATTAGCGTAAAGCTAAAATTTATAGATGTAAGCCGTTGTAAGATATTTTTATTTTTTTTTTCTTTTTTAAATGACAAATTAATTTCAAATTATTTTCCGACGTTAATTAGTCTACAAGTAAGATGAGATCTTAAAAAGTACCAAAGATAAAGTTTTTACATGTTTTTGGCCCTTAGCCTTTCGATTTAAAAAAAAGTACCAGACACCTGTCCGCTTATTTTATTTCTGCTTTTTGGATAATATTTAAAATATCATGTTTCTATTCAATTGAAAACATAATATAAAATACTTCAACACTGTCATGGTGGCTTCACTACTCGGTCATTTCTTATTTGGGTTAAGATTCTCGTCTTCTTTCATATTTCCCTCTAACGCTTATCAGATGGTAATATACATATGAACTTCAAAGTATAATTCAATTTGTGCGACCAATCACAAAACTCATTAAACGTGAATTCAGTGTTCTGCAATCTCACTTAATATATTTTTAGCTCTAATTACTGGACAAGCAAATTCCAGGAACTGCATCCTTATCGCTTTCTGAATTTCCCGTAATTACACTTCAGTATTGCCTGGATATTCACGTTTTCTCTTGCTGTCCAAAATAATATTGGGATTTGTTTTCAAGTAAATTTCAAGAATTATTTTTAAATCCTTTTTCGCTTTAAAGATCTTGGGCAATGAACTTCACACGTTCATTGTGAACTCCAGTTTCGGCTTACATCTATATGGCATAGCGCGGGCATATAAACCGCAAACGCTGGTGTAAAACCTAAAATGTTGTTATTTAAAAAAAGTCATATAAAGGCTTAGTTTCAACTTTCATAAGTATAGTGACCCTTCAATGATATTGTCATGCACAATTCCCTTTGTTTGTGCCATTGTCACGTGGATTCATTAATGAAATTTTCATTTGCGATAACTTTGTGCAAATTTCAACTTACGATACGGATTCTGTGACAATGATTCATTAAAGAAAATGTCATTGTAGCGATTTCACACAAACTCGCCACATGTATACATGCTGCGGATATTAGTTTAAACTAATATTTTTAGCAGCCCTCTTAATTATTTGCAACGAACAAACCTCGTAATTCATGTGATTTTTTAATGAAGTTTTAAAAATTATGCCAAAAATACATAAATGAAAAAGCAAAAATTTATGTCCATTTTCAAAAGTAAACTTAAAGATTACGTGGTACAAGATAAGATGTATTAAGCAGAATAAATGAATACCCCTACTATGTTTTTAATAAATGGTGTTATGGCCCAACAAAACCGAATTTAACTACCATTGTAAGTTGTTGTTTTTACAAGTTTATTTATTATAAAGCGAATAGATATTTCATTAACTAGTCTTGTTTTAAGCACCTAAGAAGACAATTCGCAATTATTTCTAACAGTGCGCACTAAAAAAAAATTACTAATATGATTTTTATTAAAAGTTCTATTCTATTATTTTGTATTTGTATACTAAGCCTTGATGTGTATGCAGACGGGCGTGTAGTTATCAACATCGAAGGGGTAACATCTGAGATATCTGATGGTAGTTATTATTGAATATAATGTTTTCAACTTAATGAATTACTGATTACGTTTTGTAGGAAAATGGAAGTGCGACAAATTAATGTGTGGTTCAGATGATTTCCGCTGCTTAATTTATCGATCCAGTAATAAACCCAAAATTTTAGAGACTTTTAATTATTGTTTCTCCAAAGACAATCAAATAAGGAATAAGAAATTCTATAAATATACAATAAATGTCGACCGTAAAATTGGAATACTAATCGATGTTGCAAGAGATGGTCAAGTTTTCTCTCATCTAAATTTCGATAATGAAGACTATAAGAAGCATTTAAATAACTATATTAACTAAAGGAATTTGACTTGTCGTCAGTTATATGCTACAGTTTAAACAAACATAATAAGGAAAATGATGTCGAAAATAGCAGTTAATATTTAAGATAAAAATATATAATAAATAAACATTTATACCAATATGTACGTGCATACGTATTTATGTATGTATGTTCTACTAAAAACAAATAAAAATATTTGACAAAATTGTATAACAAAGTCTTACAATAAAATTTGATAAAACCAAACATTTGTAATTATAAATATTTGTATTTGTTAAGTAAAAGTGTACATATATTTGTCCTGCAAGTACTATGCAAGTTCAATGGATATTTATTCCTGGTTCTATCGTATATCAGGGATGGAAAAGCTATTATAATCTGTTTAAGTTAACTTACTCGCCCGTGCCAAATCTGATAATACTCTCCACCATAATGTACATAGATTAATAAGCGTAGCCAAGATTTCAGATTTAACGTTATACGACATTTTGTTTTCGTATTTTTGACATCATATTTAATATTAAATTTTTAAATAGTTAACTGCACTTTACTAGCCAAGCCCTTTCATTTGATACACATATTGAGGGCGTTGAAGGAGATAAACAAAACACAACGATGCTTTAAAAACACTCGATGTATTGTGTCGAAACATCGATATAATCCGATGTTTGTTTTGCTCCTAAACAATCGGAAAACATCGATGTTTTCTTTCGATGCATCGAAATGACAAATTGTATACAGAACGTATATGTAAACGTGGTAAATATTATGCGAACAACTTGCAACACTATTATATGCGGCGAATAAGTTTGGGTCTGGCATCTTTACTCCCAACAAACAGCTTGATAACCACGCGTAATTAAAACAAGTAACAGTGCTATATTCGGCCGTGCCGAATCTTATATACCCTTCACAACGTGTAGTCATGCAAAAAAAATTGTTTGTATCACCATTCATCTCATATAAAATACGTATGTACATATGTACATGTAAAAAACATACCAAAAAACAAAAAAATTAAAAAAAAAATAAAAATATTAAAAAAAAATGCAAAAAAATTTTTTTTTTACATTTTTTTTAAATATCCAGGCAATACTGAAGTACAATTAGGGGAAATTCAGAAAGCGATAAGGATGCAGTTCCTGGAATTTGCTTGTCCAGTAATTAGAGCTAAATATATGTATATTACGTGAGATTGCAGAACACTGAATTCACGTTTAATGAGTTTTGTGATTGGTCGCACAGATTGAATTATACTTTGAAGTTCATATGTAGCGTTAGAGGGAAATATGAAAGAAGACGAGAATCTTAACCCAAATAAGAAATGACCGAGTAGTGAAGCCACCATGACAGTGTTGAAGTATTTTATATTATGTTTTCAATTGAATAGAAACATGATATTTTAAATATTATACAAAAAAACAAAAAATTTACAAAAAAAAAAAAAAAATATTAAACGAAATAGTATAAAAAATATTACAAAAAAAAATTAAAAAAAAATAAAAAAAAAAAAATTTGTTTAAATTTTTAAAAAAATTAAAAAAAATATATAAAAAAACAATAAAATATAAATAATATATTAAATAAAATAACATTTTTTTTGGCTCAGCTGGAATTCGATGCCGCGTTTACTTTAACCAGTATGTATGTAGCTTTTTGTTGTAATTGTGTAAAAAAACGAGGTGGTCGTGGTGTTTTGCTCATATTTCAGAAAGTTATGGGGCGATTGTGCTGAATTTCAATAGCGATTCAATCCTGGATATTTCCAAGAGATTGATACCATATACAGATCTGAGGAACATATAGTTGCTTCTAAAAGTTGATTTCAACCAACACATGGACAGACGGGCATACGGTCAGGGCTTAATCGACTCCTCTATTCATAAGCTTTCAGAAAATATATACTTTATGGGGTCGGAAATGAAAATTGTAGAAATTACAAACGGAATGACAAAGCTATATATACCCTTGTGCACCACAGGTGAAGGGTATAAAAATATTTTGCTGTTTGTTTTTTTTTCACGAATAAACGTTCTTTATAATTCAATAGTTTTCTGCTTTTGAAAATAACATGCCGCCCAAGAAAAAAAAACATGGTTTGGAAATTTTATGAAAAAAATTTAAGATAGGAAATCTAAATGTAAGCTGTGTCAAAAGGAAATTAAATCTAATGAAAATGCAACACATATGATGGGGCATATTCTCAATGTGCATAAGTCTGATTATTCAGAAATGATTCTTCAGAAGCAAAAAAAAATCATGTCTTTGCCACTATCACCTGATATTCTTGATGAGTGCAGTACTAAAACTGTTGTAATTACACCTTCTTCTGCAAGAAGTTCTCAATTTGCCAATAATTTGAATTCTGATCTTGAAGTCATTCCAATAATTTAACGTCAAAAAACCATAAAGTATAGTTTTGAAAACATAACCTCTTATTCACACTATGGCAGGAAGAAGCTGAAGATATATAGATCTGATGAATTTTCAGTTTATTTAAGGAATCCTGTTCGAAGACTGAATGAAAATCCGCTGGATATTTGGAAATATTAAAAATCACAGTTTCTCAAGCTTTACAAGATCGCTTTTAAATACCTTACAATGGTGGGAACATCGGTCCCATCTGAAACACCATTTTTACAAGCGACGCAGTTGATGACTCAACGCAGAAACAGATTGAGTGGTGAAAGACTTGGTAAACTTTTATCGAAAAAAACATTGGTGTTTTTTTACAGTGTCCATCCCTAACGATCTATAAATTCAATGTGCGACATGTTGTAGTCGCGACCATAATGGATGTTAACTGCTGTATTCATAAAAAATATTTTAGGTTTATTAAAAGCTTATTTGACAGATGTTGCATAGAAATTTGTCAAATAAGCATTCAATTAACCTAAAATATTTTTTGTGAATACGGCAGTAAATCTTTTAAAAATTAATTATATTTTGTTGGTCAAGGTCTTTTTTTTAAACCTGTATTGAATCTGCCGGTTGCTGAAAGTTAGAAAAACATAATTTTTGGTTGAAAATTGTATGGAAAAAAAAACACCGAAGCAAGTGTATTTGCTTGTTTATATCTCGGTTAGTTTCAAACAGATTAGTAAGTTTATCTCATGAATAGTTTTTGACGCTATGGTTTGTGCCTCTATCGTGTCCAAAATGTATTGAGGAGCTTGAGGAAGTTATTATATACTTTTAAAACATGCACATATAATTTTCCAAAAAAATTTTTGCCTATAACTTTGTCGAATAGTGACCACTTTGTCCAACACGAATATCTCGAGACGTATATTATATTTCTATACAAAACGAAAAAAATGTGTCAATAAGTAACCTTAGGGTTGAAAAATTTTGATTCTTATGGTCGTTTTTTTTTTTATTTCCCATATCTTGGAAAGTTATGGAGCGATTGTGGTGTATTACAATACCAAAAATTTTTAAAGTACTGCTAATAAATTCATATTTTTACCTTGCATTTACTTGAATAAAAATGCCTTTAATATATAATTGAGATTTGAAACCAGCAAATAATTAATTAATCAAATAATTTTAGACAAAACTTGTTTTTGTTAAATATTATTTAGTACAGATATAAACATGTTTTCATTAAAAAGATATGCCTAAAAATTCTAAGGTCATTTCTATGTTTCGAAAAATGTAAACAACTACGACTGCCTTTACTTGGTAAACAAAAATCAATTGTTTTTGTTTTTAGTGTAGCATACACGTTATTTTCGTAGTCGACCGTATAGACTATTGCTTATACGGTATTTGCTCGTACACACATACATACATACATATGTAAATATATATGT
Source organism: Phyto melanocephala (assembly GCA_941918925.1). Lineage (NCBI taxonomy): Eukaryota > Metazoa > Arthropoda > Insecta > Diptera > Rhinophoridae > Phyto > Phyto melanocephala. The sequence goes on along the minus strand of OW799237.1, from coordinate 31,468,635 downwards.
ATGTATGTACTGATATTGGTAAATATTTTTTAAAACTCTGTTCAGCCGATTTTAACTTGTTATTTTGTATCAGTTAGTCTCGTCTAAATCCTGGCATAACACAAGTCGCAATTATTTGTACAGAATAGTAAAACAAAAATCAAAAATGATTTTTATCAAACCGTTTTTGGTATTTTTCATTTGTATGCTAAGCCTTAGTGTGCGTACAGATGCTCGTACATATATGTATTTAGAGGGTATAACAATTGATAAAAATGATGGTAATAAAAACGAAAAATATTTTTTTTTACTTAAAAAATAATTATATAATTTTTGCAGGGTACTGGCAGTGTGATGAAATAAAATGTGATTCAAATGCTTACCGCTGCATAGTTTATCGATCGAATGAAAAGGATCCCAAATCGGCAACAACTATGAATGTTTGCTATTCCGAAGACAATAATATATTGAAACAACGTTTTTATGACCATCCAATTAATGATGGTCGTAAAATTACACTACTGATCGATTTCTCAAGGGATGGTCCGATCAAAACTAATCCCGAATTTCGTGTAGACGACTATGAAAAATATATATGATTTACAAATTCCCTTATGCTGCAATTTTGTAACGAAATTTAGAAAAATTAAATTACTAAAGTGTAACAACTAAAATGTATCACCCTAAAACATACATAAATTAAAATTTAATACATTTATAAAACTGTTTTATATATGTAACTGTATACATGTGTACATGCACCTATTTTTTTTTTCTCTTAATAAAACCAATTTGGTAACATAAAACTATTCTTTGCATTTTATTTAGCATAACTGTTTGCTTGTTTTCCTTGATCTTAATACAAACATTTAAATTTTTAATTTATGTTTTTAATTTGTATTTGTTATACCCTTCACACAGTGAAAAAGGGTATACATAGGTTTGTCATTCCGTGTGAAATTTCTACAATTTTCATTTCCGACCCCATAAAGTATATATTTTCTGAAAGCTTATGAATAGGGGAGTCGACTAAGCTCTGTCAGTCTGTCCGTCTGACCGTCTGTCCGTGTGTATGTTGAAATCAACTTTTTGAAGCCAACCGACATAGGTTGGACCCAGGTAAGATATTAAAATATCAGAAATATTCGGGAGTAGATCGGTATTGAAAATCAGAAACATCGGTACATAAACACCTGAGATATGAGCAAAAACCCACGACCACCTCGATTTTTTTTTCACAAAAACAACATTACAACAACAACATACATACATACAAACGTGTATACTGGTTAGAGAAAACGTGGCATCGAATCCCAGCTGAGCCAAAAAATTTTTTTTTTTAATTTTTTTAAAATTTTTTTTTTAATTTTTTTTTTTATTTTTTTTTTTTTATTTTTTATTTAATATATTATTTATATTTTTATTATTTTTTTTTTTAATTTTTTTTTTATTTTTTTTTTTTTATATATATTATATGCATAATAATTTATTTTTTTAACTTTTTTTAAAAAATTTTTTTTTTAATTTTTTTAAATTTTTTTTTTTTTTTGTTTTAACATACATACGTGAATTTATAATTTTACAATGGGACGTTTTTATATATGTATGTACGTATTTCATATGGGATGAATGGTGACACAAACCACTGTTATTGCATGACTACACGTTGTGAAGGGTATATAAGATTCGGCACGGCCGAATATAGCGCTCTTACTTGTTTAAATATTAAATCGTACACAAATGCAAAATATTAATTCAATTTACAACCCTGGCTGTATTGTACTATTTTTGTATGTAGCGGAAATCACCCTTCGTTGCAAACATGATGCAAATGTTGCAGATCTTGCAAGTCTTTTATATATTCTATTGCAAACGTTGCTTTTGAAAATTACCAACTGAAAATTGCAAAAATTTATGCATTTAGAAAGGAGTTATATGTAGATCAAAATGTACGGAAACTTATACCGCGCAGTGTATTTTTCGGTATACTTATAACTTAATAAAACTGACAAAATTGGATGTTTGATTCTGAATTTTTGCAAAGATTGCTTTTTGGTCAAATGCTTTGTACTAACGTAAAATAAATGTGACAAGTCAACTTTTAAGCACATCTCCCATTGAGCACAACTCAATTTCATATAAGTTCTCTATTGACAAAGAAGAATAAAGGACTATGGGCCGTATTCATAAAAAATATTTTAGGTTTATTAGTGGCTTATTTGACAGATGTTGTAGAGAAATTTGTCAAATAAGCCTTCAATAAACCTAAAATATTTTTTATGAATACGGCCCTATATATTGAAACATCTAAGTTTTATTTATTAGCAGAAACAATATTGACACGTCACCTTTAATGCTCATTTTTCACGTAATCTACTGCTAATAAAATTTAAAAGCTCATAAAACCGACAGAATTAGAGGTATGCTGATGAAATTTCGCACATATAGCTTTCTAGTCAATGTCACTGTTACGCCAAAAAATGAAGGTGACACGTCCTCTTTTACGCCTACCTAACATATGAAGCTTTATCTCAAATTCATATAATTTCTCTATGAATAAAGATTTTGGAAGAATAAAGGACTATATTGAAATACCTAAGTTGTATGCATTAGCAGAAATAACTTTGACACGCCTACTATAACGCCCACTTTTCTCGTAATCTAGTGTGAATGAAATTTAAAAGCTGATAAAACCGGCAAAATTAGAGGTATGATAATGAAATTACGTTCATATAGCTCTCTAGTCAATGTAATTATTATGCCAGAAAATGAAGGTGACACGCCGACTTAAACGCCTACCTCCCATATAACGCTTTATCTTCAATTCATATAATTTATCTAAGCACAAAGGGCTTGGAAGAATAAAGGGTTATATTAAAATATCTGAGTTGTATTTATTAGCAGAAACTATATTGACACGCCTTCTTTCATTAAAAGACTAAATTTACGAAAATATTTTAATAGCATATCGAAGGTATATGAAGAAAGAGAAGAGGGAGTGCCCCTGTGGACTAGTCAGTAAAGGACAAGTCAGTTGTTTGGGGGTTGCGGGTTCGATTCCCGCCGGAGACTCTGGAATTGTTCTCTTCTCTTTCTCTTCTTACCTTAATATTTCTATTATTATTCTCTTCTTCTCTCTATTAAGGCGTCACAATGGACCGTAATGGTCTCCGAGTGAAGGTGTGAGGGTAACTTTGCACCAGCCTTACCTACCTACCTAAGTGCAAGAAGCTAAAAATTATGTTTTTTTACGGGCGTGGCACTGCCCACTTTTCTAATTACGAAACTGTATAGTCATGATAGCTCAATATGTGTGCAAAGTTTCACAAAAATCGGTCCAGAGCAAGTACCTAAAAATTATAACTTTTTTTATGGGCGTGGACCTGCCAACTTTTCTAATCACAACATTATATAGTCATGACAGCTCAATATGTGTGTGCAAAGTTTCAGAAAAATCGATCTAGTGCACGTAGCTAAAAATGATAATTAATTTTTTATGGGCGTGGCCCGCCCACTTTTTAACACCCATAAACACTCCCTGGAATGTGTACAACATCTTGCCCAAGTTTGAGTCCGCTCGGTTTTACAGTTTCGGAGTCTATCGCTAACACACACACAGAGTTTCACTTTTAGATAGGTATTAGAAAAGCCCGGTGCGCGTTGCTACGCCCCTTAATGAATAAAAATGCATTCTGAATTTAAATTGAATATCAAGTGCAAAAAGCTAAAAATGATAACTTATTTTGTATGGGCGTGGCACTGCCAACTTTTCTCATCACGAAACTGTATAGTCGTGACAGCTCAATATGTTTGCACAGTCTCAGAAAAATCAGTGAAGTTCAAGTAGCTGAAAATGATAATTTTTTTATGGGCGTGACACTGCCCACTTTTCTAATCAGGAAATTATAAAGTCATGACAGCTCAATATGTGTGCAACCGGTCCAGAGCAAGTACCTCAAAATTATAAATTTTTTATGGGCGTTACACTGCCCACTTTTCTAATCACGAAGTTATATAGTCATGACAGCTCAATATGTGTGCAAAGTTTCAGAAAAATCGGGCCAGTGCAAGTAGCTAAAAATGATAACTAATTTTTTATGGGCGTAGCCCCGCCCACTTTTTTCCACCAATAAACACTCCCTGGAATGTGTACAACAACCTTCCAAAGCTTGAGTCCGATCGATTTTACAGTTTCGGAGTCTATAGCTGACACACACACAGAGTTTCACTTTTATATATAGACTAGCTGACCCGGCGAACTTCGTACCGCCCTATAATCAACTTCATTCCGCGTTTCACGTTGCTCATCAGTTTGACTTGCTCTTGTATTTCTTTGACTTGCAGCATTACGGGCTGCGACGTTGCCGGCATTTTTAGAAACAAAAAAAACTGAAAATAAAAAAAAACTATAGTACCTATTCTTTTGTAAAAGTATCAAAATGGTCTATTAAAAGTTTCCAACACTATATTAATTTGACTAACCTTGTTGAACAAACACTTTAGAAAAAACACACAGTACAAATTATCCTGTAGAAACCAATGTGAAAAGTACACTAAGAAATGGTAAAAGAATTAATTAATATTTTGTTATTATAACTCCGACCACAGACCAACTCCGACGGATATATTTTCAAAGAGCATGTAAACTACGTTTCTTTGCTTTAATGTCAACTACGTGAATACTACTGGCAGTGACCATTATTTTTATTTTCTTACATAAGAACCTTCTCCTAATAATAACAAATACAACAAAAAAAGAATTAGTGAAATCGGTCCAGCCATTCACGCGTGATGCCGTGACCAAGGGAAAAAGGGATCCATTTTTATATAGATTAAACTTGCCTTAATTTAAAAAACTAAACTTAAGCCAAAATAAAAAAAATGGTTTACATTGAAAATTTAATATATAGTAAAAAATTCGAATAAAAAATATAAATATATAATTATAACACACATGGCACGGTGTTAATGACATTCAAGAATTCATTGTTCAGTGTCTATCACCAAGATGGACTTATATTAATGAAAATGTAAATACAAACTTGTTTTCAATAATTCCAGCCAAATGATGGATATTGAAAGCATAACGAAAATGTATTACGAATATAAAACAATATGAACATGTTGAATTATGAATTGTCATTTGATAGGTGAAATTAAATATTCAACAAAATATGAAAATTAATACTAAGATTCACTAATTCAAATTTCATTGAATTGTAACATAAATAGGAAATTGTGAAGGGTATATAAGATTCGGCACGGCCGAATATAGCACTGTTACTTGTTTTATGTTACTAACATTAATAACTGTTGTTATTATTTAGATAATTTCTTGTTCAACTAAAAACATTGTGGGCATTAACATTAATGTTTAGATGATTAGGAAATAAAACATAAGAGGAAATAAAAAGTTGTATGTATGTATAAATGTGTTACAAAACTCACATTTGTTTATACATATGTGCTGCAATTCCAACGATGAAAGATCTTTCAATGTGTGTAGAGTGGTGCAGAAAATTTTTAATTAAGTTTTAAAATTAAAAAAAAAATATATAAAACATTACTACTCTTAGTCACTAAGACGATTTTTAATTTGATTTTTTTTCTCTTGTTTTATTTTAGTATTTAATGACACGATAATGCATACTGTCTTCTTTGGCACTCACTATACTTTTAATTGTTTTATTTTAATTAATCATTAAGATAACTTTTTTTTTGGTTTTCTCTCCTTTTTTTTTTTTTTTTTTTTGTTTTTTGTTATTGTTTTTAACAATAAATTAAATTTGGTGCATTTAACGAAATATATTTTGCTACAAGCGCCTCTACATATGTACTTACGTTGGTTGGCGATGATTGAAACCGAACACTAGGACCAGACAGCAAAGGTCTCACTTCACAAGCAAGTTTTATTATTAAGAGTGAAAATCGATAACGTAAAAATTTAAAAAATAACAACAAATTTATTAAAACTCAATTTTTATATTTTCTTAATAATTTCTTTTTAATTTTCAATTTATTTGTTCATCATTCTTAAAACAATTAATTTTATTTTGTTTGTGGTTTCTTTTTGTTGCTTATTTTACTGTTTTTCTTTTTTTTCAAATATTATTTAAATTATTATAATTATTGTTAATAATTATTTTGTAATACTACACAAAATGAGCAAAAAGAATTTTGTTTTGTGTTGTTTGCTTTCTTTTTTTTTAATAAATTGTTTGGTTTGTTCTCTATTAATTTTTTATTTTATTTTGTTTTCATAAGAGAAATTTTCATAATACATTTTATTCTGAGTTTCTTTTGCTTTAACTTATTTATAATTAGGATTCATGTCCTTTCTTTGTTAAGTTAATACATAAAACAATTTGCAACAATTTAATAAAATGTGCCTTTTTTTCTTTTTTTTTGATCCAGCTAATTTACCAATAAGTTTTTGCTTAATGTGTTGAGGGAGGGTGTTTCGTTTAAAACAATTTATATTTTTTTATTTATTAATTTTTTTCAATTGCAATAATGGCTTTTAAGGAAATATTTAATGTTATTTTTTACATAATACACTTTGATTCTGCTTTTCGTTTGTTCAACAATTATTAAAAAATTTTCAATATTTTTTTTTATTTATTTAAAATGTTAGATATTAAATTATTGCAGGATTTGGTAATTTTTTAAAATTTTTTTTAAGGTGGTGTAAGTGAATTTTTACTTGGTTGACTTTTAAAGTTTTTGTTTTTGTTTTAAGAAAAATATATCTTTTTGCGTGATTTTATAATTTAATAAATTCTGTTACTAGTTTCTAGTACTAAAACAATGATATAAATGTCACATTTAATGTTAGTTTTTTGTTAAAAAAAATCCTTGATATATAAGGATTTAGTTAAAAAGTTTACAATAAAAAGAGAACTGAGTAAAAAAAACAAAAATATCGTGTCTTTACTGTATTCTGTAAGTTGTTGTTTATAACAACAATGTTATGCGAATTTAAAGTAATTTAGTTCCACTCGAAATACAGAATTGCAACATAAAAACAAGGTGAATTCGATTTTTTTTTTTCAATGGAAAACTTGTTGAAAATTTTCCTAAATCAAGAAATTAACTAAAAAATTTCTTTTTAGAAAGATTGATTTAACTTTTTCTATAAATAGTAAATTTGTGGCAAATTTTCTATAAAGAAAGAATTTATTGCAAATATTAGTTATTGAATATTTTTCTTTAAAAATATAATTAAATTATATTTTTCATAAATAATAACAGTATTGACGTCTCCGATTTTAGTCTAGACAAAGTACAAAATTACTTAAATTTACTTCTAATATTGTGCGCATTATTTTAAACTAAAATATGTATGTTTAATATTAAAGGAGCGAAACCACCAGGCTAAGCCAGCCAATCTAGCCGGACATTTGATCACAAGTGAAATTAAAGAAATGTAAAAATATAAATAAAAACAAAATTTTGCATCGTTTAGTGAATTTTCAAGACTTTTGCTTAAAATTTGTTGTTTTGGGACACTGTTGAAAGGTCATGAAAGTTGAGTAAATTGCATGGGTACTTGTTGACTTTTTGTGGTTTTGAAAGGTTCACAATATATTTTTTAGTGGCTAAACGAATAAAGATTTTACATTGATTTTGTCAAAGACTATACTAACAGCTGCTTATAATAGTTTTTAGAATTCAATATTTTATTTGGTTGTTCGGTTTAAGCTGGTCCATGCATTTCACTGGTGCTTATAACAGATCGTCAGTAGACATTTTACCCAAATTCTTGAAAAAGTTTTAAATATTATAAGTGTTATTTTCAAATTCTCATTAACAAAATGAGAATTCAAAAATAAAAAAAAATCATAAAGAACTTCCTCAACAACCCAGTCAACATTTTTTCTTTTTTAAATTATTTTATTTTTCTAATCCATTTCACATTTGGCTAACCGTTGGTTAATATATATACTAGCTTAATTAAACCCAACAAATAAATAAAATATTGAAAAATTAGTTGTGAGCATATCTCGAATAATGTAGTAAATTAGTTTTTTAACATTTTTTTTTTTTTTTTGTAAAAAAAATTCGATCAAAATCAACAAAACTGTTTTTTTTGTCACTTTTTTGAAAGTGATGGACGTCGCGATTCCTAAAATTTTATACATGACGCATTTTTGCGCCATGTTTTTTTAATGATTTTTTTTTAAATATCACCTTCTTTCTGTTTTTGCTCATGTTGCATAGGTGCAAGTGAGTAATAAACCTCTTTGCCAGTCATAAAATATTTTGGGTTTTTTATAATTGTACCGAATGTTTTTTATTTAAATTATTACACTTATTACCTGCGTAAAAACGGCATGTGTGATTTTAGTGAATTAGGACTAATAGTGGATGTAGCGAAAACTGGATTTGGTAACAGCAACGATGGTAGCACCAGCAGAAAATTTTTTTTAGTCCTGGGGCCAGATTACGATAAACGTAATCGAACGAAAATTATATAATTCTCATTAGAATCCAATACAAAATGTAAGGAAAACTTTCACGCTCAATTGCAATTTCGATCGATATCGAACGCCGTAATTCGGCCCCTGAATTAGCTGCACATATAACTGGAACCGAATTTGATTTCATCTACCGAATCAAAGTTATTATAGAAATAATATTAAGTGGTCACCAAATACATTTGCAAAAGTTTGCCGATTATTGCATAGACACTGCAAAACTTTACGTTACTCTATATCCCTGGCATCCTATGGCACCTACATACAAGAATTTAATGCATGACGCAACTGTTATAAATGTGGCATTGTTGCCAATTGGGCTTTTATCAAAAGAAACAAACATTACCTGCTTTACAGGCAGAACTTCGCTAGAAAGTTTTCAAGGGTTCAGTGCAACTTAGACATTTTTAATAGACTTTTGCTCAGTGCTGACCCACTGATTACTAGCATAAGTCCAACTCCAATAAAAAGTCATTACTCTTTACCATAGAAGCAATTACTTTCATGCCTTTACCTGTACTTGACTCTGAAGAGGATTCAGATCCGTAAGAGGTCTTTAAAGAAACATACGAAGAAGAACCCATGGCACTCATCATTATCTTTGTGCAAAAGTAAAGGTATTGTAAAAAATATAGTTGTTATTAAGAAATTATTATTTCTATTAAAAATAACTAATCTAAAAAATTTATTGTAAAAATTAGCAAAAAAAAAAAAAAAATTTACAGATTCGGTTGGGGGGATACCTCCCTTTACCCATTGACTTATGCTGACGATAAAAGATGCATCTGCTAAATAAAAGTATAGGAAAACTTAAAAAGAAGTAGAAATTTTCAGAGCTAGGATTAGTTCTTCTTAGGAAAACTTTTTTCCCCTTGATCCGATTTTTCTTATTTTCAAGCTTCACCAGCCTATGACTATAACACATATTTCTACCAAGTTTCATTGATCTAGGTACTCTCAGTAAGCAATTTAAAGAAGCAATATAAGCTAAAAAATAAGTGATGGTCGGCTAGATTGGCAAAACACCCCTATGTGAACCGTAGCTGACGCCTCTTTTTAAGTTAATTAATGGTGTTTTCTTTTCTGACGTTAATGTTGCATTAATTCTGCCCTATGCTTTATTTTGTGTTCTTTTCCTCAAAATATGCAATATTATAAACGGGTGGCAAGTTCTTTTGTAATAATGTTGCCATAAAAATAACAAAAAGTGTTACATGTTGTACCCTGAATAAATTTAAAGGGTTAGAATATTGCACTTTTTAACAGTTGATATTAAAAAGGAGAATTAAGTTTTTGTAGTGGTTAAAAATAATTTATGATCCCAAATTATTAAAATGGAAGCAAGAAATGCAGTTTTACATAAAAATACAGCTATCATGTAAAAAGGGTGAAAATTTCTGTTCTATTCTGCTGATTATAAAGGTAGCATTTTGCAGGCGACCTTTGAAAAGTTGTTGCGTATGGCTTAGAATTCATGCATTAACTTAGAGATAACTCACCAAAGCGCAACAAAGTATGTGTTCGGTATTGCTTATTATTTCAGCAGACAAGAAAAAAGAAAAACTTATTTTAATACCTATTTTTTTCTTAAAATTTCTCTCTTAATTGATGCTAACTTTTTTTGCTGAGCTTGTGGAGAAGGCATAGTTATAGTACGCATGCTGGAGATAAATCAAGCTCTTACTAATTGCAAAAAGAGGCCTACAAAGTGAGACTTCTCATATAAAAATATGCTTTCGGCAAGCGCCCTTGGAAGCAAGCGCTTCTTGGTAATAAAGCTCTTTTAACGGGAATGCATAAATTAAATGATTTATTTATACCGATGTGACTATGTTTTACGAAACTTTAAGTTATTGCAAGACTTGAATCGGTGACGTGAATACCCTAAATAAATGAAATTACATAATTAAACACTTTCTTGCAATTTGTTTTTTGATTTGTTCTGTTCATAGTTAATTATTATTTAATTTTTTTTGTATTATAATACTAAAAACTGTTACGACATAAATACGTACAATGCTACAAACTAAACAGTTCGTTCTTCTTCTTTTTCTAATTATTGTTAAAATCAATTGGAGTTTTATTTATTGTTTTTTTTTATAATTCCGAGCTTTTGTTTTGGTAGTGAATGTGAGCATAAATGTGTAAGTGGGTGTGTGTGTGTGTAAGTATATGTGAGGTGAGTTTTGCAAATAGAAAAGTTATTTTTTGCGTTTTAATTTTAATGTAAATTATACTTTGCATATTTTATTTTTTTATTATTTTTTTTTTTTAATTTGTTAATTTAAATCATTAATCAATAAATCACTTTCCTTTAATATTAAATACTAATTAATTCATTAACTTAAATGCTAACGAAAATATTATAACGTAGATTATTTTTAAATACAAAAATACAGTAAAAAATAATTAATTAAATTATTATTTAAGCATAAAAAAGTTTTATTTTTTTTCCTTTATTAATTTATTTAAATACAAACAATTTACATACAATTAAACATTATTATTGTTTTTTGTACACAATAAATGTTAAACGATTGTTAAATAAAAGTCTTGTGTTTAATTTCTTTAATTTAGTACTCAAAATGAATTTTCTTTGAATATGAGTTACTACAAATTGCAGTTGCATTAAATAATTTAAACAAACGATTAATAAAGAAACGGTATAAAAATTGTGTGTGTGTGTTTTTTTACATCTAATTTCTTATGTGGTTGTGGCTTTTGTGTTTTATTAAATTAACTTAGAAGTTTCTAACTTCTAAATGTTTGAGTTTTATTTTTGGGGAGTTGTTTTTTGTTGTTTTATTTTATTTATAAATAAACTTTGCCTCTCAACAATTTTAATACTAAATAATTTATTTTTTTTACAATCTCTGATTTCATTTAAACCCGTCGTCATGCAGGCCAAAGATTTAACGCCGACAGCCAGGTGGGTCAACATGATCCTTACTTTTGTGTCGTTGCGCATTTCTTAATTTTTAAAATTTTATAAACGTATCTATAAGTAGTATTTACATAACACTTTCAACTCATAGTTATACAAAATAAAAGATGCTTTCAGTTCTTTAATTCATAAAACAAAACAAAAAAAATAAAAAAATAAAAAGTGTTTGGGCCATAATGACCCAAACTGCATGATGCCGGGTTAAATTTGTTTGATATTTGTTTTTGTTGTTGTGTTTTAATTAAGTTTAGTGGTTGTGTATTGGTTTAATACTAATTGAAGCATTTTAATTTTATTTTTGTAATAATTAAACCTAAAGACTTAATAGCTGGCCTCATGACCAGCCAATATATAAAGATCATGACCTTCTTCACTACCTAAGGAACCAGTACGTAACAATTGACTTTCTAAAGCCACAACTCTGTAAAAAAGGAATAGAGAATAGATAAATATAAAAAGAGGTTTTATAACAAAAATTTATTAAGTGAATTTAGTAGAAATTGTCTGTAAGTAGAGTTTTATATTGTGCAAATTATATTAGTAAAGAATTTCTCAAAAAACCATCAATAACAGCAGATTCACAAAATTCTAACTCGAATAATAAGGGCTTGTGTATAAAATAATCTAGAACGTCAAGAAAATAGCCAATAAAATTTAAAAACTTCCAATGAACGTTTAGAAAGTATTTCAACGATAAGGTATCAAAGAATTGGTCATGGTTCTACTAAGTAGATATACATAACCGTATAACTAATGAGACTGAAGAATGGCGTAGACAGCGTTTAAAAGAAAATCGATTAAGATTTTCCTAACCATGATTAATTATAACTACGGAACAGCAGATGCACTTAAATTTAACTCGATTAATAGGGGATTATGTATAAAATAATCCTGAACTCCAACAAAAAAGACGACTTAATAACGTTAAGAAGGTACTCAAAATATTGGTCGTTGTACTATAAAGGCAAGCAAACATCATAATCGAATTTTCTCTGAGACTGAAAAATAGAGTACACAGCGTTTTGAGGAAATATACACTGTTGCTATTTCAGTTATTTTCAAATCTAGCGATTTTTAAACATCTTTTGCGAGGAAAAATATTATTTAGCTATTAGCGGGAAATCTGGCGATTTTTGCGATGTTGGCTTTTAACATGTTTGAAATACATTTGTTGACATTCTTAAAGAGTAGCTACCAACTCATTTGTACATTGTAAGTCGAATGCTATTTTCAATACACTTTTTTATACAGATTTGGCATCTGAAAACCAAAATGCACATACATATGTACATTAAAATTCAAAAACCAATTTTATCTTGCAAAGTTTATAGCTCGAATAATTTTATTGTAAAAAAAAAGTTAAATAAACGTTGCTTTCTTTCTTTAGATGTGTTTGTTTGTGCAAGAAATTCAAAATATTGCAAATAAAAAAATAACTAATATAATCAAAAATTTGTGCATGGCAAAGCCATTAAAAGTTTAAGTTCTGGGTAGTGAAAGATAAAAAAACAAACACAAAAGGATATTGCCACAGGTGCTACCAGTCTGCAAAATTGTTCAATTAACAAGTAAAAGTGATATATTCGGCCGTGCCGAATCTTATATACCCTTCACAACGTGTAGTCATGCAATTACAGTAGTTTGTATCACCATTCATCTCATATGAAATACGTACATACATATAAAAAACATACATATATAAAAACATCCCATTGTAAAATTATAAATTTACGTATGTATGTAAAAAAAAAAATAAAAATAAAATTTAAAAAAAATAATTAAAATATAAATAATAAATAAAAAACAAAAAAAAAAATATTAAAAAAATAATAATAAAAATATAAATAATATATAAAATAAAAAAAATTATATAAAAAAAATTTTTTTGGCTCAGCTGGGATTCGATGCCACGTTTACTCTAAGCAGTATACACGTTGGTATGTATGTATGTATGTGTTTTTTTTTTTTTTATAGCACACTATCAACTAGTAGTCCTACACAGGAACCACCACCCCGGGACCGCTCTCGCATTACTTCGGGGTGGAGTTCATTTACTGGTCAAAGCAGTCATCACATTCTCCCTATTCCCCCGTCCAACATACATTTGTATGAGATTAGGGGTTCGGCACTTGTATTCGCCGGCAATTTGCCTTCTCCCTCATGATCTCCTCCATGATGAGCGAGTATTTACGCCCGTTCTCCGTCTTTGATAGCATTAAATCTATCAACTGTGTCAATGTCGTATTCTGGGGTATGTTTCGCCTATCTCCCCAGGACATACATTTCATGATGGTGTGCTTAACGTTGTCCTCGTCTTCGTTGCAGATTTCGCATATTGCGGATTGTCATATCCAGAACTTTTGTAGGTAGCTGCCAAAATTGCCGTGACCACTGAAAACCTGAGTCAGGTAGTAATTCATTTCTCCATGCCTTCTGTTCATCCAAGTTTTAATGTTGGGAATAAGAGCGTGAGTCCATCTTTCTTTATTCGTTTCGTCCCAAAATCTTTGCCACTTTTGAAGTAGCCTCTCTGCATCCATTTTTATACGAAACTTCTCAATGCTATGGTTCTCAATGGCATGTGTCATAGACACTCGTTTATCGTATATTTCCTTTCTTTCATTAAGCAGCAGGTCAATGGCTGGTACACCAGCGAGAACAGACACAGCTGGGGTTGATATTGTTCGGTACGCCGATGTTACACGTAATGTTTTATGCACTTTTTGCAGAAGTTTCCTGCTGTTGGAGACGGCCTCACTTATAACAGGAGCTGCATATAGAACCTGTGAGTATGCTACTGAAGCAATTAAACGTCTGGTTGTTTGTCCCGGACCTTTAATATTCGGCATTATCCTTGAAAGTTTTGATGCAGTTCCCAAAGAGTTCTCAGATACCATCCTAATGTGTGGCTCAAAAGAAAGCCTGCTGTCCAAAATTATGTATGTATGTTGTTGTTGTTGTTATGTTGTTTTTGTAAAAAAAAAAATCGAGGTGTTGTGGTTTTTTGCTCATACCTCAGTTGTTTATGTACCGATGTTTCTGATTTTCAATACCGATCTACTCCCGAATATTTCTGATATTTTAATTCTTCACCCGGGTCCAAGCGATGTCGGGGGGCTTCAAAAACTTGATTTCAACATACACACGGACAGACTGACAGATTTTAATCGACTCCCCTATTCATAAGCTTTCAGAAACTATATACTTTATGGGGTCGGAAATGAAAATTGTAGAAATTTCACACGGAATGACAAACCTATATATACCCTTTTTCACTGTGTGAAGGGTATAGAAAAGGCTTCATTTATATCTCAACATACGTCTATCAATTCAATTGATCACCTTAGTGATTTATGTAAAAAAGATTTTGATGGAACGAATGAAAACCGTATTCATAGAACCGAATGCTTAGCGATAAATAAAAATGTTTTAGTGATCCATCTATTAATAAAACTTAGAAACGATGTGTCAGGTCCTAGATATAGTATATTAGGAGATAAATCAATAGACGTTGGTATCAAGTTATTAGGCAAGTTTTTTTAAAAACTAAAAACCTAGGTGATACATAAGTCTAAAATAAATATTCTATTTGATATACATAGGTATTTTTATAATTAACTTCAGTTTCAAAAAACAACAAATTGTGTTAACATTTCTAAGTGGCCGATGCGACAACTTCAATTACCATATATTTAAATCAGCATTAAAAAGAGACTAGATTACAATTTTACATATGTATGAAAGCGAGGATCTAGGGTATTGTTTTTAAATAGGAGTTTAATATGCATATTATACATATAACGTAGTTAGGTTAGGTTAGGTTGAAAAGGAGGGGTATAAAAGCCCAAACCCATGACAGGTATACACGTATGCCCAGTTGGCATGTTGTGCGCTCCATGTGGAAAACGGAATTCCCAAACAAAAAACCATAAACATAATTTCCCATAAATAACGGACTAGTCCAAGAAACCAGTCCCCTCAATGTAACGCCTTATGGATCTCCAGTTCGAGTTCCCCAGGTATTCCAAGTTCGGCATAGTATCCACTGTAAAATTTTCGCGCCTAATATGCCCAAACGCAGGACAATGACAGAGGTAGTGTACCAGAGTCTCATCCTCTTCCTCGCAAGCTCTACATGTCGTCTCCTCAGATAATCCCATGCGAGCTAGATGAGTTCTCAACTCCGTATGACCTGTAATTACACCGGTTAATTTCCTAAGTGTAGGTCTACTTAGTCTCAGAATCTCCTTTGACTTCCCAAGATTTGGGTCACCCCAGAGTGTTCTTGTCACCTTACCGACATCAGTGCTTTGCCATTTTCTGACATGTTCTTCCATTGCCCAACGTTTAAGTTCATCCTTAAATCGTTTAAGGGGTTTGGCGTTCTCCAAAGTTATAGTACTCAGAAGAGCTCCCATTTTGGTAGTTAGTAATACTTGATAAACGCTATTTTTTTGAATTTATATATAAATTAAATATGTGTACGTGTATTTCTTTAATTTCTTCACATACCTTCATACATATATAAATTATGTATTTAAATGTTATTAATAAAAGCTGCATTCGTAATAAAAATGACTGTACATTCCTTTTTTTCTTTCTGTCATTATTTAGGAAAAACTTAAAATTTTCTGCGCAATAAAAAATCGAAGAAACCCTGTCTATTTTTTGTTAAATTTATGCCAGAATTTAAAAAAAAGTTAATGGCCTTTTACACACTAGACTACGATTTAAGCTATCAATTTTTGTTCCTTTCGTAACACACGGTTATATTTGTTTCTGGCATAATTTGTATACGTGTATAAAGCTTTTGTGTGTATTAGTGATTTTTTTTTATTTGAAGTTTGACTTTGCGTACATAGGTTTGAGCGCATAAATTTAAATTCGACGCGAATATGGTGGAAATGTGAAAGAAAGCGTATTGTCTGTTTTGAGCCAAAAAACCAAGTAAAAATAGTAGTAAAAGCAAAACAAAACATTATGGCCATAATCAAATAGTCAATATAAGGCCAATTCATTGCCTTTCCAAAACCAAATATGCATGGAAAGTCTGCTGCGCGACCAGCACCCCTCTTCTTTAAAATTCATTGTTACACCACGTTGTTGTTTTTTAAATGTATATGTATTGGTTTTGTGCTGCTAGCGCGGGGTAAGGCTGGTTGAAACTTTACGCAAACAAATAACCATACTCTTCACCTCTTTTGCCTACAAACAGGCATTTTGTTTTGACAGAATTAGTCTAATCTGTGAAGGGCCAATAAGTAGCGATTTATCGCTAAAATTTTGAATATTTTTAATTTTTAGCTAATTTTGTACTTATTTTAGCGATATTTTTTGAGAAAAAGTTGGCAACAGTGTAAATATATTAAAAATGTTAAGCATACGAGTCTGACTATATAAAACTCTTAAATAGTTTAAAAAAATTAAAAAAGAGATTTTAAAAATAATACCCAACATACTTATCACTGCCAAGTAAACGATATGTACGACTCATATCTTTAATTTCTTGCGTTATTTCACCGTTACGCAACGACTTGCCCTGCATGCCGTGTTTGTGGAATGCTAAAACACTATCTGGCAGACACACTATATAAAGAAAAGATAATGGTTAAATTATATAAATATTTGTTTAAAATACAAATTTAAATAAACTCAACACTTACCTATACTGTCCACGTTAAAATCGAAATTTAATTGCGAGACTAATTTTTTATGTTGCTTTGGATTACCCTGTAGCGTTACCACTTGAATAATATTGCCGTAGCATACAATAATTGCATCCTTTTCCACTTGATGAACTTTAACCACTTTGAGCAAATCTCGCCTTGGTACCATAGTGGCCATAGCATCGTATTCCAAATCGTCTGAATGGAACCAACTTGCACCTGTTGTAAGCGCATATTTAGATGGAAAACAGTAGAAAAATAAACAAATGAAATAGTAAAAGGTGTGGAGAAGAGGCGGCATCCAAACAAATCAACAGCATAGATGACACATAGACAAACATAGACAAAATTGATGGAAGATAATAAAAAGAATATTGATTACTCAAATGTTCCAAAACGTAAAATGAAATCTATACCACTGTTCATATTGATGAGTTCCAATTTTAGACAGCCATTGGCAGCTTTACGTACACCCGTACATACAATTGGATATTCCAGTTCCGGTGTTATGATCATCTCAAAGACCGGTGTGTGACCATTCTGTACACAACCATGACCACCGCCTAAAATGCTTGTGGCCGGCCACTCGCATTGTTTAAGCAGCATAAATTTATTTAGTGGATCGTACCATTGCATTAGGAAAATACCAGTCGGTGTGGCACCACACAAATACTTGTAGCCATTGTACGGATTACGCGTCACACAACACTGTGTACAACCTTTGGTGTCGGGTACTTTTGTGGTCAGTGCAAACTTTCGTGGCACCAAACGTTCCGGTATCTTATTCATGTGCAACGAAAATCGATGAGTTTGCTTCGAGTGCAGCGCTATCAGATCGTGTCGATACAACTGACACGATTTGCCCGATAGACTCATTAGGACATCTTTGATAACGTACAACCATGTTGTACGACGTGGAAATAATTGATCTATGGCAGCATCATGTAGTTCGTTCATATTCAAATTGAATATACCCTCTTCGGCTCCGATCAACAAATGTTGATCTCGCGTCTCGGGATGTATCCACGAAGCCGTACAGTGTACACGCAGAGGGCAGCCGTTGAAGATTTTGGAAAAACAAGCACCCATATGAACTTTAGGTGTTGGTGGCAGGCCATTCGATATGGGTCGTGGCGGTGTGTGACGTCGTCTGTGGGAACGTTTAGGAGGCACAGGAGGTGTATTGTTTAGTAAGTCAGGTTGGGTCTCCTTATCAACTGTAAACAAAAGAGAAGGAGGACGTTTAATTTAAAGTAAAAAAAAAAAAATCTCGGTGGATAAGAACAGGGCGAGAAGACGAAATTTATAGACATTTTCTAACTTCACTATGATGGTGTATAACAACAGACGTAAATGGAGGAACGTTTCAAACTTATTTCAGAAAAGCATAATTAAACTTTATCATTCGTTTTTGATGTTTTTCTAGTGTCAGTATGGTTTTTTTATTTCGCCATCACGGACAGCAAAAAGTCACTCACATCGTCTCAAAATTTAAAAAGTCTAATTAAAAGCAAAATAGCGATAGTATCTTACCGATCAATTCAATTTGCAAGTACTTTCCCAATTGTTCCTGCATTAATTTCTCAAATGTCAACTTCATATTCAAGGCCTCAGTGATGGCTGTATTTATTCTTAATGTCTTCCTACAGAAAATAGTCCAACGGACTCTAATAACAGCCAAATAACATTAGAAATTCGGTGTCCGAAAGTTCGATGGTTTATTCTGACACAGAGTTGCACAGAGCACGGCACATAACTAAATCAACGGCGGCATTGTTAAATACTCTCATTATATTTTCTTGTTTGATTTTTTAAAATTGCGCCAAAACAACAACAACTTATTGGTTTATTAACTAAATATATGACATTTTAATAAGAATTAAGAGAGTGTCTTAAAACAAGAGCATAAGAAAACGCTTTGAAAATAAAATACGATTCAATCCTTGAACTAAATTCTGCGACGTATTTAATATGCTAATTTCTATGTAAAATCTTGTTGGATTTTGGCCGTATGACAAACTATGTTGTTGCAAACTCAACGTCCCAGATATCGTTTTATACAACATCTAAAAAAAGAAACGTTGAGCATGGCACGATAGCCATTGACTGTAGCTGTACAATCTGTATTATTAAGTGACTCCATGTTAGTGCATTGGCATGCAGATTTTCTAGGCCACCAAGGCGGCCAAGCGATCTAGAATATTGACGAACAAAGTACGCATCGGATGATCTTGGGGCTTAAGTTTTTAGGATGATCGAACTTTGTAAACTTTCAAACTAAAGTCCTTATTCAAAATTCTCTTAGAGAAGCACGAAAAACGTTCACATTCTGAGAACAATGGCAAGATGATGTTGAAGGATGGACTTTAGGCAACAGCAGTAATGTTTTAGGCTAAATGTATTAGACTGAAACGTCCACGATTTTTTCTAAGCATTCGCTTCACGAATTGACGCTCAAATTCACTTTAGTATTTGACATTTTGAATTAAGAACTAACCGCTGTGGAAGTAAATTTCATATTTTTACAAAGTTTTGTTCGAGCGTTCGAGCATACTATGTCAGACCTAAAACTTTGACTATATAAAATCTTAAACTCAAAGATTTAAAACTGAAATATTTCCTTAGAATCCGCTTGTTTATACTTACTTTCATCGTCATCTTCTTGTGTACCCCCATCGCTGAGACTTCGAGTACGTGATGTTTTGCCCATTTCATTAAGCAAACCCAGCAATTGATCCATGGAACTGTGGCGCCGTGGCGAGCCCTCTAGACCATTCTGTAATATTAAAGAGTTTAAATTAAAATGATCAAAAACACAGAAACTAATTTGAAAATATTCAATGCGTTCATGCGTTTCTTATAAAATTACTAAAAAAAAAAAATGAAACCATAAAAAATTACGAAATATCGCTACTAACCTGATTACTTTCATGTCGATAATCACAGTTATGATGACTGTTATTTGTCAAATTATTGGTGGCTGATGTTGTTGTTGCTGCAGTTGTTGACTCTTGTTGATCATTCGTTGGCGCAGAGTCAGAGGAGTAATTGAAGGAGGAGTTGGCAGATGTTGAGGCCACGACATCGCTCGTCGTATTGCTGTTTAAATAATTGGAACCATTATTACGTAGTAAATTATCATAAAAATGCGATGTTGTTGTTGTCGAATTGTAAGAGGAAGGGGAGACAGAACTAGAATAAACGGACGCGGACATAATGGTTGACATGACGTTATGATTGTTAGTATAATTGGACGAGGAGGAGGAGTAGGGGGGCGAATTGGAAATAGAATTTGAATTTAAATTTGAAGTGTGATAAGCATTTGTAGACGCTGAAGAGGTGTTAGCATTTGACGAGGACAAAATGGTGGAAGAGGAGGACAAGGAATGTAAATGACCACCAATACCAACACCACCACCACCAACAACATTACTACTACTACTACCACTAGAATTGTTAGTATGAAGATACGATGATAATGCTGATGCAGAAGAATTTGAAGCTGATGTATAACTATCTTGACTATGATGACGATGGTGGTGATGATGGTGATGATGATAGTGACTGCCGCTAATAACAACACCACCACCATCACCACCACTAGCAACAATCACACTAGAACCATGATGATGGCCCCCAATGTTTGTTGAACCGCTACTACTAATACTACTACCACCAGCACCACCACCACCATGGTTTATATCAACACCACCACCCTTTAAATCTGAACTTGAATTATCCATAAGATGATGACTGTACATTGAGGTTGATGTTGACATTTGACCATTCGTTGTCGTTGCACCACCCGCAGATAAATTTGCATTGCTAATGAAGCTCGAGGCCGGTGTTGATATCGGACGATTGTATGACGAATTGTTGTAGTTGTTGTGATGGCCACCATGTCTTAGCATATCAAAGTGAGCAAACAATGATGAATGGTTATCAATATGATCCACTGCTGTCGTGCGTATATTTGATAAGCCATTGTTGATACTACCGCCACCACCTCCACTACCAACACCATCATAAGCAACTGATTTCGAAGAGTTTGCGCCATTTGTGGCCGTACTGGCATGTATAGAATTGTTTGAAGTTGCTATTGCGGTAGCATCAGTTGTACAACCATTTTTGCCCGTCGACGACAACATGGAGGATGAAAATGCTGTTGTTATTATTGCTGCAGCTGAAGCAGCGGCTGATGTTGATGATGATGATGATGTGTTGTTGTGGTTACTATTTCCTCCACCATTATGAGTACAATTGCATTCAGCGCTTAGTAAATCTTTGGTATCAGTTAATGGCAAAGTGGCTCTGCAAAAGCAACGGAAAGAAAAAGAGAAAGAGAAAAAACGTTGCAAAAAAAAAACTATGTATGTAATGAAAAGAGGTATAGATACAGGGGTTCCCAATCTATTTTTGTTTGGTATGTACATTTTGATGTTGTGATTATTTTTTTTAGTTTTTAATTATTTGATTATTTTTCTTATGTTTAAAAACTAAAAACCATTTGATCATAATTATTGCTGCAAAATTTTATTTGAACCTGGCAGTATATGAACAGATTTTGAAGTCCAAAATGATTTGTATCTAACTCTATTAAGGAAATAACTGACGATGTTTTAGTTTAAGGATCAAAGACTACTAAAGAAGTTAAGCAGAAAAGGAAAGGTCTATGAGATATTTATCAAAAAATTAAGGCGAAGGATAAAATTATTGGTTAACTAACTACATACTTCCTAAAATATAATTTTAAACCTGTCTGCTAAACATTGATGAAATAAACATACTTTCTTTGAAACTTGTATAAATTTTTTTAAACTTCTTCCTTATTAAACAACTCTTTGGAAATATGAGTCACTTGCTTCCCGAATTAGGAACTAATTGCAAAGCCGAAAAAAATCGCACACTAACAAAGTGTGAGTAAAATGTCTAAAGGTGGTCTGATACATGAAATGAAAGTTGAGTCTGTTTTCTTTAAGGACTTGACAACTTTTCTTTAAAATAAAACGAAAAACATTTGATATATTCTCAATATTATTTGTTTAAAGTGCAATCAATACATTAAATTAGACTTTGTTTACAAGCCGCATTAAGACCAACAATTTAAAGTAGTGAAAGAAGCTTTGAGATATTAAATCACATAATCTAGGAAGATAATCGATAGGACTATTTCCAAACATAACACTTTCATCGATTTTAGATTTCATTATGTTTATAATTACACTCAACGCATGGCAGCTGGCATGACCTTGTAAGAACCGAATATGATTTATAGAAATAACGTTGACCATGTCCCTGTAGCGAGTTATATTGACTGTAACGTGACAAAAACAATACCCGGCATAAAAACCACACCCTTCAGTATTTCTTATGGATGAAGTTTTTCTTTTGGCGCATGAGGGTTTTTCCACTTGGCCAATAATGCATATTCTGTTTGTTGGCGAAGCCAATTATTAAACGAGAATTAAATGACTAAAAATTTGCGTTGGCCCTCTAAAAGTTGTAGTCACCCACTGGCAATTATGGTTTTTAAATTTTCGTAAACGTTATTTGTTCATGTTCTTTATTATGATGAAAATTTTGGCTTTACTGAAAGTGTTGATATGAAAATAGGGTGGGTGGTAGCTGGTTTAAAGATGCGTTTAAAGTCAACTGTTGAAAGTGTAAAAGAAACCCAAAACAGTTAAACTACCCAATAATTATTAATCTGCATGGAACTAGAAAAATCTTAATTTGAAAGAAATTAAATGTATGATTTTCCAATTTTATTTAAAATAATCAGGGGACGAACGCGATCGTTATTTAGGATTCCTATTAGAATCCCTATACTAAATGCACAAAAAAATGGAAAATTCCAATAAAATTACGATCGTGCTTGAATGTTGCGATTTGGTCCCCGGTATTTTAGTTCGGTTGAACACTTTTACATCTTTCTTCCCCAACAAACCCTTTTAATACTTTTTCCTTTACTAAAAACGGGTAATTGCTTTTAAAATTGTTACAGATAAAACCTTCTTGATGTTTTTGTTTTTATTTTATGTTCCGTTTGCGGTTCACAACTTTCATTTAAATTTCGTCTTTGATGAATTTTTGGTGAAATTTCCAACATATTCTTTCTTTTATTTTCCTTCATTTTTATTAAACTTTTCTGCTTAAGTTGGTAACGCCATACAATTTTTAACTAAAAACGGATTTGTTAAACAATACTAAGAAAAATATTAAGTTGTGCAGAGGTAGGTAGGATTGACCCTGAGACTACCGAACTGGTTGAAGTTGAAAATGACAAGAAAAAACATTAATTTTTTGGGGGATCCCCTGAGTGTTTTGGCAGTTGTAACAGTAAAAAGATGATTTATTATGTGGAGACAGAAACGCGTATGAGTCGAATTTATATCTGCTAATTGCAATTGAATGGAAATTAATTATAATATGAAGGGAATACTTTAACCATAATGAGGCGTTATAGCTGTTACAAATTTGCAGACCACTTTTTTAGGTAAGTAGTTAAATTGAGGATATAAGTAGTAAACGAAATTAACGTCCAGGAGGCAAATTAAGGCAAGTGGTAATTTCGCCTTAGATAACTATATTAATAACAGCGATTAAGAAAAAACATTTTGTTTAAAACCGCCTGCTACAGTAAATACTGGTGTAATACTGCTGCTAATCAAACAAACAACTATTAAAGATACTAGATAATGGCCGGGATTCCTAAGAATTATAAAAATTATTTTTTACAAATAAATAAACTGAAACATTATAATTATTGTAAAAAAAGTCATACTCAATTTCATTTTACAAATTTTCTATTTGAAAAAAAAAATGGCTTCCTAAAACACACAACACATAAAAACAGATTGAGATTCCCTGTTTAAATATTAAGCAATGCATGTGAGTGACACTTAAAGAACCAAAGTATCACTAAACGGATACGTTTATTTGGTGATGAACAATTACAACAAAGGAAAACAAACAAAAGAAAAACAAACAAATAATTGAAACTGAAATTGCCATAAACATACCCAAATACAAACATAACGAGTAGCAGCCATACATACATACACATATGCACACGAGACTCTACCGGAAAAAGGTGCGTCGTACACCTACGAATTTAAAGCATTTTTGCAAGGCAATTTGTTAAAAAAATAATTATTTTTGCCAGAGGTAGGGCAAGCACTTTGAGATCCTTCGGCAAAAAAAATATATTTCTTTACTTTATATTCGAAGGTGTACGACGCTCTTTTGCTTGTACGGTAGTATGCTTTACTGTACATTAATAAAGAGTGGTAAAATTTTAAGGGCCGATGTTGAACGTGAACCACACCTAAACGTCAAGTTTTTTTCTGCATTTTATTTGACATTTATTATTTTAAGAATGCCTTCTTAGTTCGTTGAACGGAAAACATTGCTGTAGTTTTCTCGATAGTGTGGCAAAAGAGCAGTCAACCTTGACTCATCATCTTGCCCAACAATTGAACATCAACATTGTCATTTAAAATTTGGACCATCGGATGGAGGTGTGTCGTCGAGGTCGCGGCGGCCATTTGGCCCATATTTTTTTTTTTCTTTAATATTTATTTACAACTCAAGTACAAAATTATTCAGAATATATGGCCTCAGCGCCAAAGGGCATTGTTCCATATCTTAATTGAACCATACCAATATTTTCATAATAAAACAAAATGACAATAATTTCCTAAATAATTTGTGTTTCATTCAAAATCAACATCGGCCCTAAAAATTTAACCACCCTTTACAAAGGAACCAAACAAAAGTTGGTTTGACTTGGTTTGTTGGGTTAAATGAGTTTAAGGTTGTTTGCTTGTATTCGAGCTGGCTTAGTTAGTACGTAGATGTATGTGCGTGTGTGTGCGTGTGTATGAGTACTTTTGTATATGAGCTCGAACATGTATAATTAAGTGTATGCATTTTTAGTATACTTCGTTAGCATGTGTTAGTTATATTTTAAAAGATTTTCATGAAAAACCACAAGGACAATTAAGGCCAGGATAAAGAATGAATGTACATACAAATGTTACTCTACATTTGTTACAAAGACTTTATAGACTGGACTTTTTAAAGCATATCGACGTTAAAATATATAAACTTATTCGTTTAAAAGTCTACTTTACTTAAACATTACAAAAATATATGTGTAATTATGCGTGTTAGCATATACAATATGTTAACTATTTATGAGATTTTTCTTTTTCTACGTGCACAGGCTTTATTAGTACTTAGACTAGTTTGTTTATGATTTTAATGGCATTGCTGCTGTTAAATGGGCATGATGACGACATTAATTTTCTATATAATAGTTAGTAATGCTATATGTTGTATGATTTTATGCAAGTTGTGTTGTTAGTAATTTCTTGCTTTCTATATACATGTATGTATGAATGTATGGAATTAGTTTATATATTTAAAGAGGAAGATTAAAGTAAATATCAGAATAAAAAAAAGAAAAACCTTACAGTGACTTCAAAGAGTTTTTTACTCTTCAACTAAATTTATGAGAACCAAGTGGATACGACGAAATGAACAAAATAAGTAAAATTAAATTTTACCGCCCTGGGGTACACTTTTTATGTAGATTTATTTGATTTTTAGAGGAAAACATTGAGCACAATTAAATATCAATAACTTTGCAATTAATGGCATGATATTTTAATTTTATTTCTAAACGTCTAAAGAAATTGTTAAATTATTTAATACTTTGCTAAAATAGTTAAAGTTAGTTCGTTTCTTTAAATTATTAAGCACCCTAAAGTAAGACAAACGTCTGATACTCTTAGGATTTTAATTGTTTTGGAAACAGTCTCATTGATTAAAAATATATAATAAAAGATATCGTTATGATATTGGCTTGATTAATTTGAAATTTAAATACACAACTCTGGAAACGCTTTAACACTAATAAATAAAACGTTTAATTTTAAAATAGCAAAGACTCGAATTTTTTGTTGTCAATATTTATTTTAAGACTCTATAGAGTGATAGATAGATGGCTAGCGATGCTATTAAAGTCAAATTAGTACTTTTGGTCTATAATTAACAGGTGATTTTTTAATAGCATAGAATTTTGAATTAAAATAAATATATTTAACAAATGAATGAATTAATGATCAAAAATGCATTCTGAATTTTAATTGAATATCAAGTGCAAGAAGCTAAAAATTATAACTTTTTTTATGGGCGTGGCACTGCCCACTTTTCAAATCAAGAAATTGTATAGTCATGACAGCTCAGTTTCAGAAAAATCGATTTATTGCACGTAGCTTAAAATGATAACTTAATTTTGATGGGCGTGGCACTGCCCACTTTTCTAATCACGAAATTGTATAATTATGTGAATTCAAGAGGTGTGCAAAGTTTCAGAAGAATCGGTCAAGGTCAAGTAGCTAAAAATGATGACTTATTTTTAATGGACGTAACTCCACCCACTTTTTACCACCCATAAACACTCCCTGGAATGTGTACAACAACTTGCCAAAGTTTAATTTTAATATATATATGACAGCGCATAGAAAAAGGGAAAATCAAGTTTTTTTGTTAATTTAGTAGGGCAAAAAATGAAAATAAATACATTTTACCGTTAGATCCCTTTCTGTTTGCGCTTAGAAATCAGTGATCACGGTTTTATAGCAATTTCTGTTAACTGTGACATTTTGGCCAACATCATCTTTTAACGAATAAGGAACAATGATTCCACTAGCCCATAAAGAAAATTAAACAGGGACTTTCTCTGGATGTAATGGTTTGTTCGATAATGACTTATGTATATTCTTCACTGCAAATGCGGCAGTTTTGGTCATGGACGAATTCATTCAATAAAAAATTACCGCTAAATTAGATTTTCTTGTAAAAAGCGGCACGAAACTTTTGAACTAATATATGTTTTAAGTAAAAACATGCGCAATGTAAAGGCAGTAATCAGGTATCAAACTATTAATAATGCAAAATAACTTTTTTTTTGAAAATGCTATAAAAAAAGTGTAGATTCGGCTGTGTGGCTCGTAGCGCCGTCCTGTTGAAACCAAATGTTGCCAATTTCCTCCTCTTCAATTTTTGTGAACAAAAATTTATTCAACATGGCCCGTTAACAATCGTCATTGATTACGGCCACTCCTTGCTCATTTTCGAAGAAAACTGGCCCAATTATACCTCTTGACCGAAATACGCAATTTTAAGACTTGGGGAATGATAGAAAATAAAATGTCGGACAGCCTTAAAATCATGTTTCGATGATTTAAGAAAAAAATTTTTACCATTTAATCCGGTATTCTATTGGAGCTTCTGTAAAGCCCAAAGTGAGAAGATGTAACGAACTTAACGGACGTTTGCCTGAAATTCCAATAAAAGTGCTAAATTTTCTTCATGATAGTGCGTGAAATGCCGAGTTGATTTTGGAGTTTCACATTTTCAATCACATTCTTGTCGATATGTACCGTACGACGACGGGAGACAATGAATATTATACATTAGCAATTCTATCTCGGCGGAGAATCTTTGTTTCAAACAAACCTTTTTTTCTAGAAACGCAATTTTACACACTTTCAGGTGTAAAGCAACTTATTTTGGATCGCTGTGGTATGATACAGACAGATATTCAATATTTCGAACAGACAAAAATCTATCTGTGCTAAAATAAAATACAATTTAAAAAGATAAAACTATTTGAATAACCCTGTAGATAATTTAAAGCAACTAACAGTAAAAATGATAATAAAAAAATATCGCGTATGAATCCTTTGTTGCATGGAAATGGAGTTGACTTTAATTGATGACTTTAATACAACTTTGTGCAATACAAATATATCTGGGTGCGGGTACTATATTTAAATCCAAAATAAAAAAGTAAAATAATTCGCAAAAGTACTGAACGACGCATAACCTGACATAATGATATTTTTTATACAAGTATTCTTTATTCTCTAAAAAAATAATGAAGTTTTAGCGAATAAAAATCTCTTTAATAATTTGGAAATATTTCAAAGTTCAATAACCTCATTAATCATTTAGTTATTATTTCTCTTTGGTATTTTCTTTTTTAAACACATTCAGTTATTTTTATTCCTTAGCTCAAGGAAAAAAAAACGACGAAGAACTAATTTGAAATCTTAAGTACAAATTGGATTTTTTTGTTGTTGGACTAGAAAACAAGAAAACTTTATTTTAACTTATTGTTATAATTGCATTTTGCTTTACGATTTACAATTGTAAAACATTGCATACTTAAGATGGTTAGAGAAAACCAAAACGAATGAAACTTTACAGATTCTTAGAAAGGAAGCAACAAAACAAAAATTAATTGTCTGAAAAATGGTTAAAAAACGAAGAAAAAACAAGTTGCAAACAAAATCTATAATAACAGAAACAAACATTGAATGTACAGGGTGCTTCGAATAAAAAAAAATATTGTTAAC
This sequence comes from Phyto melanocephala, assembly GCA_941918925.1. Lineage (NCBI taxonomy): Eukaryota > Metazoa > Arthropoda > Insecta > Diptera > Rhinophoridae > Phyto > Phyto melanocephala. Next base: position 31,440,140 of record OW799237.1, on the reverse strand, counting down.
AATTAAAAAGAACTAACTAAACTTGATGGCACATAATCATAGACAAAAAGCAAGAGAGCTATATTCGGCCGTGCCGAATCTGACAATACCCTTCCCAATCATGTAGATAGGTATAAATACCATATCGTAGCTTAGCCTTGATTTTATATTTAATGTAATACGCCGTGTTCTTTATTACTTCCGACGCCATCTTTGCTTTCGAATTTGTACATAGTTAACTATATGCTACTAGTCAAGCTCTTTCATTTGATACCCATATTGTAATTTGTTTCGCCATTTTGTTTCAGACGCCATCTTGGATTTTACACTTTTTTATAGTTTACTACATTGTACTAGTCAAGCCCTTTTATTTAATGCCAATATTCTGGGGGTTACTATATTTGATTCATATATTCTCCATTAAATCTAGGACGCCATCTTGAATTTTTTTCGTTTAATGCTGAAGCTCTTTAATTTGCTTCCTATATTGGTTCTCTCGGCTGTATAGAAACTGAAGAATATTTTTTTGGTTTTAAACCGATTTATAAGTTTTTTTAAAAATAATTTCCGAGATTTCGGCTTATAATTTGGTATATTAAGCGTGTTCGAAAATGATTAAGGAGTTTCAAAGAATTTGATAAATATATTTAAATATATATTTTTTCAAATAATTTTAGTCTATAACTTTGCCGATTAGTGACTAATTTATCCAAAATTTTTCATGAATATCTTCAGAAGCATATCAAATCTATAAATAGGAACAACCGTTTCTGTAAATTATTCTAGGGTTGGAAAAGTTTAATTTTTATGGTAAAAATAAGCGAAAAAAACAGAGGTAGTCGTGTTTATTTGCTTGTATCTTAGAAAGTTATGGGGCGGTTATGGTGATTTCCAATACCGCTCTGCTCCCGAATATTTCTGATATTTTGATACCCTTCACGGGTCTTTCCGATGCCCGAGGGCTTTAAAAAGCTGATTTCAACATACACACGAACAGACGGATTATGCTTAATCGACTACCCTATTCATGAGTTGTCAGAAAATACATACTTTATGGGGTCGGAAATGGATAATGTAGAAATTTCAGAATTTCGGAATGACAAATGTAAAACTCACTATGAAGGGTATAAAAATTAAGTTAATTTTTGTAGCTTTAAAGTTAACTGGTTCACTGGTTTAACTTAAAGTTGACTTCATTCTTGACTGATAACTATTTTAATTTGGTTTCTTAAAAAATCTTAAAAATCGTTGGTGTGGGACTATGATCGTGGGCCAATATATTTTGATACACTTGAATTACGGCTTTATTGTAAATAAAAAAAATTCTCCTATTAACTATGGAACACGATGTCGTCGGAATAATTTGCCCTATCAATCTAATTTTCCAAAACTTCGATGACTCTTTTTAGTGTTATATTACGAATGGCTTGGATTCTATTAAACTAAAGGGTGTGAACGTTTGGTAAGTGAAATGCCGAGTTGTTCTTGGAGTTGCATTCAATCACATTCTTGTCGGTAAGCACGGTATGACGACGGAAGCAATGAGTTTTATCCGCTAGAAAGCTTATCTCGGCGGTAGATTTTTTTTTAACAAACGTGATTTGGACACTCGTTTTGGTTCGCTGAGGTATGATACAGATTGATATTCAATATTTCGAACAGAAAAAAATATAGCAGTGTCAAAATAACACGCGTTAAAAAGATACACGTATTTGGATAACCCTGTATATAATTTAAAGCCACTAATGGTAAAAACTATCAAAAGAGACAGAAAAAATCACGAATGAATCCTTTGTTGCATGCAAATGACTTTAAAAAATGTTTGAAGCAATTTTTTTTCTCTAATTTTTTTACTTTTGCGAACAAGTACTTAAGAACACAAACAAACATATTAGAAAAGTGGGGTTGAATGAATAGATGAAACCACAACATAACATGAGAATAAAAAATACTTAAAATCTATTCCAAGAGTCGAAATGTAAAATATCTTGTCAGACATTTCTTTTTATTTTATTTTGTTTGCAACTCTTTGGATTTGTTAAATTAACTTTATATTATAAAAACACTCAAGAGCATGACAAAGAAGAAAATAAAAGAAAATTTTCAATGTAAAAAAAAGTTAAATTGGGGGAAAAAATGTACAGTTAATATGCAACTATTTTTAAGATACTTATAATCAAGATTTAAAAAATTGTTAAGTTAAGACCAGTGCTGCCAAAAATTTTTATTATATCGGACACCATTGCTCTATTCAAAATATTTCAAGAAATATAGAACTTATTGTGAATAATTTCTACTAAAACATAAACTTTATAAAAAAATTTTTTTTAAAAACTTAACGAAATTTATGTATAAAAAGAGTTTTGTCGACGTCGCACATTGAACCGCATAACCGTGTTCGATAACATCAAGTTGAGGCGACCCTATTTCTGTGGATATGATACTTGAAAGTGACTATGAAGTGATTAAGAAGACAACCGCAAGTACTATATAAATAAAACAATAAAGGGTGTTTTTAAAGAGGTATTCAATTTTAATTTGTCAATTTTGCTTGATATGAGAGCCATTTTGACAGCTTTTGCTTGTTATATATTTAGTTTGACATGGAAATAATGACAACTGAAGAACGCATGCAAGTTTTCCGAAATTTTTATAGGTTGAAAGTGTATCACAGAACTAAAAAAATACGATCGCAGCTGTCTGGATTTGAAGAAGGAGGAAACGCTTTACCACCTCTGCGAGACACAGGCTCCTAGGCAGACGTATACATAAGTCCTCTTTGAAATATATGATTTTAGACTGAATGATCTGCTGAGAAATAGCTACACCACTTTAACTTATGATGTCTTATCAAAACGGTGTTATATGGACTTGACTTAACTGTTAGCGCGTAGTGAACTACACGATAACTAACCAGTCAACTAACTCATCTGAATACAAATATGAGGTCTTGAAAATCAAAAAAAAACCATAAAAATGAATAAGGATGTACTTACTTAATTGGCCTTTTAGAGAAAAGTATTTTAGGTACATGGTTCAGCAGGATCGCATTTGATTATCAGATTGCCTTTGCAATGTGTACATGATTTTTTTTTTAAGTTGAAAGTTAATTTTTTCGTGATCTATAAGTCGGGAGGCTTTATCAATGAACCCTTTTAAAAAATAATAACTAGACAATTGCTTGCCTTAGCTATAGTTGTGTAAAGGATTTAGGACAAATTTCAAATTGAAACGATTTTTGGATCCAGAAATAAAAATCAAATTAATACGATCCAAAATATATATATTTTATGGGATATTTCAATCGTAAGGAACACCCATTAGTTGATTTGACATGGAATTAGAAAGTAGAAAGGCTCTAACTCGAATTTTTTACAAAAAAAAGTTTTTCCCTGATTCCAATACATTTCACACAATTACACCTTGACACATACATTTAACGCTATAGTAAAAAAAAAATTGCCAGTTCTACAAGCAATTTTACAAAAGAAATTACATTATTATAACACAGATTCAATTACGTTTTTGCCTTCTCCTGTAAGGCTACAACTATTACGAGTTGGAGCCTTTCTACCTGTGACCAACGATATAAAGAAGGAAAGTGAAAAACATTTTTTCTTAGTTTATAAAGGCTGGTGTTACGTGACAAAGGTACACATTTTGGTGGAAGTGCCCATATAACGATGGTTAGAACGTTACAATCAAATGACATTCATACTAACTTTTCAGTACCTCAATTGGAGGGCATTAGTATTGTAGACATGTGATTTCAGTTGAATAGTTTTACATGTCACACAGCACGCAACGCAATCAATTTACTGAGAAAAACATTGAACCAACGAATAGATTTAAGAAATGGACCTGTTAACTGGGAAGTGTTTTGAAAATCTTAGATATATTAAGTCTAAGGTCTATGCGGATAAACCAGTCGACACTTTGAAAACGAATATTTGACGCGGTTTCGCCAAAGTACCACAAGGGATGTGTACAAATTAGACCATCAGGTTACGCTTTGTACACGCAAGGCGCGATGACCACATGATCGAAACTATTGATAAGCCACATTAATGCTATATAATTATCTAAATAATACAGTCAATTAAAAGAATAATAATAAGTTTTTCTCTCTTATTTCAATTTAAATTTCCCCGCCTGTACAAAAGAAGACCCTTCATAATATTTGTACGGCTACTAAAAATGCTGCATGCAAATTTTGTACTTTCACCAACAAGCTTTGCTTTCTTATTTACACCATTTTGGCATACAGCTTGAGTTTTAGGCTTTAACAATCGATTTAGTCGCCCAGAATGTTTTAAACATTTTTTCACAATCACCAAAGTTAGATCAACATTTCAATTTTCAACCTGTAGACGATAAATTTTCGTTATTTTTAAAACAGGGTTCTGCAATAAAAACGTTAAGTTCTCTCATGTAGTGTTTTAATTTTTACTAACCTTAAACTGTGAACATTACAACTGTATGGCTGCTAAGTATGTACCAATTTGTATTGCAAATTCTATTGCGCTTTTTGTATTTAAATTTTTTTTAAATTATCTTAATATCTAAAGTTAAGTTTATAGATTAAGCCTTATATTTATGTATGTTTTCTTATGGCTTTCTAATAATATAATAAAAAAGCAGTGAGTGTTAATGACCAGCACCATTTACATAAATAATCTACATTATTAAACTAAGAACAGGGTAATTATAAAGTATATGGACTAAAGTATAAAGTAATTTTCACTTTGTTAACTATAATTACAGTCGAACCTCGTTTACTTGGCTGTAAATAGCTGTAAACGAAAATGTTTTGTAAATCGATTTTTAACGTTAATTGAGACATGAGTTTCTGTTTTGTTTTTTGTAACTGAATAAATTTTTACTTAATTTTTGACACTGGTCTTTAACCGATTTACCAGGTTGTTCAGATATAACTTTTTTGCTTTAGTAGAATGAAAACTATTGAATTATTGTTTTAATATGAATTGTCGTGTTTGGAAGTCGCAGCTGGTTGAGAGGCATCTCATTCTGAATATCCAATTTTAAGAATTTGAAGCAGAATTTTGGTTCACACCATTTTGTCTTCCAAACCGACTGAAATTGCTAATTGGTTCATATTAAATAGTGACTTCTTGTAAACCTTAGTAATTAATTAGATTTCCATGGAATGCGATTGGTGTCGGAGTTGAATTTAACAACATTAAATCATTTTCATGTCTGCATTCTGACATTTAAAAATTGGACTTTTGTGTAGAACGCGAAATAGAAAAAACGAACTTTGTGACGCCAATTTATTTATTTTTTCGTTTTTAAATCCAATTTCGACAGCATTTCATGGGTACCCTGAATACAAAGACATTATGTCTTACAACTACAGTGATCAATTAAGTGAACGAGAAAAAATGTTTCAGGCGTTGCATGCCGTTAAGAGCCTTTCCATATGTATAACGACTTTGGAAAAACTTGGTTTAAGTATACAACACATCCAATTAATTTAGGTTAGGTTAGGTAGAACAGGTAGCTGTTGTGCAGCTCACTTGGGTCCATTATATTGATCCCTTTGTGATACATGAATAGAAATGAGAGAAGAGAAGCAGATAAGTCCAAAGTCTCTGGCGGGAATCGAACCTGCAACCCCCAAACACAGCACACTACTGACTAGTCCACCGGGGCACCCTCCAATTAGGTCCTTAAACAATTGCTAACAATGGTTTAAAGAATCGCCGTTGACGGCTACGACCTTCCTTCATAGTACGCTTTTGTGTACAGGGAATCTCTCGTGAATTTTTCTAACATAAATAACATAAATAAATAAATAACTTGTGCAAATTGACATACCCAATTAGTCACATCACTAAACAAAATTAACAATCCTGGCAAGATTGTTAAACTAAACTATATATTTTCCAATAAACTTGACGTTATTCTTTGATAACATGGCACAAGAAATCAAGCTGAGTTGCCAGACCTGCTAAACATATGACATTAAAAAACTCCCAGTTTCAATATTCTCTTTGGACACCCAATAATTTTAGGGTCGCTAACATGATTAAAATAAATCTTACCAACACGGATACATAAAGAGTATAGTTTATAGAGATGGGATACTTTAATTTGATATAAAACTAAGAAATACGCTTTAATTTGTTTATATACGAACTGGGCATGTGATCGCCAAGGCATAACCTAGAGGTTCAACTTTCTCACACCCTTCGCAGTAATTCAGACTAAGACGCAATAACGCGTCGAAGGATTGCTTTAAAATGCTTTAAATATCCCTAGAGAAGAAAATTTAAAAGCGTTTAATCACATAAAGGAAGTGGCCAGTTTACAGTTGATAATTATTCCTGTAAAACTACATGTCTGCAATACTAATGCCTTTCAATTGATGTATCGAAAAGTTCGCAACCATGTTAGAAACGTTCCGACCATCGTTAGTTGTACATAAAGACATACAGACCAATAACAAAAAAAAAAAATATAATAAAAATAAGCGCAGTCAGCCAGATTTTTCTGGGTGTAATGGTGTTTCAATAATGGCTGAGGATTATCTCATTCCAAATCCAGCAATTGTATTAATTGACCATTTAACCAAAAATGAGCTTCTTTCAATGCCCGATATATTTGTCGAACTGAAACATGATTTTACAAAATAAATTTGAACAATTTGAAAACATTGCTCTGGCATTGGTTCTGTTGTTACAAGTTGTAAAAACAAACTAACCTCAAAGAAACCGAGAAGTGTCAAACCAGCTGTCACTGAAAACGGTGCTGCCAATTTTAAGTTTTCTCCTCTCAAAAACAGAAAATAGAAGTTCGTTGTATCTTAAAGTCTTGGATAATTGGAATAATCAGAGATAATGGATTGAAATAATATTTTGTTTTGTTAAATGTATATCTATGTATATAAATATTTATATAAAAATAAGTTGCGTTGTGTTAGTAATTGATGTTTTCTGGAATGCGTGAACCATGAATTATAGCTATTTTATACCGAACACTGCATTTAAAATTAAACGAACTTGAATTGATTTTTTTATTTTTCTTTTTTGCACTACGAAGTGTGCAGGGGGTTCGCTAGTGCGGTATAACTGGAAATGATTTAGTTAATGATTAATTCTAATAAATAATTAATTTAAAAGCTGATTTTTTTATTATTCTACACCTTTAACCAAATAAGTGACATAATTTAGACAAAACTATGAATGAGCAATTTGTGAACCGAAAAAAGGTTAATACGAACACAAAATAAATAATGTTTAAACGAAAAAACATAGATTTGTTGTACTTATGTTTTATATACACAAAGAGAAAAGAAATATTGATTTGTGACAGGAAAAATCATGAACGAATGAACGAACAAAAAATACACTCAAAAAATGAGTGAAATAGTGGCGATGAACTAATGAGCTATTAAATGAATGATAAATATAATTTAAATCACAGTTAATGACAGAAAAGGAATAGGGGAGGTGAGTACAGTTAAAACACTTTTGCTTGTAGGAAAGAAAAATAGAGAGAGAGTGCGAGTGATAGAGAGACTCTAAACATAAAAAATGAGCTTAATAGACAAGTTTGTTTTTTCTTATTAGTTTCATTACAATACTTTGGGGAAAAAAAAAACAATTAAAAATTTACGAAACAAAAACCAGGAGGGTAGTAAGAAAAATTTGTTTTTAATTTAAAAACATGTTGTTGTAGTAGTATAATGATGTTTAGATTGCTAAGACTAGTTGGTATTTTTTTTTTGTATATTTTGGTTTTGTAGTTGTTGTAATTGTTAAGTATGAATGTAGCACTAAAAGGAAGTAGTAGTTGTTGTTGTAGTTACCTTAATTTTAGTTCCTCATCAATATATTGTAAGAGACTCCTACAAAATAATATAAATAGTAAAAAAAATATATAATTTGTAGGAAACAAATTTTGTAAAAGGAAAGCAAATAAACAAACATTATTAAACAAAACACAATATTAATTAGAAAGAATATAATAAAAAAAGACGAAACCAACGTAATTGTTTTTACAAATTTCGTTTAAGTAAAAAAGTGAAAGAGTGTTGAAAAGAGTCTAATTCAACATTTGTTTTTTGTTTCTTGTTTTGTTGCTAAATACAGAAAAGTTAAAAATGTTTATTTGTTAAGAACTAAAGCAAATTTTTGTTTAAGTTTAAAAAAAAGTTTTCGTTTAAAGCTCTAAGTAAATTACTAACAACAAAAGCATTATTTAACTAAATTTTTCTTTAAAGTTGTTTAAGAAAAATGGGGAGAAAATAACTTACTCAACCATACAGAATTATTTTAAAAATTATGCATTTCTAAGTACACTGCTTTGTATAACTACAATTACACTTATGAGTTTTTCAGTCAAAATATAAAAAATAATTTTTTTTATTTTTTTTTAAATTTTTACTTTAATTCTTTTATTTTTAAATCTGTATTAAAAAGAATTTAAAAAAACAACAACAAATATATTTGTTATTTATTTTCGTAATAATAAAATTTGTATTAATTTGTAACGAAAAGCCACAGGACATCATCTTCAATTGGCAATTTCAATATTAAAAAAATTTTGCTGTCTATCACAATAGAAGTACGATAAATAAAAAAAAGGAACTGTTAAAACACAGCATAAAATTTCTAAACGAGTAGAGTATAAACAAGTAACAATGCTATATTCGGCCGTGCCGAATCTTATATACCCTTCACAACGTGTAGTCATGCAATAACAATTGTTTGTATCACCATTCATCTCATATAAAATACGTACATATGTACATATATACTGGTTATAATAAATGTAGCATTGAATCCCAGCTGAGCCAAAAAAAAATTTTTATTTTATTTAATATATTATTTATATTTTATTATTTTTTTTTAAATTTTTTTAATTTTTTTTTTGTAATTTTTTTTTATTATTATACCCGCCACCAAAAAAATGGTGGGGGTATATTCATTTTGTCATTCCGTTTGTAACACATCGAAATATCCATTTTAGACCCCATAAAGTATATATATTCTGAATCAGGGTTCGATTTGATGACGATCTAGCTATGTCCGTCCGTCTGTCCGTCTGTTGAAAGCACGATAGAGGTCGCACCGAAAAAGCTAGGGGGCTCAAATTTTGCCAGAATCTTTCTTATAGATAAGGTTTGTTTGGTATTGAAAATGGGCTAAATCGGAATATTAGGAAGAGAGTTATAGCTCGAAAAGCAAGAGTAGGTCGAAAAAACCGTGACCTTCAAACATCGAATAAAATGGAATTGTGTCCAAACGCATTAACGTAGACTCATGAAACTTCGAATATATATTTCCTGAGTAAAAACAATATTTTTCCCCGAAAATTATCTAAATCTATGCATTAGGAGAGGAGTTATCGATCAAAATGTACGAAAATTTATACCGCACAGTGTATTTTTCGGTATATTTAAAAACAAAAACGTCATAAAAGCAACAAAATTGGATGTACGACTCTGAAATTTTGCACACTTTGCTTTTTGGTGAGACGCTTTTTTCTAACGGAAAATCAATGTGCCACGCCCACTTTTACGCCCACCTCCCATATAACGTTTTACCTAAAATTCATATAATTTCTCTATTAATAAAGATTTTGGAATAACAAAGCAATATATTGAAACACCTCAGTTGTACTCATTAGAAAAAATAACTTTGACACGCCTACTATAACGCCCACTTTTCACGTTATATACCGTTAATGAAATTTAAAAGCTCATAAAACCGCCAAAATTAAATGTATGATGATCAAATTTGCTACGTATATCTCCCTAGGCAATGTCATTACTGTGCCAGAAAATAAAGGTGCCACGCCCACTTTTACGCCCACCTCCCATATAACGTTTTACCTAAAATTCATATAATTTCTCTATTAATAAAGATTTTGGAATAATAAAGGGCTATATTGAAACGCCTAAGTTGTACTCATTCGCAAAACAACTTTAAAACGCCTACTATAACGCCCACTTTTCACGTTATATACCGTTAATGAAATTTAAAAGCTCATAAAACCGCCAAAATTAAATGTATGATGATCAAATTTGCTACGTATATCTCCCTAGGCAATGTCATTACTGTGCCAGAAAATAAAGGTGCCACGCCCACTTTTACGCCCACCTCCCATATAACGTTTTACCTAAAATTCATATAATTTCTCTATTAATAAAGATTTTGGAATAATAAAGGGCTATATTGAAACGCCTAAGTTGTACTCATTCGCAAAACAACTTTAACACGCCTACGATAACGCCCACTTTTCACGTTATCTACCGTTAATGAAATTTAAAAGCTCATAAAACCGCCAAAATTAGAAGTATAATGATCAAATTTGCTACGTATATCCTTCAAATCAATGTAATTATTGTGCCAAAAAGTTAACGCCTACCTCCTATATAACGGTTTATCTTAAATTCATGTAATTTCTCTATCGACAAAGTTGTTGGGAAAATAAAGGACTATATTGAAATATCTAAGTTGTATTTATTAGCAGAAACTTAATTGACACGCCTACTTTAACGCCCATTTTCATTGAAAGACTACATTTACAAAAGCATTTTAGTAGCATATCGAAGTTATAAAGAGTGGTTAAATTTTAAGGGCCGATGTTGAATTTAAATAAAACACAAATTATTTAGGATATTATAATTATTCCTTTTTGTAATTATAATATTTGTATGGTTCAATTATGTATTTAACAAAATATCGGCCAAATGGCCCCCCCCCCCCCATCCTTGGCGGCACTCCTCTATCTGATGGTCCAAATTTTCAATGCCAATGTTGATGCTCAATTGTTGGGCATGATGATGAGTCGAGGTTGACTGCTCTTTTGCCACACTATCGCAAAAACCAGCAGTGCTTCCCATTCAACGAACTAAGAAGGCATTCACAGATTTTCTAACATTTTATACAGACCTGTTTTGCAGAAATTTAAATATTTTTTACAATTCTTCCGATTGTGGACGAATTTGAACGATTATGTTGATCAAAAGAATTACGAAATACACAAAATGCATTTTGATTTGAACGACCATTTTTTAAAAAACCTGAATAACTTTAAAGCGTTGCTCACTTGCGTATGTTTCCACGGATCAAATTGAGTAAGTTTGAGATTGAGAAATATCAAATGAAATGCAGAAAACAAATTTAAAGACTAGGTGTAGTTCACCTTCAACATGGGCCCTTAAAATTTAACCACCCTCTACAAAGAAAGTGATACATATTTTATTATAAAGAGATTATTCCATAATGATGAACAAAATAATAAATATTGTGCTTTAAATGTACACAAAATTGGTGGTGGGTATAAAAGATTCGGCACAGCCGAATATAGTGCTCTTACTTGTTTTTTTTTTATTTTTAATATAATTTTTTTTGTAACCTTTTTTTTTGACATGTTTTTTACATGTATGTATATGTGTATATTGTTGTTGTAATTGTGTAAAAAAAAACGAGGTGGTCGTGGTTTTTTGCTCATATCTCAGAAAGTTATGGGGCGATTGTGCTGAATTTCAATAGCGATTCATTTCTGGATATTTCCAAGAAATTGATACTATATACAGATCTGAGGAACATATAGTTGCTTCTAAAAGTTGATTTCAACCAACACACGGACAGACGGTCAGGGCTTAATCGACTCCTCTATTCATAAGCTTTCAGAAAATATATACTTTATGGGGTCGGAAATGAAAATTGTAGAAATTACAAACAGAATGACAAAGCTATATATACCCTTGTGCACCACAGGTGAAGGGTATAAAAAAAACATTTTCATATCGAGCCCTTCGTAAACTCTTCAAATGATCGTGTTTACTTAGTAAAACACATTCACGAAAATTTGGAAATACGAACGGCCACCCACAGCAATAGTTGAAAGTTCAAAACATTATTTTAATTTTATTTGGAAAGTTGTGCGCGCACATGTGATGCCACTGTGCTAAAAAAAAAGCGCAGAACTCAGTGATTATGTAATTAATCACTATTGCCGAATTCTCCTTTATGCCTGTCTATTAGTGTCGTGTATAAAAGCAGACAAGTTCACGCCAAAAAGAACAAGAGTCAAATAGCCAAGAAGTGTGACTGGGTTATATTGTTCTATTGAACTTCGATATATTCATATATGTTTATGTTGGGATCAGCAATGTGTTTCAGCTCCAGCTAGATAAGCGTAACCGTAATTGAAAACTGCTATTATTGATAAGTAAATGGGTCACACTCTTAAGCACAAACTTAATCTTCTAGAGTTTAAAAAATGAATTAAGGGATATTGTAGCTATTTGTGCATACTGCCGGCCACGGTATATTTGGTATTGCATATGTCTGTAGCTTGAAGCTAAAATGGCCAATGTCAAAATATTTGCTTTTGAGAAAATTGGAATTAAACTTTAAGTTTTATAGATGCTTTCATAGTGACATTGGCCAGCATTTAATTTATGAAGCTGTTCTGGGTTAAGTATGACTTTAGCTGTTTTACCATAATGAAATAGACCAAGAAAACAAATCTAATGCAATGATTAACTCAGAAGAGCAAAAAAGTTACATTGGCCCTTTTATCTCCAAGCCACAGATATACAGTCGTTGGCACAATTTTTTTTTTTTTTTTGACAACTTGTTCCCTTGTCTAATGGCGTTTTTTTCATTCAAGTGCTTAAGATACCGTTACCTCAGCTTTGCTCAAAACAAAGTGCACATGAACAAAAACACTTATGTAAAACATTTTGTCCATTGTCTTGTGCACTCTCAAACAAACAAATAATAGGCAGTGACTTTCGCTTCACCATAAGTATTTTAACAATTGAAGATCAACTAAAATTGTTCTAATTAATTTTTATGTCTTTAGTCATAATTTTGCTTCATCAGTGATTTGAAAATATTGGGAAAACGACTGAGTTAAGTAATATTGTTAGAGCCTAAATATTAGCAAAGTTCAATGCCTCTAAGTGAAGACCGAATCATCTTTCGAAAATTTAAAACAGACATTCAGGTAAAACCTAAAAATGCGCGCAGATGAATGGAATAAGTCATATAGTACTTTAATTAATGAGCAAACGATTCGTCGCAGCTTGAGAGGAGTATGTTTTAGGACTTACATAGCTAGAGATATTCCATACATCTGAAGAAAAAGATTAAGCTTTTGCTTAAGCACATGTCCAAAAGCCAGTAGAGTTTTGGAGAAAAGTTCTTTGAACTGATGAAACCTCATTCCAATATCATTCATCGAAAAAGAAGATATAAGACTTCCACAATAAAGAATTTTTCAAGTTAAAAAGAAATAAGTGATTTATTTTTCTTGTCAAAATAATTGTGCCGACGACTGTAGATTTATAAAGACATAAAAAAAATAAATCTTCTAAAAAACAACCCCGAAATTCATTAATTTAATTAAGATTGTAATTATATTTGTCATATCAGAAAATATGACAACTCCCTTATTAAAAGTAAATAAGTCAATAATAATTTGCCCTAAATAAATATATGCAAAAACAAAAAGGTAATGCCCACTTCAATGATCAAATATGTATATAAAAATGTATGTCATACAAAAATCAATCAATCTTTGTCACAAAAATAAAAACTTTTTATTCGAATTAAAAGCAATGAATAAAAAAACTTTGTTTTTTGACAATAAAAAAAGAGCGAAAAAAGAAAAAGAAAAGGTATTACCATGGTTATAACCAATATTAGATCATAACATAACATAACATAGATAAAAGCATAAAAGGGTCGGTCGCCCATTGTTTAACACACCCACCCAAACTGCTTAGGGACATATTGTGGGGTGAAAGAGAGAATCCTACTTGTTATATGCCTGTCATTTGTTACAAACAAAGAAAAATTTATTTTAACAAAGACTAAGCAAATGTCGTAAATAAATTATGTGTTTAAAAGTGTATGCCGGCATTTAATGGAATTTATTGTTTATGTACTGATTGTCTATTCTTCTTAAAGAGAACATAAATATTAAGACGATTTTTAGGGGCTATTTTTTTGCGATTTAAAAATATAATGTTTTGTGTGTATAAATGTGGAGAGAAGTTTATTTGCAGTATAAAAGTCAAACTTGAAGAAAGTTTTTTTTTCAAAAATTTTAATAAAACTTTCCACAAGCAAAGGCTGCTCCATAAACCAATCTTACGAGCAATAACGGGCTTAAATTTTTATAGACAAATAAAAAAATAAAATTTGACAGTTGCGGGCAATATATTAAAATAATTTGACAGCTATGGGAAAGTGTACAATAAAATACATTTTAATTTTTTAAAGTAAAGATCAAAATTATGCAAAAAACGTATTTCTATTTCTAAAAGAGCGAGAAAAAAAAAGAAAAAGAGAAACAATAAGGTTTAAATCAATTTTATAATAAAAATTCCTCATTCGTTAAATGTTATTTTTTCTTTATTAATGTCGTACGTCAAATGTAAAGCACTTGGGAAAAATAAAAAAAAATAAAACAAGAAAACCTTAAGAGCAGTAATTCACTACATATTTCTTCAATTTTTGTTTCTATAGTGAGGGTTCTTATCGTTTTTGTAATACTAGTGCTGGCGTAAATTCGTTGGCATTTTGCCACAAGAAAAAGTTACTTTTCCTTCATACTTGTCATATACTCGTAACAACACATACTTAAAAACATTTTAATTTTTTATTTTTTGCCTCGGTTAAAGGAAAATTGCAGAAACAAACTAAAGCCAGCAATGCAAACAGCAAAATCAAGACGGTTATCGTGTGACTGACGCCTTCAACTAAAATATTTTCTTTAAAGCCGTCTGTAAAGTTTTTTTTCTCAGTTTTCTTTATATATATTTTTCTTTTTTTTGGTTGGTGTTTTAAAAATTAAATAGAAAATTCATTTAGTATTTTAGTTGGTATTTTTTGTTTCTTTTCATCTCTGACACATTTGCTGACATTGGGATATTCTGCCTTCATAAAGTAGATGACATAAATGCAACAACAAAAAAAGATGTCTCGACTAGAGCCGAGAGCAAAAAATATATATAAATTGATTTATAATTGTTTGGTTGCAAATAAAAAAAGGGTTTTTTTAGGACACTGAGAAGAGTTTAATTGTATTGAAGAATGTAATGTATTACAATAGATTTATTTTAATTATAAGAAGTAACAAGATTTTGTAAAAATAGCAAAAACGTAGTATATTTATGTTCCTTCTGGCTCACAGTGGGGGATTAAAATATAAATACACTAAAAAATTACTGAAAACTACCTACCTATATCTACGCCAGTAAGTCATGAGTTTTGTAGCATACTTTTAGGATGTTTTTTTTTTTTTTTTTTTAATAATAGCTTCGTGAATGAGCTAAACATCTTAGTGAAACAGCTAAAAAGCTTTGTGAAACAGCTAAACAGCTTCGTGACGTAGATACAAATAAAATATATTTTCAAATAATTTTTTTGTGTATCTATAATTTTATCCCCCACTGTAAGCCAGAAGGAACATATATATACTACACAAAAACATGAAAACATTTTAAAGCAAGACATATGCAATATTAAGAAGATTTAACAAAGAGTTTTCTACAATTATATTAGCTAACGAAATTTGTTATGAATATAAATAGGCAAAGTTTGTAGGATACTTTTTAGCTGACCATAAACTAAACAGACTGGTACTGTATAGTGTCAGTATAAAGTATAAAAAAAAAACAAAATATTTTAGGAAACTAATATGCAAAGAAGGGCAACGGAGCAAGATCATTGATAGATTTTGAGAATGTAAAAAGAATGTCTAGTGTTAAAACACAATTAGGTTGTATGACTTTCTCGGCAAAAGGTGTAAGGCGAACTAGACAACAACAAGATATGGAAAATCATAAAGAAAATGCTTAAATACTGAAACCCACACAATGTGCAAATTTTTAAGTGTGATTAGTGACAGGTATTTTACATTTTAGCAAGTACTCTAAGGACGCTTCAGATTATCAACGAGAACTTTTTTCAACGACGCTTCAATGGCTTAACATACTACTGCGATTAAAAATTTATAACAGTCCTCGATTCTCTGAAAAAAAAATTCTATACCTCACTTTTGAATTTCTAAATATTGAAATATTGTTCAATAAATATTTTGTTAGCTAAATAGTCCTTCATAAGGATCATAACTGCCCATCAATCTGCGAAAAAAACTTGACATTTAATATTGTACTTGCAAAACCGAAAGGTTATTCTTTATCATATTGTGTTTATTTGTAATTTATTTTTCACCACAAATTTAGATTTTTCAACACATAAATCTCGTGGAGCAAATATTGATTTGAAGCCCCTAAAAGTATGCACATTTAACGATATTTACTGTGAATACTGCAAACAGGAATTTGTATATCAATTGTACTTTAAAAATTTAAAAGTATGTAGTTGAAATTTTTCTTTTCGAGTCAATTTCACTTTTCAAAGGTATTAATAACTGTGACATCCCCGACAGTGAATGATTTTTAGAAGGTTTATTTACACACATCAATACCCCCGGGGGCATGCCGAATGGATCAGTGCATAATAAGGGCATGAATAGTAGTATAGTACTGATGAGGCATATGAGAATTCTGGACCTCGTTCATAAAGAAGCGCATTAGTCGAGTAAAGGCAGTACAGATGGTGTTATCAGTGTCTTTGCTGATTGTGCATATAGAACTCAAACCTTAAAAAGAGGTTAGGGAGACTCAAATGTAGATGGAGTGTATGAGTCGAGAGAATGTGGTCGGGGGGTTGCATCGCACGCTTATAACGGATGGATCCATGCAAAATAAGGGCATGTCTGATGATATCAGTATCTTTACTGATGTGGCATAGGAGAATCCTGGACCCTGTATTTACAAAAGTTAGGGAGACTTAGATCGAATGAGATGGGTGACCTCAGTCAGATATATTTACTGACGATTATGAAGGACTGTGCGAATAGTATTGTTGGCGATGTGAAATCGTTTTTTAGTCTAGAAAAAATGCCTGTAGTGGTGAGGGACTCAGTGAAGGAAGGGATGCCGATCGATAGCTAAAAAATCACTGGGAACCGAACGGGGTCCAAAAGTGACCCGAAATAGTAGTGTTTCGATTTTCCCCCAACACACATGTACCGTTGCAGTTTAACATCAGTATCAGTCAAATGTGAAAGATTGTTGCCTAGCGGTGTTTTTTATCATAGTGCTTTTTAGTGTTCATTCTATGATTTTTAACGATATTTTTTTGTATTTAACTGGCAAGTGTACGTTTTTTCATTGCAAGCTGTGTTTGATATGAATACTGCTACGAAAATATAAAATGGTATCAACAATCGATGCTAATTGGCACTGATACTAAACTGAATTGATATGCATTGACTACTTATGATTCGTGTAGTAGAAATTTGACAACTACAAAAGCATGAACTATATCATATCGAACCCTGTGCGGGAAATTATCGTGCGTTACCTTTTCTTACAAATCGACTTTTTTATGCAAATTGGTTCTACATCCATTACTCCATCTGCTGATAAAATATTATAGCGATAACTGTTTTAGGTACGGAGAAAACACTGTGTACATTTTATCGTATGTAGCAGTGTTATTTACGTTTTAATTAATTGAAAAGTAATAAAAACGCTCTCCTGAAAATTTTTGTTTTTGTTACATACGATAATTTTGCGCACAGGGGTCGATATGGTTAACAAAGAATTCTTTATACTTATATGTAAAAACTAAAAAATATGTTTTTTGTTCGTCTCAACAAAACACAAAACCCCGGCGTTAAATACTTGTGTTATGCAAACAAGAGCATTCAACCAATAATCTAACATTGCAAAACTTCATCTATAAAGAATTAAGAAAAAAAAACAACAAAGAAAGCAAAAAAGCTGTGTGAAACACAGCTAAATAATAACAAATCCTGTGGCCAGGATACACAGAAGTTATGACAAGTTAACTACAAAAGTTTTGAATTAGTCCGTCATGTCTTCCTGCTTCGTCTTTGTATAACGCCATCCTTTGTTAAGAATTAAATTTTTGTTTGTGGCATTGTGGCAGTGAGTAGCTAAGTTGTGAGTACTTGCTTACGCATTTTGTTGTATGCAAAATTGCTTAGTTGCACGTAGTGGCCAGATGAAAAAGCAGAAATTTAATTTTGTCTACACTGTTTATTATTGGTAGACTATTCGTGTAGTTGGTACACAAAAAAGAAGCAGTCAGCAACATTTTGTTTTTTTATTCTATAATATTTCTGCTTTTTTAAGTTTTTTCTTTAAATGCAATAAAAAATATTAACACTAATTAAGCAAAATTTAAAAAAAACCTGTTTACACAGGGACATTTAAACAAGTAAGAGTGCTATATTCGGCCGTGCCGAATCTTATATACCCTTCACAACGTGTAGTTATGAAATAACAATAGTTTTTATCACCATTCATCTCATATGAAATACGTACATACATATAAAAAACATACATATATAAAAACATCCCATTGTAAAATTATAAATTTACGTATGTGTGCTGAAAAAAAAATTAAACAAAAAAAAAAATAAATAAAAAAAGATATAAAAAAAATAATAAAAATATGAATAATAAATATAAAATAAAAATAAAAAAAAATTTTGTTGTTTTATTTTTAAAGAAAAGATTTTAAATTTTCTTTATTTATTTTATTCCAATATTTCGACCTACTTCCTAGATCATCATCAGGGATCTAATAGAATAAATTATAAAAGGAAAACAATTGTCAAATTTATATATGTATCTATAAATACACTAAACACAATAATTACATTTCAAAAAATATTTTAGATATAATTCTATATCGAGTTGAAAAACAATCTTATTTATTTATAAGCTAATTAACAACTAATCTTTGTTTTGTACGACTATATTTATTTATTGTATGTCTGTATGTTTGTGCACATTTCTCTGTATCACTCTTATAATTCAATCTCTTATGCGATGGTACGTCGATTATGTGTAGCATTTCCAGCATGTATCCCTTTGAATAATTATTCTACGAAGTAGGTCGAAATATTGGAATAAAATAAATAAAGAAATCTAAAATCTTTTCTTTAAAAATAAAACAACAAAATTGAATTTTTATGACCTAAAGCCAAACAAAAATCTACAACAAAATATATAAACAACAGAAAAGGTCAACAATACTCATTTAACAATAAAAAAAAATGAAAAAAAAAATATTAAAAAAAAATTAAAAAAAAAAAAATTAAAAAAAAAAAAATATATTAAAAAATATTTAAAAAAAAATTAAAAAAATATAATAAAAATATAAATAATATATAAAATAAAAAATAAACCAAAATAAAAAAAATTTTTGGGCTCAGCTGGGGTTCGATGCCACGTTTACTGTAACCAGTATACCACGTTTGTATGTATGTATGTTGTTGTTTTATGTTGTTTTTGCTCATATCTCAGTTGTTTATGTACCGATGTTTCTGATTTTCAATACCGATCTACTCCCGAACATTTCTGATATTTTAATACCTCACCCGTCAAGGCGATGTCGGGGGCTTCAATAAGTTGATTTCAACATACACACGGGCAGACGGTCAGACTGACAGAGCTTTATCGACTCCCCTATTCAGAAAATATATACTTTATGGGGTCGGAAATGAAAATTGTAGAAATTTCACACGGAATGACCCTTTTTCACTTTTGTGTGAAGAGTATAAAAATGATATAGCACAAATTTTATAAAATTTTTTTATAGAAAATATACTAAAAATGTTAAGTAAGAAAAAATTTTCTACAGATAAAACTGATTAAAAATACTCTATAGAGAAAATGTATTGAATATTTTCTATGGAGACAATTTTTTTAATATTTTCTATAGAGAAAATTTATCACAAATACTCAGAAGAGAAAATTTATCAAAAATTCTTTTAAGAGAAAACTTATCAAAATTCCCTAAGAGAAAATTTATCAAAAATTCTCTATAGAGAAAATTGATCAAAAATTCTTTATAGAGAAAATTTATCAAAATTCCCTATAGAGCAAATTTATCAAAAATTCTCTATAGAGAAAATTTATCAAAAATTCTCTATAAAGAAAATTTATCAAAAATTCTTAATGAAGAAAATTTATCAAAAATTCTCTACAGAGAAAATTTATCAAAAATTCTCTTAAAAAAGGAAATTTATTAAAAATTCTTTATAAAGAATATTTACCAAAAACTCTCTACGAAGAAAATTTATTAAAAATTCTCTTTATAAAACATTAATCAAAAACTCTCTTAGGAGAAAATTTATCAAAACAATTAAAAAAATTTTACACAGAAAATTTATCAAAAAATTTCAACAAAGAAAATTTTTCAAAAAATGTTGAAGAGAGAAAATTTATCAAAAAATTTTGAACAGAGAAAATTTATCAAAAAATTTTAACAGATTAAATCATTCAAACAATTTTCAACACAGAAAAGTTCCATCTATCACGTACTAGATTTTGCTGAGATGTATACGCAGTATTAGACAACAGAACTTAAGCCATAATCAAAACCAACATATATTAAAAACAGCACAACTTCTTAATTTTTTTAGAAAGCTTTTTAAAAAGAATTAAATGTAAGCAAAAATTAAATTAGAAAACAGGTAATAAAAAGCAAAAAATTATTTAAAACAAACAAAAAAAAAGTTAAACAATAGCAGTAAGTGAACTGAACTGAAACGAACAGAACAAAGTTGCCTTGTGTTCTGACCTTAAGGACATGTTCATAATTAAAGTTCCAGTAAGTTTCTGTTTTCTTTTCTGTTGTAATTCTTGTTGCTGTTTTACTAAAGGACTAAAAATATATAAAAATGAAAAAAGAACAGAAAATTAAAACTATAATAAATATCAAAAAACTTAAATTAAAAAAAAATCTTTCTATTAAAAGCCAAGAATGAAAACAGTAAGTTATTTGAAAGATGTAAGGTTAGTTAAAATGATGTTATGAAAATCAATGAGACAGATAACATATTGGAGAGCAAGTAGAGGCACAAAACAAGGAAATGTCCTATATTAACTGATGTGAATTAAAGAGATGCATGAAAAACCTTATACGATGATCATGGTTTTGTGTCCATGACAAAAAATCAAACTTCGAACCCAAACTTTTTAGCTGAGTACATGCTTGATAGAAGTTTACATCAGTAAACAACTTTTTGTTTATGCTGTAATCACATTCAATTTTGTTTGGTGTATAAACTGTTCCAGCAGTGTTGTCAACTTTAAAATTTTAAAAATCACGAAATAAACGCGTAATCTTCTAATTACGGCACTGAAAATAAAATGTTTAACTTTACATTCTAAATATGTCATAAAACTATAAGTTTCCATATAAAAACATAATACGTTCCCCTCGGTTGTATTAGAAACATAGTCTCAAATAAATTTCATGCTCCTTATAGGACTGAAGGCAACCTACATACATGTATAAACTTATATACTTTACAAAAAAAAAAAAAAAAAAAATGCAGCTTTTAAGTTCTATTATTTACTATCAAAAATTTACCTGTTAGTTTATAGATATTTTATTATTAATATCAACACCCTTTAAATTATAAATTATGATGCTATCAATATGAACTTTGCTGCCTATATTTGTAAATAATAACTTCATCAGGGTGTCAATTGTTGTTGTGTGAAATTGTAAAATGAATATCCATTTCTTTTTTTTTTATTTTAATTTTTTTTATGAAACTGAAAAGAACTTTAGATAATACACTTGAAACTTTACTTGCATATTAAGCTCTAGAGATAATATAGTTTGATGTAACATAAACTATACAAGATATCAAGGAACGTGTATCAGAATTAAATTATAATAAAAAATATGAATAAATATAAGTAAGCTGGTTCA
The DNA here is from genome assembly GCA_941918925.1 of Phyto melanocephala. Taxonomy (NCBI): domain Eukaryota; kingdom Metazoa; phylum Arthropoda; class Insecta; order Diptera; family Rhinophoridae; genus Phyto; species Phyto melanocephala. Next base: position 31,418,340 of record OW799237.1, on the reverse strand, counting down.
AAGTAGAATTTTTGTGTACTATTAATCCCTTTAATTTTTCTAATTTACTTTCAACTTTATTTCATTAAAATGAGTATATTTTTAAAATTTATATTTTCAATTTACCCGTACGAAAATTCTTTGCAATTAAAAAAAAAATTATTTAGTCAAATGTCATCAAAATAAAAGAAAAAAGAGACGAGAACAGAATCGAAAAACACAATAATCCCAAAAAGCACCAACACCAGTGCCAAAATCGCTGTGTTGACGACGCTGAACACAAGGCCTGGTTCGAACATATAATTTTAAGTCTTATAGTTTTACATGCGCTTATGGTTTTTGTTTTAGACCTGTTTTTGTTTATTTTTCATACAAAGTATTTTAATATGTTCGAACGCGTCTTCAAACATAATTTTTCTATGTTAATTCAGCCATTTACTGTGAATACTGCCAGTTAAAATTTCACCTAATGAAGTTATTCTACGAGTTTTCTAAAATGGTCAATACGTAAAGACTACTTAACGCTTAGAATCCGTTGTCTACTATTTCTTTTACAAATTAAAGAAAATACAAAGTTTTCAAATATGAGATTTAATGTTCATTTACAGGACTTCCTGAGCCGTTTCCGTTAAAGAAATTAAAAAGTTGAAAACTCCCTCAAACGTATACTTTAAGGAATTAAGTGTCGTACACAGCTACGTAAAGACTACTTACCGCTTAGAATTCTTTATCTATTACTTTTCTAACAAATGAACGAAAATACAAAGTTTTCAAATATGAGATTTAATGTTCATTAACAGGACTTTCTAAGCCTTTCCAATAATTTAATAAACATAAGTCAAACAAGTAAGAGTGCTATATTCGGCCGTGCCGAATCTTATATACCCTTCACAACGTGTAGTCATGCAATAACAGTAGTTTGTATCACCATTCATCTCATATGAAATACGTACATACATATATAAAAAACATACATAAATATATAAAAACATCCCATTGTAAAATTAAAAAAAAAAAAAATAAAAAAAAAATTAAAAAAAAAAGTTTTAAAAAAATAATAAAAATATAAATAATAAGTATAAAACAAAAAAAAAATAAAAAAAATTAAAAAAAAAAATGAAAATATAAATAATATATTAAATAAAAAATAAAAAACACTAAATAAAAAATAAAAAAAAAATTAAAAAAAAAAAAAATATCTATCTTCTATCTTCTTCTTCTATATATATAAAAGTGAAACTCTGTGTGTGTGTGTGTGTGTGTGTTAGCTATAGACTCTGAAACTGTAAAACCGATCGGGCTCAAACTTTGGTAAGTTGTTGTACACATACCAGGGAATGTTTATGGGTGAAAAAAAGTGGGCGGGGCCACGCCCATAAAAAATTAGTTATCAGTTTTAGCTACTTGCACTTGACCGATTTTTCTGAAACTTTGCACACATATCGAGCTGTCATGACTAAATAATTTCGTGACAAGAAAAGTGGGCGGGGCCACGCCCCTAAAAAAGTTTTAATTTTGAGATGCTTGCAATGGACGGATTTTACTGAAACTTTGCACACATATTGGGCTGTCACGACTTTATAATTTCGTGATTAGAAAAGTGGGCAGGGCCACGCCCATAAAAAAAAGTTATAAGTTTGAGGTACTTGCACTGGACCGATTTTTCTAAAACTTTGCACACACACTAAGCTGTCATGACTTTACAATTTCGTGATTAGAAAAGTGGGCAGTGCCACGCCCATAACAAAAAGTTATAATTTTGAGGTACTTGCACTGGACCGATCTTTCTGAAACTTTGCACACATATTGAGCTGTTATGACTTTACAATTTCGTTATTAGAAAAGTGGGCAGGGCCACGCCCATAAAAAAAATTATAATTTTTAGGTTTCTGCACTTGATATTCAATAAAAATTTAGAATGCATTTTGATTCATTAAGGGGCGTAGCAACGCGCGCCGGGTTTGGCTAGTAAAAAATAAAAAAGATTTTTTTTGGCTCAGCTGGAATTCGATGCCACGTTTACTCTAACCAGTAAAAAAAATTGAAGTGGTCGTGGGTTTTTGCTCATATCTCAGTTGTTAATATACCGATGTTTCTGATACCAATCTACTCCCAAATATTTCTGATATTTTAATACCTCACCCGGGTCCATGCGATATCGGGGGGCTTCAAAAAGTGGATTTCAACATATACACGGACAGACTGACAGAGCTTAATCGACTCCCCTATTCATAAGCTTTCAGAAAATATATACTTTATAGGGTCAAAAATGAAAATTGTAGAAATTTCACACGGAATGACAAACCCTTTTTCACTGTGTGAAGGGTATAAAAAGATATGTTATTAGACTAAAAAGATCCCATAAAAAAACGCTGTTCACACTCTGGTGATTTAAGAGTAACTGCTTACATAAGTTATATAATGGTATTTTTTTAGAAACGCACATTCGACTGTACCGTGTGATAGTTTTAAAATCCTGAAAAATTGTTTTTAATTCTTTACACATGTCGCATGTCCCATCTGTCATAACCGTATTTGAAAATATTTAATTCCATTACAATATAATATTTATCGCACCGCCGTACTTTGGAGATATACTAGTAGCAAAAAAATGGGGTTTATATCTGTAGCTTGGAGCTAAAAGGGCCAATGTCACTTTTTTGCTCTTTTGAGTTAATCATTGCATTAGATTTGTTTTCTTGCTCTATTTCATTATGGTAAAACAGCTAAAGTCATACTTAACCCAGAACAGCTTCATAAATAAAATGCTGGCCAATGTCACTATGAAAGCACCTATAAAAGTTAAAGTTCAATTCCAATTTTCTCCAAAGTAAATATTTTGACATTGGCCCTTTTAGCTCCAAGCCACAGATATATACTTCTATACAACACCAGATGGTGCTGTGATAGTGCCCTAAAAAAGGCATTTAAAGTGTGTCTCTTATCAAAGCTGAATATTTTGTATGCCTATCGTCATCTTTATTGTTTAATAGCCAAGCCCGGCGCGCGTAGCTACGCTCCTTAATGAATAAAATTGAATATTAAGCGCAAGAAGATAACTTTTTTTATGGACGTGGAACTGCCCACTTTTCTAATCACGAAATTGTATTATTATGAGAATTCAAGATGTGTGCAAAGTTACAGAAAAATCGATCAAGTAGAAGTAGTTAAAAATGATAACTTCTTTTTATGAGCGTAGCCCTGCCCACTTTTTACCACCTATAAACACCCTTTGGAATGTGTACAGCAACTTGCCAAATTTTGAGTTCGATCGGCTTTACTGTTTCGGAGTCTTTAGCTAACACACACACATAGACAGACAGAGTTTCTATTTTAAAGAAGATAAGACAATTTTCTTAATGTCATTTTTTATAAGTAATTATAGGATGTTGTTGATCCCGTTTTTTGCTATTGCCCACCAGTTTCCTTTAAACATCACTCTTCAACTTAGATTATTTTAATAATTAAAAAAAAAACTTAAATTAAATTTTTTTACTTCAGCAAATAAATAAAAAATCACAAACGTTTTACGCGTAATGAAACTAAAAATTAAACACCACAAAACAATAACACACATTCTTTTCATTTAAAAAGAAATTGAATGGAAAAAAACTGTTGCAAAAAAAATGTGATTATAGTAATGCAACGCAGTGTAATGCATGAATTATTCCCTTTACCATACAAACATAATAAGCCTTTTTACAATAAACCATTAAACACTATTACAATTTGAAAAGTAAATGCGTTTAAGAAACGATATTTTTAAAAATGAAATAAATGCAGTAAGTTTGCCAGCGAAAAGAAATTCTAATTAGAATGATTAAAAGCTTTTATATTTATGTATGAAGTATGTATGAGAAAAGTACGTATGTAGCGGTATGTTTAGTTTTCTGTTTCAAGCACAATTACAACATGAACAAGGTACAAGTACAAGAAGAGCGTCTCTGAAGCATGTTGCATGTGGTATAAGTACAATTACTTCACCGCAGAAAAGCAGTTTAAAAAAATGCATAATATAAAGTGTTTTTATGTTCAATATGTTATTCGTTTCTTCTACTTCTACAAGGGGTTTTGAAAAGAAAATAAATCTGTAGTATAAAATATTACATAAAACCCACAAGCATAATAATATAAAGAAAAAAGTAAAACGAATTATGTTTTCAACTTTTTTTTTTAGTATAAAATTTATAATAAATAATACATACATGTCACTTGGTAGGGTTTCAGGACTAGAAGAACGTTCACTATTCCACTGAGAACTAGATGATGTCATGCCTACAAAAAGAAAATAGGAAAAATAGTAAAATTTAACACATACATATAATTAATATTAACAAGTTCTTTTCTTCTTCTTCTTATGCACATGCAACAATAACAATTAATTTTAATCACAATATTATTGTTATAGCAGCTTTAATTGGCAGTGTACATATTTAATAGTTGATATGCTAGTGAGAGTAAAATTAAAAACAGAAACATTATAGTTAAACTTAAAAAAAACATGTATTTTATTTTCAAATTATTTTTTTTCATTTGATTGACAATATAAAAGTAAAATCCATTAGGAAAAGATTTGCTGTAATAATAATACACTGAGACAGATGTTAAGAAGGATACTCCACTGCCAATTGACTTACATTGTCGGTACGGTGTTAAAATAAAAACATTAAATAAAAAGTAGTTAAAAACAGAAATTATTTTTGATACAAAGTTTCACTATCACTGACATAAACAATTAAAATGGTAATGAAAGCGACAAAATATTAGTCAAGTGTCCTGAAATGAATTAAATTTGAATTAGCCGTTACTCAAGCAGTAAAGTGTTGGTAATATGGAAAAACACTAACCGCCAAAAAAAACATGTCGTTCTAGAGGCAATATCTAGGTAGTAAGTAAGAGTCTTGGACAGCATTCAGTGAAGATTAATTCGGCATCGTGTACAAGATGCTCTGCATATCCAACTGAAAAAGTTTAATTGACACAACCACAACATAGAGAGTTCGCTTAGTGGGTTGAAGTTAATCTAGAAGTGACTTTGAATTTTTTAAGTAAAATCATCTTAAGAGTTGTAGCTTGTTTTTGCCTGATAGCTTTGTCACTAGTCTAAATTGCCGCAGAGATGATTTTGGCTAGAAAAATATGGAATGGCTTTCTAACACATAAACCGAAACAAAGGTAAGCCCTTTCATAGTTCAGATTACAATACAGTTTTCTTGGTTGAATTTATGACAATTGCGGAAAGGTATCAAATTGTTAAAGAAAATCGTAACGAGGCTTCTGTCGTATTTTTAGGGAAAGTCGATTAGTTAATGGGTACTCAAGCCATAGTTGTAAACAAAGAAACTGACAAATAACCAAAAATGGGATCATATTTGAATATCATCACCTTGAAAGGCGCTAAACTTTTAGAGGTTTACAAATGAAATTACATCTTGGGCGTCATAAATGAGAACATTTTGCTGCCGAAAGGCTGTCGAAAATGTTAAAAAAAAAAGTAAATCCAAATCTTGAAAATTTGAGCAGATTAGGCGCCAACACTCAGAAAGTTTATAAGTGTAACATCAGGTCATAGAGTTCAGTTGTTACTAAGGTCGTATGGAACTATCGATTCAAACAACATAATAGGGCTTTTTAGGAATACGACGAAACACTGAAACATTATCTTTGCTAATGCCCTTAAATTGGGTGTATTAGTTACGAGAACTTTGGCGTGATCATGATTGCCTTAGGAGTGCGGACAGGAAATTCTTAAGGAATTACATTGAGGGAAGTGATATTTAACAAACATGTATACCTGTCATGGGTTTGTCCTTTTATCATGCCTGTCTTTTTTAAGAAATATAAAATTAGCTTAAAACGATTCCAAAAATATTTTATATTTTTATTTTTCCAAAGCCATTTGTAAACTAGATAGTTGTAGAATACAAGTGAACAAGCCATGGAGCGATACACTCCCCAAGAACGCGGAATAATCGTGTCTATTTTTTTGCGTAACAATTCGTCTGTGGTGTTGGCGCAGCGTTGAGGTTCATTTTCACCTCAGCGGGTACATGAACAAGCAAAACTATCGCTTCTGTGGCATCAAAAATCCACGAGTAATGCATGAGGAGCCATTACACCCGCTCAAAGTGATTGCATGGTGCGCTATTCGCGCTGAAGGAGTCATCGGGCCATCGTCGCTGGTCAAACGACAACAGTGGACGGTGCGTTATAGGGCCATGTTGGCCGAGTTCTTTCTTTCGCAATTTAACAAATTAGAACTGGAGGACATGTGGTTCCAACAGGACGAAGCAACGGAACACACTGCGCAAGCCACAATCGATATTCCGAAGGCGGCGTTCCCGGGTCGCTTCATCTCTCGTTTTGGCCCGCAAGATCGCACGATTTAACCGTTAGACCTTTTGTGGGGTGCCCGTGTTTACGTGAGCAAGCCCGATACCCTGGAAGCCATCAAGGACAACATTAGACACGAGTGCGAGAATCAATTAAAAAAGTGAATAGTTAAACGGCAACCGAACTACTTTTTTCCTCACAAATGTAGAGCATTACAAAAAAAAATATATTTTTGGAAGCGTTTTCCATATAATTTAAGCCTATATTTTATTTATAATCGGTAAGCCAAAATGATTTTTGGACACCCTTTATAAATTTTATGAAATAGAAATTTTTTCAAAAAAGTATTAATTAATTTTTTTTCACTTTAAGAGATATTTGCATTATTTTTAATCTCTAGCTAAGGACTAAAATTAGAGAGCTTAATTTACTTTACAATCATCCATTAAAATAATTATCTGTGTACCTATTGCTAATGTTTTTAGTTTTAGTTTTTTACTTACCTGTTTTTAAAGTATGATTTTGTGGTGAAATACCATTTGGCCTTGATGTCATTTTACTGGCAATACGTTGTGGTACACTGGCAACAGTCTAAGCGATTAACGTCAGTTACAGGTTTTTGTTTTTATTGCAATATGTTGCACAATTTTTAGCCAGAATTTCGAAAAAAAACAAACAAATACAACACGACACGAAAATATCAAGACATGAAAAATCCATCCATCCCATTTCAATGTTCGTGGTGTGTAATGTGGTGTCAACACAAAAATGCAGGTACAAAATAAGGATAAATGAGAAAAAATTTATAATGTTAACAAATAATTAGGAAAATTTTTTAATTAGTAAAGTTTTAGACAACAACAATACATTTTTAATGGCACAATACACAAAAAGTAGGTCAAATTAAATAAAAGCAGAAGATTTAAATTTTTAAATATTTATTGTAGTAAACCAGGAAATATGACAAGACAAATTGTAACAATTGTTAGCGGGCACTAGATGTTTAAGATATAAATATAAATTATACGCCTGCAATAAAAAGTTTACTACAATACTTTGCCACACTACAACGAAAACGGTGCGTATGAGTGTTATTTTATTTCACATTATTTAAATATTAATCATACGCCCTTCTGTCCGTTTAAACATTTGAGTTTTGGCTGTTTCGAATGAAATTTTGCTCAAGATTTTAACTTTATAGGTATGGTGTGTTTTGTTTAAACTTAATTGCAAACAGGAACTTACCTCTTCGTCACCATCCCAATTATAGTAGAACTGCTGATTTGGATTCATGTATTTCTTAAGCAATTCTTTGGCGACACGCACCGACATCTCACCCTGTACGAAGGGATGTTGTAGCAGCCTTTCGGCTGTGGGACGTTTTTTAGGATTTTTCGTTAAAGCTGTTTTTACAAAATTATGAAATGTAGGACTCCATTTATCCTTATTACTAAGAGTTGGAGGTTTGAAACCACTTTTTGACATCAGGAACAAAGCACGCATGGGATGTAAATCAAACATAGGAGGTTGCAGCTCAGCCAATTCTGAAAGCAGACACAAATATTGCAACGTTTTAGAAATACAAAAATACAAAACTCAACTCAACATGTGTTTTAAAAGTTTGTTAGTCGACTTAAAAAAATAAAATTGATTGTTTAAGTACATTAAGGTTTTCATTTGAAAAGTTTAAAAATAATTTATATAAATACTCGTTAATACCCTGCAAAAAAAAATATGAGGAAAAAGTAATTATGCTGGGGTTTAACAGATGCTAAAATGATTCAGTTAAGGTGGAATCACAAATGATTTTAAAATGGCAATCATGTGTTTCTATAAATATATTAAAGAACTGTACTTTATTTTAATAACAGTATAGATCCCATGAAATCTAGGTGATAAGAAACCAAAGTTTCATCAGTTAATGATGACTGTTCACAAGAGTTGTGAATGATGATATGCATAACTGTGCACACATTTAAGAGCAAACCATTTATGGCAAACTACTTCGAATCTAGGGAGGCATTTGGGATGAATTCTTTGGCGCTATTTATATAAACTTTTTGTGTTTTATGTTATTAAGGTCGCATTTTCACGATGACTGTCAACGTCATGACAATGACATTTTGCAATTCTATTTTAAATCTGAAAAAAGCTTTCTCATTTACGATGAATTTTTATGAATTTTTTTAAGTGTAATCAATCGGTTATCTTCTTCATTTTCTCGCTCGTATTAAGAAATATATAAAATTTTTTAATATAAATATAAATATTAGTAAAATAAAGTAATATTTAAATTTTTAAACAGGGTTGTGTTAATTTTTAAACATTCTTGTTTGTACAAAGATGATTGTATAAATTATTTTTGTTTTCTATTAAATCCTTTATTTTCTTAAAAATTTGACCTTTTTTTGTTTAATTTTTACTTTTTATTTTTTGGTAGATTAGCGCTTTTTATTTCTTTCGAAAAGCAGTTGACACTTCAAAAAAAGGAAGAGAATAAAACATAATACAAATAACACAAATGGGTGTAAAACAGAAAACGTGCTTTTTGGTTTATTTTTCATTCTTCTCTACATACTTTGCTTTCAGTTTGAGACGAAAGCAGAGTATCACGACATAATTGCTTAGTACTACTTTCAAATTTCATTTTTTTTGTGCTAGGAAATGATTCCATAATACTAAAGGTCACCGTCACGTCAACGGCTTTCGTCTTGTAAAATTGCGAAAATGCAAAGTATTTTTCTAATTTAACAAATATCTTTAATGTAGTTTGTTAGAAACAAAGTGCGTTTATTCTGAGCCACACAAAACAGCAATTTTTTCTACGATCGACTGGTTGCCGGTTTGAGTATTTTAAAAAAGGCAGCCATGGCTACTATTTGGAAGGCCATGTTCTCCAAATATTACAACACATTTTTGTTAAAAATAGTGAACACGCCAACAACACGTCTAAAGAAAATACCGATATAATAGGAGCGAATTGCTTTGAAGGTGAAAAAGTTAAGTTGAAAACGAAGACTAAACTATCAAAAAAAAAAAAATTTTATCTAAAAAAAATTGCTACGTTATAGTTTTCACTACCGCCGACTGTCATTAAACAATGACTACAACTTCTTTAAATAAAAATACAAATTATAAAAAATTGTATAAACAAGTCTGAACATACGGAAAAACAAGCATTTTTTTAATACAAATATTTTTTATGCCTCATGTAGTTAGATGTAGTTCATGTAGTTAGTATGTGGTCGCATTAAAATGGAAACACATATAAATTTTATTTAAATCTATATAAATTTTATTGAAATCTATATAAATTTTATTTAAATCTATATAAATTTTTGTAATGCACAATAGTTTTAGCATATACAATAGCGATTAAAACGGCCATAAAATGGTCTGGAAATATTTGTTTTCTTTTAACTATGAGAATTAGTCATAAATATATGCAAATAATGTAGTAGTAAGTTTAAAAGAGAGTTTTAGATTTTAATGGCAAATTCAAAATATTGAGTTATTTTGTTGGTGTTTTCTTCATCGATTTTAATAGAAGTTAATAGTTTTTGACATGGCATGACATGCCAAAATATTAATTTTCGTGTGGAATATTGAATGTAATCATAAAGATGCAGACAGTACTTCAGTGAAATCCTTTTGCAAAACAATAAGAGCCTGAAGTCAAAATGTCAAATAATTTCAGAGAACAAGAAAGGCTTTGATATAAATTTCAACAAAGAAGCAATTAAACTGATGGGTTTGTTACATTTTTAAGTTAGTTTTTTATGAGAAGCATTTCAATCCTAAAAATTCAGGCAGTTTTAAAAGCTAGTTTAATTAATAAACGTATTTTTTTAATATAAAATATTATTTATACATTTTCTATTTACGTCGTGGAAACTGCACAACTGTGTCCCTAAACAACAATCATATTCCACAACATGACACAGTCAAATATCTAGGGCTGCACATTGATCGTAGACTTACAGGGAAAAATCACATTTAGGCGAAGAAGCACCATTTGAATTTAAAAACTAAACGGCTATTTTGGTTACTTGGCCCAAGGTCAAAACTCAGTCTTGAAAATAAAATAATTTTATACAAGGTAATGTTAAAACCAGTTTGGACCTATGGTATACAATTATGGGGAACAGCCAGTAATTTTACAAAGGTTTCAATCTAAAACATTAAGGTCTATTGTAAATGCTCCATGGTTCATAACGCATAAAGCTATTATCAATTCCGATGGTCAAGGACGAAATTAAGAAATGTAGCGAAAATTATCTGCAAAGATTGAGTAATCATTGCAATCCATTAGCCATAATGCTGCTTGATGATACTCATGAAGTTCGAAGACTTAAAAGAAATCACATATTGGATCTACCATTTCGAAATTAAACATTCTTTTATACGTATATAAATGTACTATATACATATACATGTTTGTAAATAGATTATAATATTTATCTAATTTATTTCTGACGATTACTTTTTAAACATCATTGTTGTAATTTATATTGTTGTTCTCGTGGGAGTTCAGCAATGAATGTTATTCTTTATTTACAAGATAAAAAAAAATTTACTTATTATCCTAGAATAGATTGTAAATAAAATGAACTATATTAAAAAAAAATTCTATTTATCCCTTTTGATTTAAATATTTACTATTTTTATACCCTTCACAGAGTGAAAAAGGGTATATATAGGTTTGTCATTCAAATTTCTAAAATTTTCATTTCCGACCCCATAAAGTATATATTTTCTGAAAGCTTATGAATAGGGGAGTCGATTAAGCTCTGTCAGCCTGTCCGTCTGTATGTTGAAATCAACTTTTTGAAGCCCCCCGAAATCGCTTGGACCCGGGTGAGGTACTAAAATATCAGAAATATTCGGGAGTAGATCCGTATTGAAAATCACAAACATCGGTTCATAAACAACTGAGATATGAGCAAAACCCACGATAACCTCAATTTTTTTTTCACAAAAAAAAACATTACAACAACATACATACATACAAACTTGTATATTGGTTAAAGTAAACGTGGGATCGAATCCCAGCTGAGCCAAAAATCTTTTTTTTATTTTTTTAATTTTTTTTTAATTTTTTATTTAATATATTATTTATATTTTTATTATTTTTTTTTAATTTTTTTTTAATTTTTTTTATTGTTGTTTTGTTTTATATTTATAATTTATATTTTATTTATTTTTTTTTTAATTTTTTTTTTAAATTTTTTTTAAATGTTTTTTGAATTTTTTTTTAAATTAAATTAAATTTTTAATTTTACAATGGGATGTTTTTATATATGTATGTTTTTTATTTATGTATGTACGTATTTCATATGAGATGAATGGTGATACAAACTACTGTTATTGCATGAATATAACACTGTTACTTGTTCATTTTTTTTTAGATTTTTTAGTTTTTAACGACATGACCTTAATAACAAGCATATTAATACTAAAAAATCAAAGCAACATTAAAAACTAAGCGACCTACCAATTGCTGTTATACCACAAGCCCAAATATCACATAATTGATTATAACCACCCTTTCGTTCTACAGCAGCTACTTCGGGAGCCATCCAATATGGTGTGCCTGCAAGAAAAAAAATAAATTAAATTAATTTTAATTTAGTTAGAAATTTGTTAAAAGTAAAAACATTGTTTTGGCAACGAAATTACGCGGCATTTAAACAAAAGTGAAATCTGTTAACTTAATTTAGTTACAATTGTTTTTTTAATACTTTTTTATTTAATTATGAAAATGTATTTTAGTGCAGCATAAAATTAGGCGTAAATAGCAACAAACATTTTATTATAATTAAAATTAATTTAAAATGTAATTACTTAAAGATAACATAAACATATACGAGTATATGTTTATATTAAATACTAACAAACATATTTGAAATAAAAACATTAATATTATTGAAAATTTTAAATTTAAACAACATCCATAGACACAATTAAATATAATTGATTGCCACCCATCCCGTTTTCATAGCACACATGTTTCCTTTAAACATATGATAAACACTTTGAATGGCTTAAAGCAATTCACATATTTAAATTCTATAATTAAATACAAGACTTATATAGATATTCATATAAAGTATACATTTAAATAAACTCTCTGATAACGGTTAATGTTTTTAGGTGTGTGTGTGTGTCTGGATATGTGTTTTTTGTCTGACTTAAAGTGATTCTGTGTATTTACATTGTATTCAAGTGAAGGTGTTTTCTGTTTGATATATTTGCTTTGTATGTGATTAATTTGTTGTAAATTAAATTATACTTTTAAATAGGAAATGTATGCATTAATTATTAAAAACAGCAGTGTCTTTAACATTAACAAAGCTATTTATATTTTAAATAAATTCATAGAATAACTTATACCAGGATAATGGTTTGGGCATGTATTTAAGGATTTGATAAATTTCAAATTAAGTAAAATAAAATTAAATTTAACATCATGATTGTTTAATGAATAAATTGTAAATACAAATCAATGTAGACAAAAAACTAAATAATAAATAATTACATTTTAAGAACTTTAAAATCAAAAACGCAAAAGGATTAATTGTGAATGCCTCCCTAAATGCGCAACAATTTTTTATAAATGATGTGGTCGAAATGAATGCTTCATCACAAAAATAATTTTTCACAATTCATGTAAAGAAATATTGTTAACTAATGCAACTTCGTTTGATTTTCACATCATACGTATAAGTTTGATGATCTTATTAAAATGAAGTGCAATTCATTGATATTTTCATATAAATAAATGGTCTCTAATAAAACGCTGTTGTTAAAAACACGAGTGTTTTCATCTAAAATGAATTATTTTATAATCGGTTGAACCCGTTTATAATCACTTTTTTGCTACGTTTTTTTATTTTTTTGCTGGGTTTGTTTCTAAATTGTGGGTATTTACGACTCCAATACGAAAAAGTATTGAAAATTCCAATACTTGAGTACATGTTAATCATACGCCGGGAATAAAAGTTATAAAGCTTAGCAGAGAAAAATTTTAATAATTATTTTTGTAACTACCATAAAAAAAATTTGTGTAGCGGTAAATTGATTTTGTCATTCAATATTCAAAATATTAAATATCACCCCATAAAGTATATATTTTCTGAGGCCTGATTTAATTTTAGGACGATCTAGCTATGACTATTTGTTTGCTCCTCTGTCCGGCTGTTAAAATCATCATACAGCTCGAACAGAAAAAGCTAGGGGGATCAAATATTTCCAGAACATTTCTAGCACATAAGAAATGTTTGGAATCGAAAATGGGCTAAATCAGCAAAATATGAAGAGTTATAGCTTAAAATGCAAGAATACACGCAAAGAAAAAATATGGTTGTGGTAACCATAATCGCAGAGCAACATACTATGATTGAATTGTATGATTATGTTTAAAATAATAATGGTTACCAGTTATCATTATTATGTTTAATTTAAGCATCATTCAATAATCATATATATGACTACAATTTAAATCGACAATCTTTGCTTTTTTACGGCAAATTATTGTCTTTTCTGTAATATACACATATCGATTGTACTTACCAATTTAATTGCAATTTTTTTGCCAATTTTTTTTTACATTTTCTGGTTTATTTTTAAATTTTCTTTAATTTTTCAAAATTTTTGTTCATTTTTTTGACATCTCAAACTTTTAAAATAATAAAAATTTATTCAGCAAGAAGAAGAACAATTGAAATTAAATTATTATTAGAAAAAATTATAGCTTGATTAATTTGTAACCATACTGTTGTCTCACTTATTATTTAATGATTCTTTTTAATTTTTAATGATTTTGAATATAATGTTATTTTTGTCAAATTAATTTTTTTAAATCATACTATTTTTAAATGATAACCATTTTGAAATTTTTACGAAAAGTTATCATTAAATGATATAATTTAAACAAATGCTTGATTATCGTGACAAAATATATGATGAAATGAAACAAGAATAACTATTACTTGTTTTCGACAACCAAATATTGTTTTAGAAAAAATAATATGACCGTCGTGATCATGTCGTAACCATGGTTTTTCTTTGCGTGTAGGTCATAGAAAATGTATTTCGCAAATAGATTAAAATGCGTTTGTGCTTAAACGCAATGACGTGGAATGATAAAATTTAAAATATATATTGATTGAATAAAAAAAAATATGTTTTCTCGAAAATTGTTCAAATCCAATATTAGCTACATAACTAATGACAAAAATAGTAGACATTACATCGATCATTAGAAAATTTTTTTAAAAATTCTTAAATTTATAATTTTCCAGCTTTACAACTGTGCGAATAAACAAATCCCTATCTTATCATAACAATTTAAGATTAGTCTACGTATTTGTGTATTTGTGCATACATACATATGCATATAGTAAATTTGTCTTAAAGTTTTAATGTCTAGGTGTGTTGAAGATTTCACGTTGTCATGTCAATGTAATAAATGTAAAAAAAAAGTGGAAATGTGTGGGACTCCTTCCACAATAACAGCAACAATATCAACTACTACGCTGTATCAAAAGATTTAAACTAGAAAATAACATGACACTCAGACGGATACTATTCATTTGCTCAGTTTTTCTTGAGGAAAAATTCGAGAGGAAAAGAAATAAGAGAAATCAAAAAAAACATGCAATTCTAAACATAAATTCAATCTCTAACATGTTTTTTTTCACCCCGTTTGTTAGTGTTCTTGCTTCTGTTGACACATTTGAAATTGTTCTTCTTACCTTGGGGCATGTTGTGTTGCAACAAAACCAATAACAGAAAGAAAATACCAGAAATTAATGAAACAAAATAAAAGACAAGAACGAATATTGAAATGTCGAAGCTAAATGGATGATAAAATTTCACTTTAACGGAAGTTTGTTTTTTTGTAAAAGAAAAACAACAAGGTAGACTTTAGATTTCGATGTTATCAGAATGATTCTTATTGCGCAGATTCACGAATGGCTAAGGTCAGAGTCAAATACAAGGTGGCGCAAAAATAACCTTCCGATGTTTTTTGGCTGTAATTTAAAAAAAAATGAACTTTGATTCTTCTTGTGGAGTATTTTTATTTGGTCTTTTAATTTTTTTTACATCAAGTCGAGAATATGATGTCATGTAAATGGCCGCCGCCACAGTTGATTGTCATTTGAGCCCTTTTTATGGAATTTTCCATCACTTTGGCCAAAACTTCCGGCGATAGGTCCTCACATTCTTGACGGATATTGTCTTTAAGAGCTGCAAGAGTCTGAGGCTTGTTGACATAAACCCGCGACTTCAAAAAGCCCCACAAAAAGAAGTCTGGAGCGGTCAAATCAGGCGATCTTGCTGGCCAGTTCAAATCGCCAAAACGGGAGATTTGGCGCCCGGGAAATGCATCCTTCAGCATATCGGTTGTGGCACGTGCAGTGTGTGCTGTTGCACCGTCCTGTTGGAACCACATGTTTTCCAATCCCAATTCATCAAGTTGCGGCAAAAAGAACTCGTTGATCATTGCTCTGTAGCGCTCACCATTCACAGTAACCGTTTGGCCCGCGACGTCTTCGAAGAAAAAAGGTCCGATGACTCCTCCAGCGAAAACAGCACACCATACAGTAACTTTGAGCGGGTGTAATGGCTCTTCGTGGGTTACACGCGGATTTTCAGTGCCCCAGAAGGGTAAATTTTGCTTATTTACGTACCCGCTAAGATGGAAATGGGCCTCATCACTCATGATTATTTTTGATGAAAAATCATCTTCCTCTTGGTGGTGATTCAGGATGACTTGAGCGTATGTTAGACGCAATTGTCGGTCAGCAGCTAACAGCTGATGCACCGTCTGGACTTTGTACGGAAACATCTTCAAATCTTGTACCAAAATTCGCTGTAAAGACCGTCGACTGATAGCCATTTGCGTGGCACGTCGTCTGGTCGATGTCGACGGCGCTTCCATGACATCCTCGGCTACAGCAGCAATATTCTCTGCAGAACGGCTACTCCGGGGTCTGCCACTCCTGGCAGCATCTCGTGTTGTGCCAGTCTCTTCGAGGCGAGCGGCTAAACGTCGCAGTGTTTCACCAGTAGGCGTTGGACGGCTAGGAAATCTGCGACGAAATTCACGTTGTGCCAAAGTCACCGACCGATTATTGGTCAAATAAATAGTCACCAATATTCCGCGTTCTGGAGCAGTGTAGCGCAACATTGTTTATTAACGTGTATTTTGCATGTGTTTACTACACAAATGTCAAAACAGAACTGACATTAGGGGCCAATTGCAAAATTTGTAGCATTTTCTGATAGGAGGATTTCTTTTGCGCCACCTTGTATAAGGTTTATAAAAAAATTAAAAAATTAATTTAAAAATTTAAGGAATTTAAGCAAAGGGAATTAAAAAAATAGTAAAAAGGTTTTTCGTGAAATCAACAACTTTCATAAGTAATGGATATTCATAAAACGATTTTTTAATGTCAAAACTCTTGCAAAGGTTCTGTAGATAGAAAATTTAATAAAAAATTTCAAAAAATTAACATTAATTTTTAAATTGAAAATTTCATTTAATGAATATATTATAAGCTGGAGGATGTGAAAATAAATTCGTAAGTAAAATACGCCCCACATCAATGTTAACTACATGCAATACTCTGATAAATAAGTTGAATTTCTAAAATTACGATTTCTTTGATAAAAAATAAAACAAATATATTAACTTTGTACATTTTATAGAAAACAATTTAGAAAAATGTACGTTTGAATTTATAGACTAGGAATATGCTCAGTTTGAGGCGACCAGGCGGGCCATTTCGGACAGACCTGCATAGGGTTGCGACATACAACTAGGAAGTCCTAGAGGAGTAGATGTTAAACCCCTTTACAGTTTCTTAGGAAAGAAAATAGAGGGTTACAAAAATTTGAAAATAGCAGATAAGTACTATGTTAAAGGCGGGCCACTTCGGACAGGCCTTACTTAGTTTTTTTTTAATATCACGTAAAGGCCGAAGAAGAGTAGATTCCAAGCACATACACAGATCTTTCTCAGAAGATACGCTACGGGGGTCGGAACTTTCGGAAAAATGAGACAAATTCAAAACAGGCCATTTTAAACAGACTTGAATAGGGTTGTGATACATTGGGTGACAGCCCTTGATGAGTTTATTACAAAACTAAAACGGGTATATTAAGTTCTTTCTCAGAAGCGGCGCTACAGCGGATGAAATATGTTCAAATGCTCCTAAAGTATTAAAAATGTTTTAAGATTTAAGCGGGCCATTTCGGACATGCCTGAATAAGGTTGCGATACGTCGGGTAAAAAGCCCTTGATGAGTAGATAACAAAAATTAAGAGGATATAATAAGTTCTTTCTCAGGAGCGGCGATACATTGGGTGGAATATATATTTAAATACCCCACTAGTATTAAAAATATTTTAAAAAATTTTACGCAACTCGTCGTTAAGCGAACTATAGTTAATTCAGTTAAGCATCAAAAAACTCTGCTCCTTGATAGAGCTTTAGCGTAGAAAATCCAATTGAGTTCATAATATTGATTTAATCTGTGTCGAAAGTTGTAAAAACTAATCGAATGAAAATATTTACGATTTAATTCCATTTTTTTGTTACTGTTAACAACACAAATAGCGTTTATACATCAAAACGTTCATAGTACGTAGACTGTTAAAAATTCCAAACTTTACTGTATGAACATCAGTTGCCATATTGAAGCACTGGGTTTGCCCAATTCCGAAATATAGAAGACAAGCCTCGTTCAAAAATCAATTTTTGTAACTCACTGAACTGATTGTTACACATCTTCCATTAATGTCTTCTACACAAAATGTATTGTAAAAAAATATATTAAAATTATAAAAGAATATAGTTTTCTATGTCCGTTGCTCTAGTTGTTGTAGTAATAATGTAAGTACTAAAAAAAAAGAACGGCAACCTTTCTTTTTATACCCTTCAACTGTGGTGCACAAGAGTATATATAGCTTTGCCATTCTGTTTGTAATTTATATTTTCTGAAAGCTTATAAATAGAGGATCAAGCCTCTCTGTCCGTGTGTTGGTTGAAATCAACTTTTAGAACCAACCATATGTTCCTCAGATCTGTGTATGGTATCAATCTTTTGGAAATATTCGGGAATGCATCGCTATTGAAATTCAGCACAATCGCCCTATAACTTTCTGAGATATTAGCAAATAAACGCGACTGCCTCTGTTTTTACCCATATTTTTACCACCAAAATTTAAATTTTTCAGCCATAGAATATATATATATAGGTACCTTTGCTACTATTTGTAGATATAATATGCCTCTAGAGATATTCGTGAAAAAATTTTGGATGAAGCGGGCTCTAATCGGTAAAGTTATAGGCAAAAAAATTTTTAAAAGATATACATTCAAAAAATTTACAAGCAAAAACCAAATTTTTTCAGCTTCTAGACAACCGAGAGAGTCAATATTGGTATCATCTGAAAGGACTTGATTAGTGCAATATAAGCACTATAAAAAAATTTAAATTCATGTTGGCCGTCACTACAAAATGGCGGACAATATATTTATATATGGGTCGAATCTGGTATTTTAAAATGTAACTTCTTGAACCTCCCTCAATATTGGTATCAAATGAAAATCAAAATGAAAAATCCAATATGGCGTCTAAAACAAAATGGCGGATCAAATTTTTTTTAACCCCATCAATATGGGTATCAAATTAAAGGGCTTGACTAGTAGAATACACTTAACTACGTTAAAATTCAAAATCAAGGATGGTGTCGGAAATAATAAGGCAATATGGCGTATAACATGAAATATAGGTTAAGCTACGATGTGGTATCTACCTATGTACATGATGGTGAAGGGTACTATCAGATTCGGCACAACCGAATATAGCACTCTTACTTGTTTACAAATATTTTTTTTTTTTTTTGCAAATAAATCAACTTTGTATAGGTAAATAAAACACATTAAAACAATGTAAATGTTTGCCGTTATTTATGCATCAGAGTGAAGAATATTCATTATAAAAACAACAACCAAAATTGTTGCAGTTTTCCACGTTCACATTTGGTAAACATTTACCCAATAAGCATAACCACTATTTTTGGTATATATTTTTTTTATTTCATGTGATTTACATATACAAGTTAATGGTTACTCAAATTAATTTAAATTAGGACACTTATCAAGGGCAGAAATTATTAAATTTTAGTCGTTGCTTCTATTTAGTCATATATCTGCCGAATGTAAAAATATGTACCTCAATAACATGTTTGTAATTGAGAAAGAGTATTTAAAATTCTGACTTTTTTCTATTTTTTGTGCTTTTTTATGATAAAAGCTTCACGTTTTATTTATTCACAGTTATATTACACTTTGGGGAGTTTATTTCATGAAGTGCTCATGCTTAATCGTCCACAAATAAAAATAAACTTGAAAAGAGAGGAAGAGAATTTGAATAGTTTAATGTTTTTTTTTGGCTAAAGTTAAGAAAATATTTAAATTTTTATTTTGTTTTGAGATGATATTAAAGCGAAAAATTCGAATTATTATCTAGTTGTTTACCTTTTCTTTTTATTTAAACATTAACAAAAACCTTTTTAAGCTTAAGGTCTTTTTGTAATAAAAGTCAAGAATGATTAAATAAAGATTACGCCATCACGCAGCTATAAAAAAAACATTTCTGCGCATGTAGGAATTCTGACGTCACTCAAGCTGTGTTCTGATTGGCTAATAAAATTCATCTGTATAACTAATAATAGTTGCGTAAAAACATGACAGTGGGACAAATTGTTATTTTTCTAACTAAATGTTTTGAAAGCAAATAAATTCTTTATATATATACATACATATATATTTTCATTGTTTTTATTACAATATTTCACTATTATATTATGTGTATATAATTTATATCATTTAGTTATTTTATCAAATTTTCTTTTTTGCTTATAAGTATTTTCAGCGATTTTGGCATTTAGTTTCCTAATTCTAAAATACATTCGACACCTAAAAAAAGTTTTTTCACGTATCCACTGGCTTCAATTTCTTTGGCTTCCATCAAATGCTTTTGTAAATATCCGCTTGAAAGTAATAATTTGTTACCATTTAATTTAAAAAATATGGTGTAAGTTTAGAAGCGATCTTCTTCAAGATCAGTCGGCCTTGGAGCTTTTTCCGCGATCAATTTTTTTTTCAAAACTTTTTGGAATATCATTTTGTTTTTCAGTTTCAACTTCAGCTTCATTTGCAGTTTTCGTTTCACATTCAATAACACTAATGTCTAAAGACGGAACTGCATGGGATTTTAAAATTTTTGCACGCCGTTTGCTAAATTCTATTCACAATGCCTTAGTAATGTACTGCAAGAATTAATTTTGTTTTAACTTACCCATTTCAAATATCAAGTTTCTTTCAAAATCTTCTTGCTTGAAATGTAAAACACAAATTTTTTCTTTATCCACATTTACAGCCTTCACTCGTTTGCAAAATATTACCCAAAACTTCCTTCGAGATTCATCTTTTAGAAAATTGTAAAATGATACAGCTTTTTGAAAATACAAACGTTTTATTAAAAATGCGCAATTTATTAGGTTTTAATATAATTTCTCATTTGTTTTTTTGCTGTTACTTTGCTTGCATTAGCCCACTGCACATTTCATATTTGCTCTCTTTCTTATCTTATATCACTTTATTTTGTTTTCTGTTTTGCAGCTTTTAAATAACCAAATTTAAACACTTTTTATATAATTTTAATATTATTTATATGTATTTATTATAAAATATGACACGAAATTCGTTGTTTATTAAACACCGATGTAATACTTATTTTTTAGAACCCTCTGAGTAAATTAATTACAGGGCTTCCAGCTATTACAAAATACATAAATTTTTTGTAAGAAATTATAAATTTTACGTATGATACAGACTTGGTAACCTTTGCGAGTGGATTACTACGTCATCTAACGGTAAATCATGCGCAAGGCGTAATCTTTATTTAATCATTCTTGATAAAAGTAAGGTTTTTTAGTTTGTATTTTTTTGATATTTCATGCGTAGCATCATCAAGAAATGTATTGTTGTTTTGATTAATATATTAATACTGTGTGAAAAATAAATAATGAAAATTCAAAAACATTATTATTTTTTTATTGCAAAAAGACTTTAAGCTTAAATAATTTTTTGCTAATGTTTAAACAAAAAAAAATCGACAATAAAAAATTAAACTTAAGTAAGGAAATATTAAAGTCAAAATATTTTCAAAACTTTATAAACTATAGGTAAATTGAAATCTTAGAAATGTTATTCATGCAGTTAAACTACAAAATTACCACAAAAAACAATTTTAAATTTAAAAATTTATCTATTAAACTTCACCTTTTCGAAAGGAAAACTGCGCCAGCATTACAACTCAAATTGTATTTAATTTCAAGTAGTTTAAAGAACGTTTTTACAAAATTCACTTACTAGTGCCATGAATGAATATTTTATCATACAATAATCAGCATTTGTTGATAAATTTTCAACTTTAATTACATTTAATAATACCAAATGAGCTTTCGATAATGGTTACATGTGAGAGTGTTTTAATTGAAAATTTATATAACATTTTACGTCAGGCAAATGTAACGTATATCTTATGGGATTAAACGATAAAAGCAGCAGTTATTAAATGAAATTCGAATTGTTTTAGTTGTAAAAAAAACAAGAAGTACTAGAGTGATAGATGCAAAATAAAAAAAATAAAAAAGATATTAAGCTATTCGCTATAAAAAATTTAATTATATAAACTTTTCTCATATAGTGTGCTTTCAATGCCGTACGTTTAACGTTTCAATGAATATTTTGTCGAATAATTTGAAGAATGTTACTGGCTTCTAAACACTTAAATCTAGTTCGCTATTTCATGGCTAGTGTCACCACCAGTGTTGCCGTTTTCACTGCGATCGCAGTTTTTTCACTGCGATTTGCCCGTCGTCACTGCGTAACTGCGTTTTTTTTAATATCACTGCGTTTTTCAGTTTTTGGTAGTTTTCCTCTTTTTTTGATCAACAACGCCTTAACATGATTTACCTCAAACGTGTTTAACACGTAAGTCTGTAAAGGCTATAACACAACGAGATAAAGTTGTCACCCTGTTAAAAATATAGCAGCTACATGGCAACATTTTCTGCTGTTACGTTACATTGCAGTTGACTGATTAGGTCTTGAATTAAAATGTCAAAAATCCCGTTAGAAAAACATAAACAAACTATTTCGTGAAAAAATATTTGCTTTTCAGTCCATTTAATTGATTTTTATATTGTTTCGAAATGAATGGGTAAGTTGGTGTTTAAAAAAGGGCAAAAAAAATGTGAAAAAAGTGGAAGAAATGTCCAATGCATCAATTTTAGGCGCTGTTCAGTCACATTGTGGATGTTTTCATCACATACAAATCAGATCAAATCATACTAATATTATATGCATTTAATCGTATTTCAAAAGCTTTGTAGATTTTATATTAGAGATCTTTTCACATACACTAAATGATAATGAATTAGCAGGACGGCGCAACATGCCAAACAGAACGTGTAACTATTTAATTACTGCACATTTCCCTGTCGGCTATTTACTCGATTTAGTGAATAGAATTGATTCCCTAGGTCGTGTGATTTAACATAATTTACTTGTGCATTGGGAGAGCAAAATCAACGCTAAGTCAATAAAATTCAGCTACATTTATGCAAACCGGAATAAAAGAATTTAGACATATATATTCCATATATTAAACAATTATGTGCACTTTATGATTAAATAAAGAAATAAGAATGCATGTCATATAAATAGTTATTTGTGTATTAAATCATTTCCGACCCTTAAAAAGTAAATATTTTTTAAAAGCCTATGAATAGGGGAGTCGAATAGCCTGTAGGTGTGTATGTTGAAATCAGTTTTTTGAAGCTCCACGACATCGCCTAGACGCTCTTTTGGTAAAAAAAAAACAGAAATATTCGGGAGCAGATCGCTATTGAAAATATCCACAATCGCAAATAAACACAAGTGGCGCTGTTTTTTCCCATATTTTTACCATAAAAATCGAAATTTTTCATCCCTAGAATAATTTATAGGCACCTTTGTTACTATTTGTAGATATAATATGCCTCTCGATAAATCCGTGAAAATTTTTGGAAAAATTAGTCAACAATTGGCGAAGTTATAGGAAAAAATTTTTTGGAAAAATATATAAGTTATTTCAAGCTAAGATATAAATTTGGACACGTTTAAAGACATCGAATTAGAAGCCTTGATCTCAAAAATTATTTCAAACTAACGAGTCATTTTCATACTGAGGACTAACATAAGGACCAAAATACAACTGCTTCGGCGTTTTTCATAAAATTTAAAACCAAAAAATCCTTCTTTTCAGTTTCTATATAACCGAAAGAGCCAACATGAGCATAAACAGAATGGACTTGACTGGCTCAACACTAAAAAAAAAAATAGCATCCGCAATGGCCGCGAATCCAAACTGCGATCAACGAATTTTGCCCGCTAATATTGATATCAAATGAAAGGGCTTGACCATTAAAATACAGTTAACTATGAAAAAGTCAAAATCTAAGATGGCGTCCTACATTTAATGGTAGTCATTAGTCAAATATAGTAACTACGGCTTTATCCCCTTTAACCCCCACAATATTGGTATAAAAAAAATGCGCTCGACGATAGTAAACTATAAAAAAAATGTAAAATCCAAGATGGCGTCTAAAACAAAAGGGCGGACAATTTTTTTTAATCCCAACAATATCGGTTTTTTTTTTTTTTTTTTTTTTTTTTCCAAACTAATATTTATTGTATCTTCATATATGTTTATGAACTAACAATAAGTAATCAAATCTTAAATCTATAATTAGTAGATGAAAGCCCAGCCAATGCCAGACAAAATCTGGTTTTCGAAATTAAAATAAATTGTAGAGATTGCGATTATTTAGTTCATCTAAAAGAGATGGTGTCCCTTCTTCTCAAACGAACATGTCCGCGATATTGTAAGATGTTTCGGCCAAGTGGGTTGGGATGAGTTTCCAGCTTTTTTAAGTAGCGGCCAACGTGTCTAGTGATTTCGCTTTTTATCAACGGAACATCAAGATCTTTATGTAAATTGCTGTTTTTTATGTACCAAGGGGCAACGGTTATCATTCGTAGTATTTTATTTTGACGTCGTTGAATTTTTTCTATGTTGGAGGAGGATGCAGTTCCCCATAATTGAATACCGTAACACCAAATTGGCTTCAAAATTGAGTTGTAGAGCAAAAGTTTGCAATCGAGCCTTAATATCGAATTTCGACCTATAAGCCAATGTATTTGAGCAGTCCTTAATTTCAATTGGGTCAACTTTGCATCTATATGATTTTTCCATGTGAGACGGCGATCCAAGTGAATACCAAGGTATTTAACGTGAGAGTGTTGTGGCACCACCTGGTTATTAATAAAAATGGGGGGACAAGATTCCCGACGTAAAGTGAATGTTATATGTGAACATTTAAGTTCATTTATTTTTATTCCCCATTTTTTAGCCCACTTCTCAACATCGGTTATATGGTGCTGTAGTTGGCTTGAGGCATCTTTTGGATCTTTATGAGTGCTGAGAAAAGCCGTGTCGTCAGCGAATGTTGAAGTATGGGTTAAACTGCTTGTTGGCATGTCTGCTGAATATATTAAATATAACATTGGACCTAAAATACTCCCCTGCGGTACTCCAGCCAGGATTGGTTGGGGGCAGCTAACAACGTCTCCTTCTTTTATAAGAAACTGGCGACCGATAGTGTATGTTTGTAGAAGATTGAGAACATTAACTGGGAAGTTATGCTTCAATTTATGTAAGAGGCCTTCATGCCAAACTTTGTCGAAGGCTTGAGAAACATCAATAAATAGACCCGAACAGTACTTCTTTTCTTCAAAGGCTTTTCTTATAACTTGTACCAGTCGGTGAGTTTGTTCGATAGTACTATGTTGTTTTCTGAAGCCAAACTGGTGATCTGGAATGCAGTTGTTAACATTCAATATCGGTATCAATTTCGCTATTATCATCTTTTCGAACAATTTTGACATTGTTGGCAATAGACTAATTGGCCTATACGACTCAACTTTTGAGGGATCTTTACCCGGCTTAGGGATCATCTTGACCAATGCAACTTTCCATTCTGACGGGTAGTAATCAAGGCGAACGATAGCGTTAAAAAGAAAGAGAATAATTCTTTTTGCGGTGCGAGGCAACTGCAAAAGCATTTTATTACTGATTTTGTCAATGCCAGGAGCTTTTCTGATATTTAAGTTGTCAATAGCCTTAACAACCTCTACGTATTGAAATTTTATTTCTACAGGTGGTCTTTCAACAACAGGTGGTAGTTCACTGATGTCAGTACTTACATTGGGAGTGAATACATTCTTTAAATGACTTGCGAAAAGGTTACATTTTTCTTCGTCATTTCTCGCCCAACTGCCATTTAAATTGCGAAGTGGGGGTTTTGAGGTCACGGGTCCCCTGAGTTTACTAGCTGCGCGCCATAACGAATAATTGGACTGAGTAGTTGCATCTAGACCTTTCAGATAATTATTAAGAGAAGCTTCTCTTTGTGATTCTAGCAGTTTCCTAAGCTTTTTTGTACATTCTCTTAAAGTAATTTTAAGTTGGGGCGATCTGTGTTGCTGCCATTCTCTTCTGACTCTTCTCTTTTCAGACAAAAGTTCTTGTACATCTGAAGAATAAATACGAGTGTACCTGGGCTGACGAAAAGTATAGGAAGCATGTTCCGCGGCATTTTTCATTTGCTCTTTGAGGTTGCCAATACATGAGTCGATGTCTGCTGTAGTTCTTAGAAGCAAATTTTCTGTACAATGTGTGCTGATGTACTTTTTATATTTTAACCAATTAACTCGTGTGGAAAATAGTTTCTCCGTTAACCTTTGGTGAGGATTGCAGATAGTGACAATGGTTGGTGAGTGATCCGACGAAAGCTCCAGCGATGCTTCCGCCTCAATAAGTTCAGAGTTTATTCCTTTCATAACGCCGAAATCAATAAGGTCAGGGACTTTACGAGCATCAGTAGGCCAATAAGTAGGCTGTCCGGTTGAAATAACGTTAAGTCTCAATTCAGAAATGGAATCATATAAATTGCGGCCTCTGGGACTAATAAGTCGTGAACCCCAAAAAGTATGCTTTGCGTTGTAATCGCCAGCTGCTATGAACCGAGCACCGAGTGACTTATAAAACTCTATATATTGACTTTTCGTTATTGCTAACCTTGGAGGAGAATACACTGACGATATTATTAGATTTTGGCCAAAGTCAACTACACAGATGTTTGTTGCCTGTAGATGACTTTCAGAAAGACCAGCCAATAAATGGTGTTTTATTCTGGATTTGATCAAGATTGCTGACCCACCACAAGATCTATCTCTGGGGTCCTTGGTGTCGTAAAAAGTGTATCCATTTATTTTGAAAGTACTTCTTGATGTCATGTGAGTCTCGGAGATCAGCATTATATCAATTTTGTTGTTCACAAGGAAACACTCAAGTTCGTTTTTATGTTGGCGTATGCCGTTTGCGTTCCAGAAACATATTTTTAGACAGTTCATGGCCTATTTAGTATAGCCTGCAGTAGCGTGGACTGCATTTTTTGCATCTCCTGCATCATGCTGGTCGTATTCGTCATAAAAAGATTCATTGAATTGATCAGATTCTCCAACATACCTTCTAGTCGACTAAAAATGGAACTTGATTGTTCAGTGGTCGGCATCTCTTTTTGCATTGTCGGTTGGTTAGTTTTAAGAATAGAGGCATATGACATTTGATTTGAGGCTGCGTGTGTCAAGACGGGTATATTTGTAATAGGTGGTTTTTGTGACTGTCCAGCAACAGAAACACTTTTGTTGGTCAAAGAACGTTTGACGACCTCAAAAACAGGGCATCCTCTATAGTTGGCAGTGTGATTACCACCGCAATTGCTGCATTTTTTAACCTTAGGGTCGTTCCTGGCTTTGTTGCACTTAGATGTCTCATGCAAATCTCCACACACAACACAAACAGTAGGCAATTTACAGTAAGTTTTGGTATGACCATATTCTTGGCAGTTTAAGCACTGTACCGGACCAGTTCGTTTATGTGGCTCTTCCACAGTAACTCTACGGTGCATGATGTATTTTAGTTCGTAAATGGGATGCGTTTCACTTTTCTTTAGCTTCATGTCATTAGGCTCCAATTCCACTCGGAAAAGTGGTTGTGGGATCCTTTCCCTGTTCCTAATGTTGGATACCGCTTTGACATTAAAGCCCTTGTTGATTAAACACAGTTTTAACTCCTGAGTATCAACATCAGAATCAATACCCTTGATAACGACTTGGAGGCCTTTTGCACTTTTAAGTTGGTAAGTATAAAAGTTCTTTTTATGCCTCTCCAGCTCGGAAACTGTTTTGCGATAATCGCCTTCACAATTAACTTGAATTTTTGTCTCGCTGATGTTCCCACGTTTCAATGGCGTCACATAAAAAGAGTTTTCTCCAATCAAAGAAATTAACATCTTAACTAGATTATTTGAGTTCTTTTCTCTTAAATAAATTGGAGGCGGCTTAATAGATTTGTGCAATGCATTTGGGGCGTCAATTTCTTCTTGGAGTATAGCAAAACGATTTTGGGATCTGGGTTTTTCACTGTCTTTTGTAATTTTTGCAGCTGATGCGATTTCCGCAGATTTTGGGCTTCTGCCTCTTTTCAAAACTGTAATGTAACGGTCCATTCCTACCTGTGTTTTGGGTTTTTCTACTGCAACTATTATGCTTTTTGGACTTGGCGTGGCTTTTGCAGCAGTTGTCACTCCTCCAGCACTGGACAGCGAACACCGGGATGAGGACAAACGTTCCGAACTTCTTAATGGTATATTCAAGTCAGATTTAGCTAAGTTTCCACCTTGCTCAATACACTTATTTAAGTTTGGCGCACTAGCACTTAATTTTATAGCTGGAGTAATTTTAGGTTTCACGGTTAAATAATTTCTATTAAATTCCGGATCTCTAATGTTTTCAAAACAGGCACTGTCGGAGCTTAATACAATATGAGCATTTCGACCGCTGTGCTCAGCTACATTTTTGGAGTTTTCACTCATTCACAAATAAAAATTTTTTTTTTTTTTTTTTTTTTTTTTTACCTATTACAAATTTTGCAACTTATTACAAATTTCACTATGTATATCACTCGCGCAGCGAACACGTCCGTACTCTTGAAGAGTCAACGCGAGAATTAAATAAAAGGGCTTGACTATTAGAATACAGTTAATTTAAATATTTGTGTTGAATGAAAAAAAATGGTCATAAAATCTAAGACGGGGTCTAAAACAAAGTGGCGAAATTTTTTTTAACGCCAAAAATATGGGTAGCTATTGAAAGAGCTTGACTAGTTGGATACAAATAACTATGTAAAAATTAAACACCAAAGATGGCGTTGGAAATAAAACAAAAGAATGGCGTATAACATGAAATTTAGGCAAAGCTACGATGTGGTCATTGTACGTACATGATAGTGGAAAGTATTATTATGGGACGATTATGGAAAGCAAACAAACTTCAGCGTTGCCAGTTGCCAAAAAAGGCTTTACAGATGGCAACTAGCAACTAATAGCTATCAATTTCATATGAAAATTTGGCAACCGCGAAATTGTAGTTGCCAGCTGGCAACACAAGTGAAGACCGGTTGCTTTCCATTTTTTACCCATTAGATTGGGCTTATACAAATATTCTTACTTCTTTTTCTCTTTCATTAAAACAAAATTTAATTTATATTTTAAAATTGTTTAAATTGCTAAATGCTTCTTGCACCTCTCACATTAAATAAAATTTAAATGTAGTTTTAACTTTTAACATATATTTTTGCTGTTGGACTTATTTGTGCCATAATTTTTAAGACTTGATTACAAAATCATCTGATTTTGATAAATGCAAAGAATTTAAGGGTTGCTAAAAAAAGTTTAAGCGAATACCCGTATTTTTTATAAATTATTATTACTAGTCTATATAAAAAAAAAATTATTTAAAGTCCACTCATATTCGATCTTAAGAAAAATTTTAAATTTTGAATTAATTTATTTAAATGTTTGAATTAAATTTTTGATGTAAAACAATTTACAACTTTTATAGTTTAAGGGCCGTATTCATAAAAAATATTTTGGTTTTTTTAAAGGCTTATTTGACAGATGTTGTAGAGAAATTTGTCAAATAAACCCTCACTTGACCTAAAATATTTTTTATGAATACAGCCCTAAATCTATAATTTAAACATTTAAATTTAATAAATAAATAAGTTTAATAACTTAATGTCGTAATTAGTCGACTACGAAATATGGCCTTGCGAGATCCTAGCAATTTAAGGCACAATACGGATTAAACAAAAACGCCAACTAACTATGTTTGTCTGCATTAAAGCTTTTGCAAAAACAAAAAATTGTGTTAAGTATTAAAGGTTAAGTGATATATATTGACATACAAAAAATAAAATGTCATTGTCATTGTTATTAACGCCATGATAATAATGATTAAATAAAAAATAAGAATTTACAAGCAACATCTGTTTGAAAATATATATTGTAAAAATATAAACTTGTAAAAATACTATAAAAAACTTTATTAATGCAGCAAATTGTTCTGCATAAAATATTTGTCCCAATACGAGTATTTTAAAGAAAAACGTCCTGTTTTCGGTATCTGGTATTCCAACATCGACATATTACATCTTTAACATGCACATTGACATTACTGTGAGCATAAAAAAATATTCACATGATATCTTTATTATTCAATAAAAAATAAACTGGTACAAAGTCATTAGGCACTGCCTCACTTTCCGTCATTTTTATCCTTGATGGAACTTGATAAAGTTAAAAAAAAATGTTTAAACAAACAAACAAACACACACGTTTAGGTATGCAAGTTCATTACGATTGCCCTGCAGTTTCGATTACAAAATGTAACCTATTTTTAAAGTAATTTTTATTGCTTTATTTAATACACATACGGACAAATCACAGAAACAGAGAACATTCTTAAAGAATATTAGACTTGATATATAATGTTATAAATTAAAAAAAATAAATAAATAAATTAAATTGATTAAAGTTATACAATTAATTAAAATTTCGTTCGTAACATTACTTCAGTGGTAATAAAGATGGTCCGCTCGAAATCCATATTTTCAATCATTTAATTCCTTTCAATTTTAGTTATTCCTTTTAGTTTTAGGTCTTTAATATTTTAGAGATATTGAATGAAAGGTATAATAGGTCCATTTATTGTAGCGTGCGTTGCGGAAAAGTTTTTTCTTTTTAATTGTGAAGAATGATTTTTTGTCTATAATTTTAATTTTCTTTTATACCTTAAAACAAATACAAAATTTAAATTCTGCAATAAAAAAAAATTATCTCTAATGTGCGTCACTATTTGAGTTCTTCCAAAAAGCTTTGCAAATCTTATTTTTATACACTCACACAGTGAAAAAGGGTATATATAGGTTTGTGGTTCCGTGTGAAATTTCTACAATTTTCATTTCCGACCCCATAAAGTATATATTTTCTGAAAGCTTATGAATAGGGGAGTCGATTAAGCTCTGTCAGTTTGTCCATGTGTATGTTGAAATCAACTTTTTGGAGCCCCCCGCCATCGCTTGGACTCGGGTGAGGTATTAAAATATCAGAAATATTCGGGAGTAGATCGGTATTGCAAATCAGAAACATCGGTGCATAAACAACTTAGATATGAGCAAAAAACCACGACCACCTCGTTTTTTTCACAACAACAACATACATACATACAAACGTGTATACTGGTTAGAGTAAACGTGGCATCGAATCCCAGCTGGGCCAAAAAGGTTACTTTTTTTTATATTTTTTTTATTTTTTTAATTTTTTTTTAAATTTTTTATTTTTTTTTTTTAACATACATACGTAAATTTATAATTTTACATTGGGATGTTTTTATATATGTATGTTTTTTATATGTATGTACGTATTTCATATGAGATGAATTGTTACTGTTATTGCATGACTACACGTTGTGAAGGGTATATAAGATTCGGCACGGCCGAATAAAGCACTCTTACTTGTTTTTTCTCGTATGTGCAACAGCACTGGTGGGGGACCTGTTAACTAATCTGTCTCGTTTTTATTTTACAAGCATATTTATTTACTTTGCTTTCGCATATAATTTTTCACCTAAACAAAATTACGTCTTTCTTGGAAAAAAATATGTAAAAAATACAACCTGCTGACATGTTCCTGATTTGGATGCTTGTAACTTTTTATGAAAATCAGATATTTAGAAGAAAATTACTTAAAGTTTTTTTAATCTGCAGTTCAGATATTTTTAAAAAATTGCCTGGCGTTAGATAAAACCGTCAAGTAAAAACACTGCCAACAAACTGATATATTTTTTTCAACCTAAATATCTCTTTAACTGCAGGAGGTAACTAACACAATTATGGGTATTTTTTTAGGATATTTTGAAAATATGTAACGTTTATGACGTAGCGTGCGTTACAACTTATACATAGCGTTTAGCAGGATTTAAGTGTACTTTTGAGATTGAATTAAAAAAATATTTTTTAACAGGTATTTATAAAGAAATAATTGATTACAAAGTTTTGTGGCGCATATAGCTTGCCATAACAGAATTTTTTTTTTAGAAAATTTCGATCATTTTTATCTTAAATTTAACATTCACATTTTTACGTGAGAAAGTAGCTGTGTGAAGTCAGCTAAAACCTACTTTTTATCGTCAATGTTTTCCCTGAAAAATAGAGATTTCTCCAAGGCGAATTCATAGAGATGCAATTATCAGCCCAGCTGATGGGGAAGTATTTTGTCAAAAATTGTTAAATTCGCCTTGATTTTATTTATTAATGCAGTGATGGAAAATGATATTTTGGTACACTTACTGGGTAGATAATAAATGTACCATTGTATGTATATTTGTTGCTTTTGCAGCATTTAAGAGATAAAAAAAATTGAAATAATTTAATTAAATTTAATTGAAACTAATTTTAAAATAAAAAAACTTTGCAATTTAAAATAAACTCGAACTGCCTTCTTTTATATAACATGTTCTGTTGAAACATATTTGTTTAAATAGCATGTAAAAGGGAAAAATATTGGCTCGTTGTAGTGACGCTTTAAAATTTTTTTCCAAGGTTAAAAAGATTTTTAAGAAAAAATTTATGGACTTGTTTTTTTCTGTTTAAGCTACTGGTTGTCACTGACTATAAAAGGTTCGACTTAAGACAAATTTGTAAGAACTGTCGGCTTAAAAAGTCTAATGTAATTCGTTATAATACGTTTTGATGTTTATGAGGCATTTCAAAAGAAATTTTAAGTGCAAAAACAAACAAAAAAGTGAGATGTAACTAAGAAAACAACATGGATACATATTTATGTACAAACGTCGTGAGAACGTTAATAAGTGTTGGATCTGGTGTTGGTTTTATTTATTGTTGATGGAATTGCTGATAGCTGATGTTCTTTGACATTGATAAAAGGAGCGAAGGTTGTTAAAAAACAAACATACAAACAACAATATGCTTAATATTAACTTACAAAATGCGCTGCTAATTTAGTTAATTAACGAACAGAGAATTTAGGAAAAATTGTCTGTAAGTAGAGCATATTATAAATATATAGATATATATGAGAAAATTTTCTAAAATATTTATTTTTATTTTTTTGTATTAAGGAATAAGAGCTGATTGATGTTTTACAAACCATATCTGAAATCTTCATATATAGTAAAGTAAATTTTAATTTTAGCCAAAGCACTCTCGTTTTCAAGGGGTTTCTTTTAACAATAAACATTCATACAGTAAAATAATATTTATTTATTTAATATTGATTAAACACAAAAAAAACACCCACGATATTTATCTTTGGAATTAAGAGGATATTAAGGGAGAGTAGTGGAAAACAGAAAAAAAAAACACAAAAACTCTTCAACGAATTGCTTTCAATCTTTAAAATGAAAATCAATAACATTTACAATCATATTATATTTGAAGTATGACATAATAATTAGTTACAAAACATAAATATTTCTAGCATCAAATAAAACAGCAAGGGCATGCTAGCAAATGAAATAAATAAAAAAACCATACGTGTCGTTTTTATGGGTTTGATAGTATTTAATGTTATTTGTTTTTCGAAGCATGGTTTTATTTATTGTTTCATTATTATTTTTATTAACAAAATTAGCAATAAAAATAGTAATAAAATAATATATTTATTAAATGAGCAACTTGTTTATTTATTGACTCTAAACGAGTCCATCAAACAGTCAGCCAACTATTGGTTGTACGAGTGAATGAAAGTGTAGTTTGTAACAATATGTACAAAACCATTAAAACCTGTGGTCAACCACACCCTGCGTATGATTATTGTGTAACAAAAATTAAATATCACTCATACGCAGTACATGCCGCTGCTAAAAGCTTGACGTCGCGCATAATTGAATCAAGTTAAACTGAATTGCATAATTGTTTTACCATACGAATTTTATAAGGTCACTTTACACATGTGTAATTATTGTGATGGCAAATCCTATGAGGAGAATATACGAATACAACGTCAATAATATTAATATTGGATTTAAAAATCTGTGGTCTAAAGCATTTGATCCTGTGGATTTTTAAGAATTCTCAAATGGGTGTGATGCGTGCCATACAAAGTAACTTCTGATTATTGTTGATTTAGGAAACTACTCTCTGTAGCTAGAATTTAATAACTTTACTAAAGTCAGTTTTTAATGGACAAACTTAAGACATGATATAATTATTATATATATTAGGCCCATGGGTCGTAACAACTCTCATGCAATGTAAATACTGAATTATTTTTTCAAACTAAGTTTTGTGTGTCCCAAAATTAACAATTATTTTAAATTATATGCACGCAAAGAAAAACCATGGTTACGACATGATCACGACGGTCATATTATAGTTTCTATAACAATATTTGGTTGTCGAAAACAAGTAAAAGTTATTTTTGTTTCAATTCATCATATATTTTGTCACGATAATCAAACATTTGTTTAAATTGCATCATTTAATGTTTATTTTTTCTAAAAATTTCAAAATGGTTATCATTTAAAAATAGTATGATTTAAAAAAAGTACGACGACAAAAATAACTTTATATTCAAAAGCATTAAAAATAACAAATAATCGTTAAATAATAGTTGAGACAACAGTATGGTTACAAATTAATCAAGCTATGATTTTTTAGAATAATAATTTGATTTCAACTGTTCTTCTTCTTGTTGAATCAATTTTTATTATTTTGAAAGTGTGGGATGTCAAAAAAATGAAAAAAAAAATTTAAAAATATAAAGAAATTTCAAATTAAACGAGAAAATGTAAAAAAAAATATTGGTATAAAAATTGCAATTAAATTGGTTAGTAAAGGGTTATCCATTTTGTGGTTTCAAAAGTATAGGACTGGAATTCGACGTCTGTCCAACTAAGTTGTTAAACCAATTTTTTTCTTTTCAGTTGAAAGTCTGACATTGATGAAAATAGATCGGTTAACTATCACACAACGCTAAAAATTATCAAAACCTACTAAATACAAAAATGGTGATTCTGGCACAACCATATATCGTGCTTTAAGAGGAGATTATAGTTTACATAATCGTTCAACTACGCAAGCAATTGGCAAAATTGTAAAGAAATTTGAAGACTCTGCAGCGGCTACAGATATTGTAAGGCCTGTGCATCATTGTTCCGCTGAAAATATCGCTGCTGTAAGTGAAACTGTTACCCGAAGACCCGAATGTGTCGATTCCTTGTCGTTCTCAGAAATTAGGACTTTCATACGGCACATTATGGCATATTTTGCATTTGGATCTACACCTTCATCCATATAAAGTCCAGCCCACACAAGAACTGAAGCCAGCTGGCCATTCACGTCGTAGATATGGCTTTATTGCAAGAGACATTTCCTGGCCGCATTATTTCTCGCCGTTGCGATATCAACTGGCCACCAATAGCATGCAATTTGACACCATTACACTTTTTCTGTGGGGCTACGCGAAGGACTGTGTTTATGCAGATAAACCTTTAACTCTTAAGCACTTAAAAACCAACATTCGTCAAGTTATGGCTGCGATACCGCCCAATATGTGTCAAAAAGTTGTTAAAAATTACCTCAAAAGAATCAATGCTTGCAACACTTCGCGTGGTGGTCATTTAAATGATGTAATGTTTCACACATAATGTCAACGTTTAAACTTTATAATACAAAACAAATATCATGAAAAAAAAATATTTTGTATGTGTTTTATTTACGTTTACTTTTGAAACCGCAAAATGGATAACGCGGTGCAATTAGTTTATCTAACTTAAAGCAAAATGCAATAATTTGCCGTAAAAGGCAAAGATTATTGATTTCAACTATAGTCATATATATGGTTATTGCATGATACTTTAATTAAACATAATAATGATAATTGGCAACCATTACAATTCAATCATAGTATGTTGCCATGTGATTACCACAACCATATTTTTTCTTTGCGTGTGGAAAGTCGATTTTGCTCCTCTCTTTGCAAAATCTGAGAAAGAACCTAGTAAACTATTACCACTCTTACAAAATAAAGATAAATAACGAGTTAAAGTTTTTTTTGTAATTGAAACAAATACATAAACTTAAACTCATAAGTTTAAAATGTATGTAGTAGATTTAATATTACTAAAAATATTTTCATTTCATTATCATTTTAAAGGTCATTATAGATGATAGCATTACCAACGATAAAGTTAAAACACTAAACAACATCAAGTGCAAAGAAAGATAGAAAATTATAATGATGGTGATGGAGGCGTGTGAAATGAAGAGACCGAAAAAAGAAGACAAATACTTGTAGCAAAGAGCACAAAAAAAAATAAAAAAACATAAAAAGGCCTAAAAAATATGTTGCGAAACAAATAACCTTGAAAATGGGTCAATAGTGCAAAAGAGAAAATAAGCATAAAACAGTATGACAACGATTTCCCGCAGGCACAAAAAAGAAAAAGAAGAAGAAAAAAGTAATAATATTTATATATAAAAAATATACTATATTTGGTCTAAATTAAAATCATTTGCATATAAATTAAGGAAAACAGAGTTAACACAAAGCACACACTTGCACATCCACCCAGCAAACTCAAGTTCGTATATAGGACATGTTTATAAGTATGTATGTGTGTGTATAACAGAATAAGTAACGAGGATAGAAGTGTGTGATAAAAAAGTAAACAAAATACAGACAAAACCTATTAAATTTAATTTAACAAAATATTAAATTTAATGCTATGCTATAAAATTATACTTATAAATAATAATGACAGCAACAAAAACAGCAATAACGATAACACAAACATAGATAAAAAAAAATGTATATAAAACGGATGTCAGCAAACAGTCAACCGGTAATGTAATGTCTGTGAATACAAGTACCTTTTATCAAAATTTGACAAAAAGAAAAAGTGATTGTGTATTCAGAGTGGATCTTTAGAAAGGTGTACAGATTTTAGGTTATGAAGTAAATTTTCTCAAAAAAACACACTCTTTAAACACATGTAAATATACTAACCGCAGTGTAAAGAAGAAATATGATAATTGATAACGCAATATTATATAATCTAAGAGAAATGCCTAGTCTCAGCTCGTCGGCAGACCACACCGCTCTTTTAACAAAATTTTGAACCACATTTTTCAACAAAGCTTGGCATATCTCCTGAAGACGTTGGTTGGTATATCGAAAAAATTTTCAAAATATATTTCATTAAGGGTAAACATAATAAAATGTAAGCCAACACTTGATTACCATGTTTATATAAAATCAATAATTTGTTGACGTTAACCGCATATTATTGCACAGAATATTCTATGGTCGTGGTGATCATAAAGCAATCATAATTTGGTTTTGCGCTATATTTTTCACTTAGAAAACAATTTTAGGAATTTCTCAATTGGTAGAAAATATTAGATACATAATTCTTGAAAAAGTTTGTGTGAAATTTATTATTTATGCCCTCATTCTCGTTTCACCTTTAGAGTACCGCAAAGTGAAATTTTTTATACCCTTCACCTGTGGTGCACAAGGGTATATATAGGTTTGTCATTCCGTGTGAAATTTCTACAATTTTCATTTCCGACCCAATAAAGTATATATTTTCTGAAAGCTTATGAATAGGGGAGTCGATTAAGCTCTGTCAGTCTGTCCATGTGTATGTTGAAATCAACTTTTTGAGGCCCCCTGATATCGCTTGGACCCGGGTGAGGTTTTAAAATATCAGAAATATTCGGGAGTGGATCGGTATTGAAAATCAGAAACATCGGTACAGAAACCCACGACCACCTCGATTTTTTTTTACAAAAACAACAATACAACAACAACATACATACATACAAACGTGTATACTGGCTGGAGAAAACGTGGCATCGAATCCCAGCTGAGCCAAAACAATTTTTTTTTATTTTTTTTTTTAATTTTTTTTTATTTTTTTTAATTTTTTTTGTTTTATATTTATTATTTATATTTTCTTTTTTTTTTTTAATTTTTTTTTATATATTTTTTTTATTATTTTTTATTTTATATATTACTAGCCAAACCCGGCGCGCGTTGCTACGCCCCTTAATGAATCAAATTGCATTCTTAATTTTAATTGAATATCAAGTGCATAAACCTAAAAATTTTAATTTTTTTATGGGCGTGGCCCTGCCCACTTTTCTAATCACGAAATTGTAAAGTCAATATGTGTGCAAAGTTTCAGAAAAATCGGTCCAGTGCAAGTACTTCAAAATGATATCTTTTTTTTATAGGCGTGGCTCTGCCCACTTTTCTAATCACGAAATCATAAGGTCATGATAGCTCAATATGTGTGCAAAGTTTCAGAAAAATCGGTCCAGTGCAAGTACCTCAAAATGATACCTTTTTTTTAATGGGCGTGGCACTGCCCACTTTTCTAATGAGGAAAGTGTAAAGTCATGATAGCTCAGTATGTTTGCAAGGTTTCAGAAAATTCGGTCCAGTGCAAGTAGCTAAAACTGATAACTAATTTTTTATGGGCGTGGCCCCGCCCACTTTTTAAATCACGAAATTATAAAGCCATGACAGCTCAATATGTGTGCATAGTTTCAGAAAAATCGGTCCAGTGCAAGTACCTAAAAATTAAAACTTTTTTAGGGGCGTGGCCCCGCCCACTTTTCTTATCACGAAATTATTTTGTCATGACAGCTCGATATGTGTGCAAAGTTTCAGAAAAATCGGTCAAGTGCAAGTAGCTAAAACTGATAACTAATTTTTTATGGGCGTGGCTCCGCCCACTTTTTTTCACCCATAAACACTCCCTGGTATGTGTACAACAACTTAAAAAAGTTTGAGCCCGATCGGTTTTATAGTTTTGGAGTCTATAGCTAACACACACACACACACACACACACACACAGAGTTTCTCTTTTATATATATTTTTATATATTATTTATATTTTTATTATTTTTTTTTAATTTTTTTTTAACTTTTTTTATTAATTTTTTTTTTAATTTTTTTAATTTTTTTTTTTTTAACATACATACGTAAATTTATTATTTTACAGTGGGATGTTTTTATATATGTATGTATGATTTTTATATGTATGTACGTATTTCATATGGGATGAATGGTGATACAAACAATTGTTATTGCATGACTACACGTTGTGAAGGGTATATAAGATTCAGCACAGCCGAATATAATACTCTTATTTGTTTTACTTAATAATAATTTCGTTGTAATTTTATAACTCGAGAACGGGCTCACCTATCCGAACCAAATGTTTAGGCTTTGTTCGGACTATTTAGTAAATGGTTGTTTCCTTCGAGCGGTTTCCGGGTAAAAAAGGGTAAAATCGGTAACTCAGTATCTCCGAGCTTAATAAAACTATCACAAAAAATTCAGAAAGGAGCAAAGAGCCTGTTAAAAATAATTGGAAAGGTGTTTGGTACTTTTTGGAAATTTCGAGTTTTAAGGGGGTAAAACGGGTAAAAACTGAATTTTGGTACTTTTTTAAACAGCATTTATCTATGAGAGGGATTGCAATAGGAAAAAAGTAAAAACGAAGTTTTACTCGCCTTAAAACAATCTAAATATAATGAATTTTTTTACTTTTTCGAAATTATGTAATTTAGGGGGAAGAGGGCTAAAAACGGGTAAAATGGATAATATTGTATCTTCGTACCTAATTCATGTAGTTTTTTTTATTATTTCACTTGATACGTAGAGAAGCACGTAGCGGGCGGCTAGTACTATATAAAAACTTATAAATGTCATTTTATTATTTATTTACTTGTAATTTGAAGTTTTTCGTTTAAGGGATCCAAGTGACACCATGTCCTACAATACGTTACAGATTTTATTTGTTCTTTTTTTTTTGGCAAAATTGAAAAAATTCACAACAAATTTATTCCTGCGACGGATAAAAGAGCATTTAGATGCCATAAGTAACAGTGAGGATGAGCCTACAGATTATGGCAGTGACAACTCTAATATTATATCTTATATTTAGCAGCGAATCGGAAGACTAGACTACGAAACCTAAGAAATAAGCGGATGATATTCTTTCGGTTATTGAAGCCAGTTCCATATACACGCAGGCTGACATGTTATATTGTGCACGTACCTGCAGAAAAAACTAGTAACTGAATCCCACGAGGCATTGATTTTTTGCATTGTCTAAGAGTTGAAAACTACGAGAGAAACTGTATTCTGTTATAGACAATTGCAGAATGTCATTAAACCCCTTTTGACAAAATATCTATCGATGAGCAATTAGTAACATTTTGCGGAAAATGTCCATTTCGACAGCACATAAAATCAAAACTTGGAAGAGCTGGTATAAAAAGTTGGGCAGCCGCTGGTCTGAAAGGTTTATATTTGTACAAACTGGAGGTGTATACGGGAAAGCTTTCTAGTGGAAATGTATAAAAAACATAATGCTAAGTATTTGCGTGGATCTGCTATGGGTATAAGTACTGATAATGTTTTAATATGTTATGATTAAGAAGATCTCCTTATTATGAAAAGTTTTTTGGATATTGTAAGAAAAAACAAAAGAGACAAAAGCAACGAATTGCAGGTGTACTCAACAATATTTTATTTTACAAAGACCATATCAATTTCATCAAATATTACAAAAAATAACCAGATGGCCCATTGTCTGTCTTTCCAACATGCTGAAAATTGAAGAGCCAAATTGCGACATACAAACGCGATATTAATGCTACTCGAACAATGGATTTTGGTACAGAGATTCTTAGAAGTGAGACATACGTTTTGTTTCTTAAATTTTTTCAGAAGCAATATTTATTTTTTTATTTAGTTATCTTTGAAAAATATGTCGGTTGTTCTTTTAAATGACAATCACCATGTTGATTTATACCACAGACAGACGAATTTAATTTGCATTAAAGGTCTTAATTCAAATTAACTTATGAATTATCCCCATTTCAATGTGTATTAGATTTCACGTAAATGCACTAAATTATATTGAAATTATACTGCATTTAGCAATTTCAATATGGCAACACGGTCGGCAATCAATCAAAAAAGTAAAAAATCAAAAATGTAAGATAAAAATAGATTCGATATGTTGAAATTTTTTACATATTTTTTGGAATGCCTTTTTGTTTAGACGAACGTTTTCCTTTATACTGCTACGGGCTGATCGGAAACGAGAAAGCCGACAAATTATCCAAAATGGGAGCTGATCTAAGTACTATAACTTTGAAGAACGCCAAACCCCTTAAACGATTTAAGGATAAACTTAAACGTTGGGGGATGGAGGAACATGTTAGAAAATGGCAAAGCACTGATGTCGGTAAGGTGACAAGAATACTATGGGGTGACCCAAATCTTGAGAAATCAAAGGAAATTCTACGACTGAATAGACCAAAACTTATTAGACTTACCAGTGTGATTACAAATCATACGGAGTTGATAACTCATCTAGCTCGAATGAGACTATCTGAAGAGACAACATGCAGAGCATGCAAGGAAGAGGATGAGACTTTAGTACACTATCTCTGTCATTGTCCTGCGTTCGGGCATATTAGACGCGAGAATTTTACAGGGGATACTATGCCGAATTCGGAGTACCTGGGGAACTCCAACTGAAGATCCATAAGGAATTACATTGAGGGGACTGAGTTTTTAACCTAATCCGATATTTATTTATGGGAAATTATGATTATGGTTTTAAATTGCGAATTCCGGTTCCCACATTGAGCGCACAACATGCCAACTGGGGATAAGTGTATACCTGTCATGGGTTTGGGCTTTTATTGCCCCTCCTTTTCAACCTAACCTAACCTAATACTGGTATCTTCCATCGTCAGCACGTCACTCTCCCATAAAATGCTGTTACGGTGCTTTAAAAAAATACCACATACCTACATATGAATTATAACCTCCATGAAAATATACCATTAAACCTACGAATTTTCACAATTCCCTTTCTCTTTTTTCAGAGTGTCCATCTGCCATCCCAACTTTAAGCAACATGTTCAAACTGCATATATAAATGCAATAACTGTCGTCTGTCACAGCAAAATTTTAATTTGCATTAGTGAGATTTTAATGCAAATTAACGCTGTCGTCTGTCTATGGTATTATTGTGAATTTTTACAAAATTAATGACAAAAAAGATGTACCTGCTTAATTTATTAAAAATTTTCGAAAAAAATCAAAATTGGTCCTACAAAAAATTGGCCAAAGAATTACATTAAGCAGCATTAGGAGAATATGAATTTTGATTGGAAACCTGGTTCGTTAAGAAAAAAGATATACATGATATTGAAAAGGCCAAGAAAATTTATTTCATATTAAAAAGGACTCCACTTACATCTGGTAGAAAATCAGTCAGGTTAGCTCAGTGCTCTGACTATTCGGTGCTAAAACTAAAAAAGTCAATGCAGACTTGAATACATACAAAGTCAAAAAAGCTCTAAACAGGAATGCTGCAAAACATTTAGAAGCCAACAAAAAGGGCACGGAAATAAAAATCAAAAAATGAAACGTATGTACTGGCAGATTTTTTACAGTTTCCGGGTCAAATTTTAATGCTTCAAGAAAAGTTGAAGTTAAGTTTAGAACCTAAAAGCAGACAAATATTATAAAAAAAACCTTTTGGTCTAGCAAGCTTTATGCAATTGTGTCAGTTGTTGTAATGGGCTCTATATTTACCGAAATATACATCAAATAATGTCTGCAAAAAAGTTTTAATCCTTTTAAATGGAGCACATATTTTTGACCTGACTTGGCATCATGTCACTAAGGCTAGAAAGGTCTGAAGTGGTAGTAAAAGAATAACCTAGTTTTGTACCAAGAGATGCCAATCCTCAAAATTGTCCGGAACTAAGACCAAGAGGCAGATATAAGTCTCTTGTGAAAAGAGATTTGAAGGGCACAAAAAAGGTATGCCAAATATGGCAGACTTTAGAAAGAGATGGTTGAACTGTTTTAAAAATGTGACTGCTGGAACTGCTACCAAGACAGGTTCATGAGTTCATGAGTTGAGGTTATATTTTTCTGTGATCTGTAATATATTTTCCATGAAATAAAAAAAGGATTTAAGGATTTTTTCCATCGTATTCCTTAATAAGAGTTAGATAATTACGATCGTGTTCATAACTTATAATTTACCCCTTATGAACTATAATCAAACCAATA
This sequence comes from Phyto melanocephala, assembly GCA_941918925.1. Lineage (NCBI taxonomy): Eukaryota > Metazoa > Arthropoda > Insecta > Diptera > Rhinophoridae > Phyto > Phyto melanocephala. The sequence continues at coordinate 31,375,295 of OW799237.1, read as the reverse complement.
AAATAAAAGAGAATAGCGATAAATTCATGTGGGAAACGAACTGTAAATTAGCCATTCAGAATTTGAATGAATATGGTAGACATGGCTGTACTAAATGCCTTAATAATATTTACACAGAAGAACCCTGATTGAAAGCTTAGAAGGGTCTGTCTATAAAAATATGTCACAAAAATTATCTGAACTAAACATGAGACAACGTTAGCGAAAAGAAACTAGGACAATTCCAAGCTAAAGCTCGCTTTGTCGACTTGTTGTGTTCTGGCTTATATTGAAAAAAAAGGAAATAATTTAGAAAAAATAAAAACAAAGAGTGTGATGTTCGACATGTTCAAACTTTGTTTGTAATAAACAAGAAATGTTTGAAATTAAATAGTATTTGACTGATTATTTAAAATAAGTGAAGTAAATTTATGTATATAATTTTTACTAAAAGTCCTTCTACCAATGTTACGGCAACGTATAAACAAAACAAATTTTTTTTTGTGTAGGGGACTTTAGGGACCCCATTGCCCACTTTACGTTACAAACTAAATTCCCTGGTCTAAGGGTAAAAAAAAAATTGTTTATTGCAATATTCGATATTATTATTATCTATATGATTCCTTAACCATTTAATAAAAAATATATCTTTTTTTTAAGGAAATTTTAATAGAAATTCTCTCTTGTATTGCGCTATAAAACAATATCAGCTTTAAGTTGTTTTGGGGACATTTTATTAAAAAAAAACAACTCAAACATATAATTTTTTTTATTTTACAACACAACAGAATTTAGTTTTCTTAAAATAAAACCAACAATACAATAAAGAGCAGGGAATTGTGATAATAAAAAACCTTAAAATCCACTTAAATAAATATAAAAAAAGAAGCCTTCGTTTAGGTGAAACATTTCTTAAGAAAAGTATGTTGTTGTTGTGTTGTTAGGTGGAATATGGCAACTAGTTCTTGTTGAAGAAGAAAATAAGTGAAAAAAATAACAAAAAATAAAGTTTTTATTACAAAAGCAACTACTTTAGAGGATTGTGGTGTGTACAAGTTATAAACAAATTATGTATTGTAACGAATTATATCGTCGTCTGTATAATTTTTTATTTTTTAATGCATTAAAAAAGAAGATGGAAGTATTCAAGCCTTCTTACTCTGAGTATAGTGGAAAAGCATTCAATCTAAACGACTCCCTAAATGTGAAACAATTTGTCATAAAAGATGTGCCTGGAAAATTAAATGCAAAATCATGCAACTTATCGTATAAACAATTCATGTACAAAAACATCTTCAGCTCTTGAAAAATCGGTTGCTTTTCACAAAATATTTAAAAATTGAGTTTGCACTAATTTAATTTTATTTTTTGCTGGGATATACTACTGCATATCTGAATTTACAGCACTAGCCTTTAATTCATTAAGACCTTAGTTTAACGTTTTAGCTATTATATTAATTTGACATCGACATAACTGTGTGTGTAGGACAACTTCTTTTTTTGCTGCCTTATGGGTTCCACTCAATAGCCTGTCCTGCGATGTCATTTCCTTGTATCCCTAACGTATTGACTATCATACCCCTTTGCAACTTCTGATTTCTAAATGGATTGATAGTTATTGTGTGGTTATTCATAGACTATTTATCGTGATAGTTTATATTAAAATATATTTTTATATTAAAATATTTGAATGGGGTGTGCATATATCACGTTTAGCAGTATTCCACGACTTACAGCTGTAGAGTAATATTGATTTAACATTAAAGTAAAAAGTAGTTTTAATTTAATCTTTTGCAATATTGTTGTTGAGCTGTAAAAAGAGCAAGTCCGGAAAAACTTATACTCGTAAGTAGTTAAATAAATCTTAAACCGTTCAATATAAAAGTTCTCCAAAATTCGTACAAAAATTTGTACAAGTTCATTAAACATTAAAATATTTCCATATTATCTAGTATTTATAAATTTATCCACATTTTCCGGAAATTCTCCCATTAAAGATTTTATAGTTGCTTCAGATACCTTTTTAGACGAGGTGGTCCACTTACGCTTAAAATCGGACATCTCCTGGGATGTCTTTCCTTTTCTTTGTTTTTTAATTCTTTTTTTACAATAGTCCAATATCTTTCCACAAGTCGAATTTGTGGACAGTTTGCTGGGTTTTTCCCTTGTGTTTGAAAATTACATTATGGATTGAATACCACTCAATGGTAAATATGTTTTTCATAGCAGCATGATGAAATATCAGGCGAGAAATGTGAAGGCTTTATGTGATGTTTTAAGAATGGTTAAAGTCAGACCCTCCGCAATATACATATGTACGTTCCGTGTTTATCGTGCCTGATGTCACAAATGATTGGCTTCTTTTGCCACAACTACAAATGGCTTGCCACACTAGAAACTTCTTGTGAAATTTTTTTTTGGTTTTTTTTTTCAGGTATTATTATTTATAAGACTATTCAACTTTATGGGCTGTTTTTCTGATAAGGGTGTTCGGTGCTCTTCGAATGAGTTGTTTGACTTCTTTTGTCTTACCAATATCTTTTACACCTTTTTTTTCTTTCTGATTCACATTTTATTTCTGTGGGAATTGGTGGCACTGAACGTTTGACTAGAAGTGGCCACTCTTTTAGCAACTCTGTGTGTTTCATACGGACGAGTATTGACATGATTGTAACGAACAAACTGACTTTGAACGAATTCTGACGGGGCAACGAAAATTTTTTAGAAAAGGGTCCGAATAGGTTTGGACGACGAAGCACAAAGATGTTACTTAAATTTAAAATAATGAATGTTTAATTCATTAAAATTAAACTAAACGTGTGTTTCATTTTATAAACCTACATTTCAATATTCAAGTCTTCCTTATACTGCCTAAAGGCTGTTGAAACAGTGTGACGGTGAACTTTTTTGATATCACGTATCATTGGTCCAACAAGTTGTTATTTTGTAATGACAGCCTTTATAAATATGTCAGATAATTGCCTGTATTCTGCATTCCGAGTGAAATTAAATCACTCGGAATTGCCATTGTAGGATTATTGTTTACAACAACATTTTCATGACAGTTTTATTTCACTCGGAATGCAGAATACAGGCAATTATCTGACATATTTATAAAGGCTGTCATTACAAAATAACAACTTGTTGGACCAATGATACGTTTTGGCTAGAACAGTGTGTTGTAAGTTTTTTCTGACTCACTCCTTACAGTGTTTAAAAATCTAAATGCCTGTCGAGCTTAACTAATGACGCTGAGTATATATTGATTATATCCACCTGTAAGGCTCCCCAAATAGAGGAACGATTCAATATCTACGATCAGTTTGTTTTGTATACAAAATCGGTCACGGTTCTTAAAATTAAGAAGCATGTCATTGATTTTATTAATAATCATTAACCTTTAGGGAAGCACTTCTTGCTGCCTTTTGTGTTAATGGTATCAGCAAATGCATGGCTTAGAAGGCAGATATCGTATGAATGGTCGAGGACCTCAAATCTTTCCAGCAAACTCCCAGCGAAGCCAATTCTGTATCTACTAGCTTTTGCATTACTAGATCTAGAACACAGTTGAAAAGAAATGGTTACAATACACGTCCTTGTCGGATACTAGTGTTAACATTTATTTTGTTACTGATATGGTTTTCGTGGAGAATTCGGCAGGTGGCGTTTGCATATAAATTTGAGGCGTATCAGAATAGTAAAACATCTTTGAGTATACCATATATCATTGTAACTGAGAGTGTAGGTCGCATTTGAAAAATCAATGAATGATAGATAGAGGCGATCTTTTTTTAGCTGATTTCTCTAATAATAATGTTAAACCATAATAATGTAAGTTCATTATGTTGCACACATTGGCATTATACAAGTGGGCAAAAATTCAGGGTTATCAATTGTTGTACATACTTTAATTGCTTCATTTAAGTAATTAAAACTAACTAGCCAAGCCCGGCGCGCGTTGCTACGCCCCTTAATGAATAAAAATGCATTCTGAATTTTAACTGAATATCAAGTGAAAGAAGCCAAAAATTATAACTTTATTTAAGGGCGTGTAACTGCCCACTTTTCTAATCACGAAACTGTATAGTCATGACAGCTTAATATGTGTGCAAAGTTTCAGAAAAAAGCGGTCCAGTGCAAGTACCTCAAAATTATAACTTTGTTTATAGGAGTGGCCCTGCCCACTTTTCTAATCACGAAATTATAAAGCTCAATATGTGTGCAAAGTTTTAGAAAAATCGGTGAATTCAAGTAGCTGAAAATGATAATTTTTTTATGGGCGTGACACTGCCCACTTTTCTTATCATGAAATTGTATAGTCATGACAGCTCAATATTTGTGCAAAGTTTCAGAAAAATCGGTCAAGTGCCAGTAGCTAAAAATTATAACTAATTTTTTATGGGCGTGGCCCGCCCACTTTTTACCACCCACAAACACTCCCTGGAATATGTACAACGACTTGCAAAAGTTTGCGTCCGATCGGTTTTACAGTTTCGGAGTCAATAGCTAATACACACACACACGCACAGAGTTTCACTTTTATATATAAAGATATTTAAATTTTTATTTTTATACAAGCTTTAGATGATATTTAAACATTATTATTTTTACAAAAAAATTTTTATTAACTGTGATAATGAAAGAATAATATGGAAAGTATGTTTTGCCGACACTAGCCGAGTGAAATGCATTTCTTAAAACCAGCTACTACTTTACCACCAGCAATCTTTTGAGCGGTGGTTACGTCTTGGATGCAAATATCATCTATTTAAGTTAACTGAATTCGGAAACTAGTTTGTTTTCTTTAGTATAGTGAAATTTTTTGGTTGTTTTCCTTTTGTATTTTTTTCTGAATTAGTCCATTCGCTTGTTCATGCTATATTAGCATGTTCAGCGGCGACCAGTGGCAGTGTTAAATGTGACTACACTGTATTTATTTTGTTTTGTTTTTTTACAATGCACAACTAAAAACTCAACGCAATAAAATATATTACGTACTAGGAAAAAGAGAGAGACCGCATACATTTGCATATGCCACTCTATTTTTATAGAGAGAGAGAGAGAGAGAGAGAGATAGAGGAAGCCTTATTCATTTATGTGTAATGCTTTTCGCAGAATTTGACAATGTGTAATAAAAATTCGAGTTTCAATTAGTCGACAAGAAACGGTGTAAATGAACTGTTAGGCGGCATATTGCTAGTTTTGTTGAAAAGTGTGTTTTTTGTTGTCAATTTATGAACAAGAGTTTTTAATAATGAATATGTCGCTTTCTGTTCTTTACACCTAAATCAAAGTTATTATGATCACTTACAATTTTAAGCTACAGTTAACTAAAAATCATTTCGATTATGTGTTTGTATATTTTATGGATTATGAAAATATAGCCAGATTATTAGTTTACTCCTTTCGTGCTTTAGAATGTCATTAATATAACGTGAATTAAGGCGTTGAGCATTTTAGGAAACTAATGAAGTGTGTAATTAATTGTTTTTGGCTTTCAGTTTAAGAAAAATAAAATAAATATTTATCGTTCGTTTAATTAATGCACTCATACAAATTGGTATTGATTTTAAATTTATCAGAAAGCATTATGTGAACTTTAACAGTCAGTCAGGTACATAATAAATTGTTTCTAGTTCTAACGAATAACACATAAACAAAGAACTTTTCTCATATAACACATTCAAATTATTATTTTAAAATATAAATACAAATAACTAAAAATTGTTTACATCATCTTGATATACAGAATTTCTGTGGTTTTTCTATAAAATTTAAAAAAATTTTAGTTAGTTGAAAAAACATTATCGAAAACTTTACTATTAATTGGTTTAGATAATTTAAAAGAATATGAAAGTGAACAATAATCACAACAATACTTAGCAAAAAATATTACAAATTATAATTAGAAATATTAAATGTGGATAACAGTGCATGCGGAAATAGCAGTAATTTCAAATACAAACATACACACTCACACACACACACTACATTAAGAGCTAAAGAGTTACGGTGTAAGCTATTTATTTATAAGAGGTATTCACGTTATTCATTTAAGCCTTGCAAAAGTGTAAAAGTTTTCTTTTTAACAATAACTACGTAAAAGTTAATTTCGCACTAAAAATAACTATTTCCTTTAAATAGTTGTATACATTTAGAGCAACATTTCCTATAAGATGAATATTTAAGGCCAACTGAAGTGTGTAAGAAATTTTTAAACATATAATATTATAACGAGAATAGTTAGGATTATAAAGCCAGACACAACAAAGAAAACTATAAAATTTATTTTAATCAAAATTTGTAACGTGCCTATACAAATAATACTTAAAGACGCAAAGTACGTTATACTTATAATTCTCATTGTGTTTATATTAGGTTTAGTATGAACAGTCAAAGTTTTAGGAAAGAATCGAGCAGCTATCGACACCGCTTGTGTAGTACTTTGACATTGTCATTTAAAGTTGTACCCGAAACCGTGCCAATACCCGAATACGGCATTCGATCAATCGAAAATGATAGAATTCTTGTTAGAATCCAATACAAAATGCAAGGAAATTTCGATCGATATCGAATGGCATAATTTGGCTCCTGTTTTCCAGTTAGATTAGTAAGTTAGATTATAGTGTTGTTGTAACCGAATACAAGGCCCTATACATTTTTCTTGTGATCGTTGTTATCACTAGCTCGCGTTTTTTGCGTAGCCGAATACAAGGCCCTCAAATTTTCCTTCTGTTTGTTGTAGAACCTAGCTCGTATTTTAGACGTAGCCAAATGGAAGGCTATCCGAATTTTCTTTGCATTTGTTGTAAACAGTAGTTCTTTGCGATATCCAAATACAAGGCCCCCCGAATATTTCTTGCGTTCGTTGTAAACAGCAGTTTGTAATTTTGTCGTATCCGAATATAAATCCTCCCGCATTTTCCTTATATTCATCGTAATGCTAACTCGTTATCTGTCGTATCCGAATACAAGACTTCTCGCATTTTCCTTTTATTACAAATTTATACTTCAAACGTTCCACGGTTAGCATTGGCATCTCAGAATCAGGTTTCATTACCAATGTGTTTTCAAAACCCAACCAACAACTTCGTGTTATAGCAAGATAGCAAACTTTTAAAACAGCACGTAGACAGACGGAGCCCCAACCCGGCTGGAAAATATAAATAAATGGAATAGCTGGTTTGACTACCTACATTACATGTGTCTATAGACGCTCTAGCTATATGGACTTCAGGAGTGTGAGAGCCTAAAATGTGAAGATCTTCGGGGACATATGTAGATTATGGAAAATATAATACGCTACCATATCGCAAAGGTAAACATTATTCGATATTTCAGGCTTAAGTTTATGCCATCTGTTTCAGTGCCTAGACCGGAATCACACGGGTCAACAAATTTACAGAAGAGAGAGAAAAGTGGAAAAGAAAAATTAAACACTTATCTTTCTCTATATTCTATAAACTAAAGAACGGAAAATTTTTTTATTCATCTTTCGTCTCTCAACAACAAATTTTTGAGTTGAACACTTAAAGTTGCCCCGTATCATCCACGTGCTATAAGTCTATAAGGATTAACTTAAGGAAAGCTTTCATTTGCATTCTCCCGGATGGCCTAACGATATCCATTAGCCTCTGGTGTTGCATTGACGTCGACAATTGTTCTAGCTTGCTCAACAAGGTTACACTGCTTTGGATTTCTGGTCTCCTATTGATGGGACTGGAAACTGTTTCTGTTGTTCCTCCAGGGCATATGCGATTTAAACTGTCTACCCTCCTGGATGCTGAGTTTACTTAATTCCCAAGAATGGATTAAGGGCAACACCAGGCTAAAAAGTTTCTGTGACTGTCTTAAGCTAAATTAAAGGGACTTCTCTCTCTAGATAGAAAGGAGCTAGGGATATTGTGTGATTTTCTGATTGGCATCAGATGCCATTTAAGTAAAAAAGTAAGCATGAAGGAAGACATCGTAAAGCATGTTCCAAGCAATTTCCGCCACTTTGCGTTGGAAAATTTCGTTATCCACGAGACTTTGGAATTAATTTCTGTGTAGGGTATTGGGATTTATTAAAAGACTAAACCTATAGGCAATCTCTTGGCTGCACAAAATACCTATTTTATACGAAATAGCAAATCGGGACAAATGTTGAATAATAAAATATAAATTTGTGACCATTAAGTGTTTATATTCTGAAGTTTCAAAGAGAGAAAAGTGAATTTATTGTTAGATGAAATCAACATATTAAAGTCCCCGGCTGTCCTGCAGCATTGTAGAACTTGTTGTCAAAAAACATGATAGTAGTTGATTCTCTGGCATTTTTGTTGGCTGGAGCATCGCATTTAAGTATTAAAAATTCACTATGAAAATGCGTGGATGCGTAAAAGATATATTTCGTAAAATTCGTAATAAGTATTACATATAGATTTATTTTAACTAATATCGCAGTCATGAGAGGCGGTGTTAAAGAAGAATATATAAAATTTGTTGACGTTCTTAACAATTGGGGGTGTTTCCTACAATTAATTGAAAAATAATTCGCTGTTTTATCTGCAAAAATCCGTTTTTCATACGAAGCTCGTTTTAATTTGTATGAATATGGCAACCAGCCAAACTGGGCTTTATTAATACTTATCAAATGTTAAAGTCGTTGCACATTGAACGTCTCACGGCACGCTATGTAGCCTCTAGGCATGACTGGGCAATTTTTTTTAATTCGTCTGGAAATGAATTAACGGTAAATAGAGCAAACTTTTGAGAGATGTTAACAATTAAAATTCTGCTTATTATTTATGATATGGGGCTAAATGATATGTAAATTTAGCAGGACGTTACCACATGTCGCACAGCCACTGAAACAATTCTAACAAATCTATTGTAAGCCAAATTTTCCGTTAGCACACTGCCAGCTGTTACTTGGCCGCTAGGATACTATGACTATGATAAAGATAGAGTTTATACAGGGCATACATTACCAACCAATTTATACTCTTGCATAAAGTCTTCATAGATTTTGTTAATAATCGGTTATGGCCCAGCTGATTCACTATTATCACTACAATCCATTATCTATTTCGGTTTAATTAAAATTTAAACAAAACAACAACAAAACAACCCTGTTAATAGCTAAGGGGTATTAAAGTAATAACGAAACTACAACAAAACTAAAACCAGAAAAAAATTTGTTGTGTATGATTATGATGAGCTTAACACAAAATTTTGTGTGAGAAAAAAAGTGGAAAAAAAACGAACTAAATATAATAGGAAACAAAAGTTTTTATGTTTTTAAGCTGAAATAAAAATATTTATATTACGGACTAAGTAGTTAGTTGGAATTTATGTTTTTGTTTCGAAAACTCCAAATGAAACTATTTTGTGCATAATAATTTATGTGGCAGCAGAAAAAAAAATAAATAAAATGAAATGTTGATTAACCATATAGAAAAATCCTGGTAAAACAGTTTAGTTTTATGAAATTCTCTGCAAGTTGTGTTGAAAACTTTTTGCTATTTTGTGGTCATTTGTTTGAAAATGAAAATTCATTTTATTTAATTTTTTTTTCTCAGTCATTGTTGGTGCAGAAAAAAACTTAACGTGTTAAATAAATTTACATAATGTTTTTTTGTTTGTAAGTTTCAGTGCTATTTGTTTTCACAATGTCATTATTTAACATTTTATCCATTTCTTTATTTAGTTTCAATAATGTAAATTTGCTTTAATTTTTATTCAGCACAATAAATGTTTGATTTACGTGTGTGTGTGAGGATATTATACACCAGGGTCAGGGATGCCAGATCAAGAAATGTTTTTAAATAAAAGGATATTTTTTTGCCTGCGTAGTTTTCGGGTCTGTCTGTGAGGCATATTTCATTTAAATCCGTTTAGACATTTCTACGTGATTGAGTAAAAATATCAAACAAATTTCAACATACATACATTCATATTTGGGTGCCCCGGAGGACTAGTCAGTGGTGTGCTGGTCTGCTAGTTTTTGGGTTGCGGGTTCGATTCCCGCCAGAGACTCTGGTGTTGTCTGCTTCTCTTCTCTCTTTTCTATTCTTACTTTTCTGTTCCGGTATCACAAAGGGATCAATAAAATGGACCCAAGTGAGCTGCACAACAGCTGCCTGTTCTACCTAACCTAACCTACATTCATATTTGTTATATTAATGGGATGGGATTCAATGAAAATATTTAAGACAAAATACTTCTATAAACGACGTTGGCTGATTAAATTTTTTTTCGACTAAAATCCTTAAACAACCGACTAACTAAATACAAAAAAATATATTTATTGTATATTTCCAGAAATTTGGTTGATTATCGTGATGAAGGGTAGCCTATGTTTTAACCTAAATTGTTGTCTATCTTTGTGTCAAATTTTTTGATAGTCAAAGATCCAAATATTCACATCTATATTAGTTAGATAAATGCTTGTTTAAATTAAAAGTTGTATTATTACTGGATGGTCGAATATATGTCACCCTATCAGAAGATGCCATTAGGTTTTGCAAATGAAAGTAATTTTAAGTTTAGTTTTGTTTTTTTGTGAAATAAAGCAATACTCGCGGCTTTTTTTTTGCGAAATAATTCAATGGTAAAATAACGAAATTTGAATTTTGAGACACTCAGTTTTCACGTATCATTAACGAAGAGCCATCTACTTAAAGACACTGCATTGTGCGCATGGCCTTATTTTCTTAAAAATGCTCAGAAAAACACTGCCCTTGTGAGTGAAGATCGATACCAAGTTATAATTAATGAGTTTTTATTGCCGAAGATTGATGATGAAGGGCATGTGGTTTCAGCAGGACAGAGCAAGACAGCTGGAGCAAACACAGTCATATTAAATAATCAATATGTTTCGTTCTGGCGATTATCAGTAATCGCCTTATCACTGCTCTTGACTTTTTTCTATGAGGTTTCTGAAAATGGCAAGTCGATGTTAATATGTCACACACTTTGGAAGCTCTTAAAGAGAAAATTCGACAAGAGTGTGGGAACTTATCACCCGCAATTCTGATCCGAACGATTGGAAGTTATAAAGAAAGAAAGAAACAATATGGTCACGAAAAACGACGGTGTCCACGTGTTCAATAAAATATTTAAAAACTAATGAGAAAAACACTCAAATTCCAAATAAGCATGCTTTGAATGGTTTCATTTGTTAGATACAGTAAAACTACTTTTTTGGGGGTTGCGGGTTCGATTCCCGCCAGAGACTCTGGACTGGTCTGCTTCTCTTTTTCTTCTTTTTTATTCTGTTCCTTCTATTTCTTTCAGGTACCACAAAGGGATCAATATAATAGACCCAACTGAGCTGTACAATATCTGCAAATTTATAAATAACAACTGTTTTATGTGAGGCACTTCGATGCCAAATCGGAACAGTTATGAAATTAACCCTAAGACAAACTATAGGTTTTGATTTACTTTGGTGTATTTAGAGACTTATTGTAAGATTATAAGACAAATATTTTTTGGGACATATTAACCTATTACCTCACACACAGTATTAAGAGTTATTTTCATTCTCACGAAAACCGTAGAGCTGAGAAGTAAAAGTGTTTCTCTTTGTATTTTAAATAAATCTGGTCAATACATCCTTCACCAAAAATGCAACGGTTACACTGTTTTTAATGTCGATTTATAGAAAGCAAGTTGAACAGGGTGCCAATTTTATCTTCCTACAAGAAACTAGGATTAGACTACTAGGATATCTTTGGGGATTTTTTTGTATGTAACTAGGGATACTGACAAAAAGCAACATCTGGCAGCGCTTTGCAGGGTTAACGTTGATATAATTACAATAAGATACAGCGTACGACAAATGGTTTTGATAAATATTTAATACTGCTATCAATTGCACAGCCCTAAATATTATTACAAACCTTTAAAGTAAATTAATTTTTGTAAATGTAGCAACTGGCTGTTAGGTTAGGTGCGGTAGAACAGGTAGCTGTTGTGCAGCTCACTTGGGTCCATTTTATTGATCCCATTGTGATACCTGAATAGAAAAGTAAGAATAGAATAGAAAAGAGAGAAGAGAAGCAGATAACACCAAAGTCTGTGGCGGGAATCGAACCCGCAACCCCAAACTAGCAGACCAACACACTACTGACTAGTCCACCGGGTCAACCCAACTGGCTGTTAATATGGGTTAAATTGGAATTTCTGTAAATATAGTGTTGCATAAAAAGTCTTAAACATATTTTTGCTAAAATGTTCTCCGACAAAAAGTAAAAAAAAAACCAAAGTAAAACATGTTCTAATTGTACACAGATAAAATTATTATCAAAACATGTTCAAACAAACACTTTCCTAAAATTAATTTAATTTTCTATAAATAATTTTATTGTTGTTATAAATGCTTTGTTTTAAATCTTGTTTAAAATAAAATTGTATTAAAAAAATGATTTTTTCTCATATTATTTTTTGTTTGTAGTTACAATTTTAGACCCAATTTAGGTCCCAATTCAAATAAATTTTACTTAGTTTTGTAAATTTCATTATTGAATATGAAATTTATTTTGTTCGGTATAATCGATAAATTTGTTCTGCTTATGTTTATAATTTAAAAATTAATAAATACACACATACATAAATACTCATTAATTTTTTTTTTCATACAACAAAAGTTTCTTTAGACAGGGAAAACGTGTTTAAAAATATTCCACAACGAACTGCAACTGACCATTAAATTATCATTTACGTGTTCATTATATTAAATTCACAAGGAAAGTAGGAAAGAGAAAAAATTACCATTATTTTATAATTAAATTCTGTGCAACATCCTTTAGTTTATGGCAGCCACAAGACAGTAAATAAAAACTAACGTTTCTCTCTCTGTCATGCATTTGTGCACAACTTTATAATTACTATAGTTACAGACGCAGTTACCCACATACATACAAATGTAGGACAAAATAAAAAAAACAATTTCTTTATTCACTTACCAATAAAACTTTTTCTCTTATTAATGGTGGCGGTTATTTGTGCCGATACACCGAAATCAGCCAATTTCACATCGCCATACTCTGTTAAGAGTATATTGGCGCCTTTAATATCACGATGCATTTTGCCCATGGAATGCAGGTACTCGAGTCCTTTAAGTGTTTCGCGGCACATGTAGGCAATTTGTTGCTCTGTCAGTGGTCCGGTTACCTGATAGATGTCCTGTAAACTACCACCACCACAATACTCCATACAAATCCACAATTTATCACGACGCAAATATGAGCCATAGTAGGCGATTATGTTGGGATGACGACAGTCACGCATCATAATGATCTCCTGCTGAATGATTTGTATGTCATCTGTGGGTTCTAATTTAATCACTTTTATGGCGGCCAATTCATTGCTCTGTATGCGTTTGGCCTGGAAATAGAGAGACAAAGTAAAAAAATAGAAAAAATTAATAATTAAGCAATTGTTTGTAAAGTAAAAACTTATTTTTATTTGTTATTTTGTAGTTGTTGTTTTTTGTTCAAAATTCATTGGGTATACTAACAGTAATAAAACAATTCTAACACTTTGAAACCCTTTGTGCCAAGTTCCGACAAAATATAAAGTTTAAAATAAATTGTTATTGAAAACTGATGGTAAATTATCGATACAATTTAAGATAAATTTTCGTTCTACAGAAAACTTGTAATTTCGGTAAAAGTTAGGCTGACTTCCAAAACGTCAATTGCTTTGTGTTTGAACAAAACATCATATTTCATAACGCCGCAGTACAATAATTATACAATGTATACTATGTAAGTGATTTAAATACAGTAGCAATACTGTATATAAACTTTGGATACGAACGTTTTGGAAGTCAGCCTGAGTTTTGTCAGGGTCATCTTTTATCATCCCCAACATAAATTTTGCAATAGCTAAGCTTCTTGTGAAATTTTGAAGCTGCAGCCTATGAACAAAATTCTTTATTAATTATCCTCCATATAATCCTAAAAGACATTCCTCTAAAGTCAAAGGCAGTTCAAAGTCAAAGGCCTTGTTGCTTGCAGGTGACCAATATTGTTTCGAAATTGCGACAGTTTTTAATTGTTTTAATATGCAATTAATTAAATAAGGATTGTTCATCGCTGTATTGATAAGAAGAGAACGAAACTGATTCGCACTATTTCATGTAATTTTTAATGGTTTTAAAAAATACTCTATTTTACAAAAAATGGACGAAAAATTGTCAATTTACTAAAATTATAAAATAAAGACTTGTTTTATTAAGAAACATTTTTTTTATAATTTTTTTTTGCAAAGAGGAGTTCAACAACTACCGAACCACGTATTTTAAGACTAAATCACTAGTGAGAACATGAAACCGCTCAATTTAGCTAATTTTTCCTCTAAGGCAATCGTTGCCTATCAAAGAATAGTTATTAAAAAAAAATTATCCAAAAATATAAGGGGCGTGGCACTACATATCTGTGATCATTGTTCCGTTACTCATTTGCATAGTTAGGGTTAAACGTACTCTTAAAGCAACCGGATCTAAGGCACTGCTCACTTTTTTAAAGTGGTTACAACAAAAGACTTTTGCAAGGCAAATTGCTGCAAACATCGTATTGGGGTTGAATGTGATGAATATACATGGAAATGTTTGATTTATGATCATGGCAAAATGCTCTTCTGTTGACTTCCAAGATACCTGAACCAGTATTCGATTTAGGTTTCACGATGAACAAACTGAAAAGATTCGAATATGACAATGGCTTCCGGTTGTCAGAAAATGTCATCTAAATTTTCACTAATGAATTAATAAGGTAAAATGTGGTAAATTTTTGTGCCAGTTAAATATGGAAATGTATTACGGTAGCATAACAAAGGCCGAAATAATGGCTATAAAAGTAGACACATAAAGAATTCAGTATAATGGGATATTCGTATGTTTACTGACAAGGCGGTTTTAGGTTATCCCTGATTTGATTGTATACAGGCGAGTTATAAGTGTTCCTCTATCGAATGGTAAACAGCGAATTTCGCCAAGAAAAATAGGTGTTAGATCCCAGAAAAATTTGACCCAAAATATTCCAAAAATCTACACATCGGCCCTTAATGGACACTCGCCTCTGGAAACGTCATCAGCACAGGAATCTGAAATCAATAGTATCGACACCTCGGAAAGTTCCAGTTTAAAATCGTATGCCAGTTTAAAGATAGTAGAGAAAGGATAGAGCGTGGCTCATACTTTCTACATAAATAAAGTTGTTTGTTTCGATATCTGATGGAAAATACAAATTAATTTAAATTCAGTCTTTGAAATAAGAATTGCTTGCAAGCCAAAAGGAAAAAAAAATCGAATGAAAGAGAGGTTTATCATATTTAATATAAATAAAATAGAATGCATGACATATCTGTAGAACTAAAGCAGTAAAAATGTGCGAATTAATAGGATCGCAAAAGGACTTGTGAGACATTTAAGAAACTTTAAATTATTATAGTTTTAAATACAATTTAAAATAAACTCCTTCTATTTTAATAACAAAAGTGGACTGGGTTTCTACAGTTTTTAATAAAATCCATAAAATCTTATATTCACACTTAAAATATTTTAAAAATTTCGAAATCTAATTTTACTAATTTTAAATATGTGACATTCACCGAGAAAAGGGACCTAGTGTGTGAAAATGAAGTTTTGAGAAAAACGCATTTAAAGTTTCATAATGCATTATTATTTGGGAGATGGGATTTGGTATGGTTAACTATGATTAGGTGCCGACTTTTGTGACGTCATACCTATGTGGTGACGTTTTTCTTTTCGCTTTTAGTGTGGCAATACCTTTGCTATTGTTGCTGCTCTGTTTATGATCTCGATACTTCATTCTTAAGCCGCTACCAGTGACCGACGCAACAACGTTTTTATGGGGTAAATAAATTTTTATCAAAAATCTAACTCATTTCATCTTACTTTACACCCTTTTAGGTACCAGAATCCACTCTTAAGTCCAAACCCGTTTTTCGACACACTAGGACCCTTTTCTCGGAGAAGGTCACATATGTGTTTCTTTTTGTACTTCTATTTAAGATTTAATTTAAAAATTGTACTAAATCTTTTTAAATTCAACTATTTGTTTGCTTTTCGTTATTAAATTGATTTTGTGGTTACGAAAACAAAATATTTATTTTGACATAAAATTTTAAATTAAATCAACAATCCTATTACAACAAAAAATTATTAAGCGTGTGTGTAAGTATTTACAAAAACACTTTGTTAAAAGCAAACACACACACACATAGATACGTCAGACACACTAACCCAACCAAACTAATATTTCAAAGCCAGTGGGGGGTAAATGGTGATTGTTTCCACGACTTAATGACGAGAACTCGTTAAGAGAATGAAAAAATTAAACAACTTTCAGTGCTGATCAAATATTTATATTGTTTGAGATAGCAAGAATTTATATTAATGAAATGCGCTTAACATCATGATTTTTTCAAGCCACTGACAGTTCAGTAAAATTGTATTTTGTATGTTTTATTACTCAACTCAATTCAGTCACTTGTTTAGGTTTTGTTCGTAAACTCAAAAATTCAACGCAATAAAAAAAATAACACAAACTAAGAATGTGAAAAGCGAAATGCAAAAAGCATAATAGAATATTTTTTATATGATTTTTTTTCGCAGAAAATGTCGTTCTGTTAGTAACAAAATTCATATATAAACAGAGTTGTTCATCGTTCGGCAGTTTATAGGTCTTTTTGTTCAAATTACTGAATATAAACAAGACTTAAAAATGATTTATTGAACAAATCTATGAAAATTCTGTTTTTTTAGTTGCAAAAATATTTGAAAAAAAAAAAATGTTTTTGTGGTTTTTGACGGTCTCTGATTTGTACATGATCTTTTGGGGTGAAAAACAGCAAATACCAATTTGTCAAAAATATTAAACTGTGAAGACAGTGAAGAGAAAAAAACGAAAATCTTTAAAAAAAAAAAAAATTAATAAGGATAAGTATGTATGAAAACAGGAAGAAAATAAAAATTTAAGTTAAATCTGTTCCAAAAAGATGTTCCATTTTCAAAAGACCTCGATTTTATGAGTTGTCATGACTTGACAGAAAGCAAGTAAAAAGTACGTCCTTAATAAAAATAAAAAGATATACTCGTCAAAAACGCAGTGAAATTATTAAAATTCACTGTAAAAATTATGAAAATAACACAGTTCCAGTGCCCAAAAATTAAAGTTTTTTGGGTCTTCGTGAAGCACCTTCTCGATCAGCTATTGTGAAACTGATGTAAAAATTGAGTTGTTGGGAAAGTTTAGTGATGTGAAGAATCAAACTCGCACAAGAGCAGCATAGAAAATTGCTGCTGTAATTAGTGTTGAGGAAACAATAAATTTGTTAATTTCTCGTCGACCTTTGAAACCGGGCAATCAACAAACGACATTACACTGTAATTCACATAAAGATTTCGGTATAAATGATTATAAAGTTCACTTAACACAAATACTCAAGTCTGCTGACCATCGACAAAGTCGTGTATTTGTTGATTGGGTGCTTGAAATGCATTAAACTAATCTGGTATTTCATCAAAGCATTATTTTGTTATTAGTTATTCCGTTATTAGTCTTTCGTCTACCAGATCACAATTCTGTTTTCCAGGCTGAGATTGTGGCAATTACGGAAAGTATTAAATTGATGAAGGAAACTAACGACATGGCTCCGATTCGTATCTTTACGGATAGCCAGTCAGTTATAAGAAAACTTATGAGTGAAAAGGTTGAATATCGAAATGTCCTGCAATAAAAAAATGAGATAAACTCGCATGCGAATTGTGAACGTCTAGAAATAATATGGATTCCAGGTCATCATGGAATAATCGGAAACGAAGAAACCGATAAATTATCCAAAATGGTATCATTTATAAATGATATAACCTTGGAAAATGCTAAACCCTTTCAGCAGTTAAAAAAATTAACTTAAAGTTTGGACAATGGAGGAACACGTCAAGAAATGGCAGAATGCAAATGTCGGTAAAGTGACGAACATACTATGGTGTGACCCAAATCGTGAGAATTCAAAGGATATTCTGTAACTGAGTAGACCGAAACTTAGGAGATTAACTGGTGTAATAACGGGTCACACGGAAATGAAAACTCATCGAGCTCGCATGGGAGTGTCGAATGAAACGACAATGTAGGGCATGCGAGGAGAAGGAAGAGACTTTGGAGTATTTTATTATCAGGCGCAAACACTTTAAGGTGGATACTATGCCATAATTGGAATGCCATAAGATTCAAATTGGAGATCGATAAGGGATTATATTGAGGAAACTGGGTTTTTGACCTAGTCGATAATTTAAGTTGACGAAATGAGGATTATAGTTTCATTAGGGAAATTGTTCGTTACAGGTTATAGGTTTGGGCCTTAAGAGCCCCTCCTTCTCAACCTAACCTAACTAATTAGTCATATCTTTAACCCGGAGGCTAAGTTAAGAAGAAGAGCATTTGGGGTTCGAAAAACTCAAAAGATTTTTATTAAAAGGCATCTTTGTTTTCAAATTGTATTTGTTTGGTTCGGTTTGTGGTCTGTCGGAATTCGTTACTTTTTTTACAAATGAAACTAGACCAAGTGTAACGACGAATGAATTGCGATATCGAACAATGATTAATGAAATTGGACGGCGCCTGAAATAAGATTAATTATTTTAATATAATTTCTCCAATAAGCTATCCAAGTTGGCCATTGATCTTGTAATTTTACACCTTTTGACTTTTTGTTTGGTGTTCCGGAAAAGATTTGCATAGATCTTGCAAATGGCCGATAATCGCTTCAAGACGTCAAAGATGTAAAAATTGATGATGGAAAATTACATGGAAATAATAAAGTCCTGCATGCGATATTATTGGCATACACAACCCTTTTCAATAAAATAAGCATTCAATGATTCCGCTTAAAAATACTCGTTCCTTTCCATATAACAGTGAAATCTTATATAGGAAGACCCTTTTCTTCTATACTCTTTACTATTGAAAGACCCTTTTCTTGTATACTCTTAACTATTGGAGGACCCTTTTCTTGCATACTTTTTACTATTGAAATCCATTTTTCTGTAAATTTAAAGTGCCTTTAAGTTTCTGATAAGTTTTTCTACCAACAAATCCGCAAGATAAAAATAACTAGTAAATAATTATTTACTGAAGCAGTTAAGGTTTATTGAACACCACTTAATGGTGATTTAAGAAATAGCAGTGGCGGTATGTAAATTGTATAGAAAACTCTAACCACAAGCACTATGAAAAAGATGGGATTTATTCATTTCTTCTGCTAAAAATACAAACACACACACCATTATATTCTTGGTTTAAAAAAATAGTTTTTATTTAAATAAATTTAAAACTTGTGGTTTCTATTCTATTCTCATTTTGTTCTATGCCATCTAAGCACAAGTATGCAAAGTGAAAGATAAAAAAGTTTATTTGAATATAAATTCCTATTTGCGGTATTATTGAAATTTTAGAAAATCTATTGACACCAGTGTTAGAATAAAACAAAAAATTGTTTGAGAAGAATTTTTAATAAAATTAAATTGAAATGTGACTAATTTACAGACATATTAAGGTTTTAAACATTTGAGAAACTATTTACAATATTAAATAAAAATAAATATTGATAAAATAGTTTCGCTACAGATTTGGTTCGCAATATTCCACTTAAAAGGTAAATGGGATTGATCATAGAGTTAAATAGGTAAAAGGATAAAATTAAAACTATTTATCAAAGGCAGATATTAAACTGTTTAGGAAGTATCTGTTTGCCAATTGTATTTTCTAAGCCAATTAGTTCAGCATTTAAATTTAATTTAAACAGAAGGGAGTCCCGAAATTGGAGATAATTTCAAATAACATTATTTTGTAGGTTGCTATTTTTTAATCGCGGCTCTAAGCACTCTTTTTGCGGCAATTAATTTCCTCCTTCAATGTATGAAAGATTATTAATTGGTTGGCATATCATGTTTGACTTCAAATAACTCCATAAAAAGAAATCCAATTTTGGTAAATTACTCAATCTACATTAACACCTCTGATCACTGCAATGAAAGGGAATACGATCAGGAAGCGTATCATGCAGTCTTCGAATTTGTTTTACTGGTTGTGTGTCATGTGGCGCACTTCTGTTAAAATATGTCACTCACATCAATATAATCCAATTTAGGTTCGATAGGGTTGAAAAAAAAATGCGTCAGAATATTAGCCTATACTCGTTAGATAAAGTTTTCTCCAAATAATTCATTAAGCCGATTGAACTAAAATTCTAAGTCAAGACACCGATCACCTCAATATTATTCCATAAGAATTCCCGTCACAAATTCCAAGAGGTTCAGCATAGTGTCTACGGTAAAGTTTCGTATCTTATACGCCCAAACGTAAAACATTGGCAAAGATAGTGTTTCAATGTTTTGTTTTTCCTTCTCAAGATTTAAGTTTCCACATTCGACTTTTAACTCGCCGTAACTTTAGTTTTAAACTTTAGAAAGTTGATGACGTTTACCAAAGTGATGATGTTCATAAATGATCCCATCTTAAATTGTTTGTTGGCGTGGAATCCATATTTCCACAGTTTGTGTATGAGTTTATTGCATTGTAGGACATTTGGAGATTCGACCTTTTTGTTCCTTAAGGTCACGAAAATAAAATGGTTGTTCGGAAAATGCGAATTGCTACGCCTTTATCAATTTCTCTCAATTACCATGTTGCGTTATTGAACACCAGTGAGAGTCATAACTTTACTAGCATTATTTTCGAAAAAGTATGGACCAATCATGCCATCAACCCAAAATCTCAAAATGGGTGTTGACAATTAAATGTGTTTTCTTTAAACCCAAAATAAGACAAAGTTTTCAGAAAGTCCATTTTACGTCTTAGGATGATTTGTCTCGAAAATCGGAATCCACGTGTTGATGTCCAATAACCAATTCAACGAACTACCTCTGCTATGCATGGAATATATAGAACTTCACTGAGTATACTCTGCGGAGAGGTTTGTGAAATTTCTGGTGCACAATAGATGTTTCTCGACCCTGCCTCCAAATTGATATTTGAGTGGGTCATTTTTTAATAATCAATGCTTTTAGCATTAACAATTTATCCATCCTCCCCTGAATATTTAAATTGCGTTCTTCACAATCTTTGAAGTTAGATCAATATTCCCACCATGTTTCGTACGGATTGTGGCTAAAAATGTTTTTATTTTTTAAATATTATTCAAAAATGTTAACATGTCTTTCTAATCTATTTTTTGATAGGACTTTTCTAAGAAAATAATTCCCAAATTAGATCAGTATAATCAGAGATTACTGCTGACATACAAACAAACTTAATTTTTTTTTACAACAAATAATGGTGTAGATTATACACTGCACTTAAGAAGATTTATTCAAAAACATGCAAACCTTCTTAACCTAATCGCATTTATTTTATTTTTAAGCAGTTTTTAAATTTAACTGTTATTTTGATCCTTTTTTTTCAATCATTTAATTGAAGTAAATTACAAGACTTTCTATCATTGTAGACTAAATTGTATCTGTTAAGATTTGATTTCTATTAGAACGTGCTTTTAAGATTTTTAAACAAAATTTAATTTTCTTAGCCCAAAATGTCTGAATAGCCTGCCATAATACACGAGTTCGAATACAAGTTCATTCATGTGCATGATTAATTTGGTATGCTGCTCACATACGCTTACATCCATACTGACATACATATTAAAGCACCAAAGTATATTGTTTCCTTGAAAATTGCAAAGAATTCTATTTGAGAAAAATAAAAATGAGAAAAGTAGTAGAATACAAGATTATTGTAATACAAAGTGTATTTGCTTGTATTGTCACATGAACAAAACTAAGATGGGAGCTGTATATGCACAGATAGGAAGATGTTCCAAAGCTTTTCAATAAAAAATTTTAAACTAGTGTCAAATGTTCCTGCAATGGTATCTCGAATAGGCGCTCGAGAGCTCAAAAAATATTTCACTGAAGCATATTTTCGGCTTGGGGGCTTTGCTAATCCTTAACATTCCCGTATTTGGGGTTCGGAGAATTAATATAAATCACGAGTAGCGCAGGATGGAAAACAAGGCCAGCCCGTGAAACTACTACTACAATACATGAGACATTTTCTGGTCATCACTCTCTTGTTTCGGTCATCGAACTAAACCCCTTAAGCGAGCGTAAGTTAATTCTATAAATCAACAACGAGTGCATTATAATAAAACAACCAGCCCATTAATTCTAAATCAAATGTCACATGAATGATACAGGGATGCACTTTATTGCCGACGATCACTAATTTTACTGTGTGAAAATTGCATGGCCAACAAAAAAGTCGCAGAGTTGTATTGTCAACTTTGACATAGAACTCTGTCTGACGTTCATTCACCAAATTCTCGTTTTAACTGAAAGACAGACACAACAGTTGTTTAATTTTCAAAATAAAATTATTGGTGACAACATTCAATCTTTTACAAAGTCCCTACAGCCATATTCCTAATAACCACAACTATCGAGTGTCCCAACAAAAGTACCGAGTTAAATAAAAACACATTTATTTTTCTGAACTTCAGGATATAGTACACGGCATGTTTTTTACATCTGACTTGACAATTTCCATTCTGATAAGTACGAACATGACGTTGAGACATCTGGTAAAATTTCAATTAGAGCGCGCTCTATTTTCTTCTGTCAAAACATGTGATTTCAGCCGTTGGCAGAAATCTCTGCTGCTGCAAAGCAGTCAGAGACGGTTGCCTGTAAAAGTACATTTTTTGACAGACATTAAGATTTACATATGTCTTACAAATTTCAATGTCAGATGTAAAAAACATGCGGTGTATTAAGTATAGCCTTAAGCAAACATTTTCACTTTAACATAAAGAAAACTATTCCAATTTGTTCTAAAATACAAGGTCAGACAAGTTGGCTTCACGGGTCATTCTTTTGTTGAAATTTTTAATAACATTTTCGCATAAATATGGATGTAATTTCAGTAATAACTCGTCGTATTTCCTCTTTAAGGTATCTAACTACTATTCGCATTCATCTCTTCATTTAAATATCCCCAAAGAAAACAGTCTATCGGCATTATATAGCACTATCTTGTGGAGGCAATATTGATCGTAAATCAAGAAAATATAGGGCTTAGAAATTAGTTTTGAAATAACAGCTGCTATATTTTTGAGCGACCGACAAGGACGAACAATTGTCTTCTAAATCATTGTACAAAATTTGGTTTCAAATTTTGTAATTAAACACCTTAATAATGCCGATTCATTTGGCACATAATTGCAATCGGAAACTTGAAATAATTGCAAACTGACAACTGACATTATAGATTCACCGTACATTTAGTTAAAAGATTATGGAAAATTTAAATACGGCGCTGTTGTGCGACAACCAATATCTACAAAGATCATATAATTAAAGATTCACCGTACTCTTGGTTAAAAGATTGTGGCAAACATAAATCCGGCGCTGTTGAGCGACACCCGATAACTATAATAGTGACTGAGCTGAGAAGCATGTTAACAAGCAGTTAAGGCAATATTCAACTAGTTTGCTAATCAGAGTTATGAGGAAATCCAATTGCTGCTATTAGTTTCGTGCCTCAAATTCTGATGTTGAAATTAAAGTTAGTATTTCCATTGGAATATAAAACCAAAATATAGGAATATGTGACGCTAAATAATATTTACTTGTTGTTTTCAAATCCAATACCGGCAAAAATTTGATCAAGTCTGAAATTTAATATTTTCTTTTGAAAAGTTAAAATTTTTTCCTTACGCTGAACTGTTTTAGTGCATTTCTTAAGATTTTGTTAAAAAAATAAAAATTACTTCCAAATAAAAAAATAGAAAAATGTAATGCTGAAGACATTGACGTTGTCATCGACTTCAATGGAGTTTGATATGGGTCAATATTACAGTCATTATCAATCACATTGCCATTATGTTAGCAAATATTTAAGAGTCTGAGTTTGTGGTACAGGTTGCCGTTAAACGTATTTGTAGTTTTACTTGTCATCAATGTAATATTACATTAAAGCTATTGTCCTGATACTATTGCCAATTTTGTTTGCTAGAAAACAGTATGCAGTAAATTTTCTTTTTTCTGGATTTTAAATACATTTTATTTAATGGAGCCCAATATGGACCTCTTCGTTACAGCCAAGTGATATGAAAGAAATTCTAAAATATCATACATTACTAGTCAAAGGCATCTGTCAACTGGGTTGTAAGCACGCACATATATACTTAAAAGTTCTATTGTACAAAAACACATCATTTATACATGTATAAGTAAAGAAAATATGTGTGTAAGCAAGCGAAAAAAGTTTTTTTTTTATTCATTGAATCAATGTGGTTTAACGGTGTAGTCACAACTACATACTTGTAGTTTTTTAACAATTACTGCTGAGAGTACAAGAATAACAACAAACACTAATATTTTATATACAATTTGAGCCACTACTACAACTACTTACTACAAATAACGGTGTATGAATAACGAATAACAACGTCCTTGTTATTCTATAAGTACTTCTTATGTTCTTGCTTTCCCTTTACATTCGATATCACATTTTTTAAAAATGTCATTTTTTGCTTTGTTAGCGTTTTGTGCCTGATATTGTTGGCAATGCTTTGTTGTAATCGTGTAATGACTTTAAATTTATTAAACCACTTTATGCGAGGTTTACTAGTTGTGTTTTACGAATCAAAAACTTAAACAGTTGGATCGACTTTTACAATATGTGTTATTTCCATGAACTCTAAATGTCGTCAGTGCTAATGAAATTACAATGAGCCCTTTTTGACCACATAATCTACATATATATTCCAATAATAGAATCCACGAACAGCTATTCAGCACAAGTTCAAGATATTGTGATTCACGAGTTTACTTATTAGGAAACAACAGACCTCAAAGAAAAGCATCATTCTACAGCCCAAAAGATATATTTTTCAATTATTATTAAGATTCGTTGAACTTATATATATTTCATAGACTACATTATATTTTTAAACTAGCTCAAGTTCATTTTTTAAATTTCTCATTTTTATATAAAGAAATTAAATTTTTATTTGTGATAATGAAAGAATAAACTTGGAAAAGTAAGTTTTTATTTCAACACCAGCCGAGTGGAATGCATTTTCGAAACCAGCTACGGTTTCATCATCAGCGCTCTTTGATCGGAACGTCCAAGTGTTGGATGTAGATATCATCTATTTAACTCACAAGTTTATATGAAATTGATTGTAATTCAAACATATCATACTTATTCATATTTACTATAGTGAGTGAGAACGAAATTTACAACAACTTAGCTTTTCTCCACATTTTGTTATTCTTTTTACTTGTCACATTCAACAATTTTTGATTATATCAAAACCGCTATAGTTTTATCATTAGCCTGTTTGGAACGCACCAAGAATTATTCTTGATCTAACAGGCATGACGTAGAAAGAAATTTCGTTATATGGCTAATTGAAGATCACCAAGGGGATGAGGATTTTCCAACCAAATCCTTCTAGTTTAGGTTAGGTAGAAAAACAGTCATACACGTATGTGTTTTTTAGCTGTTGTGCGCTTTGCTGAATCAATATTTTTTCCTCCATATTACGAGCCTAACTCATTCAAAATGATACAATATTGAGAAACGAGCTCCTCAATGTAATTTCTTAGAGATTTCCAATACGAAACCCATCATTTTCATATTCATATTCAAAGCTTGGTTTAGTATCCATATTAAAGATCTCGGTATCTAATACTCTAAAACGAAAGACATTGACAAGACATTGTAGTTTTTTAATTATCACTCCTTTTTCTCGCATACTCTTTAAACTTCCTAGCGTACTCTTCCATGGCTTAAAATTTAATATATTTTTTTAAACTTTAAAAGTCTTTAACGTTTTCCAATGTAATGAAATTTAAAGTTGATCCTTTGTGGGATACTTTATCGGCTTTCTTATTTACAATATTGTCTTGATGACCTATAATACACATTGTGTTAGGATGTTTACAATTTAGGTGCAAATTTGTCACATTCTTTCATCGAGGAATGTACCAAAACTTAGCATTCTCGTTCCTTTAGGCAAGCGTTTTGGGATACTGTCACTTATTTCATTTAATCGATCAGCATTTGTATTTACAACGTGCCACTGCAGATTTTAACCTGGAGGCCTTATTAAACCATTGATTTTTAAAAATTTTATTCCACAAGCAATAACTATCACTGGTGTTCATATTTACGACATGTTAACTAAGTTCTTCCATCCGGAACTGAATGACGTTTATGCCACATACATAAGATTCCTACGAGATGGCGCCAAGGCTCTTAGAACAATTTAAAGCGACATTCCTAGATATACGCCTTTTCGTTTCGGAATTACTTATAGAACTGACTACCTAGATTGTATAGTTTGGATTCTTTCTAGACAAAGATTTTTGCCAACAAGCCCTATAGCGACCCGTGCATTAAGAAACGTGACACATTAATACAAAATGTTTATCAAAAATTTAAAGAAAAAAGTGCTTATGTACCAGAAAAGTCATAGGCGTCATTTGACCGATAAGCTTTTCTATGCATAATCACAACCTGAATAATTTCTGTTGATAAAAAGACCAGACAAAAATGTGATTTCTATGTAAGGGGTGTCTCGAAATGCTTTTTTAAATTTTTTACAGGGCACTACGCAAACAATTATTATTTAATTAATTTTTTTGTTCCACTCTGTGATAGTTATAAGTGTCAACAATACTTTGTTAATAAGTTTATTCAAATTATTTAATCCGTATTTAAAATGTCTTCAAACAGAGAAAAAGTGAGAAAAAATATTATGAAAATAAACAACTTTCTTACGCTGAAGTTGCGCCACGGGCAAAAGTGTCCAGACAGACTGCCCGTAACGTTATTTTTAAATTCAAAAAAGACTTGTCTATTAAGCACAAGAAAGGTGGAGGGCCTCGTGGTTTTAGGAATCCTCAAATCGTTAAAAAGGTGAAGGCACTTTGGAAGCAAAATCCAAACATTTCCATTCGCGATATCGCACGGAAACTAAATATTTCGAAGTCGCTTGTAGAACGAATAAAGAAAAAAAAAATATAAGAACATTCAAAGTCAAGAAAGCTCAAAACCGAAACGAAAAAGGAACAAAAACAGCAAGAATAAGAGCAAGACAGTTGCTACGTCACAAATTAAATAATTTTAATGAATGTATTTTAATGGACGATGAAACCTATTGTAAGGCTGACTATTCAGAGCTTCCTGGTCAGGGTTTTTATGTTTCGAATAAATGAGCTAATGTTTCCGATAAATTTAAGTATAAAAAGATTTCAAAATTTCCCAAACATGTGGGAAAACTTCAAAGGCAATCATTGTGAATCGTACAATAAACAGCCAATTTTATATTAATGAGTGCCTGAAAAAGGATGTATTGCCATTATACAGAAGCCACAATATACCTCCACTGTTTTGGCCCGACTTGGCAAGCTGCCACTACAGCAAAGACGTCCTTGAGTGGTATGAGGCCAACGAAATAAATTTTGTACCGAAAAACATGAATCCACCTAATTGTCCAGAGCTAAGGCCTATTGAACGCTATTGGGCTATAATTAAGCAGTACCTAAGAACAAAGTTCAAAGCTTCTGCAAATGTAAAAAAATTTGGATTTATTTGGAAATAAGCTATCAAACACCTCGGTAAAACGTGTGTCCAACGTTCAATGCAAAGCGTTAAGAAAAAAGTGCGAAATTTTTCAAAAGAAAATAAAATTTGAAACTTTGGTTTTTTGCATAATAAAGTTTAGAAATTTTTCTCCATAACGCCAATTAAAGGTATTTTTTGTTTGAAAAAAACTAGATTTGGGAGACATTTTAAAATGTAAAAAAAGCATTTCGAGACACCCCTTAAAAAAATTGTTTTGGCGTATTTTCGTATGTTTAAACAGAAGTAGTAACTTGCGAGCAAATATCTTGTGTATCTCTATTTTGCTTTAAGGCAGACAGTGTGCTGAAGTGAGCATATTTATGGCTAACGAATTAAATGTGACCCACTATTTAAGTGACTTCTAAAGATAAAAAAAAATATTAATTTATTGTATTGATTGTTGGATTGGTGCTTACTTATGCCATATCATCAGTAGACCTTTTACCAGTGAAATTTATATAGACCTAGTTATCAGTTCTCGTTTAAACTATGAAATGAAAAGTTGTTGTGTCTCATATCATATGGTGCCACCATAACGTTTTCTATACAAAAACTTTTTCATTTTACAGTTTGATTGAACGAGAATTAAGCCCCAGATTAAACCTGATAATCAACACATAAAAATGTTGAAAAATATCCCGAATTAAACCAATATTCAAATTTTTTAATCAGGCTCGAGTTCATATTAACATTCTTATTGTTGCAAAGAATTTTTTTTTTATTTGTGATAAATGAAAGAATAATCTGAAAAATTATATTTTTACCGACAACTTGCCGAGTGGAATGCATTTTCGAAACCAGCTACGATTTCATCATCAGCACTCTTTGATCTTTGATTGATTGATTCTTTGCAACAATAAGAATGTTAATATGAACTCGATCCTGATTAAAAATTTGAATATTGGTTTAAAACAGAAAAGTTCGATAAAAAATAAAAATTAAATATCCCGAATATTTAGTCAATTTTGTGCTTATTATTTTGTCTTTTAAATATTGCATTTAAAATTATCTGACTATGATTAAAATTTTAATAGATAATGGCGAATTATTATTTTTTTAGTTTTAACATTTTTGTTACTATAAAGTTGGTTTCATTTTCTTTAAAGTTTTAAAAATATGTTTCATTCTCAATTTGCAGCCTTTATGCCGGCCATTAGAATTCACATCATTGACTAGCAATAACAAGGGAAGTAAATAATTTTTTTTTTGTTTAATACAATGCCATACAATAACACAATACAACAATAAAATACAATGAAAATTATACTTTTGAAACTAAATATAATTTAAAATTAGTTTTTTACAATATTTTTTAAAAAGTACTCATGCTTTTCTTTTACAAAATAAAAGTACTTTGGCGTATAACGGCATAATAAACTCAATGCATTGAATTTGCTTCGCCTATTCAAAAGGTTTGATTATTATTTGTATTTTTCTTTCTACTATTTTTGTGTGGAACTGTTAAGGTTTTGTTCACAAATTGTTGTTGCATTTTGTTAACTTTTTATTTTTTTATTTTTTAATATGGCTCTTATTTCACCACAGCCATAAATATTAAAGTTAAGTAAGTTTTATAAAACTATATCAAATATTAAGATACGGTATGTGCGCTAGTATTATACATAGGCATGAATAAATCATACCAAACATTTTGTCAGAGTTTCCCAAACCATATATTCTATACTGATTTTTCTTTACATATATAGAGAATTTATTAGAAATTGTACAAATAAAAGTGTATGACATATTTTTCATTAACGTGACCGACTTTTTGTATATAAAGAATGAATCTCACATTTGCCTCAAACAAAGTA
This sequence comes from Phyto melanocephala, assembly GCA_941918925.1. Lineage (NCBI taxonomy): Eukaryota > Metazoa > Arthropoda > Insecta > Diptera > Rhinophoridae > Phyto > Phyto melanocephala. The sequence goes on along the minus strand of OW799237.1, from coordinate 31,345,795 downwards.
TTGAGAATGCTTAACATATTGACAAAGGGCCTAAAGATGACAAATGATTTATTACATGTATGTAAGCGTATTTATAAGAATTAAATAAATTTTATTGAATATTTGTGGAAACTGTAAACGGGAATTTTTATTTTTACTCGAGCATACATACGAAACATCAATTAGAAGACAATAGAATTCCACCGTAACCCAGATTAATTTGTAAGTCCTCAACTTCGAGGGTGCCATAATTTTATTTTATTTCTTTTTAGTGATGTTTGGCAATATATCGAGAAAAGATTCATATCGCATTCGTTTACTTCGAGCAACATATCGTTGCATCATCGCTCTTCCGAACACACCATTGCCAATTCCGTTCGCAAATCTTAGTTTTAGAGTCTCAGGAACCAATATGTTGTGTTTTAGTCGAACGCTTAATTAATTCTTTATTTAGGAATATTTAATGACAAGAGTGAAAGTTAAACAATAATGTCCATTTATGTATGTTTGTTTAAAAACCTTTGAGCTAAGCTTAGCCTTGCCCTGAAAACAAGAACATTTTTCACAGATGTTATGCAAACTATAAGTATTTGAAATACAAAATATTCGCATGTGTTCTGTATTCCGAGTGAAATTAAATTACTCGGAATTGCCATGAAATTGTTGCTACAAACTTTAACACTACAATGGCGATTCCGAGTGATTGCACTCGGAATGCAGAACACAGGCGATTACGACGATATTTAAATGTTTTAAGTCTTTTTATTTTATGCTTGTTTTAAAAAAGGAATATTTTCGTTTAGCATAATGGGAATCGAAAATACCGATATATTGACCAAAATGGTATTATTTTTGCATACCACCGCCTTGAAAAATGGAACTGAAAGTTGTTATGTTGGAGAAACACGTCATGAAGTGGAAAAATACTTTTGTCCGTAAGGTAACGAATAAACTATGAGAACACAGAGCTGATTACTCATCTAACTTGCATGGGGCTGTCGAATGAAACGAAATGTAGAGCATGTGAGGAAGAGGATGCCACTTTGGAACACTGGCTTTATCAATGTTCCGCGTTAAGGCGTATTATACACGAAAACGTTGACGTTGACACTATGCCGAATCTGGAATATCAGGAATTCGAATTGAAAATCCCTTAAGAGTTACTTGAAGGGACTGAAATCTTGACCTAGTTTAATTATATGAGTTTGGGAATCTGATTCAAGAAGGGAAATTTTTTATTGCTTTAAAGCACTTGCACAACATGCCAATTTAGTCATATGTGTATACATATCATAGGATTGGGTTTTTTTCAATCTAACTAACCTAAGTAAGGTATCCTTGCAGCAATATTGGCACAAAAATATAATTTGCCAAGCGCTTTATTCTCTCTCCGAAATTTTATACCAAATGTGCAAGCTTTTCATATATTATCGATTTAAACACGTGTGTCAAATTTCATTCTTCAACAATAATTTCTATTTTTGGCCACTTGTTATCTGAAGTCGCAACACAGTGGCCCATAGTGAGGTGGATTAACAATTATTTCGATGACGAACACAGTATATTGTCCTCTTTTATAGAACAATAAGGCGAAGTTTACGCCCGAATCCTGGATAAGAGGCTTACAAAAATCTAACTAGTTTAAGAATTGAAGAAGCTATACTTAAAAGGACGGAACTATCCAACGAAGAGTCCATATTTAAAAGCTAATGGACAACGTTATTTTTGCTAAGTTAAGAATAAGAAAATTTAAAGATGAAAATATTTTGATTGCATTCTTCTTCATTGTTTCTCTCTTTTTATTTCTCTTTCTTTGAATGAAAATACAAACATTATTAGAATTTTACAAGATTTAAATTCTCCAAGTTTTGTTTAGTTTAAAAAATTGATTAAAAATTTTATAACAAGTTGGATTGTTGTCAATCGTATAGTTTAGTTGTGGCAGTTTTATGTTTTTATCTAAAGAACACCGTTTCGCAACATATAGTTGGCACTATGAAATTATGATTCTTGCAATAAAAATTTGATAACCATAAAAGGAAAGTTTGATTACAAGAACTTTAAAACTCGATTGCCCACGAATCTGTTTTCTGCGTATGGGTATGAATGGACATTTGTGTTTAACCTTTCTATACCCGCGCCAATTTTTGTAACACATATACCCGCGCACGGTCTCACAGACCGAAAGTTTGAACTAGATGAAATACTAGTTTTTTGAAACAAAGCTTTAAAAAACGATTTTTGATTAAACTCGATGATATAATAAAATAAATAAAGCCATTCATTAAATTAATATTCAGTAATTTTATTGATTTCAGTCGTTAACATATTAGTCTTCAAAAAGTATTTACGTAAAAGCGTTTTGTCGGTCTCACAGACGAACGCGCGGGTACAGGAAGGTTAAAAATAAGCATTTATGAAAACTTTTATATTTAATTATTTCTGAAAAACAAATATGTATGTATTTTTTAACTTTTATTACTTGTTTGTGAATCGAGGTCTTTAACGAAAACAAAAAAAAAATCTTAAAATTTTATCAACGCCCTACATTGGGAACTCCCGATCTAAAATACATGCACAGTTACCTTAAAAAAACACACTAAAAAAATCGATAAGAACATATATTTAAGAATTTATATAAAATTTAATCAAATTGTTGCCTAATTTTTACATTTTGTTGGATTAATATTTATGTTTTTTACAATTATTATAAAAACTCTTGGTTTTTTTAAGTGTACGAAACTACAACTCATCATCTTATAAAACTATTGGTTCAAACACACGCAGCAACTGCCACGTGTTTGAATGTACATATGTATGTAAGTAAATACTTCGTTATACATATTTTATGAACGTGTGTATTTCATAAACTTACAAATTTTATAAGTTTTTTTTTTTTTTTTTTGTTTTTTGCCAAAAGCAATTTAAGCATTTTGTTTATGATACGAGTACTACAAACTTATACATATGTATGTGTGTTGTTTTACACACAGTATACAGTCAGTACTGTATTTTATGTAGAAGAGTAAAAAAATATTTTTTGCATCCTTAAAGTATGCTATGAACATTCAAGTTTATCTGTTTTTGTAAAACTGTACTCAGTAACACACAACACATATAAACTAATTAATGGTGAAACGTATTCGAGAATATCAGATATTTAAATGCAGATTTTTAATGCAAACAATAACATGCAATAGATTTAGTTGACAACATTGATTAGAAAATTCCTGGCCTTTGCTTTGTTCCGAGTTGCAGGAAAGTTAGTAGTACGAGTCATGCATTTGTTTTATAGATCTTTTAAAATGTTACTTTTATATTAATTTTACATGTTTAAACACATCAGAGAGAGGAAAAAAAATTAACCTTTTAATGGCAAAAACTTTAAATCTTTAAGTTTCTGTATAAGTGTGAATGATTTTATGTTTGCATATTTGTTACTGAATAACGCACAGAAAAAGCTGAACAAAACTAAATTAAATTTGACACACAATAACTTGGATTAAAACGTAGCCTATCCTTTATCACGATAATTATGAGAATTCGAGGAAATTTACTCAAGAAAATTTAAAAAGGAAAATTAAAAATCGCTTCACAAAAATACAGCGAACTTTTTATTCTCACGAGAATATAAAGGGGTATCCTGAATCCTTATATCGGGTGTCCCAACTAGAACGCAATTTTTAAATTTGGCGCCATTCGAAGTGTCATTGTTTGACATTTGAACAATTGTTATTGTTCGCTAGTAGAAGGTACGAGGTGAGTAAAAATGGAGCGCTACACGAATGAACAACGCATTCTCATTGTGAAATTGTTTTACCAAAATGGTGAAAGTTTTGCGGCTACAGTTCGCAAATTGCGATCAATTTTGGGAGAGAAACAATTCAATTGCTGCATCAGTCATTTCCCGGTGTAGTGTTATTTCGCGTTTTGGAGACCAGAATTGGCCACCTAGATCGTGTGATTTAATACCTTTAGATTTTTTTCTTTGGGGTTTTTTGAAGTCAATAGTTTACGCGAATAAGCCGACGACGACTCAAGCCTTAAAAGAGGAAATTGGACGCTGCATTAATGAAATACCGCAGCATTTATGCAAAGATATCATTGAAAATTTCATTAAAAGATCGCATGTGTGCCAGCAAAGCAGCGGCGGCCATCTGCACGATATATTGTTCCATACATAACCGCATTCTGTCTACTTTACGATATAATAAAGTTTTACGATTTTTTTTTTAATATCTGTGTTTTATTCAAAATTTAAAAATTGCGTTCTAGTTCGGTCACCCGATAGATAGAGAAATTGATTTAGCTTAGTTCATCTGTCAGTGTGTATGTTGAAATCAACTTTTAAAAGCCCCCATTTATAAACAGACTCCTATATGGTATCAGTTTATCAGATATGTTTTCGAGAATTTTGCTATTGGAAATCAGTTATTTGGGTGCATTTCGGGCTGATATATGAGCGAAAAAACACGATTGCCTCTGTTCTTTTACTCAAACAATGTCAAATTTTGTTTCTTACGTATATATATAAAATATGTACCTTTGGAAACGTTCACAGAAAACCTTGGTTCAATGGGTCAATTACCAACAAAAATATGGGCAAAAAAAATGGCAAACAAGTTTCAATTTAAAGTTCAGATTATAAGTTTCCTAAATACGTTTGCCTCATAGTTGCACCATATAATTAGCGGTTATAATCTTGAATTTGTTAGTGTTGAAAAGTAACAAAATTTTTATAGCAATTACTGAGATATAAAACAAAAAACACCAGTACTTCAAAGTGTAGTAGTGTAGTGTTACAGTAAGAAACATTTCGTTGCTGTTCTCACGAATTTAGTTATGTGTCTTTTCAATAGTGCAGAAAAAGCATTTCATTTTGTTACTTTATAGTATTAAACTTATTTCTGAACCAATCAAGATATCCTTAAACGGTTTGGTGGATAGATGTATGACTAACAAAGGTTCAAAATAGGTCAATTACAAAATTTTTTTGAAAATTGTCACATAACCGATAACGTCAGACCAGCGACGATATGTATTTTCTTTTTTGTTTACTGCAAACATATTTGATTTTTACAGAAAGGTACAAATCTGCGCAGGGTGTATTACATCCGGCACAGTCTAATATAGCGCTCGTACTTGCTTGTATTTCTGTAATTTTAATGGGCAATCGGGTATGTTCATTTTATACGATTTTGAGTTAATAATGCCATATTGCTTGGTTTTAAACGGCCTTTACGTGGTCTTAAAAATTTCTCAAATAAGATGGACCCGTTCCGATTATTTTAATGGCATAACAACGTAACTTCTATATATATTAAAAAATCGTTCAACACTAACACGGTTTTGTAGCTCTCCTGAAAAATTTGATTTTAAGACATACGTGGTTGCCCATGAAAACGACAGATTTGGTAAGTCGGTTATTCAAGGGTTTCTGGTGTCTTAAATTTGCTCAAACTGGCGAAAATAAAAATTATCCAACGCCGTCTATAGAAGCATTTTGTCTTAAATACTTGTAATTGATCCTATCCCACTAATATAATAAATATGAATGTTTGTATGTTTAAATGTTTTGATATTTTTGCTCAATCAAGCAAAGAAATGGATAACAGAACTTAAATGAAATGTGCCACACTGATGGTACATCGATATTGGTACTAACCATATTTTACATCCGTTGCAACTACCGATCGCCGATTCGACGATGACTTTTTCTTTAATTTTTTCTTTTAAATTAAAATAATTTTTTATTTATGAAATCGATCTTATCGGACTTTTTAATCTCTTTTATATTAAAACTGCTCACAGCAAAAGCGACTCAAAGTAACTAACACTATAGAAAACGCAAGCACGATCGACGCAGTCAATAGCAAGAAAAAAAAAGTAATGAAAGAGATGTGCTCAACGAATCGACGTACCTTCGTACTCTAGGGATAATAAAGACAATTTCCTGAGTTTAACGTATAAATAGAAATTGCGACTTATATTCATAAAAACATAAGCTGTATTTGGAATCTATTTACAGATAATTTTTAAGAAAAATAATAATACATTTCAAACTCATTTTAAATTTAATGAATATGGGGGTTTATGTTTAAATCTATTACAAAAAAAAAAAAAAAAAAAAAATTTAAATCAATATTGAAATAACCTTTTTGTGTCTAATTTTCCGTTTAAAATTTTAGATAAAAAATAACTTTTTTTTGCATGTTTTAATGTGTATTCGTTTATACAATATAAAACGAAAAATGCTTCTGTGCCAACGGCCATTTGAACTATCTCAATTTCTATAATTTCTTTTTTTACAATATTTGATGGTTATCCATATCACGAGGTTAGAAAAACAGACAAAAGCAGGAAAATGTAATGAATGTTAAATAAAATTGTTTAAGCATTAAAGAGAATATACGAGCCGACATCGTCATACATATGCACAATCGAGTATTATAAATTGCTAGATATTGAATTGAATATACATACATTTATACATACATACATTTCTTAAGATCGATATTGTAAATATCCTTTGAATACGTGTAACTACTTATTCAAGCAAAAATTAATATTGCAAGAAGAAAGAAAAACATATACATACATATACATACGTAGATAATCGTTTAAGTGTGAGTGCAAATGGTTATTTTATTGTAGAATAAACATATTTAATGCCTGTTGGCAGCATCCGTTTCTCACTCTATTGATGTAAACAACCTTTATATACTTATTCAAAAATAACACTTTAGCTAAATACCTATTTAACTACTAACGTTTTGAACACGTCATACAACTAGTTGTAACCATAACTAAACTTACCATCTCAAAATGGAAGAGTTCTTTGTTTTTCAAGCATAAATCTTATTAGTATCAATTTAATATAATAGTGTGTGAGTGCAATGAAAAAATTAAGAGAACTTTAGTTATATGATTTCGAGAACATTTGATCATCATAATAAGGGAGGAAACGGTTAGAAAACCCCTATGAAATTAAGGCGTTAAAACATTAATATGGTTGTTGTATCGCAAATTCAATTCCCTGTTAAGACAAAAATAGGTGTTAAAAAAATAGGTTTAGTGGGAATAGAACTGTTTTTCTAGTATATTCAACTCATTTTGTAATGCAGTTTTATTTTCCAGCCGAGGTATAACTCAGCCTATCCAGGATCGACTTGAAGGTCCGCTAACTTCAAATTAAAAACACAGTTATTTAACTGGTTGTATTCAAGACTTTTTATTAATGAATCTTAGACTACTTAAGTTTACAAACTGATTCGGTAAGCCGGTAAAACGATGTTCTAATATGTTGATGCAACGATGAGCTGTTGACTGGTGAGACAGTAGGCTGGTGATACTGGGTTACGGTGAACTAACTACGATAGAAACGATACGAACGTAAGAAGAATTCGGTAGCTCTTATGATCGGCTAATAATAACTACTGTTAAAATACGAGCGTAAGAAGAATTCGGGAGCTTTTACACTCGGTAACCTATTACGATAGAAACGATACGAACGTAAGAAGAATTCGGTAACTCTTACGATCAGCTAATAATAACTACTATTAAGTTGACTTAAGCTAATGTCAGACTGATGTTAAGTGCAACATTTACTTTTAAATTATTAAATGGGAATATTCCTTTAGAATTCCTTCTTTGTAGAATAAAATTCAAAATTTCTTTCTGTCCCTCTATAAATTAGAATTTTTTTATACCTTAAAAAAATTCAAAAATGCTTTCCGAAAAGACGACAAACTGAGACGTAAGTAGTTTTTCTTTATTGTCAAAGAATGGTTCGGGATTTTTTATGATTTTATTATTATTATTTTAGAATTTTTTTAAAGTGCATGTATGTGTGTATATCTCCCCTGCAGGAAGCCTGGGGTCAAGTGTCTCCACTCTTGTCGATTAATTTAGTGAATTTTTGATCATATTTTCAATAAAAAGTCTACACTTTTTACACTTTAAAATAATAAATAGAATAAAGATTAAAAAGAATAAAAAACTGTAGTTTACTTTTACATTTAAAAATATGATTTGTATTAAATGAGGTTAAAAGTACCAAAAAAAAGTCAAAGTACTACATAAAATTTAGGTTAATTATATATATGAGCGTGTGTGTATCAAAGTACATATGTAAGTATATCGCTCATCGGCTTCAATAATGGTACAATTCAGATATGATATCTTTGGTAGATTAAAAAAATTATTGTCGGAATTAAAACCAAAAATACAGGGTGGGGTGGTGTAGAATGAGTTATTTGTTTGGAATTCTCTTTAACTTTTTTTCATAATTATTTTATATTTTTTTTTAGCATTTTGTACAAAAAACTTAATGTGAATAACTAGCTACGCAATCGATCAACGTACAAAATTTTTCAAACCAACAATTCGTCGTGTTGACGTTTTCGTCATTATGTGACTGTAGGAAAATTTCATAGTGCCGGAAGATCACCTAGTTATCGCTAATACTGCTTAATAAATTAAATTTGAACGGAACAGCGTATAGTACATAATACGTTGGTGCAGAAAATTTTGAATACATTAGCCTGCTGCTATATAAAATTAAATTGTGTAAATATTTAAGCCGACATACTACCGGACACGGCTTTAATATGCCATTAGTTTTCGTGAAAAAGCTTTATTCACAATTTGATAATGAATGATTGAGTCTATTTCCTATCAAATGACTTCGTTAGTAAGTGCAGAATTTGGTTTACAGAGAATGCGAAAGCAGTTTACCAGCGTGCAATACACCCACCTAAGGGTACTGTTTGGTACAGTGTAAGTTCAAAAGAATAATATATTTTTTTAATGGTGACATTGGTGTTTCCATCAATGTCAGAGTGGTGTACAACAATATGGAGTCGCAGCATATACTGTACCTGTCTCAATAGCTTTGGTAAACGACATAACAGGACCCACAGGATATAATTTAAATTAAATAATATAATTGCATTAATAAAAAAAAGTTATAATAAACAATTTTAACCACAAAGCTCATTCTGCACGACCCTGTATTTTAAGTTAAAAAAATAAATATTTTTGACAAAATTACAAAATAATATCAATTGGAAATAACAGCCTAATAAATATTAATTTCTCAAATTTACACCAATAAACCCTGCAACCTTATCATATATTTTGAATTGTGATATTTATTGTTGCATTGTTATTGTAAGATACAACATCAACAACAACAACAATTTAAATTTTTTTTTTAAAAATTGTAAATCAAATAAAAAAAGAAAAAGAATAATATAGTGTTGCCAACCGTGTGCGTTACATAACAAAACAAATAGAAAATATCAATCCGAAAACATTGTTTTACAATTTTATTAGAGTCTTAATGATTAGGCTCTGCAATCAATTATCCGGCATATCAAGGTTTGACTGTATATCCAAAGCGTAGCTGACTGTCAAACTGCATTTTAAAAATAATCAAAACCGTTATCTATAGAATTTATTACAAAGTAAATTAAAAAATAAACAATTCAGTATCATTCAGTTTTGTTAGATCGTTCATAAACGACACAACACTCTTAATTAGATCGAAGTGTTTGGTTATATTATTGTTTTAAAAAAAATATAAATATTTGTAATAAACTAAAAGAAACATATTAATTTATATTTGGAAGAAAAATGACAAAACTTTTATCTGTTGTACTAATACTTCTAGCTTTGACATTTAAAGAAGGTATGACCAATTCTGATGACAGTAGAAACAGTGCAATTGTTAATGAAAATTAAAAAATTTCTAATTTATGTGCAAAGGTTTGGCTACATGGTGCTTCCGTTGTACGTCGGACTCTTCGGGTTGTGGTGAAAATTTTGATTGGAGAAATTTTGGTTTTGTAGGGCAAGTATGTCCTAAAAAAGATGATGCCTGTGTTAAGATCACTGAAAAACGAGAATGTAAGATTACAGCAGTTCTAAGGCCTTATTGTGAGTGTAGTCGTATATTTTGGTATGATGTAAAATTAACGAAAACACGGGTATACGGCGAGGTAGGTTGTTGGATGTGGCTTAGGATTTAGGGGGTGTTTGGGGTGGTGGTTTTGTCTTAGAGCATGTTGCTTCTTGCCCAGTGATAAGTAATAGTTTTGACAGCCATAAAACAAACAACCCAAAACTCACAAGCTGGATCGGCGCTTGAGTTAACGACAATGTGAAAAGAATAGATCCCGGTCGTATTTCTGTCGTTTTGTTTATGAAATCAACCCAATAAAGTCCCTCACAATAAGGCTGATTGTAATAATAATCATATACATATTTATGTTTGCATTTCTTGTTTCTCCATTTAGCCCAGACAACTATTATACGTGACTGCTTGAGTGCCATCAGTAAAAGAATTGAAATACCAGTCGAAACTCATGAAGGTTGTCGTTTCGCCGCCAAAGATGTAAGCTTGGCCAACTACGTTAATCACACCATTAAGGAAGATGCTGTCAATTCCGGCGATGTAGAATTTTGCTTTTGTTATTCGGATAACCGCTGCAATGGCGCCCAGGCAATTTTAACTTCCAGTGCACTTTCGGGACTAAGTATATTAAGTATAGTGTTGTTAGGTCTTAACATATTTAATTAGATTTTGAATTTAGAAAACATTAAGTGGAATTTTTATTTTATTTTTTGATTGTGAAATTTATGGTTTTAAGAAGATTTTCTTTTCTTGGCATATTAGAAGCATATCTCATGTTGTTGGAGTTGTTCAGTGGATTTGTTAAGGGTTTACAGTAAAAATAATTGTTCACTAGTGTCTATTCAAACACGCATTTTGAATAAAAAAAATCCAATATGTGAAATTTTAGATTTGAAATGGTCTTTTCTGTAAAACATATTTCTGAATATAAATAATCCATATTAATTTGTAACCATTAAAAAAACTTTATAGCTTCACTTTTTAAACTAATAAAGATTTTTAATTTAATAAAACAAATAACTGTTGCAATAACACGGTACAACATGAAAAAAAAACTACGGGGTTTTGTCAATGGATTCTGGTAGAGGAGACCAAAGAAAAATGTGCATGTGTGTCGATGTTTTAAATGATAAAATTATTTTAGTGGGATGGGGAGGGGCTTAATGTTCGCCCCTTTGGCCTATTCGTTCTGTTTATCGGTATATGAAACTTTGTGTTCTTTATACCTGAGGCTCAGCAACTTTTTAGAAAATATTAAAGTAAATATTTTTGTAGAACATATTAGCCCTTTAACTCCCCCACATAAATGCAATTTGTATCTCTTTTCTAACAAACCGAAAAAATATCCCAAAAAAATATCCCAAAGAAAACCCCAAAATAGGTGCAGGGCGGGGATGAAATGTTCAACAAAAATATTGACCTTAAATTTTGCTACTTACGTCAGAACATATCAAAGCCCAAAACTGCACAAAGATAGAAATAAACAAATCAAAATCAAGATTTCTTATTAAACCTTTCAATAAAGTTGCTAAACATACCCTACACCTTGGATGTAAAGAATACAAATATTCCATTACATATATGCAGATTAAACGGGGAAAAAAGTAAAACTTTACCACCAAAAAAAAAAAAAAAAAAATCCGACTTTATCTTTTAAAACGTCAACGTTGTATCGCCAGATAAAAATTGCATTCGCAAATGAAGTTTATTTTGTTCTTTGCCTCAGTAAATCCGAAATAGGCTTGGACTTCAGTAAGAAAAATAACCGATTTTTCTCATTTTGTTCTGTCAAGGACAACTTAAGTCAATGTTGCTTTTTTGATGGTCGATTTAATAACGACCATTTCCCTTCGTTTACTAAATCCATAGAAATTAAATATTTAAATCAATTATACTAAAAACCTAATTTTTATATGAATTAATATTGAATTAATTTTTTGTATCTAATTTTCCGCTTTGAATGTTAGACATTAAAATAACTTTGTTTGCATGTTTGAATATTCGTTTTTAAAAAACTAAAAATTCTTTTGCCAACGGCCATTTGAACCATAGAATATCCTTTTTTTTTCTTTTTTTTTAATTTTTGATGGTCATCATATCATATTAGAGGTTAGAAAAATAGAAGAGTACAGGAGAATGTAAGGGGTATTAAATGAAATTGTTTGAGCATTAAACAGGACACACAAGCGTGATCATCAAAAGTCTTATATACACCATGCACATACTTTCAATATCCAAATATGGAATTAAATATACAGACAACTGTAATTCATACATGCATATGATGTTGAGATAAAAATTGTAAATATCCTTTGGATACGTGTAACCATTGAAGCACAAATTTATATTGCAAGAATATATAAACACACACACACACACACTCATACACATATACACACGTAGGTAAATATGTATGAGTAATAGCTTTAGTGTGAGTGTTTATTTTATTTTCGAATAAACATATTTATTGCCTGTTGGCAGCATCCGTTTCTCACTGTATTGATGTAAACAACCTTCATACACTTGTTCAACCAACAACAACTAGTCGAAGAACAACTACAACTTTATACATCCACAACAACTATTAATGAATATTCTCATTTCGAAAGCATTGCTCTGGCGGCATCAGGGACGAAAGTTTCTTAGTCTCTATAATGCTTGTGTGTGTGTGTGTGTTGGCGTCCATAATGAATTCATATCAAATGGCCAAGTGATGCTTAAGCATGTGTGTATAATAAATAGTTACATGCTTGTGGTTAAAATGTGTCTGCTTCTTTTCTCTAAAGCATTTGTTTTGAAACATGTTGCCCTAAATTCTACATTAAAATAAATCGTTAAATATGTTTTTTCCAGGTTATCTGAACAGTCACCGAAAACTTCGTAGACAACGTTAACTTTGTTATAACGATTTTTGACTTGTGCTTAACAAATTGGTTTTTCATTTCGGACAACTTTAGAACTTTTAAAAAATTTACTGAAATATTCCTTTTTTAGGACCACTAGGGGTTGGCTACAGTTAATGAATTTAATATTATTTTTTAAGGTTCAGGATATAATTAAAATATATTTCAGTGTGTAATAACGGCTATAACTTTCAAAATACTTAATCTATGTCATAAATGCAATCTGTCTGCATTTGTGCTTTATATAGACTGTAATTGTGCCAAAAAAAAGGGGTAGAAAGTAGTTTTTGTTACAGTTTCCGCTAAGTTCTCACAGTAGCATTTCCAGAAAAATTTCAACTAAAACTAAAAAAAAAAACACCAAGAAAACATTGATATTGGAAAAATTTTGTTTATGAAACAATTTTCTATGAATCTATATATATAAAAGTGAAACTCTGTGTGTGTGTTAGCTATAGACTCCGAAACTGTAAAACCGATCGGACTCAAACTTTAAAAAGTTGTTGTACACATACCAGGGAGTGTTTATGGGTGGAAAAAAGTGGGCGGGGCCACGCCCATAAAAATTAGTTATCAGTTTAAGCTACTTGCACTTGACCGATTTTTCTGAAACTTTGCACACATATCGAGCTGTCATGACTAAATAATTTTGTGATAAGAAAAGTGGGCGGGGCCACGCCCCTAAAAAAGTTTTAATTTTGAGGTACTTGCACTGAACCGATTTTTCTGAAACTGTGCACACATACTAAGCTGTCATAACCATATAATTTCGTGATTAGAAAAGTGGGCAGGGCCACGCCCATAAAAAAGTTTATAATTTTGATGTACTTGCACCAGACTGATTTTTCTGAAACTTTGCACACATATCGAGCTGTCATGACTAAATAATTTCGTGATTAGAGGAGTGGGCAGTGCCACGCCCATAAAAAATAGATATCATTTTGAGGTACTTGCACTGGACCGATTATTCTGAAACTTTGCATACATATTGAGCTGTTATGACTTTACAATTTCGTGATTAGAAAAGTGGGCAGGGCCACGCCCATAAAAACAATTATAATTTTGAGGTACTTCCACTGGTCCGATTCTTCTGAAACTTTGCACACATATTGAGCTGTTATGACTTTACAATTTCGTGATTAGGAAAGTGGGCAATGCCACGCCCATAAAAAAATTATAATTTTTAGGTTTTTGCACTTGATATTCAATTAAAATTCAGAATGCATTTCGATTCATTAAGGGGCGTAGCAACGCGCGCCGGGTTTGGCTAGTTGTTTATATTTACAAATAAATATTGTAGCCGTTGCGACCAGTGTTAATGAGGATAGCGAAATCTTAGTTTGTCGACGTTCGCAGGTATTAGGCATGTGTTATTCAACCACGTGGAAAATTTTACGTTTTATTTGAAAGCCTATAAAATCCAAGTCGCACAAGAATTAAAGCCGAATGACCTACCAAAACGTCGAATTTTTAGGGAATGGGTTCTACAACAGCTCGATGGAAATCCACTGTTTTATCGAAAAATGGTGTTCATCGATGAGGCTCATTTCTGGCTAAATGGATACGTAAACAAGCAAAACTGTCGCATCCATATGCCATATGCCGTACAAGAGTTACCGATGCATCCCGAAAAAACGACAGTTTGGTGTGGTTTATGGGCTGGTGGCATCATCGGAAGAAACGCTACCGTCAACGGCGCACGATATCGAGGCATGACACGCGACTTTTTTTTGCCCCAATTGGCTTAGTTGGACTTTGTTGATATGTGGTTTCAACAAGACGGTGCCACATGCCACACAGCTCGTAAAACAATGGACATATTGAAGGATGAATTTGGTGAGCAGTTTATCGCTCGAAATGGCCCTGTGAGTTGGCCGCCAAGATCATGTGATTTGACGCCTCTTGACTATTTCTTGCGTGGGTTTGTGAAGTCGTTTTTCTATGTGGACAAGCCAAACACGATTGAAGCCTTAGAGTATAACATAACACGTGTTATTCATGGAATACAAGCCGAAATGCTCGAAAAAGCGGTGCAAAATTGGACCTTACGAATGGAACATTTGCACCGGAGCCACCGGCAACATTTACATGAAATTATTTTTCAAAAGTAAATGACAAAGACCAATTTATCAATTCCAATAAAAATGTTGAATACATTTTAGTATTTTATTAGATTCTTAAAAAAACGAAGCTTAAAAATCACGCTTTATAAACAGGGTGACTTTTGACTTGACTTGGTTAGTTGAAAAGTCATCCCGAGTCGAATAATTGACTACTGCGTAGGACATCGAAATGTTAAAACAGTCAGTTAGCCCAAGTGAAAATAATCTAGGCATTAACCACCACTGGCTTTGCAAAAACTTCAACTTAAAGTTAGCTGATTTGCTTATAGGGTGCATATTCGATTTGTAGGGTTTAACATGTCCTTGTTAATTTGTGTTTTTATTGTAAAAATAATCTTTTATGTTTGTAAGGGAATTTAACCCATCATTTATCATTTAAGAGCTTATCAATTTCTTTCTTTTGTGCGAGTTACTATTTTTTTTTTTTCAATTTGTCTATAATTTATTGCTGTATATTTTTACATGTGTAGCAAACGTTGAACTGCAGAATTAAAAAGAAAATGGTTTACCTTCAGTCTTAAATATCACCATTAGCGTTTTCCTATTAATGTTATAAAACTAAAAGTAAATGATGACATTATGAATTATGAAAAGAATTAATGAATTTTTATAATTATAACTTTTTATTAAGGATTTTTTTTTTAATTTTTAAAATTTTTAAAATCTGTGAATTAGTCAAGGGATCCTGATCTAATGGACTACTTACAACATGGTCCTTTGTAATGCAGTCATCGACCATATTAATTTTAAACAATTTCGTGTTTTAAAGATTACATATGTTGTTCTTAAGTAGTTTTGAGACTACTCCGATGGGTTATATGGTCCAGCCCTAGGACATCGTAATGTTAAATCGACCACGTTTTCTCCATATATTTGGGTGATCTTTGGATTATTCCTAGTCCATTACAGAGTATACTTTACGTGCGTGTAAGGACTAGTCGCGTTATCTGCAGGGATATAACAGTTATGCTAAGACAAAGCAATTTTTGTAGACGCCTTCTTTCAATGCGAATTTTTATACCAGGGTTGGATTAATTTATATTAATTTAGGTTATATAAATTTAGCTGTCTCAAAAAATTTTTAAATATTTTATTCAATTTGAAAAAAACTTTTATCTCATTGCGTAATGACTTGAAAAAAAAAAACATTTATTTAAAATCATAAATCTAATCATAAATTCTATTAAAAATTAAATTGAGTTTAGTTGTCAGGTGTCAGAAATACAGGGTTCTTTTGCAAATTCTTCCATTTTACCATAACGAGTTAACTGTCATATGATAACTTGCTATCTTGCTAGCTTCTTAAATAAAATAAATTAATTGGGTGATTCACAAGGTGTCTTATCATGTCATATTGTTCTAAAATTTGACAATGGTTTAAAAATGTTGTTGTTGCTTTTCAAACAAAAAGTGTCTTATAATAATAGAACTTTGTACGCTATGTTTATTGTGCTGTCGCATTTAATAAGCAGAGACCTATGCTAAACCGCTAAGTCGGCTAAGCCAAGCCGCAACAGTTTTTGTAAGCCGTCGCCGTTCATTGTATAATTTTATCGGGCCGACATCCAAATTTAAGCGCAGTTGCTAATTTTTGATAACAAATCACTGGCGGCGTCAAATAAGATCGGCTAAGGACTCTGCTGTTTTTGTTTATCAAACAAAATTTAATTTATTTGTGATTTGCGGCAAAACTGAAAAATGGAAAATATTGTAGTAAGATCTAATATAATAAATTCATGGATTAGAATTAAAAGATATTTTAATTTAGCCAAAGCCGAAACTGATGTAAATTCAAAATAGCACTTTTAGTTATGAGGGGTTGTTCACTTAATTTTTCTTAATTTTTTATGCTATTATTATAGGACATATGACTTTATGACACTATTGTGAATCCCCAAATATTTATATTTAATTTATTTCATATTACAAATATATATTCAAGTTATCATCTAAATTTTCCTATTAACTTTCAATTAACGAAGACTAATGCCACTACTTAAACGAAAGATTTGACTAACAAACTAACACTACTTAGTTAAAAGTTCATAGGGACATCCAAATAAAAAAGGTTATAAATAAGAATAAAGGCACCAATTATTTTATACATTATATCCTGTTTTGTTTTTTCCTTATTTGTATATAAAACAGCATAAGACATCTCAGCCTATTTAAAATATTCGTAATGTAGCATAAAACAAGTAAAATCCAAAATAAAAAAAAAAATATTTATAAAAACTGTAAAACATCCTAGGAATTAAGGATTTTGTCAACTTAAATCCAATACAACAATATACATATTTATATATGGATGTATGGATGTATGTGTGTATATAACTGACCATTACCATTTTCATAAATATTTGTTGT
This sequence comes from Phyto melanocephala, assembly GCA_941918925.1. Taxonomy (NCBI): domain Eukaryota; kingdom Metazoa; phylum Arthropoda; class Insecta; order Diptera; family Rhinophoridae; genus Phyto; species Phyto melanocephala. Next base: position 31,328,507 of record OW799237.1, on the reverse strand, counting down.
TCGGTACATTTGAATTAATTTTGTATCACAGTTACATTCCATACAAATTACGTAGATTATTTCTTTTTTGTTATTGTAAATTATGTCACCCAAATGTAGAAGTTCCATTTTATTAAAAGGTTATCTACCTTCCATACATAAATATCCAAAGATCACGCAAATGTTTGTGTTTGAATTGGAAATTTGTATGAAAATATAAATAAATATAATCTGCCTTTTCTTTACCCAGCAAAACCTTTGTGAATTTGTATAATGGGTGGCCATTATTGCATCCATACCTGAAGTATTTATAATAAGAGGTCGTTAATAGCAATATTATTGTGAAACTTAAAATAATGACTTGCTGGTTATGACCTTCGTAACTATTTATTTGTTACATTACCTTGAATGATATTATAATCACAGGGATTAAATGACCTTATAACATGACAATAATATGAAAATGACCACTTAGAATTTAGCATTTTATTTGCTGTTTAGTAATTATTTAGGTTTCAGTATTACTTGTTAGCTTGCTGGTTTCGTAAAGTTTTGGCTGGGTATAACGAAAAGTAGAATGTGAAATACTGTTATGAGATGGCCTAATACCTTAATCAGGGTAAAATTATGTTTTAAACATGCCAGTACTAAAATATAGTGCTTTTAAATAAGAAATATAAAATAAAGATATTTGTGGTATTCACAAAGTGCCCGAAATGTAGTATTGTCATATTATCATGTCATAATTTTGTAAATATTTTACGAAAAACAATTCAATACTTTAATTTTAGAAAATAAGGGCATTAAAATAAAACAACATTATAGATATGTCGATTTCTTCTCAGACGTGGCCATTTTTTTAATCTTTTGGGGATTGGATTTTGAATTTGGTGACATGGCGAGTCTTTTTGTTGGCGATTTTTTAACAAAGTGGCGAAATTTTTAAATTTATTAAAAAATCAAAATATTTTATGATTTAAACGTCTGGGTGTCTGCTTTCGTTTTATGAAACTGTGAAATTGATAAATTATTAATTAATTGTTTATTAATTAATTAATTAATTAATTATTAATTCCTGTAAAAAATATTTGTATGTCACAGTTTTGCAGAACAAGAATTGCCACTTTGGAATCATTATTAATAATGTTATGCTTATTTATTGCGACAAACGACGAATTTTTCGTCGTGAATATTTGTCATCAAAAATAAAGCACATTTGTGTATATGAGAATGCATACAATTGTGGCGTCAAGTCGAAATTCGCTATACGCGGCGACTTTTTTTAATATGGCCACACTATAATAGCATGTTTCCACGGCAAAGATATTCGTAATTAGACTTATTTATAATTCAAAGCCTAATTACGAACCAAACAACATAATTTCCCATGCAAAATTTTCAAATCAATTTATTATTTTTGATAGTAATTCATTTAGAATTACCATCAGAATTATAATAAAATCAGTATATTCTCTAATTTTTATCAGTATTTTATCATATCAATCTATCAAAAAAATCAAACCAAAGCGAAAAGCAAAAAGAAAAAAGACTATTGGCCACATAAAAATTATTAAATGAGACAAAATTGTGTTCAGAGGATTTGCTGGCTGCACTGGTCCTATTTTCTTGCACTTTTTCTATTTTTCAGTAATTAAAAAAATAATAATATTATTTGCATACATTTCTTATAAATTTACAATATTATTACTATTTTTACTTACTTTATGCCTCCATTGATAAAATAAAAATAATTTTCTATATAAAATTTTATATTTCTTAATGTTCACCGCCAAAAAAACAAAACAATAATTTAAATTAAAAAAACAGAAGAACTGTCAAATCAAATTAACAACATGTTGTGGAAACAGGGTAATTCACTTTAGTAATTTAAAGATCGAATTAAGTAATTGAATGTGTCGTGGAAACGTGCTATTAGCTGTTATACAAAAACAAAATTTTTATTATTGTTTACTATAACATAAGTTATACTTATTATTTTGTTGAGTTTCACAAAAATTTAAACTCTTCGATTATTTTGGTTCTTTCTGTGCAAAAACAATTTTATCAGCTATAAAAGATGTTACTTTTTCGTCGTTATTGTGCTTCACACGACGAATTTACACCGACGAATTTACCGACGAATTCGGGCGAAATTCGTGGTTCGTTCCAATTGTCTGCCAAGCATTAGGTTGTTAGTTGCATAGTGTGTAATTATGTTTATAGTTTAATTTCTTGTTGCATTCTAGATTTAAAAAATAGTAAAATATGTTGATATTGTCTGATTGCATTAATGTTGTTGCATAGTAAATAGTATGATTTGATCAACCTCAAAAAATTTTAAGAGTTACAGAAACAAGAAAATGTAGATTGATAAAATGAGCGGTGGTTAATTTTTAAAATTTATTTAAAAAAATTTACAATAATTGTTTAACGCTCATTTTAAATGTTCTTCTTCGCAATGTTCAATGCGAATACAAAGTAAAGAAATGATTTGCGTTAATGGTTTAGTTGTTGGTTACAGAGGGTGCAAAAAATGCGAAAGATATACATGTTGCATAAACATAAAAATAAACACACTGTAGTAGCAGTTGTTTAAAAATCGGAATAGATAGACCAAAACTTCAATCTTATAGAATTATTATAGATAAACCGGAAAAAGGAAAAATCATAAGGAAGAAGAAAAAACGTCACCACAAAAAATAATGGGATCGCGTGAGTGGGGTAAAAAGTTAGTGTATAACAAAAAAAATAGTTAACCAACAAAATACTTGATAAATTCAACGGATGAGGTAGAAGTTTACACCCCCCCGCCCTGCTATAAGTGTGTATTTAATAAGTAAAGCCTGCTAATCTGTTTCAATTTTCAATATATATGTTGAGCAACTTTAAATATTTCATTCGAAGAATTTTACATCTATATATATCTGTGGCTTAGAGCTGAAAGGGCCAATGTCAAAATATTTACTTTTGAGCAAATTAGAATTGAACTTTAACTTTTGTATGTGCTTTCATAGTGACATTGGCCAGCGTTTTATTTATGAAGCTGTTCTGGGTTAAGTATGACTTTAGCTGTTTTACCGTAATGAAATAGAGGAAGAAAACAAATCTAATGCAATGATTACCTCAAAAGAGCAGAAAAGTGACATTGGCCCTTTTAGGTCCAAGCCAGATATAAAAGTGAAACTCTGTGTGTGTGTGTTAGCTATAGACTCCGAAACTGTAAAACCGATCGGACTAAAACTTTGCAAGTTGTTGTACACATTCCAGGGAGTGTTAATGGGTGGTAAAAAGTGGGCGGGGCTACGCCCATAAAAAATAAGTTATCAACTTTAGCTACTTGCACATGACCGATTTTTCTGAAACTTTGCACACATATTGAATTCTCGTGATTATACAATTTCGTGATTATAAAAGTGGGCAGTGCCACGCCCATCCAAAAAGTTATAATTTTGACGTACTTGCACTAAATCGATTTATCTGAAACTTTGTACACATATTGAGAAATCATGACTATGTGGTTTCGTGATTAGAAAAGTGGGCAGGGCCACGCCCATCAAAAAAGTTATAGTTTTGAGGTACTTGCACTGGACCGATTTTTCTGAAACTTTACACACATATTGAGCTGTCAGACTATAAAGTTTCGTGATTAGAAAAGTGGGCAGTGCTACGCCCATAAAAAAGTTATAATTTTGAGGTACCTGCACTGGACCGAGTTTTCTGAAACTTTACACACATATTGAGCTGTCATGACTATACAGTTTCGTGATTAGAAAGGTGGGCAGTGCTACGCCCATAAAATTAAGATTGCTTTTTTATTCATCAAGGGGCGTAACAACGCGCGCCGTGCTTGGCTAGTACAAAATAATTTTTGAATTTCGTACAAAATAAAATATTGCTTGAATGTTGACAGAAATTACGAGCTTAAATTCGACGCGCTTTAACTATAATGTTATAGCCATAAGTAACCAAAATGCAATTAGTTCCTATGGCTATAGAGGGAGTCACCGGATAATCAAATACATCGCTGCCCATAAGTTTGGTTCGAACAGCAACATTATTTCATAAGTTTTTTTTTACGAATTTTTTTATATGGAGTTCACATGAAATAGTAAACAAAATACCAGATTTTAGTTCAGATTTTAATTAACTGTTACATTAATATGTAAAAACAATATTTCTTTTATTCAATCAGTTTTTTTAATAAAAGATAAAATTAAACACCATACCAATTTGGCGATTTTCGACGATTTTTTCTTTGTTTAAAAAACAATGAAATTGTAATTCTGGCGATCTTTGGCGATTTTTGATTACCGTTTTGGCGATGTGGACATAGATAAAATACAATTATAAATAGTTTTTTTTTAATTTAAGTTTTTCTAAATTGTCTGTTACTTAGATAATTTTGTTGTATACTTTTCAATGACCAAAAACACCTGATTAAAAAAGTAATTTAAAGTTTCAAGACTCTATGTCCTTGCAAACTAAGTAACATTCTCAATGTTAATACTATTGAAATTTTAAACCAAATTGACATGGGATATAAGTAGCAAACATGTGCACACATTCGTACATACAAGTGCATGTATGCAAATATGCTTTTTTTATTAAAAAGAAACAAAAAATGGAAAAGTTAAAATAATCCCTTAATAATAAAAAAAAATAGAAAATTCTTTATGACTTAACTTGACAACATAAATTCTAGCATAATTCTTGACGTAAAAGCAATAGTTGATGTAGAAAATTACTAAGAAAATAATGCAGAAAATAGAGGTCGGATTTAAATAGATTTTTAGTTCAAACATTACGCTTAAAACTACTCAAAATGTGAAAGAAAGAGTAACATGAAAATCATATAATTATTTTACTTCGTTCACATTATTGGTTAAGAGGTAAATAAATAACAAAATAAAAAGATTAGTAATAAAAGTAAGTTTCATACTATTTCTCCTACAACATACTGAAACACAGCCCTTTTGGGTTAAAGCTGATGCGAAACAATTCAGTTTATTGGTTATCAGTTAGTGAGCGAGAGAACGTATGTAAGACTGAAAGAAAAAACTGGACCGATGTTATGCCGATAACATGGTTAGACGATACTACTAATGCTTCTCTACACAAAACTGTTACATAAGGCAAGTAGTTAAGGTGAGTTCTTCCTGAACTTTAGGCAGCCATGTGTAAAAAACAACTTGAAAGTTAGGCAACTTTTAGTTTGTAAGAACGCAGCCGAAAAAAAATGTAAACGGATTTTCGACAGAGACGCCGTTACGCTTTACGGCGACTTTTTCCCGTCAACTGAAACAAATATTAATGTTCTGACATATGTTTTGTCGTGGAACTTGTACACTTTCACATATTTTTCAAACTATCGTTTTTTGTATTTCTTTTATTAAATAAAGTATATAAAGGAAAAAATTCTAAACGATTACTTATCCGTGTAGAATAAAAATGTCTTGCCTGAAATTCAGACAGAATTGCAGACTGGCTGTTAAACGAGAAAAACACGATTTTTCTTTCAACTGTAACAGACTTTTTCTTGAATAAATCTCATGCATAGTTTTAGGGGCATATTTTTAAAAGCAAAATTCATGTAAACTTCTTCATACAAAAGTTTGTTCAGAGTCTAAGTAAGATTATATGATGTAATTTACATGTTTAATAATGTCTTTACTACATTTAAAGTATTGTGCAATTCAAAGGTGGTAGACGTTTATGACTACAAAAAATTGCTTTTGTTTTTTTTTTATTCCTTTTAGAATTTATTTTTTGCAAAAAAAAATATTTTATTTTGTCTCATATATAAAAGAGACCTAAAAAAAAAATAAAAAAATACGAACGTAAAAAATAGCGGAACTGTTTTTGAATGAGTTTAAGAAATTACAAATATTTTTTATTTATACTTTTATATCAAATGTTTTTTTATAGCTGTGTTGCCCCATGTACCCTTTCTAACCGTGTTTAAAGGCGATGAATTAAAGACTAAGAGCTTTTCAGCCCATCTTAAATTTCGATTCATTATTCGCAGTTTACATTTTGTTTGCTTGCCTGTATGATGTAATGTTTTGAAAAGTAGATTTAGGGTCATTATTACAGCTTGGCGTTAGTTAAAGGTAGGATTTTGTCGGGCGAACAGACAATTTATCATTATTTCAATGTAAGTTTAATTTACCAAATTTCTTTAACTTGCCCATTACTTAAGACTAAAGTGAAGATGTAGTAATGGATTATGGTTTATCCGTCCGATGAAATCTTACCTTCAACTAATGCCAAGTTTGTAATAATGGCACTTAATGTCGTATTGGTGTTTCCTTTTATGTAGAATTTACTTAAAATGTAGCGTACATGGGACTTAATATTTTTTGTTCAACGTAGATTTAGCTAAAAAGGAACCTGTACATTTTTCAGCAGCTAATGTGCGGTTTGGTTGATAAAATAACCCAAAAGTTAAAGGTTTAATTAAAATTCAGATGGCGCTGCCATAATGGTGTATTGTTCCGTGTATAATTTGCCGGCTTACAGGCATTACTGCGTATGTGAAAAAAATGACATATAATTAATTAATTAATAGGAGATAGATAAAAAATCAAATGAAGTCTCCATGTAAACTAAACTAAACAAACAATGCTGATATCATATTAATACAAAATAAACAACAACACTGCGATGTCAACGTCGAATAATTTAGACTAGAGACAATTATTTCAATAAAAGCACGCTTCATATTTTAATTTATAATAACTTTTATTTCAGTTAAAAAGGCATTAAAATAAACTATTCATTTAAAAAGCACAATATTAAAATGTACTTATTACCATTTATCATTATCACAATAAATATTAATGCCCTAAAGTATGCTATACATTTTACAAAACATAGCTATTACACTGCTACTAAATTGCAAGGCACTGTTTAATAAAACCTTCACTACATGTGCCCATAAACATGTACATGTGTAAATAAGAATGATTACATTTTTAAACTCAAAGGGAAAACCCCAGCAATTGTATATGAAAAAAGCATTAAAAAAATATTTATGGTTTTGTAAGTGTTTGTGTGTGAGCTTTCTTGTGCATTTGTTTAACTAATTTAAGTGTGCACTTTAACAGCTAAAGCTCTTTCTTTGTTCGTTAAAGTTTCTTTTATAAAGCGTGTTTCTGAAACTTTTCTTTGTTGTCAATTGTTTTTGTTACTTGGATGTCAAAGTTTATACCGTTTGAGGTAGTCTGCTGTTACAGAGCAATTTTTTGCTAAAGTCGTTAGTAGTTTGTATTCATATTTTGTGTTGCAGGAGTAAAAAGTTAAGAAAAGTAGTCGCACTACTAAATAGTAGTTATTTGCACTTTTTGCTTTGTTTTAATTCCTATTTTCTCATACAACGAACTTAGAATGAATTATGAAAACAAAAAATAAAAAAGTGTAAAAATTATAGTTGATGATTAGTGGCCAAAAGGAGGCCTAAATGTGATCACAGCTTAAACAAATTAGAGAACCTTTAAGACAAAGCTAAAGCTAATTCTAAGTTGTCGTTTAAGTAGCCCGCAGTCATTTGACATTGTATACCCGGCAATGTTTGGGCAATAACTGTTTGCCCTAACAAGCAGCGTTTGATTCTAACTGGAAGAGCCACAGGATCATGAAGAAATCAATTTTAAAAGATCTTCCAATATGACCTTTCGAACCTTGAATTATCTGTCAATTATTCAGTTTTTTTTTTTTGTTTGTTTACCAAATCTCCAATGATGCATTAGGGACTTAACAACATCTGCCAACAAAGAATTGTTTAATCAAAATGCGTGGCCTATTCAGGAAACGTTGCGAGTAACGTTTTATCAAACAATCATCTTCAGCAATGACGTCCATTTCCGGATGAATGGGTACGAGAACAGACAGAATTCTCGAATTCCACAATGCTTTAAAAAAGCCACTGTTTGGTAGGAATTTAGGCTTGTGATTTCATCGGTTCATATTTCTCTGAAGCAAAGCATCATCGTCGACAGTAGACCCTATAGGCTGATGAAAACTAACTTTTTTGGCCTTAATTAGATTACATGGACACGAACGGGATGTGGAGTAAGTAGAGCAGCGCTACGTGCTACACAGCTTATGTCACGTGCATTTTTCACGAGCAATTTTTATGAGAACTGTACACCGATATCCTACGATTTGATCTATTAGAGCTTTTTTTCTCGTGACGTTTCTTAAGTCACAGTTTTGTGCAAATAAGCCTTCCAAGCCAACAAGAACTATATTATTGACTGATTTTGAATTAGAATATTACGCATCGGGTGATTTATCGTCAGGTTTGATTTTGAATTGGCATTTCTTTGACAGATCACTCATGACTCATATCGCACTCCTTTGTCATTTTTGTTCAGTACGAGTACGGCAAGTCATTAAGTAAAGATTACACCACAACATCGTCTCCAAGTTTCTGTGTGTGTGTGATCTGTGAGAAGTTAAAATTCACTGTTGTATCTACAAATTTTGTTGAGTGATGAAGTACATTTCTTGGTTCGATGGCTACGTTAATAAACAAAATTTACATATTTAGGCTGATGAGCAATCCGTAGAGTACCAAGAGCTTTCATTATATCTATTGAAAGCAACGGTTTGGAGTGGTTTATAGGCTGGTGGAATCATTGGTCCTTATTTTTTTTTTAAATGAGGCAAATCAGAATGCTACCGTCAATGGTAGCCGTTATTGCACCATGTTTACGGGCTATGTGCATTATGAAAATCAAGCGCATGGTCTCGGTAAGCTCTGGTTTCACCAAGATGGCGCTACGAGCTACACAACGCGTGAATTAATGGATTTATTGAGGGATCATTTTGGAGATAACTTAATTTCACGTTTTGCTGCGGTAAATTGGCTACCTAGAGCGTTTTATATTACATCTTTGGACTTTGATATTCTCTCGTGATATTCGCGAATTATCAGGAGCTCGGACGTAGTCGTGGGCAATATTTTCGTTATATAATTAAATTTAAGGGTCCGCCATCTTACCTATTTCGTGAATGGTAACACTTAGCTCATGTCTGATTTGACAGATAATTAGTTTTATCCTTCCGCTGAACGAATATGGTTGGGTATACGCTTAAACAACGCTGAGAAATATTGCGACATTACTTTGGCCGATTTTGCCAAAAAAAATCATCTTTTTAGATAAAGCTCATTTTGATCTTGGCGGGTATGTAAACAAGCAAAACTGTCGCATTTGGGGCACAGAAAACCCGCACGCATACATTGAAGAGCCGATACCAAAACGAGTCACTGTTTGGTGCGGATTTTGGTCCAGAGGCATAATTGGGCCATTTTTTTTTCGAAAATGAGCAAGGAGTGGCCTTAGTCAATGGCGATCGTTATCAAACCATGTTGAACGAATTTTTATTTACAAAAATTGAAGAGGAGGATATTGGCAACATTTGGACAACAGGACGTCGCTACGTGCTACACAGCCGCAGCTACACTTTTTTATAGCATTTTCAAAAAAAAGTTATTTGGCGGACCCTTTAAAACAAATCCCATGTTGGATCGCCTTGAAGAATTCACTTTTGTATTTTAGCCAGCGACAAGCTCTATATTATATGATAAGAAAGAGGGCAAGTAATGCATTATATATTCTTTGACGTTAACCAAAAAAGGGTTAAATCAGAAATTGCAGAATTTGTTTAGTACCAAACAATATATGAATTTTTCTATATTACAGACTAAAGAGCCAATGATTACAATTGAAAGCAGTGGTGCTTTTTTGACTTAAGACCTTTTAGCATAACGTTTAATAATATAAAATGCATTATTTAATTTCTTCCTTTATATTATTTGTATTTTCTTTAATGCAAATTGAAATTTCTCTGCATTTTTTTCAGTCGGTTCTTTTCTTTTTCTGTGCAACAATCCTTTGATGGTGAAATAAAAACTATAATGAGCTGTATAATGAAAACGATGCCTTCAGTAAGTAGTAGCAGTAGTAGTATATTTGTGGGCTTTCTGGGACACCAAATTCATCCTTATGGAGATTGCATGAGGATGAATTTTTGTTTTAAATTTTCATCCCAATGGTAATTTGCCATAAGGATGAATTTTTGTTAATAATTTAAAATATTCATCCCAATGGTAATTTCCATAAGGCTGATTTTTAATTTTTGGTTGATATGCATTTTGTTATTGGTTTGTTTGTCTCAAGTTTCAATTAAAATTTTTTTATTGTCTGCAATTTACTCATACGGATGATTTTTTTTGTTGTTAAAATTTTTTTTAAAATTGTGTTGTTAAATTTTTTTTAAAATTGTAATATGAGAAAATGCAAAGGTAAATTATTATTTGTAAATACATATATAAATACTTACATATATAAATATGTGTATACAAACTTACATGTTTTAGAAAATGTATGTGCAAAATTGTTTAAATAAGAATGTTAAGAGATGAATTTTCACAGATGAATAATTTAAGAGAAAATAATTTTTATTGAATGTAATTATAGTTTTCCATAAAGATGAATTTTATTTTTTTAAAGATGAATAATTAAAGAGAAAATGATCGTTTGAGTGATTTTTATTAAAACAGTAAAGAGGGATTGAATAAAAAAATATATGGAAATAAACTCAAGATATACTTATATATAAAAGAACGATAATGATAATATTTTTCCTCATTAGTCTAATCAATACTTAAAAGTATGCTTAATAAAATGGTAAGAAATCGCATCATATTTAGAAGTTTTTTCTAATTTTATTTAAAATATTTTAGATGTATGATCAAATAATAAATATTGCCCAAGGTTTAATACCTCAGTATACAAAAATTGATGATATCCCCCTACATCAACCATATAAAGTCCTAAGGTTTGAGTGGAAGGAATCACAATATGGATCAAAAGTCATAGCATATTTGGATAATAATAAATGGTTTTATCTTCCTCAAAGAATTACAAAATTTTTAAATAAAGAAGATCCATACTTATCTGAAATGAATGATAAAGTGTGGACAATTATTTACAAAGGTCGACAATCAGCAAATGGTTTAGCAGTATTTGAATTAAACTACAATTAAGAATTTAAATGTTAAAAACCTCTACCATAAAGTAAATAAATAAAAATACATTTTTTTAATTTAAAAATATTAAATCATTTGTTTTATTCTTTGTTTCTTAAAAATCTAAACTTAAGGCTAATAAGATTTGGTCACCATCCTCATCCATATATTGCTCATATGATGGTGGTGCAGCTGATAATGTTGTTGAATCTAAACTTAAGGCTAATAAGATTTGGTCACCATCCTCATCCATATATTGCTCATATGATGATGACACTGCAGTTGATGATGTTGTTGATTGTTCTGCTGTTGATGTGGATGATGTTGTTGGTAGCCATCCTGATATTGCAGTTGATGATGTTGTTGATTGTTCTGCTGTTGATGTGGGTGATGTTGTTGGTAGCCATCCTGATATATCTGTTATATATGAGGATGGTTTTATTTTTTTGTAACTTTTAGCCTTTTTAAAGGCAAAATTAAGAAAATTTAAAAAATGTCTTTTTTTGTTTGCGACATTTAAAAAAGAAACATAGCGACAAAACTCGCACTTTAACTTTGAGTCCATTTTTCTAAATTAAAAATTATTTTCAAAATATTTATTGAGAAAGCCTCATAATTTTAAACAAAGCATATTTTGAAATATAATCCCAGGAAGTCGTTGAATTTAATTTTAAAATTGCCTTTGATTTTAGCATACATACATATATAATATTGTATAAGAATTTTATGTATATATATTAGAACACCTCATATTTTTCGAACAATTTGATTTGAGTTCAAAAATGATAAACCAAGCATATTTTGAAATAGAATCCGATAAAAACGCCACTTTAATTTCAGGTAAATTTAACTTTGAATTTAACATATATATATGTATATATATATATATATATATATATATATATATATATACATATGTACATACATATATAGACATAAGAATTTTATAATTAGAGTCAACAAACTAAAAAGCATAATTATGTAATAATTTAAAGAACAACAGTACACATTTCAAAATGACCTTGAACAAAGCTAACCAAATATGAATTTAATATTTAAATAAGTAAAAGCAATAGCCAGTGCAATTCATAGTATTGTTCACTAAAGTAATCGGTCAATTTGTCTGTATAAAAATTAAAGATTTTGTGTGTAAATCTAAAACAAATAATATAAACTGTAATTTAAAATTAAGTTAACAAATTGTTAAACTTCTTTAAATAAAATAAGAAAAACTTAAAATAAAAATGGCTTTTGTGTGTTATGAATGTAAAACAATTTTTAGTGATATCGAAAGTCTTAAAAGGCATGAGAGGACTCATGCATCTTGTTCAAAAGGAGTGGTTTCTAAAAAATCTTCATTAGATGTGAAGATAATTAGAAGTGCCTTTAAATCTAGATTGCTAACTCTATCTTATGACAATAAAAAAGAAGAATGCCTCTTACCAGAGCTATTTATGAAAGAGGCTTGCGCACCAATTAAGCAGGAGGTTAATAAATTTTTAAAAATACATAATGCCCTGAAATTTAATATGGAGTTTTATGCCTTGTACGCCAAGCCTAACATGGATACCTTAGAAGACACTCCATTGGAAGTGAAAACCTTCCAAACAAAAATGAAGGAAATTTTCAACATGGAGGAGTTTGATGATCTATTTGAGAGAAAAACTCAAAATATTTTACAGAAAATGGAGGAATTTCAGGAAAAGGACAGTGGTTGGACTCTTATACAACTCATTAAAATTGAAGTCAACTTAAATAAACATCAACCATTAAGAGGAACATCATACATTCCGTTACCGAAAAAATTAACATTAAAAAAGGCCTGCATAAATGTACAAAATAATGATGAATTTTGTTTCAAATGGTGCATAATATCAGCCATTTCAGATTTAAAAACACATGCAGAGCGCACTTTTAAATATAAAGTAAATATCAGTTTTAATATTATAAATATAAATGGTTACAGTTTAAATTTCAACGGATTAAGCTTCCCGCTAAAAATTAAAGATATAAAAATATTTGAAAGCAACAATCATAATATTAGTATAAATGTTTTTGGCTATGATGAAAAAGCAGACTTAGTATTGGGTCCCTATTATAAAACAAAAGCGAAAAAAATTAAGCACATCAACATTCTATTTCTTCAAAAATGTATTGGAGAGGATGTTGTTTCACATTATGTGTGGATTAAAAATATTTCAAGGTTAGTAAAAGTGCATAAAATTACTTTAAATTGCTATTTTTATCTTGTACTACATTTCTTTCTATTTAGTTTATATGTTAAACTTATATATTTATATTCTAATTTTTGCAGACTTATTAAATCTCAACAAACAAGACATCATGAAAGTATTTTTGTATGTGATGATTGTTTACAGTATTTTCATCAAAAAGTGAAACTTCAGAAACACCAGAAGAATTGCACAAAAAGAATATCATACGTCCCAAGCCCAGATAAGTCTGTTTTAGAATTTAACAATTTTAGCAATAAGTTAGACTTACCGTTTGTTATATATGCAGATTCGGAGTGCATATTTGAAAATATTCAAACATGCATTCCGAAAGGGGATATTTCATCAACGACTTTAGTTGATAGACATATTCCATATGCATTTGCTTATTATATAAAATGTAGTTTTAGTAATAGTTTAAACAAATTTTGCAGTTTTAAGGGATTAGAGTCACCAAAATTATTTATAGAAAGTCTGGTGAATGATGTTAAATATTTATATTTAAATTTCATCTCAAAAAGTAAAACAATGACACCCTTAACTGAACTGGAAAAACTTGATTTCGATAGAAATGACATTTGTCATATTTGCTCTAAAATTATTGTAAATGAAGTTAAAGTAAGAGATCACTGTCATTTCAGTGGAAAATATAGGGGGCCAGCACATAACTCATGTAATATCAATTATAAAACTCCAAAGTTTTTCCCCGTTATTTTCCATAACTTTTCATCTTACGATTGTCATTTATTTGTTAAGGAGTTGAACAAAATTGACGATGGTTCAATTAATATTATCCCCTTAAATAAAGAACTCTATATATCGTTATCAAAAACAGTAAAAATTGAAGATAATAACATTGAAATAAGATTTCTTGACTCATATAGATTCATGCCATCCAGTTTAGACAATCTTGTGAAAAATTTAGAAAAAAGAGATTTAAAGACTGTTAAATCTATGTATAATGATGAAAGTAAATTAAATTTACTTATAAGAAAAGGCGTATTTCCTTATAATTATTTAAATTCTATTGAAAAGCTTTTGGAAAATAGTTTACCTAATATTGCAGATTTTTATAATAAGTTAACAGATACACAATGTTCTCTAGAAGATTACACACACGCGAAAGAAGTTTGGAAAACTTTCGATTGCAAAAACTTAGAAGATTATTTAATGTTGTACTTAAAGACGGATGTTTTATTATTAGCAGATGTTTTTGAGAATTTCAGAACAGTTTGTAAAAACATTTATCAATTAGATCCATGTCACTATTACACAGCTCCGGGACTTTCATGGGATGCCATGCTAAAAATAACGGATATTAAATTAGATTTACTTACTGATAAAGACATGATAACATTTATTCAAAGGGGGATTAGGGGAGGAATAGTACAATGTACAAAAAGACATTCAATTGCAAATAATAAATATTTATCAGACTATAATAATGAATTACCTTCTAAATACTTAATGTATTTAGATGCAAACAATTTATATGGTTGGGCAATGTCAGAAGCTCTGCCTGAGGGTAATTTTGAGTGGGTAGAAGATATTAATAATTTTTCTTTGAACTCAATTCCCACTGATTCAAGTGTTGTATATATATTAGAAGTTGATCTGATATATCCAGTTGAAATCCATGACATTCATAATAATCTACCATTCTGTTGTGAAAATAAAAAACCTCCCGAGTCAAAAGAAACAAAATTGATTGTTGATCTACATAATAAATATGAATATATAATTCATTATAAAAATTTGCAGCAATGTTTAAAACATGGTTTAAAGTTAGCCAAAATTCATAGAATATTAAAGTTTCGACAATCCAATTGGTTAAAGAAATATATTTCCTTGAATAACTTTCATAGAACTAATGCGAAAAACTCATTTGAAAAAAATTTTTTTAAATTATTAAACAATGCTGTTTACGGTAAAACAATGGAAAACGTTGATAAACGTAAAGATATTAAAATTGTGAATAAATGGGAAAGTATTGGTAAAAAACTTGGAGCACGTGCCCTCATTGCTAAGCCAGAATTTAATTCTTGTAATATATTTGAAGAAAATATGATCGCGGTTGAATTAAATAGAACTTACTCATACTATAATAAGCCAATTTATTTAGGTTTTACAATTTTAGAACTTTCAAAATGGAAGATGTATGATTTCCATTATGAATATATGATACCTAAATATAAAACTAAAGTTGAACTTAATTATATGGATACAGATTCATTTATATACACAATAGAAACGGATGACTTTTATGAAGACATTAAAAAAGATATTGAAGATAGGTTTGACACATCTGAATATGAGGCTAATAATCAATTTCATATTCCACAAAAAAACAAAAAGGTCTTAGGTATGATGAAAGATGAAAATTTTGGGAAGATAATGAAAGAGTTTGTTGGGTTGAGAGCGAAAATGTATTCGTTTAAAACAGAAAATATGGAAGAAGTTAAAAAAGCTAAGGGTGTCAAAGTGAACGTAACAAAAAAACTAAGTCTTTCTGACTACAAAAATTGCTTATAAATTAAAACAATTTACTATAGAAATATGTATATTTTTAAATCAAAACTACACACTGTATATACATCCCTTATTAACAAGATATCCTTAAGCTATTTAGATAATAAAAGATTTATATGTGTGAATAACATTAATACCCTAGCTTGGGGTCACTATAAAGAAAAATTTATTAATAATGATAGTGATGATTATTATTTAATGGATATAGAATATAATAATGATAAAGATATCTGTAAAATAAATGATAATGAAGTAGAATTTGTAGATCAAAATTATATTATAGAGAGCTTTAATAATGATGATAGTTTAGATAAATTTCTAATGGAAATAGAATATTAAAATATACAAAATTCCATAATAATTGTTGTATATTAATTCTAAATACATTAAACTTTTATGTAAACAAACTATAACTATTGCAATTATTTATTTTAAGAAATTATATTTTTTTTATCAATAATAAACAAACTTTATATTTTCAATTATTAAATGTGTTTTATTTTCTAAATATTTTGCCATTGTACATTTTCAGTTTCATAATCTAACTTTTTACGATTTCTAGTTACTCGTGGGGAATACTGATACGGTAAAGTTGATTGCTTCAATTTTGTATGATTTTCTTCCTTTGATAATATTCTAATTTTTGGTGTTCCACTATTTGAAAAATTTTTTAGTCGTTTGCCTACTGAAGATGCAGAAGAAGGATTTATTTTTTGTACTGTTGTATCCATATCAATTTGATCATCGTGATCGTAAGTATAAATATCCTCTGGCAAGTTTATATTACATTGTGTTCCAACACTACTTTGCTTTGATTGCATTGTTTGAGTTTCAATATGCTTTTTGTATGTTTTTCTTGTCTGAGTTTCATTATCACGTAAATTGTTATATTTAGAACTTATGATCTGATTTGACGATTTTTGTTTTTCAATTAAATATTTCGCTAATTCTTGCTTAATATAATACCATTTGTTAATATCTTTTAACGTGTGTGAAGCATATAGTGGTAAAAGCTTTCGATGCAAAAAGGTGGAATCAGAATTTTTGTTTATAAACTTCTCATAAACTGATGGCTGTATAACTATTAGTTTAGATAAATTATTTGACATTTTCCAAAATTTTTCCAATAACTCCACTTAATACTGAAGAAATAATAATTGGTAAGAATCCTCCCTTTTGAATAAGATGTTTCCTCTTTTGTTTCATAGAGGTTTGTGGTGAACAAACTTTTCTAATCGCATTTTTATATGGTTTTAATTTTTCAAAAACTGTTTTGTTTATTTTATGATTTTTTTTAATAACATTGAAAAGTATTTCATGTATAGCTTTAATAGCAACATCATCAACATATTTTAAAATTGCATTACGTAGTTTGGGCTTCGCTTTTTTAAGAACATAAAGAATATGTTTGTTCTCCCTCAACAATTTTAGATTGGAAGTCATTGTTTATATTTGCAAATATTGAATAGTGAGTATTATTGAATATATCAGATCTGAATCTTAATGCGTTGTGTATTTGTTGTGTAAGATCAATTAATAAATAACCATGAGCATGTTGAGTGCATTTATTATATACATCAACCAAAGCTTTTGAATTTTCGGGATATACTTGACGAGCCAAATGATGAAATTGTAACTTATCCCTTGGATTCTTAAACATTACTATATATTTAGAGTTTAAAGAAATATCTCTTGAATAAGCGCCTTTATGGAAAATGTTTTGTGTTACTAAAATTACAGCTAAATTTCTATGATGTGACCCCTTAGTGAAGAGTTCACAAACTTTTTTATTTGACGATTCAAGCATTAAATCATCCAATATTATTAAAGTTGATTCTTTATCATTAGTACTAAAAGTTTCTGGAATTCCTTTAATAAACTGAACATTTTTTATTAATGGTAGTGAATTTTTTTCAGAAAAACACCATACAATTCGATCAATGCCTTTAGATATTAAGTGTTGATTTTCAATCAAATTTTTAATAAATGTAGATTTCCCACAACCTGAAGGACCACACACCATCATTGTAAATGGATATATAAACTGTTGAAACATGTTTACACATTCATACACAACACGTAAATGAATCGAAGCTTTACATTCCTTAAATAAATATGAGTAAACAAACTCTTGTTAATGAACTTCATCGTCAAGCAAGAAAAAACTTTAAACGTCGACGATTTATTCAGAAGGGGATTCTAGATACATGGCAAATAGATTTAGTGGAGATGATTCCATATTCAAAATTTAATAAAGGTTTCAAGTATATGCTTACTGTAATAGATGTATTCTCAAAGTATGCGTATGCTACACCACTGAAATCTAAAACAGGAACAGAGATTTCAAAAGCATTTAAAAATATTATAAAGTTGAACGAACAAAAATCTCCCAAAAATCTTCATTCTGATCAAGGAACAGAATTTTATAATAAAGACTTTAAAAGTCTAATGAAAAAACTTAATATTAATCATTATCACACTTTTTCAAATATGAAGGCATCTGTAGTTGAGCGTTTTAACAGAACTTTAAAAACTAAAATGTGGAAACAATTCAGTATGCAAGGAAATTATAAGTGGATAAATATATTAGATAAATTATTGCAAGAGTATAATTCATCTTATCACCGTACTATTAAAATGAGACCCAACTCTGTTAACAAGAAAAATGAAAAAAGGCTTCTTAGAACTATATACAATAACTTAAAAATATTTAAAAGAGGAAAATATAAGACAAATGATTTTGTTCGCATAAGCAAATATAAAAATGTTTTTGAGAAAGGATATACACCAAATTGGTCTTCAGAAGTTTTTCAAATAAATAAAAGTTTTGTAACAAATCCAATAACATATCAACTTAAAGATCTTAAGGGAAATATAATAAAAGGTGGATTTTATGAAGAAGAATTATTAAAAACTAAAGTTCCCAACGTTTATTTAGTAGAAAAAGTGTTGAAACGTCGTGGAAAAAAGCTGTTTGTAAAATGGCTAGGTTTCGGAAAGGAACATAATTCATGGATTCATCAAACCGACATAGGCGAATAACCCAATTTTAATCATATATGTATAGCAAACAACGACTAACTTCAATTATTTCTTTTGAAGATGGCTTCAAGTATGGAAGAAAGTGATCTTTATGTTACTTTATTAAGTAATGATTCAACAGATATTTATAAAAACTCTTCAAGCACTTTTACAAATTTGCTAAAGCAATCTTTATACCTAAACGATAAATGGGTAGTTGGATTATCAGATATTTCTTTTTCATTAATGAATAAAACAAAAAAAGAAGATAATGAAAATGTTATAAAACGTAAAAAACGAAATGTGTTAAACCAACCTTTAGATTATGAAATATTAAAAACACCAAATCCGGATGTTAATATTAATCATGAAAGTATTAAATTGAAATTTAAAGAACTTATGAATAAAACAAACGAGCAAACAAAAACAAATTTAGAGAATGGTTATAAAATTTCAAAACGTTTAAATAATGTGGATGATAATATTCTAAAAACTATAACACCATTCGAAGAAAAGAAAGGTGACAATAAAAGAAATTCAAATATAAAAAGAAACGAAAATAAAGGTAGCTCAAATATCAAACAAAATGCTCAAACTATTGATCAAGAGTTTGAAGCTAATAGAAAAGATTCTATTTTATCGTCAAAAAAATATATTTTAGATAAATCTTTAAATGATTTGCCTACCAATATAAACAACTTTATTAATAAAAATGAATCCACTGGAATAGATGAAATCGTATTTATTTACACTGATATAATTAAACCTCGATACGTAGGAAGTAAAAAAACGAAATGTTTAAAAATATTTTCAATATCGACATTAAAAAATTATATTCATTTTAGCCGTATTGAATATTTTCCAATCGAAACTTTTAATATTAATGATATTTCAATAATGATTCGAAATGATGAAGGGAAAGTAATGGAGTTGTTAGAATATATTCCAGTTTATTGCACTTTACACTTTAAAAAGAAACGTATATAATGATTATGTAATAGAAAGATAAATCATTTTTATTACAACCATGGATGTGATGTATACAAATTATTATAATAATCAGTCTGGAAATAACTTACAAAATATTGGTGAAATATATCATACACCAAGAATTATACAGTATGGACGTGGTATTGGATCACTTTTTTCAGCATTATTCTCCCATCTAAAACCTTTATTGAAAACAGGTTTGCATATTTTAAAAAATAAATCATTAGATATTGGAAAAGATATGTTGGAGGAAATTGGAACAAAACCAGTAAAACAAATTTTATTAAATCAAGGAAGAAAAGTCATGAATGACATTACAGAGGCGCTATCGACAAGATTAAAACAATGCAAAGAGGCAAAGGGAAGCGTATAAAACTAAAACGTTTAAAACAGAGACCGCAGAATAAATTAAAACGTTGCAGAGGAAAGAACTTTAAAGATATTTTTGGAAATTTGAAATGTCTGGATTTATAGAATGTATGAAAAGTGAATTAGATTTATTTGAAGCTCCTCCAATTCAAACCAGTGTCATTAAAACTGAAGAAATATCCTACAACCCAATAGCTTCTTTGGATAATTCTAGTACTATTGAGTTTGTATCATTAGGAAATGGAGAAACTTATAGAGATCTCAATAGTATTTATCTTAGACTAGTCGTTGAATTTAAAGGAAGCGGAAGTGTTGTTAATAACCTTTTACACTCATTATTTAGAAACTGTATAGTTCATCTAAATAATAAAAATGTATCCCAACCTGACAATAACTATCACTATAGAGCATATATGGAAACATTGTTAAATTATGGAAACGATGCAACATCAACACATCTTGAATCTTGTGGTTGGGCAGTTGATACAAATAAAATTAATTCATTAATTGAGAAAGAAAACCCCGGATTAGATAAAAGAAGAAAATTATTTAAAATTGGAAAAAAAGTAGAGCTTTTTGGAAAACTTCATGTAGATGTGTTTAATCAACAAAAATACTTGCTAAATAATGTTGATATTAAGGTAACGCTAAATTTGGAGAAACCCGAATTCTATATTTTAGAAGGTGGAGATAAAAATGAATGTAATTTAAAAATACACGAAGCTAATTTATACATAAATCATCTTGCTATCAATAATAATATTTTAATGGCACATCACAACGTGTTGCAATCAAAAAATGCAATATATCCATATAAGAGAGTGGAAATAAAAACATTTACTATACATCCTGGAAACCACTCGCTATCTTTAGATAATGTTATACTTGGACAGCTACCTAATTTTGTAATTTTTGGTATGGTATCTAATAAAGCTTATACAGGAGATAGAAAAGAAAATCCATTTAACTTTCAACATTTTAACCTACAAAGATTCAATTTGGTTGTTAATGGAGTGCAATTTCCCGCACAACCAATTGAATTTAACTATAATAATGGCACAATTATAAGCACCCGTGGTTATCAAACACTATTTAAAGGAACTGGAATTCATCATTTTGATAAAGGTCATCAAATAACTAAAGAACTTTTTGATAACGGATATTTTATGCTCGCTTTTGATTTAACACCTGATCATAATAACAACTCTAACTGTGGAAATTTAATAAATCAAGGGACAATTCGCATTGAAGGACGTTTTGGAAAACCAATTACTGAAGCGATTACCTGTTTAGTGTATTGTGAATTTGATAGCATAATAGAAATTGATAAGTCTCGCAGTATTTTTCAAACGCTATGAATGCAATTACAATAAAAAATACTTTGAATTCAAACAATATAACAAAGAGTA
The DNA here is from genome assembly GCA_941918925.1 of Phyto melanocephala. Taxonomy (NCBI): domain Eukaryota; kingdom Metazoa; phylum Arthropoda; class Insecta; order Diptera; family Rhinophoridae; genus Phyto; species Phyto melanocephala. The sequence goes on along the minus strand of OW799237.1, from coordinate 31,306,944 downwards.
AATTTAAAGGTGTTTATGCATGCAATAAATTACCAACAAAATCAGTTAAAAAACCATGTTTTTATATTGCTAACACTGATCCATCACATAAACCTGGACAGCATTGGGTTGCATTTTACTTTCCTAAAAATAAAGCAGCTGAATTCTTCTGCTCTGCTGGCCAACCACCTATTAAACAATTCATTTCATTTTTAAGAAGAAATTCCAAAACTTTCATCTGCAATACAAGACGAATTCAAAGTGAAACATCTAATTTATGTGGTTTATACTGCTGTATTTTTATTTATTTAAGAAGTAAAAATGTATCTTTTAATCAAATATTAAGAATTTTTAATTATTTTAACTTATATAAAAATGATACAATAGTACTAAGGTTATTTAAGATTTTTTTTTTTAAACAATTATGAAAATAAAAATAAAAAAAGATATATAAACAAATAATACAATAAAATGATGTTGATTATTTTTTCGCTTCAAAATTTTCCGCTGCTTTTAAAATAATGTTGTCATTCCCATCATATAATGCCAGGAATAGTTGGAGGTCTATTGGCGGTAGGATGATCACTTCCTCTATATGTATCCTTTCCTTTTCTATTGTCCTTTCTCCGTTTTGGTTGTTTTTGCTTACAGCGTTTTCCTTAGGTTTTTTAAGAAAATCCATGTCGCTTCTTGCACAGTTTTTTTAAAAATGATTGATTGTTTAAATACGTTACGAAAAATTCTATCATATTCATAAAATTTACACTCATACAAAATTCTAAAATCTTGACCTATTCTAACAAAAGTGTAAATATTTTGTTTACTAATGTCAACAACCTTTCATATTTTGTCTCTTTAGTTAACTTACAATTTTTTAAATTATCATGACTATGTCTAACACAATTGAAAGAAAATACATTTTAAAGTCAATAAACTTTCAGGAAAACTTCCAAGAATACTTAAAAATATACTCAGCTTATTTTTCAACTAAAAGTGCAATTTAAGAAATAAAAAATATAATAAAACTTCAAATGTCTTATGTAAAAACTTTGTTATCATAAAATTAAAGCGTTAAATTTCATTTCAGCTATAGCACACGACAAAACAACAAATGTATTTCATATACACATCTACATACGTGAAAAAAGAAGATTTTGTTTTATGTTTTGAAAAATTTTGTTTATTAATAATGCTTACTTAAAATGTAGAATAAATAATTAATTAACTGATACACAAATTATGTTTAAATTATTGTATATATGTACAAAATGTTATTTTATACGTTTTTCCAATAAATAATATCTCCTTATTAGATTCTCTATAAAAATTTTTTTCTGCCCGTATATCATACATCTGCATGTGTCAGGACCCTCAGTTGTGGAATCCGTTGCCCAAATACAATTTTTGTAATGAACACCGTGTTTTCCATGCACAGGTATTTCCTCAGTGTCTTTACAACTCTGTGTTAATTTTAAAAAATTATTAATAAGACAAAGGTGTTCAATAAAAATATATCCGTTGAAGTCTTCCAAAAATTTAAGAATTATATTTCTCGACATGTTAACTTAGCAACTTTTTAACAATTAATAATTTAATTTTAAAGACATTTTAATACATTCTTGGAATTTTTAATGGTACCTAATTAAAAAATAGGTTGAGTATTAGGAATGTAAATACTCATGTAACTTTTTAATATATTTTTGTATCAATTAAGAATGTTGGTTTAGTATATCTTGAGTTTATTTCCATATATTTTTTTATTCAATCCCTCTTTACTGTTTTAATAAAAATCACTCAAACGATCATTTTCTCTTTAATTATTCATCTTTAAAAAAATAAAATTCATCTTTATGGAAAACTATAATTACATTCAATAAAAATTATTTTCTCTTAAATTATTCATCTGTGAAAATTCATCTCTTAACATTCTTATTTAAACAATTTTGCACATACATTTTCTAAAACATGTAAGTTTGTATACACATATTTATATATGTAAGTATTTATATATGTATTTACAAATAATAATTTACCTTTGCATTTTCTCATATTACAATTTAAAAAAAATTTTAACAACACAATTTTAAAAAAATTTTAACAACAAAAAAAATCATCCGTATGAGTAAATTGCAGACAATAAAAAAATTTTAATTGAAACTTGAGACAAACAAACCAATAACAAAATGCATATCAACCAAAAATTAAAAATCAGCCTTATGGAAATTACCATTGGGATGAATATTTTAAATTATTAACAAAAATTCATCCTTATGGCAAATTACCATTGGGATGAAAATTTAAAACAAAAATTCATCCTCATGCAATCTCCATAAGGATGAATTTGGTGTCCCAGAAAGCCCACAAATATACTACTAGCAGTAGCTGTAGTAGTTGTGCACTCAAGTGACTTTTGTATTATTTTCTTTCTTTCTTTTTTTACTTTTTGCATATAAAAAAATGTATTAAATAGTTGTTAATATAATGAAAAATAAGTTTGTAAGAGTTAAATGGATCCTTATTTTTCGTTCGTATTGACTAATAGTTTAACATAATTTACTTTAAGTTTGTTTGATGAAAATGTTAAGATTCAATTAATAATAAATTCCCTAACGAGAAAGAGAGATTTGTAGAAGTAATGGAAAAGCTTTTGAGATAATATTGCATATAATCAGTACAACAAATAAAATTAATGCAGAAATAATCAAAAGTGTTCTCTAAATAGATATTTTAAAGACGAAAATTTTTTATTTTTATTAAGGAGAATTAAATAAATTGTAGGTAAAGAAATTACGAAAAATCATCTTTAAATACTCAAAAACAAAAAAGGCTGATGCCAGAGTGTGAGCTTAAAGTGTAGTTCTAATACTACGATAAAAAGCACCGTCTATATTCTTGTTATGCCAGAGCGAAACTTTATGCTACAGAGCAGGTAGTTATTTTTGTTTTAATTCATATTTATCAAAAAGGAAGTGAAATTTTTTAAATAATCTATAAATAAAATTCATATGTCGTTCGTTGGTAATCGCTCACTTAATAATGGCTGCAGCGATTTTAATAATTTTTTTAAATGATTGCCATAACCCAACTATGGTTTTTACGGAAAGAAAAAGTGGCCACGTATGCTTTAACGCCTACTTGTCTAAATTTTTAAAAAATCCGAGAACGACTAGACCGAAACCTCAATTGCTATTGATTTAAACTAAGAATGATCTACTTTTAATGATAACTTCATCTACATCTATACAAAGTTAATAACAAAAGTTTGACTCATTTGTAAATAAAGGGTGATTTTTTTATGAATTAAGTTTTTCGGGCTGCCAGCACTGGTTGGTAATTGTGTCCAAACTACAAGTGAAAAGTATTCAGTATAATCTGGTATTTCATCATAGAGAAACTCACAAACGAGCAACGACTGCAAATCTGTGAAATTTATTATCAAAATTCGTGCTCTGTGAGAAATGTACATCGTCATGTCATATCGAAAAATTTGTTAGCGATGAGGTTCATTTCTGGCTAAATGGATACGTAAACAAGCAAAACTGTCGCATCTGGGGTAAAGAACAGCCACATGACGTACAAGAGTTACCGATGCATCTCGGAAAAACGACAGTTGTTTATTAGGTAGTGTCATCATCGGTCCATTTTTATTCAAAGACGACCGTGGAAGAAACGTTACTTGAACTTGGTTGATATGTGGTTTCAACAAGACGGTGCCACATGCCACACAGCTCGTGAAACAATGGACATATTGAAGGATGAATTTGGTGAGCAGTTTATCCGTCGAAATGGCCCTGTTAGTTGGCCGCCAAGATCATGTGATTTGACGCCTCTTAAAAATTTCTTGTGGGGTTATGTGAAGTCGTTGGACTTTGTGGACAAGAAAAACACGATTGAAGCCTTAGAGAGAGTCGAAAAAGTGGTGCAAAATTGGACCTTACGAATGGACCTTTTGAACCGGAGCCGAGGGCAACATTTACATGAAGTTATTTTTAAAAAGTAAATGGCAATGATCAATTTATCAGTTCCAATAATAATTTTGAATATATTTTGTAAATTTGAGTGTTTTATTGCGCTTAAAAAATCACGCTTTATTATTTAATACAAGTTTAGAATGACACGCCCACTCAAAGTTTTTAAACACTTTACAACATACATTTTTGTGAAATTTTGCCCATGCATTTAGTTTGAATGCTAATACAGTTTAACGATTAAAATATGGGCAGAGCCACGCCCATACGATATTAAAATTATTTGTCAACAACTTCTACTAAATCAATTTTTATGACATTTTGCACATGCAATGCTTTCTCTCAAGACAAAAAAGTGAACAGTGCCACGACGATACGTAGAATATGTATATTGAGTAGCCATGATTATACAAATTAATTATTAAAAACGTGAGCAGCGCCACATCACAACAAGTCTTTATTAATTTAAAAAGCTTGCATTTCATTGATTTTTAGAGAAGAAAATTATCCAAAAAATAAATGTTGATCTATTTTATTCTTAAGTCCTAACTCACCTACAAACTCAAGAGTTTAAAAATTTTAACTTGAGCGTATGAGAGATGTCCAAGAACGCTCGGTTAATAAAAAATCAAATAAGTAACAGTAACTCTATAATTACGGGGTTTTTTTTCCTATTCAATAGATATTTTAAGTTGCTCGTATACATAAAGAATTTGATAAAAACATTTCTGGATATCAACTCTTCTTGAAGAAACTGATATTTTATAAACATTTTTAAAAACACAAACAAACATTTTCGTAATAATCCTTATTGATTCCCTTAATGTTCCCCATTTTGCATTTCCTTTCAAACTCTTACATGAAATTGAACTAGCAATCTAAGTTTTACCGTAATTTCCATCAATTTCTTTATCTGTTTTTCTTCTAAAACCATCTTTCCTTGAAATGGTAACACAATCATCAAAGGGGAAATTGTAATCAAGCACAAAAAAAGCTTCTCAAATTTAAGTTAAAAATCTGTTTAAAAAATAAAATCTATTATTGCCACAGTCAACAGTAACAGCAACAAAAAAAAACTTCTTCAACAGAAACAGAGTGTATTTTGCATTTAGCAAATAATCCGTTGTTACTGCACGGGCAAGGCAACAGCAGCAGCAGCAATAAAAAATGGCAAAACAAATCTTAAGAAATAACAAGTTAAAGAGACAAAATTTCAGGTTTAGAGAGGAAAAATCTATCGCATCATAATATCACTTTAGTTTTAACTTAAACAAATATAACGAAAAAAAATTAAAAAAAAGAAATTCATATGTAACTTAATTTATAATACTTGGCAGCAAAGGATCCTAGTAAAGGGTCCGCCAAATAACTTTTTTTTTTTTTGAAAATGCTATAAACTACTGAATATTTTCTGTGTAGCACGTAGCGCCGTCCTGTTGAAACCAAATGTTGCCAATATCTTCGTTCAACATGGCCCGATAACAGTCGCCATTGACTGTAACGGCCACTCCTTGCTAATGGCCCAATTATGCCTCTGGACCAAAATCCACACCAAACAGTGACTCGTTTTAGGTGTATCGGCTTTTCAATGTATGCGTGCGGGTTTTCTGTACCCCAAATGCGACAATTTTGCTTGTTCATACCCGCCATGATCAAAATGATCTTCATCTGAAAAGATGATTTTTTTTTTGGCAAAATCGACTAAAGTAATGTCGCAATATTTGCCAGCGTTGTTCAAGCGTACACACAACCATATTCGTTCAGCGGAATCAGACATGAGCTAAGTGTTACCATTCACGAAATAAGCACTAGTTGAAAAAAAAAAAAACGTTGGATGGCGGACCCTTTATAAGATTTTATAAAATAAGGAAAAATATAATTTCTTAATTTAAAAATTAAAAAATGTGAAAAGGAAATACGAATAATTTAAATTATTCCATAAATTCAAAATATGCGGCGAAAATAATTGATACTGATTAAAGTTTTGGAAACATCCAAAGTCCGTGGCTTATTGTCATAGACCCGTGACTTAAAACCGCATTATTCAAAATGTCTACTGTCACGTGAGCTGTGTGTTTTTTTTCAGCGTCCTCATAAAACCACTTGCCATCCAGTACCAATTGAAAATTTATATTTCATTGCTCAGTATGACTCTTCAGTTACAGTAACAGTGTTACTCTGTGCATCCTCGAAAAAAATGGCCTGATGACACCGTATTACACAAAAGTGCATCATGCAGTGACATTAAGTGGATGTAACGGCTTTTCGTGAATGGAACGTGTATTCTCAATGCACCAAAAGTGTAAATTATGTTTGTTTACGTATCAGTTCAAAAGAAATAACTTTCCACTAAAAATCAACCATTTCGTGGTTGGGGTTCAGAAGAGCCTGAACGTTTAAACTCGACTGGCGATCTGAAGGCAATAGCCTCCACAATTTCCCTGGAGAGACTAACGGGTTACAGCTAATTGAATATAAAGTCGCCATCTTCAGTAGCAATAATAAAATTCTCGCCTCGATAACATAACTCCTCGACTGTCACGCATTGTTTCAGTTTCGTGGAGGCGAGCATCTTAATGCATTTATTTTGGATTAAAATGGCTGAAATTCACGTTGGCCTTAAATCAGTAAAGAACTTTTCTGAAAATAAAAATGAACACGGATAATTCGAGTTCTTCAGGAATAAAACGTTCCATAGTTTAACGTATATTCTGTACCTGTTTAGTTTACAAATATCAAATATATTCTAGATAATTTCATATTAAACTACTATTAAATGGTCTAAAGGGTTTGCTATGTCGACGTCAACAAAATCTGTTATTTAAGATTTGATGGCCAAGACACCATGAAGAAATCCGGATTAAGTAGCTTGTTCAAATAGTAAAACTCTTTTTTCAAAATAAGTATTCGTTAGTTAAAACTTTAATCGCTAGCGCCTGCTGACCTTCCAAAATCGAATCTAAAACACTTGGTGGTGGCGGTAAAATTTCAAACGACTGTTTCAGTATACAATCAGTCATCATCTGCAAGTCAACAGAAGAAAAAACAAGTAACAGTGCTATATTCGGCCGTGCCGAATCTTATATACCCTTCACAACGTGTAGTCATGCAATAACAATTGTTTGTATCACCATTCATCCCATATAAAATACGTGCATACACGTTAGAATAAATGTGGCATCGAATCCCAGCTGAGCCAAAAAAATTTTATTTTATTTTATTTAATATATTATTTATATTTTATTATTTTTTTTATATTTTTTTTAAATTTTTTTAAAATTTTTTTCTAAAAAAATTTTTAAAAAATTTTTTAAAATTTTTTTTTAAATTTTTTTAAAATTTTTTTTTGTAGTTTTTTTTTATTATTTTTTTCTTATTTTTAATATTTTTTTTTTTGTAATTTTTTTTTGTTTGGTATGTTTTTTACATGTATGTATGTTGTTGTTGTAATTGTGAAAAAAAACGAGGTGGTCGTGGTTTTTTGCTCATATCTCAGAAAGTTATGGGGCGATTGTCCTTAATTTCAATAGCGATTCATTCCTGAATATTTCCAAGAGATTGATACCATATACAGATCTGAGGAACATATAGTTGCTTCTAAAAGTTGATTTCAACCAACACACGGACAGACGGGCAGACGGACAGACGGACAGACGGTCAGGGCTTAATCGACTCCTCTATTCATAAGCTTTCAGAAAATATATACTTTATGGGGTCGGAAATGAAAATTGTAGAAATTACAAACGGAATGACAAAGCTATATATACCCTTGTGCACCACAGGTGAAGGGTATAAAAACGTTAGATTAGACTAAAACACTGTCAGTGTCCGTAAAAATGTGAGATTCCTCACTGTGAAGAAGAAATCGAGCTTTCGCAGCCAAAAATTTGGCAATTTTTTTTACGTCTGAAATTTGATTTACACCTGTATGAGATTGAACTAATTTAAAAGCTCAACGTTAGAAATCCTAGGCAAAGCTATTAATTTTGGGAAATTAACTTTAAAACGTTTGGAAGGAAACGAAAAGTTTGGTCGAAACAATGATATTTAAAGAGATATTTATTAACTTTAAACTACATAATGTTTGCCAAATTGCATTACATTTTTGTATGTTGATATTGGACAGGCGACACCATTCCGCCATACTGCTATAAAGCCGACATTAATGTAAAATCAGTGTAACTTATAGCAAAAACAACAATAATTTGCTTTTGCAAAAAAGCAACGATTCTTCAATTCATTTGTAGTAATAAAATGGAAATTACATGATGGTTGGTTGGTTATCGTGGTAGTTCGCTGCACGTCAACAGTCAAGTAGAGTCTATATGACTCCGTTTTTACAGGAAAAAATATATAAATAAAAAAAATTACATGATAGTTTAATTAAATATAATAAAGCTAACTGACAACCATAATATATTTTAACCACAATCATACAATTCAATCATGGTATGTTGATATCAGATTATGATTACCACAACCATATTTTTTCTTTGCATGCAGTAAACGCTACAATACACACTGTACTAAAGTTATGCTTATCTCCTGAGGCAATGACTGTGAATTTGTAGAAGGACTATACCGTTAAAGCGCAATCGATAGATGTCATCAAAATTAGCATAAACCAGGCTATCGCTTAAATTCAACCAGATCTATCCAAATTCCATTTTAACATTGACACGCTCTTATTAGAAAACCCTTTATAATATTTCATATTTTTCTTATTTATTTTGTTGTCCTGGGGTGAAGGGAGATATAAAGACTCTTGCTTGGGTGTGTGTGCAATATCAAGAATAAAGTTTACATAAGTTATAGCAAATTCTGATATAATTTCGTTATTCTTTATCATACTTTTGGTTTTATATTCCAAGAATTGCTCCATTAGTTTTTCTCTACAGTAAACATTTTCACTCAGTGCTATTTTGGCAGTTTTTTTTTCTTATATTTTATACGCAATATTATTCATTTTCTTAAGTATAAGAGTAAATATATTTTGCTACTGCATGATGTTACAGCAGTTTAGTAAAAGAATAATATTGTCAAAGAGATATAAATGTTTTAAGGAGAGTGGATGCGAAAGATTGACAGAAAACAATATAAGTATGGTGCGACTCACTAACTTTTAGCGAACATATAAAATAAGTATGTTTAGTTCAGAGAAGTTTAGAGCACAAGACGTGAATATGGAATCCTCATCCGGTAGCGAGATATGTATGTCTATGAATTCTAGCATTTGCCAATAAACTACCTGTTTCGCTTAGAGCACAAGGTGTATATGAGCACAGAAACCCCTGGTGCTTAAACAAATATTTAAATTCCTTTTACACATGGACTAAGTGGATGGAACTCATAGAAGTTTTGAGCTAAAATCTAGCGACTCCTTGTATCACTTTTTACCTAAGAACTTGTTTCAAAATATCACATCACATTTATTAACCTGAAGATTAAGAGAGGATCGTGGCAATTAAATTACAAATCTTGCTGTAAAATCAATTCAAAAGGATGACCTTATAACTTTAGAGCCCGTCAAAAGATTTTTCAAAAATAGTGTTCGGGCTTCGGAAAAATGTAATCGTTACACTTTTAGAAGGATGATCCATGGAACCTCTCATACCAAAATGAAAGCTCGAAATTTGGACCAAACTGTGCAGTAATTGCTTATGTAAAGGATGATATTTTTGTAACTTGTTAGATTAAAATATATCTCAATTAAAAGGTATTATCCCAGATAGCAATTTACATTTTTAATACAATTTTACTTAAACCTTTTCATTCTTCACTTCACTTTCATTCTTCACTTAACCCCTTGTGCTTTAAATTCCCCAATTAATATCTGCAAGGAGTTCTTAAGCTATGCACCTTTTAATTTTAATCTAGATCAAAACTATAACAAGAATAAATATATTTTCTACACCTTTAAATATCTGAATAACTGCTATGTGTTTTACGAACACCCACACATCCACTCATAGACACATCAATTGCACTCACACAGTATCACGCCACTTACATTTGCAAGGGTTGTCTGTTTGCCAATAAAAAGTTTTACTTTTGCTAAATTGAATTTTTATTACATAAATATTGAAATTGGCACAAACACATAAAAAACAAGATACGCCCAGCAAGCATAGGCACGCCAGGCAGTCTATACAACTAGTTTCAATATGGTAGATTTATTACCCTCTATTAGATCAATTAGCAAATACATATAGTTGCAAAATGTATCAGCGTAATAATTGACACTGTAACTGCAGTATCGATCGTTGGTGAAAAGTTTAAATATTAAAAATATTTCAACTAATTTCAGAATATAGTTAGAAATGTAATGGGAAAACATAAAATTGACAGACACGACAGAAATATTTGGGAATTAAGGACAAATTTAATTTAATAATAATACATACGTACGTAATATAACATTATTTAAGCAAAAAGTATTGCCTACATCTAGGGAGTAACATTGTAAGTCGAACATTTACTGCCTGTTCAACGATGTCGAAAGAAAACCCAAGCGAAATTTCATTCGCACAAATACGTTTAAAACAAATTTTTAGTTTTTGTTGTTGTTTTCAATATATTTGCACGAATGAAATTTTGCTTGTGTTTTCTTTCGACATCGTTGAACAGGCAGTTAATCAGCTTGTATCAATTTGTATCAACAATGTTGATTCAACATGTTTATTAGTTTTGATGTGTTGCGCTCATATGTCTTGCACATTTATTAGTAACAACTTTAAACGCTTATAACTTTAAAAATACTAAACCAGTTTAAATAAGATTAGGATTATGCAAATCGGCAGGAAAATTAATTTCAAGTGGTATATTTCTTATAAAATAGATTGTATAATGTAAGCGTAAACTGCGAACAAAAAATCGACTCACCCATTAATATATATAAGATATATAAGATGTACTCATACTAAACAAAAGTATCCTCAATCAGAAATAATTAGTCAACCTTTATACAGAAAACAAATGCCTCTGAATTTATGACAGGATTTTTGTGACAAATCCTCGAATAACCTGTCTAAGTTTTGAAAATTTTACTTCGAATAAACTTTTTTTAGCTTAAGAATATTCAAAAAGGCTAGTCAATCCATAAGTACATACGAACACACACATGAAAAAATACATATATAAGTGCTAGTGAGTATAGTTAAACAAATTATTTGAAAAATTGTAAAATTTAAATGTATTCGTTTATTCTTTTTTCTTGCCATTTATCATATTTCGTTTTGTTTCTTTCATTTTTTAAGCTTTCTAAATCTATTGTTTGTGTTATGGTGTTAGGGGATATTACCAAGAGATTTACATGTTAAATGATGAAATATTTTCGAAGAATGAATAACACTTATGTACAAAAGAATTTTTTTTTTAAATAATAACTTCTACTTCCGGATGGAAAATAAAAGGAATATATAAATTTCTGGCTATTTATATATTTGTTAAGCATAGAAACAAGACTTTCTCTGTTTCCTGCACACAATATTAAAACAATCTCTAGCTGTAGTTTCCTGCTAAGCAACTTATCCTTCAATATTCTATCTCGTCCAACTAGAAATTTAAACCCATTGCGCGTGCAATTTTTTTGACGAAATTATGCTAATGATAATCCTTTAAGAATAATTTGTTGCGATTTTTATAATCTTTATCATTTAATTGACTTTTCTGTTAGTGTTAATATTATTAAGAGAAATATAATAGTGTTTTTAAATTCGTAATTGTAATATATTTCTGTCACTTTATTTTAATAGTCTGTAAGGATTTATACCATAGACTTACTTAAATAAATAAATAAAAAAAAATCATCATGTTTGTTATTTATATTTAAAAGTAATGGCCCATAATCATAGTCATAAACAAAGTATGCTTTAAATTTTTAAAGTAGACTTTTTTAAAATTATCAGTTTTGCCTAGCATAGACAAGCAAAAGCCGACTTTAAACGTAAAAGCATATTTTAAAGTTAAAACAAACAAAAGTTGTTTTTAACTATTTAACATCAACTTTAAATGCAACAGCTGTTTGTTGTATACATATAAAATAAAAATTTTAAGCAATTGAAAAATAAGAAAAATTAGATTTTCTCTAGATAAAAAAAATATGTGTACATTTAACAAAATTAGAGCGGATGACTAAGATGAATTTTTTTCGAGATATAGGTTTGACAAAGAAGCGGCACGTTTTATTATTAGTTTAGTGGACGACGAGGAACAAAAAAAAACGAGGCTTACCTATTCCAATAAGCCTGCAAGTTTTAACCACATTGCGGTTACTAGGAAGGAATGCCCATCAAAGTGACATTGGTAAGTGTATACCAGGCTATTGTGTTTTTTCAGCTGACCTCCATGGGATGTCCCAGGCAACTGTTGGTAGAATTATTAAAAATATTTCAAAAAAACTTGCGTTATTGCTTCCGGAATATTTACATGGCAGTAGCAGCTTTTCTGGCACTCACTTTCATTGTTACCCATTGCGATTTCAGCTTAGGGATTTCCCTCTCAAAACCTGCGGAAGCCATGGTATCTCTTATTGTTTTCCATGCTCTCTTTTTTTTATTGATCATGGAAGCGTCATTTCCTTTGTGCTCTACAATTTTAATATGTTCATTTATGCACTCCCGCAATAACTCCCTTTTGGCAGTAGACCAGTTTTTCTCTCTTTCCCTAGGTTTCTTTTATCGAAACAAACAGTTGTTAATAAAGTTAGCACTAGAATATCTTAAAAAACATAATTCTACCTTTTCTATTTCTCCACAAAAAACATTTTTGTTTTAAATTTTTGCACACAAAACACTTGCATTTTCCATTTTTAAGCACCAAAAACTTTTGTTTTTCTTTGCCGCCTTTAATTATTTGCTCTAAAATATTTATATTTTACGCCAGCTGATTAGAGATGACACTTGTTTATGTTTTGATGCAGATTGTATAAAATCGATTATTAAATTTGACGCGGCACCCATTTAAAGTCAGTTTAAGTTAAAACATACTTTAATTTTGATTATAGTTGCAAAATTAATAAAAGCAGGTTTTTAATTTAAAGTTGTTTTTAAAAAGAACCGACTTTACTGTTTAACTATGATTATGGGCCAATATGTTGTAAGGGTACTTAGTAGAAAGTTTTGGATAAATTGGTCAAAGTTATAAGCTAAAAAATTTTCGAAATTAAAAAACCCTTTTTATACCCTTCACCTGTGGTGCACAAGGGTATATATAGCTTTGTCATTCCGTTTGTAATTTCTACAATTTTCATTTCCGACCCCATCAAGTATATATTTTCTGAAAGCTTATGAATAGAGGAGTCGATTAAGCCCTGACCGTCTGCCCGTCTGTCCGTGTGTTGGTTGAAATCAACTTTTAGAAGCAACTATATGTTCCTCAGATCTGTATATGGTATCAATCTCTTGGAAATATCCAGGAATGAATCGCTATTGAAATTCAGCACAATCGCCCCATAACTTTCTGAGATATGAGCAAAAAACCACGACCACCTCGTTTTTTTCACAATTACAACAACAACATACATACATACATACATGTAAAAAACATACCAAACAAAAAAAATTACAAAAAAAAATATTAAAAATAAGAAAAAAATAATAAAAAAAACTACAAAAAAAAATTTTAAAAAAATTTTAAAAAAAATTTAAAAAAAATTTAAAAAATGTATGTATGTATGTATGTATGTATGTATGTATGTATGTATGTATGTATGTATGTATGTATGTATGTATGTATGTATGTATGTATGTATGTATGTATGTATGTATGTATGTATGTATGTATGTATGTATGTATGTTGTTGTTGTTGTGTTAAAAAAAAACGAGGTGGCCGTGGTTTTTAGCTCATATCTCAGTTGTTTATGTGCCGATGTTTCTGATTATCAATACTGATCTACTCCCGAATATTTCTGATATTTTAATACCTCACCCGGGTCCAGGTGATAACGGGGGGATGTCAAAAAGTTGATTTTAACATACTCACGGACAGACTGACAGATCTTAATCGACTCCCCTGTTCATAACCATTAAGAAAATATATAATTTATGGGGTCGGAAATGAAAATTATAGAAATTTCACACGGAATGACAAAGCTATACATATATACCCTTGTGCACCACAGGTGAAGGGTATAAAAAATATATAATTTTAATGGCAATTGACAGCAAGTAATGGTAGCAATGGTAGCATGTAATGAAATTGCCTAGAATATTATAATATGGCATTTGCAACAAAGCAGCGGTTTAAATATCTACACATTTAACCCCATTTAAACCCTTCGAAATGTAAATCAAAGGGGTTAAGACAAGAGAACATTGTAAAATTTAAAATGTTAAATGACGTTCAGAATAAAAAGTCGATTATATATTGTTGAACCCTTAGGTCTGAATTTGGTGGATGACAGTACTTTTCCGAAGATTGCCAACTCAATTTAACTTTAGTTTTTCGTAAAACGTTAGTCAAAATGTACGTACTATGTTAGACATAGTGCAAAAAGTACATAAATGTAGTAGATGTAAATGAGCATCAACTCATAGTCCCGTGAGACATTTATTTATGTCTAGTTGAAGCCGGTCCGCATTGCTGGAACCAACAATATCTTTGTATTGCGTTAATTTTAAAATAAATTCTAACATCGTTGTTAGTGCAAATTTAAAGTTTATTGTTGTTAGGTCAATTTCTTCAATATCTCTTGTTCCGTCGTATGGAACCTTCTAGTACCATTATTAAAACGATTTTATTTTCTGTTTTCTGTTAGAAATGAGATATTATCTCGCGGTGAAAGGTTGAGTATATGTTAGCAGAAATATAAGGGTATTTCCACATTTGGGGTCCGTTTTATTAAAAATACAACCGTCGCGGTCCGGAAGGTAATAAACTGAACTATTTAAAAAATATGTTTAGATACTGTATCAATGGACATATAAAACGAATGTGTTTCGGTGCATTATTTTATTAAATAACAAACAAATGCTTTGAATAAAAACAAGTAAGTACTAAAAGTTTTTACAATATTAATGAGAAAAATTACATCTTGGAGATTTTCATCGGCAAGTCTGTTCCGGAATTTATTTTTAATGAAGTTCATCTTAGAAAATGCTGCCTCACAAAATATGTTGACCCAAACAAAGTGAGAAGTTTCAAGACGAATTTTTTTAGTTCTGGGTATTTATTAGCACAAACAAATTTTATCCAAAACTCTTGACAAGAAAATTCAACTTTTTTGTATTTTAAAATTGTATTTTCTTGGAAATCGATCATTTCCATCTGGAGAGAAGCTTTATTACTTCCGCATAGCTTTCCCTATTACTTGTTAGTTAACGGATCATCACCAAAGGCTGATGTCGAGACGAAAGTATTTCTCACGAATTTGTTGTTACATAATGTAAAATATTTAATTGTTAACACAACGTCCGCATAAAATAGGTCTACGGTCCGGATCCGCACCGCGGGCCGCCAGTTGGTGACCCCTGGTCTTAATATTAAAAAAAACTTATGACTATGAGAGTCGATTAAGTAATGTCCGTTCTGTCAGTCCTTGTGTTTATTGAAATCGAAGAAATTGAAGAAGTAGCGGCACAGATCTGTGTATGGTATAAATTTTTTTTCAAATATCCGGGCAAAAACTGTAGACTATAGTCTATTGTCTATGATCTGGGAGTGAATATCCGCTATTAAAATCCAGTACAATCAACCCATAACATTATGAAAAATAAAAACGACTTTGTCTGCTATTTCTCACATTTTTTCAATAATAACAAACAACTTTCAGCCCTAGAATTATTCAAAGACATGTTTGCTACTATTTGTAAATATAATATGCATTTACAGCAAATCCGCAAAGATATAGGCTGAAAGAATTTTTAAAATTTACATATTTTTTATATTATTAAGTTACTGAAGCTCCTAATTAATTTTTGGACAGGCTAAAGATACTAAAACTCAAGCCGTAGTCTCGAAAAAATACTGCTAAGAAAAACTGACAAATAGGTTGGAAACTAACTGAGATATAAGCACAAAAATACAAATACTTCATTGGTTTTCCTAAAATTTACAAATGAAAATGGATTTTTTAGCTAACAGAGAGGAGCCATATGGGTATAGAAAGAAAAGGTTTGACAAGCAGAATATAATTCAATTAAAATCCTTTATAGCCGCAACCACAAAATGGCGTACAATTTATATATGAGTCAAATCTAGTAATTAAAAATGTGCCAACTTCAACTCTCTCTTAATATTGGTATTTAACAAAAGCGCTTGATCATTAGAAGACAGTAATTTATGAAGAAGTTAAAATTCAAGATGGCGTCTGAAACAAAATAATGGATACATTGATCAAATATAGTAAGTACGGTTTTGCTTTAACCCCGCAATATTTATATCAAATTAAAATCAAATATGGCGTCGAAAATGACAAAGCAAAATGGCATATAAAATTAAATCTGAAATCTGGGCTAAGGTACAATGTGGTCACTATACCTTTGTACATGATAGTGAAAGGGTATTTTCAGATTTGGCACGACCACTTATAGTATTCTCACTTATTTTTAAATATTAATATAACTATTGAATCTTCTATGATTTGTTTTTAGTTTAATTGTTTCCAACAAATAAAGCTCCCACTAAATGTTTGTCGCTGTGTGGTCACTACGGAAATAAAGAGTAGGATACAATTTATTGTGACATATGCCCATATTAAGCAGTATTCACACAAAATCCGCCAATACTATAGAAAAAACTCGTGACAATACCTGAGTTATTTCTATGATTGGATTTACTCGTTATATATATGTATACTAAAATATTTATGAAATCGAATTTTGTGTAAGCGTGTGGTACAACTTGGTAAAATCAAAACAGAAATTGATGTAACGTACAACCAGGAAATAAATTCGGACAACGAGTCCACACAGTATGTAATCTCATTACAACCTCTTCAAGTTATGCCAACGGTCGCATCTTATTATGTTTAAAAACCTGATTTGCGCAAGACTAACACCCTTCCTAAATCCGCGCTTGTGAAAACGAACACGGTCTTTTAAAAATGTTTTTACAAAAGTTTGATATTTAATTGATTGTTATAACTCACTCTCTATGTTTTGTATAAAAAGTAAAATCATGTTAAATATTCAATTTCTTTTACACTGTATTTAATTTGTTTAATACTTTGTAATGTATTTGAATAACACAAATATCAATTATGGGTTTATGTTTGCAACACACAGAGTGTACGTGTTATAGAATTTGATTTGTATAAATTTAATACAAAAAAAAAAAACGGAATAGAATAGACATATATACACACACTTGTGTACATGTAATATCACTAGAAAATTCAAAACTATTTTTTACACTTTTAATGCTAAACATTTTTCTTGTCGAAACAAAAAAAATCTATTTAAATCTTCTACAACGCGCTAACTATTGCTCTTGTAAGTGGCACTAATATCTGCAACAAATATGTTTGGGGATTTAGCTTTTTTGATTTTAGTTTTTCTTTTTTTACTATGCACATGTGTATAATCCCCGAAATTATAATATGCCAGACCTAAATTATTTATTATAATTTTTTTTGTTCATTTTGCTTCAGATTTTGTATGAAATTATTTACTTGGGGTGCTCATAAACATTTAAACATAAACACACACATACTTACATACACATGGAGGATATGTGACGTTTACAGATACGGTTTTTATACGCACTGCATGAATGTTGAAAATAAAACACATACAAACGCACACACGCGCGCAATTTACCCAGAAAATATGCAGCCGTGCAAAATAAATACTGCTACGGACACATATAGGGACAGCCGACAGACGGACATACTATGTATTCCCAAACAACCGACAATACTACAGATAGATTTCAGCAGCAGGAAAAAGCTAAAAGTGATACTAAAGCAAACAGGCAGAGAGTTATTGGCGGGGAAAGAGTATGAATATAAAAGTAAGGCATTTTTAACATTCTATAAGTGATGATGAGATTATAAACCACAACTTACAACATATTTGTTGCACACACTTTTCTTATCTGCGAAATATGGTAGGACCCATACGCCACTACAAATGTTCGCCTGCCATATTGGTTGACTGTCTGACTGGTTGGTTGGTTGGTTGTATGACTGGTGGTTGCCACTGCTGCAGCTCATATCTGTCAGTTTATTTAAGTCTTTTTGTAAAAGTTTAATGGCATTAAGGGCAAAAACCAGAGAAGATGTGTATAAATATTTAAAATTTTTTATACATAAGTTTATGTAAGCATACGACTGTCTGTGTGTCTGAGAGTGTGTGTGCATCTGTGAGATTGTATGAATGTATAATTATATCTTAACATAACACTTTGCAGAGTTACCGGTTTTAAGTACCAAGATATTTTAATACATTTAAATTTAAGGCTAATTATAAAATGTTAATTTATTTATTATTTTGGATTAAGATATTAAAAAAGCCGTATTATTAAATGACGTTCTACGAAGGGGAAATTAAAATGGGAATTCATTAAAGGGTTTTAAGTTTCACACCTGAAATTTCAAAAGGTGCTATTACACGATATGTAATTTACAATAGCACTGGTAAATACGTGACGTATAAAACGTTTCAAACTTTGCTTAAAAACAATACGTAAAACTTATATGAAAAAATTTCAATTAGAGCCGGCATGTCATCTGACAAAGGCTATGCCAGATCTAATTCCATCGGTGTGTTTGAAAGCAAATCACAATTTGAAAGACAAATGAAATTACGTATGACTTACAAATGAAATTACGTATGACTTACAAGTGAATTACTTACAGCATACAAGTGAAATGCTATGAAATTTAAAATTTTCAAATTATTTTCAGCAGGTCACGTAAGCAATATTAGAAATCAAATAGTTAAAAGTCATCGCCGCTTTAATTTGTGAATTTGCTTAAATAATAAAATGAAACTGGTCTAATAGGTGCTACGTATCCTAGGCTCTTCATATTGTAGTGAAAGAAACTGTCTCAAATCTTCTTTTATATTGCGATGGCTGCCAAGAATTATATAAGTAGAGATAACGCTTTCCCGTTTGATGACTTATTTGGCCCACAGCAAGGGTTTCCATTTAACAATTTTCTGATTGAAACCAAGCCGAACAAATTTTGAAGACAACGCATCAATTAAATTTAACGCAAGGTCATTACTAAGTGTATATAAATCTCTTTTATTTATTTTAAATTTATAAGTACCAAATTGCTTCATATCCGAACAAATATAATTTGTGGAAAATAAGTTTTGTACTTGGTTAAGAAAACATAAATAATTTTCACAATTCTAGGTATTGTTTGTATTGTGTGAGAACTGGCAACACTGTAATTAAAATAGGTTAGGTTAGGTTAGGTTAAAAAGGAGGGGCACTAAAAGCCCAAACCCATGACAGGTATGCACTTATGCCCAGTTGGCATGTCGTGCGCTCCATGTGGGAACCGGAATTCCCAATTTAAAACCAAAATCATGCGACCTAGATGAGTTCTCAACTCCGTATAACCTGTAATCACACTGATAAGTTTCATAAGTGTTGGTCTATTCAGTCTTAGAATTTCCTTTGATTTCTCAAGATTTGGGTCACCCCCTAGTATTCTTGTCACCTTATCGACATCAGTGCTTTGCAATTTTCTGACATGTTCCTCCATAGCCCAACGTTTAAGTTCATCCTTAAATCGTTTAAGGGGTTTGGCGTTCTCCAAAGTTATAGTACTCAGATCAGCTCCCATTTTGGATAATTTGTCGGCTTTCTCGTTTCCGATCAGCCCGTGATGGCTTGGTATCCATATTATCTCTAGATGTTCACAATTTGCATATGAGTTTATCTCGCTTGTAATTAAAACAACTTTCGCTCTTTATTATTATTAGCCAATAGAAACACGCGTTGCATAAAGTTTGAGTTTGAGTACAAACATGAGTTGCCAATTTGTTTTATATGTGAAATTTAAAATTGGTTTTGAAAATTGTATCTCATATTTAAGAGCTTGCAACTACTTTTCCTTTGTCTTTTTTTAATAAATAACGCGTGATTGCGGTCATTGGTTCAACATTATCTGGCAATTCATAAATTCATCATGAAAAGGCTGGCACTAAAACGGCTTCAAATTACAAAAATGGGCGTTCAATGAAAAAATTTTGAGCAATATATGGTAAGAATAATCGATCTTTCAGACACAGCGTTCATAAATTTTAATCCAGTTGAAGTTATTTAATGGTAATCTGGTTGTTCACCATGACCAATACATGAACAACAGCCGTGTGTAGCAGTTTGGACAATCCCATTGAAAAACTTTGAAAATAGATTACGAACAGTTTGAGAATTAAAAACGCCAGACTTAAGTTAACGCTTTTAGTTTAGTTGATGGGCTTTGCAACAATTCTGCTGTTTCAGCATCGAATTTTTTTCATTAACGAGGCACAGTTGTGTCTAATGGGATCGAACTAATTAAAATCGCCGCATTTGCGCTGATGACTAACCTTAATCCGCCTTATTGTCAGTGGCGTTGTCGTGTCGTTTTTGTGTCGAAAACGACTGAAATACGACAAGGTCTCATTCATTTAACATTGTCGTAAATATTACACGGTACAAAAAAATACGACAACGCCATTGACAATAAGGCTGAATAGATTCTAGTACTTTCCTTATAACCTCCCGCCCCACAAAATATGCAGTGGTTGGTGTGGGTTATGGGCACATCAAATCATCAGTTAGTGTTTCCTTAAAAATGAAGCCGAACAAAACAAACTGTTAATGTAGTTTGGAGCTAAAAGGGCCAATGTTAAAATATTTACTTTTGAGAAAATTGGAATTGAACTTTAACTTTTATAGATGCTTTCATGGTGACATTGGCCAGCATTTTATTTATGAAGCTGTTCTGGGTTAAGCATGACTTTAGCTGTTTTACCATAATAAAATAGAGCAAGAAAACAAATCTAATGCAATGATTAACTCAAAAGAGCAAAAAAGTGACATTGGCCCTTTTAGCTCCAAGCCAAAGATATATGATAATGGATTTTTATGCCTAAAAAGAAATCATTTCGATGTGCAACTAATTTCGAGTTTCAAAACTATAAAGTGGCCACTAAATCAGGTAATATTCTATTTCTGACTTTATTTGTTATGTAAATCAAAAGCCTCTATCGCTAAGCCAACTACAATTCAAGACTTTAAATCCAAACTTTGCTCAAGCGGTACCAGTAGCAATTCTGCAGAGTGATCAAAATTAGACTTTCTAAATTGAAAAGCGACAGCATGCATAGTCGAGAATTAAATTTTATAAAATAAATTTCAGCGATATTTGACGTCTAATTAGGATTATGCCGGGACATGTAGTAGTTAGAGCGCAAAATTTAAAACCTAAAGACTCTGACCCTGTGTTCGAGTTTTTAATTTAGAGGCTTCAATCCCGTCCAAACAAAGTCACCCAAAAATACAAGAGCCCTTAGATCACTCCTGGAATCAAGGTAAGGTCAGCATTTAAATGATATTTAGGAAAGGCCACCAGAGCAGACGAAAAACTGCCCAAAAAGTCCCTACACCACATAGCCAAAATCTGTACAACTAATCAATCACGAACGAAAAACGTCAGCCTTATCATCCTAGGACAGGCAAAATGAAAGCAAGGCAAGAAAATAATATAATCTGTAGAGAAGCCCTATACTTTTAAAAATAATAAAGATAATGACATTTTAACAAACTATTTTAATTTTCTATACTTTGCATCAAAAGTTTCATAAAGCGACCGAGGTATTGTTCACAATAAATGGCTGCCTAGTGTATCACCTTTCCATCGAACGGTAATCTGATATGATAACAACTAAATGTTTTGGATCATAATTTTGAGAAACTTTTAATTTAGTTACGCCACTTGTACTTACATGTTTCGTTAAGAGCGAAAGCGACACAAAATTTATAAAGTTATAAAGCATTTTAAAAAGGGATCTATGACGATAATAAAGGGACATCCAAATAGTTTGAAAAGATAAACAACAAAATTGCTGTCTTAGCAGTATTAGTCAGGTCTATTATTTAGTTAAATATCTCTAAAAAAAATCTATAATAATTTGTGTAAGTGGCTCGGCTATGGTGCGACTACTTTAGGAAGCAGCGTAATGGTGAATTCATTAGGCGTTTTGTTTGATTAAAATAGAAACATTGTGGAATTATTTTGCATGCGTTAAAGATTTATTTGCGTCACATTATTAGTTCACGTATCTTCCTCATCATATTTTTTGCGCCACCGGATTTTACATGAACACTGCTTTACTTTACGAAGCAATCATTTGCAAACTCGTAAGTATTCTTGAGAATTTTTTTGTTTAATCTTTTCAAATGTCAATAAAATATTGAACGCATCCATCCAGTGAAATGACAAACATTCTTTTGAAAAACACACAATTTTCTATCAATTCACTCGTGTTTACAAAAGCTTATAAATATCGAGCATATTTTTTTTTTATTTGTGTATATATGTGTTGAGTTTTCCTTTCATAATACTCTCACTAATCTAGAAATATTACTTAAAAGATAAACGTTTTTCCACTCGTGTAAGTAAATTTTTCAATAAAAACGAGAGTTTATAGCAAAAATAATTTTATTTTTATGTGGAACAAAAAAAAGATACATAAAGATTAGTAGTGAAAAAACGTATTTATAGACTTGTTCTTTATGGGAAATAAATTTATTTTTTTTTCATTCTTTATATTAAATAGTGAATCAGGCCAATAAATCATAGATTTAAGCAGACAATGGTGGGTGAGAGAAAATAAAAGAGGATAAAGGTTTTATAGAATTCGAGTATGTACTGCTGATTGCTAAAGGAAAATATGTTGGAATTGTGTGTGTTTCTTGAACTAAACATATGATTAAAAAAAAGAGTTTTTAAAACGTTTATTATAGAAAAAAAATGAAATATAAATAACTTTAGAGAGATATTGAAGCGAAGCTTATCGTTAATAGAATTTGAGTGTTTAAATTCTGCAGTAAAAAATTGTTGAGATGTGTTTTAATTTATGCTTTTCTCTTTAACGTAATAGAAACAGGAAAACAGGACATTGGCATGTTGAAAGACAGAGAGAAATTTAATAAAAATACAAACGATATATTTTTATAACATTTCGAAAAGATTTTCTATTTAAGGGAAGTTTTTTTTATTAAATCGTAATAAATATTGACATTTTCAACAAGTTATATATTTTAATGTGAGTAATTCACAAGGGTGTCCTAAATGTCGTATTGTCATAAGTCATAATTTCCCGAAAACCTTTAGACCTTCTTAAAATTTTAAATATGATATTACGACACATAAGACACCTTGTGAGTTATGCCTTCGATCTTTCCTTATCAATATGTTGTTTTGTTCTCTTAAGCTTAAAGTCTGTGGAAGCAAAATTTTGGATAAAATAATTTAAAAAAAAAATTGATATAAAGCTTAAAAAATAAGACAACACAGGTAACAATTTTTAAAAATACAAATATTTTCGAAGGTTTGGATATGTTCTCAAAAAGTAAGAATTTATCGAAACAATAGCTCCTGAAGAACGGTAGAAAATAATTTAATTTTTAATTAACAAAAAAAGGAACTAGGGTGTACCTTCGAATTAACATATTTTGACAAATCCGAACGTAACGATCGCCTTTTTTTTATTTTTCGTTATATCTTCAGCATTTAAAGTAATATGCTAGTGTCTCTGCTTCGAAAGGCCCAAATAGTCGCTCTACACAGAAAAAATTAAAAAAATTTTTTAAATTACCAAAATAATTGAACCAAGCAAAAAAATGTGCAAATTTGCACCTATCACCAAAACGATTATATCAATTACTTAAAATGTTAAAAAGCAAAAATTTGCTTTTTTTTTAATTAACAACATTTTAAATTTTTATTAAAAAATTAATTTAAAAAAAACTCACTTTAAACAAGTTGTTAATCGAATCAATCAAAAAGTTACTTAAAAAATATCAACGTTTTAATCAAATCAATCACTTATGTTATTAATTACTGAACTGAAAATCAATTATATAGATAATTAAATCTATCATAAGAATAATTGTATTTTTGTATTTAGTTGATTACATTATTAATTAAATAGATTAACTGGAATAATTAAAACTTGATCAAAAATTTAATTAAATCGATGATTAAATGAATCAAAGTGTTAATTGAATTATTTTTTTAAATTAATTACAATTTTAATTAAATTAAGTAGTATTATTAAAAAAAATAATAAAAATAAAAAACCTTAAATTAATGATAATTTTAAATGAAAAACAGCAAATTTTTAAAAAAATTTGTTTCATTTATAAAATATTATTTTCTTTTAATTTTTACTTATTTATTTAATAAAATATAATTCTCAGAACATAAATACATTTCTTTTATTTTAAATTAAAGATATTTTTTAAATTGTTTTTATAAATTTTTTCAATATATTTTTTAAAAAAGGTTTTTATTTTTTCGGTCCTTTAAGTAAAATAACAAGAAGAAAATTTAAAAAAGCTTAGCTATTCTTAAAGTATGTATAAAAAACTAATGAACGTTTAGATATTTAAACATACACCATAACTGATTCAAATTTATTTACTTTGTTTTGAACAATTAAAAGATTTCTTTCTTAAACTGTAGTAGCTCATATTTAATAGTGAAAATTTTTAATGATTTTTTTTGAAAACGGGATTTCATTTTGTATAAAATAATTAAACAAATCTGACTCTTGGGGATATTCAAGATTGAAAACGAAAAACATGTTAAAAAGAATGTCAAAAGAATTTAATATATTCCAAAATGGATATTTATAATTATCCAAATAAACATAAACTGATTTTATTTTGTGAAACTTTCTTACCACTAAAAGTTTTTTTTTAAGAATTAATTGCGTTAATTAAGGCCATAATTAAATTTATTCCCGAATTCTATTAACGCCTTAATTGGAAAAAAAGGGTCAATATTTTTTTCTGGGATATGGATAGTTAACCTGAAGAAAAATTTAAAAAAACAACCCCTAGTTTGTGAACAAAAAATAATATTTCTTTCAAAATTGGTTTACAAAAAAAGGTAGAGTGTAAGGGTATACATAGCTTTGTCATTCCGTGTGAAGCTTCAACAATATTTATTTCCGACCCCATAAAGTGTATATCTTCCGATAGCCTATGAATAGAGTAGTCGATTGCCTGTGTGTATGTTGAAATCTATTTTTTAAGCGAACTCAACTAGACTTGAGTACAGTATTAAAATATCTGAATTATTCTGAGATATGAGCTAATACACACGACTGTATTTGTTTTATCCCATGAAAATCCTTAATTTTTCAGCCATAGGATAATTGTAGACACGTTTAAAACTATTTAAAAATATGCTATGCCTCTAGAGATATTCCTGAAAATTTTTTAACAAATCGATCACTAATCGGCAATAAATATATAAAAAAAAATTTAATTTTTGTTGGTCACGCTAAAGACACCAACATATAAGCCGTAGTCTCGGAAACTACTGGTGAGAAAAACGGACAAATCGGTTGGAAACTATGCTCTCAAATACAACTGCATGGGTGTTTTTCTAAAATTTACAAACGAAAATCGATTTTTTCAGTTTTTATGCAACCGAAAGAGCAAATAGGCTATTAAATGAAAGGACATAGTAGCGCAATAAAATATTCTATAATTAATACTCTAATTACTCTATAACTAATACTCTAATAACTCTAAAATTAAAACAAAATGTCAGTCAATGAATTTATAAATGGGTCATATCTAGTTATTCAAAATGTACTCTCTTGATCCCCCCCAATAGTGGTTTCAAATAAAAGGGCTTGACCGTTAACTATGAATAAGTAAAAATTCAAGATGACGTCCTAGATAAAATGGCGGATATATAAGTCATATATAGTAGTTACGGCTTTGTCCTCTATAACCATCAAATGAAAGGTCTTGACTAGTAGAATACAGTAAATTATTAAAAACAAGTGTAAAATCTAAGATGGCGTCTTAAACAAAATGGCGAAAAATTTTTTATATTAACCCCATCCATATGGGAATCAAATTAAAACGCATGACTAGTAGAATACAATAAACTATGTAAAAATTCAAAATCAAAGATGGCGTCAGATATAATGAAGAAAATGAAATCTTGGCTATTCTTTTAAGTGATCATTGACCTATGTACATGATACTGAAGGATACTATAAAATTCACCACGGCCAAATATAGCACTCGATCTTTGTCTCAAGTTCTTTTCAAAAAATATGTAACGGCCCGAAAAAAAATAAAGATTCGAACGAAACATGTTTGTAAGGGAGAAATGTAAAAGTTTTTCTAACACACTTAGCTTACGAAAGGCATGTCATTTCTATGAAAAGTTTCTGCTTTGAAGCATTATTTTTTACAGCAAAATGTGCGCTTTTTAAAGCTTATTTTATTTTACAAATCAGCTTTGTAGCAAGGGAAGAATGCATACACTTGTAATTGATTAATTTGTAGAATTTTTCACTTTCACTACTACAGGAAAGGAAAGCTATTTTCGAAGCGAATATAAAAGTACATTTTAAAATTGAATAAATTTACTTCGAAAAACTCGATTTTTTGTTACTGTTTGCTAATTTTAAAATATGCCTTGACGTGAATAAATTTTTTTTTTAAGTTTCACAAGGCACGCATGACGAGTAAAATATTATCATTTTATAATTGAATTCTGGGTGCCCCGGTGGACTAGTCAGTAATGTGCTGGTCTGTTAGTTTGGGGGTTGCGGGTTCGATTCTCGCCAGAGACTCTGGACTGGTCTGCTCCTCTTTCTCTTCTATTCTTTTTCTATTCAAGTATTCTATTCATATGGAGCGCACAACATGCCAATTGGGCATAAGTGTATGCCTGTCGTGGGTTTGGGCTTTTAATGCCCCTCCTTTTCAACCTAACCTAACCTAACTATAATTGAATTAGTAACTCGTTATTACGGAAAATTACGCAAATCCTAAAGCTTATAGACCCATAAGCTTAACATCATTCTTATTGAAAACCATGGAGCGTATCGTCGATGGAATGGTCAGAAGACGATTACTAGGCGATTCAATGAGATTTGGACAACACGCCTATATCAAGGGCAGATCTACTGAGACTGCTCTTCAGGAGGTTGTTTATCATATAGAGAGATCCTTCGACCTGGGTGTGTATACCATGGGCGTATTCATAGACATAGAAGGAGCTTTCAATAACGTAATGATGTTGCGATACTGATCAGGGGGACGAATCCAAATTCTTTATGTATGAGAGCAATGGAGGCTTTGAATATATCCCATAACTGGGCGAAGGAGCGAGGGCTCAATGTCAACCCGGAAAAGACTGAAATCTGTTTGTTTACAAGAAAGAGGAAGATACCGGTGCATAGCTATCCCATCTTTCGGAATAAGACAATTAATATTGATAAGAAGGTCAAATACTTAGGAATAGTACTTGATTGGAGACTATCCTGGAAGGACCACATTGAATGTAAAGTGGAGAGAGCTCAAAGAATATGGGCCCTCTGCAGAAGAGTGATTGGCTACAATTACGTACGCTTCGTTAGTGTGGTGGACATCCTTAGAGAAGAAGGTGAATATAAAACCTCTTCAAAAGATTCAGAGACAGTGCTGCATTAGTATTTGCGGCGCCATGAGGACCACATCGACAATGGCCATTGAGAATATATTTTATTGAGATACAGGTAAAATATAAAGCGGCCTTAGCTGCCACAAGATTAATGGCAATAGATGAGTGGCTTATAAGAGAACATAAGACCAGATACCAAAGAATAACGGATATCTTACCGATGGGAAATATTACAGAATTAACATGTGATAAAATCCCGATGAGATATGAGAATATTAACTGCATCACCATTTTACCGGAAGAGGGAGAATGGGATGAGATAGTCAGGATGGGAAACACCCACGGAATCGATCTTTACACAGACGGTTCAAAGATTGGTGACCAAACTGGAATGGGCTTATACGACATAAGCCGAAATAGAGGCAAATACTTCCGTCTACCAGATCACAACACTATTTTTCAGGCTGAGATCATGGCGATTACGGAAGGAATTAAATGGATAAAGGAAACGAATAGCGAAACTCCGATTCGTATCTTTACGGATAGCCAATCAGTGATTAAGACATTGAGAAAGGAGAAAGTTGAATCCCGGAACGTTTTGCAATGCAAGAGTGAGATAAACTCATATGCAAATTGTGAACATCTGGAGATAATATGGATACCAAATCATCACGGGCTGATCGGAAAAGAGAAAGCCGACAAATTATCCAAAATGGGAGCTCTTTTGAGTACTATAACTTTGGAGAACGCCAAACCCCTTAAACGATTTAAGGATGAACTTAAACGTTGGGCAATGGAAGAACATGTCAGAAAATGGCAAAGCACTGATGTCGGTAAGGTGACAAGAACACTCTGGGGCGACCCAAATCTTGGGAAGTCAAAGGAGATTCTGAGACTAAGTAGACCTACACTTAGGAAATTAACCGGTGTAATTACAGGTCATACAGAGCTGAGAACTCATCTAGCTCGCATGGGATTATCTGAGGAGACGACATGTAGAGCTTGCGAGGAAGAGGATGAGACCCTGGTACACTACCTCTGTCATTGTCCTGCGTTTGGGCATATTAGGCGCGAAAATTTTACAGTAGATAACATGCCGAACTTGGAATACCTGGGGAACTCGAACTGGAGATCCATAAGGCGTTACATTGAGGGGACTGGTTTCTTGGACTAGTCCGTTATTTATGGGAAATTATGTTTATGGTTTTTTGTTTGGGAATTCCGTTTTCCACATGGAGCGCACAACATGCCAACTGGGCATAGGTGCATACCTGTCAAACCCATGGGCTTTTATACCCCTCCTTTTTAACCTAACCTAACCTAACTCGTTATTGAAGCCTGTGATTTTCGTTTTAGCAAGAAGGAGCTAAGGAACTAATTGAAAAATTATTTTAGTGAGTAGATTTCGCGTTCCTATTCTGTCACTGTTGTACAAAACCTCTTGTTTTTTTACTTTGAGTACAGTAAAGTCAAAAGTCTTGATCGCTAAGCCACCTACGGTTTACAACTTAACAACCAGCACTTCTCCCATAATTTTCACAATACCAATAGCTATGCTAGAAAAAGTGATCGAAAATTGATTTTTTTTTTGAGTAGAGCACCTAGAGCATAGTGGCGGCTAGCATTTTACAGAAACTATCTCTAAAAAGAAAATGCAATATAATGTTCTTTTGGGCCATTATAGAGATTCCGATATAAATTTTGATTACTCACAAAGTCACGACAATAAAGTGTTTATATAATTTTTTGCAAAGCGTGCAGGAAAGATGCATGTTGCAGACTTCTGAAATGAAATTTTTTCTGACAGCAATATATGGTGTTTCCCAATTTGTCAGAGCTTTATAATGCACATATCATCTGAAAATGTTGTTCAATAAACTTTTGGAACATCTTAAAACTAATTAAAAATAAGTTGGTAAGAATTAGCAAAACAACATTAGGCATGTTCGAAAATTTTCTCAAATAACTCGTGTTTAAAAATTCTTCTTTAAATTCAGTCAATTTAACAAAAAAACAGACAGTTGAATCAAATTAGCAGTTGCCATTGAATAGTTCACTTACTTCGTTTCTAGTTGGCTAGTGAAGTTTGAACAAATTTCGTTTGTTTTGAACACATTGTCCATTTTTGTAAAAAAAAAAAAAATATTGATGACACAAAAAATGCATTGTTGTTTTCATATTTCTTCTCTATCTTTATTTCTTTCACTTATAAAAAGGGTACATTTATTATTTACTTTCACAGCATATGTTAATTTATTATTGCGTTGAATTTTTGATGCTTTAAAAAAACTCGAAAACAATATAATAGAGTTGAGTGATGAAAATACAAAAATCATTTTCGTGGATCTTAAAAATCGCATTTTCAAAAATAAACAAAACTTAACTTACTGCCTTACAATTTTCAAGGATTTCTTTTTACACTGAAGTACCATAACGTGCATAATATTACCTGTAAATAGAAAGAAAAAAAATTTTTCATTAAATATTTATGAAATATTATTAAAGCGCCTAAAATTTAATCGAAATCTTATTCATATAAATGCTATCTATTAAAGAAAAAAATTAATCATACTTAAATACTCCTGCTTTGCAACAAATCAAAATAATTTTAACTTCTCTAGAGATTTTGAAGCAATAAATTCCTTAAAACAATTTAATTGTTTTGGTTTTCTTCTTGCCTCCTCCTTCTCGTCAGTCTGATTCCACTAAAATTAAATAAAATTGTCTGTCGAAGATTAGCACTTTGCAAATAACACAAAACATCCGATTTGATATGAAATTAGAGTCTCTGTGGTTTAATATCAAGGTCCTTTTCTTTATTGCTCTTCATGCATTTAGCAACAGCAGAATTCTCTAAACATAAACACCCAAACAATTGTGTGAAAAACAAATATGACAAAATTTTTACAGCTAATTGTAAATGTGCAAAAGAGATAGAGAATGAGAGGGAGATAAGGCAAATAAATGTTTACCAAGACTTTTTACATCTTCTGCGCTGTTTTTTTTTGTTTTCTTTCCATTTAAAATCTCTACAGAGTTCACAAAGCTAATGTGCAAAATATAAAAAAAATTATGATAATAATTATTATTTTCTATTGGTTTGCGTAATAGAGAAAAAGGTGAGCACTAAATGGCATAAGTGGCAGGAACATAACAGCAACAAAACTAATTATCATATGTAGCAACAATGGGGTATTACCCCAGAATTTTTCTGCTAAACCACTTGGGGAGAAGTCTGTATTTAACTGCTGGCTTCTAGTGCCTCAATGATAATCAATGTAGGCCTTTGTTGTATTAATAAAAAGAATTAATCGAAGATGAAAATGGGAAATTTAGCAAAAATTCCTATAAAACAAGAACTTGACAAAAAAATAATTAAAATTTTTATACATGGTGGTCCAACAAAAAAAACACGATGTTAACTGTAAATAAAATAACAAGTTTTTAGAAAATCATCTTTAATTTTTTTTTATAATTTAAGGATCTATGACAAATACACTGGAAAACAGCATGTCTGTTGCATGAGATTTTTTAGATGAATCTGAATAGTTTTTCCACTCTGATTTCAAAAATATATGCCGTTTTCATGTAGCAGCTCTAGCTTTGGAGTTATAAAGTGACAGGATTTTTAATTGAAAATGCACGTAGTTCAAGTTTAAAAAATTTATTAAATGTATTCTAAATAAAATTTCCTTTATTTTGATTTCTAGAGTGGAATGTTGTATGAGTACTATTTTGAATACTCCAACAATAATCTGCCATCATATGTTCATTCCAGTGCCCTTGATACCTCTCCTCCATTGTGCGACCATCCTGGCTTAAGCGCTCTCCTTGTTCCTCGCTTAGGTCCCCGAGATTTTTAGGAAAATAGTCTAGATGGCTGTGAAGGTAGTGAAGATTAATACTCATGTTGCATCCATGCCGCTGGAAGTGTATCAGCAACTGTTCAACGTGCTGAATGTAGCCGTCATATTTCCTATTGCCCAAAACATTCCTAACTACCCAAACAAACTCTTCCCATGCACATTTCTCGACAGCTGTCATACGGTTGATGAAAATTTTATCATCTATCAACTTCCTTATTTGAGGGCCATCAAAAATACCACTTTTGGTTTTTTCACTACTCAATTTTGGAAACACTTTTACAATGTATTTGAAAGATTTGCCACTTTGTTAAGAGCTTTTGGGAACTGTTTTATTAACCCCAGTTTTATATGCAAGGGAGGCAATATAATTCGGTCCCTGGATAGTAGTGGAACATTAATTACATTTTGCTTGCCGGGAATCAAAGCTTCCCTAGAAGACCAGTCTCTCCTTGTCCAGTGCTTAGCTTCTGTAAATCCTTTTCCCTGTTACGGTAGTGCGATATCTTCGTTCCTGTGGTCAACAAATTTCTTTCTTTCAATCGGGAAGCTAAAATTGCTGATGCCGTTTTAGAAAGTCCAAGGTCCCTGATCCAGAGATTTAGATCATCTTGATTAAGTGGTCGGGGACTACCGTAGCAATCAAAATCACTGTCGCTACAACTGTCGTCGTTTTCGGTTTGTCCTTTGCACTGGTCTGAATTTTTCGAAGATGTACATGGGTGCTGTGGTGTTGATGTGTCACTAATACTCAAGACTGGTCTTATGGCAGATTTTAAGTTTGGATATATCCACTTAGAGCAATTTTTATGGTTTATTCCTATGATTTTCGTTACACAGAAATAACAGTCGTCATGATGGTTGGATGGTTCACGCCAAATCATAGGAGCTTTGTACTTAAAAGTGGGTCGGTCTTTTTTTGTTTGCCCACAGTCGCAAAGATTCAACACATGCTTTACATACCAAACTTGGTATCCAAGGTTTAGCATTTGACGGCAACGGAAACGCACAGTAGTCTAAGTATGGCTTTTTCACAAAGTCCGACACATTTAAACGAAATTTTTGGAACATATATTCTCCACAAATAACACAAAACTAATCAGGATTATTTAAACACTTCCTTCTTGAGGAAGACATACTGAAATTTATAAACGAACTAGTTAAGTTACACCGCTATTGATATAAACTACCGACTACTTATGTAAATTTAAGACGGTACCTGTATCTCACTAACTGGAGCTGCTACAAAAAATTTTAGGGTAGATTTGAAAAAAAAAACTTTATGCAACAAAAAAAGTGTTATTTTGTTGCTTTGTGTTATGTGTGAAACAAAATAGCGGCAAAATGCTCACCACGGCTTCGGTGGCATACTTCTAGCCGATGGCTCATACTTTCAATGACACTGAGACATAATTGAGATTCAATGTCGTTAATATTCCCAGCTCTTGAATTATTATTGGCGTATTGACGCACACTTTTTTTTAAATATCCCCAAAGAAAGAAGTTCAGTGGTGTCACATTACATGATCGTAAACGCCAATTAACGACGTGAGAGAGCACGACCATTGAATATGACTGTGGGGCAAGTGGCAACATTATGTATGGAACCACATATCGTCTAGGTCCATATTCTCAATTTCTACAATTCTGCTTGTGATGAAAAAGATTTTCTTTGTAAAGTGACGAAGTGCACGAAATGATTGCCCCTATTTTCGTAAAACGCTTAAACAATCCTAATGCGCTGCTCAATTGTGTGACTCTCCAAGGTTGAATTTGTCAAACACAAAAACAAAGAAATGTTAAACTAAATCGAGCAAAAAGCTTGACGCTAAGGTATGACTCATAGTTTTGATGTTTTCGAAACTTGTTGATCTTCTATACAACCAAAATACTCTCTTTGCCATCTAGGTCTAGGTGCACAAAGGTCGCAACGTGTGTGCCTTGCTTTACACTGAAATGTGGTCTGATAAAAGAAGAAGACTGAATTTCTGCAGCAGAGCTCATGCATTAGCGGCCAACTGCCCAGCAAATGGTAATACCCATTGCAAAGAAAAATCTATCTCTAGTCGATCTATTTGTTTGTTTGTTTAAAAAGCTCTCCGCATAACTATTTCCTGTTACTTGCATTGATGTAAAGTTTCTGCTCCTACCCATAATCCCTTTTCCCTGACACCATTACCAAACCAAAGCACTACATGAGTGATGGTTAAAAAAAAAATAGGCACAATAAACAAAAATAGTTTTCAAAGTGAAATTAGAGTAGAGTGTAGCCCTAAAGGAATTCCTCTCCAGACACGTACATCCTTTTTAATGAAATTTACAACCGTTGCCACCATAACACCCTCAGAAAGACAGTAAGTTTTGAGGTGAATGTAATTTGGTTTTTGTTTTATTAAAAAAAAATTTAATGAAATGTTTGTGTCTAGTAGTTTTTATACCCTTCACACAGTGAAAAAGGGTATATATAGGTTTGTCATTCCGTGTGAAATTTCTACAATTTTCATTTCCGACCCCATAAAGTATATATTTTCTGAAAGCTTATGAATAGAGGAGTCGATTAAGCCCTGACCGTCTGTCCGTCTGTCCGTCTGACCGTCTGTCCGTGTGTATGTTGAAATCAACTTTTTGAAGCCCCCCGACATAGGTTGGACCCGGGTAAGGTATTAAAATATCAGAAATATTCGGGAGTAGATCGGTATTGAAAATCAGAAACATCGGTACATAAACAACTGAGATATGAGCAAAAACCCACGACCACCTCGATTTTCTTTTCATAAAAACAACATTACAACAACAACATACATACATACAAACGTGTATACTGGTTAGAGAAAACGTGGCATCGAATCCCAGCTGAGGCAAAAAAATTTTTTTTTAAATTTTTTTAAAATTTTTTTTTTTAATTTTTTTTTTATTTTTTTTTTATTTTTTATTTAATATATTATATATATTTTTATTATTTTTTTTTATTTTTTTTTTTTAATTTTTTTTTATTTTTTTTTTGTTTTATATATATTATATATGTATATAATAATTTTTTTTTTTTAATTTTTTTTTTAAATTTTTTTTTTTTAAATTTTTTTTTAAATTTTTTTTTTGTTTTTTTTAACATACATACGTGAATTTACTGTTATTGCATGACTACACGTTGTGAAGGGTATATAAGATTCGGCACGGCCGAATATAGCGCTTTTACTTGTTTTTTATTTATTTCTACTATTTTTCCTTATTTTGTAGTTTTTGTTGGAAACTTAATGGAGTTTGTTGTATTATGTTAATAGTATACCAGGTGTTGATAATTTTATCTTTTACATTAAATGTATGTATGTGTTTTACTGTCTAGCGAAGACAATGAATTTGTCATTTGTCTTTCCGTGGTTTTTATTTTTACTTTAAAAGAGAAGTTAAAAGAAATTAATTTAAACTGTGGAAAGTACCAGAGGGATACTACAATGTTTGTAAAGGCATAACATTTCAGTTACATACATATATTCAGTATGTAGAGATAAGGTTCGATAAATTCTATTTTTAAAATTAATATTCAATATAAAAATTAATTACTTAACATTTTTAGTTTTCAAAAAATAGGATTACGTATGTCCTTATTTGTAGACAACATTTAAAATTAACACATTTTATTGGTTATGCTTATTTCGCTAAATATTTGCTTACTGTGAACATCACTTTCTGTGTGACTTGTCCTTTTTATAATAACTATTCCCAATCCCAACTTTTGATGAATTCACAATGACATTTTTCAAGTTTACTCCTTCAAAGATCTATATTCACTTAAAACATCTCTCCTATAGACATGCAAACACTATTGCCATCATAAATAATATGATCCTTGCATGTAAAAGCCACATAAACATTAACGACAAAAATATAAAGAATATAACAAAGAGACACGATTACAATATTGTCATCATACATCACATGCACAACAAAACCACAACAACGGGAAACATTACAATCAACAGCATTAACATCTTCATACAGAGTAATAACTTTAGAACGTAGAAATGATTTTACGAAAGAAGTATGTACCCTGTAGATTTTTCTTAATGCAATTTTGAGAATATTTTTTCCCTTAAAATTTTTTTTATCTCGTTCAATGCAAATAAAAGTCAAATGAATCCTTGCAGTCTGTATGTTGTAATCAGTTTGCGTGACATAATAATAGTTTTTTTAAATGCACATTCTCAAAAATATCATGTCTCAGAAATATTTTTGGGAACTGTTGGGTTTTAAACTATTTGTCTGCATATGCTATTGAAATAGTCTGAATGACAAGCTGTGACAAAAATAGATTTTTTAAGATATTTGATGCACTCAAGGAATAAAACTTGTGAGTTTTGTAAGTAAAGGTGTATGATTACACTCGGTAAAATTTAATTAAAAGCTGTTGTTTCTTATCTCTAGCACCAAGCAAACACAAAGTCCAATACTTAAACTATGATTGGCCAATGATATTTTTATTTGAATGTAATAGACCTTTGATAACGTTACAAACTTGATTATAAATTGTTTTGGGTTAGCATTACTGGCGTAGATAGGCATGTTTGAAAGGCTTTAAGCCTCAACCGACAAAATTTTATTTTCTTTCTCTGCCTGCTTTATAAAAATCATTAAATTAATTTTAATTCTTTAAGGCCAAATTTCTTATCATTCCTAGATACACTGCGCTGTATAACTATAATGCCACGTAATTTCTACCACTTCCACATGTTATTGCGACAAAACCTTAAAAAAAATATTAGGGATTATCAGTTATGGAGATCGAAAGGTTTTTATTCAAACAGTTTTTTTTTCTAAAACCGGTTATTTTTAAGTATACATTTTTCGAATATCCAAAAAACCGGTTATTAAAAAAAAATTTATAAGTTGTATACTAGGGGTACAACCAAAATAAGGCCCTATCACCACGCTGCAGCCGATGTTGTGCTGAAACCGAAAAATGTTTCCTCAGGTCATTTCGGAACAAAAACGTTCCGCGTCGAAGCCGATTTCTGGAAGCCCTTTAAGATTTTTTTTTATTTTATCAAAATGTTTTATTTTATAATTATTTAACTATTTACATTTCTTAATGTAATTATATGATTATAATCAAAATCACAATCTAAAAACTATATTTGTTAAGTGAACTTTGTTATTTTTTTAGAACTTACTGATCCCAAACTAATTGCATTTGACGGGAACCTTTTTTATCGATATCGAAAATCTAAAGATGCAGTTCTTACTGTTTTTTTATGCACTACATGGTATGGACAGAGCCATTTTGATATTTTCAAAAATTGTAAAAAATTTGTATCCCTATTGTATACGTTACTTTTATTGTATTTTTTAAATAATTTAATTGCTGTGTTACTAATTATTTGAATAAAATCGATTAACCAGTTATTGTTTAAATTCTTAAGCGAAACTCTTTTTTTTAATAGCAGCTATTCGGTAAAAGCCAAAAACCGGTTTTTGAAAAAGTCGAATAATCGATATCTCTAATTACATCACAGTATAAAAAAACATTTAAAAGAAACTGTGATTCGTGGGTAAAAGACAACAGCAGAACATATAAAACAATATTGTTGATTGCATGCTTGCGCGAATTATATAATTAATAAAAAACAAGGACGTAATTATACATTATTTAAAGCCAGATTTATTTGAAATTAATCATTCGACAGATTTGAGTAGAAATTTTACATGCGTTTTGTTATTGTAACAAAAACAATTTATATGCGAAATTTCTTCTTAAAGCACTCACTAGGAATCTAAAAACAGCATAATATGTCGGGTTTATTTGAGTATAATAGTAATTTATAATATTCGGTTCACGTTCGTATCAGTGTTCTTTCCATTTGTGGGTTCATACATTTGATTTTTATACCCTGCCCCTGTGATTTGTAATTTCTGCAATATTTATTTGTGACTCGATAAAGCATATAATTATTTTTTGCATTATTATCAGTAGGTGAGTCGATTAAAAGATGTACATCTGTTCTTGTGTCTGTTGCAATCAATCTTTTTAAGTAGTCACAAGTTGCACATACTCGCATGTGGCATCAAACTTGCAGAAATATTCGGGAGAAAATCGGCATTGTAAATTAGTCAAATCGATGCACAATCTGCTAAGATGTAAGCAAATTAACATGACTCTCTTCGATTTTTCGGCCATTTTTAACACAAAAAAGGATTAAAATTTTTTGTCCTTAAATAACTTATAGACATGTTTTTTATTAATAGAAAGTTTTGGGCAAATCACCAAAGTTATAGGCAAAAAAATTGGACATTTATTTAATAATTTCCCAAAGCATCTCATTTATTTTTGAACACGATATTGACATCAACTTACAAGTTGTAGTGAAAATACTTCCACAGAAAAATTTTAAAATCAGTTCAATACAGAGTGAGATATTAGCACCCACCCAATAGAACTGCTTTGGGAATTTTGCTTAAGTTTACGAATGAAAATTAAATTACTTTTTAGCTTCCAGAGGGTCTGATTTGTGAAAGTCAAAATGGTGTCCGAAACCAAATGGCGGTTATATAGGTAAAATAGAGTAACTACACTTATATCCCGTTGAGCAATATAATGAAAGGACTTGATTTGTAAAATATATAGAAATCCAAGATATCGCAATAAAATGGCTGATATATGGGTCCAATCTAGTAATTAAAAATAAGGGCTTTCAGCATTTCCAATGTGGGTGTCAAATAAAATGATCCAAAACAAAATAAGGTATGCATTTTTTTTCTTAACCCATTTGGCTCCGAAATTAAATTTTTATTTATTTGTTATAAAAAAAAGTTGATTTTTACTGTAATTAAAACCCACTGATTTCAAAAATCTGGTAAAAAAATTTTCCCCATTTTCCCAGAAAAGACTATTCGAATTTTGATCACTGGCGCTTAGTCTATACATATGTCAGCTTTGTATACAAGTGAAATGTTTGGATTTATTTGCTGTTTTGTTAAGTTATTTTATTTGCTTCAAATTAATATCCCTGTCATCATCATCAAACCAATTGGCTATTTTTTGGTATAAATCGTTCACAGGCAAATCCTTTTTACGTGTACTCATACATACCAATGCAAGGCACAAAAAACACTATATAAAACCAACAAAACACTCGAAAATCACTATTATTTAGTATAAAACACATAAAATATTTACCTTTTCTTACAACAAATTTATTAAAAATAAGTCAAAATAATCGACAAAATAAGAATTTAACCAAGAGGTATTTGTTTATATAAATGCGCCTCATATAATACATAAATAATAAGAAATGTCAGTCAAGTAACATCGTCAGTCAGTAGCTATAGGATAAGAGCCAGCGTTCGAAATTTCGAACAGTCAAGTTTACACAAAAATGGAATGAAACATACGAATGCAACACGTTTGTTTTATAGTTTACTAGAAAAGCCCGGCGCGCGTTGCTACGCCCCTTAATGAATAAAAATGCATTCTGAATTTAAATTAAATATCAAGTGGGAGTGGCACTGCCCACTTTTCTAATTACGAAACTGTATAGTAATCCCCAAATTCGCTCCAGAGCAAGTACCTCAAAAAAATAATTTTTTTATGGGCGTGGCACCGCCTACTTTTTTAATCACGAAATTATAAACTCATGAGAGTTCAATATGTGTGCAAAGTTTCAGAAAAATCGGTCAAGTGCAAGAAGCTTAATATTATAACTTTTTTTATGGGCGTGGCACTTCCCACTTTTCTAATTACGATATTTTATTATGATGAAAGCTCAATATGTGTGTGCAAAGCTTCAGAAAAATCGGTGAAGTTCAAGTACCTCAAAATTAAAACTTTTTTTATGGGCGTGGCCCTGCCCACTTTTCTTATCACGAAATTATATACTCATGAGAGTTTAATATGTGTGCAAAGTTTCAGAAAAATCGGTCCAGTGGAAGTACCTCAAAATTATAACTTTTTTTTTATGGGCGTGGCCCTGCCCACTTTTCTAATCACGAAATTATAAAGTCATTATAGCTCAATATCTGTGCAAAGTTTCAGAAAAATCAGTCTAGTGCGAGTACCTCAAAATTAAAATTTTTTTAGGGGCGTGGCCCCGCCAACTTTTCTTATCACAAAATTATTATTATTTTTATCATGACAACACAATATGTGTGCAAAGTTTCAGAAAAATCGGTCAAGTGCAAGTAGCTAAAACTGATAACTAATTTTTATGGGCGTAGCCCCGCCCACTTTTTTCCACCCATAAACACTCCCTGGTATGTGTACAACAACTTGCCAAAGTTTGAGTCCGATCGGTTTTACAGTTTCGGAGTCTATAGCTAACACACACACACACAGAGTTTCACTTTTATATATATAGATAAAATAGATAAAATACATATATATAATGGCAATAATTCCGTATCACTATTTTTAATTTAATTTTTTTTTTTATATTTTTAAAAATCAATTAAAAGTGCCTAAAAATATTGGTTATGGAAATTTACCCCTAGCATCGTGGAGGGAGGGGGCGGTCATAAGGAGAAACTTTTTTTTATTTGCTAAGATATATAAGACTTAACACTTATATCAAGATTTACATGAGATTTGACCTTTTTCATACATAAATATTTTTTTTAAAAAAAAAAAAAAAAAAAAAAATGGGTTAACAATGACAATATTGGCATCAAATCATCATAAAAAAACTGTGTCCTGAATGCAATACAAAATGGCGTATATTACTAAGGGTTTGGACAAAAATTATGTTCAATCTGAAATCAATGAGGTAATTTTATTTTATTTTGAAAAACCCTGTACTCAAATCATGAGTGGTACGAACCTTACAAACGAGTACAATTTAATGCCTTTGAATGCACTTAATGCTGAGGATTGGAAGCTTTTAAAAATGACAGTTAAAAATCAGTTGATCAGTACCCAGATTATCGTGAATCCAATTTCAATATGGTATGGTAAATAATATCATTGGACGGACGTTTGCAAAGTAATGGCTGCACTCTAAAAAAAAGTTAGTAAGATGAGAGCCATTTCTAATTAAATGTTACACTAACAATATAAAGGGTCCGCCATTTAAAGTTTTTTTTTTCAACTAGTGCTTATTTCGTGAATGCTTAGCTCATGTCTGATTTGACAGATAATTAGTTTTATCCTTCGGCTGAACGAATATGGTTGTGTATACGCTTCGCTATGTGGGCCTGCGATCGACTTACAGAAGATGCCGATTTTGCCAAACAAATCATCTTTTCAGATGAAGCTCATTTTGATCTTGGCGGGAATGTAAACAAGCAAAATTGTCGCATTTGGGGCACAGAAAACCCGAACGCATACATTGAAAAGCCGATACACCCAAACCAAG
This sequence comes from Phyto melanocephala, assembly GCA_941918925.1. NCBI lineage: Eukaryota > Metazoa > Arthropoda > Insecta > Diptera > Rhinophoridae > Phyto > Phyto melanocephala. Next base: position 31,266,208 of record OW799237.1, on the reverse strand, counting down.
ACACTGTTTGGTGCGGATTTTGGTCCAGAAGCATAATTGGGCCATTTTTCTTCGAAAATAAGCAAGGAGTGGCCGCAGTCAATGGCGATCGTTATCGGGCCATGTTGAACGAATTTTTGTTTACAAAAATTAAAGAGGAGGATATTGGCAACATTTGGTTTCAACAGGACGGCGCTACGTGGCACACAGCCGAAGCTACACTCGATGTTTTGCGCCCTGTTTCAAAAAAAAATTATTTGGCGGACCCTTTAGTACACTTAAACTCTCCAACTTTTAAAAAGAATATGTATTCATTTTGAAATGCTACTACTGTGAAGAACCCCAAGTTGATAAAGACGTTGCAAACACACGTATTTTACACCTTAAAATGCAACAAAATTTAACCATTATGACCAATTAAAGACCCTGTATTTAATGTGAAGAGTTTTATCCTAGTTTTATGTCAGTCCAATATTCATATATTAAATATTTTCAGATACATTTTTTCACAAATTATTTCAAAGTAAAAGTTGAAAATTTTATACACGGTATTATGATACACTCTTATCATTATTGAAATATTAAAGAGAATCAATACAAGTAAGACTCACTCACATCCTTTCGTAGCTGATTGTGTGGTGGATGCAGAAGCATTTAGATTATAATAACAATGAAATGTTTTTTTTTTTTAAATACACAATAATCATATCATTTTGAGAAAAATTACCATTTTGGTTGTTGTAAAATAAACAATTTTCCATATTCTGTTTACTGAGGTTTTACAATTCAACAGACAAGAAAGAAATTTACAGACGATTTATCAACACCACTAGAAGAGTATAAAATACTTTTATTATCTGTTTTTTTTTCAATTTAATTTACAGTTGTCAAGGAGTGTTGTAAGAAATTTAATTGATTTTTCTTTAAAGTGTGGTTAAAAGGTAACAAAAGGAAAATGCTTTAAAAAAGAGAGAAAAAAAGAATAAATTACTGGAACTTTTGCATGTCACATAGGTAATAAATAGAAGGAATAAAATTTATCCAAGTGAATGATTTTGTTTTAAATTTTATTAATTAAGATTTTCTATGTTTAGTTTTATTTTGATTTATTTTTTTCTTATGTTTTTTATTATCAATATTTAATTGTAATTTAAGGCTAAAATATTGCATATGAAGTAATTGAATAAAAAAAAGCAAAAAAACAAAATCGTAAATTATTTCTTATACCATAGAAGCATTCATCATTAGAAACATGTCAGTTTTTAATAAATACCAGTGCTGTCAACCCTAGACAATTATGCAATTGTCATTACGATCTCATCTTAATATCTTTCTCGTAAATTTTTTCTGGCATTGACTGCTGAACCAGTAGAATTTCCATTTGTTTTCCATTGTCCATTGTCTTTTTAAAAGGGCTGAGAATTTATATTTATTAAAAATTTTTTTTATTTTAATTCATAATCGTAATGCAAATACATGCACAGCCAGACGGAGACAAATAAAAACTAAAAGCGTATTAAAATGCTAAAACACTCCCATGTGTTATAAACATCATATACAAGAAAGGAGTTGTTCTCCATAAAAAATAAAAATAGAAAAAGCTAAAATATTTCTTACAGAATTACGTGTTCATCTCTTCAAAGGTAAATAAAGGGTGTCCTCAAATGAACGATACAATTGAAGTACATAGAAAATATATTTTTCTATGAACGTTACTTATTGTTTATTTATCTTCTATCTATATATATAAAAATGAAACTCTGTCTGTGTGTTAGCTATAGACTCCGAAACTTGAAACACGATCGGACTCAAACTTTGGCAAGTTGTTGTACACATGCCAGGGAGTGTTTATGGGTGGAAAAAAGTGGGCGGAGCCACGCCCATAAAACATTAGTTCTTGTTTTTCTGAAACTTTGCACACATATTAGGCTGTCATGACTTTATAATTTCGTGATAAGAAAAGTAGGCGGGGCCACTCCCATAAAAAAGTTTTAATTTTGAGGTACTTGCACTGGACTGATTTTTCTGACATCTTGCACACATATTGAGCTGTCATGACTTTATAATTTCGTGATTAGAAAAGTGGGCAGGGCCACGCCCATAAAAAAAAGTTATAATTTTGAGGTACTTGCACTGGACCGATTTTTTGAAACTGTTCACACATAGTGAGCTGTTATGACTTTACAATTTCGTGAGTAGAAAAGTGGGCAGTGCCACGCCTATAAAAAAAAGTTATTATTTTCAGCTACTTAAACTTCATCGATTTTTCTGGAACTTTGCACACACATATTGAGCTCTCATGATTATACAATTTCGTGATTAGAAAAGTGGGCAGTGCCACGCCCATAAGAAATAAGTTATCATTTTTAGCTACTTGCACTAGACCGATTTTGGTGAAACTTTGCACACACATATTGAGCTATCATGACTACATAAATTTGTGACTAGAAAAGTGGGCGGAGTCACGCTTACAAAAAATGTTATAATTTTGAGGTACTTGCTCTGTACCGATGTTTGTGAAACTTTCCACACATATTGAGTTGTCATGACTATAAAATTTTTTGATTAGAAAAGTGGGCAGTGTCACGCCCATTTTCAGCTACTTGAACTTCACCGATTATTCTGAAACTTTGCACACATATTGAGTTGTCATGACTATACAATTTCTTGATTAAAAAAAGGGGCATCATTAAGGCGTAGCAACGCGCGCCGGGCTTTTCTAGTTAAAACATCAAATGTAAAAAATAACACATCTTAAAAATGCCACATATGTGCCCTTTATTATAAAAGTGGTCTAAGTCATATATTTTTCGTTTCGAGATATTTAATATTTTGCGTTTGAATAAATTAAACAATATTTTTTTATTACGTAACATTTGAATTTTGGATTTAATTAATCTCAATTAATAAAAATTTGTTATGAATGTGAAATTTGTTATGTATCTCATATGGAAATATTGACTTCAGGGGCTAAATTGATTTAGATCATTTTCGAAATTAACTGAACGACCAAACCATAAAATAAGCAATAATTTAAGATAAGTAATTCATGAATTTTAATTAAACAGTAATCCATTCTTATTAACGTTGTAAGGTCGAAAATTTTTTTTTTTGAATTAAAAGGGATGTAAATTAGTATATTTGTGGTGTTCCTCTTTCAAGTAAAAACCTAAAATGTGGTATTCAGAGTAAAATTGTTGTTTTCTCTGTTAAAGATAAAAATGTGGCAAATATTACTTCGAAAGAACTAAAATGCACAAAATAAAACCAAAACATTTTTATATTTATAATGAAAACATGTGTAACATTATATAACGGTCCTATTTTTATAAGCTCACTAAAACACAGGTTGCAGTCGCTGTTATTACTGTCATTAGCAAATTTTAAAAAATTAATAAACCCATTTTTTAAAAATTTTTGACTTAGACCATTTTCACAGCTAGCAAAAAACGAATTGCATTTAACTTTGAAATAACAACCATTCATAAACATCATGAAAATCTTGTTGCTATAATTTAGTTTAAAGTAATATGATGTAGAGGAACTGATAAACTCATTTTATTTTTTTCTGACTTAGACTACTTTCATAATTATGGGCACATATGTGTGATATGAGCTTTTTGGTTATTCCATATCATTCCATTAAGACAGAAAGCATTTGTTGACATGGGGCATAATTAAACACCAACGACAGTTACTGCTCAGCGTCCTTGGAGCGTGCTCCACTCCAAGGGGTGATATTGGTGTCATACACTGATGACTGATCGGTGCTTTCATCTAGTGTGACTGTCGACGACTTGAGTGTTAAAATATTCCAGAAACTGAAAATTATAAATGACTTCTTCAAGGAACTCAATTTTAGGTTATCAACTTCAAAATCCACAGTATTACTGTTCACATATTAGACCAAATAGGTAGGGAAGGTAGTTTACATCTCTGTCATAGGCAACCGTATACCTGTGGTATGAAACCTGCAAATTCTATACGGAAGTGTTTGGCAACCTTTTTCGTATCTGTTTACAGCACTTTTAATCGCTGTGATCAAAAATTCCGTTCTTAAATTTCCTAATTCAATGGCTTTTTGACGTACGTAGATTTATGAGGTTAAAAAATTCAAAAGGAGTAATCAACTCGGGTAATTTTTTAAGCCACCATAAGTATCCCAAATAAGACACAAAACGACCTAAAAACGCAATCATTAAAATGTCTACAAAGCAAACCTAAATAGTTCGCAGACAATGTTAGAAATTGGAAGATCCGATTTGAACAGAGCGTAAGGTAGTGAAGTTGGCTGCAAAACAACAGTTATTGTTTTTTTAATAGTTAAACATTATTATTAAACATTATATTGTAGCTATTTTTAGGACAATATCCATTTTTGCTTCTATTAAGTGGGTTTTGTTAAACATAAGACGCTTTAATTCGGGTTTGTCATTTCAGTATAAAAACATGATGCTACATAACGTTTCACTTGACGCGTTGATTAAGGTTTAGCTGTGATAGGCATCCCGATGAAACCGTGAATTGACTTTGAGTGCACTTAATGGCTCGTGAATTCTCAGTGTCCCAAAAGTGCACATTAAATTCGTTAACTTTTGGTTCAAAATATTCCTAAAAATTTTCCATGATAAATTTGTCCAAAATTACAATTTTCATTATTGAGGTGTAAAGTGTTGCTTAGTTTGTGTATTCTTGAACTGGTTACTTCGCAAATATTAAATCTTAACTTAAAATGGAAATTATTTGCACATGTTATTTGCTGTAATTTCTTCCGATAGGCTGAAATATGTTAAGCTACGCTCTAGGACATACATGACTTAAAATAGACGCCACTTCTTAAACACTCTTCGCAATAAATCAACGTTAACTTTAAAGTACCCAAATGTTTCCTTCTTCTTATTATCATATAATGCTAGTGAAGTGAGCAGCAGTACAGATAATACGTTTTCTATGCTGCTGGTTACTAAAGACAGTTCACAAACTCTGCTTTGGTACCGTCAAACACAACTAGCAATAGCAAAAGCGACTGCTTTAATTTGATTTATTTTTCTTCTAAATAACTTTGGTTTGACGTTTTGAACTCTACTTAAAACACGATATAAACAAATTTTTTAAAACAATAGTTGAGACATTTTTTATAGGTCTTCAAACTAGATATAAATCAATGCTGGCGGTAAATGGCACAAGAAAGGCGGTCAGTTAACACGCCAATTGCCTGAAATTGTTTGCACAACAAATATTTTAAGAAAATTATCGTATTGTACGCTATCAGTCATCATCATAAGCGATGAAACACATTTTTATCTTTGCTAATCGCCAATATGTTTGCATTGAAGTTCGGAGAACATACAAGCAATTGTCAAAAAACAAATGCACTCACAATGTGACACTCTATGGTGTGGATTTTGGGCTGAAGGCATAATTGGTCCAAATATTTTTTGAAAATGAGGTCGGTCAAGCAGTGACTCTTACTGGTGCTTGATATCGCGACATAATAACACAGTTCTTCATGACGAAATTGTATAATATACTTATATGTGGCCTATATGTAATTTCATCGAGCACGTGAAACAATTCAATTGCTGCATGTGACATTTCCAGGTTATGTACCTCTCGTTTCGGTGACCGAAATTGGCCGCCTAGATCGATTCTTTGGGATTATTTAAAATCACAGGTCTATGTCAACAAGCCGAGGAGAAAGAACTTCAGCACATTTATGCAAAATGGTCATGGAAAATTTCGACAAACGTGAGCGTATGTGCATGCAAAAACATTAAGGCCATTTGCCCGATGTGTTATTCCATAATAAACCCTATCCTATGTACTTCCCGATTTAATAAAAAAAATTATCAATGAAAAGACTGTTTTCTATTTAATTAGAATTTTGCGTTAATTTTAGAACTTTCTTCACTTCCGGCTCATAAATTGCACAAAACGGTATGTTTTTATGGATTTCGATTTGCGATAGTTCAGATAGTTACTTCTACTGAAATAGAGGATGAACCAAAAACTCACTTCATTACTGTGAACCATAGAAAGACGGATGAGTTTACCGCATGTTCCAAGCTGAGTATGTTCATGATTAGCCGCAAAAAAAACGCCAAATCGCCTGTGACAGAAAGCAATGTTGCCAATATATAAAGAGAAAAACAACGAAACTTATATTCAAAACATTGCTGATGGCGTCTCTTAGAATTTCTAAATTATCTTACCTGGGAAGTTTAAAAGAAAGTAAGTTCAACTACACTTCTATGGCATCTATTGGCAAATATTTTTGTAACTGTTTTATTTTTCAATTTCCTCCCAAAGTTTTTTGTTTGGAAAACAAAAACTGAATACATTCTTTACTCCCTTCAATTATATGTACATACATATATTAAATTTAAATCTAAAATCATAACCTAAAACTTAAATCCCACTGGTTTTATGGTTAAATTATGTTAATATTTTATTTAAGACTCATTCCCTGATGTGGTTTATGAAATTCCCTAACAACTATTTCATGTGAGGACCCAAAAACATACTAAAAATTAAACATTTTTTATGAACAAAAACAAAACAACGTATGTATGTCTACACAAACTAAAACTGCTGACCAAACTTAACTTATTTATTACTAGTCTTCCCTTAAAAAATCGGTTTAAAAAAAAATAGAAAAAACAATTGCAAGTCAACCAAAGTGGGAGAAGAGGTAGAGAATAATGAACAAAGAAACAAATTTATAACAAACATTAATTTAAACTAATGTGTGCAATGAAATAAAGCAGCAACGAAGTGTTGAGGCAATTCAAGAGACGGAAGGAAACAACACTTTGAAACAGTTTTAAATCCACCCACACACACACACACACACAAAACACACATGAACTATACATGTGAAAAGGATACAAAAGTCCTCACCATTTATTTCAAAGCTAGAAGAGAAACAAAAGGAGTAACAGGAAAGGCGGCCAGAGGAACAAACTTGGTTTTATGTCTTTAGAAAACTGTTGAAAGTTCATTAACACCACCCGCTCTAACCAAAAGGACTATATTATAAAAGGGGGACTGTGAGAGCGATGGTAGTGGGTATCAGTTTATATGCTGACATTTAAAAGGCAACTAACTCGAAAAGAAAAGGCCGAGGGAAGGAAAAGATAAAACTAAATAAATGACAGACAGCATTGACTCTTTGGCCTTTCTAATAGTGAACTGTTTTTCTTTTTCTTCATCCCTTTCTGTACAATTCATTTCATTTTATAAAATTTTTTTTCTTTTGTTTATTAAAGTCCATTAAAACAAAGTTTTTTTTTTATATGTTTAGCTTCTCATAGTTTTTCTCTGTTTGAGTTTCATGTCACAAAGAAAATTTTTTCCCCTCTATTAGAAAACAAATATTTTGCATAAATGTCAAAGTTCTGTTTAAAGTCTAATGAAAAAATATATTAAATTCTAATTACTTCTTTTCTTTTTAATTACAAAAAAAAAAATAGGGTCACACGAAAACATATTTCGGGAACAGTTTGCAAAGTATAGGCTGTAAATTATTTTGATTAACGAATAATAAGGAGAAAGTAATGCCTTTTGGCATACATACATATATATTTTCAATCGGAAATATTGTTGCCAAAGATGAAAACTTTAAGTACAGTGAAGTACAGAATACAACATATCGATAACTTTTGGAACGATAGAATCCTCAATATTGCGAAATGTTCGTCATTAATACTTATAGTTTCAATGACACAAAGAAGAACATTCTAAGCGTTACTGGTGAACGATACAGAGCCACTATCAGTTTAAGACAAACTGGTCAAATTTTTACCTTGGGACACTACACTTGCGACCAAAAAAAATTTATTTGTTAAAATTAACTATCAATATGGTGAAAATTTTGATGTATCACTTTATACAATTTGAACTGCTTTTCCAATACAAGTGAACAAGCCATGAAGCGAGACACTCTGCAAGAATGCGAAATAATCGTGTCTATTTTTTTGCGTAACAATTCGTCGATTCTTTAACCAAAATCATAATGAGCGATGATGCTCATTTCCACCTCAGCGGGTACGTGAACAAGCAGAACTATCGCTTCTGGGGCACCGAAAATCCACGAGTAATGCACAAGGAGCCATTACAACCGCTCAAAGTAACTGCTTGGTGCGCTGTTCACGCTGAAGTAGTCATTGGGTCATTTTTTTCGAGGACGCCACTGGTCAAACGACAACAGTGGACGGTGCGCGCTATAGGTCCATGTTAGCCGAGTTTTTTCTGCCGCAATTGAACGAAGTAGGACTAAAGGACATGTGGTTCCAACAGGACGGAAAAACGGCACACACTAAGCGAGCCACAACCGATATTCTAAAGAAGGCGTTCCCGGGTCGCCTCATCTCTGGTTTAGGCGATTTACATTGGCCCGCAAAATCGCCCGATTTTACCGTTCCATACTTTTTTTGTGGGGTTTTTTTGAAGTCCCATAGAAGAAGCCCGAGACCCGGGAAGACCTCAAGGACAACATTCGACACGAGTGCGAGAATCTGTCGCCCAAAGTTCTCGCCGAAGTGATGAAAAATGCCATAAACGAGAACGTATAGCAATCAATTGTGACGGCGCCCATTTGGCCGATATCATCTTCTCGACTTGATCAATAAAATTCTAAAGGTTTAAATAAACATAATCAAAAAATAGAATCAAAGTTTTTCATTTAGAAAAAAAATGAGAGCCAAATAACATCGGATGACTTCTTTTGGCTAACCTTGTAGTAGTCACAAGATGTTTAGAATTCGCCTGGAACATTAACGCTTTAACGTTGGCACCATGACGCATCAGCATTCTGCAGAAGATTATTTATCTTTACGCTTAAAAAGTTAATTTGTCCCAGAATTAAATGCTATGTAGCGAACGTTTTTGTCATTTTTAAAAGCTAAATGAAAGCACCCCATTTTCTAACGTATCATCTTTAGTAATAAGCCCTATTCTCAATTATGAATTGTAGAATATTGTACGAAAATAGGCAACTACATGATGCGAGTTGTGGTCAAAATTCGCAATGGCCCATATTTTTTCGAAATGGAGTAAGGAACGCTATCACCATCAATTCTCTGCACTCCCAAACTATGGTAACAGATTTTTGGTGTCCTCAGTTGGCTAATGTTGATGTCGGTGATCTTTGTTTTAAGCAAGAAGGCGTCACGAGATACACAGTCGGTTGAACAAGTCGGGTGTTGCAAAAGAAATTTTTCAGACGCAATTGATCGATTTGTTAATTTCATCAGGTCACCTGGTTGCTGTGGTTTAAGGCCACTGAATTTTTTATCACTGGAACTATGGCGAAGGGCCAAGTTTTCTTAAAAAAAGCGACAAATAAATGAGACTGTAAGATATGACAAGCATTGACAAGATAAGCAAAACGTTGCAAAATTGGGCTGAATCAGTTTTGAGAAGTGCAAACAAAAAGATGAAAATTTTTGCCTGAATTCATAGGCCATTGTTAATTGCAATATTTTTGCTCGACATAGGTATCAATTTGAAATTGTGTCAGAAAGGCCATGAAATAACTCAATGCTTTATCAAAAGATGAAATAATAATAGATCAATATTCAGAATTTAAGAAAAGTTTTGGGACACCCTTGAATTGTTTGTTATGGTTTTGGTGGTCATTACAAACAAAACATTCAAAATTCATAACAAATCAGTAGAGGGTAATTGGCAGATGTTTTATTCCAAACGTACATTTATACACCTCACTGAAATGTTAAAACTGTAATTTATATTTAAATAAAATGTTGGGACACCCTTCTGTATAAAGAAATCCTCAGTTTTTAACTTTTGCTGCATAATTAATTTCCCAAACGTTTAAAAAGCTGTAGAAACAGTCTGCAAAAGAGATAAACAATGATACTAAGACTGTTTTAAAGAATAAAAAACTTTATAAAATTAAAAATAATAATAATAAAATAGAGTTTTATGAAAAAAAAAACAGCCAATAAGTGTTGACCTTTGGTAAACGATAGTCAAACGCCCACCATTAATTAAAGCAAATTGTAGTTTTTTTCTTTTTTCTTCTGCATCTTTTTTTAAAATTTTATTAGACATACATCTTGATGAAGTACGTACAAACATTAATACATTAGGGGTGATCATGCAATTAAATAAACGCCTCGTAAAGCTTATAAAACCGTATAAGTTTATACAATCGTAAATCAATTGTCAAACTTTTTCAAATTTTTCCAATAAACTTTTATTTCAACATTTATTATAAACAATTTTAATGTTCAAACAATAACGCGAACTTTTTATTGTAACAAATAGACATTTAATGAATAAACAAAATGTATTTTTCTTTAATATCTAAAATTCTATATTGAAAATATAAAAACCAAATAGAATTGCAATTTTCGAAAAATTAATTTCCTGGGAAACTTCGCCTATGCAGCATATAAACAATGGCTGTTTATGTAAGTCAGACGTAAATGTATACATTTACAAATTGTGAAAACCGTTTATGGCTTTTTTAAATGATTGCAATGAAAGTAAAAAAAGTGCAAGTAAAAACAGCCGTTGCTCAATTACATAAAGAATAATTTAGCAAATCACCAACCGTCGCCGAACCAGGCAGCAACTGCTGCTGTACAAATAATTTGTCTGTGGATAGTTGAAATTAAAAGCAGCTGCCTTTTTTATTTTGTCTTCCATTATACAAATTTAATTTAGTTAGAGATGTCAGGTTGCTGCTGTTAAAATACAAGTTAATTGTTATTGAAAAGATTCAAATAAAAGAGAGACAAGACAAATAAAATTATACAAAATGAAATCGAATTTTTAAATTAAATCCAAATTAATTTAAATAATAAATCTATTTTAAATTGTTGATACAAAGTAGGCCAGATGTTTTCAACCAGCGACCAATTAAAAATTACATAGAGAAATGCAACATGAAGTGTAATATACGAATTGAATGTGATATCTAACTGACTATTAAAAACATTTTTTATGGGAAATATGTATCTCACTTTAAGACGCATCGTACTTTAAGTACGCTTTTTTGAGTACAAAATAGGATTTTTAAGTTCTTTTAATGTAAATTAATATCAAATAAATGTTTTCGATCTTTTTAATTTATATCAACAGTTGTCTTTTGTAATGAGCTTGTAGTGATCTCAAGCATCAAAACAACAAAACAACTGTTGATGTAAATTAATATCAATTAAGGAATGTGAGCAACATCTCACAATTGTGTCCAGGGAGTAATTAGAAATTTTTTTCAAAGAATTGCTTCCTTTAAAATGTTGCAATACCACAGAGCACTGTCTTAAAACTGCAAAATATGAATGTGATTTTCGAGACTCAATCGGGTTTCGGAATTGATAAAATTAACAACCAAATTATGGTTTATTTAGAATACATACAATTTAAAATACATAAATTCAAATCGGCAAGAATTATTAGTTGGAATGAATAACTTAGAGATAGCAGTGGTTTGGATTGGCTAATTTTATAAAACCCAAAATCAGAATGCATTTATGAAACTTTGGCTCTTGATCAATTGAGTACTAAAATATAAAGGATCCGCCAAATAACTTTTGTTTTTGAAAATGCTATAAAAAAAACTACTGAATATTTTCTGTGTCGCACGCAGCGCCGTCCTGTTGAAACCAAATGTTGCCAATATCCTCCTCTTCAATTTTTGTGAACAAAAATTCGTACAACATGGCCCGATAACGATCGCCATTGACTGTAACGGCCACTCCTTGCTAATGACCCAATTATGCCTCTGGACCAAAATCCGCACCAAACAGTGACTCGTTTTGGGTGTATCGGCTTTTTAATGTATGCGTGCGGGTTTTCTGTGCCCCAAATGCGACAATTTTGCTTGTTTACATTCCCGCCAAGATCAAAATGAGCTTCATCTGAAAAGATGATTTTTTTTGGCAAAATCGGCATCTTCTGTAAGTCGATCGCAGGTCCACTTTCCCAACGTTGTTCAAGCGTATACACAACCATATTCGTTCAGCGGAAGGATAAAACTAATTATCTGTCAAATCAGACATTAGAGCTAAGTGTCACCATTCACGAAGTAAGCACTAGTTGAAAAATAAAACATTATATGGCGGACCCCTTATATGCGGTCGGGCGGAAGAAATACCTCAGCTGCTAGTCTGGTAACTAGATAGATATCATCTGTCGAGATAAATGCTTCGGCTTTCAGTCAGCCAACTATTTACTCGCCTGATTATTCCTTTTTAACCGGCAGCATAGTATAACGAAATCGAACAATTAAATCGTTCCGGATTTTTACCATCCAGGTTTTTAATTCTTATATTAATCCTTGAACAAATTAACTAAGAATTTGGTCGATTTCTGCTTATTATTTAGATTGTTTTGTGAAGACAATAGAAAGAGAAAATTATTAGAAAGCTCTCTCTTTCAATCGCAAATACGAAATAAGAGTTTTAAAAATGAGACTTGTACAGGGTGGCTCAGAAAGACCGAAGTGGTGCGAGTTCCTCATAACTTTTTTATTATAATTTTTCTTTTCAGTATTTTGTAAAAAAGACTTTGAAAATTTATAATGGAGCAATACACAACTGAACAACGTGCCCAAATCGTTGAAATTTACTTTTCAAATCAACGGTCCATTGTGTTGACTCAGCGTGCATACCGTCGTCAATTTAATGTGCATGTTGCACCCTCTCAGTCAACAATAAACCGTCTGGTTGCAAATTTTCGACAACAAGGAGCAATAAGGAACCTTCCTGGTTCCGGCAGACTACGAACTGTCCACACGTTTGACAATATTCAAGTGGTACAGGAGAGTATTCGGGAGGATCCAGAAACATTAACCAGGAGACGTTCGACACAACTTGGCCTCTCAAGAGGGTCGCTGGAGCGAATTTTGCATACCATAAGAATGTTTTCATACAAAATTCAACTTGTCCAAGAATTGAAACCGACAGATTACCAGCAACAACTTGACTATGCAATTTATTTCCAGCAAAAAGCACAAGAGAATCCTAATTTTATTCATAACTTAGTTATGAGTGACGAAGCCCATTTCCAATTAAATTGGTTCGTTTACGAGCAAAACTGTAGGATATGGGCTACGGAAAACCCGAGAATACTTCATCAACGACAATTACACCCAGTTAAGTGTACTGTTTGGTGCGGTGTTTCCTCAGAAAGGATCATTGGCCCATATTTTTTTTTTAAATGAACGAGGTGTCGCCATTTCCATCAATGGTGATCGATATCGGTCCATGTTGGAAAATTTTGTAAGGCCAGCCGTGGAAAACCATCCGCAAGTATGGTTGCAACAGGATGTAGCCACAGCGCACACTGCGAGGGCCACAATGGCTCTTTTACGCGACATCTTTGGTGAAAGAATAATTTCGCGTCGAAGCAATTTTTAATGGCCTCCGCTTTCCCCGGATTTAACCGCTCCAGACAGTTTCCTTTGGGGTTATTTGAAAGGGAAAGTTTATGTTAATAAGCCTAGGACTATTGAGGAATTAAAAACCAATATTCGAGACGAAATTAGCAACATAACACCGGAAGTTTTGCGAAAGGTCATGGAAAATGTGTTGGAAAAAGCACATTTGTGCGAAGCAGAAAATGGCCACCACTTGCGGGATATTATTTTTAATAACTAATCTAAAAATATTCCCTATAAATTTACTGTATTTAAAAAACATAAAAATTAAAAAAATATGTCTTAAATAAAATGTCATAAGGAACCACTTCGGTCTTTCTGAGCCACCCTGTATTATACAAGTGAAAATCGACTTGCAATAAGTTGAACCTTGTATTTGATACAATGGACTAAAAACTGAAAAAACTACATCTGACTATATAACGTCAACATCGAAGCCGCCCAAAACAATTTAACATTAGTGAACTGCTCCTCCATGCCAACAAAATTCATCTGACACAAAAACTAAAGCCGAATGTAAGACGACAAAAAATATACATGAATCAATTCATATGGCATAAAAACTAAAACCTAATGTTAGATGATCAAAATCGCGACCATGAATGAACATTGTAAAAGATTACCTCTGAATTTTTTATGGGGGTTAAAATCTGCCCCTTTTCTTCTAGGTATATTGTGTTTTCAGCAGATTTATGTTAAATACAATGAGGAATAATTTTGGTGAAACATTTTTACCCTTTATCTATTCAAGTTGTGGGTCATTTTAATGCTATTTTTGAAACGAAGCAAAAAATAGTCTTAAAACATTGAAATATTGGGTGCAAATATCCATCAAAAATATTTTTTAATAAACTCTACTTTAAGTCTTTGAATACATCAAGACTGAAAGTTCAGTTTAAACACCACAATTAGGTCAAAACCTTAAATGTGTTAAAGGGTTCATTTCGTGCTTATTTAGAATTGCGGATCTAATGACCAGCAAAATCGGATTTTCGATTTTTAGTTTGTAGGAAAAAATCAATTTTACATAAGCCGCCATACAAAAGACAGCTCTGAGTATTACATCTATCGACAACAAACTAATCAGATTTAGCTGATAAAATCCGTAAAGAAAAAAATATAAAACCATTAAGAGCAAAATAAAAATCAGTTCAATTATTACTTTTTTTATTTTATACTCTTCAGCAAAAATTTTTATGTTTAAATAATATTAAAAATGTTCACTTAACATAATTGTTGAGACAATTTTTATAGCTAAGCTTGATTCAGGATTAACGAAATTTCTGTTTTAAAAAACATTTTAAACGAATTTTTTTTCTTTTTTTTTTAAAGTTTGGGAATTACTGTTTTATACTAACTGGTATATTTTCCATATTTGATATAAATGCGAAGAACAAAACTCATTTTAATTTTTATAAAAAAAAATTTAAATTATTATTTATGAGTATTTAATGGTAAAAATCATATTTGTTTTAATTACACAGTGCTACAGACTACAAAAAAAAACAAGACATGCATTTGAATGTATAATACATGCACATGTACATGTACGTGTATGTATGTATGTATGCATACTTGCTTGTACAGATCATTGAGTAATAAGTTTTATTTTCTAAACAAAACTAAATTAAGTAATTAATTAATTGAGAATTCGAAAGAAGATTTTGTGGAAAAAAAGTGTGAAATTGTTATAAACTTTCATTTCAAAAATAGCTGAACCTTGCTGGTATCCACAAAGTTTTAGGTTATTCCTAAAAATTGCTGGGTTTGGAAAAATAGTCCACAATCTAATAAAATGTGAACGCCAATTTGAAACAGAGAAAAATAACAGAACAAAACACTTTTTGATTGTATTTTAGTATTCACATAAAAAACTCTTTTCGCGAAAGCAATTTGTTTAAAACGCATTGTTTTGTTTACTTTTTGTTTTATTACCTTTTCATGTGGTTCGCTTATGTGTTCGTAGCAACTTTAAGCGCAAATACCCTTAAAACAATTTATATCCAAAAAGATACTTAAAAATAATGAAATTAGGCAAAAATGATCGAAAATTAGATAATTTTCCTTCCACCTCAGTAATATATACAGTCGAACTTCTCTATAGCGAACTTCTCTATAGCGAACTTCTCTATAACAAATAAAATTCGTTAACATAACACTTTTGTAAGCATTTTCATACATTTTGAACTCCCTATAACAAACTTCCCTATAGCGAAGTTCTCTCTGTAACGTACAAGTTTTTAAGACCTAAATAGAATTTTTCACACTAAATAATCTCTCTATTGCGAAGTTTTTAGCAATCGATTTTTTGTATCAATTTAGTCACAGAAAATATAACTGTAAAAGACGTTACATATGCAACGCTTGCTACGACTGTCACATAAAAAAGAAAACAGTGGCATAAGTTTACACACCTACGTACGCAGAGCGTGGAATTCAGATGTCAAAAGTGAAACAATTCGTAACTGTTTTAAGAAAGCTGGGTTTCCGATAAATTCTACAGAAACTGCAGATATACTAGTTGAAAATAATTTACATCTATCAGAGTTATGGTTGGAATATGCACACAGCAATAATATTGAAGGTGTAGAGGTTGACGATTATGTAACCCTACGTTGCCACAAGCAAGTATTTACTTGCAAGTAGTGTATACGTATTAATAACGAAAATCAGGAGAAATGCCAAAAAAAAAAACACAAAAATTTTTTGAGTGGCTACAGAGCACAGTGCAAGTTCATTTTTAAAATGTCGTCAACAAATAAACTTCAAACAAATTTAAAACAAATGGCGCTGCTTCAATTGGTAATTAAGTGTTGTCAATAGCCACTATTAAAGGTTACCTTTAGACAAATAACTTTTTAATATAATTTTTTTTTATTAAAAATTGATATTTATATTAAAACTTACATTTTAAATGAATATTTATATTTTTTTCTTAATATTCTTCATATACATATATACATATTTATTCAAAAAATTAGCTGAATTATTTACCACAATTGTATGATATATTAGTGAGTTAACAAAAAACTCAGTATTAGACAACACTGTTTTTCATCTTGTCACTTTACTTGCCGTAACTGTAAAAATTTTACTTGCTTAAAAATTTCTTCGCAAGCTGAGTCGCAGGTTGCCAAAGTTGTGTTAGTAAAAAAGTGTTAGTGTATTGGTTTTTTTTCACTTGCACTTGCATGTGGCAACGGTGGGTCAATGTTGATTGCAAACAATCACCATGGAGTTTCCTTCCGATAAAGATATTCTACAAAGCACTTTATCCAGTTACTATGAAGTCAGTGTTCTTTCAGAATCAGACGATTAAGAATCTGAAATAGAACAAAATATTTCAGAATTGCCTTAATTTTCCAAAGTACACTCGTCTTTTAACACGATACGAACCTTTTTGGAATCTCGAAACAATGTACCTGAGGATATTTTTCCCCTTCTTAATCGTTGTAAAGGCTTTGTTGACGAAGAAAAGTGGAAACATCGAAAACAAATGAAAATTAAATCTTTCTTTAACACCATATAAAAACTTGCTTTAATATACATATATTTTTTTCTACATTTAAACAAAAAAAATTAAATGTGTTCATGTAAAAAAAAATGTTCTCCAAATATAATTTTTTTCTACATATGTATGTAATAATAAAAGAAATTAATGTGTTCATGTAAAAACTATTTTTTTTGTCTTAATAAATATATTTTCCACATAAAAAAAATTCAGTCAAAATTTTCTGCAGTTTCTCTATAACGAATTTTCTCTATAACGTAGAAATTTGACGGTCTCCAACTGCTATGTTATAGAGAAGTTCGACTGTACATACTTATTTCTTGTGCACTAAATGTCACTACCCTGCAGGTATATTGATCTACGTAGTCCATTTTAGCTAAAATGGACTACTTGTAACATGGTCCTATGTAATGCAGTCATAGACCATATTAATTTTAAAGAAAAGTTTATAGCTACAAATGTGGTCGTGATTTAACGAGGAGGTGTATAATAATCGTGTAGGTGCTCCATCCAGTAGTGACAAACAATAGTTTTCAAACTACTCCAATGGGTTATATGGTCCAGCCCTAGAACATCGCAATGTTAAATCGACCATATTTTCTCTATACATTAAGGTGACTTTTGGACTAGTCCTAGTCTACTACCGAGTATAACATACATGCGTGTATGGAGTAGTCGCATTATCTGCAGGGTATGTAGCGCAAGTATATAAGTTTTATGTTTTTGTTAAATTTTGTATTATCCTAAAACTATCATTTTGTGTGCAGTACATGTGTTGTAAGTATTGTTATAATTTAGTTAGTAACTAATAAGTGACTATTTCGATAGTTTAATTAAACACAATTATCAAAAATTAAACTATAATTTGCTCGCAGGGTAAATCCTAAAATACTTAACCGATTTTAGTAGATATTTCCTTTCAAATGGTCTATTTTTTTTATAAAAATCAGTAATACATATAATGTGAGCGTTCACTGTGTTACTATTGCGTCGATTAATGTATAAAATATTTAATTCGTCGTTGCTTTTAAAAAATTCTATTTTGTGTTTTGATTTAGTTTTCGGAAGAGCAAATCATTTTATTATGTAACTTTGCAACAATAAACTAATACATACCGATTATACCTGTGGCAATAAGAAAAAACTGCTAATGTCTGTTTTTATAGTTTTTCAAAATTATTAAGTTGATTTTTAAAAATTGATTTATTTTAAAATAAAGACTATTATATAAATTCTGCGCTATATGTAAAGAGAATATTGATTTTCGTATATTGAGTCAAATTATAATTTTAAATAAATTATTATTCTAAATGATATTGCTATTTAAAAATATATAGACAATAAGTTTTTACGCTATAACCTCCTTAAAAGTTGTTTCGAATAGTTGAAAGTTTGCTGAGGGTAGTTTTTATTACCGGGATTGCAATGATGATGATTATCTCAGTTTTAGCTTATGTCAACTTAAGCAGTTTTTCCTATTTACCACAGCTATTTATTTATTTTTAAGATTCGAAATGGAGTAATGAAAAATTTTAAAAATTTGTCGTCGATTACCTGTCAGAGCAGCGACGATTTGTAAATTTGTCATTGAAATGCTAATATTAAAATACTCTCAATATTGATTCAAAAAGTCACATAACTTCACCTAAAAAAAATATTTAGATAAAAACATTTCTTACATTTTCCTTTTATTTTATATTTTTATTTTTTTATTTTTATAACATCCCAGCAAAAAAATTAGAAGTAGTGCAAAGCGAATTACATTTTCAAGACTCCTAAATCAATTTTGTAAAAGCATTCAGTCTAAATGACTTCCTTAATGTGAAATAATTTGTCATAATTGATGTGCTTAAAAATGAATGTAACATCATGCTAAATATCCTAAACAATTCATGTAAACAAACAAATTCAACTCATGAAACATCCGATACTTCTCATCAAATATGCATGAGTTCTAAATATGTACTTCGAATGGAGTGCAGTTCATTAATGTATTCATGTAAACACATTATATCCAATGACACGCTAATGTTAAAATCATTAGTGTTTTCACCTAAATTTAATCACTTCGTCACCAGTTGAACCCCTGCAAATCCACTTTTTTGTCATAGATTTTTTTGCTGGGATATTGGGGAATATAGAAAGTATCTAACTACGTATATTCAACAATGGTGTTGTATTAATACTCCAGCTCTGACATCTTCTACCCCCTGCTTAGTCCTCATCAATATACTATTTTCCTTCCTGCTGCACAGTATGTTTCTGTCTTTCCCCCTCTCTCTCTCCCAGCAAAGTCTTTTTTGCTTTATCTCTTTAGTTATAACTTTATTACAATTCAAACATTAAAAAATAAATAAATAAATAAGTAAAAAATATCATTAAAACTTTATCCTTCTCAATAACAAAAATGACATATAGATAGAAGCACATGCACATAAATTAATGTAATAAAATCCTTTCGTAACAATTATGATCAATATGTTTTATGGAAATGAAATCAAGAAATCTGGAAAAAAAACTATAAATTTTTATATTTTAAACTCTGGTTAAAAAAATTAAAAGTCAGAACATAAAAGTAAACAAATATGTGTGTTTATCCCATCCCTGAGGATTTATAATGCAATAAAAATGCATTTTAATACACACATACGAATGAAAAAAAAACATGTAAGAAATACGTTTGCACATATATGTAATTGTATGTGCATGTGCATATGCATGAACTAAAACCCTATAATTTTTATCAAAACAAAATACATCATATAAGAAGAAAAGATGTTCGTAAATAAAGTTTTTTTGCGAGGCGATTTTATAGATCTCAGTTCCCGCCACCCTAATGCACCACCATAATATCATGAAACTAAAGCTGGCAAAACATTATTACACTGTTCCTACGAAAATATGACAATAACAATGATAACTTTTTATTGCTGGATGTGACTTCGCCACTTTGAGATCCGATTGTAAATACGAAAGATATGCAAACAAAATTTTAAAATAGTAAATGGCAAATAAACATGTGAAACAAATGAACACGGAAGGAAGCAAAAAAAAATCAAAAAATAGTTTCTATGAAAAATTTAATTTCTGTATTATGGACTTCTGACTTCTGAAGTATTTTTTAGGGCACTTCATACAGCTTTCAGGCCAAAGAGGCAATCGAAATTTCTTTAAAAAATGTCTGGCATGGAAAGCTTCACCACTTGTGTGGAGAGAGGAGAGAAGCTTGTCTTTCGTAACGACTAGACAAAAAAACTCTAAAATGTATATCAAGGATTGCTTGAATAAGCGACTGAACCTTTTTGTTAGACAGAAAGAAGTGTCTCGTTCTTGACCCATAATCCTGCCGTTTAAGTAAAGTAGCGTTAAAGTCATACTTGAGTAATAATGTGATTTTGTTGCCTCGAGCAGTACTTAGATTCACGAAACTGTTCAGAACTCAGGCCAATTGAACGGTAGTAAGCTTTGATTAAAAGAGAAATTAAAACAATAAAAAAACTCGCTAAATATGTCAAGCACAGGTATCATCTAATAATACCATAAAGCGATGATGGATAAGGTAACAAAAAAATTATAAAATGTTGTAGTAAAATAAATAAATAAATAAAAAGATTCTATACATTTTGGTTTTAAATAAGTCTTATTTATAAAATGATGATTTATAAATGATGATGATTGGTTCAGCAGATATTTTGAATTACATATATGATGGACGATTTTTTCGAACGCAATCGCAAATGCAATATTATGTGTTGCCGACCACTGATCTAACTGATGAACCTTAACTAAGGTATGGCGAGTTATTCTACACACAATGACATTAAAAAAAGGTTGTGAAACTCGTGAGAGGGAGTAGATATTGTTGTGAAAGCCTATAAATTAATTAAAGTAACAGTCGTTTTTATGAAGAACAATTAAGAAAATCAATTCTCAAGCTGCAAACGACTCTTGTAGATTTACTAGTATAGAGTGATTGGCAAAAAGTATTTTTAAGGCTTTTTGTTAACCCTTCTTAATTCAATTTATAAAGCATAAACGAAAGATTCACATGATTCATGAAATTTTCCATAAACGTAGTACACATTTTACATTTTATTTCTGGCATGGTGGATCATGGACTTGTAGCACAATAAACAACAGACACTAACCTAGTATTTCCAATCTGTTTGCTACGATTAAATAAAAATATAAAAAAAGTGCAAATAAAAACTCAACTATTAGTTAATTCTTTAGACATATTAGGCGAACTACAGGGCAAACGAAAATTAAGACAAATATGTCCCATATATATGTATGTATGAAGGTTGCAACATATTGTATGTACATACATTTAACATTTGTCATAATAAATTACTAAAAGCTAAAATAAACAAAAAGTATTGTCATACCATTAAAATGTCAATTGCAACAAACGACAAGTACTCGAAATTTTAAATCCACAATTAAAAGAAAGGTGAGGGTTTATAAAGGTGGTCATTCTGTTAACAACATGGAGAACGTCAAAGAGTAGTCTGATACATACTCCTCGTAAATATTTATAAAGACCTATATAGACATGAACATATTTATTAATAATTTATTATTTTTATAATTATGTCGCTGATCTAAATCATTTCTGTGAATTCTTTTTTATACCCTTTACACGAGAGTGTATATTTAAGTTTCTCATTCCGTTTGTAATTTCTACGGTATTCATGTACAACACCATCAAGTAAATATATGCTGAATCCATATAGAAAAGTCGATGTAGCTAAAACAACAATAAATTATATGTGTGTAGAATATTTAAGATTCGGCACAGCCGACTGACAACCCGGTTTTCTGTGGCCAACGATTTGGCAGTTTAATTAAGCCAGAACAAATTTTAAAAATTATTAGTCCCACACCAAAGTCAGTACATCAAGGAGTGCTTGCAGAAGAGGTTGCTTCCATTCATACGAAAACACAATAAGTCAACATATTTTTGGCCCGACCTAGCGTCGTGTCATTATAGTAAATCTGCAGCAGAATGGTATGAAACAAATAATATAGTGGTAGTGCCAAAAGAAGCAAAACCACCTAATTGTCCACAACTAAGGCACATCGAACGTTACTGGGCTTTAGTCAAAAGAGTGCTGAAGGATACAAAAGAAGTTGCTAATAATACTAAAATTTTTTCCCAGAAATGGTCTTATTCCAGCAATAAAGTTACTAAGGATACCATCAAAACCCTCATGGTCTCAATTCCGGAAAAGGTGAAACAGTTCATCAAAAAAAGCTGAATTTTTACAAAAAGCATTAATATTTTAATTTACTGTTATTTTATTGTTAAACCACGCTATTTTCATTAAAATGGATTAATTCGTTTCAAAGTTATTGCGTTTTATTCGTGTTAGGGTTTTATCGATCTCATTCTTTAAGCGAAAGAATACGAACGCCTCTGTTCTTGACCCAAACAATGTCAAATATTGCACCTTCTATGAAACTTTTTGAAGCGTTTGTTACGTATACATACATATGTGTATAATATGAAACATATAATTGTCTAAAATAACAACAAAAGCAAGCAAGATTATACAAACTGTGTAAGGACATATAAGATTTCACGCAGACGAATATAACGTTCTTGTATGTTTATTATGAAAAAGGGTATATATAGGTTTGTCATTCCGTGTGAAATTTCTACAATTTTCATTTCCGACCCCATAAAGTATATATTTTCTGAAAGCTTATGAATAGGGGAGTCGATTAAGTTCTGTCAGTCTGTCCGTCTGTCCATGTGTATGTTGAAATCAACTTTTTGAAGCCCCCCGACATAGGTTGGACCCGGGTAAGGTATTAAAATATCAGAAATATTCGGGAGTAGATCGGTATTGAAAATCAGAAACATCGGTACATAAACAACTGAGATATGAGCAAAAACCCACGTCCACCTCGATTTTCTTTTCACAAAAACAACATTACAACAACAACATACATACATACAAACGTGTATACTGGTTAGAGAAAACGTGGCATCGAATCTCAGCTGAGCCAAAAAAATTTTTTTTTAATTTTTTTAAATTTTTTTTTTAATTTTTTTTTTATTTTTTTATTTTTTATTTAATATATTATTTATATTTTTATTATTATTTTTTTTAATTTTTATTTTTTTTTTATTTTTTTTGTTTTATATATATTATATACATAATAATTTTTTTTTTTTAAATTTTTTTTTTTTAATTTTTAATTTTTTTTTTAATTTTTTTTTAATATTTTTTTAAATTTTTTTTTTTTTTTTTTTTTTTTTTAAAATAAATACGTGAATTTATAATTTTACAATGGGACGTTTTTATATATGTATGTTTTTATATGTATGTACGTATTTCATATGGGATGAATGGTGACACAAACCACTGTTATTGCATGAATTCACGTTGTGAAGGGTATATAAGATTCGGCACGGCCGAATATAGCGCTCTTACTTGTTTTTTTTAATTTTATACACAATTATATACTCCACTTAACGTTATAAATAAATTGGTTTGAAAGAAAATAAATTGGGTAGAACGTAAAAATTATTAAATTATTTAAAAGAAAACTTTAATAAACATTGTACGATAACAATCTTGTATGTACGTAGCTACATAGTAAATTGTAATTAACTTCCGTCAAAGTCGAATATACCATTTCAACTAGCTTTTGTTGTAGTTCTCCAAATTTTGTTCATAGTAAATAATAAATATTTATTATTATTTGTACTCTCCTTATTTCTAAGATGTAATAAATGAAGAAAAATAAAAAAATATTTGAAATTCTTTGTGTAATATACACAATGTGAATGAGTATTTATGTATGTTCGTATTCGTCTTAAATATACATAACCAATTGAGAATTTTGTTTCTTTTTGCAGTTTCAAATAAAATAAACAATATAATTACGTTCGCATATACATACAACTATTCCTTATTGTAGGTAAAAATATTGGGTAGGGTAAAATGTAGTATCGTTTACTTTTATCCACATAAAAAACAAATTTTAATTTTAGTAAATAGTTTTTATTTAATGATTTATTGATGTAATTAAAACTTTGCTTATGCAATAAGTCTTTTTTAACACACACTCACATTCGACATTAATATACTATGACTTGTCATATGTCAAAAGTTTTTACTCTTTACCTTAATAGCTAGGCAGCCTCTACATCTACATATACATATGAATCTTCGATCTAATATGCTCACATTGTAATAAAAGCAAATTAAAGCATGTCCATATACCTCAGAGGTTATTCAAACCGTAGTTGTCATCTTTTATATTCGTATACATTTCAATTAGTAAGTCATTCCCTTTAATACTATCACGCACACGTGCCCTTACAGCCAGTATGATTTTCTTAGTATGTTTTAGGCACTACAGAGGTAGAAGACGTATAATGATATCATGCAAATGTTTGTAACGGCCTCTTTTATATACACTGCTGCACTCAAATCACTTTATGTATGTCTTTTTTTTTAATTATAATGTTTCATAAATAAGCAAAGCTGTTTCAATATTGAAGTTGTATATATCAGTATTAAAGTGACACGCCTACTTTAACGCTCACCTCCCATTTAGGGCATATTCCCCTAATTGAATGCATAGTTCTTCTATTGCCAAAGATTTTGGAATGATGTGGGACAACTTGCTACAATATGCTACGTAAATAACCGAAAGGTACGTATGACACGCCCACTTCACATATAAATCTGATTTCTTAAATTTATTTTCACATTATTTATTATTGCATTACAAGTACAAATTATTTAATTAACCGAACTGCCCAACGACGAACATTTCCTCGTTGTAGTGTAATGGATTAGAAACTTTGATGGTAAACGAACTCGCAACCTCCACACTGGTAGAATAACCAGGTACTGACTAGTTCAATGGAAACCCTTTTATTTTATACACATAAGTAGAGTATATATAAGTAGAATAAATAAACTTAAGCGGGAATAAAAAAAAATCCCATTAAAATTTAACATAAGTAATATTCTTTAAAACATTGGTAGTAAGTAAACTTGTTGCGTAACAATTCAGGTAAGAGAAAAACGGAGACGCCCCATTTTTTATTTTCCTATATCGTAGTTATTTTTAAACCGATTTTACTGATTTTGAATACCAAACTATTGGCCAATACATCGGATATATAAATGCTACATGCAAATCCCGAGGATATCAAGAGGCTTTAAAAATTTGATTTCAACATACACTTCTACGAAAACATATCCCTAAGTCGACTTATCTTGCCCTAAGCATTCAAAATATATATATTTTATTCTTAAGAAGCTACAAGTTATATGACCAAATTATTATTAACGGTATAGCGTACAACAGAACAATTTTATATTTAGCCAACAGTTCATTCGCTTTGTGGTCCCAACATACACTCTGACAGAAAACCATGGAATGGAATTATTGTTAACTAAATTCATTAATAAATTTGTTTACGAAATTTTATTGAATTTCAAAATATTTAGTAATTTTTTTGTTAAACAACTAAATTTAATCAAAAAAATTTAAAAAAACAAATATGTTTATTTCTCGTTTCTGCGATTTAATGCGTTTGGTTTTATTGTTCTTGGAAAACTATAATTAAAGATTTTTTTTGAAAATTTACGAAAAATATTAAATTTTTGATTAAATTTATCTGCTAATATCAAATGGTTTTTTCTTATAAATAGAAAATTCATAGACATTTTATAGAGACAGAATTTAACAGCATTTACTTTATAAATGCTCGGGCATTAAACACGTTCTATAAATATTACAGAATTTAATTAGACGTTTTACTTGCAGAAAAAACATTAGCCTTTTTACGTTAGCAATAACTTTACTTCTTAAGAAATTTTCGGGGAAATTTGTTTTTTCTTTTTTGTGAGAAGAAGTGATTGTTAAAATAGTAGGGGAAAATTGTGAAAGCTAGAAAAAAAACACTCACTTCATTTAACAACAGAAGTGACCGAAATTATTAAATTGCTTTCACTTAAAAAGTTAATTTAACCCCTTGCACCCACACATACAGCTTTTAAATAAATAAACTACTTCAATAATCAACTACAGCAGCTCCTTTCCACATCCTTTTGCCAAAATCTATACAAAGGAAACTGTTAGCCATATGAAGTTCCATTTTAATTTGAGAGCTTAAAACTTTTTCTATCTGTAGAAGAAGAGTATTATTACTTCATGTACATTTATACATACATCTGTCTGTCTGTATAACTTTACAATTTTATAAACCACTGGCCAATTTAAGTATTTTCCCATAATATTTTTGGCAAATAAAACGAAGGGTTGGTTGAGAGTATATACTTTTTCATTTTGTTTTAGCTAGCAACAGCACGAGTGATGGAAGAGTTTATGCCACAATTAATTTATAAAAAAAAAAAAGTTGAGTGTATAATCAAACTTAGAGAAATTAAACTTTTAACTACAGCCATTACTTGCTGTACACTCACTTGCTCTTATAACTGTCGAAAAGAAAACTTGTATTAAGTGATGCTTAAATGGTTTTACCTGAAGAAGGCTTAAAAGCAGTGATCCTAATTACCTATATTGTTTTTAAAAGAAATTTTTGATAAGTTATATATTCCAAAAGAAAAATTTTATAAAATTAGTTTTCTTTTATCAACAACTTAACGATAAGTATTCTATTCCTTTAGAACAATTTCTCTTTAAATATATTATTTGTTCAATGAATTCAACACAAACTAAATTAACGCATTCTTTTTACACTCTTGACCTGTGATGGAAAGGGTATATAAGTATCTGTGGCTTGGAGCTAAAAGGGCCAATGTCACTTTTTTGCTCTTCTGAGTTAATCATTGCATTAGATTTGTTTTCTTGCTTCAGCTTCATAAATAAAATGCTGGCCAATGTCACTATTAAAGCATCTATAAAAGTTAAAGTTCAATTCCAATTTTCTCAAAAGTAAATATTTTGACATTGGCCCTTTTAGCTCCAAGCTAAACATATAGATATAGCTTTACCAATCCGTTTTTGATTTCTACAGTATTGATTTTACCAAAAGGTTTATATTTTCTGAAAGCTTATGCCCAGAGGATTTGATTAAAACACGTCCGTCTGTCCGTGTGTTGGTTGATCTGTATGTGGTGTCAATCATTTGCAAATATCCGGGAATGAATCGCTATTGAAATCCAACACGATCGTTCTATAACTTTCCGAGATAAGAGCAAATTTACACGACAAAAATCAAAATTTTTCAGTCCCAGGCTAATTTATAGAGATGTTTGTTACTATTTATAGGTTAAAATGCCTGTAGGGATATATTTGCAAAATTTTGAATAAATCGGTTACTAACCGACAAAGTTATAGGCAAAATTAATTTTGAAATATGTAATTTTTTTTTCAATATAGCAAATTATTGAAGCTTCTAATAAATTCTTTAACATGCTAAAGATACCAGAATACAAAACGTAGCCTCGAAAATTATTGCCGAGAAAAACTGACCATCCGTTTGAAACGACCTGAGATATAAGCATAAAAATATAAAAGCTTCGGTGTTTCTCCTTAAATTTACAAACGAAACTCGTTTTTTTTAAGCTTTTGGACAACAAAGAGGAATGATATGGTTTTAATAACCAAGAAAAATTACTAGCAAAATTGAAGGCGCTATAAAAAATTAAAGTACAAGATGGTCGCCATTACAAAATAGCGTACAATTAATTTGTATATGGTCGAAATCTAAAAATTAAAAATTAAACCTCTTCAACCAACTCAATATTGGCATCAAACGAAAGGACTTTGCTGTTCAAAAAAAGTTAAAATTCAAGATGGCATCCGAAACAAAATGGCGGATATATTTTTAAACCCCATCAATATAGGTGTCAGATAAAAGGATTTGACTAGTAGAATACAGTTAAATAATTAAAGATCCAAAATCAAATCACTCAACTGTGTAGAACTTCGGCCTGTGAAAAGGTATTGGGCTCTTGTAAAAAAAAAAGAATTAAAGATAACAGGAGAGGCACCCAGGACATCTACGAATTTAAGCGAAAAAAAATCTTTAATGGGAGGATTATCGGAAAAATGGATGGATTTACAAATACAGAATAATATTCTAATATTTTAATGCTTAACGAATTTGTAGTATATTTGAAGAAATTTAGGTATTTTTGAGAATTTTTGATACTGAACGCCTAATACTAAATACAAAAATAAGCTTTTTCTGGCTCACTCTTAAGGCATTAAAATTATTTTAAAAAAATTAAAGAAAATGCCTTGTATCATTTTAGTTTTAAGAATCCCTGCTTTTAATGGTATTATTTTTAAATCAATATTGCGTGAACATGTAAGAGGGATTGACGCTTTTAATAATTTAATTGGAAATCCAGGAGGGAAGCAAGGAACTAAATTTTATGAAAATGTTTCAAATACAGCAAAATAAATCAACTAAATCTAAAAAAAGAATATATTTAAGGGACCATAAAAAATAAAAAAAAACTTATAAAAACACGAAAGAAGTTAGATTAATAGCACTGATATATACATAATGAAATATTTGACAGTTAAAGGTGGAATTAAAAAAATAAATTAACAGGAACGGAAAAGATTACAACCATTTGTGACTGGTTATTTGCAATAACACAGCTATAGAAACACAAATGTCATAAAAGCAAAAAAAACAAATAAATTTTCAGCCATAAAAGGTTGGCAACAACAAAACAATTTGTCAGAATTTTAGTATTAGATGCAAAAGCAACCATAAAAACTAAAACAGCCTTAGTAAGTTTTCCTGCCTGAAGGTTTTATGTTCAAAATTGTTTTTTTTTTTCTGTTTCTTAAAACAACGAAAAAAAGAACGTACAAAAAATGTTAGGTTTTTTTAGGATCTGACCAGTAGATTTACATATTCGTCGTCGTGTGTGTATCAACTGTGTAACTGTGAAGTTGGGTGGTATAAGACTACGTATGAGAAGCTACAAATCATTGTGACGCAAACAATTTCAGGTTGAATCAGAATCAGAAGCATCGCTTTTCTAGTCAATTGCAAAGAACAGACAGGAAATTTACACATGAATGCTAGTTGTGAATTTTAACCGTCGCTGACTGCTTTGCAGCAGCAGAGATTTCTGCCAACGGCTGATGTCACATGTTTTGACAGAAAAAAATAGAGCGCGCTCTAATTGAAATTTTGTCAGATGACTCGGAACATGTTTTTTTACAGAAGTAATGTTTTAAAGGTTACAAACGACATGTTCGCATTAGCAGTGGAGAATTTGACAAGTCAGATGTGAAAAACATGCCGTGTATTAGCTCCTTTAAGGCTATAAAACACGGCATGTTTTTTACATCTGACTTTAAAATTTGTGAGACATGTGTTAATCTACATGTCTGTCAAAATTGTACTTTTACGCCGAGTGCTTTGCAGCAGCAGAGATTTCTGCCAACGTCTGATGTCACATGTTTTTACAGAAGAAAATAGAGCGCACTCTAATTTAAATTTTGTCAGATGCCTCAACACATGTTTGTTTTACAGAAGTAATGTTTTAAAGGTAACACAGGACATGTTTGTATTATCAGTGGAGAATTTGACAAGTCAGATGTAAAAAACATGCCGTGTATTAGCTCCTTTACTTGTGTTTATGTTTGTAAACATTAAAATCTAACAATCGGCCTTATTGTCAGTAGCGTTGTCGTGTCGTTTTTGTGTCGAAAACGACAGAAGAACGACAAAGTTTCATTCATTTTATATTGTCGTAAATGTTACACGGTACCAAAAAATACGACAACGCCACTGACAATAAGGCTGAATATTTGTTACGTTGCTTTAGACCTGTCGATCTGTTACAGCCAAACCTGAACAAGAGCGGCACTCTTTTTTTTCAAAAATTCTCATGTTCATACAGTTTGTTTACCGAAACACCGCCGCGGCAACGCTTTTCAATTGGAAAATTCAATTTTGACAAGGCGTTAGGTATGGAAGTGTTCTGCAGTACAAATGTTGTGGTTTTGTTTTACTTTTGCAATGATTGAAAAGTAATGCCAACTTAGCTTATTTCAGGTTAATCTAAAATTTTATTTCTATTTAGTGAGTTTTATTAGAAAACATAAGTGAATATTACTGTTCATTACACAACGTTGTTGCTCTTGTTTAGTTTTGTTAACTCAGTGTTACCGCTCAGCGGAATATTACGCAACGCCTGACGCTCTTGTTTAGGTTGGTGTGTTAATTTCAAATATTGCGCTTCAAACTTCAGTTTATGAAAATATCGTTTGTGAATATTTTTATCTCAACAATCTTTTTAGATTTTCAACCAAATCCATTAAAAATATAATTACTTTTTATAACATTTTCTAATTTAATTCGTGACCTTTGACCTTTGCCATTAAAACATTAATTTAGTTTAGATTTTGTTTGTATTAAAAATATTTTAATTAAATTTTAACTTAATTTTCCGTAAATTAAATACATTTTATTAGAATTTTAAAGCATTCAAAACCTTAATAAGACCTGTGCTGTTAAAGTAAATTTTGTTTCATTTATGATAAATATTTTTAGTACTTTTTATCGAACAATCACAAGGAAATTGTAACTAAATATAAGAGTTTCAATAATTTTTATACCCGCCACCAAAAAAATGGTGAGGCGTTTTGTCATTCCCTTTGTTACATATCGAAATATCCATTTTAGACCCCATAAAGTATTTACATATGTTCTGAATCGAGGTTTCATTTTATGACGATCTTGCTATGTCCATCCGTCTGCCTGTCTGTTGAAAGCACGATAGAGGTCGGACCAAAAAAGCTAGGGGGCTCAAATTTTGCCAGAATATTTCATATACACAAGGTTTGTTTGGTATTGAAAATGGGATAAATCGAAATATTAGGAAGAAATTTATAGCTCGTAATACAAGAGTAGGTCAAAAAAACCGTGTCCATCCAACATCGAATAAAACAGAATTGTGTCCTATCGCATTAACGTAGAGTCATTAAACATTGAATATATATTTTCAGAGTAAAACCATTATTTTTCCATGAAAATTGCCAAAAATCTATGCATTAGGAAAGGAGCTATAGATTAAAATGTACGAAAATTTATACCACACAGTGTATTTTTTGGTATATTTAAAAACAAAAACGTCATAAAAGCAACAAAATTGGATGTACGACTCTGAAATTTTGCACACATGGCTTTTTGGTCAAATAATTTATTTTAACGGAAAATAAATGTGACACGCCTACTTTTACGCCACTTCCCATATGACGCTTTATTTCAAATTCTTATAATTTCTCTATGAATAAAGTTTTTGGAATAATCTTTGTAGACCTTTATAAAGAAATATCTAAGTTGTATTCATTAGCAGAAACAACTTTGACACGCCTACTAAAACGCCCACTTCTTACGTTATCTACTGTTACTGAAATTTAAAAGATCATAAAACCGACAAAATTAGAGGTATGATGATGAAATTTGCTACATATATCCTTCTAGTCAATGTCATTGTTATGCCAGTAAATTTAGGTGACACGCCCACTTTAACGCCTACCTCCCATAAAACGTTTTACCTAAAATTCATATAATTTCTCTATGGACAAAGTTTTTGGAATAATAAAGGACTATATTGAAAAATTTCAGTTTTATTTAGTAGCAGAAATTAAATTGACACGCTTACTTTAACGCCCACTTTTATTGAAAGACTAAATTTACGAAAACATTTTACTAGCATATCAACGTTATTCAAAGAAAGTGATACATATTTCAGTATTTCCATAGCGATTACTGTTAATAACAAAAAAAAATAAATTTTGTGCTATAAAAGTACATCAAATTGGTGGTGGGTATAATTAATTCGGCACAGGCGAATATAGTGATCTTACTTGTTTTCATTTATCTAGGAACAAATGGCAGGCACAGATGTACTATTTGTCATTCAAAATCTGTAATATCTCTTGTTAAATTTAACATTTTAACATTTTGCATTAAACTTTTACAAAATAAATATTAAAAATATACAACTTTAACATGTAATCTTATTATTTAAATAATTGAAGCATTATTGTACAATTTAAGCTAAAGTCTATATAACAAAAATGCCTTTTCATTTAAATCCTCTATGCAAATTTGAAATTAAGTTAAATTGTGTGTTTCCAAAAAATTTAAACTTTATGTGTTTGTGATTCTGTTTTTCACTAATTTTCGTAAATACAAAGGCATTAAGCTTTTTGGGCAATGAAACGAGGCATAAACTCTGACATTGACAATAAGACTGACATTATTAGTGGCTGGCACGTAGCACCAGTAATAAGTATGTATGTGTGCGAGTGTGAGTGTAAAACACTAAAGAAATGATTATTGACCCGACAGTTTTTGGCTGCTTAAATACATTTTCATAGACAGTACATTTAAAAATACTCTTGATCTCTTAATTGTTCTAGTGTATCAGTTAAAAAATATTTGACAATTAAGTGCCTTATTTAAATCAAAAAAATCAAACTGTTGTCAGTAAACAGTCCACAGGTAATCTAGAGTGTAAATACAACTACAAACAAATGTTAATGTAATTCATCTTATTATCGAATTTACAGTTTTATGCCAAATATATCTTTTAAAACACTTTAACTAATTGCAGAAACTAAAAAAAAAAATTTTTATAGAAAAAAATGTATTTAAAAACATTTGTTATTAAATAGTTCCTATTTAACATATCTTGTTCAGATTTAATAAAATTAACAAAAAAAATACAATTCACTTAGCAATGTGTTGGCAAAACATTCATTAACTTCGTTTCGTAAAAAATATTTTGTCCTAGTGCTCAATTCTCATTCTGTTAAACTGTGAAATAAAAACTTGTTGTGTGTCATATCATATGGTGGCACCATACCTTTTACTGTACAAGAACTTTTAATATCAGATTCACAGATTGAGAATTTAGCCCCTGAACACATTGTTAATATCTGTAAATAAAATTTACATTAAAAACTGCAAAAAACTTTTCTATCATTTTGCTGCTTATTATTTTAAAAGTCTGTTGGTATTTTTTTTACTACGTGTAGTTTAACATATGGGCATTTCCATTTTATCGTACGTGACACTTGTACTCCTATAAGGTGGAGTAATTTTTGCAAAACTGAGAGTAACTAAAACAAAATTAGATCTTTATGTTCCATTCAAAGGGTACTTTATTTAAAAAAAATTAATTATATTCGAATCATTGTTGTCTAAAATATCCAGAAAAATAAAAAAATGTCGTACGTGACATAAAACAGAATTGATTTTGAGGTATATATGGAAACATGAAAAAATCTGCGAAGATGCGAAGGAGGTATTTTTCTTTTTTTAATTTCTTACACTAAACCAAATATTTTTCATTTAAAATTCATCATACTTAATTGAAAACAACCTTTAAATGATTTTATAATAAATTCAATTTGATATCGTTCGTGACATATCATACGTGACAAATTATGTAAAGAAAAAAAGTTAAATTCTAAATTAGGTGCTCTTGCGACTGTTCAAATACGAATGACGGAGACAAATAATGTTTTTGCACTACGTACGTGACATTAAAATAACATCCAAGTGAAATCAAAAAAAAAAATACCGCTAATTGGATTTATATATTCTTTTTTCTTATGGATCTTGTTAATTGTTGTTGTTACCTAATTTTTAAGGAATATTTACAATTTAGTCGCTAAAGAAAAATAGTTGATTACAATTCTTTAAAATAAGTGAAAGATATAATCAGATTAAGCTCTTATTATTGCTAAAATTAAATTAATAAAAAATTAAATTAAATTAATTAATAAATTAATTTAATAAGCTCTTAGTACCTGCGCATAGTAAAATTTGAGTGTTTTTTTATCAATAAACTTATATTGAAAAACTTTCAAGAGTTTTTGTTTTTACAGTCGTGGTTAACATATTCATGGAAATGCCCATATTTATAAATGGTAGCAAATAAGTCTATAAATTATCCTAGAAGATAAACATAACGTAGGATAACACGATTGCCGTAAATGCACCAATTTGACACAATTTTGATTGTGCTTTATTGACGCACAATATTGAAATTGCCCCAATCACACATTTTGAAATCACACGGTTGCCCCATTTTATACAAATTTGGTTGCCGCTATTTGGTACGAAACGAAAAGGTTACAATAAATGCCACAGCGCAGTCACATGATTGTTTTAACTTGCCACTGTTGTGGTTCTTGTTTTATTTATTTCGAAATTATATTTTCTCGGTCTCTTCTTGCAAAAAGAGAGACTGAAGGCGCATATAAGAAATCTTTAAAAGAATTTCGGGAGTTAGACAACGAAAAATTTTTGTTCAAAAATTTCATGCGCATTCATTAACTAAGAGCATTCGGTGTCTTCCATTATGATGCAATCTGTAAAATTCATACTATAAGCCTGCAAGTTAACTATAATTATATTTGTTATAAAGTTCATAAATAAAAATTTTATGTTACTTACAAAGTATTGAAAAAAAAACTTGAAATAAATTACTTTTTTTAATAATTCTGAAAAAATTTTGGCGCGAATTTTTCACTTTTGTTTCCGCACAAGTACACAATACATATTGGTTGCATATCTAGCGGTCACATGGTTGCCGTTTATGGTTGCATTAGATTAGGATAAATAAGCACAATATTGGCCAAGGTTGCCGTATGCGCTAATAAATTGTGAGATTACACGATTGGGATATTAAACAAGGCAATAATTGGTATCAATCGTGTACTTTATAGGGTCAAAAATAAATATTGTAGTTTTACAAATGGAATTACAAAGCTTTATACCCCTGGCATTGCAGGGAATAAGAATAAATAAATAAAAAAAGTAGGTTGAAAGAAAATTACATTAAATCAAGAAAAGAAAATATCATTAAAACTGCGGGGAAATCGCTCTGCATCAAATACACATACTCACTTGCCATTTACTCCCCTTAAGCAGTTTTAATTCGAGTAAAAAATGTTAAAATCTTTTGTATTATAGTGTAAGCATATAGTGTGGAATACTTGTATTATACCACCTTGTTATTGAAAATCCGTATCCCAAACACATACGTGTACAATTATTTAAATGTGTTACCGAGTCAAAACAGAAAATTGTTCAAGGTTTATTTTTTTTGGGTTCTTTTAAGTTCTCTTATGTGAAGTGTGTGTATGTGAATGGTTTTTTTGATTTTTTTTCCGCTAGGCAAACAATTGCCAAAAACCAAAATACCAGAGGAGGCAAGGCAACTGAACACGTTTCTATAGCAGCCTTAAGCAAAAGGTCATGTGCGTAAACTTTCTCTGGGTGTGTGCGTGTGACTGTTTGGTGTGGCAAACCAGCTTTAAAGTAAGACAGACCAAGACACAAGGACAGACGAGATAGATGAACAGAGTACTGGATACAAAGACATAACAAAAAGTGTTTACAAAAACAAATGTTAATTCGTTTAAATAAAGTTGTACGCCTAGTTAAAATGCAAAAAGAGCAATAAAAACATGTTGCTTATATGCAGTGTGAAAAAAGGAGGGAAGAGTAGGGAACTATAAAAGAAAAATTTTAATTTTTATAATTTATTTTGAGTGGCAAAACTGTGATGCAAAAGAAATTTGATGATCTTTGTAAAATAAAAATAAAACATATTCATACGCTTAAAAAAAAAATTTTAAAGGGTAATTTTATAGAAAACTACACAATTTACACAAGGAAGAGGATGTACAAAGTTAAAAATTTCATCTCATTTCAAAGTTATCTCAAAACACACAAAAGAAATTAAATTCCCTATTTGTTGAATGTTTTTTATTTGTTTCATACTTTCTACACAATTATTTCGTAAAAAAAATAATTTCCAAAAAATAAATAAAGCTTCAAAATATTTTCTCAAATATGTTTTTATATAAAAATTCTAATTTTATTATTTTATTGTTGAACTTTTTTAACAAAGACTTTATTAATTTTTAGTTTGGCTCTAGTTCATTTTATTATTAAATTTCTAATCATTAAATGAAGAAATCAATTTTTATTTGTGATAATGAAAGAATATATTGGAAAAGTAAGTTTTAATCCCGACACCAGCCGAGTGGAATACATTTTCGAAACCAGCTACGGTTTCATCATCAGCACTCTTTGATCGGAATGTCTTAGAGTTGGATGTAAATATCATCTATTTAACTCACAAGTTTATACGAAATTTGATTTTGTGAATTAAACAGTACCAACTTTCCGTTGAATAACTGACTTAACAAAAACATGTATGATTGAAAATGTTGTGAGCATCACAACCAACAAAAAGCTTTCATTACCATTAGACTGATGGTTTAAAGCAAGAATAACAAATGTGATAATTGAAAAGAATAACAAAAAGGGGAAAAGCTTAAGTTTGGTAAATTTCGTTCTAACTCACTACATCAAAAAGATATGAATATGTATGTAGAGCTGATAGAGACAAACTGATTACAGATTTGAATTCAGCGCACCCAAACTAACTAGAATCAGTTGATAAATTCAAAGAAGCAAATTGAGTGTTGGCCTGTGTAATCCATACGACTTTATCCACTTAAAAACATCCCATTGTAAAATTATAAATTGAGTTTATGTATGTTTAACAAAAATAAATAAAAAAAATTATTAAAAAAAATATGTAATAAAAAAAAATAAATAAATAAAAAATATAAAAAAATAAAAATCTTATTTTGGTCTTAACTGGGATTCGATCCTACGTTCATCCAGTTTGTATTGGTGTGAAAAGACGTAGTGGTCTAGGTTTTATCATATCTCAGTTGTTTATAGGGCGATTTTCTGATCTTTAATCTGCTCCCGAATATTTTTGATATTTTGGTGCCCTACATGGGTCTTTAAGGTGTCTGGGGCTTCAAAAAGTTGATTTCAACATACACACGTCCAGACTAACAGACGAATACTAATCGACTTAATCAACTCCCCTATTTATAAGCTTTCAGAAAATATATACTTTATGGGGTCAGAAATGAAAATAATAGAAATTTCACACGTAATGACAAACCTATATATACCCTTACACTCACTGTGAAAATGTTCTATGAAAATTCTATAAAAATTTTTTTAATTTATTAAGGCTTGAGTTTATATTTTTTAAATAAAGAAAATGCAAAAATAAAATTTAAAGTCTTAGATAAAATTTCTTTATATAGAGTGCCAACACGCTTAACGCAAAACTCGATAAGCGCAACTCCTCGATTATTGCAACTCGTAAATTGTTTGCATTGGTGACTCAGTCAACGCAACTTTAAAAAAAAAAAAACCTCAGCTATCGCAACTTTTCTTCCAAATTGATCAATTTGTCATTTTTTACATATTTTTTATTTAGATTTTTTAGCTTTAGAAAAGAATTTGCATTAAAAAAATTCGTTGCAAATGCTGAATTTGGACCAGGCAAGCGTGCTACAATAAGAGCTTGTTAATATCCAAATATGGAAAAGGATTTGTACAAGTGGTTTATGAAGCCGTATTAAACCATAAAAGAGAATTTGCGTATTACAAAATTGAGTCTCGGCTATCGCAACAGCCTTAGTTTTTGCAACGGCCAAAATTTCTATTAGTTGCGTTGAGCAAGGTTTTTTGAATTTTTTTCTTCAGACTTTTTTTTGAAAAAAGGTTCAATAGACATTTTTTCGAATTTCTTTCTATACAAATTTAATAGATTTTTTTTTATAAATTTACTTCAATGAGAAATTTTTAGTATAAATTATTTATAAATTTTTGATGAAGTTTCCATCTATAGAAAGTTATTTTTATTTAAATTACCATCCATATAAATTTCTTTTTATAAAATTTTTTGACCAAAGAATGGCATTCATAAAAGAAATCAATTTTAAGCAAATTTTCATCCTATCAAAAATGTTTTTAATTTTTTGTATTTATCGAATGGTTTTTTTTAAAGAAAATTTAGAGACATATTTTTTCCTAAAACTAACTTTTTATAAAAGAAATCCTTTGGAAACAGATAAAAATTTTATAAAAAATTTATAAAAAAAAATTATAAAAAAATTATAAAAAATTTTTTTAAAAAAAATGCTAGTTCTTCTAACTTTAATTTCATTAAGTTGTAACATAAATAGTAGAAGCTGGTTTCGAAAATTCATTACACTCGGCTAATATCGGAGAAGTTTTTCAATATTCTTAAACGATTACAATCTAATTTAATTTAATAAATATTTCTAGGAAGTTTAATTATCGAAAAATGAACTTAAGCCAAAAAAAAACTAAAAAATTTCTGTTTAAAAATTTAATACAGTCGAACTTCCATAACTCGAACTTCTCTAACTCGAATTTTCTCTAACTCGAACTAATTTGGTTGGCAGTAGCGTTTAAAGAACAAATCACACACAATTTTGCTTCCGTAACTCGAACTTCCATAAGTCGAAGTTCTCCATAACTCAAACAAAAAACATACACATGAACTCTATAATTCGAAGAATTGTTTGCTTGTTTTAATGGGTTTTTGTTATAGTTATTGGTTGTTTGTTTTACTCTCGTTTGTTTTTTGAGCTGGTTTGTCTATTTTACATGCTATTTTTTATTTTATTTTCGGGGAATTACAAATTTGTTTCTTTTTGTTTGAGTAAGTATCAGTTCTATGCATAATTCGGGCTAAATGATAAATGTTGAAATCAATTTTTTTTTTTTAATTATTATGGCAACTAAACGTGTTTTAAAATGTTTATTAATTGAAAAAAAGTATAAACTTATAAAAAACGTCGAAGAAGGATTAAAGAAAAAGGAAGCGGCTGATAAATACAGTATCCCGGCAAGCACGGTCTCAACAATTTTCAAAAATAAGGAATCAATTATCAACTGATTTTAATCTGGATTTCCTTTATGTGGTAAAAGAGTTAGGAAACCAAAATTCTAATAAGTCGACAAAGCAGTCCTCGATTGGTTTTCACCAACTAGAAGCCAAAACATGCATGAGAAACTACTCAAAAGCCAACAAGAAACGATGTAGAAAGTTCTTTAACAACATTAAATAATTATTTACAGACAAATGACGCAACAAGTGATGAGCACACAAAGCTTAAAGCACATTGGAGTTATTTGTTACTGAAAATAACAAGAAAAGTAAAATGTCAGTCATTTATTTCAGAATATTTTACTGTACTGTAATTTTTTAATTACATATGCTTGTTCTTTTATATTCTTAAGTACGTAGTTTTCCATTCGTGGCAATTTTAAATAAAAATACATAATGAAAAACGTTTTATTATATTTTCACAAAAAATTCTGTAACTCGAAGTCTCCGTGAGTCGAAGTTTTTTTTTTGGGATAATGGTGATACGAGTTATGTAAGTTCGACTGTAAATAAAATTCTCGTGTCGTGTTGTTTGTGATTAAACTCCTCCGAAATGGCTAGACCGATTTTCATGAAATTTTGTGTGCATATAGGGTAGGTCTAAGAATCGGTCAACATCTATTCTTCATACCCCTCAACGCTACGCTTTTTTTCACGCCCCCTCAGGTAGACCAGACTACTGGACCGATCTTCTTGAAATTTTCAGATAATATAACTAAGACTGTGGTATGATTAATAGGATACTTTTCTTACCACGCCTACTTTAACGCCCGCTTGTTTTAATTATGTGTTTTTTTTTTTGAATTGTGCACAATTTATAGTCCAACCAATGCAGAAATAAACGTTTAAGAATCGGTCAACATCTATTCTTCATACTCCTAAATATTTAAGATGACTCGCCCCAAGGGACCTAAATAACGTAACGACTTCGATAAAATTCTAAACTAAGACAGATCTGCGTACCGTAGAACACATATGGTTTCATTTTTTTTATTGTACTCAGAGTAAGTTAGTTATATTTATTGAACTAAAAAAAAAATATTTCCTAGAAATAATTTATATGGCAAAATAACGTTTGCCGGGTCAGCTGGTATTTCATAAAAAAGTTTATGTTAAAAGAAATTCGGTAAAAAAAATTATATTGGAAGAGATTTTTAAAAAAAAAATTTTAATGAAAGAACTTTAATTAAAAAAATCAATATAATCTTTCTGCTCGCTCCTACGGAAATAACAAAATTTAAATTTTCAATTCCGATAGAAAAGTAGTTAACAAACTTAAAAACACTAACGCAAAAATTTATACCATATGAAATCGATTGCAATTTATTTGTCTTTTAAAATACAGCCGGGCCTCGATTATCCGTAATCAACTTTAAATTCATACATAAATACTTACAATATAATAAACATAAAAACGTGGAATTCCCTTGTTAGCATACGATGAGTCAGAAGCAGTTACAAGTGATTAGTTTAATTTTGCAATTTGAGAACTGCGGGTGGTTAGATCTAAATATATTTAGTATGGCATCGTTATTAGTGATAAAAAGACAAAAAAACGTTTTAAATATTGAAGATAAAGTTAAAATAATTAACGAGCATTCAAAAAATAATGTGACTGTTAAAATGCTAGCTCAAAAATACGAAGTTGGGATACAGACCATTTAGGACATTATAAAAAACAAAGACAAGTTTTAAAATTTTGTGCAGAGAGTGATTCGGTGGTTGGATTTTGTAACCGAAAAACTTTAAAAAGACAGCCGAAGAGCCAAAAGTAGATTTGGCACTTTACGAATGGTTCAGACAAGAGCGTTTTAAAGGCACTCCAATTGCAGGACTGATGATACGAGAAAAAGCTAAAATATACCACACAAAACTAAACAATCATTCTGAGTGTGAATACTCCAACGGGTGGTTGCAAAACTTTAAGAATAGACATGAAATAAAAAGACTTAATGCTGAAGGAGAAAAATCTTCAGCAGTAAGTGCCACAATGTTTGTAGAACAACTAAATTAATTGATATCAACCTTGTTTGGAAGTGTTTGCCCGAGAGCAAATTGGTTTGTTATAATGAAAGATTCATAGATGGACATAAGGTGACAAAGGAAAGACTAACCACTTATTGGTAAAAGTGCTCGTAAAAGTGCTCTAAAAAATTTATTTCGATTGTTATTCGATTAACCGTGAAAATCGATTATCCGTAATGCTTCTGGTCCCGACCATCACGGATAATCGATGCCCGACTGTACTTTAATGCTTCTTTTTTGTGCTTTTGATAGCTGTAGAAAAGAAAAATAAATCAATTTACTTACTTAAGCCACCAGCAGCAATACAGATTTACTTATAAAAATTCAGAGAAGAAATGTAAACATACCTGAAAATAGACAAGATACGAAAATGTAAAGTTAAAATAAACAACAATTTATTCAAAATAACTAAATATTATTAAGCATTATGAGCTAAAAATCAAACACAAACTGAATGTAAACAATGAAAAAGAATTATATTTTTGTTTGCAGATAAATATAAACAAAAACTTAAAAAAAACCTTCAAAGCCCTAAATCATGTGTAAAAGTATTGAGAGAGAGAAAACGAAAAATAACTAAAACGTTAAGCACAAAAAGTGTTTATTGTTTTGTTTCTTCTCAATGCAATAATGACAAGGCATACTTAAAAGCATAAACATTAGGGTGATCGATTCGGTTTTTCAAGCGGTGGAAAACCCGGTTTTTTACTCATTTAGCTGGCGGTTTTTTCAAAATGTTAATTTTTCGAATGTCGAATACACCGGAATACACTCACAGAAACCGGTTTTTTTGTTTTCAGTTTTATCTTCATTTATCTTTGTAACCAAACGTACCATAGCATATTTATTACTCAAAAATTTCGAAAAATCTGAAAATTTATTAAATAATCTTCCATACTATAGTAAGAAATTTATTTGTTGTTTCCAAAACAAATGCAAAATACGACAAATAATTAGGCTTAAATATTATTTGTTTTAAATGGAGAGCAGGTATTTTATACGTTGTTGCGCTTATTATTTGCTGTGATAATCAGCTGTTCAGTTAAGTTTTTATACATTTTATTTACAAAACGAAATAAACTTTTTGATGATTTATTTACTGTTTTGTGTCAGTAACTTAAATAAAAAAAAAATTAAAAAGGTCGAAGTAGAAAAAAATATAAATCACAATTTTGTTGCCATATTTTGTTTCATGTAGAGAAAAAATGGCATTTTTAAATTTATTAATCTAACCTTAAAAATTAAAGGTAATTGAAGCATAACTTAACTTTTCGGTCACTTTTAGGTAAAAAGTGTCTGTCCTTTAAAATCTTTATTTTAAATAACGGCATTTTATAATAACGCCATTGAATGTGTGTCAACTTAAAACGCAATTAAACCATAGAACAAACTAATTTATACCTGTATATGTATCTCTGTCATGGGTATAAGAAAAAATTATATTTTATGTATTCGACCGGTTAACCGGTTTTTTTATTTAAATTTTCAATAGAGCAACCGGTTTTTTTTTAATTCTAAATTTCAAACTATTTGATAACCGGTTTCTTAAAAATGTCGAATAACTGATCACCCTAATAAACATACATACTTTACGTTTATTTGGGTGTTTGTGTGCGTAAATAAAGAATTAGAAATAAAACATACAGATTTGCATTCTTATATAAAAACATAAAACAAAATATAAACAAAAAGTTTATTTATAAACAAACAATTTCAAGGTGTTTTTTGAATTTATTGAAGTTAAAAATACATTTTTAATGTTTTTGTTTTTAGGTGCAAAATTAAGCGCACCACCCAGCAAAAATTTGGGTAATAGATGGTAATTATTTCAATCGTTACATAGTAATAATAGGTAACTAATTAGTAATAGTAAGTAATTTCTTTGACAAAATAAAATAATTTTTATAGCATTTCTACTTTAAACTTTCTTGTTGCTGTTTTAGTTGTTTAAAAAAGTTATTAGTTAAGTTATTTATTAAGTTTTTGCGAAATATTTTACTACCAATTATCTTTAGGTGTACCTACTGTATCTTAATAATTTAATTTGCAAAATGTTTAAAGTAAAATTAGCATCACACAAAAGTATGATTGTAAATCTAATTTAACAAAATCGAGCGTTGTATTCGCTTGAGACAAATTGTTTAAACCCACCACCCACCAACACAGTCAGAGACATTTGTTTAACCGCACTTAGGTTTTGCTTACAAAATTTGTTTTCTTAAACTCATTGTTATATCGGTTAATTCTTTTTTCGATTTCTA
The DNA here is from genome assembly GCA_941918925.1 of Phyto melanocephala. Taxonomy (NCBI): domain Eukaryota; kingdom Metazoa; phylum Arthropoda; class Insecta; order Diptera; family Rhinophoridae; genus Phyto; species Phyto melanocephala. The sequence continues at coordinate 31,223,236 of OW799237.1, read as the reverse complement.
TTTACATTTTTAAACGTATTTAATAAAGCAAAAACAATTATTATTCTAACGGAAATTCAATACTGTGGAAGTTATGCATTCTTTTGTAAAATTGTTGCTGCTTTTAGTAAGACATTCGTTTAAACGCAGCAGTAAAAAAGATCATTTAGATTGTGCAATTGAACCTGTAACAAGTGTTTGCGTACTTAATTGTTAAATTTTAAAATTTTTATTTAAAAACAAAACAAATGAAATAAAAATTAAAGTAAATCTTTTTTTTGGCAATCTGCATGATGTCTATTCTGGCATAAAACAGCTCAGCGGTAAAAAATTAAATACAACGTCATCAATAAAGGATCAAAACGGTAACGATCTAAGTACCATTGACCAACAGCTCGAAAGATGGCGGGATTATTTCTCAACAGAACTCGCAAATGTTGTAGAAACTTCCTCCCCTTTGTCGGAAGCACGCCGCAATCCAAACCGGCTAATATCAACGTCATCACCAACCTTACATGAAGTACAAAAAACCCTGGAGAATCTGAAGAACCAAAAAGCTTCCGGTAGTGACGACATTCCAGGTGAACTCCTAAAATATGGTGCAACAACACTTGCCAAATCCTTAACCCCAATTATAAGCGAAGCATGGGTTACAAATTGTATACCTCGTTCTTGGAAGGAAGGTGTAGTAATAACTGTCCCCAAAAAGGGTGACTTAACGTCATGCAAAAACTGGAGAGGTATTACTCTACAGAACGCAATATGTAAAGTAATGTCGCTTTTAATTTTGGGAAGAATAATGCCGGTGGTGGAACCTCTTCTCCGCAAAGAACAAGCTGGATTTAGACCAAACCGCTCTTGTGCGGATCATATTAACACACTACGTATCATCATTGAGCAATCTGTTGAACATAATTCACAACTGTATCTTCTTTTTGTGGACTTCGAGCGTGCATTCGATACACTGTCTAGGAACGCTCTATGGAATGCATTGGCTCTTAAGGGTATTCCTGAAAAGATAATCAATCTTATTAAGGAACTTTACAATGACTCAACTTGCGTTGTGCGTTTTAACGGTCAGGATAGCCAACCTTTCCAAACAAAACGTGGTGTTAAGCAAGGCTGTGTCTTATCACCAACTCTATTTCTAATTCTCCTAGATTGTGTCATGCAAAAGACCAATTTAGATTCACCGCGTGGGATCCGATGGAACTTAAACGAATTCCTTAATGATATTGACTATGCCGATGATTTGTGTTTAATGGCACACCGTTTTTCTGATATAGAAGACAAACTCAAAGTTCTCACACAAAATGCAAGTGCGGTTGGTTTAAGAATCAATGTCAAAAAGACAAAATTGCTAAGGATCGGTAACACTTTAAATACTCCCTTAACATTGAATGGTGAAAATATGGAAGATGTTGAGTCCTTCTGCTACCTCGGAAGCATTCTTACAAGCGACGGTGGCTCAGAAAATGACATTAATAATAGAATTAATAAAGCTAGAGTTGCATTTCATAGTCTATTTAAAGTATGGAGATCAAAAAATATTTCTAGAAAAACTAAAATCCGTATATTTCAATGCAGTGTTATGTCAATATTATTGTATGGCTGTACCACTTGGGGTACTTCACAGCAACAAATAAGAAAACTTCAAGCATTTGTTAACCGTTGTCTAAAGATAATTCTTGGAATATTTTGGCCCAACTGGGTAACAAACGAGCAACTACTCACGCTATCCAACTGTCAGCCAGTAGCAGCAGAAATTTGCAAACGTAAATGGTCCTGGATAGGCCATATACTTCGGAGACAAAGAGATGATATTGCTAGATCTGCCCTAGACTGGAATCCCCAAGGTCAACGCCGAGTCGGTCGACCTCGTAATACCTGGCAACGAACTTCTCAACGTGAATGTGAAATAGTCAACATAACATGGAACCAAGCCAAAGCACTGGCCGAAAATCGCAATAGATGGAAAGAATTCGTTGACGCCCTATGTTCAACAAAATAAACTTTCGTATAATTATTTTATCATTACTTTTTTATTTCTTTGTAGTGATTAATATTTATTATGAATAAAGGCTTAAATATAATATATATATATAAATCTTTTGAAAATGGGCTCAGGAAAGCATTTAAATGACACCGAGAAAGATTTAATGGAGCAAATAAAGAAGGGTAATTTAAATCAAAAAGTTACTAAAGTAATAAGGCGTACTGAAAGAGTGGTAAGAAATTCGTGTAAAATTGGAAAAAGTATGGTATAAAAGGGATCTTCTAAAAAAAACGACTCGTCAAAAAGGACAAATTCGCCATGAGTCCACAAAGCATCACTTATCTTGTTTACAAACAAAAGAAAAACTTAATCTTCCAGTTACCACGTGACCTATCGCTCATATATTCAATTCGATTAAACGGAAAAAAATGAAGTATAAACCACGGCCAACTTAGTTTTGCCCAAACCCACATGTGGTGGACAGACGAAAAATGTTATATTATTGGACAAAAACAATTTAACTGGTACATGATCTGACATGATCTGGGTATAGCAAACGTTGTACGATCAAAGCGAAATTTTGGTGGAGGAAACGTTGTGGTATGGGCAGCATTATTCTATAATTTTAAGTTTTCTCTTTGTTTTATTATTAACGGAATGAATTCAGAAATGTACCTTGAACTGCTGGAAGATGTACTTATCACAAAACTTGATGAAAACTCTAACGATGAATATATTTTCCAACAGGATAACATTGTTAGAACTGCTATAACGTTTCTTAAAATAGTAAGGAATGGTTTTCTTTTACAAATATAAATTGACTTGCGTGGCCAGCATTCAGTCTCGATTGTACACCCAACTCTTTTTTTTCACGGTTTCTTTTTACACGGATTTGAAGTTACACGGTTGAAAAAAAAAATTTTTTTGTAAAAAATGTTTAAACTAGTACGGTTTCAAAATCAATGTCTTGTAATTATGTTTGTTTTTACCAGACTTGGCACCATTGCTGAAATGAACATACATACATAGTAGTAACTGCGAAATCCCCTTATTCGATAACTATTACCTACACATTTTGTTCGCATGATATTAATAAAAAATATTGCATAGTTAAAGTGTTTATCAATTAGATTTGAACATTTCTGAAAAAAGGTATTTTATCTATAAATTTTTAGTTAAGCTTTAAAAATAAAATGATTGCCCTTACTAACAGTTAACAAAATGTCAAAAATTTCAAAGATTCGTAAAAGGCAAGCCATTTCTTTGGAAGTAAAATTAAAAATCTTGGACTGTCAAGTTGAAGATGTCGACGAATTAATGATAGAAAAGCCTCTATATGATGATTGTCTGATTGAATTAACAACAGATGACGGCAAAACTGAGAACCATAATAACGATAACGACGAGGAGACCGAAATATGTCAACGAACTGCTAGTTTAATTGATGACGGTCTAACATTTGGTAAAAGTATGATGAATCATAATGATCCTTTTATGGAACGTGTCCTGAAATTCGAACGAGATATTATTAATTGTATTGCTGGGTATAAAAAGTTGTATTAAGAACTTAAAAACCCAAAAGTGCAACTTTCTATAAAAGATTTTTTAATAAAAAAGTCGACGGTGCAAGACCTTTCGGAAAGTAGTCCGACAGTTCAAAACTCTATTACCGGACGAAAGTCACCATTGGATAATTTGATGGATATCTCTAGTGATAATACCGACTTTAGTCCAGTTCGTCGCAAACAATTGCGTTTATTATCAAGTAGCGACGAATAATTATGTAGCTATGTAAATATTTTTTCTTTATTTCTATTTAAATTTTTCTGTTCTTAACTCTGGATTAACAGATTTCCATTGTTCTTTTGTTTTTCACCTGTATGAACTATTTTTTTTAAGATTTAATGCTCAATAAAATGCCATATGAACATATAATTTATATGTATATCTGAAAGCTTTCTGTAGCTTTCAAAATTTTTTACACGGTTTTTCGAAATAAATATAAATTTTTATTTCGTATTACACGGTTTTGAGATGACATGGAACGTATCCCCCATTTAACTTTAGGAAACGCCTCTTTTTTTACACAGTTTTTTTTTACACGGATTTCTGAGCAACGTATCTACCGTGTAAAAAAAGAGTTGGGTGTAATTCCATCGAAAACTTATGGAGAGTACTTGCAGCAAAAGTTTACAAAAGTTTCGACTGTAATGGAGCTTCAAGAAGTAATAAAAGAATGCCAGATGGATATTGACATTGAAACTCAACGCCAAATATTTTCGGTTATTCGTAATGAGACTCTGGTCCCACAAAATATTAGTAAATTAAACCTTTACAATTTTTTTAAATAAATTTTATTTATTTATTTTTTTTTATTTAAAGAAAACTGCATTCAAACTCATGTTCCCTAATTTTTCAGTTTTATATGTTTAACATTATATTAATGTGAAATATATTTTAGTTTTATTTAATTAATAATAAATAAACAAATCTTTTTGGTAAAAAAATTTTAAAAATATTGCACTTTTTGTTCCTTTTTAAAATAAGAAAAAACACACTGCGGTTAAACGAATGTCTACGACTGTATTGCATAGTAAATACAGTACTTTTGTGTGTACGATAACAGGGAAACTACCTTAGGAAGGCGCTAAATTGAACGTGTCATGTTTATCTTCCGCCCGTATGTTAATTCAGGTTAAACGTACATACAGAGGATATATGGGAGGTGAGTACGCAAGAAAATTTATTTTCTCTTGTTGAGATAATATTAGTTTATTAAAAAAAAATTGTATTGAAAGATTAATGTGAAGACGTTTTATAGAAAGGTAATTTACCAAGAAATTTATATACAAAAAAAAATTTATTAAACAATTTCTCTACAAAAAGTTTACAAAAAATTTTCAAACAATTTTTATCAAAAAAAAAAATTGATTCAAAAATTTTCAAACAATTTTTATAAAAAAAAAATGATTCAAAATTTTTGAAAAATAAAATTGTATTCAAAAATTTTTTTGTAAAAAAAGAATTTGTTAAACATTTTATTTTTTATGAAAATTAATAGTTTTATATAAAAAGGGAATTTATTAAGCATTTTCTATAATAAAAAAAATTATTAAAATATTTCCTATAATAGGAAAATGTATTGAAAAGATGGTTTATTCAAATTTAATATAATTTATTTATTTATTCAACCAAAATGGAAAATTCTTACAGGCTGGCAACCTAATATGTTTAGAAATATTTTTAATAAATCTTTATTTTCTAAAAATTACTTCAAATTATATTTATAAAAATACTTAAACTTCGTACAATTGGCTCATACTACACGCAAAGAAAAAATATGGTTGTGGTAACCATAATCGAAGAGCAACATTCTATGATTGAATTGTATGATTATGTTTAAAATAATAATGGTTACCAGTTATCATTATTATGTTTAATTTAAGTATCATTCAATAATCATATATATGACTACAATTGTAATCAACAATCTTGCTTTGTTACGGCAAATTATTGTATTTTGCTTTAACATACACATATTCATTGTACTTACCAATTTATTAGCAATTTTTTACCAATATTTTTTTACATTTTCTCGTTTAAATTTATTTTAATTTTTCAAAATTTTTGTTCCTTCTTTTTGACATCTCAAACTTTTAAAATAATAAATATTTATTCAGCAAGAAGAAGAACAATTGAAATCAAATTATTATTAAAAAAAAATCATAGCTTGATTATTTTGTAATCATACTGTTGTCTCACTTATTATTTAATGATTATTTTTAATTTTTAATGATTTTGAATATAATGTTATTTTTGTCAAATTAATTTTTTTAAATCATACTATTTTTAAATGATAACCATTTGGAAATTTTTACGAAAAGTAATCATTAAATGATACAATTCAAACAAATGCTTGACTATCGTGACAAAATATATGATGAAATGAAACAAAAATTAATATTAATTGTTTTCGACAACCAAATATTGTTTTAGAAAAAATAATATGACCGTCGTGATCATATCGTAACCATGGTTTTTCTTTGCGTGTATGCTCTACTTCTCCAAAATTCAAACTCCATATAAAAAAAATTTAAACAATAAAGTACTTGTGCAATTGCAACCACCTTATATATTATGATTGAATTTTTCTGTGTGCAGCGTAGTATATTTTAGTACAATTTAATAAAAACCACAGTTGCATCACGAAGTAGTACTAGATTTTAAATAGATTTTGCCAAAATCTAGTGGCGAAGTAGATTTCATTTTGTATGGAAAATCTGGTAGATTTCTCTCAGAATCCCTTAAGTACTAGATTTTGTGTAGGTGTAAATGTAGTATCATTCATTAAATATGTAGTAGTTGTATGAGTAGATATATAAAATAAATCATTAACTATAAGTGGCTTAAATGCCACACGAAAAACCTTAAAATTAAACAAATATTCGTAATCAATAAAACTATTTTTAAATTTTAAAATAATCATGAAATAACGCAAAGCTCTTCTTAAATAAAGAGGTTTTAAACGCAAAAGCAAACACAACGAGGATAAAAATAGGAATATAATGGAATAATGTCATTATCACAGAGAGCAGCAACCTTTACAAATATTTTTTGAATTTTTTCAATCCTTTTTAAATAGACGATACAAACAGGATTCCACACACGAGAGCAGTATTTTAATTTTGAACGTACAAAAGATGTATACAACAACTTTAAAGTCATAGGGTTCCAATATTTTTTACAATTTTTTCTTATAAAGCCTACTTTTTTAAAGAAAAAAACACAGAAAATTCAAATTTAATGGGGAATGTTTTTTATCATTCTTTGAAGATTATGTCTATCAAATGTTGGTCGTTGTACCTCGCAGATGGTCCATACGTTGAGTCCAATTTTCAATGACTCGTTCGAGCATTTCGACTGGTAACTGGCGAATGACACGCGTAATGTTTTCCTCCAAGTCCTGAATCGAAGCGGGTTTGTCCGCATAAACTTTAGACTTTACATATCCCCACAGGAAAAAGTCTAATGGTTTGGTGCCCAATCGACCGACTAAAAACGTGTAATTATGCGCTCACTGAAGTGGGAATTGGCGCCGACTTGCTGAAACAAATTGTCGCCGAGATCACGAGCTTAAATTTCAGGCATTAAATAGTGGGTTATCAAGGCACGATAACTGTTGCCATTGACGGTTACGTTTGCACCGGCATCATTTTTAAAGATATAATGAACCGATGATTCCACCGGCCCCAGCGTGCTGGACGTGCTCTTTTCGGTCGAATATTATACAATAATGAATTCTGGGTCTCAAAATGGGTGATGGTGTTGCGAATAGTACGTTCAGTGGGCCGATTATGTTGACCATAAGTTGAGCGAAGTGCACGAAACTCATTCCTCACAGAACGTGAATTTTCGTAATAAAGTTGAAAGATTTGTAAACGTTGTTCAGGCGTAAGTCTTTACATTATAAAATGCCAAACAGCACTAAACAAATAACATGACAGCATGACACGACTCACACGTGGTCTGTCAAAAAAAGCTATTGAAAAAAGTATCTCTAATTGAATCACCCATTATAATAGGTTGCCAATTATTGAAAATTCTCTATAAAAGGAAAATTTATTGAAACATTTTTAACGAAAATTCAATGAAAATCCCTTTTTGAAACTTTCTATAGAAAAAGAATATATTAAAAAGCGTCTGAAAAAATAAAATTTATTTATTTTTGGACTTAGCAAATTAGCTAATTATGATTTTGTTAATTTTCTATTTTTTGACTTGACACATTTTTTTATAAAAATAATTTGTATTCTTTGTTTCTTTTTTATTGTAAAAAACTTTTTTATTATTGAAAAAAAAAACAAAAAATAAAGTTATTTGGTTAATGTTAAGAAAAATATCATTTTGAACAATAACACAGAACACTTAATAATTAAAATCGTAAATGTTTGTACCATAAAAAGATATAAAACTATTAATGAAAAAAGCATTCGTGAGGTAAATTATCATAAAATTTAAAATGGTCTATGGGTATAGTTTATTTAAAAAATTGCAAGTTTCACTTGTTTCAAATAGTTTTTAAAAACGCCAAAGCAATCTATATTTTGTTTATTCCTTGAGGTAAAGTTTTCCTTTCCTCGACAAATCAAATTTAAAATCACTTCACTTTTTGCACCGTATTTAATATTATGTACATGTATTAGTTACTTTGACATCCCTTAACCACGTCCTTATCGAAAATTTTTCAAATCTTAAGGTTATTAAGAATTTTAAAACCATGTATAATCCAAATCAAGGGTTCAGATACTTTCGGGCTCTTTTGCATACATTAATATTTTTGGCAGGGACATCAATATTTAATTTTTTTTACATTGTAGAATTTTTTGAGGGTGTGAAGATAAATTCGTCAGTTAAATACGTCCCACATCAATGTTAACTACATTCCACACTCTGTTAAGTAAGTTAAATTTTAAAAATTAAGATTTTTTTGATAAATAAACAAAAAAACTCACTTTTTATAATAATAATTTATAAAAAACAAATTAATTAAGTAAAATTAATAAAAAAAAATTAGAAAATAGTACGTTATGTTTGAATTTATAGAGTATGAATATGCTCATTTTGAGGCGTCCAGGCGGGCCATTTCGGACATACCTGAATGGGGTTGTGACATATCGGGTAAAAGCCCTTGCCGAGTAGAATACAAAACTGAAACGGGTATATTAAGTTCTTTCTCAGGAGCGGCGCTACAGGGGGTGGAAATATACAAAAATGTCCTACTTGTATTACAAATATTCTAAGTGATATGCGGGCCATTTCGGACATACCTGAATAGGGTTGTGACATATCGGATGAAAGCCCCGGCTGAGTAGATTACAAAACTGAATTGGGTATATTAGGTTCTCTCTCAGGAGCGGCGCTACAGGGGGTGAAAATATATGAAAATATCATACTTGTATTACAAATATTCTAAGTGTTATGCGGGCCATTTTGGACATACCTGAATGGGGTTGTGACATATCTGGTGAAAGCCCTTGACGAGTAGATTACAAAACTGAAACGGGTATATTAAGTTCTTTCTCAGGAGCGGCGCTGCAGGGGATGAAAATATACGAAAAGTCCTACTTGTATTAAAAATATTCTAAGTGATATGCGGGCCATTTTAGACATACCTGAATAGGGTTGTGACACATCTGGCGAAAGCCCCTGACCAGTAGATTACAAAACTGAAACGGGTATATTAAGTTCTTTCTCAGGAGCGGCACAACAGGGGATGGAAATATATATAAAATTTGCTACTTGTATTAAAAATATTATGCGTGCCATTTTGGACATACCTGAATCGTGTTGTGATATATCAGATAAAAGCCCTCGAGGAGTAAATTACGAAAATAGAACGGGTATATTAAGTCTAATCTCAGGAGCGGAGCTACAGGGGGTGGCATAGGTTAAAATGACCCATTACATTAAAAATATTCTAAGTGTTATGCGGGCCATTTCCGACATACCTGAATAGGGTTGTGACATATTGGATGAAAGCTCTTGATAAGTAGATTACAAAACTAAAGCGGGTTTATAAGGTTATCTTTCAGAAGCGACGCTACAGAGGGTGGAAATATATGAAAATATCATACTTGTATTAAAAATATTCTAAGTGTTATGCGGGCCATTTTCGACATACCTGAATGGGGTTGTGACATATCGGATGAAAGCTCTTGAGGACTAGATTACAAAACTAAAGCGGGTATATTCAGTTCTTTCTCAGGAGCGGAGCTACAGGGGGTGGAATATGTTAAAATTACCCCTTAGTATTAAAATATTCTAAGTGATATGCGGGCCATTTCCGACATACCTGAATGGGGTTGTGACATACCGGGTGAAAGCTCTTGATGAGTAGATTACAAAACTAAAGCGGGTATATTCAGTTCTTTCTCAGGAGCGGAGCTACAGGGGGTGGAATATGTTAAAATTACCCTTTAGTATTAAAATATTCTAAGTGATATGCGGGCCATTTCCGACATACCTGAATGGGGTTGTGGCATATCGGGTGAAAGCTCTTGATGAGTAGATTACAAAACTGAAGCGGGTATATTCAGTTCTTTCTCAGGAGCGGAGCTACAGGGTGTGGAATATGTTAAAATGCCCCTTTAGTATTAAAATATTCTAAGTGATATGCGGGCCATTTTCGACATACCTGAATGGGGTTGCGACATACCGGGTGAAAGCTCTTGATGAGTAGATTACAAAACTAAAGCGGGTATATTCAGTTCTTTCTCAGGAGCGGAGCTACAGGGGGTGGAATATGTTAAAATTACCCCTTAGTATTAAAATATTCTAAGTGATATGCGGGCCATTTCCGACATACCTGAATGGGGTTGTGACATACCGGGTGAAAGCTCTTGATGAATAGATTACAAAACTAAAGCGGGTATATTCAGTTCTTTCTCAGGAGCTGAGCTACAGGGGGTGGAATATGTTAAAATTACCGTTTAGTATTAAAATATTCTAAGTCATATGCGGGCCATTTCCGACATACCTGAATCATCAAGAGCTTTCACCCGGTATGTCGCAACCCCATTCAGGTATGTCGAAAATGGCCCGCATATCACTTAGAATATTTTAATACTAAAGGGGCATTTTAACATATTCCACACCCTGTAGCTCCGCTCCTGAGAAAGAACTGAATATACCCGCTTCAGTTTTGTAATCTACTCATCAAGAGCTTTCACCCGATATGCCACAACCCCATTCAGGTATGTCGGAAATGGCCCGCATATCACTTAGAATATTTTAATACTAAAGGGTAATTTTAACATATTCCACCCCCTGTAGCTCCGCTCCTGAGAAAGAACTGAATATACCCGCTTTAGTTTTGTAATCTACTCATCAAGAGCTTTCACCCGGTATGTCACAACCCCATTCAGGTATGTCGGAAATGGCCCGCATATCACTTAGAATATTTTAATACTAAAGGGTAATTTTAACATATTCCACCCCCTGTAGCTCCGCTCCTGAGAAAGAACTGAATATACCCGCTTTAGTTTTGTAATCTACTCATCAAGAGCTTTCACCCGGTATGTCACAACCCCATTCAGGTATGTCGGAAATGGCCCGCATATGACTTAGAATATTTTAATACTAAAGGGTAATTTTAACATATTCCACCCCCTGTAGCTCAGCTCCTGAGAAAGAACTGAATATACCCGCTTTAGTTTTGTAATCTACTTATCAAGAGCTTTCTCCCGATATGTCACAACCTTATTCAGGTATGTCGGAAATGGTCCGCATATCACTTAGAATATTTTAGTACTAAAGGGCCATTTTAACATATTCCACCCCCTGTAGCTCCGCTCCTGAGAAAGAACTCAATATACCCGCTGTAGTTTTGTAATCTACTCACGAAGAGCTTTCACCCGATATGTCACAACCCCATTCAGGTATGTCGGAAATGGCCCGCATATCACTTAGAATATTTTAATACTAAAGGGTAATTTTAACATATTCCACCCCCTGTAGCGCCGCTCCTGAGAAAGAACTGAATATACCCGCTTTAGTTTTGTAATCTAGTCCTCAAGAGCTTTCATCCGATATGTCACAACCCCATTCAGGTATGTCGAAAATGGCCCGCATAACACTTAGAATATTTTTAATACAAGTATGATATTTTCATATATTTCCACCCTCTGTAGCGTCGCTTCTGAAAGATAACCTTATAAACCCGCTTTAGTTTTGTAATCTACTTATCAAGAGCTTTCATTCAATATGTCACAACCCTATTCAGGTATGTCGGAAATGGCCCGCATAACACTTAGAATATTTTTAATGTAATGGGTCATTTTAACCTATGCCACCCCCTGTAGCTCCGCTCCTGAGATTAGACTTAATATACCCGTTCTATTTTCGTAATTTACTCCTCGAGGGCTTTTATCTGATATATCACAACACGATTCAGGTATGTCCAAAATGGCACGCATAATATTTTTAATACAAGTAGCAAATTTTATATATATTTCCATCCCCTGTTGTGCCGCTCCTGAGAAAGAACTTAATATACCCGTTTCAGTTTTGTAATCTGCTGGTCAGGGGCTTTCGCCAGATGTGTCACAACCCTATTCAGGTATGTCTAAAATGGCCCGCATATCACTTAGAATATTTTTAATACAAGTAGGACTTTTCGTATATTTTCATCCCCTGCAGCGCCGCTCCTGAGAAAGAACTTAATATACCCGTTTCAGTTTTGTAATCTACTCGTCAAGGGCTTTCACCAGATATGTCACAACCCCATTCAGGTATGTCCAAAATGGCCCGCATAACACTTAGAATATTTGTAATACAAGTATGATATTTTCATATATTTTCACCCCCTGTAGCGCCGCTCCTGAGAGAGAACCTAATATACCCAATTCAGTTTTGTAATCTACTCAGCCGGGGCTTTCATCCGATATGTCACAACCCTATTCAGGTATGTCCGAAATGGCCCGCATATCACTTAGAATATTTGTAATACAAGTAGGACATTTTTGTATATTTCCACCCCCTGTAGCGCCGCTCCTGAGAAAGAACTTAATATACCCGTTTCAGTTTTGTATTCTACTCGGCAAGGGCTTTTACCCGATATGTCACAACCCCATTCAGGTATGTCCGAAATGGCCCGCCTGGACGCCTCAAAATGAGCATATTCATACTCTATAAATTCAAACATAACGTACTATTTTCTAATTTTTTTTTATTAATTTTACTTAATTAATTTGTTTTTTATAAATTATTATTATAAAAAGTGAGTTTTTTTGTTTATTTATCAAAAAAATCTTAATTTTTAAAATTTAACTTACTTAACAGAGTGTGGAATGTAGTTAACATTGATGTGGGACGTATTTAACTGACGAATTTATCTTCACACCCTCGAATTTTTTTACTCTTTGTTGTTGTCAAAATATTAAATATTTCTTGAGGTCAATTGCCCTTAAAAAATATTTATTTCAGCCAGACAAAGACATCGTTATGTTAAACTTAAGGATATAATACTAAAAATACTAAAAATATAGCAAAAACCTTAAAGGGTTAGGCAAAAATAAAACGTGTTTTTATGCATTGCAAAAAAGTTAATATACTAAAGTGTAGGGAGAACTTTTTCTTCCGTTAGGATCTAATATACATACATGCATAAATACATACATATTTAAAGAAAGTGTTGAAACAATTTCAGTTGACCAAACGCTCACAATCAACAATTACTTTGTTAACAAACTATCTTTATTTATTTATTTTATTTACATATTCGTTATTTTTATTTGAGCAAATAGTTGTATGCGTCAAAACTTTAACAAAATTGTCAGAAAAAACAAGTGACTACTCTATCTCGATTAAAGGCACAATTGAGGCAAACAAAAGTTTTTCTGCGGAGGTTTAAATTTAACGATTGTAACGAAAAAAGAATATACAAGCATAGTGAAAAACTGGAAACTTGAAAATAAATAACGACAATTGCTGGCAATTTATTTAGAGTATTCACAACCATCCTGTCCATCGCAACACATTGTGCGGAAAAACAATAGTTGACAACGATGGTGAGATGGAGATCATAATGATGATTGCGATGATGTTGTTAGAAAACACTTTTCAATTCAATTTTATACTCATATTTTTTGTATGGGTTTTGTACAATACATACATACATACATACACATGTGAATACATACATACATACACATGTGAATACATACATATATGTATGTATATGTATACACTTATATTTAATTTTCTTTTATATTTTGTGCATTCTTTTATATGTCTGTGTGTTTGTATCATTTAAACCGTCGCACCATATTGAATTTATTTGTTAAACAAAACAAAATGTTTAAAACAATTGTAAAATTGTTTAAAAAAATGTTTTCGTTTTTTCTATTTTTGCCATTTGACAAACGCAAAAAGTTTTGACAGTTACATTAAGGAACATTTGTTGTTGGTAAATTAGAAAATGTAAAGCAATAAATTTCTATAAAAATAACACTCATAAATCAAATGAAGTTCTTCTTATTAAATAAAAAGTTCACAAAGACCTTTATAACTAAAACAATCATATAATCAATAAATGTCAAAGATGAATGCGAAAAAAATCTCTTAAAGTGTTAGCAAGTTGTTACATTTACATTTTCTTTGCATTAAAAATTAAAACAAAAATAACTAAATATGTATGGCGAATACAAACACGCCTATATAATTTATATTAACTTCCTTTACCTCGTTATAAAGGTTACTTTGTTATAAACATCCTTCTAGGATGTGTAGAAATCGAAAAATCTAGACACAGAATTCAATTTTATGCAGATATTCCCCAGTGATTTTTTTTCGCAGTAATAAATAAACACATATTTAATTTAATAAGAAATACAGGGATTTAAAAATAAAAAAATTCCAAGTGACAGCGTTACATTCGGCTTAGTCGAATCCTATATACCCTTCACACAGTTTGCACATGTAATATCCAGTGTAGACCATACTACAAGTCGTTGGTCATTTCAAAAATTCGTGTAGAATGACCAAAGTCGAATAGTGTAAAAGCAAATTGTTATCATCAGAAGAAAAACTGAGACAATACGGATGAAAATTTTAAAAAAACAAAGTGCATTTCTTTCATTTTTTAAACCGATTGAAAAAATGGAATATTTTATTAGATCAGAGGTCTATTATAATGTATTCATTGGCAAACACATTAACGTGTGCTAGTAGTACTATAGCAATTACAACAAGTAAAAGTACACCAATTTTGTGTACTTTTATAGAACAGAATTTACTATTTTGTTATTAACAGTAATCGCTATGCAATAATGTCTTTATACTAAAATATGTATCACTTTCTTTGTATAACTTCGATATGCTAGTAAAATGTTTTCGTAAATTTAGTCTTTCAATGAAAGTGGACGTTAAAGGTGGCGTGTCAATATAGTTTCTGCTAATAAATAAAACTGGGGATATTTCAATAAAGTCCTTTATTCTTCCAAAAACTTTGTCCATAGAGAAATTATATGAATTTGAGATAAAGCGTTATATGGGAGGTAGACGTTAAAGTAGGCGTGTCACCTATAACAATGATATTGACTAAAAGGATATCGGTAGCAAATTTCATCATCGTACCTCTAATTTTGTCGGTTTTATGAGCTTTTAAATTTTATAAACAGTAGAAAACGTAAAAAGGGGGCGTTATTGTAGGCGTGTCTAAGTTGTTGCTGCTAATGAATGTAGTCCTTTATTATTAAAAAATCTTTATTCATAGAAAATTACATGAATTTGAGATAATGCGTTATATGGGAGGTGGGCGTAAAAGTAGGCGTGTCACATTTATTTTTCGTTAAAACAAAGCCTTTGACCAAAAAGCAATTTTTGCAAAATTTCAGAATCGTACATCTAATTTTGTCAGTTTTATTTGGTTTTAAATTTTAAACATACCGAAAAATACACTGTGAGGTATAAATTTTCGTTCATTTTGATCTATAACTCCTTTCCTAACGCATAGATTGAAGCAATTTTCAGGAAAAATATTGGGTTTACTCTGAAAATATATATTTAAAGTTTTATGACTCTACATTAACGGGTTTAGACACAATTCCAATTTATTCGATGTTAGAGGGACACGGTTTTTTTACCTACTCTTGTATTACGGGCTATAACTCTCTTCCAAATATTCTGATTTGCCCTATTTTCAACACCTTGTGTATAAGAAATATTTTGGCAAAAATTTAGCCCCCTTGCTTTTTCGGTCCGACCACTATCGTGCTTTCAACAGACGGACGGACATAGCTATATCGTCATGAAATGAAATCCAGATTCAGAATTTATATAATTTATGGGGTCTAAAATGGATATTTCGATGTGTTACTAACGGAATGACGAAATGAATATGCCCCCACCATTTTTTTGGTGGCGGGTATAAAAACAACTTGTATGTTTTATAGTTGTGTTTACACAGTAAAAGAAAACGGTTTGTTGTTTCTGTAGTTTTTATATACGCCAAAAGCTGTTTTAAAAACAAACTGTTTATCAAACACATTAAAAAACAAAAAGATTCATATTTGATAAAAAAAAAACTAAAATTTTATATTTGCATAACGCTAGTTTGGGTAAAAAACAGAAACAATAATATTCTTTCGCTCGTATCTTAGCTTGTAATATACTTACGTAACTATTTTTCGATAGCGATATTCTCGAGAGCATATCTGATTAATTGATATCGTGATGTATATGTGGGGCTTAAAAAAGCTAATTTTAACACACACACACGGACAGATGGACACACGGAATTAGCTTTATCAAATCCTTTCTCTATAAGGATTCGGAATATATATACTTTATGCGGTCTAAAATGAATATTTGTAGACTTACAAACGGAATGCCAAATCTATATATATCCTTTTACACTGTCGTGTAAAGGGTATACAAATTGTATATAATGCCACTGAACTAATTTCAGCTTTTGTCATTTTTAATTAAATTATTTTTTATATAAACACATACGATCGCCGCATAGAGACTTAGCAACATATTGTATAAAGCAAAATTAATCATTCAAATCAAAATAGAACTGTCCAAAGTGCCAAGCGGTAACTAATGACACTAGTAGACAAATTATAATTTTTTTCTGATGTACTGAATGGTTAGTCGGGTTCCAGTCTGCAAACTAAAGTCAACTCTTGATAATTAAAAATTTGTTAATTTGAATCTCGATATTTTAATGACAATTTTAAACGTTTTCCATGTCCCTTGAAAAATATTCAATATATTAAAAAATTTACGCAATCTCCTCGGTATTTTGAAAATAATTAAATGGCAAAATGATTGCCGACGTGACATAATTTAAATTAATTTAATATGTTGTGTTTGATGTAAAATATTTAAAAAAAATTAAAACAATCATTTATTGTAGTTTAAATACGTTGCTCTGTAGAAATGATAACTTGCCTGTCGACGTTCTCTAATTATTGAAGTTTTCTACACTCTATAATATGAATTCGTAATGAGATATTGTTTTTGCAGTTGCTAAAATAAAAAAAAAAATTTTTGTTTTATTTATAAAGCCGGGAAAATATCAATCCTTTAGGCTGCTTTGAATTATGAGGTTTTACGTTACTCACTCTCATCCAGAGTGGCAACTACTGCCTAACTCTTCTGAGTTGAGATTTGAAAACTATGTTCAAGTGGCAATAGTCTCTGTCCACGGTTCCCTAAATGTTGAATTTTACTTCTTTGGATGAGAAAAATGAAGCAAACGAAGATGAGCGGCCACAACTTCCTGGTGCATTAAGTGAAGCATCTCAATTATTAAAGCCAACGGAAGTTAAGTACTTTCATCCAGGATGACAACTACTGCCCTATTGTGTCAGTTTTACAAACTATGTCCAAGTAGATATTAGTGTCTGCGGTACCATAACTGTTGAATTTAACTTTTTATGAGGAAGGTTTTTCGATGAGGAAGATTAAGCAGATGAAGTTGAGTAGCCACCACATCCAGATTCAAGCTCTAATTAAAATTGAAAATTTCTTGGACAAAGACAAATTAAAGTCGGTCACTCAAAAAAAATAAGTACCTTTTTTTTTATTAAAATTACGTACTTTAATGAACGTACTGTAAGAAAGTTAAAAAAAAATTAATTTTAATTAAGCTCTTGTTAATTTTAAAAAAATTTAAAAAAAAATAATAAATAATATATTAAATAAAATAAAATAATTTTTTTTTGGCTGAGCTGGGATTCAATGCCACATTTATTATAACCAGTATATATGTACATATGTACGTATTTTATATGAGATGAATGGTGATACAAACAATTGTTATTGCATGACTACACGTTGTGAAGGGTATATAAGATTCGGCAGGGCCGAATATAGCACTGTTACTTGTTTATACATATTTGGTGTGTGACGCTCAAGATAGAAATCATAGAAAACCTAAAATAATTCAAAAAATATTGATCTTTTTGAGAGCCTAAAAGTACCACCGGAATCTTCATCAATTTCTACATAAATTGGCCATTCTTACCGGCGAATTGGAAAAACTTTAAAAATAAGAAGAAAAAAACTCGATGTGTACGTTTTTTTGAAATTGACCCATATATATATATATACTTATATGTATGTTTTTGAATTTTTTTAAACATTTTTTCATCAAAGATTTTTCATTTTCTTAATTTTTGTTTTTTGTATATTTATTTGTTTGACATTAGAAATGCCAGCTATAGAATTTTCTTCTCACTGAACATACTTCTCAAGAGTCGTATTTCGAGTTTTAGACAATAAGTGAAACAATTAAGTATATATTGCTCAATTTAAAAATAGTTTTTAGTATGGTAAATTGAGCTCAATAAGGCCTTTAATTGCGATATTATTATAAATTGACAATTAAGGCGCGTGTGTGAACATAGTATTAGTTTGATATTTTAATTAATTTGATTTTTTTCAACTGCCTCTTTATAATTTAAAATCTAGTTTATGAAATTTTGATTATTTTACTTTTTTCTCTGGTCCCCTTAATTTCAAATTATGGAGATTCTACTGTACTTTGTTAAATTAAGCTGCTTAACTGATACTGCGTTTTATAAAAATTTAATAGATTTCAAAAACTTAACTCCAAAAGTTTTAATTGCTTTCCTAATTATATTGGACAAATTGCTAGAATATACGGTAAAGCTACTTCCATTTTTTTTAAAACACGATATCTCAAAAACAAAAATAAACTTAAGCAGAATAGATTATAGACATAGACTCAGACCCTTGTTATCAAACATCAAATCGCATACATGAAATTAATTGTTGACCAGTGTAATTGTTTTATTACATTTACTTACAGCTCTTATGTTAATTAAAAATGCAAGAAAAAATAGCTTTTTGGGGGAGATGAGACAAAAAAAAAACTGAGAGATTATTATTTAAAATACATACAAGCACACATACGCTTTATTATATGCTGTAAAAAAGAAAGACAAAGAACCTTAATTATTTCAGCAGTTACATGCTCCATTCTCTTATCACCACAGCAACATTTTCTATAAAAAAAAATTATTAAAACTTTTATGGAAAAAATTGTAATTAAAAAATCTTGACAAGCATGCTTTAAGGGGAAACTCAAATTAAAACGAATAAAATAATGTTAAAGTTTGCAAAGCTGTTCTGCAATTAGCTGGAAACATTAATTGTCCAAGATCAATACTGAAAGGAAAATTTATATGCTTTCAATCGATTAAATTTTCTTTTCCCTACAACTACTACAGCGATGGCACCCGAGTTGACTAGTGTGCTTTCCTAGCGCCTAGTGACCGTTTAATACTACCAGAGACCTAGAAACGTTTTATTTATTATTTTTAAGTTGTGTGTATGTATTTTAATAAACGAGAGCTGCTTCAATCTGGTAACCCACTATTAGCCTACTACGAGGGTGGACAATATAAATAAAATACAGCTTTATCAAAATTTTATTTCCCAACATAGTCTTTAATTTACTCTATACACTTTGCCTAACATTTCTACGATTTCAAATTAATGGATTTCTCAAGGACAAGGCTTGGTGTGTGATTAAATCGTTGAAGCTTAATATCCTTACGCCGAATCACTTCTTTCGGTTGGGACATAAGAAATAGCCGCTGTGAGTGGCTAAAACAGTATCAAAGAAAGATCAAGAGAGGAAGATACACAACCAATTTAAGAAATTTTTTTAATGGCGGCTATGCATTTGTGTACCCGTGTATTAAAAAAAAAAATCTTTGGTTGCCCTAATGTGGTCGCTTTTGTTAATCGTAATTAAATCAGTCCAATAACTTCGCATAATATTTATCATTTGTTGGTATTTTTATTGTAAGCAATTAAAGTGGATTATGAACCTTGTTTCCTAAAAAAGCTGTCGCCATTACCTTGTTGACCGACAAGCCCACTTTAGCCTTTTGTGACTACAATAAACTAACTAACTAACTAACAACGCATAACACTTGTTTGAAGATGTCAGAAGATTGCGTTTATGGTCCGTTGTGAGAAACCCCAGCACCCATCAGCAGGAAAATTTCTAAAACGCAATAGAGCAGTTAAAATTTAAAAAAGTACAGGCATATATATCTTTGTCATTATGATTTTTACGCGTTTTATATCTCCGATCGATCATATCGTGAATTGTTTCGACATTTTCGAGTGTAGTGAGCTCAATTAGCAATTAATATTGTTGGGCGTCCCTTGTCATTGCCTAACAGCAACGAAACTCAACAAACCGCTTTCTCACCATTAAAGTTAATAGAAGAAAAGTCCCCATTGTATTTATTAAGTTTTGCTTTGGTTCTAGCGATAGTTTTCTTTACAAAAAAATAATGTTTTGTTAGGTTTTAAATAGCTGTCATATAAGGGTAGGACCAAAGATCATAATGGGGCTTACAAATTTAATAACTTTTTCGTTTATATATTTTTCTTTCAGATTCATAACACATAACACATGGATAGTAAACAATGGAGAGATTCACAACTGAACAATGAACCAGAATAATACAATTTTATTATTTAAAGCAGGGATCAGTTATTAAGGCATATTGTCGACATTCCAACGTTTAAATTTTGACTTCTAAAGCATTGATTTGTTGCTAAATTTATCGTCACCACCAACATAGCACCGTAAGAGATTTGCATCGAACCGGTAGACCAAGTTTAATTCGCATTGCGAAAAATATTGAACGTGTAGAGCACTTAAAGAAAATATTTACTGTTATTCCTATATTAGGTGCGATTGGGGAAAAACTAAAATTCGCAGATGATCCGTTTTTTGCCACGCCCTAAAATACAGCACTTTTTGTTTTTTATATATAGCGCAGCCATTTAAAGTCCGATCCTATCATATCGCATATCGTTGTTCATGGTTTGGCTTTGGCTTCATTTTTGACCTGGGTGACTTTTTAATCTAACGTCAAATTAAAGATGTCATTTATGATATCTCGAATCCTTCCCCCCTAACGTAAAATTTTTTGCTGTGGTTTCAAGAATGATGTGTCCACTGCCCGAGACACAATGAATAATTTCCAAACAATCGGAAATTAATTGTCCAAGTATATGTGAAACACCTCGAGACAATCCTTGAACTCATGGCATTATTGCAGAAATTCGCTACAGGCACCAATTTTGAAAGATGTTATGGAAATGCTCTAAAACGAGCCTACCATTAAAAACCTGAAAACGGGGGTCATTTAAGTGACATCAGTTTTCATACTAAGTGTATGAAGTTTCCATTTTGTATATTTTACAATCCGAAAATAAAAAAAATTATATAAACAAAAATGTTACTAAATTGTTTAACACCCATTACATTACACTAAACAAAATTCAATTCTGAAAATCGCGATCAACGGCAATCTTGTTCTGGGCCCTTTCACTGAATCTACGCCTTGCTATTCATGCGTCAGTCTATTCATGTTGAAATGCCAAACCAAACTAAACATAAATCACATGACAGCTAATAAAATGGCCGCCGAAAGGGTTAAAGGGTTGCCAACTTGAAGTTCTATAGCTCTATAAAAAAAAGCGCTCAGTATTGGTTAACGTAATTATTCGCTGTTGACGAGTGTTCCTTGTTAAGGCACACCGTCCAAAATTTGCTAATTGTTCTAACCCTTGTTGACATCATTATTTTTTGTACAACACATATTCCTCTAATCAAGTATTTACCATAAACATCTTTTTGTAACGCCCTTTAACATAAATTACACTTAATATTTATTTGTTTGTACTGTGTAGAACTATAATTATCCATACAATAATTTACGTTCAAACGACATGTTATAGTTTGAATTTCAGTAGTTTTATGTTTTGTCTAGTTATTTATACAGACTCGCTTTCATTGACACATAATTTTACAGTGAGGTCTGTTCAGTAACATGTACATGTGCACTCGAATTTGTGTTAAAATGTTTTCTATCTGTAAATCGAAAGCGAAAAAGATAGAAATAATATGAGGCAATGTTTCGAGAATTGTTGCGACTGCCAGTTGGGCGTTTAAGTTTTAAAGTATGCACGTGTTTAAGTTCACTTTTGTCTTCTTGTAGGGATGTGTGTACGAGTGGACATGACCCAATGAGGTTTTTGTATGCAACTGTTATGTTTTGATGTGTTGTTGTTGTTGTTGCTGTTCTTCTTCTTCTCCTTCTGGTTGTATTTTATTGTCTTAATAGCTTTTTGATAATTTTGACCCAATTTTCATTTCATAAGCTGCAAATGCAACAAAAGTTTACTCTATATATTTGTTCTAAAGTGCTTCCTCTTCCAGCGGTTATGCCGCCTCCGAAACTATTTTTCTAGACACACACACACACAAATGTACTTTTTCGCAGGCACACACACACACACAAACACACATTCATATACGTACTTCCCAATTCAAACTACTATTTCATTTATGGACTTGTAAGTAAAGAAAGAAATTTATGTTCCTCTGAACATGCATGTGCATAAGTTCATGTATCTATTATCTATCTAACGATGTATGTGTAGCATGTGTTCTATCATCATGTTACAATAAAAAAACTTAATAATAATAAAAAAAAATACTATAATATGCACCAGAAAAAAAAGCACTTGTAATGTTTCTGTTACAACTGCAACAACAACAACAACACACAAACAATTAATTTAGAGTACTGTGGGTTCGATTTCAAAAAGAAAAAAAAAACGTGACTCGTATTCATTCTAATTAAATAATATTAAGAGGATCTTATTTAATTATTTTATATGTCTATTGTTATGTTAGACAACTAGTACAGCTTTTTGTGGACTATATTTAAGATTTACAAATAAACCGAAGCAATGTTTATATTAAAATGGGTAACACCCTATAAACTGGTTTAAAAAAAACCTAATGGCAGCACTGGACCATATTTTTAAATAACTTTATAATGTCCAAAGTTCTAAATCAGTTCTTGACCCACGACAAGTTAAGATAGAACAAAAATTGCAAACATATTTCCCAAGACTCCGATAGGCTCAAGGAGATTTAATGGTTTAAATATGAGGCATTTTAAGAGAAATTTTAAACTACAAAAAATTCAGCACTCTATGACAAATATCAAAAAAAAAGTTGTTAACGCCACAACCAAAATCTCCATGACATTATCTGGTAAAACCTTATTGTTAACTCTAAATACTTAATATTTTTTCTAAATGTAACTCTGATAAACTTAACGATACGTCGCCATGTTTAAGCCTTCATCATTTTAAATTCATTCCAAGTTTTTGTCGTAGAAAGAAGGCTTTAGCACTGGCTCGGAAAGCAACCAAATTTGTATAAAAAGATCTACTGGTTTTTATACCAAAAAGTATGTAACCTAAATATTTTTACTTTTCTTTTAAAGTTGCACAATAAATCTTAATTATTTTAATTTATTTAGGCATTTTAATAAGTTTGCCATTACACACATTCGTTAAATAAATCAAATATTTTATAAAACTTGTGTATTTGGTTTTTATTCAAAGTCCCCGTGGAAGTCACTAGACATCGCTTCGGCTGGCGTGCAGCTAACAAAAGTATTTCGTACTATTAAAAGACCAATTACTTTGTATTCCATGTCACCTCTTTGTGAGTCTAAAAATTTTAAACATATTGTTCCTGCCAAAATGTATAATTTTTCTAAGTCATTATTCTTCAACTGTTTTTTTCAATATAATGAAAACAAAAGTAAAAAAAAATTAGAACTTAAAAAAATCCAATATGGACTTAAAAAATAACACTGTTTTTCAAAATTCTGAATCAGAAAGAAAAAAAGTCCAACAGATGTTGTTAAGGCAAAAGAGCAGCTCGTACAGTCGAATGCTCAGATTATTTTGTGCGCAGAGCCAAAGCTAGTGTTGGGTTGAAGTCGTATAAAGTTTAGAAAGTTTTACAATGCAGTAAAGAACTTTGAAGTAAAAGAACGAAAAAAAAAAAATTGAGGTAAAATTTTATGCAAATAAATACACTTGGATGGATGCCGAAACTTATGTACTGGTAGTCTTTTAACAACTATCGGCTCAAGATTTTTGTATTGCCAATGGACAGGGTAATGTTTTAGAACAATACACCGGTCAAAAAAAATGAATTCCATAAGAAGTTTCTTATATGTCAAGCCATTTGCAATTATGGCAAAAGAAATGAAATTTGTTACATCAGGCACGACAAACAGAGAAATAAATATATATATTACGGCTTTTACTTTTCTTAAAACAGCATATTGTGCATTCATCTTTCTGGCCTGATTTGAAGTTGTATTAATACTAACACAACGGCGTAAAATATCAATTACTAGCCAAACCCGGCGCGCGTTGCTACGCCCCTTAATGAATCAAAATGCATTCTTAATTTTTATTGAATATCAAGTGCAGAAACCCGCATGGCCCCGCCCACTTTTTTAATCACGAAATTATTTAGTCATGAGAGCTTGATATGTGTGCAAAGTTTCAGAAAAATCGGTCATGTGCAAGTAGCTTAAAATGATAACTAATTTTTTATGGGCGTCGCCCCGCCCACTTTTTTCCACCCATAAACACTCCCTGGTATGTGTACAACAACTTACCAAAGTTTGAGCCCGATCGGTTTTACAGTTTTGGAGTCTATAGCTAACACACACACACAGTTTCACTTTTATATATATAGATTATTTCTAACGGTTCCAAAGTTGATGCACATAAATGCAAATGTTTCGTTACTTAGCATATGCCGATTGACTAAATGAAGCAAACATTTTGGAGGATAGTCTTAATATAAAACTAATAAACGCTGTTTTTTTTAGAAGAGGAATATTTTAAATTAAAATAAAACACAGAAAAATAATTTAAAGATGATTTTGATCATGACTTTAAAAGTTTTTAAGCTTTTGTGGGCATATTTCGAGAGGGTCCGCTTAACATTGTTTTCAAATTCCTTCAAAAATGTTTGCTAGCATAACAAGTAATTCAAATGCTTTGAAACGCAAGTGGTCAATTGACTAGATCATTAAAAAAAATCTGCTCGCAAAATAGTTTATTTGGTAAGTCGACAGTTTGATAAGATATTTTCAATTCATTATCAATTCAACTGAGACCAAAGTAATAAATAAGTAATCATGACTCTTTATACCACTCGCCACTTATGGTAACGTTTTTGCTAGTGCCTATTGTGCGTCCGACAACACTATTTTGTGGATGGAAAATCCTTTATTATTTAGGCAACATTGCTAATTAACTTGCTTATTGAGCAAAAAATTAGCCTTCACACTGAAAAGAATATTTTATATATCGCTCATGGGTGGTTACATTCACAACCTAAAACACAATTCTCAATATAAATATAAACAATATTTCGTCGGCGTAGTTATCAAGAGGAAAGGTAGCCTATGAGTTAAGCTGGGTTATTATCTATCACCGTTCTTATTAATTTGCTATCAGCCTTTAAGGCTTAATTAAATAACAAAGATCCAAAGATACACATTTAGTTTGTTCAAAACAACCGAAAACTTTTAAATCAGCTCTCACAGAAAATAGTGTTGCCAGTTTAAAATGTATAGTGAATTTGACCTGATATAAATCATCTACTAAAACGATGCTTGTTTAAAGCAATGGCCAACGCAACAAAATCTATATATATATGTGAACTTCCCCGAGAAAAAGGACGATGTGTGTCGAAAAACGGGTTTGGACTTAAGAGTGGATTCTGGTACCTAAAAGGGTGTAGAATAAGATGAAATGAGTTAGATTTCTGATAAAAATTTATTTTATCCCATAAAAACGTTGTTGTGTCGGTCACTGGTTGCGGCTTAAGAATCAAGTATCGATATTATAACAAACAGAGCAGCAACAAAAGCAAAGGTATGTCACACTAAAAGCGAAAAAAATTACGTCACCACATAGGCATAACGTCACCAAAGTCAACACCCAATCATAACTAACCATACCAACTTAAAGTGTGTTCACAGTGATAATGCGTTATGAAACTTTAAATGCGTTTTTCTCAAAACTTCATTTTCACACACTAAGTTCCTTTTCTCGGAGAAGCACACATATGTAAATAAAACTGAAATGTCGTTCTTTTGCTATCGCATCACTTGAGAATGGCATAACCCAATTTAAATTCTTATGGCCCTCTTTTCGGATATTTTTCATAAAATTTTAAGTGGGTCTGGCATCCTCCTCCCATAAAAAATCACCAGTTTTTGACGCATATCCAGAGTACTGCAATACCTAAAGTCTAAAGAATTCGTATCGAGTATTATAATAAGGACTTGCTTAGTTAAGCTACGCCCAATACAAATAAAATACATTTTATGGGATAAGTATGAGATATGTGTTTTACTTTTGTTTCATTTGTCTTACTCTAACCAAAAAATCAATAAGATCTGAGTAGGTAAAGTGATACCCCTCTTACACAAAACGCATTATATGTTTTATTTTAGGAACATTTGATGTTGTAGCGCCAAGCGTGGAATGGACTTCCCTGCGGCTTCCATTCGATGGCTAGTCTTGTGATAGCGTAAATTTTCGTTGGTAGATATGCCCTTGCCAGTGCCATTTTCTTTTCAGAATCTCGACATATACGGACATTTGAGGGGTATGGAGCCATAGGCTTTCGCAACTGGCCAAGATATTTTAAAAATTTTGTACAGGCAACGATTTATGAAAATCTGTAGCGAGTTAACATCTTTCTGCGCTGCATTCCACGATTTGGAAAAGAGACGAACTTATGCAGGAGTTAAATATGTTTATCTTGGTTCTTTTCGATACATGTGCAGATCGCCATATTCGGTTTTTTGCGTAGTCTGCAGAATCACCTGTAATAGTCGAAAGGCTTCACGATTCTTCTCGTCTTTTACGAATGCTCTGTTGTTAGAAGCATTAATTCTCATTGCTTTAGTTTTGGTAATATATATTTTTAAACCAGCCTTAGCTGCTTAGGTTTGTACTGGATTGATCTTAGTCTGCATGTCATTGAAGTTGTGGGATAGTAAACATATGCCATCGGCATAGTCAAGGTCTTTTAGCCTTCTGTTAAATACCCAAGTTATTTTCCTCTGTTCGCATGAGGCTGTTTCATTATGTTGTCCAGGACGATATTAAAACTTAGGGACAACAGAACACAATCTTGTCTCACTCCAGTTTTAAGTGCGAAGGAGTCTCTAATCAACCATCATGAGGAATTCGACAGTTTGCGTTGTGACAAAGGGTTTTAACAACATTAACTATTTTTGTTAGGGTACATTTGCATGATTGCGTATGGCTGAATGGAAAAGCGTATCATATGCTGGTTTTGGATAATTTTTAACACAATTTTTTTGAATTTTTTAAAGAACTTCTTAAAAACCATCTGTAGAAATTGTTAAATGATTTTAACTCCAGCATTAAGGATACTGTGTTTTGGATGACAAATATTTGTTTTGTATTGCTTTTTGCCAACTAAATAACTTTGTAATAATTCTGATGTAATTTATAGTTCATTCTCTCTCTCTCCCTCTCTCCTTATCATTAGTATCATTCAGTGCAATCAGCAATTGGCCAACTGGCCAATATATAAAAAAAAGTTTAATTTTAGTTGATGTTTTTTCTTACTAATTTTCAAAGTTACTTATTTAGTCTGCTTGTAAGTTTGTCAGTCTAGTAAGAATTACAACAACAAAAAACTATAGTTATCCTCACATTCGTGTTACCACTTGTGTTTTCTATAACTTAGTTACACCATCGTTATTGTTTATGTACTAAAAACTCAGTCTTACCTTAGAATTGACCCTACAAAATGACCTCATATGTCGTGCGGAGGATTACACAAAAAAAAACTTTACAAAACAAAAATGAAAAAATAGGGAAAATAGAATAAAAAAATTCTTTTATGGCTCTCTGAAGGTAAAATAATAAAAATCGAAAGAATGAATGGAAAACAGCAAAACTAGGTCATCATTAATTTTGCCATGTTTTGTCCAAGTTTTTTTTTTTTTTTACTTTAGAACATGTTTGTTTGGATGTTTGGTGATATAAACAAAGATGCCCGGTACCATATTTCATTTAAAACTATTATCGTGTTCCGCAATATACATAAATCTCACGTAAGCAGGTTTATTTTATAACGGGTGATAAATTTAGAAGTTTCTTTTACAGATCTCGTATGACTGTTGTCATGCTCTCATTTTATTTTCACTATTATTTAACAGATCATCATGGAAACACTCGCACAGCAATAACGTCTCTGTTTTATTCAGCTATATATTCAAGTAATTTTAGTGAATGAAGTTTTTCTTGCATTTCGTTTGATCGAAAACCTTCATATCCAACTACTGCCAATACCCTTCGCAAATTCGAGTTGAGTGTATTGTTAGATGAAACGAAACCGCATAGACCAGATACAGCCCACAGATTAAAGAATATTGCTGCTGTAGCAGAGAGTGACCACTCGATAATACGCCGTGCCCATTATCTTGACCACTTGAATGAAATATATTGGCAAATCTTACGTCAGAACTTTGCTTTGAAAGTTTACAAAATCCTACTTGTTCAAGAACCAAAAATAAATTTTTTTATTTTGTCAAACTCAATAAAAGTCTCGTCAAACTTTGTTAAACGACTAGGCTGACTTTTGGCCAAATGAGTACGAACTGCCTAGAGATTTTCATCCACAAAAATACACTGTCATCACTGTCTGTATTTATTTACAAATAAGAACAAACAGAACATAACCGTACATGGCGATCATTATATCTGTGCCTTGGAGCTAAATGGGCCAATGTCACTTTTTTGCTCTTTAGAGTTAATCATTGCATTAGATTTGTTTTCCGTCCTCCATTTCTTTATGGTAAAACAGCTAAAGTCATACTTAACCCAGAACAGCTTCATAAATAAAATATGCTGGCCAATGTCACTATGAAATCGTCTATAAAAGTTAAAGTTCAATTCCAATTTTCTCAAAAGTAAATATTTTGACATTGGCCTTTTTAGCTCCAAGCCACAGATATCATGATAGCGGCCTTTTTGTTGTCTGATATATAAGCCAGTATTTCCGGCGATACTTGTTTGAAGCAAGGCGTTTCTACGGAACATCCAGAGCACGTAATAATAACCTTAAAAAATGTTTGATGACCAGCGTTTTGAATCTGTGAACTCAACATCAAAATCGTGTAATATTACACCTATAAGTGTTTTTTTATATAAAGTCAAAAAGTCCTTTCGCTAAAAAAAATTACGATTCAATAGTTGGAAGCTAAACATTGCTTGCTCCTTCCGTAAGAAACCTGCAGCATTCATGGTGATGGAAAATTGACTTGCGAATGGACCACCTATAGCGCAACCAACACTTGAATAATATTAACCTTTGAAAGTAATTTTAGAGATTCCAACAACTAATTTTGCTTTTAGTATTTTGTTTAGAATTAAAAACAGGTCTTAATGCATTACCCTTTTCATTGTTTCTCACTATACTCACTCATTCAATCACTCTTATTCATACACTTCATTAAGTAATATTTTTTATAGTTTTTGATTAAAACACTTATACAGACTGATAGCGGTGATTTTTGTTCTGATTTGAATAAATGTTTGAAATTATTACGAAATTATTTTTATTGAAAGAATTTATGCAAAAAGAAACCCTGTTCAAAATCATTTAAACTTTAACATCATCTCGTTGGCAAGTGAGGAGCATTAGTTTTGAAAATTTCGACACGGTGTTACAGTGGTTATTTTTTATCCAATATAAAATATATATTTTAATATCTCCGATGATTAAAAATTTATAACGAGCATAGAAAGCTATTTTTAGCCAGATAAATTAAACTAAGAGCTGTCGAAAGCTGCAAACTTGCAATAGGGTGAGGCCAACTATATTATTTTGCTTAAATGAAAGCGGCTCATAAATAACGTAGCCATTCTTACGCTTACAATAACACAGAACTACTAATTCGGTATGAAATTAAAATTGAAAAAAATCAACTCAAGAACAATTAAGCCCCAGAAATGAACTATACAACTACATTAACTAACTACATCCACTTTATTAGAAAGTTTATTTCGGAAAATATGAACAACTGAAATAATTTCTGAAGACTGTAGAGAAGTTAAGGTCCTAATAATAGAGACCTCAAATTAGGTAATAACTAGAAAGGAATTTCATTAACCCCTACAACATGAAAAATCCATAATAAAATATTAAACAGCATTTTTGGTCCCATTAATACACAGCTTAAAATTATCAAGCCAGATTCCGCTCAAATCAAGCATGTACTGACCTAATAATCCAACAATTTAATTTATTTAATTTTACTCTGTATTTGACTTTTCTGTCGATTTTGAGAAAGCTTTTGATGATATGATAATGATAAAAAGATAATTCTTATAAAACACCAATACAATAATTCCAAAACGATAGTCTTGCATTGTTCGAAAACTAATAAGCGGTTGACTACATTAAACGACCTTAAGCAAGGATGTTTGTTTTCGCCAATCCTTTTGATCGTAACTCTATATGCATTAATGACGACTAAAGAAAAGTTAAAAGTATCTAATGGAGAATCCACGAGAATCTGGACAAACTCTTCCATGCGAAAGATATAGTCCTTTTAGTTACAATGATAGAGGCCATGAAATATGGTTCGCGAATTAATGCAAATGAAACAAAATGTATGCGTTTTAATTTGCAATGACGGCCAAACTTTAAACTCACAGACATACCTTTTTAGAATTATTACTTCTGATGGTAGTGCTTACGGCAAATTTCAACTCTTGTATACAGAAATTAAAATCAACATTTCACAGCTTCTCTCCCCAAAAACTAAAGTACAAGTATAAAATGCATGTGTGAATAGTTTGTTTTTTTGAACGGTTCCTAAATTTGGCTCGTTAACTAAATGATAAAACGAAAATTTCAAGTTTTCACAATAAGTAAATATTTATTTTAAATAATAACAATTTGGTGACCGACCTACGACAATAACTAACGCACAAATATTAGAAATTACTGACCAAAAAAATATCAACACAGAAATAAAAAAAAGAAAATATAAGTAGATTACGCATACACTCTGAAAACCCTAAGATGATATATGCTACGAAACTGTATAGTAGAACCCACAAGGCTCTACAAATAGAGGAAGATCCAAGACTACGTAAAGGCGCACAATCTTTAATGAAACGGCAAGATCTTTCAATGAACTGAACCGTAAAGCAGCGGACAAAGACAGCTCGAACTTCTTTGTACACAGCTTATGTTTATGATGACATTTGCTGAATTTTATTGGCTTTACAATACACTTCAAATGCAATTTGACATTTAGTTATTTGGCCACCGTATTCGTAAACCATAACGTAGAGATCCAGTAAGAAAGTGTAGCAGCTTTCTTTTAATATCTTTAAATGCCATGACTGACTATCAGATTTAGTCGTTCGATATGTCAAAAATTGTATGTGTGTTCAGAAAGTGTGATAGTGTGGACAAAAAGTGCACATGAGTGACAAATTTATTGACAGATGTGCCCGATTTGATAATCTTTTGGAAATTTTCATAAAATAGTAGTTTCTGTGAGATCAGAGTTGCTTTTTGTAAGCAAGTATGACAGTGTAGGACAGAAAACTATCAGATTTTTATTTGACATAATCGCACGACTTTGTAGGATAGTCAGTCATGGCCTTAAATAAGAGTTGCCTTAGTACTAATGTGATTGGATCACCAAATTAGTAAAAATAAATTGTAACTTGTATGTACTCAGTAAGAAGGGTGCCCCGATGGACTAGTCAGCAGTGTGCTGTTCTGCTAGCTTAGGGGTTGTGGGTTCGATTCCCGCCGGAGACTCTGGACTTGTCTGCTTCTTCTCTTTTCTATTCTATTCTTACTTTTCTATTCAGGTATCACAAAGGGATCAATATAATGGACCCAAGTGAGCTGTACAACAGCTGCCTGTTCTACCTAACCTAACCTAACCTACTCAGTAAGAAATATCAGTTCTTGAATAACCAACTGGTAAATTTTTTCTGTCAAAGCAGCGGTTTTGATCATATAAATGCAAAGGATACACAGGACAATTTGTTGCTTGAAGTTGTAGATGCAATTGTGTTTCAATATTATATCTTTAGACCATTAAACGCTACCTGTTAATTTCAAATTTAAAAATTTTATTTTGATTTGAATATCGTTGTGCCATTTGCTAATAAATATACATTTAAACATAAGTGACAAGGGTATTACGCCTCAACAAATTTCCTTTACGACCCCATAAAGTAGCTTTGAATTGCGAATTTGTCTAAAAAAGGTTTTCGTCCATTGTTGACAAAAAAAAAAAAACAAGTTTCAGAAATCATTTGGATTACAGTAGAATTTTTAGCGGTTTTTAATATAATTTTTTTCCACGTCTTTCTTTACCGCAACAAACATTCTAAATATATTTTATTTTCAATTTTGACAACAGCTCTTTCTTTACAAACTATATATTATTGTATTAAGTAACACTAAAGCTGGAGTTACATACCATGCGTTCTATCCGTTGTTCCGTTTTATGCATCAGTCAAAAAGTAGAATCAGTGTAATTGTATGTGACAAGTTACACGGCAAAACGCATAGAATGCATAAACGTATCAACGCAGCAAAGTAGGTTTACTTTCTACTTTTGTATCCGTCGCATAAAAGGTGAATAAATGTCAGCTGTTGTTGATAGCCATGGATGACAAATAATATTTTTTTGTCGATGTTATCGATAAATCTGATTGTGTGGTGGATTTATTTTTTTAATTTTTTTGTATTAAAAAAAATTTTTAATAAAAGAAAAAGCATTCGAAAAAAAGTTTACAATTACTTTTAAGAAAAACATACACAAAAACTAATTTTAAACACAATTTTTTCATTACCAAAATTTTTATTCTACTTATCGATAACTATTATGTGCTGAGTGTCATCACTGTTTGTTTATTATTAAAAGAAAACAAGTGCAATGGAGGAGATGCTTATTGATGCTTGTGTTATTTTTGAACTTTTTGTAGCACAAAATATCATGTACATAAACTAAATGAATTCCAAAAATTCCCTTAAATTGTCAATTTTACTTTAAATTTTGGCAAAATTGTTTTTAGTTAATAAAAATATAAACACAACAGCTGATTAAAACATAAGAGTGAATGCATAAAACGCATTGTGTGTAACTTGAGTTTAGAAACGTATAAAAAGGTGAAAAAGTATCAAACGCAACAACGCATGAACGGATGGTATGTAACTCCACCTTAAAGGTGGAGTTACATACCATCCGTTCATGCGTTGTTGCGTTTGATACTTTTTCACCTTTTTATACGTTTCTAAACTCAAGTTACACACAATGCGTTTTATGCATCAACTCTTATGTTTTAATCAGCTGTTGTGTTAGGATTGCCATTCGTACTGTTTTAAACAGTACATGTACTGTTTTTTGTAATGTGTACTGTTATATTCACAATACCTAAAACAGTACGAAAAAGTACTGTTTTTTATATTTGTACTGTTTTTGGATACACATGTATTGAATTTTGTAATTTTTTGAAGAATGAAATAGGAAAAAATTGTATTGTTAAATGTGTACAAAAAAGGGATAAATATTTATAATTTATTTTTGAATTAACTTTTTTTGTAAGCATAAATTATTTTCTTTTATATAACTATACCACCTCTATTTGTGTTGTATAATTATTTATTGAATTTTAAAAATTATCAAATGTATTCATTTTAAAAATTCAATTGACTTTTTTTAGAATTTTTTTAACAATATTTAATTAGTACTTTTGGATTACTATATATAATTTAAAAAATATCAATTTTAAATGACAAATTATCAATTTTAAAGTAGACTTTACTTTATTGTTCATAAAAATTGTTATTGTCTTTAAAATAAACTTCAAAAAAATTATTAAAAGTAATATTATAGTCGACTTTAACAAGAAATGTTTTCTTTTTGTTGAGCCTAAACATTATTTTCTTAAATATTGTTAAATATTGATTTTAAGTTCAATAACAATTTCTATGCGTGATAGATTAAGTGCCATTATTACAGCTTGTCTTTAGTTAAAGGTAGGATTTTGTCTGTTCGATAAATAGCTTTGCATTATTACATCTTCCATTTTTTATTGTTATTATTATTAAATTTAATAATATTTAATGAATAAAAAATAATAAATTAAGGGTTTATAATGCAAAGCCATTTATCTGCCAAACAAAATTCTGCCTTTAGCTAACGGCAAGTTGTAATAATGGCCCTAAGTCTACTTAAGAATTGATAATTTGTCAATTACAAGTGATATTTTTTACGTTATAAATAGTATTCCAAAAGTATTAATGGAATATTATTGTAATTTTAAGAAACAATTAATTGAATTTGCATATTATAGATAATTTCAAAATTCAACTCGTAGTTTTTGAAATTCAATTACCAATTTCGAAATTCTATTTACTATTTTTTAAATATTATTAATTAATAACTTTTGAAATACATTAGATCATTTTCAAAATAAAGTTTGAAAATATAGTGCATAATTCTGAAATATAGTCGAAAATGTTAAAGCATTGGTATTTCGTTTATTCAAACTAGTATCAATATTAAAATTGAAAAACGACGTTAAATTTGTGTTTTTGACCACGTGTTTACATGTTTTTATGTTTCTTCTTAACTATTTTTAAATAAAAATGTGGTGTATTGAAGTAAAAGTTATGTTATCAAAATCAAAATGTACTGTTTTTCTTTTTTTTTAAATTACTGTTTTTCCCCCTCAATGTACTTTTTTTCACTTTTCAAATATGGCAACCCTATGTTGTGTTTATATTTTTATTAACTAAAAACAATTTTGCCAAAATGGAAAGTAAAATTGACAATTTAAGGGCATTTATGGAATTCATTTAGTTTATGTACATGATATTTTGTGCTACAAAAAGTTCAAAAATAACACAAGCATCAATAAGCATCTCCTCCATTGCACTTGTTTTCTTTTAATAATAAACAGAGATGACACTCAGCACATAATAATTATCGATAAGTGGAATAAAAATTTTGGTAATGAAAAAATTGTGTTTAAAATTAGTTTTTATGAATGTTTTTCTTAAAAGTAATTGTAAACTTTATTTTGAATGCTTTTTCTTTTATTAAAAACATTTTTTAATACAAAAAAATTAAAAAAATAAATCCACCACACAATCAGATTTATCGATAACATCGACAAAAAAATATTATTTGTCATCCATGGCTATCAACAACAGCTGACATTTATTCACCTTTTATGCGACGGATACAAAAGTAGAAAGTAAACCTACTTTGCTGCGTTGATACGTTTATGCATTCTATGCGTTTTGCCGTGTAACTTGTCACATACAATTACACTGATTCTACTTTTTGACTGATGCATAAAACGGAACAACGGATAGAACGCATGGTATGTAACTCCAGCTTAAGTATGTGCACTACAAAAATATTATTACAACAAATGTAAATTGATATAAACAACAAAATCGTCAGCAGCAGCAGCGGCAATCGTAAACAGACAACAAAAGCGTTTTACAATAATAACAACGGAATACAAAAAAAAAATCTAAAAAAGATGGAAAAAAACACACAAAATGATAAATGTCAAATTTAAATAAGAAGAGAATGAAAAACGTGCTATTTTGCATATTTGAATTTTTATAGCGTACGACCACAACAGTGTTGCAGTATTTTATAGCACAATGCGAGTAAAATAATTGCAGCTAATATTTGAAGGAGCGAAAGCATTTAATATTGATCACGGAATTCGTTTTTGTAGTCCAGTTTTTCAATACAGTAAAAGTGTCGTTTATGCAGGAGAAAAGGCTACAGCAAGTTAAAAGAAGTTTCGAAAAAAGCTACTACAGCTATTGTATGTATCGCATTTAAGAAAAAGCATGCTATAGCTAAACAAACTATGGCTACTATACGTAGCTACAGTTTTCCCTTACTTTAAAACATAGTTGAGATCAGAATCAACGAGTTACATATTATGATTGAATTATATGATTGCAGCAAAACATATAATGGTTGCAAGTAATCATCTTACGTTTATTTAAAGGATTGTGCAATTTTTTAATATGACCGCCATGATCAATAAATAATTCTATCCTAATATAGACACTTTATTCCATAGAATGATTATTTGAAAAAACCGTTTCAAATAATCATAATATAATCTCACAAACCCATAGTATAAATTTCGGTGACTACAAAATATTTACAAAATACCATAATATAAATTGATCCAATCAAAATATGAAAACAAATGGAATATAAAATCTTTTAAAAAGCAAATTTTTTTTTTATCAACTGTAACTTTTTTAGATCTGTTTTTCAACATTATATTGTTTATTTTTATTTAATAGTTGTAAAATGTATGCTCATTTTCTAGACAGTTCCTGCTTGTAAACTTATTAAAAACATTTAAGGAAAGAAAATACATTTTAAAGCCTGTTCGGGATTTTAAACGCTGATAAATGTCATATTATTGTTGAGATTATTGAGTCGATTGAGCAATGTCAGTCCGTCCATGAGTATATTGAAATCAGTTTCTTTCAACCCCCGGACGTCGCTTAGACCGGTGTGTGGTATCAAAGGTATTGAAAATCAAAAAAATATGTCCATAAAAACAGAGATATGAGGAAAAACCAACACATCCATACAAACGTGATAGTTAGAGCGAACCTGGTTTTAAATGCCGGCTGAGTCAAAAAAAAAAATTAATTTTTTGTACATATATTAACTTATTTTATAATTTTACGATAGGATGTTTTAAAGTTTGTATACGTATTTCATCTTACGCTATAAACACATAGACGACTGCAGGCTACATAGCTACACGACTACATCCGTAGTTAGCTGCAATCGTTGCCGTGTAGTCAGCAACTTATTTTTATAGAAGACCACAGCAACAGCTGTTTATTAAATAAATGTAAATTTCAGTGGTGCCACTTAAAGTATTTCACTTTCAAATTGAATTTTTATTTTGTTGAACTTTTCTCTTAAACTAATATTTTTAAATTTTTAATTAGGCTTGAGTTCATATTTTTTAATATTCTTTATTTTTACAAAGAATTTTTTAATTGTGATAAATGAAAGAATAAATCTTGAAAAATTATATTTTTACCGACACTAGCCGAGTGGAATGCATTTTCGAAACCAGCTACGATTTCATCATCAGCACTCTCTGATCGGTGGTTACATGTTGGTTGTAAATATCATCTATTTAACTCCCGGGACTTAAGTTAATTGAATTCGGTAACTACTTTTAGTTTTTCTTTTTTCATATATTTTACCACAATGAGTTAGATTGAAATTTTTAACCAAACAGCAACCCTTTTACTTTTGTTTGTTATTATCTTTCATTTATATCACTATTATCACTATTTGTGAAAAAAAAAGTATTTCACTTAAAAATAAAATCGCTTGTTGTAAGAGTACGTATACCAATTACAAATTTTAAATAAATTTATGTTTTAAAATCTTGTTATTTTTAATATAAATGATTATTTAATCGAAATATAACTTTTTTTTCGTCTTTTTCTTGTAAATAAAATTAGGTATTTTTAATCTCATATAAATTTAAAATTTTTTGTTATATTGACATCACTGAATCTGCTTATTGCCGTTTACAAAAATAGAAATTATCCTAAGTGGGCGCCACCGCAAAAATGTAGCCGTGTAGTCGTGCTGCTTCAAAATAATCGTCTCTATATAAACAAGTGTATTTTATTTTTGACATATTGTAGTCGGCAGCCTGCTGTCGTCTTTGTGTTTATAGCATAATTGAGAAGGATATTATGTAAAAAATTACCCACCATAATATTGACACTAATATTGACCAGTAAAATACAGTAGACTATGAAAAAGTTAAAATCCAAGATGGCATCGTAAACTAAAAGGCGGATGTTTTCTTTTTAACCCTATCGATACGGGTATTAAATAAAAGGACTTGAATACTGGTAACTATGTAAAAATTCAAAACAAAAGATGACGTCGGACATAATATTAAATCTGAAATCCAGGCTAAATTACACTGTGGTCACTATACCTATGTACAAGATGGTGAATAGTATTACCAAATTCGACATGGCCTAATATAGCATTCTTACTTGTTTTTATTAAATATGTGAGTTTTACAAACTGCTGTATTTTAATATTTTAAAAAGGTTAACATAATTTAAGAAAACATTCAAAAATTACTATAACATGTTTATGATAACTATATATTGTTGTAGATAACATATTACGGCTCTAGAGATGAAAATATTTTCTGAGTAGCTAGCTATAAAAGTATCGCTAGTTATAGCAACAAACTAAAAATAAAGCATATTTTCTAGATAGATGGTACATTCATAAATAGCCATAAAAGGTTTTCTGTAAATTAATATGACAACAGCTATAGTTATCTTTAAAATTCCTTTTACTGTAAATTAATTACTTATTAGTCAGCCTTATATATATTACGTTATATACATATTTTGGCGCTATTTTCTTAACCATTACTGCGTGTTCACTAAATATATTTAAATTGGCCAGCAAACAATAGTTTTGTAGCATATGTTTTCTACCATATTAAAAAATATCAACACACAAACATACATTTATTTATTTTATTATTTTAATAAATAATAAATATTTATTGTATTATTTTTCATACTCCCGCTTTACCTCATTCCCCAAAAACTCAACGATAAATCGCTACTAATGTATCTTGACAACCACTGATAACAGATGACACCAGCCAATTTTAATTTTTTTATTTTTTTTGCTTCTTTGGACAAATAAATATGATGACTGCTACTAAGACGACACATTTATTCATTGCCCCATTCACTAAGAGTTGACTGGTGACTGTACTGTAATGGGGGGAATGGAGGGAATGAAGGGAACAAGCAAAACCAAATACACCATTAAAACAAGTAATAGAGAGGAAAAGAAAGAGAAAAACGTAGTAACAGTAGTAGTACTAGTAGTCAATCTATTACACCTGTCAATTTAGTTATTGGTTATATGTTTTTTTGCTATTTATTTGCTTTCCCTATTTATTTAGGTTAGAAAAAATAATAGAGGACAGACAGACTGACGGTGTAAAGGCAGGAATATGGTCTGGTAATATAAGGCTAAAATTAAAATAACCAGGAGAAACCACAACTTTTGTATCACTGATTCTTTTAAATTGAATTATTCAACATGAGTTGAATGAGTGTCTGTTGAAAAATAAGGAAAAAAAGTATTTGTGCCAACACTACAGCGAAGTGTATTAAATTAGAATAAATATAATTTGTATAACCATTCAAGTGTGTATAATATGAATATGTGTTCGGCACTAAATTATATTATGCTAATATGGTGAACAATGAACAATGAAATTGGCAAAACAAAAAAGAAGGCACCAAAAATAAATTAATAAATAAGAAAGCTATATGACAAGCAAAGAATAATACGTCGATTATGTTTAGCAACAAAACTTCAGCTGCGTTGTTAACTGGTAACTTTAACTTCGCGGTTGTTAATTTAATCACTATTTTAAAAATGAGACTAGCAGCTGTCATTTTCCAGTTGACATCTTCAGTGCCTTTTTTAAGTTTTGCTCAGTATATCATTAGCTACGGATTTATTCAGTGTATGATGGCCCAGAAATCTGTAAAGTATTATTATCCGTCTTGTTTTTTCTAATAACTCTACAGCTATGGCAATTATCTTTAAAGAAGTGTCCAAGCCTACAAACGTGCCTACCAATCTACCAGTACCTGTACCGCCAGCAATCGTAAAATATACTGCATTTGATATATTCTAAGCAGATTCAGCACTGGCTAGCTATTCCGACAGTTCATTATCACAGTGATCTCACTGCGCAGTTAACTAGACAAAAAACACAGAAAGTTGACGCATGTTTGATACAACTTTATTGCATGGCCTACCAGAAGAGACGTAGTGGTGTAGAACTTCAGTGGTAAAAAAAACGCCTGATTGGAATATTGCTTTAGCATATTTAAAAAGGTCCGAGTTAATCAGGAAACAACCCGGATTCAACGTCACAGTCTATCTAGCACCCAAAGATGTACTATACGTGGCGTTAGTCACCCCAAAGGTTGCCCTTCTCCATTATCCTCTGAAGGATTTTACGGTTTTGAGTGTTTGTTTGTGGAGTAGCATAGTCTGAACTGTGTCCTCGATCTCCACTGATTTCAGTGCACAACTAACAGGCAGATATTTATAGCTCATTCAGTGGTTTAAAAAAATGTTCTCTTTGTTGCAGTTTCACCATACTAAAAATCCAAATGTAAGGATTAAACCAATTTAAGAAAAGGTCCTCATTTAGCATTAAACATCCTACGACAAGACCACCGCAGCCTTATTGATCTATGTCCAATATATAATCGCCATGACATCTTAGAGTCTACGATTATAGCCAGATAGTTAGAATTATTCCATCAGGGAATTCTAAGTCTCCTTACTGCGACAGCCTGAAACTTAAAATCTTTCGTCTTTGCTGTTGCAGTAGAAATTCAGTTCAGAGTTTACCCAGACATCATTCTGTGGCACTTTTTTTAAAAGTCTCTAGAGTGTTTAAATTGACATCAATTATTACATCCGGGAACAATCCTTCGACCGAACTTCTAATATTGAACATTTCTTTTCTCTATGAAAATACTTCTTTTAGTTTAAAGCACTTAATAAATATTGTTGCAATTAACTAAAGTCGCATTTTTTGCTTCAACTAAATCATCTTTTTCAACCCACCGAATACCATAATGTTCACTCGACTAAATTTAGCACCTCCGTATTAAAGCCAAACATTGGCAACAACGTAAAGGGTGGGAATTTCTTCCTTTACACATTATCAAGCGTCATAATATATCATTTGAATGGCCTACTTGAGTATTTAATAACTTGATAATTACTCTCTATAACTCCACAAACATGTTGGTCTCTAGCTAATGATACTCTTTAAGGCAATGAGTGCGTTTAACTGCAGTTCAACAAAGACACGAATGTCTCTAAGGAACGGTCTTGCATCGTCTAATTTTTTTCTGTTTAATATAATTATTTTCTGGAACGGGTTAAACGAGTAAGAGGAACAATTATTTACAAGTGTTGCATATACAAATGCCCAATTGTAGTAATAAATCATGTATAATTCGCTTTAAAATACTTGTGTTTAAATGAAAGTACGTATAAGTACTTGAAAGTGTATGTTTATGTTGGTGTTGTGCAGCAATAAAATACATATTTAATTGAAATATTGATTAAGATAAAGAGAGATAAAAGAGTCTGCAATCGACACATACTTAAATTGAATTTTGTTCGTGCAAGGAAAGCGGAAGGATATAACAAAACTATGCTTAAAGTTGCAGAGCCTTTAAGGATTAAAATAAACATGCATAAATTTATTTGCCACATAAATATGGTCTTTGTTCTAGTATTTACATAGTGTAATATTAATGCAATGTTGTGATCGGTTTACTTACATTAAAGTTATATTCTCTATT
Source organism: Phyto melanocephala (assembly GCA_941918925.1). NCBI lineage: Eukaryota > Metazoa > Arthropoda > Insecta > Diptera > Rhinophoridae > Phyto > Phyto melanocephala. Next base: position 31,181,801 of record OW799237.1, on the reverse strand, counting down.
TTTAGAAAATACTTTTAATCACTTTATGGGTTCTTCTTCAATTCATAATTTCCACTTATGTTAAACACCATAACTGACAGCTATATGCAACTGTTACGAAAACTTATTTTGGAAATCAGTAATCTAAACTTTTAATAGAATTTTTTTTTCAACAAATTTTTTCGTCTATATCTTTGTCGGTTATTGACTCACTAAACCAAGATTTCCTGTAAATCTTGCCAAGGTACATATTTTATAAAAACATAAACGTTCCAAGAACTTTCATAGGAGCTGCAATATCTGACTTTGTGAGGCAATCGTGTTATTTCGCTAATAGCTAAGCTTATAAGGGGTGTCTCGAAATGCTTTTTTAAATTTTTTACCGGGCACTACGCAAACAATTATTTTTTAATTAATTTTTTTGTTCCACTCTGTGATAGTTATAAGTGTCAACAAGACTTTGTTAATAAGTTTATTCAAATTATTTAATCCTTTTTAAAATGTCGTCAAATAGAGAAAAAGTAACGTTATTTTTAAATTAAAAAAAGACTTGTCTATTAAGCACAAGAAAGGTGGAGGGCCTCGTGGTTTTAGGAATCCTCAAATCGTTAAAAAGGTAAAGGCACTTTGGAAGCAAAATCCAAACATTTCCATTCGCGATATCGCACCAAAACTAAATATTTCAAAGTCGCTTGTAGATAGAACGAATAAAGAAAAAAGAAAATTTAAGAACATTCAAAGTCAAGAAAGCTCCAAACCGAAACGAAAAAGGAACAAAAACGGCAAGAATAAGAGCAAGATAGTCGCTACGTCACAAATTAAATAATTTTAATGGATGTATTTTAATGGACGATGAAACCTATTGTAAGGCTGACTATTCAGAGCTTCCTGGTCAGGGTTTTTATGTTTCTAATAAAAGAGCTAATGTTTCCGATAAATTTAAGTATAAAAAGATTTTAAAATTCGCCAAAGATGTGGGAAAACTTCAAAGGCAATCTTTGGGAATCGTACAATGAGCAGCCAATTTTATATTAATGAGTGCCTGAAAAAGGCTGTATTGCCATTATACAGAAGCCACAATATACCTCCACTGTTTTGGCCCGACTTGGCAAGCTGCCACTACAGCAAAGACGTCCTTGAGTGGTATGAGGCCAACAAAAAAAAATTTGTACCGAAAAACATGAATCCACCTAATTGTCCAGAGCTAAGGCCTATTGAACGCTATTGGGCTATAATTAAGCAGTACCTAAGAACAAAGTTCAAAGCTTCTGCAAATGTAAAAATATTTGGATTTATTTGGAAAAAAGCTATCAAACACTTCGGTAAAACGTGTGTCCAACGTTTAATGCAAAGCGTAAAGAAAAAAGTGCGAAATTTTGCAAGCGAATATAAAATTTGAAACTTTCGTTTTTTGCATAATAAAGTTTAGAAATTTTTCTCCATAACGCCAATGAAATGTATTTTTTGTTTGAAAAAAACTAGATTTGGGAGACATTTTAAAATGTAAAAAAGCATTTCGAGACACCCCTTAATATGCCCACATATCTGATTTTCAATAACATGATTCTCGAAAGCATATCTAATAAATTGATGCCATATAGGAGTCTAAAGGATCGTGGGGGCTTCAAAAATTGATTTCAACATACACACGGACAGACAGACAAACAAACAAACTGACTTCGCTAAATCAACTCATCTATTTATAAGAATTCAGAATATATATGCTTAATAGGATCTCAAACGAATAATGAAGAAATTATGAACGGAAAAAATCCTTTTACACTATCGTGTTAAGGGTATAAAAACGTGATGTCGATAATGTAAAAATAGAAGTGAAATAACTATACTGAACAGCTTTCATAAAACAATGGCAACCATCGTACTGCAAAGCCTTTCACTCTTTACGATGAAATAAGACAGCAACAATAGGCATTCGTAAAGAAATATTATCCTGAAGTCACATGTCAACACTGCATATTATTGTCGAGCAAGCGAAGGATCACAAGTCTCCCATATAACTGCTTCTTGTAGACTTCAAAAACGCCTTCGATACAACATCAATAGACAGCCTTACATAACCTCACTGAAACAGTAATGGACGCTATAAGGATTCTCTCGACAAACAAACAGTGAGAGCAAGGTTTTATATATGGGCTAAACGTCTGCACAATTTACCATCGACGTAGAGGTAGTCAGGGGTATTCTCCGTCACCAATATCCTTTTTTCTTGTTCTGAAAATTGTCATGAAAGCTACAAACGCAGGGGCATCAAAAAGCATGCAAAGGACTTACATCAGAAAATTAAATGACCTAGACTTCTACTCATTGTCTCTCACACATAGAGGATAAAATAAAACAGCATAAAAAACAAAACTACAAATGAGAACTAGCACACCAATCATGCAAACTTCAGAATATCTAACAGATTTTTTTACACAGCATTTTCAAAAGTAATACAAAAATAACGAATATAGGTTTTTTCTTTTTCAAATCTAAACTTTCTTTTATGTCATAACAGTCGCCTATCTTCTGCCATACAAGGCCACATGCACGATTAAGCCTTATTAAAATTCATAAAAATTCTAATGAAAAATTTATTACAAACAAGTTGATGGCAACACAAAAACTTTGTTTATTATTCTTAAAACAGTGAATATAATAAAAAAAAAAATCATAATCAATATTTTACAATCTACCATATTTATTGTTGTTGTTCTATAGCAGTAAATTACTTTTTTCTCGCATAGAATTTCCAGCACAAGAAAAGCACAAACTACTGAAACAAATAAAAGTAAAAGTTTTCTCCCTGCTAACGAAGTGCTTTTACATCAGCCTCATTACAACGTTCACAACAATAACAACGGTAATATTGATGTCGTCGACATAAACAATTGAAAATCAGTTTTTCTTTACTGACTTGAAGTTGATGGCTTGAAATATAGTTCGTTGTTTTGTTATAATGAGCCCACTTCAAAAGGCATGATGCTGTGCTGACTTCACAAGTCAAACAACAACATCACGAAAGAGTTAAGAACAGCCAGGACAGGTAAAAGTTTAAACACACTTTAGGGGACTGTAGTAAAATTTGACTAACAGATTTTTAAATTATTTTTTTTAATATCTACTCATGCTGACGTTTAAAAACAAAACCCTTTACGTACACAAATATATTTCTTTTTAAATTTTTTAGACAATTTTCTATTACAACTTTTCTATACGAACTTAGGCTACAAAAAATTGTAAAAACGACATGATTGTAAAGAGCAAAAATTCAACTTACAGGCTTTTGTTTCTGCTAAAATACGAAATTCAATAAACAACCTTCAGTCTACCTTCTACCATTTCATTTCTGAACTAAGTAGCGCAATTTGCAGTTTTCCTTTTATTTAATAAAAGTGCATTTAGTTAATTTGCTTTTAAACAGCATTGAGAAAAAACATAATAAAATACCAAAAGTAGTTTTCTTTTGAACACAGTTGGAAAAATATTTTGTAAAATGAACAACAACAAAAAAACAATCGTTAATGTAAGTGGAGGAAATAAAGGAAAGGACTCTTATGTTGTATGAGATCGATATATGTAGTTGGATGGAGGAAAAGTTAAAGTAAAATTGTCTTAAGCTTTATACTTCCAACACAACAGCACTTTTTAATATTACAAAACTTATTTAGATGGAAGAATTCGGAACATCTAGGAGCACAGGACGAAACGTTAAATATCTCCTATAATGACTTCTGCAGAAGCTGTATTGACGAGAAAAAAGTGCAGCCCACTAAGAAACTCCTCTGTCAGGCATTTGGAAGTCTAGGACTTCGAAATTTTGACAAATTTTTATTCCCTTCACCTGTGTGAGTGCCCATAAAGTATATTTTTTCTGAGAGCTTATGAATAAGGCAGTCAATTAAAAATGTCCGTCTGTCCGTGTGTTGATTGAAATCAACTTTTAGAAGTCCGCAGAAGAATGTGATATCCACCTTCTTAAATGAATCACTATTGAAATTCAGCACAAATTCCCACAACTTGCTGAGATATGAGCTAATAAAGGCGAATGACTCTATTTTCCCCATATTTTTACAACGAAAATTAAAATTTTTCAGCCCTATGATAATTAATTGACATTTTAGTAACTATTTATAGATATAATATGCCTTTGGAGCTATTCGTTAACAATTTTCGAAAAATCAGTATCTAATCGGAAAAGTTATAGGCAAAACTTACTTAAAAAAATATATATTTTGTTTAAATATATCAAGTTTCTCCAAATCCTAAATAATTGTTGGACACGCTAATGACACCAAAATGTAAGCCGTATCCTGAAAAATTATTCTTGAGAAAAACTAACAAATCGGTTTGAAATCAACTGAGATATAAGCACCAAAATACAACTACTTCTGTGTTTTTTTTTTCTAAAATTTCAAAACCCAGATAACAAATTAATGTAAGAGTCAAATCTAGTACCCTTTCTATATTGTTATCAAATTAAAGGGCTTAACTAGTAGAATATGAAAACTACGAAACTATGAAAAAGTGTACAATTCAAAATGGCGTTTTAACAAAATGCCGAATATACGGGTCACATATAGCAATTGCCGCTTGGTGTCCTTTAACCGCCAGAATATTGGTGTTAAATGAAAAGAGCTTGACCGGAAGAAGAGTAAAATACATAAAGATTCAAAGTAGCATCGGAAATAATAAAGCAAAATGGCGTATAACAATAAATATGAAATCTTGTCTATTCTACGATATGTGCATTATACCTGTGTATATGATGACGCAGGGCATTATCAGATTCGGCACGGCCGAATACAGCATTCTTACAATTTTAATAAAACCTGTCCATCTAAAGGTGATATTGGAAGGATACTCTCCCCTTCAGAATGGCCGAGAAATGACATCGAGGAAACATGAAACGTACAGTGTGATGAGCATAGGACATTACATTGGAGCACGCGAGGACTCATGTGAACTAAATTTCAAACCACTGTCGCCGATTAGCATGAAATGCACTTGAAAGTTACAGTAAGAAATGTATGTCGGCGGGACATCAATCTATTCCATATTTATAAGACGGATACTATAAAAATATTTTCACTACGTGTTGTAATACAATGGGACATCAAGCAATGACTTTTTCCTTTCCAACGATTTCAACGATTCTGACCGACACCTGCACCAACGATCAAGTAGCAACTGAAGTTTTTGAAGAGCATGTACTCGGTTATTTCAATGCTAGTTTGGTTTGAAAATTTATCAAAAGCAGACAGAAAAACGCCAGAGCAACGTTTGCAATTTGTTCAAAATTTCCATGGTTCCATACAACGAACTTATCTGGCATCGGATAAAGCACACTATCGATTGAAGAATAAACCGTATTGCCGCATTTGGAGCGATGATAATGCTCTAGCCATAAAAACGTTCATTTTGTTGCGTTTTATGGACCATGTTCAAACCAATCCAGGCTCTTATGCTTCGTTTTATAAAAGTTGTAGAAAATATTTCCATTCCTGAAGAAATATTTAAATTTTTATTATTGTGAATTGTATGAAAATTATTGTGAATTTTGTGAAAATTATTGTGAATTTTATGAAAATTATTGTGAATTTTATGAAAATGGTTTTGAATTTTATGAAATTTATTGTGAATTTTATGAAATTTATTGTGAATTTTATGAAAATTATTGTGAATTGTATGAAAATTATTGTGAATTTTATGAAAATTATTGTGAATTTTATGAAAATTTTCGTGAATTTTATGAAAATTATTGTGAATTTTATGAATTTATACAGGTTTATTGTAACGATTTTTTGACGAAGAAATGTACGAAAAGTGATGTGTCAGGCTGGAGAGCAGTCGAAGACAATGCCAGGTGGTCTTAAGCAGTGCCTTGTCAAGGAATCATTGAAATCTTAACTTCTTACCTACAACTGTAAATTATTAGAAATAAGTTGTATTTACTGTAAGTAGTTGAGAAAAATTGTGTTTTCATAATTTAAGGTACACTAACGACTCCGATTTTAATTCCTAATCCCATTTAACAATTGTCGCTTAAATACTCTAAGTGAGTTTCTTAATCAATAATTTTGTCATTTGCTTGACAAATCCACATTAACTTGCGTATTACATATGTAGGTATATACTTCAGCTTGTCACTCTACTCTACTTTCATTATTTTATACGATTTGGTTAATTATTCGAACCTTTAATTTGAATAGTAAAGCAGTTAATTAAACATACCCGTTGAATCATTGGTTCATATGCCTTCACAAATAACGTTACAGTCAACTGTGAACGGTAAAGACTTATGCTTACTTAGCATCAACTAGAAGGAATTGGCATTAAAGACGTCTGTTTTCCGCAAGATGGTTACATATGCCAAGCTGTCCGCGATACAATTAATTAAATCAAAATTTGGATCAAACAATAAAACATTTAACAAACAGTAGTTTCAAGAAATGGGCCTGTTAACTGGCCACCTAGTCCAAGTGATATGCAGTCATTATATTTTCTCAGGTCTATGAGGATAAACGAGAAATGATTAGACACTTCGGAGGAGGTGTTGTTGCTGAAATACAGCCTGAATTACTAAAAAGGTGTGTACAAATTTAGCGTAAAGTTCACGTTTTCCAATATTTTTGATCTAAGTTCCAAACTAAAACATTAGTAATTAAGCGGTATTTGAAATATGGGTAACGCGTAATGACATTTAAAATGCAATGATGAACTTAAGCCTATCTGTGGAGACAGCTACATTTTCCCTTATCAAATCAAACGTAGTACGAACAAAAACAATATGTACTTGCATTCGTTAAAAAAATTAAAAACGAAATGAATTAAAAAATATTTTTTTCTTTTCGCGAAAAATTCCAACGTTAAACATTTTGGTTTTTTATTTTATTTTTTTTTTTTTCTAAATGACTGTAAAAAAGAACATAATAGTAGAAACAGCAGCACAAACTAAAATTGCAAACTGTTTAAAGAGGATTAAGTGGGTTGCTGATTCTGTTTTCCGTTTTAAATTTTTTATTATTTATTTTTTAATTTGTTTTTCTTTTTTCGCTGGTTCTTTTACCAAGTATTTATTACTTTTGTAAATAAATTATTAAGCCAGACAAATTAAATTTCTTTCTTCTTTTTCTCCCGCCCGGCTCAATGTGCTGCAATGTTAACAAATATAAACATAAAAAAAAAATAAAAAGTAAACAAAAAAATTCAATAAAATAAATATCAGTGTAAAGAAAATACAAAAAGAAATATTTCAAATTTCCTGTAAATTTCCTTTACGGGAACTTTTATCAAGTGCTTGTACAATGTGTAGCGCCAGTTTAGAGGAGAGAGGAGTAAACCCAACCCAGCAAACAATATTGGACTACGTGTTTCCTTGTAGGGCATTTTAAAGTTTGAAAGACTTTGTTTATACATTTGGGCTACCTATAGACGAGCTTCTGTCAGCTACAGAGTATTATTTACATCTGTGTATGAACTAGCCGCATTATCAGCGGGGTGCTAGTGTAAGTGTAGTAGAGTACTATTGTCATTGTGTTTATTTAAATATTGTAGTGGCAGTACAAGTAGTAGCAGTTGTAGTAGTATTATATTCTACAAAAATTACATACATAAAACTCATGGTCACTGTACGCATAGAATTCAAGCTGAATACGCAATTGCAAGAAAATTTTAAAATTTAACTCTCAAAAAAAAGTTTTCCCAAACGAACTACCAGGTACCTTAAATGTGCTTTCTTAGTAAATTTTCCAGTTCATAGAAAAACTTCGCCATCAAATATGTTATCTGCAAATTTCCTAATCTAGCACCTACTCTAGAAAATACTTGTATTTGTAGCTGTAGCTGTACTAGTGACTTTCTCTATAAAAGTCGTGTTTCGTGTTTTTCTGCTAGCGTTTCTGTGGCAGAAGACAAGCTGGCAGCAGCATCACCGTCATCATCCAATTAAATATTTACTAACTTTTGCACAAATAGTGGTTTGAATAAAATGTATATTTTTTCATTCATTCTTTTTTGTTCCGTGTATTTTGCAAACATTATAATTTTAAATTTACACACACACACACACACATGCATTGACAGAGCAAAGTCCTTGTTTACTGCTCGTATAGCGTTGTTGAAGGTAAACAAATTGGAATATGTATTTAGTTTAGCATATATTCTATCCATCTTTATTCCGGTGTTAGTATTTTTAAACAGATGAATACAGATAACAAGAACAGCTTTGTAGGTTAGAGAAAATCTGTTTTGTATGGCATGTACTTACTTACATATGAATGTATGGATGTACATGCATAATGTTGGAGGATTCTTGTTAGGACTTTAATTACAAGTTAAACGCCAAATGGCTGGGGTGGAAGGTCAGCTGGAATACTTAACTGAATTACCATACAGTTTTAAGGCATGATTATTCAACGTTATATAATGTAAATGTAACGTGCTGTCTTTTGCTAGAACGACTTACGGCTAGTGTGCCGTAAGTCGTCTTATAACTTCGTATAGAAAGTCAGAGACATCGGAACTGTAAAAATACGCGGTTATTTGTAAAAGCCTCTGGAAACTGTAACACGATAAAATTACGCGAAGCCACACAATTAATTACGCAAAGTAGTGAGACGTAGATCTATCGGCCTGACTTATCTTTAACAAAGCGACTTTACAGGACATTGTCCAGTTACTTAAAAGGAGTAGACAAACTATTTTATATATAAATAGTTTGCAGTGATGAGAATTGCCAGAATTTCACAAAAAATAAGAGATTTTTTAAACAAGTTTATTTTTATAGAAAAATATTTAAACAATCTATAAGAAGCAAAAGATATTTCGCGGAGAGAATTGCTGAACCGTAGTACGCACAGCCTTTTTAGGGATTTTCAAGGATATTTTACGGCTTTTAATAAGAAAACAATTATGAACACTAATCAGTTCTGATGTAAAATCGTTTAAAAAATTTAATTTTTTACAAGAAGAATCCCAAACGAAACATTACATGCATGATAAGTGACATTTAAACTCATCCCTAATATTGCAGCATGGATGAATAGGAAAGCTGGGGATGTAAACTACTACTTGACTCAGTTCATAACGGACCATGGCGCATTTGGGCAATATCTGCATAGGTTTGGCCATAACAAATTTCCCTAAACTGCCCAGACGCAGCATAAAATGCGGTGCATGTCGTATCCTAACGTCCTATATACATGGGGTGGAGTAAAGGTATAACGAACCCATCGGAGTTTCTTCGGCATATGGCTCAGAAAATTCAACAAAACTTATATTAAAAGGGCATGGCTGGACAAAACAAATTGCAAATTCAACTTATTTTTATATAAAATCTATAAGAAATACATTTTTAATATTTTGTAGCTCCTCCTTTATTATCTCGACGTACTTCAGGCAAGATTTTTAATAATATTCTCTGGAATTAACCTCCATTCGTATTTAATTTTTTGTAAAGTTATGAGATGTTGGTACGAGATTCCTTTGAAATTCTATCATCGCAAATAATTGCTCGATTGGGTTTAAATCATAACTCTGTGATGGCCAAACCAATAAGAAAAACTAATTTTCAATACTATCGTCTATAAAATAATTGTGGGGGGTCGTTATCCTGTTGAAAGAGCACTACTTCTCAGATTTTAATTTTAAGTATTAACAAAATCCTCTCCAGTAAAAACATGCCCAAACCATTAGGCTTCCTCCTTCACGCTTTTTAATATTTGCGGTACGTAGCAGAGTCTTTTTTTTTTTAAATTAACTTTTTTAAACCAATCTGATTTAACCTTCATTGTATGGTTCGGGTTGAGACCTTTAATTTTATCTTATCTTTGATAAGTCTTGAACAAGAAAGTGGATTCTTTTTAATCAAAACTGTGATATGGTGGTCTTCGCGCTATATAATCTGGCATTTTCTATCACAGAGTTTTTTCAATCTGTCATTAGAGTTTCAATAATCGTACGTTTTAACAAATATTCTACCTCCTGACCAAGAAATCCTACAGTTTTGTATGTCAGACAGCACTGAAGATCTTTAATTAATAAATTCTTTAATTCTTTGAATAAAGGGGTACGTTCGTAAATGCAACAGTTGTGCATCACTGCAGCAAAGAAAAAGTAAAACGTTCATTAATGCAATCTTTGGCAGCACTTTTAAGCGTCAAAAGTTCCTTTGCAAACAGTTGGCAGTGCTTCTGCAAATTTCTGAAAATATGACAACAGTTAAGTTTCTGATGCAATAGTGATCGAGTATACATACAATGGAGAAATAAGTAGCATTAAACAACAATTACTTCTTTAAATTAAATTCGTTTATATTTTTCGTTTTTTATTATATTTTATTATTATAATATTTTTTTTTTATTTTAGGAATCAACCTTCTTTTAACTTTTAGTTTATTTCTTATAATCAGAAGTCGTTTCATATTGTTCCTTATTATTTTCTTATTAAAATTTAAGAAAAAGTCGCTTTTAACATCAACATTTTCAATAATATTTGCTATTACCATTTTGGATAACATTTTATATTTTTTGCAGAACGTTCAAAAAAGCAAACTCTACATAGTTGTTGAAAGTTTTTGGAAAGGAATATAAATGTATACACAACGAAATTGCATTTTAAATTGACCAACTGCAACGGATTTTGTCTCCAGCACATAATTTTTGTTTTACAGTTTTAAGAATAACGAGATATTAAAATTAATTTTGTATAAATTCTCAACTTTTTCTGGGTTGTGGGGACTGGATTCTTGACATAGTCGACATTCATGAGAAAAAAAGGATTATGGTTTTATTAGGGGAATTTTTAGTCTCCATATAGGACGCACAACATGCCAATTGAGCATACGTGTATACCTATCGTGGGTTTGGGATTTTAGTGTCCCTCTTTTCAACCAAACCTAGGTTCTATGAAACTTTAAAATGAAAAGTTTTTGTATGGTGCCACCACACCTTTTGCTGTACAAAAAGCTTTAATTTCACAGAACGAGAATTGATCCCCTAAACCAACATTTCTCTTACACCGGACTTTATTTTTACTAATAATGTATATATATTGTGTCTTATTAAACATCTTTATATTTTTGTACACACATAATTCCTGTTTTCATTAAATAAAATTTGAAACATCATTTTTAAAAATAAAATTAGTTAAAATTATTTAAAATTTTTGCTGTTTAGATTATTCTTTTGGTAGAGGATTTCACAGATAATATTCTTTCTTACTTAAACAGCTTAAATTATACATTTTACTTACATTTATTTGTATCCAGAAATTAATTAACGTAATTTATTTACGTAAAAGCATAAAGTTTACATACCTGAAATAAAAAAATAATAAAAATATATTTAAAAAATATATCAAAATTAAAAAATGTGAAAATCATTAAAAATATGAATTAAAAAAACTTGTGGTCATGCAGTGTAACAACTCAACCAAAAAGTTGTAAATTAGATAACTCTAAATATGCACACTGGATACGTGTTCTGTGCTTGCGTTAATATCAACTTCATACATTTATAATTTAAAAAATTATTAGTGTTGGTAAATTTCGTACTAACTCAATGATATATGAAAAACATGAAATCAATTAGGACAAATAATTCTATGTTTCAATTTTCAGCACAATATTGAGTAGTTCTGATCAAAAGAGTGCTGATGATGAAATCGTAGCTGATTTCGAAAATGCATTCCACTCAGCTAGTATCGTTTAACTAACTTTCCTAGATATTCTGTCATTATCGCATTAAACTTTTAGCCTAAATTTAAAAATATAAAATAAAAAACGGCAACTTTTGTTTACAACATGTGCCATTTTATGTAGAAAACTGAAGTTTTTACCAGTGTTAATATTAAATGAATTTTCAATTTTATCATACAACACCAAGATGCCCTTCTGCAGCTATACAAAAATTAACATTTACGCCACGCCCACAATGCCAATATCTTCAATTTTTAGCGGGGTAATTCATACAACGTTGTAAGATTCTTCTTTTGTAGTTTCCCAAGCATGCGAAACTAAATATTTAAATTGTGTGAGTTCTGTCACACCCATTGTTCGTATATTTTTAATTTTTGGCTTAACTATGTACACCCACAAATAAATGTTAAGGACTCTCAATTATTTGCGGTATTGAATATTAAAAATGTTTGGGAAAATGGGCAAGGCGCAAAAATGTAAAATATATCGCCTATATTAACTTTCAATTCATTAATAACACGCATGAAAAATTAAAAAAATCGGGCCCCAACGTATAGCTAGCCATAAAGTTCCAGCTTACAGAAGGCTTTGGGTCGTTGTGTTGTTAAAAGACCTATATAGAAGGCATTTCCTCTTCTGTTCAGCTTTTAATATATCAACGTAAACATAATGGCTCATTGTAGATTTTTACCAATGTCTTGGTCCCTCTCCGCAATACGCAAAACAAGTCCAACCATTATGCTTGAACCATCGCGTTTTACAGTGTTGTACGAAAATCGTGAATTATATTCTCCGTTCGAAGTACGTCTTAAATGCAAACGAGACCGTCTTCCAACCTACATAACGATTTTGATCTCGTATGTCTACAAAATATTTCTCCATTTGCTAGCTGACAAGTTCAGGTGCTCTTGTGCAAACGTCATACATTTGCTTACAAGCTTCGAAGTCAACTTTTCTTGGGCTTTTAAGTTGTGTTCTCGCTATCGACTACGAACAGTTTGCTCGCATACTCTTATCTATAGCTGTTTCTTAAGCTCTGTGGCAGGCTTAAAAAGGTGCTTTTTACTGTGGCGAATTAATCGTTTAACTAATAAATTAGTCATAGCCAGCTATTAACCACGCGTTAAAGTTTCCTTTGTATTTGTGATTATATTCCGTATCATGTTACTGAAGCAATTAGGTAACTGTCCCAATTCGGAATAGGTTTTGTGTACTTCTTTAATAAAAAATTTATCTTTTTTCCTATATGCAATGCTTTCCACGTCCCAAAACCGTAGTTTAAGAATATTTTTTAAACCCTTAATGATATTTTTTTTTAAGAAAGACGCGCTTTATAATATTTAATAATAGGCTTTGCGACAAACTAAGAAATGTATTAAAAATGTATGCTTAAAATATTAAAGCAATATTTGATGCTATTTTTCGCTGTTAGATTTTTCATATAAGTATAAAAATTGTTTTACATGAAAATAGAGTTTACAGATTTTTCAGAGGATATACTGATAACATTACATCATCTTTATAAATATAAAAATCAATGTCACTTTTCGTTGTAATTTTATAACTCAAGAACGGGCTCACCTATCCGAACCAAATGTTTAGGCTTTGTTCGGACTATTTAGTAGATGGTTTATGTGAAAAAGGGTAAAATCGGTAACTCAGTATCTCCGGGCTCAACAAAGATATCACAAAAATTCAGAAAGGACCAAAGAGCCTGTATAAAAAATAATTGGAAAGGTGTCTGGTACTTTTTAGAAACTTTGAGTTTTAAGGGGATAAAACGGGTAAAAACTGAATTTTGGTACTTTTTTTAAAAAAAATTTATTTTTAAGAGGGATAGCAATAGGAAAAAAGTAAAAACGTAGTTTTACTCTCCTTAAAACAATCTATAATAAATTTTTGTACTTTTTGGAAATTTCAAAATTTTAGGGGAAAATGGGCAAAAACGGGTAAAATCGATAGTATTGTATCTTCGTACCTAATGTATGTAGTTTTTTTTTTATTATTTCACTTGATACGTGGCGAACACGTACCGGGCGGCTAGTACTACATAAAAACGAAAAATAACTGGGTAATTTAAAATAACAGAGAACAGAAATCATATATATTTAAACAGTGCTTTTATTTTTGTCAGCACTGTATGTAACGGATATTTCTTATAGAGGCGGATATGCTTTAAATTGAAATAAAACACAGAAGAACGTTTTTAGATCATATTCAAGATATCGGACATGTGACCGTTGCGATTATCGCCGATTGCAATGGATAATGCTGCCAAGTGAACAATCATTTCTGATTAATTTAGGACTTTACATATCTCCAGATATAAACCAATGATTTATCTAGGTGTAATAGTGTGTAGACAATAATTTAAGGATTAAACTAACCCCATAACAACCAACACCTTTCACGGAAAACATTTCGGCTTATTTAAAAATCTCCTCCTCTTTAAAAAAATCGCGCATTATTTAAGTTAATATTAGACAAAAACCAAAGCATAGATTAGCGAGACATTAAACAAGTTTAGAGTAGGCATAGGCTAAACATTAACTAAACCCTAGATTACATAGAAACATATAGACCAGACAAGTCTTAAGCAGGCAAAAACAAGATAGCTTTGAGTGGTTTAAATAGTTTCTTAAAAATATACACATTTTAAGGAGATGTCCACGAAATTTCTAACTTTTATTTTGCCCTAAAATAAGGTCTCTAACAAACTTGCAAAACTAAACAATTTATAAGCGTCTTTCATCTAATGAAATCTCAAATAAGTATATAAAAATGTTTTCTTTTTCTAAAGCTTGTAGCAACAAACTTTTGAAAACACAACAAGGGGGAAGTTTATTGCAACACCACCTGGCAGAAACAAAAATGTTTTTGTAAAAAAAAAGCGATATTTTCAAGCCACATTCTCCGAACCTTAACAAACAGCATCCCGGGTATACAACAATGGTTGAGACTTGCAGCAAATAGTGTGGACAGAGGCAGTAATGTAATCTGGTCCTTTATTATTGATTCCATTGGCAAACACCCTGATGACCTGTATTGTTTAGCGTTTTTCCTTTTTCTTATTTCAATAACCACCAATGCCAGTAAATTCCCAATTAAGAAACTAAAGTTGGAAACAGAATAATAATAGAACAACATGAAAATAGAAATAAATGCGGAAACGAAAACTGAAAACTCATCAGGTTCTATTATTTTATTTTACACAAAAGCAATATCTAACAACGTGCAAGCTGATGGTGGTATTGTGAATGAAATAGAGAAAAGACCACACTGTCAGCAATACGAGCAGAATAGAAAACAATAACAAGTTGTCGAGGCTTTAACCGTCTGAGAGGTTTAGTTTTGTTAAAACGAACTAAAATGGCTTTTAATGGTTTAATTTATTTTTTTTTCTTTTAGTAAAATATTTAGTTTTTTAATTGGCGCCTGGCAATAACTGTTTTGTTTGAAACTTATACTACAGGTAGTTAAAATATAAATGGCAAATTGTTTTATTTTTATTTTTTTTCCTTTATTCGATTGCATTTCTTTTACAGATTTACAAATTGTTTTATTGCAATTTTAATTGTTTTTGATTAGTTTCAAATGGTGTGCAAAGCAAATTGTAGTTTTTGAAAGTGGGAGTCTTGCTCTGAACGGCATAAAGATGGATTACGATTGATTAAATAACAATTTTCGGGGGCTAATACAAATATTGGAATTTATGGTAACCTCCATACCCAATCTATTTTACATCATGTTTTGTCTTGTCTCAATCTAATAGTGCATTTACATTACACCAAAATCTTAAGGGTTTGATTTGAAATCTATCTTAAAAGCTATAGCGTTGAACCAAAGATTTTGTTTTCATCAAGGTGTATTGATTGAAAAGGTTGTGTAAAAAGCTCTCTCTATACATAAGTATATTTCAGGCTTCATATACAAAAAATTGTAACAATAAAGTACTGGGGTAATTGGGACCACCTCTAAAATATGGTGATCATATTTTTAAATATGATATGCCTCTAGGGCTATTTTCAAATATATCAAGTTTCTAAAGCTCCTAATTAATCTAAGGACACGCTAAATATATCTTTAGAAACCAAAATATGGACCGTAGTCTCGAAAACTATTGCTAAGAAGAAATAAAACAAGTAAAAGTGCTATATTCGGCCGTGCCGAATCTTATATACCCTTCACAACGTGTAATCATGCAATAACAATTGTTTGTATCACCATTCATCTTATATGAAATACGTACATACATACATATACAAAACATCCCATTGCAGAATTATAAATTGAGTTTACTTATGTTTCCAAAAAAAAAATTACAAAAAAAAACAATAAAAAAAATTAAAAAAAAAAAATTTTAAAAAATTAAAAAAAAAAATTTTAAAAAATTAAAAAAAAAAAATTATTTAAAAAAATAAATTTTAAAAAAATAAAAAAAATTTTTGTTTGGCTCAGCGGGGGTTCGATGCCACGTTTACTCTAACCAGTAAATGTGTATGTTGTTGTTGTAATAGTGAAAAAAACGAGGTGGTCGTAGTTTTTTGCTCATATCTCAGAAAGTTATGGGGCGATTGTGCTGAATTTCAATAGCGATTCATTCCTGGATATTTCCAAGAGATTGATATCATACTCAGATCTGAGGAACATATAGTTGCTTCTAAAAGTTGATTTCAAACAACACACGGACAGACGGTCAGGACTTAATCGACTCCTCTATTCATAAGCTTTCAGAAAGTATATACTTTATGGGGTCGGAAATGAAAATTGTAGAAATTACAAAAGGAATGACAAAGCTTTATATATCCTTGTGCACCACAGGTGAAGCGTATAAAAACGCCTTGAAACTAACGAGATATAACAGTAAAAAATACAACTACTTTGGTGTTTTCCAAAAAATTTACAAACGAAAGTCGTTAGTTTCAGCTTCTGGATAACAGAGAGGTGTATATGGGTATCTAAAGAAAGGGCTTGACTAGCAAAATATAATACACTAAAAAAATTCAAATCCACAATGGCCGCTATTACAAAATGGTGGACAATAAATTTATAAATGGGTTAAATCTAGCAAATAGAAATTCTTCACTTTAACCAAAAGACCAGTAGAGCACAGTAAACTTCGAAAAGTTTAAAATTCAAGATGGCGCCCTTAACAAAATAGCGAATAAGTTTTATTCTTAACTCCAACAATATGGGTATTTAATGAAAGGGCTTGATTAATATGTGGAATACATCAACTATTTAAAAAAATGGTGTCGGATATTAAAGCAAGACAAGAGTGCTGTACTGGGCCGTGCCGAATCTGATAATACCCTTCACCGTCATGTATAGGTATAAACACCACAACGTAACAAGGCCTAGATTTTAGATTTCATGTAATACGTCTATTTCGTTATTATTTCCAACGCCATTTTTGATTATGAATTTATACATAGTTAACTGTATTCTACTGGTCAAGCCCTTTCATTTGATACCCATACTGTTGGGGTAGAAACAAATGTTTTCGCCATTTTGTATCAGACGACATCTTTGATTTTACACTTTTTTAATAGATTACTACATTGTACTGGTCAAGCCCTTTTATCTGATACCAATATTGTGGGTGTCAAAGGGGAAAAGGCCGTAACTACTTTATTTGACGCCGATCTGCACCCGAATATTTTTGATATTTTGATACTATACACGGGTCTTGGCGATGTCGAGGTCTTCAAAAAGTTAATTTCAACATACTCACGGACAGACGAATATTGCTAAATTGACTCCCCTATTCATAAGCTTTCAGAAAATAAATACTTTATGGGGTCAAAAATAAATATTTCAGAAATTTCACACGCAATAACAAACCTATTTATATCCTTTTACACTGTCGTGTAAAGGTTATAATGGCGTACAACAATAAATCTAAAATCTAGGATTAGCTATAATGTTATCACTATACCTATGTACGTGACGGTGAAGAGTATCATCAGATTCAGTATGCCCAAATAAAGCATTCTTACTGGCTTAATACAAAGTAGTACAAACCTGAAGTGCATCACCAACGACTAATAGATGTTGAGTAAATTTTGTCAAAATCTAGTGACGAAGTAGATCTTATTAAATTTAATTGAAATCTCGTTATTACTAGATGCACAATATTTTCAGTCTTTGCTCAGTCCATATCTAGTATATGTGTTTTGTTTTGCAATGCCATCGACATGTATCGTTTGGTCTATGTTCCTCGATAGCCATGGTTGAAAACAAAAATTAATACAACCCTCGCACAATATTCTCCTTAAGTTCACTGGGATTACACTGCCAACACATTTTATTTTATATTTTTCACTCTTTATGAACAAAATAATGTTTTCATAATTCAAGCATGTCAGCATTAATTAACTTTGTTGTAGTTTTTTTCCTCTTTTTTTTCATTTCAATTGTTTAAAATATCATGCGAAAAAAAAAGCATCTTGCATACGAGTGTGTCTAGTTAAACGTCAGTACAAGACAAAACAGCAGCAAAATATTTAAACGTAAGAACTAAACAAAAAGACTTGAGTAGCGTAAATAAGTAGAACAAAGACCTGCAAAGGAGTGATACAAGACCACAGCAAAACTAAATATGTAACAAAATTTTGAAAAAAAAAAAAAAAAACTTTTTTTACGTAAAGATGCCGGAGGTACAAAAAAAAATTTGTATATAAAATTCTTTTAAGTTTAAAGAATTACATAGAAAATACAATTTTTTAAAAGTTTTTATTAATATTAAGCGTTAAGAAAAATGTTTTCTTTTCTAAAAATTAAATATAAAAAAAGTTTATTAATATTTTTCTCTTTAAAAGAATTTTTTCATTGAAAAACAAAAACATTTAGAAGTTCTTTTATTAATTTAACGAGATAATTGAAATACTTTTGTACTGCTTAGAAAAGTTTATAAAAGCATAGAGGAATAAATTAATGCTCCCCCGTTGCTTTTATTTAAAGGTTAAAATACATTTCTTTTTATTTCGTTTTACATTTTGGGGAATATTGTCTAAACAAACGATTTCTCAAAAGAACTTCTACATTTGACAAGGTTATTTCGTTTTCATTACAACAACGATATATTTGGAAAATATTGATGATGATGATGATGATAAATAAACGTTTCAAGGCTGTTGTTTTTCAACTTTAGAAATAAACAAAAAATATAAAGAAACAAAAAACCATCATAACGAAATAATAACAATGACTATATGTTCTTCATTATCCATAATAATAGTTATAGCAAGCATATTATTTTCCAATCACGAAATAAGTGATTCCTTAATAAATTAAAAAATTTTGGTATTTTTTATGTGTTAGGGGAATATCAAAGCAGACTGACTACTAAAATGTTGGGTCCCGTTTCGACCACCTTCGCTTATCAGTGAATTGATGGCTTTAAATCCGCATCCCTTCCTTCACTAAATCACGCGCCACTAAAGGCGTTTTTTCTCGACTGGAAAATTGGCAGCATCTTCGTAAAACTATGGTCTCCCATAGCATTTACACTTAATGTATCCCTACCTATGATACTTAGTCTACCGCAATTTGGGTCTCCCTAACCTCTTTAAGTACACGGTCCAGAATACTCATATGTCCCATAAGTAAAGACACTTAAGTTACTATCCATGCCCTAATTGTATATGTATCCACAGCCTCTCAACTCATGCGCTCCGTTGGCATCTGAGTCTCCTTAATAAATAAATTACAAGATTCGGAATTCTGCTATGCCCCAGCCAGAGGTAAAATAAACACCTCTATAACCCCCACTAGCAATAACACCAAGGTGTGGACACTTCGCCGAGGTAACATGCCTCCAGGGGTAATTCTGTTATCTACACGTAAACAAAAAATTTGCTTGTGGTAACCATAATCGAAGAGCAACATACTATGATTGAATTGTATGATTATCGTTAAAACATGTAATGGTTACCAGTTATCATTATTATGTTTATTTAAAGTATCATTCAGTAATCGTATATATGACTACAATTGGAATCGACAATCTTTGCTTTTTTACTGCAAATTATTGTCTTTTGCTGTAACATACACATATTGATTGTACTTAACAATTTAACTGCAATTTTTGTACCAATATTTTTTTACATTTTCTCGTTTATTTTTAAATTTTCTTAATTTTTCAATATTTTATTCACTTTTTTGACATCGCAAACTTTGAAAATAATAAAAATTTAATTAGCAAGAAGATGAATAGTTGAAATCAAATTATTATTAAACAAAATCATAGCTTGATTGCTTCGTAATCATACTTTTGTCTCACCTATTATTTAATGATTATTTTTAATTTTTAATGCTTTAGAATATAATGATATTTTTGTCAAAATATTTTTTTTTTAATCATACTATTTTTAAACGACAATCATATCGAAATTTTTAGGAAAAATAAATATTAAATGATACAATGCAAACAAATGGTTGATTATCGTGACAAAATATATGACGAAATTAAACAAAAATACCTATTACTTGTTTTCGGCAACCAAATATTGTTATAGAAACTATAATATGACCGTTGTGATCATGTCGTAACCATGGCTTTTCTTTGCGTGTAACTACATCGATATTTTAATTTTATTAAAATCGAAAAATTTTCTATAATCCGATGAAAGCCATTCTAATTGCCATTCTGAACCTTTCACGGACATACTTGGTAACACACACAAAATCTCATCAAAATTGACTCACTTAGAAACTGTTTACAACTCGATTTCAGCGCCACCTACCGAGTTCAATTAGGAATCTATAGGCCTTACACAAAAATTTCATTGAAATCGAATCAATTAGTAAATTGTATATAACTCGATCGCAGCTAATTAAAATTTTATCAAAATAGGTTCAGACGTTAAGGAGTTTGTTTAGTAGGAGTTCAGAAAAGTTCAAAAACTTCAAATGCGAGTCATTGGCGTTTTCATAAAGAAAATATACATAATTTTTAAAAATTATTAAAAAAGTCATACATTTCTCGTAAATATATTATTTCTATTTCCTTTAAATCATATTAAGATTCAAGAAATGTTTTGAACCATATTAGGATTACGATGAAATATTTTATGATCATGTGATATCGAAGTAAATATACTTTTAATAAAATAATTACCGAAACCGAAACAAATGAAAACTAATTAATTACTCTGATTACTACCTTCAGCTTTAAACAACGGACACAAAAAAGGACAATTGATATTTTTATTATCGTTTAAAAGAAAAATTTATGGGATTTACTGTTTTAAAATTATATCATGTAAATGTTGACCACGACTACGTCTGAGGTGGTCTATTTGGTATATCAAATAACACTAGTAATATTGACTTCCAGAACGTCAATCGTTGCTGTCTGAAGACCTTAGAATTTATATATCGCTGGAGAAAATAGTCCAAAAGTCTAATATCGCAATCTAGGTGGCCAATTTACCGTAGCAAAACGTGAAATTAAGTGCTCAAAAAAATTATTTCTAAACAAATCAAGTGTTTCATGCGCTGTCAGGCTAATAGCACCTACTTATTGAAATCAGACTTCACCGAGAACATGGTGCGATAATGGCTACACTGCTTTTCGTAATTAAACAGAACAATTTTGAAACGCTGTTTTGGTGTGAGTCTTTCGATAATGCCTTGACAAACGATACTAAGCAAAAATGACAAAGCAGTTTGATATAAGTCATGCGTGATCTGTCAAAAAGAGACTATTGAAAATCAAACCTCACGATGAATCATCCGATGCATGTATAACGTCCATAAACATTATGACACAACGAACAACCCTTTAATTTTTTATATTTGAAAACAACTGCTTACTTTCCATTTTCAAAACATTAAATTTTAACATTTATTACATGTCACACTGTAGCACATATAAGAAGTGTATACAAACTTGATTAATTTGTTGCCAACGGAGGTAGTCATGGCAAGAGAAACCCAGATAAGAACACAAAAAAAGTGAAAATTTTCATTTTTACAAAAAAAAAAAAGCAATTAATTATTTCACTTATTATCTACTATTATCTAGCAAACAAACGACAATTTTGATTTATATTTAATTGATTAAATAAAGTTTATTTTTTTATTTATTTTTTTTTAAATTATTTTGAAATCGATTTGATGTTTTAAATCGTTAATTTGAAATAAAAATGAAATGCATGCATTTTACTGACGCACGCAAATCATCAGGAATGTAACATTTTTTCTTGCATTAAAGAGTTAAAATACTTTTTTGATGACGGTACTAAGTGATCCAGGCGCAATCGTAAAAGCCAACAAATTTTCAACAATATAATAACTATAAAGCAACATACAGCAACAATAAATGCAACACAGAAATATAAGTATTAAGTTTGTAGTTCAACAAACTTACAGTGTAGAAAATAAATTTAAGTTAAAAATAATTGCCG
Organism: Phyto melanocephala; assembly: GCA_941918925.1. Classification (NCBI taxonomy): domain Eukaryota; kingdom Metazoa; phylum Arthropoda; class Insecta; order Diptera; family Rhinophoridae; genus Phyto; species Phyto melanocephala. Next base: position 31,159,712 of record OW799237.1, on the reverse strand, counting down.
CCTAAACAACCAGAAAATGAAATAAATGTTTATTTATTGGGTGAGGGTAAAAGTTGTTAAATTATTATTGAGTGTACAGTTTCAAAATTAGTGATCCTTTCAAATGATGTTAGATTTCTGATAGTACTCAGATAAAAGAAGTTTTACTTCCGTATTAAGAAAAATATTTCAGCTTTATTAAAAAATTTTTTGACAGATGTTGTACAGAAATTTGTTACATGAAACTTTAATAATCCTAATTTCTTTATGTACGGGTATTGTAGATAGGCCAAATTTGCTAACCACTTCATTCTAAAAAGATTTTGACAGGTATTTATTTCAACATGTGACCGAGCGTTATCATGATAAATAAAACGGTTTCAAGAAGTAAAGAAAAACTGGATGCATTTTTAACATTCTCGAAATAAGTCAGAATAAATTACCGATATGTACTCTTCACAATTATATGTAAACATTGGAGATCTAAACATTTTTAAAGAGGTGACAAAATGTTAAAAAAAAAAAAACATTCTGGTTAGGGGGTGGTGCAAAATCCTAAACTGAATTAATTTTATACGTATAGTAGCAAATTTTTTTTAAATTCATGCAAAAACAATTCTATTATTCTATAATAGTCTAGTTACGCCAGTTATTAAAACCAAAAAAACACGTTCAAGAGATACCCCATTTGATGTGAATCCCGCATTTTTAAGTTATGAAAACAATAAAAAAAACTTAAAAAATTTTTACAAAAAAAAATTAACAAATGTATATATTTTTATACCCTTTACCTACCGTGCACAAGGGTATATTTAGCTTTGTCATTCCGTTTGTAATTTCTACAACTGCCATTTCCGGCCCCATAAAATATATATTTTCTGCAATCTTATGAATAGCGGAGTCTATTAAGGCATGTCCTTCTGCCCGTGTGTTGGTTGAAATCAACTTTTAGAAGCAACCACATATTCCTTAGACCTGTGTATGATATCAATCTTTTGGATATATCCGGGAATAAATCGCTATTGAAATTCAGAAAAATCACCCCATAACTTTCTGAGATATGAGCGCAAAAAACGCGACTGCTTCTGTTTTTTTCCCATAAAAATAAATAAATAAATAAAATAATTTATTGGTACCTTTGCTACTATTTTTAGATATAATGTGCCTCTAGAGATATTCGTGAGAAATTTTGGATAAATCGGGCTCTAATCGGTAAATTTATGGGCAAACATTTTTTTTAAATATATATTCCAAAAATTTACAAACGAAAACCAATTTTTTTTCTGCTCCTAGACAACCAAGAGAGTCGATATTGATATCATCTAAAAGGACTTGACTAGCGTTATATGAGGCACTATATAAAAAATAATGATGGCTGCCACTAAAAAATGGCGGACAATAAATTTATATATCATAAAATCCATGTCACGCACTGTTACAGAGTGCGAATAATTGCAACTAATTTTGTTAAAAAAATATCTTTTGTTAAAGCAGATTTGCCGCTATTATTATTTCATTTTATGCTCTTTCAAAAATTTATAAAGCACTTATTAATAGGTTTTCTAATTTCGTTAGTATAAATCAAAATGTATCGTACGCACATGTTACAAAATTTACCTTTTGAACATTTTATGTCAGTTTCTATCAAAAATTTCTGCGAATTTACTTCAGATAAAAATTCATATTTTTAACAGCTAGAAGAAGCAATCTTAGATTATACGAAAAGTTATATTATCTGAAAAAATATATATATATTCATCTTTTACTAATTTTTAACATCGTCATGCACATGTGTGACGGATGACTTTTCTGTGGAATTCGTGATATGAGCCAAATCTGGTATTTTAAAACGTAACTCCTTCAACCTCCACAATATTGGTATCAAATATAAGGGCTTGACCAAGAGAATACAATGAATTATTAAATTCAATATGTCGTGTAAAACAAAATGGCGGAACCAATTTTGTCAACCCCATCAATATGGGTATCAAATGAAAGGGTTTGACTAGTAGAATACAGATAACTACGTACACATTCAAAATCGAGGATGGCTTCGGATATAATAAAGAAAAATGACATATAACATGAAATATAGGTTAAGATACGATGTGGGATTATACCTATGTACAAGATGATGAAGGTTATTCTCAGATTCGGGATCATCGAACCATAATGCACAATGTTAATTGTGAATCACAAAAAAATCATCTTCAGCGAAGAGGCATACTTTCACCTCAGTGGATTCACTAACAAGCAAAATTGCCCACGAGTAATTGTTATATTTAAAAACAACGAAAAATTAATTCTGTGCTTTTGTAGAGATAAAATAAAAAATTCAGAGTTTTGATCACGTTTAAATACTATAATTCACACTCCGTTATTTAGGATTTATGTTCGAATTAAAGTAAGCATTGCAATTAGGATACGAAACTGAAATTTGCGACTTTCTTGCTCTAAACTAAATGTTTATCCGACAACTATTGCGCAGCTTTGAATACCGTAATTCGCTACCCGTTATTTGGGATTTATGTTCGAATCGAAGTTAACTTTGCAATTAGAATACGAAACCGAAATTTACGACTTTCTGGCTCTAAATTGCTTCAAGGCGTTATATACGTCGATTTAATTTTTTAAGTAACTGAAATCAATGAATTATTAGACATTTTTAATAAGTTTTTTTCTTTTTTGTAAAAAAAATTTTAGAAGTGTTTTTGACACTTCCACAATTTTTTGTTTTATAGAAAAAAAAAAACTATCAAATTTATTTTATATAAAATTATTTGATAATTTTTTCATGTATCTTTTCCCCTACTTTAGTAAATAGATACTTAGCACAAAGTAAAAAATTAGCAAACAACATTAAACAACTGCTTTATGACACGCATTACTAACACTTGCACAATCAGTCTGCTCATAGATATTTGTATAAATAAACATATGTATACCCTGTAGTCATATCCATTGTATCCTCTTTACGAATTTGTAAAACAAAGAAATAAGAATCGAATTACTGCAATTGCACTGAGTTTTGCACTAGTTGAACTCAGGCGTGAGTAGAGATTCCTTTACACCATTTGCTTTCTCATGTGAGTCAAGCTATGAAACAATAGTTTTAAACTTTCCTAGTATCCAAAAGTTGTAAAATTTCTTAAATTTGCCTACAATATACTTGGGAGAACTTAGTTGAACATTTATATAGTGTAAGAATAGCATAAACAAGTGTCACTAACTTAACAAAATGAGACGGCACCAAATTTGTTAGTACACAATTAAGTGGACACCGTCTGCATTACATCTAATTAATAAAAATTACCAGTAAATATTTTTAGCTTTAAAACTGCAGGGCTTTGATATAGTTCCATATGCATGAATTACATACCTACACGGATAAGCGAGTAGCTTGCATGATACCCATGCATGCAGCAGGCTCTCATAATAAATATACAACAAACAAATGTTCATATGAAAAATATCATTAAATGCAAACTGCGGTTGCAATTATTTAGGGTTTGCCTAAAGCGCTGTAGAGGCAAATTACTTAAAAGTCCGATGGAATTTGAGCAATTTCTTAATTGAAGATAATTTCAAGAAAACAACTCAAAGTAGAAAATGAAGAAGAATTCATAACAACACGAATGACGTAGGTCAGTACTTATATTTTAGCCAAATTAAACACATGCTTATTGCAAGAAAGAGTAGATCGAATATTTTGTATGTCAGCCAAAATTTCAGAAATTTAAATAAATTGATTTCTTTGGTTGTAAACACGCTTTAAGAGGAATGTTTGGAAAGCTTTACTCTAATGCAAACCCTTTTTATTGCATTCTACATTATATACTTAATACTTACGAGTATACACAACATGACAAATGAAACGCTGGTGACAAATATTTGTATTTTATTTTAGTTTAGTTTATAGCAAACATTAATACTCATATTTTACCCTCTTCAGCTCTATGATTCTCATGTTTGATCATCATGTATATATGCGTTTATTTATTATAATTTATAAAAAAATATGTACAGCTGCGGTAAAATTTATAGCACAGCATATCCGGTCTTATTTCGTCAAGAGTGCGCAGAATGTTGACTTCAAAATTATCAATAAATTTACCAGCATGGACCAGAGATTTGGAGTACCCCCAAAAAAGTAGTCCAAAGACATAAAATTACACGAAACTGGCCAATTTAAAGATTTATTTCTTGAGATAATACGGTTACGGTTTCGCTGAACAAAGTGATTGTTTTACGCGTTGTATGGAATATTATCCCGCCTTTTGGGAATCTATTATCCACCAAATGATTTGCAATGACATGGGATATACAAAAATGTGAGACCATGTTGCTGAGACCGGTGTCGGATTGAAACATTGGAGGCCTCCGTCACACTCGCGTCTACAGCGGCGAGATTTTCTTATGTGTCCACGGTACGGTTTCGAGAAGGATCAATATTATCCAAAAAAGTAAATGTGATCATGAATCGATTACTAGTATTGGGTATTAACTGTTCAAATAGACTTGCAATGACATGGGAAATACACAAATATGAGACCATGTTGCTAGACCGGTGTCGGTTGAAACATTGGAGGCCTCTGTCACACTCGCGTCTACAGCGGCGAGATTTTCTTATGTGTACACGGTACGGTTTCGAGAAGGATCAATATTATCCAAAAAAGTAAATGTGATCATGAATCGATCCTTAGTATTGGGTATTAACAGTTCAGATAGACTTGCAATGACATGGGAAATACACAAATATGAGACCATGTTGCTAGACCGGTGTCGGTTGAAACATTGGAGGCCTCTGTCACACTCGCGTCTACAGCGGCGAGATTTTCTTATGTGTACACGGTACGGGTTCGAGTTGTACGGTATGGGTTCGAGTTGGATGAATATTATCCATAAGAATAAATGTGATCATGAATCGATCCACAGTATTAAGTATTAACTGATTTACAATGACATGGGAAATACAAAAATATGAGACCATGTTGCTAGACCTGTGTCGGATTGAAACATTCGAGGCCTATGTCACACTCGTGTCTGCAGCGGCGAGATTTTCTTATGTCTACATGGTACGGGTTCGAGTTGGATGAGTATTATCCAAAAGATTTAATGTGATCATGAATCGATCCATAGTATTGGGTATTAACTGTTCAGATAGACTATAATGAGCACCGAAAACTTGACGAACAGAACGTGTAGTTTAGAAATACATTTTCACGATTTGTAAACGTTGTTCTGGTGTAAAACAGCGCAGGATAAACAGTAAGATAGTCCGTTTTACAGTAATTCATATCGGAAGTTCACTAGGTCCATGAAACACCCTATATATCACCAATTTTATCGCTATTTATATACAAAAAAAAAATTTCCTGTATCACTATTTTTTACGCTCTAAGATTACAGCGAGTGTCTGTGGTGCTATTATTCTATCTGTCACTGTACATAAGAGTACGTATTCATTTTCTTTCATTTATAATACTATTTGCAGCTTGCAAAATGCTGCACAACTTAAAGTCGTTTATTTTTCATTTTGTTTCCATTAACTCTGCTCTAGTGTTTTGTATGTTGGGAATGAGTTTCAAATATATTTTTGCGTGTTTCATGTCATGTTTACTGGTGTGACTGTTAGTATGCCAGAACAACGATGATTTCGCTGTGTGGTATGATAACAAGACTTATACGTATTCTTTAAGCGAAATGAAAAAAGATCGAGCGAAAGGCAAAATATCTACAAATATTTTTGCAAACTGCAAACATTTTTGCAAGATGTCAATACAGGCAGACATTGCGACACTTATAGTAAGAGGGAAAACTGAATTATATTAAAATAAATTTAACCAAATGGAAAAGTTAAAAGTCCAAAAATAGAAACTTTTTATACCCTTCACACAGTGAAAAAGGGTATATATAGGTTTGTCATTCCGTAGGAAATTTCTACAATTTTCATTTCCGACCCCATAAAGTATATATTTTCTGAAAGCTTATGAATAGGGGAGTCGATTAAGCTCTGTCAGTCTGTCCGTCTGACCGTATGTCCGTGTGTATGTTGAAATCAACTTTTTGAAGCCCTCCGACATCGCTTGGACCCGGATGATGTATTAAAATATCAGAAATATTCGGGAGTAGATCGGTATTGAAATTCAGAAACATCGGTACATAAACAACTGAGATATGAGCAAAAACCCACGACCACCTCGATTTTTTTTTCACAAAAACAACATTACAACAACAACATACATACATACAAACGTGTATACTGGTTGGAGAAAACGTGGCATCGAATCCCAGCTGAGCCAAAAAAAAAATTTTTTTATTTTATTTTTATATTTTTTTTTAATTTTTTTTTTTTATTTTTTTTATTTTTTATTTAATATATTATTTATATTTTTATTTTTTTTTTTTTAATTTTTTTAAAAAATTTTTTTTTTAATTTTTTTTTGTTTTGTATTTATTATTATTATTTTTTTAAAAAAAGTTTTTTTTTAATTTTTTTTTTTAATTTTTTTTTAAATTTTTTTTTTAATTTTTTTTTTATTTGTTTTAAAAATTTTTTTTCTTTTTTTTTTCTTTTAACATACGTAAAGTTATAATTTTAAAATGGGTTGTTTTTATATATGTATGTTTTTTATATTGTTGTACGTATTTCATATGGGATGAATGGTGATACAAATTACTGTTATTGCATGACTACACGTTGTGAAGGGTATATAAGATTCGGCACGGCCGAATATAGCACTCTTACTTGTTATTAATTTCAAATGGGTTTGCAGCAAATAGTGACGCATTGTATATTCGCTTTTTTTCTTTTTATTTGAAAATCACATTGATGCAATTTTGACAATTAAAAATTTACTCTCTTGGTTTTGTTTAATTAGTAGGCTTGAGATCTTGTGTCAATTTTACTTTGCAAGAATCAGACGCGGATTCTTTGTGATTTAACGTTATAGAGAACTTCTTGAAATTTACAATTGCTTTTCATTAAGACGAATGTATGTTCTTGAGATTTTGTGACTCTCATGTAGTGTTTTGGTATTGACATATTTAACGCTTCTTTTTGGACGACCTTTTCACTCACATTGAAATTCGATCAATATTTTTACCATATTTTGTTCGAAATTATTTTATTGTGGCTGCCAAGTTTTTATTATTTTAAAAATATTTTACAACAACTAAAACGATTTTTTCTCGTATTTTAGAGTTGTCAACACTGCACTACACAAATCCTGGGGCCGAATTACGGCATTCGAACGTGATCGAAATTTTAAAATTCTTATTAGAATCTCTATACCTAAAGCACAGCGAATTCGATCGTTCGAGTAAAATTTCGATCGATATCGAATGCCGTAATTCGGCCCCTGGCTTTTTTAAAAGTTCTAAATACATTCCTGTATTAATTTTTGCATTTATAACATTTAGAATGCTTAGATCCTTTCGATCCAGACTAAGCTTATAGCAGTTGCAGCAGTTTGGACCATTCAAACAAGTGATCGCCAAGATATAAGCACTGGAAAAGCTTTTTATTTTACTCTATAACGTTTTTCCACGCATTGACAGAAAATAAATAAACTCGCCAGTCTTACATCGGCTTTTTAACCACATGTCTCTATCGACGCTTGTTGTAGGAATTGCTTTGTAAAATTAATCAAAACAAACACCAGTTCTATGTTCCGAAAGAAATCGAACTGTTTTGGGTTTTCTTGGCATTATTGTGATAAACAAGGACAATTCGGGACAATTTAATTTCACTCATCAATATCAATAAGATATAAATTTAAATTTACTGTGCATTCAACATATTGTGAAAGGAAGAGTGATAACTTAAGTATGGAATGACCTGCGCAATTAAAGAACTTCCTTTGTCCATTCTTTGTTAAAAACAATAGTAATAAAGTTTTTAAAAACATAACTCATCACTATTTGGCATTGGCGCAACTTGAAATTTTTAAGGGGGTTGGCAAAAGTTTAAAATATTTTTCTTCAAAATCTTAAACAGAGTTAAATTTGTATGTAAACTAGCTGACCTGGCAAACGTTGTTTCGCCTTCAAGGTGGTTGAAGAGAAATCGTTGTTTTGCCTTCAACTTTTTTGTTTTGTCACCTGTAAACCAAAACTTCACTATGAATAGAGACCGAATGCCATTGGTAAATCATAAATTAAATGATTTGCATAAAAGTATGGTTCTAATAGCAACAACAACAACAATAACACATAATTTTAATACAATGTAGGTCTATAGCAAGTGAAACATCGAATGATCAGGTCAGCACATAAACTAACTATAAAATATAAATAACGATCGAAATTACGACTGCAAAAAATTCAGATCAACCTTCCAATTAGAAAGACCGAATATCATTGTATACGTAAGAAATTTTATACATGATTTGGTAACTTTTAAAGTGAAAATAAAAAATCATAATATGGGAAATCGAAGGCATTTTTTTGATATTTGTATGGGAATATATAGGAAAATCTAAATGCCATATCTCCGGCCCAGTGATTTAATGGCTTCATAGCACCTCCAGAATGATGTGGTTTCGCCCATGCTTTTTGAGGACTTGAGACAAATTTGTTTTCTAACAAATGGATAGTTCTGAATTAAAACCGGAAGTGAAAGGTGATAGTGTACTTTTTGAGTCTTCAAACTGAATTTCATTCTTTTGAATGCTGCAAATTCAATGGAAGCTGCTCAAGCAGCAATTTCGAAACGTTTGCTAGCAGGCAGTATTCAACAAAAAAAAAAAAAAAAACAGGTAATTGGGTACCATGAAACGATTATGTATATTCGAAATGCTGCTTGAACGCTATAAAAGATAACAATGTTTGCATCGATTAATTTTCTACTTGCAATGAAGAATGGATAGATTAAGATAATCTGAAGTGTAAGAAATTTTATGTAAAGCCCCTTTAATCAGATGAATCGAAACTAAAGCCAAATATCTATTGAGCTAAGGTATTCGGTATTCGGTGAGGCCAAAAGGGTTCTATCTACAATGAGCAGCCGAAATCTGACCAGACCATCAACTGATTCCATTGAAGTGGAAATTGATGGAAAAAGATAGGTCACATGTTGAAATATCTATTTAAAATTATTGAGATGAAAATTCTTTGGATGTTTTGCCTTATAATCTCGAACCTATCCAGTCCAAATATTTTCAAGTGATTTATTGTGAGTTTTGATTTTCAATATGCGTAACTCATATCAAACGTTTTGTCATTATGTTTAGTATCGTGTGGCAAGTAATCATGGTAGGACTTACACGACAACAGCGTGTCCAAAGTATCTATTTTTATTGTTTCGATCAATGCAGAACGCTCTCTCTGGGTATTCGAAAATGGCTTGATTCGTTTTTGATATTTAAAGATGAGCAGTTCTTTTGGAGCGTAAAGGTGAATTCACCCATTTGTTCTGAACAAAATTTTTTCCGGAGAATAACATTGTTTACTGAGAGTTTTCTGCAGAACGATTCACCCATTTAAGAAAATTTGTCCGAAAAAACAAAGCTGCCATATAATATAAAATGCAAACAGTTGTACAAAGTGGAAGCACCGCTAGCAAACTATGTAAATAAATACAAACGTAAATTATTTCATTAAAATATATGTGAAGAAAATGTCGGATAGAAGAAAACTAAAATTATTATTTTTAATTGAAGTGCATAAAGCCAATTTGTTTGCAAAAGAAATTTATAAAAAAAAATCGAAAATAAAAAGAGTCGCTTCTATTTCATTCCATAAACCCTGTTTTAAATAATTATTTTTGTATGCACTATTGCTCATGTCATACAAACATTTTCTTCCTGGTTTTTTAATTTTTCTATTAATTTTTGAGCAATATTTTCATTAAATTCCATTTTAATTGTTAATTTTCGGCAAAAACAATTTTTGTATAATAAATGTACTGACACTGTGTGATGTGGCAACCAAATTCAATTTTCATGTAAATATTGAAAAATTCAGTTTCTTCTGAACAAGAATTAAAATTAAACCAATTCAAGAAAAATCTTTCTGAACAAAATAATCTCTCTCTCTCTCAAAAGTAAAACATCAAACTCAATCCAAAAAAAATTTGTTCTGAACTAAAATTTTATGGGTGAATCCAGCTTAAAGGTCATAGCTAATAATGGGCAATACTTTGAGTAAAATTATATTGTAAAAATGTTTCATAGCACAAGCTAACAAGTTGAAAAAAATCATCATATTTAAGTTATGAACCCAATAATTATGTTTTTAAACTTCAGTTAACCACCTACCAGAGCCATTTCTTAAACACATTTAAAATTTTCTTTTTATGATTTTTTTTTCCAAAATTATTTACCAAATACACAACTCCAGCTGCTATACTTTGGCAACACTTAATTAAAATTGACAAACAAGAAATTTAATTTAAAAGTTATAACAACATTTTCATTTTTATCTTCTGGTCTCAGTGTATTTGTGTGCGAATAAGTATGAGCGCACGAGAATGTCTGCCTGCATGTAATTCGATTCATCTTGAAAAAAAAAATTGTTGAATATGTCGTCTGGTATATTATTTTTTTTATTTCTAAGTTTCGCTTTGTTTTTGTTTTATCAACTTTTTTATGAACATAATTATTAAATTTAAAGTTAAATTTATGTTGTTGATGCATAACATATGATTGAAATTAACTGCTTCTGGTGTCATGAAGTTGAATTATGTCTGGTTGAATTGAAAATGCGTTGAGTGTACATCAAGTATTTAATTGAATTTATTTTAAATTTTGCTGGTATGAGTGTTTTTGTTATAGTTTTGAAAAAATTAATAATTTTTGGTCCTTCGAGACGATATACAAACATAAACTGCCTCCTTTTACAATTATCTGGGGATAATGGTTGAAATGGAAAACTTTTAACAACGATTTTAATAATTATAAAAAAATGTTAATTTTGTTTTATTAAAGAATGAGATCGATAAAACCCTAACACGAATAAAACGCAATAACTTTGAAACGAATTAATCCATTTTAATGAATAACAGTAAATTAAAATATTAATGCTTTTCGTAAAAATTCAGCTTTTTTTGATGAACTGTTTCACCTTTTCCGGAATTGAGACCATGAGGGTTTTGATGGTATCCTTAGTAACTTTATTGCTGGAATAAGACCATTTCTGGGAAAAAATTTTAGTAGTATTAGCAACTTGTTTTGTATCCTTCAGCACTCTTTTGACTAAAGCCCAGTAACGTTCGATGGGCCTTAGTTCTGGACAATTATGCGGATTTGCTTCTTTTGGCACTACCACTATATTATTTGTTTCATACCATTCTGCTGCAGATTTACTATAATGACACGACGCTAGGTCGGGCCAAAAATATGTTGACTTATTGTGTTTTCGTATGAATGGAAGCAACCTCTTCTGCAAGCACTCCTTGATGTAAATATCAGTGTTGATAGTCCCAGTAGTAATAAATTTACTGCTTCTTTCTCCGCACGTGCATATAGCTTGCCAAACTAAGTACTTCTTTGGAAACTTTGTCTTTTTTTTGGAACTTAAATTGGTCATCGACATTACCTCTTCCATCGGCCACATAATAACTTCGCCCTGGGAGCTGAGAAAAGTCGGCAAGAACGTAAGTCTCATCATCCATAATACAACACTCATATTTGTTGATAAAATTTCTAAGCAGTTCTTTGGCACGACTTTTGCATCCAAGTTTTTCTTCGAATTTCTGTCTGGCACTTTCTGAACCTTTTAGGACTTAAGGCCTTCATATCTTTTAACCTTCCTTACAAAAAAATCGGAACAGTTTGCTTTTAAGGCGGCGTTACGGTTTGAGAGGTTGGGATTTTGGTTTAGAAGATTAACAATCTTTGAAGCTAACTGTGGGTCAGTTATACCTTTTTTAGCTCCACTTCCAGCTTTCCTTTTAATACTACGACGTTCGTTATACACTTTTATCACACGCGAAACTGTTTGTCGTGACACCTTTATCTCATTTGCAACAGATTTGTAAGTACGACTGGGATTTTTTAAAAAAATTTTTATTATTTTTTCACGCACTTTTTCTTCGGAATCCATTTTCAAACAAACTAATAATCCGATTATGCTATTATTTTGTACACATAATTTGACAAGTTTTTAAATGCAAACTTGATCATAAACAGTTATATTTTTTGTGCATGAAGAAAGGTGGAATTAAAAATGTGTGTTAAGGTTTCACTGATCTCATTCTTTATGGTTCATGCGAAATTGCCTTAGATGCTATAGAATAAATATAACATCGATATAAGTCTACGATTTTGTTGAAAAAAAACTTGAATCAGCAGATATTGTAATTAAAAACTTGAGCAGCAGTATATTAGCATAAACATCATCCACCCTCGACGTTGCGAAGCTACTATTGCCAGTGCCATTGGTACATTTGAGACTCAATATAGGTAGTTGGATAATATGTGAGCGAGTAGAACACAATCAGCTCGTAATATGGAGAATTTTACAACTATAGCGAAGAGTGTGGGTGAATATCACGACCAGTCCCATTAACCTCAATCACAGGAACATACTTAGTTTAAAGGCTTAAAATCCAACTTGTTTAAGAATTGAAGCAGTAAGATTTGAATATACACTAACGGGCATTACACTAGCTCGCAAAAGCTCAGAATACAGGCTTATAAGGCGTCCGAAGAAATTCTACAAAAGTGCATGGTTAGGTTTGTGGACTGGTGGAACAATTGATCCGTATTTTTTAAATAAGCCGGACATTAAGTTACCGTCCGCGGCGAGCGCATTTTTTGTTGACTGAAATAGAGCTCATGAAGCCTGCAACGATTGGTTTTAGAAGAACAGCGTGTGTTACACACCCCGCTCAACAATATCTTTGGTTTCGCATTCCGAAAGAGTCAACTAGCCGCCAAGATCGTGAGAAGTCACAACTTTAGTTTTTTTTTGTTATATGAAACACAAAACTCTTCGCCGATTTTCAAGATACCGATAGAAATGCTAGAAAAAGTAATCGAAAATTTAACATCTAAGTGTATCTCATATAGCGTAGTTGTGGCCAACATCTGAAAGAAATTTAAAACTCAGATACAAATTTTCAAATAATCACTCTTTATAAAATGCTTTGGTAGAACACAATCAGCTCGTAATATGGAGAATTTTACAACTATAGCGAAGAGTGTGGGTGAATATCACGACCAGTCCCATTAACCTCAATCACAGGAACATACTTAGTTTAAAGGCTTAAAATCCAACTTGTTTAAGAATTGAAGCAGTAAGATTTGAATATACACTAACGGGCATTACACTAGCTCGCAAAAGCTCAGAATACAGGCTTATAAGGCGTCCAAAGAAATTCTACAAAAGTGCATGGTTAGGTTTGTGGACTGGTGGAACAATTGATCCGTATTTTTTAAATAAGCCGGACATTAAGTTACCGTCCGCGGCGAGCGCATTTTTTGTTGACTGAAATAGAGCTCATGAAGCCTGCAACGATTGGTTTTAGAAGAACAGCGTGTGTTACACACCCCGCTCAACAATATCTTTGGTTTCGCATTCCGAAAGAGTCAACTAGCCGCCAAGATCGTGAGAAGTCACAACTTTAGTTTTTTTTTTTTTTTTATATGAAACACAAAACTCTTCGCCGATTTTCAAGATACCGATAGAAATGCTAGAAAAAGTAATCGAAAATTTAACATCTAAGTGTATCTCATATAGCGTAGTTGTGGCCAACATCTGAAAGAAATTTAAAACTCAGATACAAATTTTCAAATAATCACTCTTTATAAAATGCTTTGGAACTCAATGTCTCACAACGCTCTGCTTCTTATTGTTATGTTTACTGGGCCATCATATGTATCAAACCTTGTCTAAGCTTTTATAGTTCAACTCTCGCTAAACAAGATTCTTAACCGAAAACAGTTTCTGTCTAGGTGTAGAATATAATCAGTGCTTAGATCTATAAAACTTATAAAAGGGAAATCCCCGAAGTGAGAATTGGAAAAGTTAAGGTTTATAGAACTGACACTGCGGCCACACGTTCAAATTTTGCCTTTCAATTCACAATACACTCAAACTTTTTTACTAATACTCTCACACTTTTTGAACTTGAAAACGTCTTAATAACAATTTGTTCATTCAACTTGATTGTCATGTAAAACAGCTGATTAAAGTTTTTTTCATAAACTTCTGTTTCTGCACGTGTCTGCTTGTGAAAATATTCTGCCGCTAGTAATTGTAACAAAATTGTGTGTATTTTTGGTGGGTGTATTTCTCGTATATTTTCAAATACAAATAAGTCTAGTATAGTAACCTTCAGTGGTTTTTATTTTTCTTTAAAACTTTTATTTTAATTAAGCACTTTCAGCGAAGCGAGCATTCTGAGTTTCTTCCTCGACGACGTCATCTTAAGAAATAAAATTGATTATCTAGTTGGTGCAGCCTACGACACAGCTGTCAATTCGAATGAATTTTTTTAACAATATGTATGATCAACTTGAAAGCGAAAACTTGAACGTGTAGCCGCAGTGTAAAGTGTGTGGCATTCATTTCAACTTAATGATATTTCATCCCTAACAATAGTTTTGCCGATGCCAAATAATTTAGTCAGATTATTAATGCCATCTGCGTTCATGTCTCTCAGGAGTGTAAAAACTTAACTTAAACTTAAAAACTTTGCAATTAAAACAAATACTTTTTCCACCACCCAATTGTAAGACATTATGCAAGATGATGGGAAAAATAAACTTTAAACTTATTATTTGCAATGAACTCGAGATATAAGAATAACAAATAAAGAAACTTAAAAAGGAAAAATATAACAAAATTTGTAAGAAAAAAAAACGCTGAAGAAAAATCATATAATAACAATGGCCTTGAAGAAGATTTATGCTGCAAGTGCAAAATGGAGAAGAAAAACTTAAAATAAATTGATGGGGTAAATAAAATACAACAAAAAAAAACTACGCATTGCAAGGAAAAATAAACTTGTTATATAACAAAACAGAAATAAATGAAATGAAAAGGAAAAAATTAATAAGAAGATATAAGGAAAGAAAACAAAAAATACTAGAAATACTTAAAAGTGAAAGTAGAAAAGAGATATTTATGAGGCAACATCCACCTTCGCAAACATCAAATCCCATGCACAGCTTAAAGAGCAGCTACATGAATATTAAAGAATTTGTTGTCAATTTTATTAATTTCTTTTTATAATTCTCATATGAATTTTCAACAGTTTTATTGCAACTACATTAAATGCAACGTGTTGTGCATGTTTTTCTAGTTATTGTTAAAACTAATAATTAACCGTTGAAAACGGAATAATTAATGATGTGGTAGCTAAAGAACAAAAACATTAAAGGACACAAGTGAAGAATACTCTTGCTAGAAAGTGTAAAAGAGACAAATACACTGAGGAGTCGTCAGACCTGTTGGTTTTTAAAGGTCATTTACAAGGCATATTAAACGATATAGGGAAAAAGCAAATTATATAACCAAGTAATTTAACATTTTATTACATGGTCATTCAATTAAAAAAATAATAATATTTATAGCAGGTTCCCTGGTATTTAAAAAATTTAGTAGAAGCCCATGGTGACAACTTTAGGTCTTTGAATAATTTTAGAATTTACTATTTTAGTGAAAGTTACTCAGTAACACTTAACATTGATAAAGTCTTCGTCTTTAAATCATTCACCTATATTACGAATTTGAGGATATAAAACCCCCAGATTAGCCTCAAACAGATACAAATAAATCAGCAGAAATTATTTACAACAACTAAAGGGTTATCACACCTATAATAACTGTAGATTGATGACCGTGGAGAAATCATTACCAAATGCACAGTAGTTGTATAGACCAGTCTTACACTGTATAGAATATTGAAGCAGTCGATATAGTGGAAAACACCCATGTAAATACATGAAATTTATCAACTGTAATAAGGCGGTGAGTAACATTAAACCGTTGTATGCGAAGTATAAGGTATGCGAAGAATTCGAAACAAAGTTGACCGTTATCATCTCTGTTGTTCGCCGTTGTACTAGGCGGCTTATCATCTGAGAAGGTTTCAGATTGGGGATGATGATATTTAAGAATGTGCCTGGAGGATGCTGAGACAGCGGCGCATGTAATATGCGAATGTCCAGTACTGGAAAGCGGAAATTAAGGATCATGTTAAAGCACACATTAAGCGTGAATGCTATAGGGGACCTCAGTCTGAAGAAATGCTGACGATTACAAAGGACTGTGCGAAGAGGATTGTCGATAATCACCAGTAGCCAGTGTGAACAATTTTTCTAGTCTAGAGCAAAGGACGATTTTGGCACAATACTCAATAAAGGAAAAGTCACCAATCGAAATCACTCGGGAGCGACAGCCGTCGAAAAGAGACCCAAGATAATAGTGGTCTTTGATACTCCCACTACCTATGTAGCTTATGTATGTAGACGTGTTAATGCAAAAACTGTGTCAGGAAAAGCAAGATCTCTATCGCTAAAACTCAAAAAAAAATATATTAAGAGACTTTTGTAGTTAACGGTCCAGCAGCCTTATTCTGAAGCTCGCTAAAGCTAAATCTCTATCACCAAAATTGTAAAAAATTGAGTTAGAGATTTTTGGCTAATATATGTATATACTTTAAAATATTTTTTAGAGATTTAGCTTCAGCGAGTTACAGAATAAGACTGCTGGATTTCGCAGATGATATATTCCTCCTGTCTCATATACAATACGATATTTAGAGCAAACTAAGCGAACTCAACCAACTAACAAAGCATCTTGGTCTGGAAAACTTGGTTATTGGTTTCAAGGTTTTCAAAAGCCAACTCATTTTAGAACTGAAGCTGCCTCAATTTTAGTTAATAGACTTTTCAAAAGCTTCTGGAATACTTTTTGTTTTCGCGTCAAATTTTGCTCAGCCATGAGGCCTAAATAAAGAAAATAGCCTCATTTGAGCTGAGTAATGACCTCAGATCTCTCGGAGCAAGTTACCTTAACGAAGCATCCACGCCTTG
The DNA here is from genome assembly GCA_941918925.1 of Phyto melanocephala. NCBI lineage: Eukaryota > Metazoa > Arthropoda > Insecta > Diptera > Rhinophoridae > Phyto > Phyto melanocephala. The sequence continues at coordinate 31,142,748 of OW799237.1, read as the reverse complement.
GTGTTATTGCTAGTACGGAGTATACAGGTATTACTAACACCTCTGGCTGGGGCATAGAAGAATCCTGGACCTAAAACATAAAAAGGTTAGGGAGACTTAAATGACGATGGAGCGCATGAGTCGAGTAAAGGTGATTGAGGAGCTGCAGCGCACGCTCATAGCGGATGGAGCCATGCGCAATGAGGGCATGGATACCGACATCACTGACTTTACTGTTGCGGCATATGAGAATCCTGGACCTCATTCTTAAAGAGGTTAGGGAGACTTGAGACTGTGGTAGAATAAGGGTCATAGGTAGGCAAGTGTGTCAAACGAAGATGCTGGCAATTAAGAAGGACTGTGTGATTAGGATTGCCGGCAATATAAAAGTATTTTCAGTCTAGAGAAAACAACATCAGTAGTGGCGAGGGATTCAGTGACGGATGAAATGCCGATTGGTAGTCATGAAATCACTGAGGAACAAAGGGAGTCGAAAAGTGAACCGAAATAGTAGTGATCTGCTTCAGTATTCCCCCAACACTTATATAATTAACCCGAAGAGCTAATAAAAGTGATTTGTGGTGGCACTCTGTTCCACTCTATCTCTATCTCTCTAGGAGATAGAATGGATGGTGGATGCACTCCTATAGTCAAGCTCGTGTACTGCTCTAAGAGTCGATTGACGGGAGTGCAGTAAAATAAATAATCGGAATAAAAGTGCTTTAGTAAAGGGTGATCTTTTATGAATTAAGTTTTTTGGGCTGGCAGCACTGGTTGGTAATTGTGTCCAAACTACATCTGTGAAAGGGAAAAGTGTTCAGTATACTCTGCTATTTTATCATAGAGAAACTCACAAACGAGCAACGACTGCAAATCTGTAAAATTTATTATCAAAATTCGTGCTCTGTGAGAAATGTCCATCGTTTGTTTTATCGAAAAATTGTGTTCAGCGATGAGGCTCATTTCGAACTAAATGGATACGTAAACAAGCAAAACTGTCGCATCTAGGGTGAAGAACAGCCACATGCCGTACAAGAGTTACCGATGCATCCCGAAAAAACGACAGTTTGATGTGGTTTATGGGCTGGTGGCATCATCGGTTCATTTTTCTTTAAAGACGACCGTGGAAGAAACGTTACCGTCAACAGAGGACGATATCAAGCCATGATACGCGACTTTTTTTGCCCCAATCGGCTGAGTTGGACTTGATTGATATGTGGTTTCAACAAGACGGTGCCACATGTCGCACAGCTCGTTAAACAATGGACATATTGAAGGATGAATTTGGTGAGCAGTTTATCTCTTGAAATGGCTCTGTGAGTTGGACGCCAAGATCATGTGATTTGACGCCTCTTGACTATTTGTTGTGGGGTTATATGAAGTCGTTGTTCCATGTGAACAAGTCAAACACAATTGAAGCCTTGCTCGAATGGATCATTTGAACCGGAGCCGCGGGCAACATTTTCATTAAGTTATCTTTCAAAAGTAAATGCCAATTTATCGCCTCCAATAAAAATATTGAATATATGATGCAAATTTTAATGTTTTATTAGATTTTTAAAATAACTACACTTAAAACCCTTGGAGAACCCTGTTCAACAAGATATAAACTGAGGATATGATTTTTGCAGAATACAAATATTTCTAAAGTGTTGTGACAGCGCATATAGTATGAGAATGACCAAAATTAGCCGGAAATAAACTTAGAACCACTGGCAAGTTAACATTAAATGTTAAAGCTATGGGAAACAGCAGTCTAGGATAGATGCTGGTGTGTAAAATTAAAACTCTTTGTCAACAAGCTAGCTACGATTCAAGCCTTGGAAAGACTCTCGAAATACCAATAGCTTTCCAGAAAAGCGTCCCTCCGATTGGACCAGCTATAGCGTGGTCGTGGCCAAATTATTAATGAAATTATAATTAAAATGAAAATCTCTAAGATTGTTGTTTCGGGTCATAAGAAATATTTTGACATCCAATTCCATATTACAAATTTTACTTGAAATTGCAAAACTTAAATTTAGCGTTAATTTTGAGACACCCTTTATGAGAGATCAAGTGTAATAATATGATTCAAGTTTTCTATTCACTTTGTTTTATTATTTTAATTTTATTTTTCATTTTTAGTTTAAATCAAAAGCCTCTTTTGAACGATTACATTTAAGGTTCAACGGGCATGTTTTTCTTTCAAGTGTTAATTTGACATTATTTGTTTTTGTGGGATTTTTGTTTCTTCTTTTTCCTATACCTTTTATGTTTATTTTTTTTTTTAATGAAGAACTGTTAAATATGTCGGGTTTTATAATGTTTATCCGCAACATCTGCAAAGTCTGCAGGGATTATATAAAAGGTTGATCCCAAGGAAATCTCTTTGTTATTATAATTTTGATTTTGTGTAAAAAACAAACCTCAGAAAAGATAAAAGTATTATTGTTTACATTAACATGCTATGCAAGTGTTTGTTAGTGTTAAAGAGTTACCTGCCACATTAATAACTCCCACATATCCTAGCAGTGAAAAAGAAAATTAAAATATCATCGTATCTAGTACAAACCAAATTTGTCCGTTGAACGGCTCTTAGTCGCTTGCGATTACTGGTATTACGTCAGTGTTTTGCAACATGTAAGGATGGCCATTGTACATCAAAGGAAATTTGTTGCATTTAAAAAACTCTTTAACAAATTTTCTATTAAGAGAAAAATAAAGGAATACGAAATCCATTTTCAAGAAATTTTTGTCACGTTTATAATTAAAAAAAACTTACAATTTGGTCGACTTTGAAAAATTTGCATGCCCATTCAAAAAATATTTACTGCTTTTAGGTAAAACTTTATATTTTAAAACTTTATTTTTTGTATTAATTTTAATTAAATTTAAAAAAAAATTGATTGTGCGAAAGTTTGATTGACACTCAGAAGACCTCACTGGGTTGAGTTGACAAAGACAATAGTGGCAAAAATTATTTTATTAAAACGTTTGAAAAACCTGAAGTTTCTTCTACTGCAGCTGTATTCCTAACTCCTTTCCGTTTATTGCAGTTCATTAGAATTAGAAAAAATTTATATTTTTTTCTAGATTTAGTTCCTTGTTCGAAGGTTCTGCTTTTTAAATTGTTTAATTTAATTTCTTTCGTTATTTTATGTTTTTGTTTTGCTTTTATAGCTGTTTGTGCTGCTGGAGAATACCGACCGAAATGACCACACTTTGACACAGTTGGTTATTTAGTTTTTGGCTTAATGGTTTTAATACATTATCCTTTTTATTTTTTAGTTTCTTCCTTTGTGTTACGTTTTTTGTTTCTTATAATTTAGCTGGTGGTATCCTTAGTTTATTTATTCAATATTTTTTTTTTTTTGTTTTTCCTGTTTTCCTGTCATTGTATTCTCTTTGTGCTGCAGTCGCCACAATCTGCAGTTGCTGGGGTTGGACAAATGGGCGTTTTGTTGTTCATTGTGTATTTTACGAGTGATTTTATTATTTCGCATTCTGTATTGTTGTTAGATTGTGGTGTATGGGTATGTTTACTCCTTATATGGATTTTATCTAGTTTTTTAAGCTGATTTTTGTTTTTTCTTTGTTTTAGTTACATTATACTAATGGCTTTGTTTGATTTACGTTTTTGTTTCACAGTGTTTCAATGTTTCTGCGCTGTTATCCTTGATATGTTATCAAGGCTAACTGGTAAAGCTCTGTTTTTGTTCAATTCTTTGAAATTGAAATTTTTTTTGTTTCTATGTTGACCAGCTATAAAGAGCTTTAAGTGTGTGGCTTTAAGAGCTTTTTACTGTACCTGTCATTATATTAATATTTATGAACATGAATGACTAAATATTTAATTAAAGAGTTTGGTTTGCCCATATCGATAGTTAGTAGCCCATTCAGAGTAGTAATGGAGAGATTTCCCAGACTGTCTTATAATTTGTATGTAGTTTGCTCAGTCCACTAACCAATCGACCACACAGGATAAGCTCTTTCGAAAAAAAATTGTATTGCATGTAAAAATGCGATTTTCGGTTTCCCAATAGTCTATTATTGGGGATTTCCATTAAGAAATTTAAAATATTGTTCTTAAATATTATTAAGGATATTTCGAAAATTTAATTATTGGCTTAAATACAATTAAAGCATTCATGTATAGAATTCGATTTAGTTCATATGTCCAACAAAGGCCCGTGCCTTCGTTAGCCCAATATTTAATGACTTGACTACACATTTCGGCGGAAACGGCCACAATCTCTCGTTTAATATTGGCTCTGAACTTCTCTAACGGCAACAACTTGTCGGCATGTCGTAATCCAAATAAAAATACAGAGAAATTAAATTCACATTATTTAGGCGTACAACCAACAGAACTTTTAATCGATAAAACTCAGCGAATTTAGATTTCAATAAGTAAAGTTTATGCCACCGTCTTGATGAAACATGTCTCTTTAGTTATTTCTATGCACAAATTAATATTTAAGCATTAATGCGATAAAGAATGCGATCGATAAAACCCTAACACGAATAAAACGCAATAGTAAATTAAAATATTAATGCTTTTTGTAAAAATTCAGCTTTTTTTGATGAACTGTTTCACCTTTTCCGGAATTGAGACCATGAGTGTTTTGATGGTAGCCTTAGTAACTTTATTGCTGGAATAAGACCATTTCTGGGAAAAAATTTTAGTAGTATTAGCAACTTGTTTTGTATCCTTCAGCACTCTTTTGACTAAAGCCCAGTAACGTTCGATGGGCCTTAGTTCTGGACAATTAGGTGGATTTGCTTCTTTTGGCACTACCACTATATTATTTGTTTCATACCATTCTGCTGCAGATTTACTATAATGACACGACGCTAGGTCGGGCCAAAAATATGTTGACTTATTGTGTTTTCGTATGAATGGAAGCAACCTCTTCTGCAAGCACTCCTTGATGTAAATATCAGTGTTGATAGTCCCAGTAGTAATAAATTTACTGCTTCTTTCTCCGCACGTGCATATAGCTTGCCAAACTAAGTACTTCTTTGGAAACTTTGTCTTTTTTTGGAACTTAAATTGGTCATCGACATTACCTCTTCCATCGGCCACATAATAACTTCGCCCTGGGAGCTGAGAAAAGTCGGCAAGAACGTAAGTCTCATCATCCATAATACAACACTCATATTTGTTGATAAAATTTCTAAGCAGTTCTTTGGCACGACTTTTTGCATCCAAGTTTTTCTTCGAATTTCTGTCTGGCACTTTCTGAACCTTTTAGGACTTAAGGCCTTCATATCTTTTAACCTTCCTTACAAAAAAATCGGAACAGTTTGCTTTTAAGGCGGCTTTACGGTTTGAGAGGTTGGGATATTGGTTTAGAAGACTAACTATCTTTGAAGCTAACTGTGGGTCAGTTATATCTTTTTTAGCTCCACTTCCAGCTTTCCTTTTAATACTACGACGTTCGTTATACACTTTTATCACACGCGAAACTGTTTGTCGTGACACCTTTATCTCATTTGCAATAGATTTGTAAGTACGACTGGGATTTTTTTTAAAAAATTGTTATTATTTTTTCACGCACTTTTTCTTCGGAATCCATTTTCAAACAAACTAATAATCCGATTATGCTATTATTTTGTACACATAATTTGACAAGTTTTTAAATGCAAACTTGATCATAAACAGTTATATTTTTTGTGCATGAAGAAAGGTGGAATTAAAAATGTGTGTTAAGGTTTCACTGATCTCATTCTTTACAATTATTTAATTAATAAAGGAAAGTTGTTGGATATTAAAAAGGTGTTTCCCCTTTTTATTTTAATTAAAAATGCAGCTTGTTTTATTAATTTTTTCTCAAATATTGACCCTCCCATGTTGGTTATTCTTATTTAAAACATTTCATTATTCCTTAGGAGGGACTTTTATTCAAGGCGAATGCACTTTACAGGTCGTGATAATCCTAAAAGTGCAACATCGAAAAAGCAACATGGTTTTTTACTGTTGTTTTAGTTGTCCGATGTGTCAAAAACAACATTGTAAAAATAAACAATTTTTGGAAATCCGTTTATGCAAAAAAAAAAGATAAATCAGCTGCTGTGCTGTTATAACCACCTGTAATGTGCGCTCACTTTGCTTTTATTCTTCTCTCTATTTTGGGGCTCCCACACGGACATTCTGAAAAGTGCGTTTTATTGTTAAATGTCTACAACCTTGTGTAGAAATAATTTGCTGAAAAATTGGCTTCATCAAGACTATAGCTTTGTTATTATTATTTTGATTTCAGATGAGTGGGCGCCATCGCTGGGTAGGTTATTTTTTTATTGCTGTCGGAGGTCGGTAGTGATTCCCTTAAATATTGTCTGCCAAGTCGCCCAATTTGGCTGGTTTGTTTGATAAAACCCATGACTTCACGTTACCCCAGAGAAAAAAATTGAAGGCGTTAAATGTTGGTGATCAACTGAATCCGATTATTTTGAGAAATAATGGGTTATTTTGGCAAATTGATTGTTTGATACGTTTTATGACTTCATGGTTTCAGTAATCATGTCTATATATCAACCTCAATTGACAGTAACATTCTTTCCTTATTGTAAGCTAAAAACAAGCTCTGTCACTGAACTAAGGATAAAAGCACTTGGTTATCTTCCAGTTTATAATATTTTATTCTTCTTTAATTATTGTACCAATTGACTTTTATGAGGTCGTAGTTTGAAATCTTAGTCATTTCTAAAGTAGATGGATACAGCTTCAATCTCTGTGCACGACAGCCAATCGACTAAATTGGTTCTCTATTAATACCATGACTTGTAAAAGCAATTACTTCATCGGTGTCAATACAAAAGAGCATTAAGACTGTAAGTGGTAGGATAAAGAAACCACGGTTTATCAAAGCAGCTGCTGGATGGAAATTTGTTCTAACTAAAGCTACATTCCCAAACCGAACCACGAGTGTCACAATCAATTTAAAAATTTGTCACTGTGCTAGGCCATTTATAATAAAAAAAAAACAAACATAACAGAGCAAAAAGGATAATAGAGTTGAATGACCTAACAACCTATTGACAGTTTAGTAACTGTCGGAAACTTGAGTAAAAATAAAACCGTTACTTCAGTACAATGTTGTAAAACCTTATAGTTGATGTTGAACATTAAAATTCAATTAAGATTTTCTACTGAAAGCTACATTCACAATGGTAGACGAGGTGCTTTACATAAAAAAAAAAAAAAACTTCATTCACTTCGACAAAGTGTTTTAGTTTAAACTAAAAAGTACACATCATATGGTTTTCTCTAGTAATTAAAACCTGTGAAACTGACATTCGTCATCAACAAATTCTTTCTTTCTCAAAAATACAAGCAATAACAACAATACCATATAAAAATTAGCACAACTACTAACCCCATTTTAAGTAAAATCCTAAGTCATGTAAAACGTTATCCTTCATTAGTCTACTTTTCGAAAATTTGCAAAGATTCTTCTCTGCAAAAGATTTGTGTAAATATAAGGCACATTAACAGTTTTTTTTTTTTACTTTTTTTGCAATTCGATTAAATGTTTAGATCGCCTATTCTTATTCCCGCATGCTATTGATTTTCAAACTCAAACACATCATTGTGTTTTTTATTTTAAATGTATACAGTCCTTTAAGAAACAGTACGTATTACATTCATTTACATGTGTATGCATGTATGTATGTGTATGATATACACACACTATTAGAATTTTTGGTATTATACATATTTCACAGTTCTTGTTTTAAGCAACCCACAAGTTTCGATAGAAAACTGACTTATACAGTGTTTCTAAGAAGGCAACGTGCCAGAACAATAACGACAAAAATTACAAAAATCTACACAATGTACATAAACAAGAAAGTACAACAACATACATATTCGTTTCCAATGGATTTTTGTGTTTTCCAGAAATCAAAATGACTTTAATCCAACTTAATAATCATGTTCAAATGACCTTAATATACGTGATGAATATGATTACAAGAGAGTTTAATCGATTTTATTGGCTTTTGCTGCCATATGACGTTAAATTTTAGGTCATTTATTTTATACAGGGTCTTTGAACTAAAACCCACGATGTTTAATGTAAATAGAAAAAGTTTTCAAGGAGTAATCTTAATATTTTATATTTTATCTGACAGAAGAATCCAAAACATATTCTCGCCAAGGTTTCGATGGCATACTTCTATCTAATGGACTATATTTTCAATGACACTGAGACATAATTGAGGTTCAATTTCGTTAATATACCAAATCATCTCCTAAAAAAAACATTGCCACGACTTGAGATAAAACGGCCATTTAATTTCTTGCGCAAAAGAGTCATTGTTTCTTTGGCTCTGAAGCAAGTGGCACCATTTTCAATTTCTGGTCACTAACAGTCCGTTATCATCCTGCAATAGCGAACATCATTCACTACTATTTGTGAATGCATAGGGTTTGTTATGTTATTTGCCCAAATACGGAAATTCTGCTTGTTGGAGAATCCACTGAGGTTGGAGTATGCTTCGTCGCTGAAGATTATTTTCTTTGCAAAATCACCATTCACTTATGTCTGCTCAACCCAACATTCGGCGTATTGGTGATGCTTATAAAGGCCAGTAGATTTCAGCTCTTGAGTCAGTTTAACCTTGTAAGCGTGTAAACTTAAATCTTTATTTAAAATACGCATCAGTGATGTCCGTGAAATGTTCAATTGTTGGGCACGAAGACAAGTCGAGGTTGACGTCTTCTGCCCCACTATTGCAAACAACAGCAATGTTTTGTGCATAACTGGGCGAGCATGCACAGGTGTTTTCAAATTTCCCGATTGTGGACACACAAAGAAATGTCAAATTAAGTTGTGCAAAAAGCTTGACATTAGGTATGACTCACAAATAACATCGTGCATTATGGTTGATTTACCCTTTAGTTTAGGCATGTCCATAAAAAAATTTGAACCCCATAGAAAAAAACTGAAAACGGATTTGAAACGGTGGGCAACAATGTAATAAGTCTACAGTTGAAGTCACAATAGTCTAGACTAAACGTCAGTGGTGGTACTGCAAACATTGAGGCCAGTAATACCTCTTCGGTATCCTTGTTATCGCTGAAGATACGAAGGGGGTCGAAAAGGAAGAGGTCTGCTTCGGTATCCCCCCTACCTGTATATCGTCGCTGCTCTGACGTAATCGGCTATGTGACAATTTTTAAAAATTTTTTAATTGCTCTATTTTAAAGGTTTATTGGTCGTGCATTTATCCACCAAACCGTTTAAGGATATCTTGATTTGTTGAAAAATAAACAAAAGTCAATATGCGTAAGTTTAATTCTGTAAAGTAACAAAATTGATCACCTGAAAATTCAGTAAGAAACACATAACTGAATTTGTTAGAGCAACGACGATATTTATCTATGTTAAATTCTTGGTAATAACGCTATGTCAAGACTAATAAAGAGAGCTATACTTCAGAGCAGTGTAATCTATCCACTGCTTCAGCTTATTGTTACTAACTCGATTGTTATTGATTGTTATTTCACAGAAGGATAAAGTTTGTGTCCTATGCAGAAGACTGTATTTAGTAACTTTTAGACTAAATGATTAGTAATCACATGTCTTCGTGAGAAAGCCGAAAACAGATGGCGTAGACTGGATACATGTAGAGTGAACAGGCTTTCTTGGCATACATCGCAACTTACGAAACATGGTCGAAGTGACATCTCTTTTAAAACTCAGTTTTAAAACTTAATACACAACAGTAAATTGTGGGTGGTGGGGGCGGTTTTGTTCGCTTCACTTTATGGATATTTTTAGTTAAATTGAAGCTGTGAACAAGTAAGAAAGACAGATTCTGCAACCCTAACCTAATGTTCGTTCTCATGGGCTTACTCCTTTTAAGAACACTTTTCCTTTTGTGGATTCGGAACCGTTTAAATACAGTTTTCGAAATAATAGGAGGGGCTAATAAGACCAAAGGTTAACATATAGGCTGTACAGATTGATTTTGAAAAAAATCGTCATGCTTATTCTTTAGGTATATCCGTTTCGTTTTATCATTGATCATACTATTTTTATCATAAAAAAAAACCAAAAAAGTAATATTAATTGCTTTTTTTTGTTTTAAGGACATTCAAAAGTAAAAGGAAAAAACGTTAATGTTTAAAATTTAAATAGAAACTGACTCCCCACTTACTTCGTAATCGAAGTTATAATTATTGCATAATTTATTTTATTACATAGACATTACACTTTAATGCTTAGACGCTTAGAATGTCATATTGACGCCATTGATTATTACCTAGGACAATCACTGATTAATAGAGGGGGGAGGAAAATATGATATTCAACAGCACATAACACACAAAACCAAATATAATTAGTATATGTATCTCCTTTTTCTTTACTTAATAAAAACTTTTGAATATGCTTCGTTTCATTTAATACTTAAAACATTAAAATTTTACTCACTTATACGAGTAGTACATATCGAAAAATACACAGAAATTTACGTACCTGAAAGAGAACAAGATAAGGTATGAATGTATTAGTACATTAATTTTAACAATATGAAAACTTATGAAAAAAATCAGGAATAAATACAAATTTTTAATTCTAAGTCGTGGGATAAATACAAATAGTTTCAGTAGTATTCATTGATGTACCAAACATTTTTTATTTTCCATCAAAAATTTAAACTAAATAAAAAGTAAGAGAAAAATAATAAAATTTAAAAATAATTGTATAAAAGATTTGAATTTTTTTGGTATACCATAAATTGCATCACTGCATTTTAATTAAACGGAGTGGTAACTTAAATACAGTTTATAAATATTATTTGACGTAAAACCCTTTCTGCGAATTCATAAAAAATATTTGAGGTTTATTTGACAGATATTGCATAGAAATTGTCAAATGAGTCTTAAATAAAATTATTTACTTACAACCATCTAGTTTTTAGTTATTTTCTTTCGGTTCTTTAGTTTAACAAATGTATCACAAATTCATACTATCAGGCCCACTGTATGGCGTTACAAAAAATCTAACTACTTTTTTATTATAACCATACAAAATTGTTAGTCATTCTAATGGTTTTCTAGCTCATTTAGTCCTGATTGCTCTATAGTAATTTTCTATTTGAATTCTTAATTATTATAGTTTTTTTTCATACTTTTATAAATTCATTGTTTAAGCAAGCACGTGAATGAATAAATAGCGCAAAATATATGTGCACGAGCGCGCGTATAATGTAAGTAGCGTGTATGTGTGTATGTATGTATGTATGTATAATGGCAACAGCAAATAATAATAATAATAAAAATAAGGAGCACAATAATATTAACAATCATTATACTGTTCAAGTAGTATAATAATGATTGTTTATTATATTCACTCCCAAACATAGGAAACACTCATCATAATCCAGAATGTTCTGTCATATAAACACACTACTCAAGTTGAATAAAAATTCAAAAAATTACTTATTTACATTTAAAAAAAATTATTTTGATAGTAAATAAGAATTTTAAATTTTATTTTGAATAATTTAGATAACATTTTCTAAAAATAGATTATTTAGGCTGATGTTAGTTTGTCGGGAGTGTATATTGTTCGAATATGAAATACAACTGTATTTTTATAAAAAAAAACCCGGCTATTATAAATAACATAATTTCATTTGTTCTTATTGTAAACATAGTCATAGTCAAAATATCTTGTCATAAAAGTAAAAAAAGCACCAAGTACTGCAGAGAGACCAGCGTCGGCCACTTTTGTCGTCTGCGGTAACACATAGATAAATGAGCGGCGGCGTCTTATATCCAGCTGCTAGTTTTTGACTTCGGGATTAAATTTGAAATTATGACGTGTTTAAAATAAATTTTTTAACTAAAAAAAATATCTGTCGAATAAATTTATTTAATAACCTACAAGTTCATTGTGATACTGAAATACGATTAAAAATAAAATTCGAGCTACAATTTATTATCAGCACTTTTTGATAGGATATTTATGTGATAAATGTAAATATTTAAGAGCTGTATGATAACAGAAAAACTATAATTATAGTTAACTTGTTTATTTTTATTGACGACAAGTACCGATGAGTGGACATGTATAATACAGAACACAATCAAACAAGTATGATCACAGAAATAAGCACGATCACTTATATCTATATATATAAAAGTGAAACTCTGTGTGTGTGTGTGTTAGCTATAGACTCTGAAACTGCAAAACCGATCGGGCTCAAACTTTGGTAAGTTGTTGTACACATACCGGGGAGTGTTTATGGATGAAAAAAAGTGGGCGCCCATAAAAAATTAGTTATCAGTTTTATCTACTTGCACTTGACCGATTTTTCTGAATTTTTGCACACATATCGAGCTGTGATGACTAAATAATTTCGTGATAAGAAAAGTGGGCGAGGCCACGCCCCTAAAAAAGTTTTAATTTTGAGTTACTTGCACTGGACCGATTTTTCTGAAACTTTGCACACATATTAAGCTGTCGTGAGTTTATAATTTTGTGATTAAAAAAGTGGGCGGGGCTACGCCCATAAAAAAAGGCTACAAATTTGAGGTACTTGCACCAGACCGATTTTTCTGAAACTTTGCACACATATTGAGCTGTCATGACTAAATAATTTCGTGTTAAAAAAAGTGGGCAGTGCCACGCCTTTAAAAAAAAGGTATCATTTTGAGGTACTTGCACTTGACCGATTCTTCTGAAACTTTGCACACATATTGAGCTGTTATGACTTTACAATTTCGTGACTAGAAAAGTGGGCAATGCCACGCCCATAAAAAAATTATAATTTTTAGGTTTTTGCACTTGATATTCAATTAAAATTCAGAATGCATTTCGATTCATTAATGGGCGTAGCAACGCGCGCCGGGTTTGGCTAGTTTGTTTATAAAAATGAACATGAATAACAATTCAGCATAATTCGAAAAATAATAACAAACCATGGAAGGAACACGGCAAAATTTTTTTTGCAAAAAATAAAATTCCACAAGTTTTGCAAAATCATCATGGACGGATAACACGTTAAACTACACGAGCAAATAATAAATTAATTTTATTAAAATGTCTAGTGGGCGGAACGTCTTATAAAAAAAACATCTTCGGCGATGAGGCACATTTTTGAATTAACAGGTACATTAACAAATAAAATTGTCAAATTTGGAACGATACCAATCCACATTGGTTACCAATGACCCATATTTCTTAAAAACGCTGTTGGCAAGGCCAACCAATAGTTTGATGACTACCAACTACTTTTGCCCTAATTGGATGGTCTTGTGTCCGACACATTACTCTAGTTAATTTTTTCCAACAACTTAGTTTATTTTGAATACGCTCCACCAAGCGAATTTTTGGTGGACATTTGCACGATTTTATATTCTACACAAATTAAAATCTACAATCTTTATAGACGAATAAAAAACTTATTTAATATTAATTCTTTTATTTTGATTTGAATTTCCTTAGAATTTTCAATAATAAAAGCCAACCAATATTGAAAATGTAGTTGATTAGTAGTTAAGTAATTATTTAATTTAAATATCCAATGTCCACCATGGCATCGTATATTTGTACGGTATCTAGAAACTTAAACTTTCAATGACATTGTCTTTCCGACCTGACCCAGGTTTTCTTTTAGCTCGGTTGCGGCAGAGATATAGGTAGGAAAGGGGGATGCAGAAAGCAGTATCTGTCTCCTACACCCACACTCGGAGACCAATAAGGTCCATTGCGGCAGAGACATGCGACTTAAGAAAATTTCACAAGAAAAAGTCAAATCTCACAATCATGGGGAAGTCTGATTCACATTTACACTCATTTTAAACTACTTTTAGACTTTCCCACTTTCCTACTGCAAGTCAATTGTTTGTGGTTTTTGTAATTCAGTGAATATACATTAAACTTTCTTTGCTTGAATATAGTTTTAAAAAAATATATATTTTAGAATCTTCATTTGCAAGAACGCGAAAAATAAAAAAAATAATTCATTACAAGAACTACTGTGACTTTTGATAGGACATTAAAATTAAAAATGTAAGAGTGAAAGCAAAAATTATAAATCGTCAATTTACAGACATGCGCAGTTACAGATGGATCGTAAGACACTGAAACAAGTCGACTGTCTCAGACAGTTCTATTTTTTTAGTGTCCACGCAGCCACAGTTTTTTACGTCTTAAAATAGCTCAAGAAAGCTGTCGTTTTGATCAGCTTCAATCAACTCAGAAATTTAGTTCGAAACAGATAGATTTTTAGATTTTTTTAGAAAAATTTTAATATTGTCACTTTGATATTTTGAGCCGCCGTTTTCATTTTGTAATAGCCGCCGACAAATAAAAACAGTTCATCCGCCACTTTGGCAAATAAAACAAGTCAGCATTTTAGTCTTTCATCCTGGTATTTTGCAACAGGACTAGTAATTTATGTGGTAGTAAAATATTTAGCTTGAAAAAATATACTTTGGATGCACTTTTAATTCTCATCATTGACTTCTTTTATTAATTTGATTCTACTTAACTATAAATAAAAAAAAAAATTGCCAACACTGCTATGTGCGTGAAACATTCCCCCGGTGTGTTTTTGTTCCTACCCTATTTTCAGCTGAGTATAAATCATAAAACTAGGTCAACGCAGTGACTGACTATATGACAGTGACTTAGTGTTATCATTGTTCGTTCATTCATATAACAATTGTTATTATTTTTATATTTTTTATACTTTTTCAACGCTCCTTTTGTCATGCTAGTACAAGAGGCAGTGGCAGTAATATTAATATTAGTAGAACTAATAGTGACGTTGCTGTGATATTATTTTTTTTTAGTTTTTATGTTTTCGTGTGTGCTCGTATTAAAAACAAAAATGAGCGTAAAAATAATAGTAAAAAGTTGTACGTATAAAAGGAAGTCTTGATGTAGTGCCTGTCTAATTTGCCTGAACGCCTAACTACTGCCATCCAATCCAGCCAACAAACCCAAAGGCAGCAGGTCTGGCATTAATATGATGGTGGGTGTTTTATTTGTGTTTCTTTTTTAATAATTTACACAATTGCAACAAACTAGATTGGCTTTAGACAAAACGATTAAGACTACACTACAATGAAAACACTAAGAAAAATTTAATAATTGTGAATCAAAAACTTTATAGTTAATCTTTTTAAGTTCTCAAAGTAAAAAGCGTTAACAGTTCCAATTAAAACATATGCCAAGCAAATAAAGAATACATTCTTGGAAATCAATTTGTTTTAAAATCCAAAAAAAAATTCTTTGACAAAAGCACCTTCAGAACGTTCAGAATAAAAATTTTTATCAGCTAGAGTCAATTTTCAAAAACTACGTGACTGCGTGGTTGGTTAGTTAATACTTCATAACGCTCGCACAGTAAAGTGGATTCGAAATAAATCCATTTAACAACACCGAAATCTATAATATTATAATAAAGAGGAAATGTGTGTTTGTATCTTATGAGTTTTCATCGAAACTACTTATTCAATTTCCAAAAATTTTTTCAATAATGCTCTAGGTTTACCTTCCGAACGGACATAGGCTATATTTTTGTTTTACATTTGAGGTGGGCGTGATACTTCCCACACAAATTGAACACATTCTATGACATATTTTGAGAACTATAGCAAATATTCCCTTCAAACTTTGTACGAGTTGCTTTGATAACAATTTTCTTATTAAAAAAAAACGATAGGATCGGAGCAGGGGGCATAGTATCCCTCATTCAAAAAAATAGTATTGATGTCATATATAGAAAGGTAGGAAAGGGGTGCCTCCTACACCCACACTCAGAGACCAATAAAGTCCATGGCGTTTTCATATATAGAAAACTATAAACGTAAAAAAAATTCCTTATTACAATCAAAAATAGTTACGATCGGAGCAGAGGTAGTGTTATCCCCCCATGAATGAAATACTTTCTCTCACAATTATATAATATCTAACGAATGGTAATAGCAAAAATGTTTAAATATATTAAATGGCTTTAATATGAATGAATGCAATGTATAATAGTATAAAAACTATCAACAAGTAGTAAATGGGGGGTAGCGAAGCGCACCAGGTAAGTCTGTTATAAATAGTTTTAAACTATTTGTATCCAGATAAAGATCAAGGCAGTTAGTCTCATTTAGAATATTTTTTTAATTAAACGTTAAACATTTTTAAATGGATGTCGAAAATTTTATTAAGACCTATAGGTCAATCGATGCCTTTTTTATGGAATAAAACATCTTGTAAATGTCCGCCGCGGCTTCGCTGGTTTCTGTGCATCCCCATGTCAAATTTTTAATTACTCTGTCGCATATATCAGGTTAAACCAGCCCTTTGGTATGAGTTACGTTGGTGGTATACGGCTTATTCATATAGACCTGCGACAACCCACAAGAAAAGTTTAACGAAATGCCTTTAAAACTCTCGTGGAGAATGTCCAATATTTTATGAGCTGAGTGGTATGTAGCGCCACATATCGTTCCAATTAAGGCTAAATTAGTAATCATTGATTTGTAGCGCTCGCCGTAGACGATAATCGATAATCGTTCTGTTAAAGAAATATGGACGTTCCTGAATCTCAACTATATTAGTATCATCTCAAACTCTACATTTATATATTTATGGACGAAGCCATTATTACAAAAATTACCCTCATAGCTGTAAATGATTTTTTGATGAAGTGTGGCGTAAACGTAGCCAGAATTTTCATTTACACGTATTGTTGGCCGCCATATCCGTTTATGGTAATTTGGCAAAACAAACTGAATAAATGATATCGAGCCATAACCGCCAAAAAAATGTATCCCACAAACTCGAAATTTTACATGGGAAGGTTTTTTTTAAATAAAATCAGTTTGAATAAAGCCATTATTTTAAAATTTATAATGTAAATATTGTTTTGTGTAATACATTTAATTTTAATAATTTTAAATAGATATTTGCATCATAACGGTTGTTTTTGTGGGATACATTTTTTTTGCTTTCCTTCTGGCAACCTATTATTAAAAAAGTGTGTGGGTTACACAAAAATTTATTTTAAGGAAGTGACTTCCCGTTTTTTTTTTATTTAAATTAAATTAAATTTCAGAATAACGATAGATAAAAATATATAAAGAACGCTAAATACTATCTTCCTGGTCGGTTTCAGGTAGCAAATCTTTAACAGATCCATGCCATTTTAAATTTAAATACTCGTGTTGGAATTTTACGGGTATAGTTTTTCTATCGCAAAGCGTTTTCAAATCCTTATATTTAGCAGAAGAAATGTTTAATATATCATCATATAATTGAGTAGGTCCTTTAGAAACTATTTCGGAGTTTCGTCTGGATCGTGGAATTGAATTTAGATCATAATTTATGGTTTCAGATTCATCAAAGTAGCCATATTTAAGAGTAATATTTGGAATATTTTTGTCCAATGTAACAGAGCGTAATTTTGTAAATTGAATTTTCACTGAATTTGGAAATAACGCCTGTGAAAATGTCTTCCAGTCTTTAAAATCACTGTTAGTTAATTCAATACAATTATATTTTCTTGGGTTAGTTCTTGCATTTGATATTATGGTGTACCACTCACTTGGAGCCCAAATAGTTCTATTCCGAATAAACGATTCAATTGTACTATGTATCGAATCAACAGGCATCATGGTGTGTCCAGGCAACAAGTATGTGATTTTTATATTAGTCACAAAATTAGAATTTTCAACAAAATAGGTTAATGTTGCAAGCATAGCTCGGTTTTTGTTCTGTCCTGCGCAGCTATCACAATAAAGATGGACTATCGACTGGGTTTTTCTTTCATCGACTAATTTAAGGTATTGGAAAACAGTTGTGCAAATTTCATTACACCCTCGTTTACCATCCTTTTCTCCCCATAAAAAACAAAACCCATCTCTTGTACCACTCTCATAAAAACTTTCATTGTAGAATGAATATTTTCTAGAATAGAACAAAGTTACACTTTTTCCATAGGGAGTATTTAAGACCTTTTGCAAGTCGAAACTTGTACATAAATAAGCCGGATTCTCTTTGCATAGCTTTTGATCCTCCAAAAATATTTGCTTAGATTTCTCTTTGTCCTTTAGATGCATTTGATACTCTTCTGATGAATCCAATTGCTTTTTGGATTCTGTGTCTAAATTATTGTAATTCTCGCATAAGATACATTTATCTTTTTTAGGTAAATGGAAGCCTAAATTGAAACTGTTTCTAAAAATATTACGGAATACTCTTAACGATAACTGACTATTTACTTTATTAATAGTTTTCAAGTGTTCTATATAATGCTGATATACAGTTTTTATGTTTCGAAATTCTTGAGGTAGATATAATTTTTTACTTTTATTCCGGCAATAATGTGAAGGAACCGCTGGTAATTGTTCTATAAAGGATTTTACTAGTGATATGCTTGCTTCATCAGATTTGTTGTGTGCAGTTGGCTTTTTTATGTTTTCAAGGCAAGTTTTATATGAACTTGTATTTTTATTACGGATATTAAAATCGTTTGTGAAATATTCAACGTTTTCAATAAAAAATTTTGACAAACTTTAAAACTGGTATTATTGATATTGATAAAATAATTAAAGCTGCACTTTTTTCTGTCACTTTCTCCATATCGCCTTTTAATATCGACTTGTTTAACACAAGGTTGGGCAAAACACTCATATTTTTTTTCTTAACTTTTTGCAGCCTTTTAGGTATTCTCTTTTGCTTTCTGTAGCCACTTTTCCCAACACACGTTTCCTCCTCGACTTCTTTTAAACTTTCCAAACCATTTAAATCAACGAAAGATTCATCTGAATCGCTATACGGTACCAAGGAAAGCTGTAAAAATATCCAATAATTGAAAACAAAAACATATTTTGCAAAAAAAAATCATGGGATACCTTCGACATATTGTTCTAAAGCTTCCAAAAATACAAATCTTTATCTTTATCTTTGATTAAAGTCTCAAAAAATTGTGTTTTTTTTTATTTTTTACCAATGTGTTTCATTTATTTTAAAAGAGAATTTAATTGTATCCCACACAAGCGTTCAAAGAAAATGTAAACAACTCACCATATGCATTTACATTAAAATTGTTTTTGTTATAAAATCATAACGGTTTAATCTACAGCTATGAAATTTTGACAGATGATGCAAATGATGTTGAACTATCGATTTCTATAAAAAAACAAAAATCGATTATGGTGTGGGATACATTTTTTCGGCGGTTATGGCTCGATATATTAGAAGGATAACAAAAAAGCATCTTTTGAGGGTGAACAAGTTCCAAAATGTAGGGCACGTATGGTATTCTATAACGATTTTGCATAAATGATGAAAAATAATTCCGTCGCAACAAAATTTTTCATACAAGTTGACAATTAAAATACGTCGCAGAATTTAGTCGTAAGATATATACTGTATTCACAAGGTATCGTATTGTCATAATGTTCTTGGATTTCACAATAGAAAATTTAAAAAAATGGTTGTTGCTTTTCAAGTGAAACTGTCCTAAAATAATACTACTGTGGATGGTATGTTTATTGTGTTGTCATAATTATTCAATAGGGTGATCGACTCGGTTTTACAACCGGTGGAAAACCCGGGTTTTTCCTTTTTCAGCTGGCGGTTTTTTCTAAATATTGATTTTTTGAATATCGAATACTGCGGTTTTTTTTATCCGAAAAAAAAACGGTTTTTTTATCCGAAAAAGCCGGTTTTTTATGTTTTTAAGTTTATTTTCACATATCTTTGTAATTAATCGTACCATAGTATATTTAGTACGCGAAAAGCTTCCAAAAATCAGAAAATAAAAACTACTAAATATTCTTCCATAATATTTTAAGAAATTTATTTGTTGTTTAAAAAAACAAATGTAAAATAAGAAAAATAATTGATCTTTAATAATATTATTTTTTTATACGATATAAACCTTACGTTGAAAGTTATAGGTAATTGAAGCATAAACTTAGCTGATCGATCACTTATGTAAACAGTGTAGTTACAATAAAGAAAAACCAATAATCTCTTCTTCCAGATCCCAATTTTAATTAATGGCATTGAGTGTCTGTCAACTTAAATTTCAATTAAACCATCGAACAAACTAGTTTATGCCTATATTTGTGTGTCGGTCTCGGTCAGGGGTATAAGAAAGAATTTTTAAAATGAAATTTGAAAGATTTTCTACCTGTATTTCAAATTACAGAAATAATAAATAATTGCGTAATTGTGCAGCCAAACGTATATAAACTGTAAAAATTTCATATTTAGATATAAATTTCATTATAATCTTTTTTACAATATTTTTTAATTTTTTCTTTATATATTATATTTTATATATTCGAACCGGCTAAACGGTTTTTTTGCAATTTTTAAAATAGCAACCGGTATTTTTTTTAATTCTAAATTTCAAACTATTTGAAAACCGGTTCCTACTATTTAAGTACCTGCGGCGATCGGCTAAGAATCTGCTAACCCGAGCCGTCTATAATATTTGTATGCCGCCTGCTTTGATATCCGTTAATTTGTTATTAAAAATTTAGCTAAATCGGCAATTTAAATTTGTTACATCACATTTAAATAGTTATGAAGGGTCGTTGTTATGTTAATATTTTAGAACACTTAAATATACATATTTGAAAACACACAACACTCTCAAAAACAACAACAGTATTTTCATTAAAATTTCATCCATTTTGTTTATAAATCAATATGTGTTGGTTGTTTAAACGCAACGAAAAAAATTCAAACAATAAACTAAAAATTTTATTTCCTTAAATATTATTATGGGTCAATTTTCTTTGACGGCGATTTTGCATTAAGTTGCAGACGTAATTCTGTTTTAGCATTAAGAATAAGTAAAATTTTGTAGCCAAGTTTTGATGAACTAACAACGATTTTTTCTCACTATACCACAACTTCTCCTGCACAAATACTTAAACTCTAATTCGTTGTTATTAAACTACGAGTTATTAGAAATTAGCATTTTAATGAATTTCTGGTAAGAAAACAAAAAAGCTTTTTGTGTGTTTTAGAACACTACTGTTACGTGTGTGTATGTGTGTTTACGGCTTAGATTATAAACATTTTTTATATAAAAATGTTTAATGAAAACATTGCTAAATATACATCAATTTAGTTTAAAAAAAAATTTAAATAAATCAAGAAAAAAGTGTAAATAAATCACATTTTAGTTCGATATTTTTGAGATTGTGTTGTAGTTGTCATTGTGATAATAAACAAATAAATGAATAAGACAATAAATGAGTAATTACAGTTTTGAAAACCAGCAATGTTTTAAGGTTTAATTTTTCTTTTTATTATAAATTGCATTTGGTTTTGTTAACAACATAAAACAAAGTGTAACAATAGTCAATTTAAAGTTTTCAAATGGCAAATGTAGAATTAAGTTAAAAGATAATAAAAATTACACTTTAGATTAACAAATTTAAAAGAAAAAGTAATATTGCTTTTTTCAAAAAAATTAAAGAGAAACAAACTAAAACTCGTAGAAAAAATATCGAGATAGTTCAGGTAATTGCCGAAATAAAAAAGTTAAGTCATTAAAAACACAGCACATACTACTATGAAAAATTCATTACAAAATAATGAGTTGAATGTACTAACAGTTCTTCAATTCTTCATTACCACCCTCGCTTACAAATAGAGACCGGCCTTCAAAGGTCGTACGGTTCTTTAAAGGACGAAAATTGTTAAAACTAATACCATCTTGTTTAAAGCATGTGACATATATAATACAACTGCATAATTGCAAAAAAATTGCTTTAGCGACATCTTAAGCTAAAGGCAAACATTAAAACTGTGGTAATGACGTGCAAAAAAGAATACAGGAAAAACAGATGTTGGTAAATTTCGTACTAACTCAATGATATGTATTTGATATAACATGAAATCAATTAGAACAAATAATTCTTTATTTCAATTTTCAATACATTACTGAGTTAAATAGTTGATATTTACATACAACACCTGTAGTTCTGATCAAAAGAGTGCTGATGATGAAACCGTAGCTGGTTTCGAAAATGCATTCCACTCAGCTAGTATCGGATGACTAATTTTTCCTTAAATATTCTTGTCGTTATCACAATGAACTTATAGCCTATAATTTAAAATATAATGAAAATTCGGTACGTTGATCAATCAGTGAAAATCCAAAAGTCATCAGTTTGAAAATGAACTGCTTTGCTATCTAACATATCCATATATATGTATGAGTTCGCCATTCCGGGGAAATACCCATACTTCTATTTCATTGCCGTAATTCTTTTGCAAGTTTCACAAAATTCATAAAAAATATTTGTTTAAGATTGTGAGAAACTAAACTAATTTTAAACGAATTTTCAACCTGATTTATGGCCATCAACAACCATATTGCCTTGGTCGTGCACAGATTAAGAGAAAGTCAAAAATTTATTAAATAAGTAATTAATTCAGATTTTGTTGTGTTAAATGCGAAGCCAGATTCCAATAATAATAACATTCTGTAAAAAAATTTCTTCTCGGAGACACTAAAGTTAAGTATTGTAATCTGGCCCCGTATACTAAAGTTTTTCCGCGTGGCGGCCTACGGCCGTGCTTACGGATTTTCTCCTTCAGTTTAACGCGGCAGGTGGCTTCGCTGAATAAAGTTATCCTGCGTTCGTCACAAGAATAAAAAAATGTCTTTTCCCGGAAAAAGTTAAGTTAAGTATTGAAATCTGGCCTCGCATACTAAAGTTTTTCCGCGTGGCGGCCTGCGGCCGTGCTTACAGGTTTTCTCCTCCAGTTGGACGCGGCAGGTGGCTTCGCTGAATAAAGTTTTCCTGCGTGCGTCACAAGAATAAAAATTAATTAATTATAAAAATAAGAAAAGTATTTATCAATGTAAAATGCAAAAGTTCTTCAAAACTGAAATGAGAGATAAAGCCATTTTCTAATATTGCTAATGTGAGATAAGGCCATGATGGCTTTACCTCCCATTCAAATTAAAAAAAAAATAAAATAGGTTTTATCTCTCTATTGAATGAGATATAAAGCCATCATAGCCTTATCTCACATGGTATTAAAGCACCCCCACCCCCCGAAAAAACTGTTTGTACGATATTTAGTTATAATAAACTTACACCGTTGCTTTCATTACCCTTTTGGATAAGCTCCACTTACGCTTAAAATCGAACATATACTGGATTACCTTTCCTGTGTTCTTTAATTCTTTTTTTACAAGAATCAAATACCTAGAATTGCCTCCTGTGATACAAAATTTACATTATTGTTTGAAGTGCTATTTTTTATAGAGGTATGATGCCAAATGGGGTCAAAAATATATGAAGGTACTCTTTACTGTTATAAGAAAGGTAAGAGCCTTTGGAGGCACTTCCTAATATGTATTTCGGTGTTTATCATGCTTGATGTCACAAATGATTCCCTTATGACTTAATGACTTAGAAAAGAAAATAGCTGACATATTTTGAAAAGCTAACCTGATTAAAAACAAGTAACAGTGCTATATTCGGCCGTGCCGAATCTTATATACCCTTCACAACGTGTAGTCATGCAATAACAATTGTTTGTATCACCACTAATGTCATATGAAATACGTACATACATATAAAAAACATAACATATTAAAATTATAAATTGAAATTACGTACATATGTTTCTAAAAAAAAAAATTAAAAAATAAATATATAAAAAAAATTTTTTTTTGGCTTAGATGGGATTCGATGACACGTTTACTTTAACTTGTGTATGTATATGTATGTATGTTGTTGTTGTAATTGTGAAAAAAACGAGGTGGTCGTGGTTTTTTGCTATTATCTCAGAAAGTTATCGGGCGATTGTGCTGAATTTCAATAGCGATTCATTCCCGGATATTTCCAAGAGATTGATACCATACACAGATCTGAGAAACATATAATTGCTTCTAAAAGTTGATTTCAACCAACACACGGACAGACGGACAGGCGGTCAGGGCTTAATCGACTCCTCTATTCATAAGCTTTCAGAAAATATATACTTTATGGGGTCGGAAATGAAAATTGTAGAAATTACAAACGGAATGACAAAGCTATATATACCCTTGTGCACCACAGGTGAAGGGTATAAAAAAAATAATAATTTGTTGGACCAAGGATAAGTTTTGTCTGGAATTATGTGTATAAATTTTT
This sequence comes from Phyto melanocephala, assembly GCA_941918925.1. NCBI lineage: Eukaryota > Metazoa > Arthropoda > Insecta > Diptera > Rhinophoridae > Phyto > Phyto melanocephala. Next base: position 31,118,648 of record OW799237.1, on the reverse strand, counting down.
CCCGACGTACTCATTAGAACATTCTGTTTATTGTTACGCTAATTGTTAGCCTTTAGATTTGGTATTTATTTACATTACATTTTAGATCCAAAATGGCCATGAATCCCACTATACAAAGAAAATACTTATTTTCATACACTGAAAAACGATTTTTAAACTAAAATCAATCGGTTGCGGCACTTTTTGGTTAAAATTTTGAATAAACATTATCGTTAATGTATAAACCCACTTCTTGTAATCTAAACAGTAGAGTACTCGACTAGGAAATGTCTCAAGACATTAACAGAATGGTTTCTGTTTAAGCCACATATTATCCCTATCAATATTATCCAATTTAGAAAAAATAAAATATTATAATGTCAAGCAATACCAGACATCAGTAACAGTCACTGCTTTAACAGTTTTATTTTCGAAAAAATATGACACATTGTGTATACAAGCTATTGTCGTTTCTATAAACCATAAATAAAGCAATGGTGACGATTTCTAAAGTCATTGGTATGAAAATGTGTTCCGTGGCTTATGATGGATGATTTAGATCGAAAAATCTGCATCCACTTGTTGATGTACAATAATCCAATAAACGACCTCTCTCCGTTGTACATGATCATTTGTTTTTCGTTCTCGAGTCAATTAAATGTTTTAAGCTTGGAGTCACAGATTTTAGTGAGTATGCAACCAGAAAATAGACAATCGAATTCATTACCAATTGAATGGCTCAGTTCTTCCAGTCGAACTTTTATTTTGTGGTTATACAATTTCTATTGCAAAAATCATAATTTCTTAGTCCTGACTATACACTGATATTCCGAAACTAAATTCTGTAAATACAACCATAAAGCTCTACTATCACAGCTAAATTAAACGAATGGCAATAATTCTGGTACTCTGTATACCCTGTAGATAGCTCCTTGAAATTCAAAATTCTGTTTTACAATTACTGCATTCACAAGGTACCGCAAATTCAAATGTTTTAAATGAATAACATAAAAAATATTACTGTTGTGAATGACCCTTCATAACTAAGTATGTCAATTTTAAATCGTAGATTTTGCTAAATTTTTGGTAACAGATCTTTTTATCGAAGTGGCGGCTTACAAATATTACAGGCGGCTCGGCTTAGCAGATTCTTAGCCGATCACAGCATGTGTCTGAATGGTTATGACAGCACAATAAACACACCATACACAGTAGTTTTATTTTAGGATAGCTCTTACTTGGAAAGCAACAACATAAACTATTGTGAAATCCTTGAACCTTATGACAATATGAGTTAGGACACCTTGTGAATACAGTAAATGTTTCTGAAGATTCGCCAATACGCCTACGATTTATTTCTAAAGATTGAAGATTAAGTATCAACAATTTATCCAGTAGTTAATTGCTTTCATCGCAGTCGAATTTAGATAAATTTTTCTTTCTTGTTGTTTGCTCATGCCCAATTTTTATTAACAAAAACTTGTCATTTCTCAAACTGCTTTTTTAAGGGTTGCCAACACTTTACTGCTGGCAAATTTAAAACTTTAGTTTATGTTGTTACACGCAGTTTTTTTTTTTTTAATTACACTTTTATATTAAAATTTAAGCACACCGCCGCCCTGGAAGTATAATATAATTTAACTTGGTATTTTCTAAGGATTTAAGACATACTTATAAACAGACGAAGGCAAAGAACTCATTACAATAGTTCAGTTATAAAATACCAGATCTTTGTGTGTATGTATGACGTATTTCAACGTACTCGTAATAAATAATTTGTGCATTTGTGTTTAGTGCTTAATAGACATGTCTGCAGTTGATATAAAAATAAGAAAAAATGCAGAAACAGATAGAGTTCAACGTAAAGTTATACTTGTAACAGCAAGTACTACAAGTAGATAAATATATATTTCCAGCATGAAACAACAAATCAGAAAGTACTCTTGTACTCAGAATCTGTAGTTTAATTGTTAAACCCAAGGGTTTGTAAAGTCTGAGGCATTTCAAATATTTCAACAAATAATAAAATACATAATTCGTGAATAAAAAATAAAAACAGTTGGAAAAACTAAAACATTACGTATGTATATCTATGAAAAGTAGAAAAGGTAATTATTTCTCATGCTGCAGATGATGATGATGATGAACTTTGCAGCCACAAATGAACTCAATACAAGAAAATACAACTGAATCAGCAGTTGTTGAAGGCAGAAAAAAATAAAGAACAAATTAGAAAACTGCAAAAGAGGAAAAACCAATTCGAAAAAAGGGCAGAAACAAATTTGCAAACCAAGTAAAAAAGCATCAGCCAGCGATAAGAAATGTGGAAACAATATTTCGAAAAAAGTAATAAATAAAAAAAAAAAACCAACAAGAAAATAATCACATTTCCCTATTCCGATAGACGTGTAGAACAAAACAAAAAAGGGTGAAGAGTGGATGGAGGCACAGACATTGCAGCATTTACAACACACATGTAAAAAGTCAGATAAACAAATATAGATCTATGGCTAAAGGCTGGACGAGAAGCATGCATAAATAAATAAATAAATATTTATAAACAGAAATTTAGACATACAGATGACAGACAAAACAGAGCGTACAGTTATATTTATTACAAATATGTTGAATTGATATTTTCCAATTATATGGTGATATTATAAGACACCCAAATATTTTCCTGGTACGATCAGACTGACTCACAGTAAATTTTTTTTTTTTTATATATAAAAATTAATTTCATAATCATATTGTTATTCACCCCCATCGTAAATATTTTTCGAAATATTTAGCCTTTCCCTGACATACAAATCTTGAGTAAATTTTCCAAAGATAATTACGCTTATTTGTATACCCTTCACCTGTGGTGTCAAGGGTATTATAGCTTTGTCATTCAATTTGTAATTTCTATAAAATATATATTTTCTGAAAGCTTATAGATAGTGAAAGTGGATTGAGCGATGTACGTCTTTTGGACAAATTGCTTTCTAATCGACAAAGTTAGTTACAGGCAAAAAATATTTACAAAATATATACTTTTTCCAAATACACTAAATTCCCAAAGCATTTATTTAGTTTTTGAAGACACAAAATTGTAAGCTAAATGTTAAATATGTATGTATGATTAAGTGTCATTCAGTTTCACTACAAATGTGCTCTTCCAAATAAAAGGCCAAATTGGCAACACCGCTTATACATGAAATTTACAACCATACGAGAGAGATATGTGAAAGAGAAAAAAAAACAATTTTAGCGTCAAGGCGAATTCACACCAGTAGTGCGAATTCACTAACTTGTTTTAACGATAATCGTATTGTTAAAAAAAGTAAACAACGATTTTATCAATTTCGGTATTCAGTAACATATTTTACCGACAGTTATTATTTTTATCTAAACGACAATAATTTTGTTGTTGTTCATTTTATCGACAAAAAGTTAAACTTTATACCCGACTCAAAAACCACTTGTTTAAGTCTCGGCTATGCCGTGACTATCTGTGTGAGAAATGTTAGTGATGAATTTATTTACAGACTTTTTATGACAAATATGCCACTTTAACGTAACTGTTGTTGAGTATCGTTAAAAAGTATTTAATTTTATTTATTTATTTTATTTATTTACTTAAGTCTATGGATTCTAGATCCTTACAGACTAAAAAGCAGTACATACAAAATGTTTAATATTAGTTATTTAAAAACAAAATAATTTTACATTTTACAATATTAACATTTAAAGAAAAATCAATATGTTGATAAAGTTTATTGAACTCGGTACAAATCCTCAAAAACGGATCGAAGTTGGCATAATTCGTTCTGAAAAATTTGACTGATAGCGGACAAAAACGACGTGTAGAACGACATGGTACATTAAAAAAGATATTCGCTAATAGGAAATCAGAGCATATACATCCTGTAATTAAATTTAGAACAAACGTAACGTTTAACATTGTTCTACGACTTTTTAAAGTTGGCAGCTTCACTAGTGCAAGTCTACTAGTATAAGGCGGCAGGCTTAACGAATTCCACTGTAAGCCACGAAGACAAAATAGCAGGAACTGTTTTTGCACAGATTCAATGCTATTAATATAAACATTGTAAGTTGGATCCCAAATTATTGAACCATACTCAAGAATAGGCCTGACAAGAGAAATATACAATTGTATTGTTACATATGGATCTGTAAACTCTTTCGCCCAACGTTTTATGAATCCAAGGACAGCACGTGCTTTATTAACAGTTAAAGAAATATGCTGAATAAAATTTAGTTTAGCATCTAATAGGATTCCAAGATCGGAGACGGATTCCAGTGTTTTTAACGTAAAACCATTTAAAACATAATTAACTTTAATATAACATCTACGAAAGAAACACATATATTTGCATTTTTCAGGGTTCAGCTCCATTAAGTTAAATTTACACCATACATTAAAAGCATCTATATCCATTTTTAAGAGGGTATGATCGGCGTAATTATTATAACTTAGGAATATTTTTACGTCGTCAGCATACATAATAACGTTTGAGAATTTAATAGCATTTGGTAAATCATTAATGAACAAGGAAAACAGCAATGGACCAAGATGACTTCCCTGAGGAACACCAGAAACAACGGCTATTGGTTTAGAGATAATGTTTTTAAAACGAACATTTTGTTTTCTATTTGTCAAATACGAATAAATCCACTTAAGGGAGTTCTGTGTAAATCCCATTACATCAAGTTTTTTTATTAGAAGTTTATGATTAACTTTATCAAAGGCTTTGCTAAAGTCGGTGTAAATAACATCAGTTTGCTTTCGTTCAATAAAACCACGATTTACAAGCGTAGTAAACTGCAACAGATTTGTAACAGTCGAACAACCCTTACGAAAACCATGTTGTAACGGAGACAATATAGATGTTACATGATGGCAAAGATGGTCAGTTATAATTTTCTCAAGAAGTTTAGGTATTGTACTAAGGTTAGCAATACCTCTATAATAAGCGATGTTATTTCTGCAGCCAGACTTGAATAATGGAATTATAAAAGAGTCCTTCCACATAGTAGGAAAATAACCGGATTTTATCGACATATTGAAAAGTATTGTAAGAGGAGAAACGAAAGCCTCAGCACATTTAATAAGAAGGCTACTAGGAATTCCATCAGGGCCATATTTATAGGAAAATTTTAGATTTTTTAAACTGCTGAAAACCGTTGATTCATCAAGAAATGGAATTGATATAGCTGGATTTGATAATTCCATTAGTGGATAAGATTTTAAATCGTCGAATTTAGCGTCAGAATAAGTGGTAGAAAAAAAGTCAGCAAACAGATTACTTATTATTAAGTCATCATCGGATTCAGAATCAAGGTACTTCATAACAGTTGGAAATGCAACTGTCCTCCTTTTGTAATTAACAAACTTGTAGAAGCTCTTTGGATCAGTTTTAAAATTTTGGCGCATTTTATTTAAATAGCTCAAGTAGCAAGACTGATTCATTGAAATTAATGAATCGCAAAATCGATAGTGCAAGTGTCGACAAATTTTACCGCTGAAACCTCTCATACATACATGATCTTACGAATGAGCGAGAAAACCTCACCAAAGTAAATATGAAACTCCCACAATTTCCTCAAAAAATAAAACAACATCAAAACACTGTCCGAGAAAGTCAAGAATCTCCAGGATATTCTTTAATATCTATATATACTACCAATTTACTATTTCTTCTTCGCGATAGAATGGAAAACATTCCACCATGAATCCAAAGCCAAGGTGATGATAAGATGATCCCGATGATGTCATAAAATCTGATTAAGACAACTAAAAAAGTTTTACGAAGAACCATACAAGCTTTTCTCAATATAATGTTATTTATTAAAAGTGTAGTCTATGAGTTTTTCTTTTGAGGTACAAATTTATTTCCAGATAGCATTTAATATTTGTTATTGCAATTTAACTTTAACCCCTATTTTCGTTATTAAAAATAAGTTACTTAAACCACTTGCGCCTTCAGCCGCACAATTAAAAATGTATTTTGTTTTTGTTAAATTAACAAAACATAAGGTTCATATGCCTTACACTCTTGTTTTTTGTAAAAAATACATTTACACATTTCTTTACACATTCTCTTTAAAAAATTTGAAATTACAATGTCTCACAACTGTCGTAACACTCTGTATTTACGGCGACAAACTTTTCAATAAAAGAATCGAAGAGATGAACAAACAAGCAGAAAAACAAGCCAATATGCCGACAGAAACAACAAAATGTAGATGATGTTGATGATGAGTGTAATGTTTATGTGCAAATAACAACAAATTGTAAATTGTAAAAAACAACAACAGCAACAAAAACAAAACACAACAAATGGTTTCATATACATACATAGATGATATATTTACATCTTCGGATGTATACGATAGATTTTCAGCAGCCAAGGAAATAAAGAGAAAAAGTAAAAAAAGTTAAAGCCGGTCCATCCCGACTTTAATATACCCTACAGCATAATAAGACACTATAAATATTATTTTTAAAACTTTTTAGCCTCTAGGTGATTTACCGAAGTGGGTCTTGTTTTAGATTAACTATAGACTGATGATCACATAATTTTGGTAATTTTTTTTCAGCAGTTTTACTAGTGATAATGTGATTTTCAGTAAAAGTTTTTATATGTGAACTAGATCAAATTCAGAACCAATCTTTACAGAATTTGTTAGAAAGATATGTATCTCTTAGTTACATTTATCGATAACAATATATTTAAGGATTTTATAAGCATTGGACCCATAGCGAACTAATCAATACGCAGATGTCGTATCTTTTTTAAAAGGTTTTCGTCTTTAATAAGTTTAAATTAATTTTTAAGGGTAGATATCTACAATTTATTCTCTCTTAGTTATTGCACATTATAGTGTTGACACCAAAAAAAAATTGTCCTTGTTCGAAAATGTCGAATTTTGTGCCAACAAAGCTTCATGTGCTGGTAGTTTTGCTTTACTTCTTTAATTTGAAAAAAAAAATGAAAAAAAGTACACCGATTGCTCACTGAAGTTTAGTGAATGTGTTTAATCAGTTGTTACGTGCGAGCGAGAGAGATGGTTTGTGCATTACTGCGTAAAGATTGTTCTGAAAATCAACAAGAGCTTGCAAACTCATTAGGAGCTGCTCGAACAGCAATTTCAAAACGTTTACTAGCAGCAAAATGTTTTCAAAAGTTGGCAAATCAAATACCGTAAGAAATGAAAGTAAGAGAGCTTGAGAGACGAGTTGGCACATGTCTAAACTGCTGCTTGGATGCTATAATATAAAATAATTTTTCCACCGACTCAGTACTTACGATGAAAAATGGATCCATTAGCGTAAGAGATAGTATGTGAAGCTCGGACAACCAGCTGAAACGATTCAAAGCCAATTATCCTAGGCACTCAGATAATGCTCTGTATTTAGTTGAAGCGAAAGCGTCCGATCTATTATGATCTGCTGACATCTAGTCAGACCGTCACATAGAAAGCGTGCATTTGGTGAAAAACTTCGGAAATATCCGGCCAGATAAGAAACTGTAATATTCCATTTTGACAACTCTCGGCCGCAACGCACCATTTGCAATAACTGTTCAAATCTATTTAAAAAGAAGTGAACTTTTACCTCACCGCCTTATACTCCAGACCTTAACGCTTTAGGCTACTATTTGCTTCGCGGAACGGAACGCACTGTACAATAAACGCATTATACCATTTCAAGTTTCAATGGTGAAGTGTACACATAAAATCAAGGGACAGACAGATTGAAAGACAAAAACACAAATGCTTACGTATTTATATAGACTTACAAATGGGAATGAGTACATGTGTATCATTATGTACAGAAGGGGATTTGTAATGATATTTATTGTATGTCTGTATATTTAAGAATGGTATAATAATCATAATGTGATCACTTGCTTTTATCTTAAATGCAAAGGATGCAATGTCTACGAGATTAAAAAATATGTAAAAACAAAAGCTGAAAAAGAATAATACAACGCATGGCAGCCAAAGGGGGTTAGTAATGGGTCTAATAATGACGAGAACAACCAAAAGAGTGTGTAAAATATGAAGATATGCAATGCTGTATGCAACGCTGGCAAAGAGTTTAATGTAAAACATATTTTTGGAACAAAAAATCTAAATTTCTAAAAAAAATCATCTTAACGATTAATTTTGATTGATTCTTGATTTATTTTATTGTTTGTTTCAATAAACTTGTGAATTATAGACTGTGAGAAAATGTTTAATAAATTCCGAGCCGGAAGAAAACTTTTTATAAATGAACTACTTTATTTTATTTCTGAATCTGTATACGAAACCATGTGACCACAATTTTACAAAATTAATTTAGTGGTCTTAAGTAGTACGGAGTGTAGTCGGTAGCCTTTATTATAATGGGTGTCCCAACTAGAACGCAATTTTTAAATTTGGCGCCATTCGAAGTGTCATTGTTTGACATTTGAACAATTGTTATTGTTTGCTAGTAGAAGGTACGAGGTTAGTAAAAATGGAGCGCCACACGAATGAACAACGCATTCTCATTGTGAAATTGTTTTACCAAAATGGTGAAAGTTTTGCGGCTACAGTTCGCAAATTGCGATCAATTTGGGGTCACAATAATGCTCCAAAAGAGTCAACTGTAAAGAGATTAATGGATAAATTTGCCGAAACTGGGTCTGTTAGTGATGTAAAGACAAGCCTTCGACCAGGTCGATCGACCGAAAATGTCGCAGCTGTACGTGATAATGTCGCTCAAACTTCATCCACCTCAATTCGACACCGAGCTCAGCAAATTGGTGTCTCCAAAGTTTTTTCTTGTCTAGAATTGAAGAAATGAATGTGGAGGGCAAGTGGTTTCAACAAGATGGCGCCACATGTCATACAGCCAGAGAAACAATTCAATTGCTGCATCAGTCATTTTCCGGTCGTCTTATTTCGCGTTTTGGAGACCAGAATTGGCCGCCTAGATCGTGTGATTTAACACCTTTAGATTTTTTTCTTTGGGGTTTTTTAAAGTCGATGGTTTACGCGAATAAGCCGACGACGACTCAAGCCTTAAAATAGGAAATTGGACGCTGCATTAATGAAATACCGCAGCATTTATGCAAAAAGGTCGCGTGTGTGCCAGCAAAGCCGCGGCGGCCATCTGCACGATATATTGTTCCATACATAACCTCATTCTGTCTACTTTACGAAATAATAAAGTTTCACGATTTTTTTTTTTTTAATTATCTGTGTTTTATTTAAAACTAGCCAATCCCGGCGCGCGTTGCTACGCCCCTTCATGAATTTTAATCGCATTCTAAATTTTAATCGAATATCAAGTGCAAGGCTAAAAACTATAACTTTTTCTTTATGAGGGTGGCACTGCCCACTTTTCTAATTAAGAAACTGTATAGTCATGACAACTCAACATGTGTGCAAAGTTTCAAAAAAATCGGTCCAGTGAAAGTACCTCAAAATGATACCTTTTTTTTAATGGGCGTGACACTGCCCACTTTTCTAATGACGAAAGTATATAGCCATGACAGCTCAGTATGTTTGCAAAGTTTCAGAAAATTCGGTCCAGTGCAAGTAGCTAAATCTGATAACTAATTTTTTATGGGCGTGGCCCCGCCCACTTTTTCAATCACGAAATTATAAAGTCATGACAGCTCAATATGTGTGCTAAGTTTCAGAAAAATCGGTCGAGTGCAAATACCTCAAAATGATAACTTTTTTTTATGGGCGTGGCACTGCCCACTTTTCTAATCACGAAATTATAAAGTCATGACAGCTTAGTGTGTGTGCAAAGTTTTAGAAAAATCGGTCCAGTGCAAGTACCTCAAACTTATAACTTTTTTTTTATGGGCGTGGCCCTGCCCACTTTTCTAATCACGAAATTATAAAGTCATGACAGCCCAATATGTGTGCAAAGTTTCAGTAAAATCCGTCCATTGCAAGTACCTCAAAATTAAAAATTTTTTATGGGCGTGGCCCCGCCCACTTTTTTTAACACAAAATTTTTTAGTCATCAGAGCTCGATATGTGTGCAAAGTTTCAGAAAAATCGGTCAAGTGCAAGTAGCTAAAACTGATAAGTAATTTTTTATGGGCGTGGCCCCGCCCACTTTTTTTCATCCATAAACACTCCCCGGTATGTGTACAACAACTTACCAAAGTTTGAGCCCGATCGGTTTTGCAGTTTCAGAGTCTATAGCTAACACACACACACACACACACACACACACACACACAGAGTTTCACTTTTATATATATAGATTTAAAAATTGCGTTCTAGTTGGGACACCCGATACTTCCAATTTTTAGCGTTGTAATGCAAACTGTGGTAACTGAAGTGCGCATAAAACACGTTGACATAATAATTCATAGGCAAATATCGATGTTTTTGCTTTTAGAACTTTTAGAACTTATAACAAAACTGTAGGGTAGTATTAGGCTTTGTGTAGGTGTGCAATAAAAATACTTCAATATTTCTGATCACAAAATTCTAAAAAAAAAAATTAAAAATATAAACACTGCTATACTTTAAGCATAAATATGTATGTATGTATGTATGCATGTGTGTTTGTATGCATATGCATGTATATGGGTCTTTGTAAAATGAGGAAAATTGTGAAATAATAGCGTTACAATAGAATAGTTTAATCGCTGAAATATAATGGTCATAAGAGTATTTTGAATAAGTTTGATACTGATGTCATTGTGTGATTTTATTTACTTTTTTGTTTGTTTGTTTAGTTATTAAAGTTTCTTAAGGGACTTTTTTTTAAACTTTTACAACAACAAAATATACAAAAAGTTTGAAATTAATAAATAAATAACATTCAAACAAAGCTCTTTCATTTGATTATCTACATAATGCTTGAAAGTGTCTCAACCATATTCTATAAATAATTTTGTAAAGTAAAATTATTAAAACGTACACATTAGACGGGTCCAAAATGTATGTATGTGCATAATATAACTTACGTGTTTAATAAATTTTCGAAATTTGAAAAACCAAAATCTTTAATCGAAATTACAAAATCTTTAATTCTATAGAAGTCTTTACAAACAACGCTTCCTTTTATAATTTAAAAGACTATGCAAGTGTTGATAAATTTGAACCACTCTAATGTTTGTACATGTGTACAATCTACTTTTAAAATTCATAAAGATGGTTGATTACTCTTATCGTGAGGTTTTTTTTTTTCCTTATTCAATCACCCATGTGTCGCATCGATTATTTTACGCAGTAAAAATTATCATTACAAAAAACAATTTAAAAAGGGGGTTGCAGAAATAAAGTTTGTAATTGTAAATCCAAATGCATGCTTAAAAATTATAATAAAGAAAACTTACAGCTGTGTTTAGGATATCATTATTTGGTATTTGTAAAATAAATTATTCGCTTTTTTTTTTAGTTTTTTTTATAGAAATGAATATTCTATTTTCAAATAATAGTTCAACCGTGTGAATGTCTACAACAGTGTTTCTCAATACTTTGTATTTTAAACTCAAAATGGTGTAAATTATAAATTTCATCTGAGCCGCAAAGATAATATTAAAAAAAAAAAAGATTTATTTACAAACAAATAAAATTATAAAAACCTTCGACAATAAAGAATTTTATAAAAATTAAAAAAATCTCAACAAAAAAATTGGAAGTAGTGCAAAGTGAATTACATTTTTAAGACTTCTTAATCAACAATAGTGACTTCCTAAATACGATATAATTAGTCATGAATGATGTGCTTCAAAAGTAATGCAACATCAAGCAAAATATCTTAAACAATTTTGTGGCAATCAGGAAAAGCTGATTATGTCTGTTTTGTATAGCTCTTCAGGAAAATATTTTAAATAGTTGAGTTGATTTTTTAAAATTGATTCCCTTTGAAATAAAGACTATTATATCAATTCTGCGCTTTACAAATTAAAAAGCATATTGAGTCTCGTATATTTAGGTAAATTACAAGTTAAAATAAGTTTTTTTTTCAAATAAAATTGTTCTTTAAAACAATTAAACTTTAATTTAATTTGCCCAAAATAGTTATAAGTTTTCCTGAGGGTAGTTTTGAGTACCGGGATTGCAATGATGTGATTATTTCAATTTTAGCTATGTCAACTTAGGCAGTTTTTCCTTATTTCCTCAGAAGTTATGTAAACAAATATAATCAAGTCATCAAACAACGATTGCTATTCAACAAATATGCATGAATGTTATGCACTTATTATAACGAAATGCAGTATATTAATATATTGATGTAAAGACGTGGTCTTCATTGCACGCTATTGTTAAAATCATTGGCCCATAATCATAGTTAAACAGTAAAGTCGGTTCTTTTTAAAAACAACTTTAAATTAAGAACCTGCTTTTATTAATTTTGCAACTATAATCAAAATTAAAGTATGTTTTAACTTGAACTGACTTTAAGTGGGTGCCGCGTCAAAATTAATAATCGATTTCATACAATCTGCATCAAAACATAAACAAGTGTCATCTCTAATCAGCTGGCGTAAAATATAAATATTTTAGAGCAAATAATTAAAGGCGGCAAAGAATTCTACCAACAGTTGCCTGGGACATCCCATGGAAGTCAGCTGAAAAAACACAATTTTCTATATCGTACTTAATCATGAAATAGCCTAGTATACACTTACCAATGTCATTTTGATGGGCATTCCTTCCTAGGAACCGCAATGTGGTTAAAACTTGCAGGCTTATTGGAATAGGTAAGCCCCGATTATTTTTTTGTTCCTCGTCGTCCACTAAACTAATAATAAAACATGCCGCTTCTTTGTCAAACATATATCTCGAAAAAATTCATCTTCGTCTAGCTCAAAAGGGTCAAACCTTTGCTTATAATTTTTGGGTTTTCTTTGCTCCTGCAATTCCTCAAGAATGAGAAAATCCGCTCTAATTTTGTTAAATGTACACATATTTTTTTTATCTAGAGAAAATCTAATTTTTCTTATTTTTCAATTGCTTAAAATTTTTATTTTATATGTATACAACAAACAGCTGTTGCATTTAAAGTTGATGTTAAAAAGTTAAAAACAACTTTTGTTTGTTTTAACTTTAAAATATGCTTTTACGTTTAAAGTCGGCTTTTGCTTGTCTATGCTAGGCAAAACTGATAATTTTAAAAAAAGTCTACTTTAAAAATTTAAAGCATACTTTGTTTATGACTATGATTATGGGCCATTAACTTTTCACCCGCCGCCTCAAGGGCCTGGATGAGTATTATGTCACATAAATCCTAATAATAATAATTATATAAAGAATTTGAGAAAATTATGGAAATTTATTGGGTACAGGGAAGTTGCTAGCTATGAAATGGCAGACTAAACGAATAAAATTGGTATGATCAGACCACCAATAGGACACTATAAGAGTGAAATAGATGATGATGTCAGACAGGACGGATCATTCATGAAAAACCAGAAGAGACTGAAGGGTATTAAGGGTATTATGATTAAAAGTGCATTCAGAATGTACTCCTAGACTTGGCAATGGTATGTCTGAGAACCACTATTGGAGTTATAACGACGGTAAGAGCTAGAATTAATAGTTAGGTAGCTGTGGAGTTATAATGCGGCATTGGCGGTAAGAGAAAGGATTTGTAGTCGGAGTGTTAAATAAAGGGTCCGCCAAATAACTTTTTTTTAACAGGGCGCAAAACATCGAGTGTTGCTTCGGCTGTGAATTGCCAATATCCTCGTTTTCAATTTTTGTGAACAAAAATTCGTTCAACCTGGCCCGATAACGATCGCCATTGACTGTAACGGCCACTCCTTGCTCATTTTCGAAGAAAAATGGCCCAAATTTGCCTCTGGACCAAAATCCGCACCAAACAGTGACTCGTTTTGGGTGTCAAATCAGACATGAGCTAAGTGTTACCATTACTAGTTGAAAAAAAAAAACGTTAGATGGCGCCCTTTTATAATGGAAATCGGTTGGGTAGAAGATAAGCAGTGAATTAATGAAGGTCTTGTAAGGACAATATTTTATAGGATTACTTAATTGTTAAATTAATGAACCTTAAGAGTTTCCGAGTGTATACATGTGATTTATCTTTTTTTATAACCGCTCTTTTTAAATGGACATAAAATGTTTTATTGCCATCTAAGAACTTAAAATTAGCCACCTTGTGTGCTTTGTAAGCCGATTAAAGAGTTTTAAGTATAAGTTAGTTGCAGCATTTTATTAGCAGTCGGAGAAATATGTGCAAAGGGATCAATATTATGGACCCAAGTGAGGTGCACACAGCACTAACTGTTGTTTTACAAAATCTTTAAATGAAAATGACCAACAACAAGCATACAATACTGATAAAATCAAATAGTAGGTACCTATAGTACATATGAAAGGTGTTGGTAATTGAAGAACCTTTAATTTAAGGCAGACTTAATATATTTTTGAGGTTAAATCTAATTCAAAAATATAGAAATTTCTATAAATATAGAAAATTATTAGTCATTGTATATAAAAATATTTTAAACTTTAAATCAAATTTCAACAGAAAAGGCTAAAGAATTCCGTTTAAGTGTCCTTCAAGTTAAAAGTCATGTTGGGGATCACTGTCTTACATGTAAATAACACAGAAAACGCGAAATGTTTTATTGAATATTCAATAACATTTAAATGCAGAACATGCATGCAACGCACACACACACACACATGTCACATCTTGTATTGGGAGGACACGAGTTAAATATTATTTTCTTTTTTCTAGAATGTAAATTGTTTGTAGAAACATTTCAAAATTCTTATATTTTAGTTTTATTCGGTTTCTTTTCTTCATTTGTATTTTAAAATTTATGAAAACATCTTTTACAATTTTTCTTTTTATTATTTTTTATGATGTGATTTTTTATTTTTCATTTTTTCCATTTTGTGCTTAGGAATGAAATGTAAGTAAATTTGTTTTTTTTTTTTGTTGAGCATTTATGCTCGAAAATAAATTGTAAATCGTGTCGCTGTTGCTGCTGGTGAATAGTTGTGAAAGTAGTATTAATAATAAAACTTTTGCTTAAATTGATTTTTTTGGTTTGATGTCGGTTTTTGTTTCTTTTGTTAACCGAGTACGTTTTAAAAATAAAAAATATTTTTTATGCCTCAGCATGCTTTTGCAATTTCGTTAACATAAAATCTGGTCGCATAGTAACAGATTTTTAAAATGCTCTGTATTATTTTTATAAAATTTTTTTTAACAACTCTTCTTTTATTCTGTAAAAATTTTCATTTCAATAGTTTAAAAATATCTGTAGTTTTAATAAGAACAAATTAGAGTAGGAAACAAGTGCTATATTCGGCCGTGCCGAATCTTATATACCCTTCACAACGTGTAGTCATGCAATAACAATTGTTTGTATCACCATTCATCTCATTTGAAATACGTACATACATATTCAAAACATCCCATTGCAGAAATATAAATTGAGTTAACGTATGTGCGTTTCCAAAAAAAATATATTAAAAATAAAAACAAATAATAAAAAAAATTACAAAAAAAAATTAAAAAAAACTAAAAAAAAAATTTTTAAAAAATGTTTAAAAAAAATTCAAAAAAAATATATAAAAAAAATAAAAATATCTATATATATATATATAAAAGTGAAACTCTGTGTGTCTGTGTGTGTTAGCTATAGACTCCGAAACTGTAAAACCGATCGGACTCAAACTTTGGCAAGTTGTTGGACACATACCAGGAAGTGTTTATGGGTGGAAAAAGTGGGCGGGGCCACGCCCATAAAAATTAGTTATCAGTTTTAGCTACTTGCACCTGACCGATTTTTTTGAAACTTTGCACACATATCGAGCTGTCATGACTAAATAATTTCGTGATAAGAAAAGTGGGAGGGGACACGCCCCTAAAAAAGTTTTAATTTTGAGGTTCTTGCACTGGACCGATTTTTCTGAAACTTTGCACACATACTAAGCTGTCATAACCATATAATTTCGTGATTAAAAAAGTGGGCAGGGCCACGCCCATAAAAAAAAATTATAATTTTGAGGTACTTGCACCAGACCGATTTTTCTGAAACTTTGCACACATATTGAGCTGTCATGACTAAATAATTTCGTGATCAGAAAAGTGGGCAGGGCCACGCCCATAAAAGCAATTATAATTTTTAGGAACTTGAACTGATCCGATATTTCTGAAACTTTGCACACATATTGAGCTGTTATGACTTTACAATTTCGTGATTAGAAAGGTGGGCAGTGCCACGCCTGTAAAAAAAGGTATCATTTTGAAGTACTTGCACTGGACCGATTTTTCTGAAACTTTGCACACATATTGGCTTTACAATTTCGTGATTAGAAAAGTGGGCAGGGTCACGCCCATTAACAAATTATAATTTTTAGGTTTTTTCACTTGATATTCAATTAAAATTAAATATGTATGTATGTATGTTGTTGTTGTAATTGTGAAAAAAATGAGGTGGTCGTGGTTTTATATCTCAGAAAGTTATGGGTCGATTGTGCTGAATTTTAAAAGCGATTCATTCCTGGATATTTCCAAGAGACAGATCTGAGGAACATATAGTTGCTTCTAAAAGTTGATTTCAATCAACACACGGACAGACGGTCAGGGCTTAAGCGACTCCTCTATTTATAAGCTTTCAGAAAATATATACTTTATTGGGTCGGAAATGAAAATTGTAGAAATTACAAACGGAATGACAAACCTATACATATATACCCTTGTGCACTACAGGTGAAGGGTAAAAAAAACGAAGAAATAGAAAAAATTATTTTATTTGGCACCTAATCGGGTACCAGTATCAGAAGTTCACATAAGTGGGTTTGACATCTATTAAAATACAAAGAACTCAATGACCGCCAGGACATGTCATTGAAAACATGGTTTGTGACATTCTAAGTTATTTAAATGTCTACCAAATTACTACCTATACTTTGAGTACAAAGTTTAAATAAACAAACTGAGATGGATATCGCTTATGGAACAAAATAATTAATTCTTTATTTTTTTGTCGACAATGTTAAAAAGAGTGGTAGAAAACTGGAAAAGTAAAAAATCAGTCTGTTTATGATCTGTCTGACAAAGCTTTATTCAAAACCTACGCTTCTAAATTACTGGTAAGAAATAAATGTCAAAAAAAAACTTTAACAAAACTTTAGTAAGTAATAAAGCTTCTCCATTAAGTAGAACTTTCTTTTTAAATACCCCGCAAATAATTTAGGATATATCGGAAATATTTCTATAAGCTTGAAGAACAGTCAAAACATTTATACAATATATAAAACTCAACTTCGTTTATTTGTCCAACACGCAAACATTTGCAGCGGTTAATTTGACGATACCAATTTTCAGTGACTCGACTGAATATTTCAATTTAACGGCCAATATCTATCATTCAATATTATCTTTGGGCTCATCTAACAATGATGGCTTGTTTGCATAGACCTGTGATGAGGCATAGTCCTTTCATTTGATACCTTTATCGTAGGGGTTAAAGGGGACAAAGCCGTAACTACTACATTTGACTCACATATTCACCATTTAATATTTTCATAGTTAACTATTTTATAATTCTCAAGCCCTTTTCATTAGATCCCCATATTGGCTCTTTCTACAGAAAAAAACTGAAAAATATCAATTTCCGTTTGTAAATTTTAGGAAACACACCCAAGCAGTTGTACTTTGGTGCTTATATCTCAGTTGGTTTTCAACCGAGTTGTTAGATTTTCTTAAAAATAATTTCTGAAATTACGGCCTTTATTTGGTATTTTAAGATTAGTCAAAAATTATTTAGGGGTTTGAAAAAAATTGTTTGTATTTAAAAAAAATTATAAATTTTTTTAAAAAAATTTTTGCCATAACTTTGCCGATTAGTGACCAATTTATCCAAATTTTTTTATGAATATCTTCAGAGGCAACCAAATCTATAAATAGTATCAATCGTGTCTATAAATTATTCTAGGGCCGAAAAATTCTGATATTTATGGTAAAAATGAAGGAAAAAACAGAGGCAGTCTTGTTATTTGCTTATATCTCAGAAAGTTATAGGACAATTATGCAATTTTCAGTAATGATCTTCTCCCGAATATTTCTGATATATTGACACCATACATGAGTCTTGGCGATGTCTGGGGGCCTCAAAAAGTTTATTTCAACATACACACTGTCAGACGGAGAGACGAATAATAATCGACTTAATCTACTCCCCTATTCATAAACTTTCAGAAAAAATATACATTCTTTATATGCTCGGAAAAGAATATTTTAGAAATTTCACACGGAATAACCATCCCTTACACTCACTGTGTAGGGTATAAAAATGTCAGGAAAGAGATGGAGAGTTTAAGAGATTAATTTTTTTGATAACAATACAATTGAAAGTCAATAAAGAGCTTAAAGATTAAAAGGTTTATATTGCATAGCGAGGAGGAGATGGCAGTTAAATAGGGGTGTATATAAAATTAGTTGATTTTGTTATAACAGCTCTGCTGTAGACAGAAGTTCGCTTAATGTAAAAAAGAATTAATTTAATAAGCTGTAATTCGTATTGTCAGGTGGGAGTGGCATTTGGAAAAATTGTGCCATCTCAGTCGGTCTTAAGCATAGGTCAAAAGCATGAAAAGTAGAAGGCCGTTGGGACAATTAAATAAATTCACTGTGTCAGGAGGGATTTTAAGGCATACAGGGCACCATTTCAGAGTTTTGGGAGCTATTCACTTACGAAAGCAGATAAGTAAGCTACACAAACCGGCTCTAAACTGTCTCAAGATGGATCGATTTTGCTTAGTTGTTTCGAATTTTCCGAAATTGCCGGTGAGTGTCTATTCAAGACTCTAATGCATTGGTAGCCAATCATGGCATTAGGTACCGCCGATTGGTACAATAGATTCTAGGCATTACCCGAAGACATTCGATTGACGTTGGATAGGATTTTACTGATGATGTCCTGACAATAGAGCCTAAAAAATTAGTAAATGATCCTGGTATGTCCTGCTATTTTGCAGAGTACTCAGTTTTAAACTCTTCAAATATAACTTTATATATGTACATATATATGTACATGTAGAAACTGTGTAATTTTAATAAAGGATTTTTTATTTTTCTCATCTCAATATATAATCTAAAAACTTTACTCTAAAACTCACCTTATAAACATCGCCATAAGTGCCGGAACCAATTTTCTGTATTAGTTCATATTCATCCTGTGGATTGCGACGTGATATATCCGAACTCAAAAGATTTGCATTGTGATGAGCCATCTTTAAATGTAATTCTTTCGTTGTTGTTGTGATGATTTATTAAAGTGGTTTTAATTGCAAGCAAATTATTAAAAACGTAAATACGACACACGGCAAATATCTTTAACTTGTCACTATTTTTTTAAGTTTCAGGTTTTGTTTTACTTTGACTTTCTTTTTTAATTACAGCCAAACATAATTACACACAAAAGAATGTTTTACAATTCTTTTTAGCTTTTGTTGTATATTTTTTATTAGTACAGAGACACTTTAAAACAAAAAACTACATAAATAATATATAGATGAAATAAAATACAAAAAGGCAACAGCAAATAACTGCCGGGGTAAGAGTTAATAACAATAGTAACAACAACAATTATATACTTTTTTTTAGAGGACATGAAAAGAAGATTTTAATTTGCATTGCGTCCAGTGTTTCCAAGTTGAATTTTATCTCTCCCTAAAAAAATAAAAAACCGGTTCAATTTATAATTAAAAAAATCCCTGAAATTTCTTGGCTAAATTTAATTTATGTAATATTTTTAACATTTTAGCTAAACATAAGAACAAAATTTCCTCTATGTTTTAACAAAATACTTTTATGGAAATAGCAGCACACATTTTTGAAATGTTCGGATATTGTTATTTATTCATATTTTGGCAATGCTTCACCATACAAAACCAATTTAGCAAAATTATCCTTGGCAGTTTTATATTTAGGTACAAATTCTCGAATTAAAAAGCTAAAGAATTTCAGATGTTGGGTTGAATTAAGTCACATATAAATATATAACTTAACCCTTAAAGCCCCTTTAATTTTGTTTCTTAGAAAATATTAAACAAGTAGGCCTCTCTATAGATGCTTTTGAAAATGAAAATTCATGTAGAGATAATGGTAATTTGGCAATCCTTCTACACCTGGATTGTCACCTGTATCCCATTTTTTTTAGACTAAAATCACATAAATTTATTGGTTGTAAAATACTGCATTAATAGCTGTTTTAACAGATCAATTACCTCAAAAGCGCAGAATTTAAAAAGAATGCGTGCCTAGTTTCCCTTAAAGAATTTGTTCTCCCTAAATTAACCACTAAAAAAACCTTAGGGATTTTTCATTACCAGCCAACATTAATTCTTTACGCTAATGATTTAACAGTATGTTTAAAAAAGAGCCGGGTTTGACTAAAAAATGTATTTTGTTGAAAATTGGAACTATTCTTATGCAATACATACACGTTGGGAACGTAAATAAGTAAAACAAAACAAGTTTGTGCACGAGAATGTAACTTGGTGGTATGAATTGATTTCAAAAAATATATGTCGTTACTATGGAACCGCAAGAAAGTAAATTTATTTATTTAATATCAACACAATGAAAGCCTTCTTGACCAATAAGACAAAAATAAAATAAAACATCTTTTACCCAAAAAGAAATTGTAAAGTAAGGTTGGTAACAAGTAATATGTATCTGTGTTGTTTAAATTTAAAGTTTAAACAAAGCCTGTTGTGAATAGAATATTAGCCGAAAAATTTATAAAATCCAAGATTTCTTACTATAATTTTGAATAAAATACATTCAAAATGCATCCAGATTAATCCCACAATTTTAATTAATTTTAAGTTTGAGTAACGAAGCCTTTAGAATATAAAAAGTAACAAAGCTCTGCTTTTATTAATATAGAGCACATACAGTTTAGGTAGGCTAGAACAAATTACAAAAATATTTTTTATAAATTTAATGCCTGTTTTGGAAATTGCTCTTAAACTGCAACAGACAATATCATCAACTCAATATTTTGTTTTATTTTTATTGTAACTTCTGTTTATTAATCAGTTCAAAAATTAAGTTAACCGATTTGGCAGTGATAAGAGACATTAGACTAAAATCTAAATCTAATGACCAGTTACTCTCAATTACTGATAAATTTTTTAACTTAAATCGGGTTCCTGTAGAATATTAACACTTGGCGAAAAGCAATTGTATGTATTTTATGAGGATGGTAGGTACAAAAATTAAACATAAACCAATTATAAAATACTATCTTTTAATTTTTAACAATATAATTTTTAATAACTATTTGAAACCGAACATTCTCAACTTGCAACAAATAGATACCCAGCAAAAAAAAATTGGAAGTAGTGCAAAGCGAATTACATTTACAAGACTTCTAAATTAATTATGTTAAATCATTAATTCTAAATGATTTCTAACTGCAAAATAATTTGTCATAAATGATGTGCTCAAAATTGAATGCAACATTATGCAAAATATCTTAAAGAATTCATATAAACAAACGAATTCAACTCATGAAATATCTGATGCTTTTCACTAAATATGCATGAGTTCCATGCACTTTTCATTTAAATTTAATCACTTCGTCATCAGTTGAACCCCGGCAAATTCACTTTTTTGACATAGATTTTTTTGTTGGGTACCTAAAGAATGCATGTTATGCGATAACTTTAGAAATTTTTCTTCTCACTTGAAAAACTGGAAAACTGGGGTTTCTTATTGTAAATAACATAGGAGAAAAATAGATAAACTTTTGCACAGGTAAATCGTAAAATAATAAATAATACAATTTGTCGTTACTAGGTATTTTAAATTAGTTTTTAAACGCAGTAGGGGAATAAGAGAAATTGCATAATTTAGTCTGCCGTTTAATATTTTTAATTCTTATGAGATCTTTGTGCTATAAAAAAAACTCGTTTATTATTTTTGTTTGTTTTTTGTTTTTTTTTTTTTGTTGTTTATTTGATATTTTTAATACACTGAATTTATTTTTATTTTTACTTTACATTTTGCGTTTATGTTTTCCACGCTTTAGACAAGTGGTTGGAATTGTTATTTTTGTTTTTAATTTTTTTATTGCTGTTTTGTTTAATTTTTCTAAGGCGTCGTCACTTTTTTTAAACATACACCAACTAAAAAGAAGAACTATTGCAAAACATATTAATTTCTTTTTTATTTATTTTTACACTTTTTCTTTTTTGGCTTTTAATTAAAAACAGGCAAAACAAGTGGCCACATACAATTACATACATATGCTATGTTGTTGTTTTTTGCTTTTGCTTTTTTCTATTTCTTATATCACTGTTGTTGTAAATATGATGCTATATGACTTTTTTGTTCTTTTAAAGCTTTTTTTATTTTTGCCTTGACACTTCTCTCTGGTTAAATGAAACTCAGCAATTAACGTGATTTTGCACAATATTATTCATTAATTTTTCTATTTAAGTTTTTGTGATATTGATATTATTTATTTAGGTAAAACAGAATAAAAATATTTTTACGAAAAGGGGGTTAAACCTGGGGCGTGCGTATCTAACAACAAAGTGGACACGCCAAACTGACGTACACAATCTCACATTTGAAGAATTTAAATGAAAAACAAATGGTTTGTTTTTATTTTTGTAATTTCCTTTCAAGTTATTTTTAATATCATAGAATCTTTCTTAAAAATGTTGGAAGATATTATTACATTTTCCTAGAACTTAAAAAACGATTTTTTTTTTATTACATATCTCACAAAACAAAACTTTTAAAACGTACTACCGAATGCCATCATAAACAGAAAAAAACAAGGGCGACGTCAACTTTAAAAAATTATAATACAAAAAACACACTCTTACACATACTGTTAAAAAAAACTATTTAATTTTCAGTTATAACACTTCGCGCACTATTTTTTAAACATTTTTAAAAGTTATTTAAGAAGTTTATGGTAAATTTATTTATTAAAAACTTTCATTGACAGCATATTTTTCACAGACTTGAAAATTTTAACAACCAACATCACTCAATCAACTACGTTTTCTTCCAAATAAAACTTTTTTGTTGTCTGTCATTCAGAGAACCAAGACGATTTAAATATTTCGCAGCGGCGGCGATATTTTTATTTGATGGCATCAAAGTCAGAGAAGTAAACAGGCGGCTAGTCGAATATTGTAACGGCGGCCGTATTTAAAATGTTTCTTTTATGTTAAAATAACTGGTAACAAAAACACTACAGTTTTTAATTTAACTATGACTTAACGAAATATATGAATAAAATAAATTAAAAATCAAATAAAAATTATAATAATACATGTGATATAAAGTTTAAAAATAATATATGGGATATACAAAACAAATATATGGTGTATCTGCGTTTTTCTATGTTTTCTCTTTTAAATAATATTTCTGTAAGGTGTTTGTATTTTTCATAACCATTATGTATAACATATAGGTTTATACATGCTGTTTTTGAGTGTCGAAATATGTGATTTTTTTTTTTCAATTTTCTTTTTAAAAACTTTAAAAAATAATTCACGTTCAAACTACGACTTTTTGCGTGCACCAGCACATGTTTGTTTTATACCTTAAATCTAATGTTTGTTAAAGAATATTGTAAAAAATTAGATTACAGCTTTCAGCTTCATCCGATAATCAAAAATAAACATGTATTTATAAACTTTTTTCCATATATGATTTTTTTATGATGGAAATCTGTTATTTTCAGTTATTTAAACAGCCTAAGGCAAGATTAAAGTAGTTCAGTTAATATTTTTTTGACAATAGAGGAAGTCTGCTTATACCTGACTTTATCGTGCTTGAAGAACAAAATTTTAAATTATAAGGACGACTTATAAAAACTAATTCTTTGATGATGTAATAATTAAAGAAAAAATTGCTCTCTGTAAATAAGTTTAATTGCTCACTTAAATAAGATATTATTTCATATAATATTTTAAGATGAAAAAATATAAGATATAACTTTTTACAATTATAAAATTATATATATTCAAAATTACATTTTAAAGTTTTATAGTGAATCAATTATTCTAGCATACAATTATTCTCAAAAATTAATATAAATTCTAAAAACTTTTAAGGAAAATTGTAGGTTAGGTTAGGTTAGGTTGAAAAGGAGGGGTATAAAAGCCCAAACCCATGACAGGTATACACCTATGCCCAGTTGGCATGTTGTGCGCTCCATGTGGAAAACGGAATTCCCAAACAAAAAACCATAAACATAATTTCCCATAAATATCGGACTAGTCCAAGAAACCAGTCCCCTCAATGTAACGCCTTATGGATCTCCAGTTCGAGTTCCCCAGGTATTCCAAGTTCGGCATATTATCTACTGTAAAATTTTCGCGTCTAATATGCCCAAACGCAGGACAATGACAGAGGTAGTGTACCAGGGTCTCATCCTCTTCCTCACAAGCTCTACATGTCGTCTCCTCAGATAATCCCATGCGTGCTAAATGAGTTCTCAACTCCGTATGACCTGTAATTACACCGGTTAATTTCCTAAGTGTAGGTCTACTTAGTCTCAAAATCTCCTTTGACTTCCCAAGATTTGGGTCACCCCAGAGTGTTCTTGTCACCTTACCGACATCAGTGCTTTGCCATTTTCTGACATGTTCTTCCATTGCCCAACGTTTAAGTTCATCCTTAAATCGTTTAAGGGGTTTGGCGTTCTCCAAAGTTATAGTACTCAAAAGAGCTCCCATTTTGGATAATTTGTCGGCTTTCTCGTTTCCGATCAGCCCGTGATGGCTTGGTATCCATATTATCTCCAGATGTTCACAATTTGCATATGAGTTTATCTCACTCTTGCATTGCAAAACGTTCCGGGATTCAACTTTCTCCTTTCTCAATGTCTTAATCACTGATTGGCTATCCGTAAAGATACGAATCGGAGTTTCGCTATTCGTTTCCTTTATCCATTTAATTCCTTCCGTAATCGCCATGATCTCAGCCTGGAAAATAGTGTTGTGATCTGGTAGACGGAAGTATTTGCCTCTATTTCGGCTTATGTCGTATAAGCCCATTCCAGTTTGGTCACCAATCTTTGAACCGTCTGTATAAAGATCGATTCCGTGGGTGTTTCCCATCCTGATTATCTCATCCCATTCTCCCTCTTCCGGTATAATGGTGATGCAGTTAATATTCTCATATCTCATCGGGATTTTATCACATGTTAATTCTGTAATATTTCCTATCGGTAAGATATCCGTTATTCTTTGGTATCTGGTCTTATGTTCTCTTATAAGCCACTCATCTATTGCCATTAATCTTGTGGCAGCTAAGGCCGCTTCATATTTTACCTGTATCTCAATAGGCCAAATGGATAATATATTCTCAATGGCCATTGTCGATGTGGTCCTCATGGCGCCGCAAATACTAATGCAGCACTGTCTCTGAATCTTTTGAAGAGGTTTTATATTCACCTTCTTCTCTAAGGATGTCCACCATACTAACGAAGCGTACGTAATTGTAGGCCGCAGTACACTCGTATATAGCCAATGTGTCATCCTTAAGGAAAGGAAAAAGGAAAATTGTAAGCACTTAATAATACCGGGAATTAATCAGATATTAGCCAAGATGAACGCATTTCCGAAACCAACTAGGATTTTGTCGTAAGTATTCTTTAAAGATCTACTCATATTTGATTTGAAACTACTATTTATAATACAATTTTTGATAATAGAAAATGAAGAGCAAAGCATCTAGTTTTAATTATTTTATTCATATGAAATTCTTCATGTTCATATTTTCTCATATTCTTATTACATTTATGTTATGCTTTCTTGATTTGTAGAAACTTCTCGTAATGTTATTAGGAAACCGAAAAATAAAAAAAAATACAATACAGTTTATATTATTTATATACCTATATGTATAGTCAGCACAGACAGATGCTTCCAGAGAACTGCCGCATTAATACTAAAGTTACTTATCATGCAACAAAAGGTGTTTAAAACTAACATACAGTGAACTCGCGATAACGTGAACTAATTTTTACCAAGGCAGTTCACATTTACGGGTTTGTTCACGTTGTCGAGTACCTAAATTTAAAACAAAAAGTTACCCTATTTAGTATAAAAAATTATATATTAATAAGAAAAAATGATAAACACTATTTTAAATTAATTATTTTATTAATTTTTAATAACAAAACATAAAATGCAATATGTATATTCGTTCACTTTGCATTCGATAAATAACAAAAAAATAATATAAAATAAAGGATACAAGAAATTCAAGTTTTATTAACAAAAACAACAAAAAAATAAACTAAAACTAACAGGTAAATTTTTTTGATTGGATAATTAAGAATCAGTTAAATAAAGTTTAAATGAAAAAATCAGTTATTTTTTTGTAAGTTTTTTGTGTTGCCATCTTTAAAAGAGCTTTTTCTTTAAGGTTTCTCGACACTCTAATGTCACTTTGGTCTACCATCTCGTTTTCATCCCATCAACGTATCAATGTCAAAGAGCAACTAACAGATCAACGCATACATAAATGAAAAAAAAAACGTTTAATCGTATGTAAACAAACAAGTAACATGTAATTCGGTGATTTCCCAATTTAAAAACAGATTAAAAAACAATAAATAAAAAGTATTCACGTTTTAGAGCTTTCAGATTTTGTTCACGTTTCAGAGTACTCTGTGGAAAAATAAATTTGTTCACGTTTCTGAGACGTTCACACTTTCGAGTGTTCACGTTTTCGCGAGTGCACTGTACTACGAAATTATTCTGCGGGGAATCCCAAAATTTTTAAATAAGCTTACAAAATTGAATTTTAACGTTTGATAAAAGTTCACGTTTTAGAGCCTTGAGCCTTTGTTCACGTTTTAGAGTAGTCAATGTAATAAAAACAATGTTCATGTTACTGGATGTTCACGTTTCTGCGAGTTCACGTATAAAGAATATTAAAAACCATTCATAACAAAACTAAGTTTCGATAGATTATTGAAAATAAATGAAAATAATATTTAGTATATATAGAAATTTTTGGTTAGTCTTTCTATAACATTAATTTTGACAGATACTCTTATATAATATGTAAGGCATTATAAAAAAAACTTTAAAACTATAAGTTCACATGTATTAAAAATCACTTATAAAAAATGCTTTTCCCTGTATGTAATAATATATTAATGCTGTTGCCTATTATTTTTTTTAAATTTTTGTGTGTATAGTTTTGTACTAGATGTTTCTGCTATAATTAACCGTTTCTTTATTTCATTGTCGTGTTTTGGTTTTATATGCTACTTTGTTTGAAAACGTAAACATAAAGGTAGATAAAACAATGAAGTGATGACTGATTTGTTGAAGTAAGAGTAATTTTTCATTAAAGATTTATATATTTACACTAAAATATAATGATTGGAAGTAGTTTGAAAAAAAAACATTAAAAAACATTTTGCTTCTTCAGCTCTTTAGTGTAAACATAGCTTTTGTTGTTTTGCTGCCTATCAAAAGCGGCTACGGAACATTTTTAAAATAACTTTCGCCGCTGATAAAAGTCATCGTCTTAGGGCTTTGCCGTGTAGTCTCGATAGTAAAGAAGAAATATGACAACAGCTGTGAAGTGTGTGATACTTGGTGTGTGTATTAGCTAAATATAAAAATAGCATTGCCAATGTAAATATATATGTATATATAAATATTCCTTTTGCACACTAGGCCATGCAATAATATCGTTCTATCGTTCTAAATTATATTTCTACGAAATTCATTAGCCTAATGCCATTTTGAAATTAAACACATTTAAGAATTTGTTGTTGTTTATCTTAAACCACCATTTTATTTATTTATTTTTTTTACTTTTTCGATTCGTCTCTTTTTTAATTGTATTATATTTTATTTTAAGAAAAACATTTAAAACTTTTTTTTATACACATCAATAAATAACAAATTCATATAAATTAATGATAAAGCCATTTTTGTTAATCAAAATAAAAGAATCCACAAAATCATGTCATACTTTTTAAATTCAGAATAGCTTTATAAAGCAAATTTTATAAACCTGTAATAAATTCAAAAAAAAAAAAAAAATATTGCTGACTATGGAGATAAAAGGCAATGCAACTAAAATGTTTATTTTTAAGTTTTTTTTTTTAAATACAAAAATTTAATTACAAAATAACAAGATAAACATATTACAAAATATTGCCACTTTTATTTATATGTATTAAGACTGCTGACAGAGTGCGCGCTAAAAGTGAAGATATAACGCCAGTTACAAAGCACTGCCTGTATTATTGTTGTATTCGTTTGAAAAATGTCAGAGTTAGAACGAAAGCAAATTTAGGTATGTGCTACAAATTTGTAAAGCGTTTTAGCTCCACTTTTGGCGTGCACTCTCACATCAGCCAAATATAATTGTAAGGAAAAAAGTTATTAGTTAAACTTTAAAAATAAAATTATGATTTAATTATACAAGGACTCGGAGACAACATTAAACATAAAAATTTATATAAATTAAGTTTTTATAATATTTTTTATTGTTCTTTGTGTATTTAAATATTATTGGTTCCGTGTGCGATTTTTGTTTTTGCTCTGTTAAAATGATGCCAGATTTCTTCTAAGTATCCTAGACAGCTTGCACTTCCTAGAACTTTTGCATTTGACGTTGGTTTCTCTCATGCTTTCGTTATCAAGCATTTTTTAACGATTTTTTTTAATTTTATGTAATTTATTGTTTTGTTTTTAGTTATTTTTTTCGTAGTTATTTTTTGTCAAAAATTTGTTGCTTAAAAAAGTTGTGTAGAGAGAACTTTTGTTGTGTTTTATTCGTAATTTTAAACTTATCCTTATTATTGTTATTTTTTACTTTAATTTACTCATAATTTTCTAATGCTTCTATCTGCTGCTGCTGAATTAAGTTTTGTTCTGTAAAGAGATTTGAATATTTTTTTATTAGATATATTTCTTCAATAATTTTAGTTTTTTTAGGGATAAAAATGAACAACTTAAAGCAGGAAAACAGGCCAAAAACTTTACAAACAAAACAAAAATGTAATAGATAACAGGATAAAGAGAGAAAAAATAAATAAAATGTATTAAATATATTAAAAGCGACTACATGCGATTTTGCACTGATGTCTAAATTAACAATATTAAGAAAGATGGTATTAAAAGGTACAATTTGTTTAATTAACTTAATGGATAAAAAGATGTAAACAAATCCAATCCAAAAATAGCGTTTTTTTTTATTAAACAAAATTCTGCTGCTGGCGAGTTGAATCGAAATAACATCGTTAAACCCAAATAAAGTTTTTTAAGGTCAAGTGTCATACCTTTTCAGCGACAATATCGTTTAAAACAGCAATGTTTTTAAAGTAAAACTTTAATACTGAAACAGAATTGCGTCTGCAAAAGCAGAGACGTAAAAACACGGCCCATAATTACATCGACTGCAGTAACGATAAATATTGTCATTATATTGTTTGATTTTATGTTCTTATTAAATTGTTTGCAAAAATTATGGGATTTTTAAAAAAATATGGTAACATTGTTGAGACAATTACGCGTCTTACGGCCCTTTTCACAATCTGTGATTATATTAATTTAACAGGAACATTAACAAACCGCCGATATCGTTAACCGAAACTATTTAACATACGGTTAGTGTTTTGCGTTTCACCATCTTTCGGTTAGTTAACACTAACATTATAGAAAAAGTATGGTAATACTGGTTTTTATTATTTACGAAAAATAGTGGAATGAAAGAAAAGAATCAAAAAATATTATACAAAAATTCTTAGCAATTTTTTGATAAAAGACAAATATATATTTAAAATAAATGTTTTACTTAAAATAGTTTAAATACAGTTCCTTGGTAAGTATAAATTTTTATAAGTTATTTTATTATAATATTCTTATTATAAACGCCACCAAAAAATGGTGGGGGTATATTCATTTTGTCATTTTGTTTGTAACGTAAATTTTTATCTTTATAAAGAATAAAGGACTATATAGAAATATCTAAGCTGTATTTATTAGCAGAAACTTTATTGACATGCCTACTTTAACGTCCACTTTGAAAGACTAAATTTACGAAAACATTTTACTAGCATATCGAAGTTATAAAAAGAAAGTGATACATATTTTAGTATAAAGATATTATTGCATAGCGATTATTGTGAAAAACAAAATAATAAATTTTGTGCTATAAAAGAACATCAAATTGGTGGTGGGTATAAAAGATTCGGCACAGCCGAATATAGTGCTCTTACTTGTTTATTTTTATTTAAATAAAAGCCTTTAACCGGAAGATTTTGATCAGTTAAATTTAACAGAGACTTTTTGATTAATCTCTGCCGGTTATATGCTAACCGTACTTTGTGAAATTCAATTTTGCCTAACTTACACGGCTTTCAGACTAGGCAAGTCACTTGCGCAAGTGACTTGCGCAAGTGTTGTGTTTATAGGCAAAAGGGGTAAGGTCGGGTTAAGAGGAAGAAACTTGCTCATTTTTGAGTACACACTTGCCTGTACTCGGCAAGTACGAGCAAGTTTTTGTTGAGAAACCAAAAACAAAAGAGTAATAAAAACAAACAAGAGTGCTATATTCGGCCATGCCGAATCTTATATACCCTTCACAACGTGTTGTCATGCAACAACAATTGTTTATGTCACCATTTATCTCATATGAAATACGTACATACAAAACATACATATATAAAAACATCCCATTGTAATAATATACATTAAGTTTACTTATGTGCTTAAAAAAAATAAATTAAAAGAAAAATTAAAAATAAAACAATAAAAATTTTAATAAAATATAAAATAAAAAAATTTTTTTGGCTCACTCTAACCAGTATACCACGTTTGTATGTATGTGTAGATAATTGATAATTGTAGAAATTTCAAACGGAATGACAAACCTATATACACCCTTTTTCACTGTGTGAAGAGTATAATAAGTAAAAGAGAACGAAACTTGGGCAAGTCAGTTGCTGAGTCTGAACATGAAAGCAAGTTCAAAGAAAAATAAAAGAAAATAAAAAACTAACTTGAGCAAGTGACTTGCCCAATCAGAAAGGGGTATTACGGTTAAAGTTCATGTTAAATTATAATCGCACTTTGTGAAAGGGGCCGTTAGAGTAAGAGCATAAACAAATACTCTGTTAATTGATTCTACCTCACGACTAATATCTGCGACATATTCTAGATTATAATTTGTGTGTAAAATCTCGTTGCGTTAGAATTCTGTTTCATCATTTACCCTTAAAAAAATGTATTTGTTGTATTTATGGTATGTATTTAAAAATATATATTATTACAGCTTTATATAGTTCAAGCGTTAAAACATAATCCGGATGTAAGAAACTCACAGAAAAATTTTAAATGAAAGTTTTGTACGCAAAGTTACGGGCACATTTAGCAAATATTTTCCCAAATAAGCGTAACCACTTTTTTCGCGAGTATTTGTTAAATGTTTTGTGAATTTTTTTAGATTAAACCAAAGTAGTTAAAACTTCTTTATAAATGCCCAAAA
Source organism: Phyto melanocephala (assembly GCA_941918925.1). Lineage (NCBI taxonomy): Eukaryota > Metazoa > Arthropoda > Insecta > Diptera > Rhinophoridae > Phyto > Phyto melanocephala. The sequence goes on along the minus strand of OW799237.1, from coordinate 31,087,171 downwards.
TAAATACTTTTTAGTGGTTACATTTCTTTTGTAAAATATGTGCCTAATGTGAACATATGTACCTTAAGAGTTAAACTGTTGAGTATTTGGTAAAAATTAACACAAAATTTAAGCATTTGAATAGATGTAATGAGCAATAATAAGTGCGTGATTCTATTCTATATAGTTATTGTTTTTTTTTTTTTTTTTTTTTTCGCATCTTTGCAACACTGAAATTGATAACGGGAATGCCTTTTATATTAAGTAGAATAAAAATAGATGTCAAACAAATTTACGCTAAAATTAATAAAATTTAAACAATAACAAAACTAACAATAATTTCCAAGTTTTCATAAAATTCACAACACAAGGATTCAACCGTCAAAAAGGACGTTGAATACAAAAACAGTATATTTTTCATTTATTGAGAAGACAAAAATACTAAAAAAACTCTTTCAATTAAATAGTTGTAGAATATAACATATGTTAACAAATCTTTCTATAAAATAACAGGAAAACCTCTATTTATTTTTAAGGAAAAATTACGTTTGTTTGACATTTATTGCAATTTCAAAAACAAATGCTCATGCTGTTATTTAACATTTTTGCGCAAAATTTGAATTTAATGATAAAAAATAGAAACATGCAAAAATAAATTCTTCTTACCCTGCTTTTTGTGAATAAAATTTGAAACGAAGTTTTCATAAATGGACGTTTAAGGATTTCATATTTAAAAATTTACTTGTCACAATATTAATAGAGTATTTATTTTGTTTTTATTATAAAATTTAATTAATTTAACAATATTATCTAGAACTTAGATTTCTTTTTTAAGAATTTTAAAAGAAATACAAAATTCGTAATTATGCTAAACTTTGAAGATCCTGTTGTTAGGAGTTTTTGAAGGCATAAAGAAATAATTTAGAAAAAAATTTGAAGAGAAAGAAATGGTAATAAGATTAAGTTAGTATTAGGATGAGCAAATATTAAAAGAGTTTAGCAGGCAAAATTAAGGCAAAAAAACGGTAAAGCTTAGTTTTTTGGGGCAAAGTTTTTCATTATAAACTTTATAAGAAAATCGCAAAGCTTACAAAAAATTATATCTTAGAAAGAAAAGTATGAATTTAAATTAAGCATTAAACCCATAGGCGGATATTTGTAAAAAAAAATAAAATGTACTTGAAATCTATTTTAAGAAAATTTTGTATAAAAATTTTGATATAAAATAAATTTCAAACTCGTTTTAAATTTTATAAATATGGGGAATGAAAATGCGATCGGCACCATTAACATTAATTGGAGAACAGCTGTTTGCTGTAGAAATGTATATTTCAGTGGTGCCACCCACATTCAAGTATTTTTCTTTCGTAACAATAAAAAGGCTTATCTTTTGTTCAATGTGCTTATCCATACATTTAACTATTCTGTGTATTTTATGATTTAATAAAAATTTTGCATAAAAGTGTGTTTTGTTACGAAATTTTAATTTATCCTTCATTTAGGGACTTCCTTTAAAAAGCATTTTGATTAATTTTTTTATTATCGAAATTTTAAAAACTTTTTTCATAAATATTTTAAGAATTTTTTAAAACTTGTGGCTAGTCATCTTTTAATAATAGTGTTGCCGTATATATGTATAAACTTACAATTTGATAAACAGACTATTAATTTCTCTATTTATAAAAAACATTTCGAATAAAAGCTTTTTAATATTTTCAGCAACTCCACAGGCTTTAATAAAAAAAACAAGTAACAGTGCTATATGCGGCCGTGCCGAATCTGATAACACCCTTCACCATCATGTACAAAGGTATAATCCCACATCGGAGATTAGCCTATATTTCATGTTATACGCCATTTTTCCTTATTATTTCCAACGCCTACTTGATTTTGAATTTTGACGTAGTTAACTGAATTCTACTGGTCAAGCTCTTTCATTTGATACCAATATTGATGAGGTTACAAAAATTTTAATCGACATTTTGTTTAAGACGCCATCTTGGATTTAAATTTTTTTTAATAATATACTGTATTCTACTGGTCACTGGCCCATTCATTTGATACCAATATTGAGGTGGTTCAAGAAGTAACATTTCGAAATACCAGATTTGACCCATATATAAATTATTTGTCCGCCATTTTCTAGTGGCTTATGTTGCGCTAATCAAGAACTTTCAGATAATACCAAAATTGACTCTCTCGGTTGTCTAGAAGCTGCATAAAATAGATTTTAGTTTGTAAATTTTTGGAATATATATGAAAAAAATTTTTTTTGCCTGTAACTTTATCGATTAGAGCTTGATTTATCTAAAATTTTTCACGAATATATCTAGAGGCATATTATATCTACAAATAGTAGCAAAGGTACCTTTAAATTATTCTATGGCTGAAAAATTTTAATGTTGGTGGTAAAAATATCGGAAAAAACAGAGGCAGACGCAATTATTCGCTCATATCTCAGAAAGTTATTGGGCGATTTTGCTGAATTTCAATAGTGATTCATTTTTGGATATTTCCAAAAGATTAATACCATACACAGGTCTGAGAAACATATAGTTGCTTTTAAAAGTTGATTTCAACCAACACACGGACAGACGGTCAGGGCTTAATCGACTCCTCTATTCATAAGCTTTCAGAAAATGTATAAGTTATGGTCGGAAATGAAAGTTGTAGATATTACAAACGGAATGACAAAGCTTCATATACCCTTGTGCACCACAGGTGAAGGGTATAATAAATGTTTACATATGGCAACACTGTTCTTTATAAAAAAATTAATCAATAATTTTTCTAATCTCGGATTGTTAGTTATTCACTGTCTGTTGTTAAAAACTGTGATCAATAGTTTAAAAAGCACTGCTTAAGGAAATAATATGGATTATTTAACTATTTCGTGATTAAAGTCATTGGTGTTTTCACAAGATGTGCCATTATGTTCTGTTAACATAATTTACAAACATTTTAAAATGATTTAAACATTTATACACAAAAATTGTAATAGTTTTGTACAATTTCAAAATTTTAAAAGGACTGATATGTATGTATATGATATATGACATGATAGCAGATCAAGTAAATACATTACAAAATTAAAGTTTTAAAAAGCGTTTAGGGATTCAATTTTATCTACACTAGAATAGCTGAATAAATTTAAAAAAGCGTTTATTCTATAGGGGAAAAATGTGCCAGTATAACACAATTTTGCAATATATACAAAAAAAGCTTTTAAAATCTTTAATTTTTAAAATAATTTGCAAAAAGGTTAAGAAAAATATTTTTAAAGTAATTGTTTACAAAACATTTAAAGTAATGATTTGATTAAGTTTAAGTTTTAAAGCTTAATTTACATAAAAAATTGCAAAGCTTTATTTATCAATTGTGCAATTTTTTTTTTACTAATTTTCAAATCCACGACACTAACATAAATCAAAACTATTAATTATATTTCCTCAAAAATTGTCAACATTTTTGAAGGCATTATATTTAAAACAATTGTATTTTTTGTTATTGCAAATAAATTTAAATTGTATAAGTTTTACTACGAAAAGTTTTATTATTAAAAGCTTTACATTTAAATATTAATTAAACATAATGTTTAAATGATAATTTTCTTTTTGTTTTTAGTTTTTTGTTTTGTTTTTTTAAGACAATAAATATAAAATGAATAATAATTAAAAATTACGATTATTTAGATAAATTAACTAAATGTAAATCTTGTTCTGTGAGTACCGGAAATGAGGCCCTTTATAAATACCATTAAATTTGATATAAAATTAAATTTAAAAAAAACATATAAAAAAGAAAAAGTGAAAAAAAAAAAATTTAAATTAGTTTTTAAGAAAGTATAAGAAGAAGAAAATGTTAGTGGTAATTTTGCATAAACAGACAATAATTTTCGAAGACTTTAATATTCTGTGCAAGCATGCATGAAGCGTAAAAAACAGTTATAATTTGAATTAAAAAAGTTTTTAGCCTTCATACACTCCCAAAGCCGCTAACCCTATATTATTTAACTCCCACTTTATATTAAGAAGTTTTGCTTTTAGCAAGTAGCCGAAAGAAGGTGAAACAAGTTTAGTTCTCTCATTTAATACTCACACTTTAAACAAGTCTTGAATACCAGCCAGGAGTAATTTTAAGCTCTTGAATTAATAGTAATTTTCGAGTAGGCCTATTCATCGACTTAAATATTTAAACAGTCAACATTAACGAAATATAACTGAAGCGTTCGTTTCGAATTTGCACACTAAATATTAGAGAGTCGGCTTTGAACGTTCATAGCGTATAGAGCTTTTTCTTATAAAACGATGAGATAGAAATAAAAGGTTTTCCAATAAGAGTGATATGATTTCTTAAAAAAAACACACTTATTGTTAAGTGAATTCAAAAGTTTTTTTTTATTTAATGTAAAGTACAATCGATACAGTTAAGTTCTAAATAAAACGTCATTGAAATGGCCTCCACGACTTCTTGTGCAGAAACAAATTCGATAAACCCAATTTTCGATCACTTTTTCCACTAAATCAAGTTGTATGTCATGAATGGCACGTTCAATATTGACTTGTAAAGCTTGAAGAGAGTCTGGTTTATTTCGAAAGACCAATGATTTCAAATAACTCTACAAGAAATAGTCTAATGGTGTTAAATCACAACTTCTTGGAGGCCACTGAATATCACAATTTCCTAAAATAATGGGATCTCCAAACCTGTTTTCGCAATATTTGAATTGGTGCATTTGCTGTGTGGCACGTAGCCCCGTCTTGTTGGAACCAAATGTTGTCAAGATCAACTTCTTTCAATTTCTGCCATAAAAAGTTGGTTGTCATCGATGTATACCGCTCTCTACTGACAGTAACGGTGTTACCAGCTTCATATCGCAAGAAGTACGCATCGACCAAACTGTCAACTACTTCGAGCGTTTCTTTGTCTTATTGACACTTGAACTTTATGTAAAGAAAATTTAAACGCAAAATTTTCAACTGAATAATTTGTAAACGTTGTTCTTGCGTATATCTTTCTATAATGAAATTGTCAACACTACTGAATACAATGAAAAACAAATGACACATTACAAATGGCCGAAACGTCACTTCAAAATCATATCATCCCTATTGGAAAACCTTTTAGAAAGAATTGTCATAAATTATTGAAATTTGGTATGCTAATAGCTTAAAATATCATAAATAAGACAGAGTTATTTTTTCTAGCAAATCAGACAAAAGACACGCCTATCTCCCATATATGTCAAAAATATAGTTTTCAATATTACTTAGCTATTGTAGATAGTTATTTAAAAAACAAGAAAATCCATATTAGTTATATGTAACGAGTTATCACCTACTCAGATAATTTTTGATGTAATTGCAGCAAGGACTCTTGGTCCTGCCACATATCCTTTTTAGTAAAAATGCTATAACTTCTGCAAAAAAGCATACGCTGGTGATAAAACTCAGTATGTTTAAAGTACTTAAAGAATAACTTCTGAAGCTGCATTGAATATGAAATAATTTTTCAAATTATTGTCTGTTTAGCGTTTATGTTTAAATTAGTTTCAATTTAAATTAAGTTGTTATAAGACGTTTGAATACTTACAATTCCATAGAGAGTACAGTTGGATTGGGACATGCTTGTGGTGCCCGGACATGACATTGTTTGTGACAAATTAAATTACAGTCACGACACTCATAACCCTGTTTACCGGGTCGTCGGGGTATTGATTTCATACATATAGAACATTGCAAGCCGCTTCTATTAAAATAAATTAGAAAAATAAAATTTAAAATTGTATACTTTATGTAATAAATATTTAAGGAGATGTTAAGCCCTTTTCACTTCAATCTAATTTAAACAAAAATAAATAAATAATAGGCAAAACAAATATTTTTTTGTTGTGCCCTTTCAGTTGTAACACTAAAGTTGTATTCACCTTTTTGCTTTGGACATTATTTTTGCCTTGACAAAATTTTTTACGTGCTACACGATTTTTTTATTGAAATATTGTTGTCAAAATTTAAGCTATCATATAAGATACAGTGAATTCAAAATTTTCCGGACTTTTTTTGTTTTGAAATAAGCTTTGTAAAACTTTTAAACTTTTTTAAAAGCTTTAACGGAAATCACCCTTCGTTGCAAACATGATGCAAATGTTGCAGATCTTGCAAGTCTAGAATATATTTTATTGCAAACGTTGCTTTTAAAAATTTCCAACTGTTTTTAGTATTGGAAATAAGTGCTTGTGTGGGAAATGTAATTTTAATGTATATTGTTTTTGTGTTGCTGCAAACTTAAGAAAATGTATATTCTAGACTTGCAAGATCTGCAACATTTGCATGATCTGTTTGCAACGAAGGGTGATTTCCCCTTTTATTTTAATTTGTTAAAAATTTGCAACAACAACTCAGTTCAACTTGTCTGGGAAAATTAAAATTAGTGGCAACTCGGTTATATTTTGTCTGAATAAAAATTAAAATTTATCTAATTAAAGCTGAGAGTATTCGGAAAAAAATAATTTATTACCCTCAAAAGGAGAGACTTCAAACAAAAGGGTGTTTTTATAAAGAAATAAAACAAAGATTAATTTTTTAAATTGACATAAAATTTACTTTATTGGAAAGATAATCTTCCAGCATTATAATTTGAATACAACGTCTGGCATATGACCGCCACGGCTGGCGCGGACGTAGTCTAATCTGGAGGTTCAATTCAAATGGCAATAACGCGGCAAATGTTGTCCTCCTAGTGATCAATCGGCGTAGACTAGCGACTTAAAATATCACCACATAAAATAGTCTAGCATTGTTTAATCACACGATCTTGAAGGCCAATTCACGGGTCCGAAATGTGAAACTATGTGGTTATCAAAGGTTTCCTTCAATAAATCAATTGTGGCACGAGCTATGTGAGATTTTGTGCCGTCTTATTGAAACCAAAGCTTCTGCGCATCTGGTTGTTATATTGATGAACAAAAATGTCGGTATTCATGGGTCTAAAGTAGTCACCATTTAAACGTTCTGACATGCATTGTTTTAAAAAAGTACGGACCAATGATTCTACCAGCCCATAAAGCACACCAAACAGTCAGACGTATCCATTTAAACAAAAGTAATGGAAGTTTCTGTTGACCGTAAAATGGACGTAGTGCGCGAAACGCCACGTAATAGTTTTTGTTGTAATTTGTTTTAAGTTAAAAAACCACGCTACCAATACACAGCAAAAAACACCTTATGATTTTGACTTCATATAATCGAGTGAGTTGTACTTTTCAAACAATAACTCTGTAAGCTTCTCACGATTGTTACGAACATTCCAAGAGGCTTCCGAAAATAATACCGGATAATATTCTGGCTCTGATTTGATAACCTTTGTATAGGCATAGTCGATTACTTTCTCAAACAAATTCCAATTATCAATCATTCCATCCTTCATATATGTCTGGATTTTCATATGAGAACGGGGCACGTTTTTCAGAGATTTCAGTAAAGCAACGTCTAACGGCAGAATTAGTTTGCACGTTTTGTGCTGTTAGGAATCAGCTGTCTTTTTTCTGTTCAATTGAAACTGTGTATGTATGGTTTGTTGACACTTTTTCGTTCTGTTCTGTTGCTAACTTAATCAACTGCACGTCACAAAACGACAAAAGAAAGTAAAAACTAATGAAGTCTTAAAGGTAGAGTTAGTAGATTTGTAAAGTACTACTCTCACCGTTACTTAGCGTCGACCTTATCTGTTAAAGAAGTAAAACATATTACTGTTTATCTTATATGTATCGCAGCATTATGTGACGTAGAATTCTATAGAGACTAAAACGTCATCATAATTCATCTTGACAAACGCTGAGATTACGAAGTCATGGATAACAGTTGCTGATTTTTATTTGCTGCATATTGGAATTTCTAAAGTCCAAACTTTAATAGATGAGCGCAGTTGATTTTGTCTTGCAAACATGTGCGTTTTATTATTTACTAGCGTATTTTAACGTTAATCGACTCATAACCAGAGTTCAGAAAATACACACATTATACACACAATGTACTGTTCAAAAGCAACACACACATATTTATATTTTCATAACATTTATGTATGTTTCTAAATGTTGAATTATACCCATCGCAAACACGAGTGTTTTTTCTTGTAATTTTTGGTTGCATACACGTACGTGTATAGTTCACGTATCTTCCATCGCAACATACTTCAACACAACATAGGTTCGAGTGTAGCTATATTTTTAAGTTCGTGTACTCTAAGAAAACAGTTCGTGTACATAGCTGCCAGATAAAATAGGGACAAAATCGTCTAATTTGGGGAAAAAAATCGTCAAAATCGTCAAATAGTTTACTCAAATCGTCATAAAAACGTCAAAATAAAAAAACGCATTTTTCAAAACAAAACATTTTTTATTTAATGCATAACATAACAAACTTTTTAAATCCAGAGAGATCAATGGTTTTATTAGACCCTTTTAAGTTAAGAACATGACAATAAATATAATACAATTTAGAATTAATTTCGAAAAATAAATATTAATATGTATATAAATACAAAAAATAATAAATAATGAATTGGCTGCATCTAATTCAGACTAATTGACAAATAATTATAATCATTTTTTTTCTAAAGTTTCTACCGATTAAGGTTGCTTTAGGCAAGCGTAAGACGAGCACAACGCCAAAATAAACTACATCGTTTCGCTTTTTAGCCCATAAATTTATTTCTGGATCTGCCAACCAGTCTTCCTTAATTTTCTTCTTCTTGTTGGTTACCTGTGAAAAACACCATTAAAATTTCATTTTAGCTACTACAAAGTTTTGTATAAAAAATGGATGAAATTTCAACTTACAGAGGAAGAGCTGCTAGAATTTTCATCATCTTGGTTTTCTATTGAAAATATAACGTTTGATTTTTAAAGTTTTAATGTATAATTAAAAAGAACTAACCGTTTTTTAAGTATTTAAGCATATTAACTTGTTACTTATTTTTAAATAAATTTACTAAAAAAAATAATTGTTTTAAACGCATTTCCAAATTTATATTTGTTCGTGTAGGTATCAGTTGATAATATGTGGCATATACTATGTTAAAAATGTACAAAGTGGAAAAATTACCCACACAAACACATTAAATAATGATCGATGTATCTCTTTCACTCTGTTCTATTATTAATAACATAAAAAACCGTTACAAATTATTTTTATTTAGTTTAAGGTTGATATAGAAGTAATGAAAAATGTTGCAAACTTGAATTCTTGAAAATCGTCAAAAACATAGCATAAATCGTCAAATCGTCAACACTTAATTTTAGCACGTAAAATCGTCAAAATGACGATAAATCGTCAAATCTGGCAGCTATGTTCGTGTACGCTAAAATAAAAGTACATGTATTCTTACATGTAAGAATACATGTACGAGGGTATTTACGAGAACATATAAGAGTGCATTTATGTGTTCATGTACATACATATTTCTGTAATTTTTGACGCCATAAATACTATGATTTCCTTCGTATATATATATAAATGTATATTGATTTTTATAAAAATAAAAAAACCATAAAAATTTTGACCCTAATTCTTAGAAAAACTATGTAAAAAAACAAAAATTTCCAAGGAAAAACCACAAAATCAAAAATCAACATCAATTAAGGACGGTACAGTTGAGCAGGTAGTGGTGACTGAATAGATGATGCAAAACATCAGAAAAACGTAAAAAGGCTGCGTTTCCATTAGCGATTGAAAAAAATCTGATACATGTTAATAAAATCGACAATAATTAAATAACAATTTTTAAAACAATTCATTAAATTATCATATTTATTAAAAAATTAAATAATAATTAAAACAAAAAATTAAATTACAGAATTCATTAACAAAAAAAAATAATAATAAATAAATAAATAGTATAATAATTAACGAAAAATATTATAAAATTTAACTGTTGTTTAATTCTATTTTAAGGGCTGAGCAGTCGAGCAAGTCAAAGTTTAATTTTGTTATTAGTATATTAGACATAGATTTTTTTGAGAGCTTAGATCTTAACTTGGTTAAGACTGTAGCAAGTGCACTAAATGCACATTCTACAGAAACCTGCGTTGCAGGTACAGCAAGTGCCACTTCAGCAAGCTGGCTTAATTTGGAATTATGTTGATGTTTTTTTCTCCAATATTCCAACACGTTAATTTGTAACGCTTCCATTCGTTGTTTACTTAAAGCAAGAAGTTCGGTTTTTATGTCATCATTTTGATTTGTTGCTGTTAAATTACATATATTTACTAGATGGTAAATATGTTGTGCTAGTTTCGAATGTGCCGCATTCGATGTGCTTGGAGCAATATCTAATGAGCTTGAATATTCGGAAATCGAATTGTTTTCGTTCTCACCCTGCGTAGATGTTGGATTCGATATGTGATTAATCATTTCATATGTTTTTATTAAATGATCCTGAAGAAAAAATTATATATAATTATTTCTTTAACATTTGTGTTACAAGTTAAGTAAATATTTTTGCAACTTAAAAATCAAAACTTAAACTTACCATTGCAGTTTGTTTTTGATTGTTTGTAAGTAGTGGCGTTCCTTGAAAATTAAAGCGAGGGTCTAAATAAAGTGCAGCTACGAAGGCATCATGTTCAAGAAGCTTAACTTTCCTTGTTATCATTGCTTTATGTAAAGCCTTTGCATTCTCGTTTGTTTGGATCATATCTTCCAATTGTAACTCACATTCCAACCAGTCGCGATAAAAATCTCCAATTATATATTGCTCTTTTTGTATATGTATTGTGCATTTGGCCAATGGTTCAAATGCAGTAGCAAAACTTTCTACAAATATCCAATTGACGGATATATTTGTAGAATCATCGAGTTCATTAATATACTCTTTGAGACCTAGTGTGGAAATAATCATATCGTAGGTAGAATTCCACCTAGTAACATTATCTAGACATGGTAGACTTATATCTTGATTTCCCGTCCTTATGATAGTTCGAATCTTTTTTACATTATCTCGCACTCCCTTTATTTCTGTTTCCAGAGTTCCAATAACATCATATGCCGCCAGTTGTATTGTGTGCGCTGCACACCGAACCACTGAAAATACTGAGGAAAGTTGGGTCTCAATTATGTCATATGTATTGTCAAATTCCGCATCATCTGCTGTCGTTAAATTGTCATCCTGTAATTCCTGTAAAAGCTTTGAAACTTTAACTACGTTAGCACCATTGTCGGTGGTGTTTGAATAAATTTGCTTTATGTCGATACTATATTCTTCAAGACATTTCATTATTTCCTCTTTCAAATATTGGGCTGTGTGTTTCTTATTTAGTTGAATCATACCTGCTTAAAAAATTTATTTATTGTTAAAACTACATTAACAAACCTGTAAAACGTCTTTCAAAATAATACCTATAGTATTTATACAAATTTTAAAATCATGTATATATTGTATGTTTACTCCCAAAATATGCTTGTTTTGCCGACTAGCAACGTCAATTTTTAAACAAATCATTTTGTTTCTCACGATTTTCGCTATGACTCCTTTTATTTGTTGACTGGTATCATTAAGAACATTCGAAATATTTTTTGAGTTTAAAGATATTTCAAACTTTTTTTCGTAGGGCTCTATAATTTTCTTAAAAAAATCTTTGTCGTCAAAAATACGGAACGGAACATTTTTTTTTGACACTAGCCCAACGCAACATTTTAAGAACTCATCTCTGTTTAAAGTTGTGTTTAATTTAGTTATAATGTATTTTTTTTTTACACATTTTGGAAGTTTCTCAACTTCATCAATGATAATGTTATGCACCAGTTTATAATGTCGTTTAAGGTTTGCATTACAAGCCGCACTCAGTTCTTTTTTGCAGGTTTCAACTAGACACGTAAATTTTTTTGTTTCCTCATTAAAAGTTGCGAAATTTTTGAAACAAAATTTTTTTCTTTTATTGTTTTCCATTTTTTTTACGCGCTTAAAAAATATTTCCAACTAAGACAAACAACGACCATTAAATTTCTGACAGAAAAAACAATACAACTTTTTAAACAGATGCAATCGTACATGTACTCGTAAATGCACTCTTATATGTTCCCGTAAATACACTCGTACATGTATTCTTACATGTAAGAATACATGTACTTTTATTTTAGCGTACACGAACTGTTTTCTTAGAGTACACGAACTTAAAAATATAGCTACACTCGAACCTATGTTGTGTTGAAGTATGTTGCGATGGAAGATACGTGAACTATACACGCACGTGTATGCAACCAAAAATTACAAGAAAAAACACTCGTGTTTGCGATGGGTATAATTCAACATTTAGAAACATACATAAATGTTATGAAAATATAAATATGTGTGTGTTGCTATGACCTATGTTTTTTTACATTTATGTACGAGTTTTTTTATTAAGTGTGTGTTTTTTCTGAACCTTGCTCATAACAGATAATGTCGATAAGAATGTTGGAACGTTGTAAAGAACATTGACGTTGTTATTATCATGCGAGTTGTAGTTCTAAACACATAGACGACAGCAGACAGCAAGCAGCAATATGTCAAAAATAAAATTCATGTGTTTAAATGAAAACGATTATTTTGACGGCAGCACAGCAGCACGATTGCACAACAGCATTTGCTGCTGCTGGCAACTTAGGCTATTTTCTATTTTGACGGGCAGCAAGAACAAATATAGTGTTGCCATTATATATATTAAATTGGAAAAATAAGAACAAAAACTTATTTTTAATATTAAACATAACAGAACATTATAAAAATGCAATAAAGAAATAAATTTATTTGTTTTTTTTAGCTTTTCGTGATATTATTAAATTTTTTTATCAGTTACTTTAATTTTATTCATTACTAGCTAATATCCGGTGTGCTTCGCCACCCCCATCGTATTGAAATAAAAATTTTATAGTTCAAAAATATATTTATTTTGCAAGTGGCACGCCTACTATTACTAAATCAACCATTTCTTATTCAAATAATCATATAGACGTCAAAGTGTCTCTTGCAAAATTTGGGTACTCTAACTTTTATCGCTTCCCAGATATACTAATTTTTGTATTTAATTCATATGACAGGTGCCACGCCCACTATTACTAAAGCATCCATTTCTTATCAAAATAGTCATATATATGTCAAAGCTTCTCGTGGCACCCCGCCCACTTACAATTTCAAACCAAAGTATAGCCTTTAGTTCCTTCCAGACATACAGAAAGATTCCAAAGATCGCTTGGAAATCGATCCAAGCGTTTAACCGTCTATAAAGCACAAACAAACATACAAACGCACATTGATTTTTATATATATAGATAAAATATATGTATATGCGGCATCTCTGAAATTTGTATTGCTAAAAAACACATCAGCTGATTATTATGTTGTTGCTGTCTTCAAAATAATTATGAAGCTGACTTCAGATCAGCATTTGAAGTTGGCAGCATTTGAAGCCGTGAAGTTGTGAAGTATGCTGTCGTCTATGTGTTTAGAGCTTGTGACTTGAAACTGATTTTGTGACGATGATTAATTGACAATAATGTCATAGTAAGGATGTCGCTCAAATACGCTACAATACAACAAGAATGTTCTATCTAGTAAAATTGTTTTTCGTGCCGAGTTCTCGCATTTACTTGTATAGAAAAAATTTTAAAACTTATAAATATCCCGGAAAACATGCACGTTTGCGTAAAATTTTGATCGCATTGGAATGCGAGAATCAAGAATTAATTAATTAATTTTTCTGAAAAATCTTTGTCAAACTTACCCGCTTAAGTGCTTGGCAATAAAGGTATGATCATTGTAAATGTGTAGTTTTGTGCCTTTACGACGCCATCTGGGACGTTGTGCAATATTGAGAGGAACAATAAAGTGTCTAGAAAGAAATGTGATTGAAAGAGTTAATAAAACTATTTTTATCAATTGTTGTTTTATTTATTAAGCTTGAGATAGCTAAGGACTCTGATCTCAAGCTTAATAAATAAAACCACTATTGACATAAATAAAAAATATTTTTTTTTTAATTAACAATATACCATTTATCGTCAAAATTAATCGATTAAAAAAATTATATCACATTTTAATAAACAAAAAAAAAAAAATAAAAATTAAAAGAAAACTGCAGGCAAAAAAAATTATATGGGTGTTTCCATATTACACAATGTATCGTTCAAAAGCGTGTAATGTCAATTTTATCAAAATGTTATGTATATTTTAATCGTCACTCTAGACGCTTTTTGAACCTTATATTTTAAACTAAAGTGGATTCTTTATAAAAAAAGAATATATTTTGTTGATTAAATTTTTCTTAAAATAATTTTTATCTTCTTACCTCTTTATGCCATTTTCGATAGTTTCCAGCACCAATGTTGATGCTTCATGCACATACGTTTTTGTGCTGGCTGAGGAAAAACCTGAGATAGCTGAGGACTCTGAAATTGAAGAGCGTCGTGAGTGATCTAATGGGGGTGACATACCCATGCGAGGTCCTAAAACCCCAAATGTTTTTTTGTTTGTTTGTTTCGTTTTGTTTTAACACAAATTAACCAGTGGTTTTATTTATAAATTTTTACGCATTAAATTATATTTAAAAAAATGCGTGCAAGATTGTTTCGCATTAAATTATTAAAATAAAACAAAAATAAATCACAAATAATTAAATTACCAATACACCAATTATTTACACATATAAAAATTAAAATAAAAACCATAATATTTCAGAAGGGGTGGTGGTTCGTGTGTGGTTGTGGTAAAGTTGAGTTTTTTTTTCAGTTAAAATCAAAAACGCCAAGTTAGAAACCCAAAACATAAATTAGAAGTTTTGAAATTAAAAGAAAAGAAAATAAATTAAAATTAAAATTATTGCTCATCATTAAAATTAAACATAAAATACAATTTTGTTTTCAAAGCAATTTATAACAAAAAGTTTTAAATTTAAATAAAAAAAGTTATTTTTTTTTATTTTAAATTTAAAAAGTGTTTAAGTAGGGGCAGGTGTGAGAGTGTAAAAGTGTATAAATGTGCGTGTGTAAGCATTTTCATAGTGTATTTAAATTGTTATACATACAGTTTTTGTTGTCGTTGTTTGTTTTAAACATTTAGTTTAACATTTAGTGTACAATTAGATGGAGATTATTTTTTTTTATTTTTTAAAAATTAGTTAAAAAGTTGATGTGTTATTTTTTTTGTTTAGAGTGTCGAATGGTTTTGTTAGAAGAGACAGAGACAAAGAAACCAAAAAGAAAAAAAAGAAGAAATAATTTTAAAATTTCACAGAGGACAGGGACATGAAAATGCAAATGGAGAAAATAAATCTAAAAAAATAACTAATTAAGTGTCTCAGTAAGAATGCATTCATTCATCATCATCATTTTAAAATAGAAACACAACATGTCCGATTAAGTACGGAATATCCGTCAAACGACAATCACTACTCTATTCATGACGCTTTCAGAGAAACGTGAATATATCTTACCGATGTGGATCCGCAATGGACCTCGGATTTGATCTTATGACAAACATTTAAAAAAAATAGCAAAATCAATGCAGCCGTTTTTAAGTGATGAGATTAGCAACAAAGGACATTTGATTTTTATACCCACCAAAAAAAAAATGGTGTCCTTAATTCTTTCAAAATCTTTGTCCATAGAGAAATTAAAGAATTTGAGATAACGCGTTATAAGGGAGGCGGGCGTTAATGTGGGCGTGAAACTTTAATTTAATCAAAAAGCAATTTTTACAAAATTTCCGAATCGTATTGTTTCTGGCTTATTCGCCTGAATCTGAGATTTTAAAAAATCGCTCGGCGTTAAATCGCATTATTTTGGTGGCCAGTTGACATCAAAATTTCTTTAGATAATTTGTTTTGGAAATCGTTGCTGAATAAGTGGACTTTTCCACATGCCATCCAGTTGAGGTCCCAAGAACTCCGTTATCATGTTCCTGTAACGAGTGCTGTTCACAGTCACTACAATTTCGTCCGCATTTTTAAAATGTAAGGCCCAATCACACCGGCTGACCAAAAGCCGTACTAGACATTTGCTCGTTGTTGGTGCATTTGTTTCTCATGGATTGCATGAGGATTTTCTGAGCCCCAAGTTTGTACATTCACGAAGCCTTCCAGATCGAAATGCGCTTCATCGGAGAAGATGAGTTTTTTTTTGAAAAATGGTCTGCTGGTTTGGTACGAATTTGTGAAATTTTAAATTGTTGAGAACGATACCAATTTGATGTCTTTCGGTTTTCATCGACACTATCTTTTACAGCAGCAATAGTTTAAATTTTTTGATAACTTTTCGAATGGTTGACACATTAGGCGCACTTTCTCGTCTCAAAATTCTTCGAAGTTTGCGAACGGTATCAGCATAACTGTCCATTTTTTTTTAATAACATTTTCCAACTATAACGCGTTGCTCTTTCGTAGAGTGCTTCATTTTTCATAATAGGAAGAAACAGCCACCATATTTCAGAGTTGCCACTTGCTCATTCTTACTGACACACCCTTTAGATCAACTAAAACAAGAGTGCTGTATTCGACAGTGCCGAATCCTGTATACTATTTAACAACATCGTGAAGGTTTGCAATTATCTATACTTATGTATATGTAAATGTATGTATATAAAAATGAAAAATGTTTGTATGTATGTAGTATGTTGGAACTTTGTGACTGAACAAATATTTTTTAAATATCATAGCGTGTAACTAATAACTTAGAAGTAATAATTTGTTCTATATATATTTTTTTAAATTTTTTCAGCCACGCCTACTTCCCACACAACGTAAATATTTATTATCGCATATCTGCCGATGTTTAAAAGCGAGCGAGATAAGTTCGTATGCGTGAATAGTTTAGCCACACAACTCATACAGCACAAATGTTGTTATTTGTTGTATCGGAAAAACGATGATGCTAAGAATTGCCACATTTTGTTTAAGTGACTTTGCGGTAAGTAGACATGATCATACAAAATTTTGATAAAAATTCCATACAACGTAAATATTTCTTATCGTGTGCCTGGGGGACGTGAACGAGTCTTTTTAAACTTTGGAACGAGTCTTTTTAAACTTTGTAGACTAATGGAAATGGGTGAATGACTGGTAAGAGATCGCTTTCTTACGGGTAAGAATCATCACAGAGGTAACATGTAACAAAATTACCTACGAGATAACTGCATCACCATAATATCAGAGTAGCGAAAATGAATTGAAGTAATTAGTGTAAAAAAATCGCCAAGGCATCGATCTTTATACGGACGTATTTAAGATTGAAGTCTGAACTGAAATGGGTTTATATGACGCAAGCCTAAACAGAGGTAAATATTTTAATAATTTTTGAATACAATCACTTTTGAGAATGCTTAACCCCTTTAGAGGTTCAAAAGAGAACGTAAAGCGTGGCGAAAGAAAGGAAACGTCAGAAATTATCAAAATACTTCTATCGTTACTATGGGATGATCCAAGTCTTGTAATATCTAGTAATAGTAATAGTAGTCTAACACTTAGGAGATTAACTAGTTTTATAACAGATCTCAGAGAGATGAGAATTCATCTAGCTCACATGGGACTGTCGGATGAAATGACATATAGAGGATGAGAAGAAGAGAATGAGACATTACCTTTGTCAATGTACTACGTTTAGGCGCATTAGTCGGCAGAACTTTATCGTAGACACTACGGCGAACTTTGAATTCCTTAGGAATTCGAATGTAAAACTCCTTATTAATTACATTAAAGGTGCTGGGTTTTTGACTTGAGATATTACCGGAATCGGGATAATGCTTTTACTAGTTAAATTACGTGCCTTTAGAGCGCATAAAATGACAGTGTGGCATACGTGCATACAGTCATGAGTTTGGGCTTTTAATGCCTTTCTTTTTCAACCTAACCTAAACTTTGATTACATCAATTCTCATAGGTGTGCATAGTCCAGCCAAAAAAATTAATTAATTTGAAGGCGTGACACTGCGATATAGAGAATTAGGAAACTGTATCAAAGTTACTTTGTTACTATTTTTCATGGTAAATCAAAAAAATAGTCTAAATTTGAAAAGTTACCATAGGTGGCGCTGTAGGTAATCAACGTAATGAAAAAATTATATTTGAAAATTCCAGATAAATTTTATGTGAACAGTGCTGAAATTTTTGTCATAAATTAATTTGCCTATGACCATGATGTAATCACATAAGGCGATAGCGCAGATGTACAGAATTTTTCGTCTCTCTTTTTTTGCATGGAGTTTGACAATTCTTAGGACTGAAATCTCTTTTTTTTATGGAGTTTGACAAACATTGGGACACAAAAAAATAATCAGCTGAGCTGCTACCGCTACCTGTATAAGTGTAAACTGGCTATAACTACTGGTCAAACCCAAATCATAGCGCCAAGCGTTCTTCTTCTTCCTGACAAAAATTCGTATGCCGATATAAAATATATAAAGAAAATCCAAATAGCGTGGCATCGAAGCTTTGTAATTAGAGAATCCGATTCGACAGATTGTTAGGTAATGAATTTTGCCGCAAAACAACAGTGCTTTTGTAATAGTTGAAAAGTAATGCCATTGTAGTAGCTATTTGCAGATCAATCTAGCATTTTTATTTATTTTAAGAGTTTAATTGCACATAATAATTTAACATTAATGGCCATGGCACAATGTTGATATTTTTATTGAAGTATGATATTTTAGTTCTACATAACGGTACGCTAGATGCTCTTTTTGGGTTTGGCTGTCAAATATTTTTGTTAAGAGGCCTAGTAACGCTAGCCACTTCTAACTAATAAAAAACTAAACTGCTCTGTGAAACATAAATAATTAGTTAGTAAATTAAAGGTGCATTGATTCAACTAATGAACATAATATGAAATGTGGAAATGGATGAATGCTAATGATGGTGGTGATGATGGGAACTACGGTAATTACCAAGTGAATTGCTTTTAGACAAAACAGCACGATCGACAGATAATGAACGTGAATCACCATTAAGTGTTCCTGTAGGGCTTGAAAGATTATTATTTTGTTGTGACGCCAAAGCGCCACGGTCGGCTGAATGAGTGCGTGTCTTAGAGCGACTTAAACGTTTTTTCAGTGTACCAAAGAAATTACGTTTTTTACTGCGGCCACGATCATCGAGTTCACCAGTGGCAGCATTCAAGTCCTCCGATTCATTTATATTGTAGTTTTTGTCGGGCGACATGCCATTACGAGGTAGACTGCCATTCTTGGGGAGGCTGTTGTTTGCATAGGAGGCAGAGGAATTATTGTGGCCATTGGAGAAGCCGGCAGAGACATCATTGGCATAACTATTATGACCATTGGGTGAGGAGGCAGCATTCGGTTGGCCAAACTGTTTTGAGGAAAGTATCAAAATTAGATATAATATTCACCTATTTTATTTAAATATAGATTTTAGTATCGTTTGTTTTTTAATATAAAACATGCAATTTTAGTTTGAAAAAAAAATAAAGTAACGAAGCATTTTGTTTACTTACCTCCGAGGTAGATTCACCCAAAGCACTATCGTTACCTGTGTTGTCTAGTAACGGTGTTTCGTTATTTAGACTCTCGTTTTTCGGATACGAATCAGTTGGACTCGCTGTTATATCTGTAGTCACTGATGTATCCGACACTATTTGTTCTAAATCTTTACTATTTGGCTGTACGCTTAAAGCATCTTGCTGTGCGCTTTTTAATTCGGCATTCTCAAAAGCTTTTGTTACGGCGGCATCTAATTCATCTTGAGATTCTTTAACTTCGATTTGACCATTTTTATTTACTTCCACCTGTTATTTTCGAACAGGCATTCAAGGTATTCATTGTGAAGCAAATAATATTTGGTTTTATCAGGGCAGGGTTAATAAAGCGCAAAAATAAAAATTTGTAAAAAAAATTGTTTTTTTGTTTTTTTTTTTTACAAAGAAATAAATTAAAAAAGTTTTTGTTAGTTTTTTATAAAACTTTCAACTAATACATAGTTATTTACAAAGTTTTTTTTAGAAGAAAATTTTGATGACTTTTATATGAAATGTGTGATTAGGCAGCTTTTAATAAAAAAAAAATCAACTTAAACTCAAAAAGAACTCAAAACGAAATTTTATTCTAAATTAATGTTATTGAAACATGTTTTAGATGTTTTATTTTTTGCGAAATAGTTACCTTAAATGCATTTGGATTTGTTGAATTCTGCTTGGATTTGTGCAATTGAACGATTGAAGTATAAAGGAGACAAGAAATCGTAATGATTTTGAATTGAACGAATTGAAAATGGTATGTGGTTCAAACGAGTCATGTAAAGATATAAACCAATTGAAAAAAATAAAAAATTCATAATTAAAGTGCAAAAATTTTGCTGATGAAAAACTGAATTGTGCAAGAGCTTTTTTAATGAGCAGAGAAATTTTGAGGACTTTGAAAGCTTTGGTACGTAATTTTTGGCAGCAATTTAAGAAATTAGCTTTTTGTTTTCAATCATATTTTTTTTATTTTATTTTTTAATTAAATATTTTTTCCTTCCTTTGAAAAAATTTTTTCTTAAAAAATCTGTTAAATCGTGTTTGTATTTTTAATTTTTGACTGAGTTGTATGATATTCACTCAAGGCATATTTATTCATCAGGTAATTGCAGTTCGGAGAGAATTTTTTGTTTATATTTTTTATATATGAAGTTTGACATTTGAAATTAATTAGAAAAGAGAGAAAATCGTTTTTTATTTATGTATTATGACAGCTGAAACAAAAAATAAGTAATAAAAAAATAATCAGCTGACGAATCAAGAGTACCTGATGAATAAATATGCCTTGATATTCACTAAAGCTTTCAAAAAGTTTTCTCAAAATTTCATTGATATTCTCAATAAGAAAAATTTCCCAAAATATTCAATAGGTTAAGCAATTTTGTTGGTGATGACCAACTTACCCTCTGAACACTGTGTATAATCAGAGTACTTTTACTGGGCTGGCCGTTACTGTTCAAGGCACCATCCTGTAAGGCACGCACAGCAGCATCAGCTAAATTTGAGCCATTCTTCATGTGTTCATTAATGGCCGGTGTACTTATGTGCAGAGCTTCTTTAAGTTTATACGGCCTAGGACCGGCAGGTATTTCGGCGCCCTCAATAAACACAAAATCAACGGTTAAGGAACCAAAAACTGGTTGTGTTTCATAGGGACGTGGTTGCAGTGTAAGGACTTGAGTCGAGGCAGGACCCACAGCCAATTCATCAATGCCTACCAAACCTAGACCCAAAAACTTGGCAGGATCCGAATGATCTGCGGGGCGATCATAAACTTCAAAGAGGATTTCAGCAGATTGAGGAGCCATGTCGCTGAAATAAAATAATGTTAGAATTTTTTATAGAATGTAGAGGAAGCCAACAATTAACTTACAATAAGAAATGTTCATCCCAATAGGGATTGTTGCCCTGTCTGGCTCCAGTTTGATTCTTCTGGGCTGGCTCATCCATTTCTACCACTACATAGGGATCCTTGGCCTCTTGAAGGCCTTCACCCTTAACAACTTTCACCAATAAACGTCGGCCCGAGATCATGGGCTGTATATTGCCACCCTGCTGCATGCTTAGATCTGATTGATTCTGGGGAAATGTATAGTGTTCATGAAATGTAAAGATTTTTTATACAGTCAAAATGAATAGATAGTTTTCTTCTCTTAAGATTAAACCTAAAAATAAGCCTTTGATTTGTGAATGCAAGTTGAAATTTTTATTTAAAATTTCTCTAATTTATCTACAAACATTATTTTTCGTTAATTTCATTTCATGTAAGTTAAGCGCTAGTGTTTATGAATTTATATTGAATTGAATTTTAGTAATTGTAATAATATTGAAAAGGTCCCTGTAAAGGAAGAAAAAAGAAAATAAAACGAAACCATTTTAAACCAATTTAGATACAACACATATTCCACAAATCGGTTAAAAGGACAAGTGAGAGTTATTTATCAAAGGCGTATTTTCGAGTTTAATGTAGTTTTAATGAGAAACTGTAAACGGTTGGAGCATGGTTAAGGGTAAAGAACACAGAGAATAAAAAGGATTTTTTAACACAAAAGGAACTTTAACTGTAAAAGGATTTACAAATATCTATGTAATTCTATGACATCGGTATATTAGGGCATACACAGAAATGTAAAAGTATTGAAAAATAATAAAATGTATGACATGTCATGTGGTTGTCAAAGACCAAGTAAGATTTATGTCAAAAAAACACACAATTATAGTTAATTGTGTGCATTTGTATTTATGAAAGAAATTCTCTTCCCAATGTTCTTACGCTCACCGCCATAGTATCATATGGAATAGGATATATTACAGGCAAATCCATGGGCTCAATATCGGCACGAGGACAAGTGGTGTAAATAGAGAAATCCACTGGATAAACAGTATCACGCAAAGCTCTAGCTAAGATATCAGAAACTTGGGCCTGGAGTTGTTGTTCATCCTGATCCATAGGCTTAATAGCACCCACACTGTTCATGGCAATGCGAATCTAAAAATATTCGAAAGAGCATTCATTATCACTGAGTGATTTAAGTTTGTTTGTGACTACTTACATCGGGAAAACCTTCAACTCTCATATCACCTTTCAATGTATTGTAGTTCATGGCATTTGCTATACGAGCACGGAATCTCGATACAGTCACCTTATAGTGGGAAGTCTCAACTTTGCCCGATTTTTGTCGAAAAGTTTTAACTTGCAAAACCGGCATGGCATCACAGTCGAAGGTAATGAGCTAGGAAAAAAATAACGATTAAAGTAACTTAACATATGTAAATGGAAAATACAGATCTTACCATATCAGCTGGATTAGCTTCATCGGCATTACAGAATATGTTGCTTAAGCCGGGTGGCGGACTGTCGGGCAACACACGAACAATTTCGACGGCGAGACCCTAAAAAAATATAGACAGAAAATCATTTTTAAGCAAAATTTAAATTGTGTGAACTAGATATTTATACAGAAAGTGTTCAATATTAAACGTTAAAAAGTTGGATATTAGAGCAACAAATATAAAATGAAGTAAAATTGTCCTTCTACAACTCAAAAAGGATAATTAGTCAGAAAATTTAAATTCATAATTCATTCATATTTAAATTCATAAAATAATTTTTTCTGCTATAACTCTATAAGGAAAATCAAATAAGAAAAAAGAAAAAAGAAGAACCACTTTTTTTAGTACTTAAGTACTTCCAAAGTACTTAAGGGTTTCCAAAGTGGAATAATTTTTAGTAAAGTTTGACAGTATTAGTAAGAAAATATTAAGAATATTGGGAACTGACTAGAAAATAAAAAAAAAATCATCTCAGCGGTGTTGAATGGCAATTCTGTTCCCACACAAATGCTGAAATAGTATTACGTGTGCGTCGATTGGTTTTTTTAAACATTTTTAGTTCAAAATATGGTGACATTGTTGATAAACTTAGTGATAAGAGTGATTTAAATGAAAAGTATTTAAAACTATCTTATGCACATAGAATCCATCATAACTTATCCGTCGCTATTTTTAACTGACAGCTAAGTTAAAATATGTATTTCTAAGTTATGAGCAAATAAACACAAATGCCTCTGTTTTTATCTATAAAAATTAGAATCATTAGGCCCCATGATAATTTATAGACAAGCTCGTTACTATTTATAGATATGATACGCCTCTAGGGCCATATGCAAAAAAATTACACAAATTGGTCACAAATCAGTCAAGTTATGGACAAAATTTGACAAATGTTGACGGAAGTGAAGACAAGGGTTCCCCAAAATTTAAGCTACAGGGGATCATGGTGAAATCCCCATGGTTTTCAGTGGGTGGGTAAAAGCTGTTGGCATAACATCCACCAACCCCCAAAAGGTGTGTAGAAAGGGACACCACAGCAAGTGTATGGCATCATCAGGTATTGTAGTTTTGGTGTATTTCGCGTTAAGTCCATATTCGGGTCCCTTTTCTTTACTCTTGTTCAATTAAATATAGCTGGTATTATTTTTTTTGGGTATGCCGCGTGCCAACAGCCAGAACGCCGGCAAGAACCACGCCAAGACGACGAGCTCTAGCCGGAGCAAAACGCCAGATTGCCAGCGCCGCCGACAATCTGGCCAAACTATTATTTTAAGGTTGTGTTATCAACCAAACCGCACATAGGCACTCTACAAAAAATCAAGTTTCTTAAGCTTATAAAAAATATTGAGACACGCTAGGTACACGAAATTCCAAGTTGTGGCCTCGTAAATTCTTAGTAAGAAACATCAACAAATCGGTTCAAAACTAACTGAGATATAAGCACCAAAATACAATTGGTTTGGTGTTTTTCCTATAATTTACAAAATTAAGTCGTTTCTTAAAGAGGATCAATATGAATATCAAGTAAAAGGGCTTAATCAGACAAATATAATACACTATAAAAAATGTTAAAAGCCACAATAACCGCCATTACAAAATGGCGTACAAAAAATGTAAATCACGTAAAGTAATTCCTTTCAAAGCCCACAATATTGGTTTCAAATGAAAGGGCTTGCCAAGTAGAATACAGTTAACAATGCAAAAGTGTAAAATCCAAGGTGGCGTCCATAACAAAATGGCTGAAATTTTTTTTCTTAACCCCATCAATATGGGTATCGAATAAAAGAGCTTGAGTAGTATGGTACAGTAGTATAACACAGTTAACTATGTAAATATTCAAAATCAAAGATGGCGTCGGAAAAAATAAAAGACAAATATTAGGTTAGATTGAAAAAGATGATCATTAAAAGTCCTTGACAGTTATACAAGTATGCCCAATTGGCATGCTGTGCGCTGTAAAGGAATGAAATTCCCCTAATAAAAAATCATAATCTCAATTTCGTTAATATGTCGACTAGATCAAGAACCCAGTTTTTCAACGTAATACCTAAGAGAATCCAGTTTGTTCCTGTCCACATTGAAGTTCTAGTGTCTAATATGCCTAGATGCAAGACATTGACAAAGGTAAAGTTCCAAGGTCTCATTTTTTTCCTCGCAAGCTATACATGTCATTTCATCCAATAGTCCCATGCTAGC
Organism: Phyto melanocephala; assembly: GCA_941918925.1. Classification (NCBI taxonomy): domain Eukaryota; kingdom Metazoa; phylum Arthropoda; class Insecta; order Diptera; family Rhinophoridae; genus Phyto; species Phyto melanocephala. The sequence continues at coordinate 31,062,167 of OW799237.1, read as the reverse complement.
TAGATGAGTTCTCATCTCCGTGTGACCTGTTATTAATCTTCTAAGTGTTGGTGTACTAAGTTTCAGAATCTTCTTCAACTTATCAAGACTTGGATGACTTTATCGACAGCAGTATTTTGCCATATTCTGAGGTGTTCCTCCATTACCCAAACTTTATGTTTATTTTTGAACCTCTGAAAGGGTTTAGCATTCCATTTGGCCCATATTTTGTTCCACACTTAATTGAACCATACAAATATTATAATTATAAATACAAATTATAATAATTTCCTAAATAATTTGTGTTTTATTTAAAATCAACATCGGCCCTTAGAATTCAACCAGCCTTTATAACTTCGATATACTAGTAAAATGTTTTCGTAAATTTAGTCTTTCAATAAAAAAGGGCGTTAAAGTAGGCGTGTCAATAAAGTTTCTGTTAATAAATACAACTTAGATATTTCAATATAGTCCTTTATTTTTCCAAAAACTTTGTCAATAGAGAAATTACATGAATTTAAGATAAACCGTTATATTGAAGGTAGGCGTTCAAGTGGGCGTGTCACATAAATTTTTTGGCATACTAATTACTAATTACATTGATTAGAAAGATATATGTAGCAAATTTCATCATCATACCTCTAATATTATCGGTTTTATGAGCATTTAAATTGCATTAACAGTAGATAACATGAAAAGTGGGCGTAATAGTAGGCGTGTCGATGTTGTTTCTACTAATGAATGCAACTTAGGTGTTTCAATATAGTCCTTTATTATTCCAAAATCTTTATTCATTGAGAAATTATATGAATTTAAGTTAAAACGTTATATGGGAGGTGGGCGTAAAAGTGGGCGTGTCACTTTAATTTTCTGGCATAGTAATGACATTGACGAGCAGGATATACGTAGCAAATTTTATCATCATACCTCTAATTTTGTCGGTTTTATGGGCCTTTAAATTTCCGTAACGTTAGATAACGTGAGAAGTGGGCGTTATAGTAGGCGTGTCAAAGTTATTTCTGCTAATCAATACAACTTAGATATTTCAATAGAGAAATTATATGAATTTTAGGTAAAACGTTTTATGTGGGTTGGCGTAAAAGTGGGCGTGTCACATTGATTTTACGTTACAACAAAGCCTCTAACTAAAAAGCAAAGGGTGCAAAATTTCAGAATCGTACATCTAATTTTGTCCGTTTTATTAATTTTTAAATTTTAAATATACTGAAAAATACACTGCGCGGTATAAATTTTCGTACATTTTGCTCTATAACTCCTTTCCTAATGGATAGATTTAAGAAATTTTTGGGGAGAAATATTTTGACTCGAGAAATATATATTTGAAATATCATGACTGTACGTTAATGCGTTTGGACACAATTGCATTTTATTCGATGTTTGAAGGACACGGCTTTTTCGACCTACTCTTGCATTACGAGCTATAACTCTCTTCCTAATATTCCGATTTAGCCCATTTTCAATACCCCCACCGTTTCTTTGGTGGCGGGTATAAAAAGGTTCCATTTTGGATAATTTACCGACTTCTTCGTTTCCAAATATGGCATGATGGCTTGGTATCTACATATATTATCTCTTCAACTTTTTTGTTGTTTATTAGGGTCTTGATAACTGATTGGTAAAGATACGAATCGGAGCATCGTTATCAGTCTCCTTTGTGGTCATTATACTTATGTACAGTGAAGGGTACTATCAAATCCTATTTGTGGGACACTTAAGTACTGATTTTGAAACAATACAAAATTTACACTTTTTAAGTTTTGACTTAAAAAACATAAATGTTAAATTTTGAGCCGTGACTTTAAGGCAGATCCATAAGGTATATGCACCGCGGCAACAAACATAACAATTAAAAAACACATGTATTTTGTTTTTGTATGTATGCCGGCATATGTCATACAATTTTTTTATTTTCTTTTTCAATTTAAATAATTTTTAAAAAATTTTATAGCGAAAACTTTGTATTAATGGTTTTGTATTTTTTAAAGCGTTTTAAACCAACTGAAACTGCGAATTTTTTATTGTATAATAAAATTAAAAAAATTAAGTTTGACAAATGCAGGCTGACTTTTAAAAAAAGTGTGTAACGCTCAAGGCGAATTCATACAGGTGAAATTATCAGCACATGATGATGGGAAAACACAATGTCTAAATTTGTTGAATTTTCCTTGATTCCATTAATGCAGGAATGGAAAATTAGATTTTGGATTCCGAATTAAACATTTAACATTTTATGATAATAAATTTACCACATTTATGTATATTTGTTGTTCATGCACCATTTATAATATGCTTCACAAACACATATCCTTCTTTTAATAAAATTTTATTGAATTAAACACATAAAACAACTTTTCCATCCCTGTTATAAGAAGTGGCCTTGACAAAAATAATCTCTTCAAAAGTTTTGTTGTATCAATTCGCCGTTGCATATACATACCTGTATGAATATGCCTTGGCAACGCTTATAAAATGTTAATAAAAAAAGAAAGAGTCAGACGATTGAATACGAGTATCTTATGGATATGCCTTGAGTGACTTCTTGAAAGATTCTTTAACAAGTAAGTTTGCTGTACATTTTAACTCGTTTTATTGCTGTCTTTTTTACAACATTTTCTTGATACATTCTCTATTAATTAATAATGAATTTTCCATTCCATTTTCCATTGACAATTTTTATTACGAAATTCCCGTTTTATGTATTTTTATAGAGTCTATAAAAATTTCTCTAAAAAGTAATAGGTCGGCTGTGCAACACAAACTTTTTACAGTTGATTTTTTCCCTAAACGTGGAATGTTTAAAAACAAGTAAAAAAAATATTAAAAAAATGCCATAAAAATCAACACCAAATTTTAACACACACTCAATGGATCACCAATTTTTATGCACTTTTATTTCAATACTAAGGTCAAGGTTTTCAATTTATAAGATAAAAAAAATTTGTTTTTATTGTTTTTTTGGTGTTTTGTTGTTATATTTACGGACAAACAGACAAACTCAAGTAAAAGCATGAATTGTAAGTAGCCATTGCTGATGATAAAATAAAAAAGTGTTTTATTAAGTTTCAAACAGACTGAGTCTACTCAAGCTTACGTAATTTTGTTAAGATTATTCCAAAAATAAATATGTAAGTTGTAGTTGAAAGTGTGAATCAGTATGTTTTATTTTATTATTTGTTTGAAACATCAACAATGTATGATTAAGCGAACGAGTTCATGTGTTAGAAAACTGGTACGTGATTTAAGCTTTAAATAAATAATTTTGGATTTAAGCAAAAATTATTACAAACTTATAGTGCAAACCGGTATAATTAGTTCACAAAACCGCAACTTCATACTGCAGAGAAATTTAAATAATTATAAAAAATATAAAAAAAAATTAGAAACATTTATACCCTCCACCATCTTCAATGATTATAGAGGATGTGTAAGTTTGTTATTGCATGTGTTACACCAATAAATCTTATATATTAATAGGCAGGTCAATATTTTGTTACGCAGCTTATGCGCACAATTTACAACTAATTTTAACAAAAAGTATACAAATTGAAAGGAGTTTGTATGCACAATCTTTTTGAAATTGGTTCTGTATTAGGAGTTATATGCGTTTAAAGTAGCTACTCACACATTACCACATGTTTATTGTTTACATTAAGCTCAAGATGTCGCTAAAGCAATTAGCAATTTGCAAGTTGCATTATGTCTCAAGTTATTAATAAAATGGCACATACATAGTTGTTGAACAATGTTTTTATTTAACATGACAGAATAGCTAGGAAAATTTAGTTTTCCGATACTAGCTGAGTGGAATGCTTTAAATCATTTTCAAAAAATCTAGGTAAATTTTACGTTGTCAGTTATTGCCTTCTAAATAACGGGAGATTTTCTTTTGAGGTATTTAAGTTTAAGTTGCTCCATTTTTGTAGTAGTTACTGTTTTCTGTGAGGTTTAAATTGTTATTCCATCACAATTGACTGAAACCTGAGCAACGCATTAAAATTTTGCAAATTTTCTACCAAAAAATTTGGTTCAGTTTGAGAAAATTTTATTCAGTGCTAAAGTCCTTTTGAGTTAAATAAAAAAGGGCGTTCTGCTTTGATTGAAACAAATAGTAGTCAGAAGTCAGAAGAAACCACTGTTTTCTAAATAGTTTCTGACCGGTCTTGCAACATGTGGCCAAGCGATGACATGATGAAAGATTGTGGCCTCGTATTTGATCGAATATTCTGGTCATTTTTCGTTGACTGCTCAAACAAAAAAATTGTGTTCGCTACAGAACACTTGTGATCGTCTGACCCAAAATTCTTGCTTTTGAATGAATCTAGGAACGTAGGAAAGTGACTTGTTGTGTGACTCCCAATGATAAATCAAGTTCTTCTTGTGTTTAAAGCAGTTTAAACTAAATTTTTTTGTTTTGAATTTTAAATGAAAATTTGTATTTGTTGTTCCTTCCCTTTTTACTAATATTAAGCAATCCCAGTCCTGAACTGTTTAATCACTGTGAATTGCTTTATTGTTTTTTAACGATACTTTGCTTTAACGATTTTTTCTTTTTTCCGAAAAATTTCAACGAAAAGTTACTAAGGCGGTCGGGTGATTTACGCTTCTTGAGTTTAGTTTTTTTTACGATCCCTCAGAGAAACAAGAAGGCTTACTTTAGGCTAACTTCGTGATCATTAAGAAATCGTGAGCAATATCCCGATCCATACCTTTTGAATTTTTTTGAATTTATTATAATAAAATTATAATTAATGTAAGTACTAATGACGAAAAGGTTTGTGGTTTTATTTAAATTAAGTTGAGCAGGTACCCACCTTGCCCTCACTTTTTTAATTATAGCTTAGATCCCCTAAGTTTGAAAATTCTGAAGAATATAAGTTCTCTTTGAATCCCATACAATCGTAAACTAGCTGGTGCTTATCAAGCCCGTCGTTCTATTTGTAATTCCCTTTAATTACAAATTTTCAACGCTTTTAATTAAGTTTTTTTTTAAATATTAATTTGCATAGTTTAAATGCTAAAATTAAACATCTTGCATTTGACAACAATCTTTATCGAGTAATTTTTCCAATTCTTCAACTTCAAACTTTTTCGGCTGACCAGTCCTCTCCTTGCCTTCTGTGTTAAAAGCATCACTTTTGAATCGCGCAAACCATTTTTTGAGTTGGTGCATGTTGACCGTAAGCTTCTACTAAAAATTGATAACTTTTGGCGCGCCGTTTTGTTTAAATATAAGAAGGTTGTCAGACTCCCGCCAAACAACTTTTTTATCCACAAAATTCGACACTATTATAGCGATGGAAAAAAATTTGTGTTTACACTTTTGGCGTCTATCGAATTCTAAATTATAAAAGCAGATGTTTTCCCTCCAAAATAACATATTTGTTATTCTTGTCCAAATCGACTTTATTAACTTGTATCAATACTTTGTATCGTTGTGTTACTGCCCATTTGCTTTTAGCCACTGAATTGTATTGTCACAAGACCTTTTTGTGTCAAAAGGTTATCAAATAAAAATATGTTCACCAGATGTAGTTAAGAAAGAATATTGTATTTGTATTAACGGCCCACTTTTCTTACAGTTAAATAGTATTTTTACAAAAACTCAATGTATTCGCAAAGTTTTATACGAATCGGTTGAATAGGGTTAGTTTCATGACAATATTTTCTTGGTAAGAACGTGGCGAAGCCTGTTTTTTAAAAAATGTATTTATATTGTCTATTGTTAGGGGAATTTTCTTCCTGTAGAGCGCACAACATGCCAATTAGGCATACGCGTATACTCGTCATGGGTTTGGGCTCTTATTGCCTCCCATTTTCAATCTAACCTATTTTTATTGTAACTAAAATTCTATACGTGTTAAAAGTTTTATAAGAATGTGTTTGATAGAAGTAGTTTAAAATTAATATTTACTTTGTATGGGCGTGATACTGCCCACTTTTGCAATCATTATTTTGTAGTTTCATGGAAGCTCTATTTGTATGCAAAGTTTAAATTTATATTTGATTGGGATTAGCGAGCTCATTTATTTCAGTTATTTTGACGCAAAGTCATTTGACCATGACCGCACAACTCGAATTAACAAATCAAAAGGCATGAGTAAGTGGAATGACCGCCTATAGTCCCAGCTGTTGAGCATATTTTGACTTTTCTTTTTCCCTAAATTTTCTCGTAGAAATTACGAACTAAACTGTGGTCGGCATTTGAACAAAACACGATTCATTTTTATACACATACATATATAGAAAAAAAATATTTGGCATTTGATAAGGGTATTGAAGATTCGACATGACTGAATAGTGCGCTTTTACTTGTTTTTTCTTATCAACATTCGAGATTTTATTTAAATTATGTACGTGAAAAAAATAAAAAAGTCTAAAGTAACCAACCGCTCGATACACGTTTATAGAATAAATTATATTTATTTTCTTTAAATAGAAAAAAAAATAGTGTAGTTTTGCGGTGTGTTGCGGCACAAATAATTTATTATTGAGTTGAACACTTTAAACAAATTGCTAAGTACATGCGGTCAATATATTAAATACAAATTAAATATGTGCTGACCTAGATTTTGATTTTATTTTTTATTATTCTGAATATTCAAATTAATTTCTCAATACGACTATCAAATAAATATTATTGCTGTCACAATAGGTTATGTTTATAAATATATATACAAAAACTGGATAATTTCAGTTCTATTATTTTGTTTTTAAATACGATTTATAAAGTTTTTAAATTTAGTTAAAGCATTTGAGATTGCACTTATTCTGCGCGAACTATTGAGAGAACTTTTGAGAACATAAGCAGATTCCTGATTTCGATTGCTTACTGACTAGGTATCTACGAAAGTAGTCGTGGGACGGAAATAAGGCATTAAATTAGGTGCAAATATACTTCTGGCTTTCTTCGGGAAACATGTTGATGATTGTTTTGGTATAAAATTTTTGAGAAGCTCTGAGTGGTGAGCTCAGGTTTATGCATATAGCTTTGTTTCTGACAAACAGATTTGGATATATTTTTGGCAGAATCACAAAATATTAATTTTTTTAGTAAAGCCAACATATAACAACTAAAAAAAACTAAATTGTATTTATATTTGTGCTTCTTGCAAGTCTCGTTGGATCGGCATAACGAAACATAGGATTTTGACTGATTTAGGTTGGGCCTACGCCTATGCTAGTTCTGTCGGTGGAAGCTTCTCCACAGGTGGAAGCTTCCCCTTATTAAACCACAAGACTAATTTATCCTAAATTCGAATAGATCAAAAGCCAAGTTTTTCCTATTTAATTCTTTACAGATTTAAAGTCCGAAGCCCTAAGGCATTCCAAGATCGAAGTAGTGTCAGAGTTAAAGTTATACGCGAAAACACACTGTATTAACAAAGGCAATGTTCCAATGTTTTGTCTTCTTCTATTATCTGATGCTGAATGTGATAAGTTTTAAACTTTGTATCATCTGTAACTCTACTAGTTACTCTTCTGAGTGTTGACCTCTTTCTTTAAACTTCCGAAATGACTAAGGTTTTTCCAATGCAATGATATTAAGAAATGATTCCATTTTAGATAATTTGCTTGCGACTTCTTCATTTGCAATTATTCTATGATGACTTGGGGAAAAACTGCAGCATTCGAATGCAATCGAATATACGAATTTCTATAAGAACCAAGAGCTCAGAAAAATCCAACGTTCGAGTAAAATGTTTTATCCATATTATCTCTACTTCCTTACGAGTTTGTTTAATTCTTGTAAAGGGTGTCTAAATTTTAAGTATCAATGGTCGATGGAAATCGCTACAGAAAGATTATCTTAAGCTTTTTGTTTAGGAAAATTGAAGATTTAGACGTAGAGAATATCAAAAGGATGGAGCCATCGGCCACACATCAAGAAAAACAATGGATCGTTGGAACGCAAAGTTCAAAAATCGCATTATATCTAGTAGAGGACAAGTAAAATGGCCACCAAGATCATGCTATTAAACCCTTTAGGGATTTTGAAATCGAAAGTGCACATATATAACCCCACAAAGTTTAAGAGATTGAGAACAACATTATCGAGCATATATCAATCATTGGAAGCCTGCAAGCCAGGGGATGTTACTATTATTACTATTTGTAATACATTGAAACAAAAACAATTTTAATATCTCAAAAAAAACATTTTCGAATTGTTGTTTCATTATTCATTATCTTCAACCATAACTGTCATAACATCAGTCTGAAAAACTGTACTGTAATCAGGTTTCTGTTTATATCATAGAAATTAAATCCAGTACAATTTCGCCAGTTTTCGGTCTGTCTTAATCTATTCTCTCTCCTATACTATAAAAATGTAATGCAGTTAGTGTTTTCCCATCTTGTTGGGACTTTGTCACATTTTGCATGCGTAATTATCAATTATTTGGTTGTATGTTCCTTAACCATTCATCTAGTAGCAGCAGCTAAGGCTGTTTCACACTTTTTAATTGATGAAAATATTATCTTATAACTCATAGGTTCATTTGTATGAAAGATAAATACCATTTAATTGAGACCCTATGCTCCTTATAGGAACAACGCAATAGAGCTGACAAGTGTCTGCCATGTGAAAAACAAAAAAAAATCTTTCATTGACATAGAGTCTATTAAAAACAAACTGTGATATAAGTCGTCACATATGGTCACACATATGTTTGTATGTATGAGTTTATACATTTAATGAACATCTAATGAACACATAATGTAAATCAAAACCAGTAGATGATTTGTAAAAAAAACAATCTATTGATACATGCCAGTTACTAATATGGAAAATTTAATCAAGCATAACGTGCAAAATTGTTGTCTAGATGTACAATGCCATGGACCAAAAACTTAAATTATTGTTAAGTAACGGCGAAGTTATCAGTAAGGCTATTAACTAAAGAGGAGTAAATAACATTTAAGGAATAGAAAGCTATATCTCTGGAAAACCTTTTATAGAAGTTAAGAAAAGACATGAATATTTTGTATGATACATACATACACACACATGTATTTATTTACATACATACTGTGAGTAGCCCAATTGCTAAATATTTACTAGAATTTTTGTTTGTTGTTGTTTCAACAAAAACAAAATATAAATGATTGAATTGTTTGTTAGAAAAACAAATTCCAAAATAACAAAATGCATGCATTGTTATATTAAAAAATATTCTGTTACAAATTATGTAAAAGATATGAGATTTACTGCATACATAATATACGAGTATGTATGCATACATTAGCTACAGCTGAAATGATTAAGAAAACACACTCTATGACATCATGCTGAAGAGAATATTTTAAAATTTATACCAGTTTTAGGTATAACAAACAGGTGATGTCACCATTAGCAAGACATCATCAAAGGAGTTGTTTTTAACTTGACACATTTTTTATATGTCAATTTAAAACTTGTTAAAATGTTAAGTGCAGCATTGCCCCCAATATACGGAGTAAGACAAAATGGCGACAGTTTTAGTGTTTTGTGTGAATAAATTCTAAAGATTGCATACGAAGAAATTAGTTTTTTAAGAAAATAATAATTTCAATTGAAAAATTACAATTAAAAGAAATTGTTTTTAATAAACTTCTTTTTACTTTTTATTTTGAATTTTTCCAAATCTAAGAGGCCAGTTAGACATTATCATATGAAATAACTACATAAAGGAAATTATTTAATTTTCAAATCTAACTTAAATCATTTTTAACTTCTTTAAAGTGTCAATATACTTACAACAACAAATAAAATAAAAACCTGTTAAAATTAAAATGAATTTAAGACTTACCTCTTCTTCGTTTTTATGTAACGTATCGTTAAGTGCTATAACCCATGACATTAATAATTCGTTAACAATCACCAAATCACTATAAAGCCAACGGAAAACTTGACTAGTCCAAGTGACGGAAGTCTATAGAAACAATAAAGATTAAACAATATAATACAATAGAAAAGGAAGAAAAAAAACTTTTAGAAAATGTTAAACATAAAATAAAAAAAATTAACATAAAATAACAATTTTAATAAATTGTTTAAAAAAATTATAAAATGTTACTAGTCTCACCGTTTCTGGTCCAACAACATTTGATGGCGGTGGCACATAACGTTTTTTACGATTCTCCGGTCCAGTCGATCCCTGCCTCACCATACGTCTACGTATGCCTGGTCCACCCATAGCAGCTCCGCCTACCGGCGGTCTACCACGACCACTACCGCCTCCCGGTTTCGTTAGCAGATCTTTAATCTCACTCTTACTTGCCAGAATTTCACGTGGCTCTGATAGACGTTTTTCGGTTTTAATGCCACCAGCTGCGGGTGCAACACTGCTCTGTCGACTGTTGCTGGCACTGGCGGGTTTTTCTTTCAACACATATTTTTGGTATAAAAATTTACACAGCCATACTAAGAATAGAGCCAATACGGCCCATATAAATATAAACATTGCTAATGAATCCATTGTTATATCACCGAGACCTTCAAATGTACAAATATAATCATCGATTTGATCTGCTAAATCCATAATATTTTAAAACGTTGTAGTTTTAAAAATATTGCGCCATTGGCATCATTGCTAAAACACAGAGAGAGTGAGATAAAGAGGGAGAACATTAATAAAACTGAAATTAAATTTTAAAGGAGTTTATGGTTCAGTTACAAGGTATATTTAATCGTCAGGTAATCGCAGTTTGGAGAATTTTTTTGTTTCAATTTTTTTATGTATGAAGTTTGGCATTTGAAATAAACGAGAGAAGAGAGATAAATGTTTTTTATCTGTGGCCTTTAAAATAAGTGAAAAAAAAAATCAGCTGACGAATCAAGACTACCTGATAAATAAATTTGCCTTGGTTCAGTTAGTAGATTTGTATTGTTTTACTTTACAGCTCTCAGTATCGTTAAAATGTGTGTGTTAGTTATCCAATCAATAACTTTCTCTCCTTAAAAGTTTATTTTCTGTAGATTCCTACCTCACGATACAAATCTACTAACGGAACCAATAAATATTTTTTTATAACTAGAGAATTTGTTTTAAAATTTCTTTAAACAAATTTGAATAATTTGTTTACAATTTGGACTACAAATGGAATTTGTTTAAAAATGGACTAGATATTTGTAGAAATATATCTCACACATAACTATTATATTAAAGTCTATTAGTTATTAAAGGCCATGACTGACTATCAGATTTAGTCGTTCGATATGTCAAAAATTGTATGTGTGTTCAGAAAGTGTGATAGTGTGGACAAAAAGTGCACATGTGTGACAGATTTTTTGACAAGTGTGTCCGATTTGATAATCTTTTGGAAATTTTCATAAAATAATAGTTTCTGTGCGATCAGAGTTGCTTTTTCTGAGCAAGTATGACAGTGTGGCATCCAATAACACATTTTGTTGCGATTTTTTTATGTAGGACAGAAAACTATCAGATTTTTATTTGACATAATCGCACGACTTTGTAGGATAGTCAGTCATGGCCTTAAGCAACTACGAAGATTTTTTTAAGTTCGAGTACTGCCTTTATATTTTGGGATCAATACAGGTAATCCAAAATACGTATGAACTAGAGTGATCGAATAGTTATTATTCGACCGGTTGTAACCGGGTTCTTCCGTTTTGTCAAAGCCGTATATTTAAAAAGCCTATTTTTCGAATATCGAATAAGCCGGTTATTTTTAACAAATAAGCCGGTTATAGTTATGAGCTGAAGAGTGCATACTATTAAACATATTGAACAACAAAATGGCCTACAAAAGTCAATCACAAAATACACATTTTGGAGCATTTGTTTTGTTTAGATAAGTGTCATAAGTGATCTGAAAGGCTTAAAAGATTGCTTAGTGCTTTATATTCTAAAAGTACAACATGTGTGCTACGTGAAAGGTCATTTTCAATGTCAAGTTTCATAAGAACAAAAGAAAAAAATAGATAAACATACTTCAATACATTTAAATTGCAATTAAAAGATTATCTTCAAAAAATCAAATAAGACATTTTTAATTTTTATTATTATTTTAATTGAATAATGTGGTCTCACATATCTTAAGTTGTTAACTGCATATACATATATATAATATTTTATATACATATATGGTCCTATAATATATTTTATTCGTTCTTTAATTAACATTGTTAATTGCTTTGGTTTTATTTAATTAAACTTTTTATTTCAATAAATAATTTGATTTTTGTGTTATTGTTTATTTGAATAAAACTAAAAAGAACTAAAGTTTGTGTCCAACTCTAGTGAAACAAAGGGTAGCTTTATATCCCGCTAGTGGCTAAAACGTATTTTTGCTAAATTTCCATCACTCTTGGTTGACGTGGTAGTTCACTGCAAGTGGAGTCTTTATGACACCATTCCATCACTGTACTTGTAAAATTTCCTTGGGTGGATTCAATAGATTTTGCATAAAACGAGTTCAGGAGACGGAAAGAAGGACAGATGGACAAAAAGCGACTGGTTTTGCTTTAGCCGTCTGCCTGATATTTATTGATACACTCCCCTTTTTAACCATTTTCCTAATAATATTGGTATTAGAAGTTTCGTTGTGAATATTTATTATATTTATTTGTATGTATGTATGTATGTATTTAATTTCTAATTTATTAAATACTAGCTAATACCCGGTGTGCTTCGCCACCCCAAATTTTAGTATTTAATTCATATGGCAGGTGCCACGTCCACTATTGTTAATGCACCCATTTTTTACATAAATGTTTATTTGGGTGTCAAAGTTGCTTTTGCAAAATTTTACTACTCTAATCGATACCGTTTTTCAGATATACGAATTTCAATATTTAATTCATATGGCAGGTGCCACGCCCACTATTGTTAATGCACCCATTTTTTACATAAATGTTTATTCGAATATCAAAGATGCTTTTGCAAAATGCTGGTACTCTAATCGATATCGTTTTTCAGATATACGAATTTCAGTATTTAATTTATATGGCAGGTGCCACGCCCACTATTGTTAATGCACCCATTTTTTACATAAATGTTTATTTGGGTGTCAAAGTTGCTCTTGCAAAATTTTACTACTCTAATCGATATCGTTTTCCAAATATACGAATTTTAGTATTTAATTCATGTGGCTACGCCTACTATTGCAAGTCCGCCCATTTTTTACCCAAATGTTTGTGTGGATATCAAAGTTTACCGTACTTAATTTTAAGACTCTAGCTGCATTAACTTTCGTGATATATAATATTTAATACTTATTCTTTAATAGGGTGTGGCACCCCGCCCACTTACAATTTCAAACCAAAGTATAGCCTATAGTTCCTTACAGACATACAGGAAGATTCTGTGAAAATTTCAAGGAAATCGGTCCAGCCGTTTAAGCGTCTATAAAGCACAAACAAACATACAAACATACAAACACACATTGATTTTTATATATATAGATGTATATTAATTTTTACTTAGTTAATATCTCAGGATTCTTGTTACTATATAATACGTATATATAAGCCTCATGGGCTTGTATTACTAAAATAAATAAATAATTTATATAAAATCGTGTATAAAAAATAAAATTCTGGGGCTATACTATATAATTTATTTATTTATTAATATTTCATGTTTTACTCTGTTGAACACTTCAAACTTTTTCACCAATTGTTTTGTGTTCCGACCCACTGTCCAAAGGGTCATAAGTCAAAATGTAAATTATCTAAAGTATTTCACCAAATAATACTGTGCATTAATTGAAGTTCATAAAAAAACGCATATCAGTCATAAATAATGAAAGAACTCAGTCTGTTCTGTCATAAAAAAAGATCATTCACAGCCAATTCTTTATAAATAATTTACTTTTTCGCATAAAACAGCTTTTTAAGAAAAGCAACAATTAAATGTTTTATTGTAGACTGGTATATAAATATATGTAAATTATTTACTATATAATTCATCTACATATATATCACACCTTTGATAATGCCGTCAACCAGTTGTTGTCATTATTTGCAAAGTGTCAAAATTAAAAGAAATTATTTGTATGTATGTAAACCATGCAATTTTCGTACACATACTTGTGTTGGTATGTGTAAATATAATAATGCAAATATGTACATATGTATGTATGTACAAACATACATTTGTAAATTAAACAATTCCCAGAGCACAAATTGAATATGGAATATAAAAAATTCAAAGTGGAGATGCCAGAGACTAGACAAATAATGATTAACAATCGTTTTAGAGTTGATTTATTTATTTCGTTTTGTTTACAATTTGTATGAATTATTCAGGAAGTTCTAAATCAGGGTCTGAATTAATAACATTGACAAAAAGTTTACTCTAACAATTTTTAAAATTTTAAGTAACAAGTTCCCTGTTTATATTTTGGAATTCTAAAATTTGTATTTTAAATTCAGTCATGCTTTAAAAGTTCATTAGGAACATCAAATAGAATATATATTTAAATGAAACATTTAAATTCTAAATTAAACACTTAGTCACACAATACAAACTGAAAACTGGTTTGAAACACTGTATAATAAAAATCAGACATTAGCGGTATTCAGTTAAGCTAAAAATGTTCTTGCAATAATGCAGAATTTTTTAAATATTTCACGCGCAATCGCTTATTGACTTGCTTTTTCACTTTCAATTATAATTTTTAAAACTTGAAAAGAAAACTAGATATTTAAGACATTAATTCCCTTTAATTAAAAATTATAAGAAATTCAATTTTCAATTCGATATTTCAATTTAACAAAACTTGTTTAATATGGTTGATTATTATTATTATTATATTTTTTTTTAAATGTTCCAACAGAATTATTTATGCATATATGTATGTATAGCAAAAACAAAACAAAAATTATTTAATATAATTTTTTTGTTTGCAAAAGAATCAAAATCTAAACAAAGAATAATAATTCAAAAAATAAAAGATTTTTCTTTTTTGTTTGCCAAAAAAATAAAAATATTAAAAAAATAGAATAAATATTTTAAAAATACAAGATTTTCATTAAAAAATAATATTTGTTTTTACAATTGTTTGTAGGCAAAAACAAACTGAAAAAAACACATCTGGGATTTTTTGTTAAAATAAAAACTTGATCGAAAGAGAAAAGTAAAAACATAACAATTGATATACTATGTGCAGATATTAACAAGTAGAAAAATAACCCAGCACAATATTAAATGGTTAAAAGCCATTAGCAATAAACACATTTAAAAATTTTTAAGCAAATTTTAATATGAACAAAAAATTACTATGCAGAAGTATATAAACATATAATTTATTTATAAATTGTTTAAATAGATTATTTCAATAGTTTTTAAACAAAAAAATTGTAAAAAAATTTATTTATAAAATTTAAAAAATTTTTTCTAACTAAAAAACATTTAAAAATTTCTATTTACAATATTAATGGAACTAAAAACTCACTTTATTATAGAGAAATTTTTTTTATCTTCTATTTAAAATTAGCAGTAATTTTAGTTTTGATTACATTCTTTAAATTTTCGACCCCATTAAAACCTTCCAGTATATTTATGTTAAGTCATTGTCAATATCGACCTCTGTGCCCAAAATTATTGTCTCTTACATTCTTTATAAATCGTCTTTTTTATGCAAATTGGTTCTACATCCATTAATCCATCTGCTGATACCTGTTTTAGTTATGGAGATAACACTGTGTTATTTACGTTTTGATTAATTTAAAAGTAATAAAAACGCTCTTCTGTAAAATTTTGTTTTTTTAACATACGAAAATTTCGCGCACAGGGGTCGATATTATGGAACGTTTGTGGTAAAAATTTTTCAAAATCTCTTTTGAAATTGCATTTATGTCCCCATAGTGAGACTCGGCTTACCTAACATCTTAGTGCGAATGAGAAAGAAAGAAAATTGCATGTAGTACATAAAAAATTGTAGCCTTTTCTATTCTTCTTTCCTCTTTCATTAACAGACTCAAAAGTTTTGCAACAAATGGTCCATAGTATGGACATCGACTTACAAGTTCAATTTCTCTTAAAATTATTTTTTATAGAACTTTCTTAATATTTATTTTTTATATTACTTTTGTCTTTTGGGAATCCCCTAAGTAAAGATTCTGCCTTATTGGAATTTTTAACAGAAAATTGTATGTAGTAGTTCATTACACGGAAACAAAAATTTGTCTAAATTAAATTTCCATCTGCAATATTTGTTAACTATAAAGAACAATTCTCTGTACGAAATTGGAAAGAAATTGTGTATGTTTGGAAAACAATTTAATTAATATAATAATAATTTATATAATAATTTTTTTTTTGTATAGAAGTTCTCTATAGAAAATTTCGACTGTATAAAGAAATTACCAATTGGCAAAAGTTTAAAATTATTATTTTTTTTATAAAAAAATTAATTTATAGCAAATATTTTAATTTTCTTTTACTAAAAATCACAATTACCAGTTGAACCCGGTCCGCATTGCTGGAACCAACAATATTTTTGTATTGCATTCACTTTCAGATAAATTCTGGTAGCATTGTATGTCTGAATTAATAATTTATTTTTGTTAGGGCAACTTCTTTTATATTTTTCCTTGTGTCATGTCCGTATATGCATTTATTTCTTACTAATGTTCTAGAATTTACTATTTTAAATAACACTTTATTTGATTTTTTTTTCTCGTAGAAATCAAACATTATCTCGCAATTAATTCTATGCTTTATATTAGCCCAAGGATCTAGGTTTCTCTATACTAAATGTTATTAATATCTATCCAGTAGTTTTTTAGTTAATCGAGTTCAGAAAGACAGACAGAAAAAATTTATAAAATGTCGTGTTTTGTATTCTAGATCATTGCTTATATCTACCAAGAAACATTTAAAGTATATGTGACCTTCTTCGAGAAAATGGACCTAGTCTGTGGGTTCTGTGGATTCTGGTACCTAAAAGGGTTTATAATAAGATGAAATGAATTAGATTTCTGATAAAAAATGATTTACCCCATAAAAACGTACAAAACGAACTTGGGAAAATCGATAAAAATTAGAGAAACATTAAATTTTTTTTTTTACGCATGACGTCACCGAAGTCTGCATCCAATCATAACTAACCATACCAAATCGCATCTCTTAACTGCAGGTGTATTCACAGTGATAATGCGTTATGAAACTTTACATGCGTTTTTCTCAAAACTTCATTTTTACACACTAGGTCCCTTTTCTCGGAAAAGGTCACATATACACAGTTTTTTTACGATCTTTTTTTAAAAAATTTATTTTTATAAATAATTATTTGGGCTTTATTGCAGATCTTTAAACAGTAAATCCTATTTCTACTAACATAATATATGTGAATGTTTGTATGTTTAGATGTTAGGATGTTTGTTATTCAATCACGCAAAAACGGCTAAACGAAATGAAATTTTGCCCACAGATAGACAACAATCTAGATTAACAGATAGGCTACTCTTTAGCATGATAAGCAAACGTATTTACGGAAAAGATTTGTTTCTGTATTTAGTTAGACGGTTGTTCAAAGGTCTTGGGTGTCCAAAATTTAAACGTACTGGCGTTTAATCTTGCAATATCGTCTATAGAAATATTTTTTCTTAAATATTTGCATTAAATCCTATTCTAAATAATATTAAATATGAATGTTTGTGTGGTTAAATGTTTTGATAGTTTTACTCAATCACACGAAAAACGACTAAGCGGGTTAAAATAAAATTTGCCTCACAAATATATAACAACCTGAATAATTATATAAAGAGGCTACAATTTGTGCCAAAAACTTCGCTAATGAAATCGCGGACACAGGCTAGTTATTAATATTTTAAAATTAAATTTTAATTTTAAAAAATATATTTTGGACTTTAGAGTAAAATATTATAACTCATATTTTATTTTAAATTACAACTGTTTTAAAGTCCCAGTCCACATTAGGATTTTGTCGTGCTGCATATTTTCATCAAAATAGGTTTTGCATTAAAACAGAATGTTTAGTGCAAAAAGTTGTAATATGCAATTAACTTTAAAATTATAGCGGAATTTACTCTTGGTAGCATTTTTGCAATTAGTGCAAATATGCACTAATTTTTTGCTACCAAGCGTGAGTGCATTTTTCATGTGTGTTGCAAACTTATGGCAACAGCTGATTTTTTAGATATTAAAGAAACAACAAATCTTTTTTTAAATTAATAAGTAAGATTCTGTGTTTTAATATTTTCCGAAAAGAAAGTTAATTAATTAAAAAAAAAATACAATGCCTAAAACAACGGAAAAATATTTCATAAATTTTTCGTAAAAAATGCCATGGATAAAATTTAATTTGTGGAGATTTTATATCCTAAAAGTAAGTAAATTTTGTTTCTGTTGTGTGAATTCGTGTGACATTACTTTGCACTAGGTTTTCGCTGTGCACATTTGCTCAAGTGATGCAAATTGCGCTATAATTCAATTTGTTTTTATAGTTGTGCAAAAGTTAAATTGTTTGCTAGACTTGCACGACTTGCAAGGGTAGTTTGCATCAAAGAGTGAGTTCCGCTAACATTTCTACTTTATTTTCTAGCTAAACTTGATTTAACAAAAAATTTTCAATGTGATCGGGGACAATTTAGCCATAATCGTAGAAATTCATATGGTTATGTTTTACGAATACACATATATGGTCATAGAAAGTCAATAGTAGCTATTTATATAGTCCGATAATATCACTAGTTTTTTTGTATTTAATTATATTTAAGTTGATAAAAAATATTTATTTGTTTTTTAATTTATGTTTTTATGTTAGAAATTTGAATTTTTATTAATACAAATAATAACCAAAAATTTTAGTTTTTCCTTAACACTTTAATTTACAGTTTCATTATTCTCACTTTTATAGTTCTCTTGATCTACAACACCTTGATCCAATCATTAGGTTGTTGAACTTTTTGCTGGGCTACTCTTTTTAATATATATATGTATATGAACATACAAATATACTTATATTTTTTATTTTTTTGCTTCTCGTACACACAAAATTCAACTGTATTCGTAAATCTATTTTTAGAATTTTCAATATATATTTTTTATTTAAAAATGTTTTGCCTTCACGTTAATTTACATACAAATTAATTTTTATATATATTTTTTAATTTAAATAAAATTTAATTTTTCTTCACTCACTTTTAGTTAAATACCAAAAAGAAAAGCAATTTTAAATAAGAATTGAAATTAAAAAATTAAAAAAATGTTATAAATTCGAATCGCAAATGAAACAGAACGAAAGGGAACAGAAAAACGTAAAAAACAAACTTAAAGCGTTAAAGCGAAAAAAACCGAAAATTTTTACTGTCAAAACTTAAAAGAAAACTAAATTGAATTTTCAAAATATTCAAATGAAAGACCAAAGAGATACGATCATGCAGTGTAGTGCGTCGAATCAAAGAGAAAATGATGATGACGATAAAATGTTTCATGAAAGAAAATAAATAATTACGACACTAAAACAGAAAACTAACTTTGTAACACGGTGTACTTTTTTTATTTTTTAAAAGAACCGTCCACGCCATAGTGTGTTTGATTTTTAATTAAAAGTGGCATGTGTGGCAAGCAGTTGTGTCATAAATAACATCACACTTTGATAACACACCTCATGCATGTGTTATGACGTCATTGTGTGAAAATTGTTTTGACTAAGTTGAAGCATTAGAAAATAAATTGTGCAATTGTTTTCTTTATTTGTAGCAATTATTCAAAAATAAAAAAATAAAACAAGTTAAATACTCCTCCCATAAATTTGTTTTTTATTTAAGAGGTATTTTCTGTTGTCTTTTTAGGAAGTGGCAAATGCCAAATTCTTACAACCATTGTCAACAATTTCTTTGGCATTTTTTTTTTAATTTTTAATTTTACATTAACAAACTTAGAGAAATTATAAAATAAAAACATTTTAACAGAATATATTTTGTTTACAGTGCAGTGGCAAAATTTACACATACATATACAAATGAATACTAAATAAATAAATATAGTGATAAAAGATGTTCGTGCAACATGAAAATCTTAAAACAAATCATTGTATTTACTGCGAAAAAAATTGGCTAAAATTATTATTTAAAATACATTTTTTTTTCTATCTTTCAATTGTTTGTCTAATTGTATGAGAGTGAAATTAGTTATGCTACGAGTGTGATGAGATCTTATGAATACAAATAAAATCCTTGTTTTAATGCATCTGTATTATTTCAAGTGGGTTTGGCTGTTTTTTTTTTTTTTTTGATTATTATTATAAAATTTAATAGTTGTGCAATGATTAGTAGATAAGTTATTTAAATTTTATTATTTTTTCGATTTTTTTGGTTTATCTTTAATATAAATAAAAATCTTAAAAAATTAAAAAGCAAATAAACAAATAAACAAACTATAAACACATAATTGAAATACTTTTTATGCAGCGTTGCATTTTTCTTATATTACATTTCGTTTGTTATTTATTTATTGATTTATATAATATTTAAAAATGTAATTGTAATTGATCTCCTGCATATAGTTTTACAAAAAAAAGTACATGATTTGTGAAAATGATCAAGTGTAATAAATTAAAATGGATTAAAACTAGGGTGCATACAAAATATTTTTTTTACAATTTAAGTTTGACTTATCATTACATACATAGACTGTAAAGTTAATTTACCTCAAAATAAATAAGTTTTAGATTTATACGAATAAGTAACTGATTGTAAATTATTTGCTTTAAATAACTCTTAATACCCCTTATTAGTGTGCGCCAGTGCAGAAAATTTATGTTTGATTTTTTGATGACAATTAAAATCAAATTATTTATACATTTATTTATAATAGATATTATAAAAATATTAAAAAAATTAATAACAAATTAAGAATACACTGGCAAATCGTTAAGCTTATCCACACATAAACATACATATCCCAGCAAACTAAAATTTTTACGTTCAAAAGTAAATGGTTTCAATATTTGATATCAAATGTGCATCAAAATTATTACATCGATTTTGCCCATTTTTAATACCAAATATTTTTGATCTACATAAATATTTTGAAAAAATATTGTTCGAGATATACCGTGCTTTCGGATGGACAGACGGACAGATAAAGCTAGATCATAGCTAAAATTAAACAACGAGTCAGAAAATATATATTTTATGGGGTCTAAAACTAATATTTAAATGTGTTACAAACGGAATGACAATGTGAATATACCCCCACAACATGTTTTTGGTGGTGCGTATAAAAATGTAAAAAGGCATTCCCTAAGTTCTGAAAAAAAAAAAAATAGAAATTGTGGACTTTATTACCGAATTCCTGTATGTATATCATATAGGAATTGTATGTACATATATCATATGAAAATTTTAAACAAAAACTGAGAGCATAATAAGCCATTTCACTAACTCAACTGTATGTCGTTTGTCATATTAAATTTGAATAATTTTAGATATTATAAGTTTTGTAAAAAAATATTATTTTTTTATGCATATAAGATCAGTTAAACAACAACATATTAACCTGATTTTTTATTTATGTTGTGTGTGAAATTAAAAACAACATAATACTTCCGGTTCTGCAGACAATGAATAGAGTTATTTTTGTTGAAATAGAAAAACTGACACAAAACTAAACTAGATCAAACATAATTGAAAGAAAGAAAATTTATGTAAATTTTATTTAAAAAAAATACGCTTAAACAAAACAATTGTGCTGTTTTTTATACAACTAAAACTGTTTATGAGAATTAGAAAAAAGAAAAAGAGACATGCATACAGACTTGAAATCTATATTAAGAGAATCCATTGAAATCTTTAATTTTTTTAGATTTTAAGTTAACAAAATATATTTTTTCTTATTTTATAAATCACTTCCCCTCACTTAAAAAATATTTTTATAGACTCAAAACCATAAGAAACATTTTTTTTTAAGTGAGGACAAGTGACTTACAAAATATGGCAATTAAAGTCTATATATTTGTATAGTTTGCGAAAACATTTAAATGAATCACTTTAATTAAGCTTAGAAGAAAGATATAAACCAAATTAGTAGTATTTGTGAATTTGCAAAAACTATTTTTGAATAGAAAATATTAACACTTTGAATGTAAAGTTTTTAATTTCTTAATTATTTGTTTAAAAAATATTCACAAAAATTATGAAACTAAAAACACAAGCTATGCAGGTTCAGTAAAGCAAATTGGTGGTCTGTTAGAACAGTTGGTTGTGGTTGTCAACACTATTTATCAGTTTTGTAAGCAGGTAAATAGGAAAATAAATTTTTTAATCGTTGTTTTCTTTTAATTCTTAAATATTAACACTATCTTAAACACTATGCGATTTGAACAAATCTTGCGAAATTGTCTATGAGGTCATTAAACTTTTAACAACAGTATCAAGCACAATAATTTAAAACCAGTTAGTAGATGGTTGGCATACAATTTAAATATTATAGTTTAAGTATTGCTTAAAAAATTTAAATAATGAATATAAAACTAAAAACAAAAAGCTAATTCTATATGAACTGTATTATAAACTTAAATACGTTCTTATAAGAAAAAGAAAGACAACATTTTTTTTACACTTTTTTTTTCCAAATGAGTCTTAAAGACTCATTTATGGTTAATGTACAATAAAAGAAAACATAATTTGTCTACACACTTCTATCACATACATACATACATGCATCTTAAATACATATATGTATATCAAGAGCCCTGTAGCTAGTAAAGTTTTGAACCACTCATGTAACTAGTTGTTACGAGACTGTGTTTGATATCACACGCATTGACTGAAAATAAACAAATTCACCACTCTCTAATCGCAAAATTTAAAATTACTTTGTTTGTATTTCAAGCAAAAACCTTATTATCAGTTTAAAATAATATTGTATTGGTGTAATGGTTAGAGCATGAAACTTCAAAACTACTGGACTTTGATTCAAGTCCCGCCTGAAAAAAGAAAAATTTCATGGCACTTTTTTGATGCCAATAAATTGCTATGAAAATTTACATTCTCGTTATTTTATCTGATGTGAGGTAAGGCGATTTGTTGTATGTATGAAAGCGTGCCAAACCTAAGGCCCACTGACAATTCATAAGGTATCCTAAAAGTCGTACTACAATAATGTTATAATTTTTCAAAATTTTAAAATAGATTTAATTTTTACAATAAGCTATACAATATTTTTCAATAACTTTAAGATTTTTTGGAATATATGACAATACGACACTTAGAACTTCATGTGAATACACCGGCCTAACCTAACCTGTGAAAACTGTACGATAAGATGTATTTATGTGTCTTTATGTATTTAAACAACATAGAAACAGACTTTTCCGTACGGAATGTGCGATCAATTTCGCTATTTACTTAAGAATGATATACGACTGAAACTAAACGAGAATTTTTTTTCAAAAAACATGAAAGTTCAGCACATAAGATTCAAATATTTAATTTCTTAAAATTTGCTACACCTATAATTGGGGATTTTTTAACCGTTTTGAAAATTGAAAATATAACTAGAAAATTTGCAAAAGTGAATGAAATATTTATTTAAATGAATGCCTAATGTCAAACAAGTCCAATTCTTAAATTTTGGGCAAAAGAGTCGGTAATCAACGCATGGTACCTTGATCCGTTTTATAAATGGCATATCACGATATTCATTAATACTGGCCGATACAGCAGGAATATTCTCATACGCACTTTTCGCATGCGGGATGATGGATTTTTATTTAGTTACAACAGCTTAAATAGCCTAAATGGACGTAATTAACTAAACACATTCAAAACACGTCCCTAATTTCGCAATCAAATTTAATGAGTTGCAACAATTTTTTGTTTATTAGTTTTTTTATGGTAAAATTGCAAGCTTTACTAGGCAAAAAAGAAAAAAATCACCCCTTATAGGTCTGAAGCATTTGAATACCTATATCTTGATGTAGTACATCGTGTTACCACCACATGCATCATACTCGTACTTAATAGTACATACTTCGATGTGTCAAAGTCTTTTGTATAAACGAAACACAAAAGAGATAACACAACATATTGTTACGCTTCAAAGCAAAACGCAACAACATTCAAACAACAACAACTGTTAATAACATCATCAAAGTCACACTTTATGTGAATCCATCACCAGCAAACAACACATCGTCAACACCATCAATATGTGAGAGGGAACAAGTAACAGTGCTATATTCGGCCGTGCCGAATCTTATATACCCTTCACAACGTGTAGTCATGCAATAACAATTGTTTGTATCACCATTCATCCCATATAAAATACGTGCATACGTACACGTTAGAATAAATGTGGCATCGAATCCCAGCTGAGCCAAAGAAATTTTATTTTATTTTATTTAATATATTATTTATATTTTATTATTTTTTTTATATTTTTTTTAAATTTTGTTAAAAAATTTTTAAAAAATTTTTTTAAATTTTTTTTAAAATTTTTTTGTTTGTAGTTTTTTTTATTATTTTTTTCTTATTTTTAATATTTTTTTTTTTTTGTAATTTTTTTGTTTGGTATGTTTTTTACATGTATCTATGTATGTATGTTGTTGTTGTAATTGTGAAAAAAAACGAGGTGGTCGTGGTTTTTTGCTCATATCTCAGAAAGTTATGGAGCGATTGTGCTGAATTTCAATAGCGATTCATTCCTGGATATTTCCAAGAGATTGATACCATATACAGATCTGAGGAACATATAGTTGCTTCTAAAAGTTGATTTCAACCAACACACGGACGGACGGGCAGACGGATAGACGGACAGACGGACAGACGGTCAGGGCTTAATCGACTCTTCTATTCATAAGCTTTCAGAAAATATATACTTTATGGGGTCGGAAATGAAAATTGTAGAAATTACAAACGGAATGACAAAGCTATATATACCCTTGTGCACCACAGGTGAAGGGTATAAAAATACAATGAGCAATGAAAACTTTAAATTAAAGTTTTTCTATTTGTTCCATTTTTTTGGGGATCTTTACTGACAACATACACACAGATACATTTACATATGTACTACCCAGCTAGCAATTTTTGAAATTTCTAATAAAATTCGAGTCTTTTTTAAATCTTCAGCGCGATTAAAAATGCAGAATATGAGCTCATTTTCTGATCGTAAAAGATACTTCGTTCGGGAGAAAAGTGGCCCTAGCCGCGACTCTTCTTGATGTTTTATTAATGATTCATTTTTTTAGTCAGCTTAGAGTCATTTTCGATCCCTTTTATTATGTCTATTATAGCCTTATTCGATTCGTTTTCTAATCATTTATCAGCCTTCTTTCTCTTAATTTGTGAGCCTTTTTCGAGTCATTTATCAGTCATATTTCTTAACGCTCACGAGTCTTTTTTGAGTAATTTTTTGGTCGTTTTCTTTTTTTGGTAGTGTTTTTATAGTCATTTATGATTGTTTTTCGAATAATTTATCAGTCTTATTGCTAATCGGATTTGACTCCTTTTCTAGGTCATTACAGTAAAATTTCTTATTCCTACGTTCACACTGACGTAATTTCTAAGAAAAGAACTTGATTTTGTTCATTATTCTTTAACTGCGTACCACCACGCAATTCGATTCAATTTTTAAAATCACGTTCATATAAACCTGGAGTAGCATTAAATAAAAATATATTAAATTCATATTCATTTGATGTATATATATAATACATCAAAGTTTATTTAAAAGAAAATTTATTTTTTCATTAAAAATAGTTGCTTAAATAAAAATTAAAATCCAGCTTTAAGCATTTTAACAACATAAAAATTATATGGTTGTTATAACATTTAACAATTAAACGATGTGTACACCTCGATTTTACTTTTATAAATGAACAAAATTATAACTTTTTTGATATTTACTAAAGAATACGCGAAAATTGTTCCGTTATACTTAAGAAAAAGCAGTGTTTAATTATCTATAATGATCACAAAATGCAAAAAATAAGCATATTTCAAACACCCGCATGATCTGTTTTCGATCAATCGGTTCTAAATCTTCCAGATGCGCAAAATATAATAAAAAATAACGGATATAATACTCACATTTTAAACGCCTGATTGATTGATTTGCGATTGCAATACAATTTGTTATTGTATTTTAAATCAAATTCTTTTAAATCAATAACACGAATCATTTTCGAGCCCTTTTTTAATCATGTAAGTGACTAATCAGTTTTTGATCACCGAAAGTACTCAAAAAAGACTCAGCAAGGTGATTTTTTAAAAAAACAATCATCTAAATGCTAGCTGGGTATGTACAAAAATGCACACTTTTTTTAAATTTGTAGGAAAAAAAAAACAAAATTATTTGATCATTAAAAGTGTCTAAAGCATGAAAATTATTGAAAAGTGTTAAAATTATAGTCTCTATAACATTTAATGATAGATTATTGACCTATTTTGTTGATTTGTAAATATAAAATGCAAACAGCATAGCAGTTCGTAAAATGAATGAAATCTTATATAAAATAAGCCATTAAAGTAGCTACATATTACAGGGGTGGCTGAAGCATAAGTTTTTTTTCGGGACGGGTTTAATTTTATATTTTATGTAAATAGTTAACTTTTTTTAAATAATTTTAGACAAAAAAAATTTTTAGTAGGAAAATGCACCCCCCAGAATTGACTGGTTAAGCCCATGGAAAAATCCTTAATACAATTTATGCATTGAATTAAAATTTTTATATAACAGAGGTCGACAAAATAAAAGTTTTTCTGTTACACGAGATTTATTATTTGAGTTTGCTTTTTGGTTTTTGAGCTATTACGTTTTGTAGAAATTAGAAGGATGTAGCTCATAAGTTGACAGCCATTTGCTCGATTTATTTATGCAAAAAAGGAGACATTTTACAGTAATTTACATTTATCTAATGTGCTTAATATTCTTGGAGTTACTAAAAAACTTCCATTGGAATAAATATTTTTTATGTGAGATTTAACGATATATCTATATATCTGTGGCTTGGAGCTTAAAGGGCCAATGTCAAAATATTTACTTTTGAGAAAATTGAAATTGAACTTTAACTTTTATAGATGCCTTAATAGTGACATTGGCCAGCATTTTATTTATGAAGCTGTTCGGGGTTAAGTATGACTATAGCTGTTTTACCATAATAAAATAGAGCAAGAAAACAAATCTAATGCAGTAATTAACTCAAAAGAGCGAAAAAGTTACATTGGCTCTTTTAGCTCCAACCCACAGATATATAAAAGTGAAACTCTGTGTGTGTGTGTTAGCTATAGACTCCGAAACTGTAAAACCGATCGGACTCAAACTTTGGCAAGTTGTTGTACACATTCCAAGTAGTTTTTATGGGTTGCAAAAAGTGGGCGGGGCCACGTCCATAAGAAATTAGTTATCATTTTAAGCTACTTGAACTTGACCGATTTTTCGGAAACTTTGCACACACATATTGAACTCTCATGACTATACAATTTCGTGATTAGAGAAGTGGGCGTGGCCACGCCCATACAAAATTAGTTATCATTTTTAGCTACTTGAACTTGACCGATTTTTCTGAAACTTGGCACACATATTGAACTCTCATGACTCTACAATTTCGTGATCAGAAAATGGGCAGTGCTACGCCCATAAAAAGTTATAATTTTTAGCTTCTTGCACTTGAGGTTCAATTAAAATTCAGAATGCATTTTTATTCATTAAGGGGCGTAGCAACGCGCGCCGGGCTTGGCTAATATAATATAATTATCAATATAAAATATAATAAATTCTTTTTAATTAAAATATGTAAACCGTCAGCTTTAAGCAGTTTTACTTTAACCGGTATTTACATCAGGGTTCAATTCTTGTTATGTGAAACGTTGAAATTAAAGGTTTTAACACATCATGAAGCTTTTAATTCGCGTTTAGTGAGAATGAAAATCAAATGTCAAAATGTCTACATACAAGAAAAAACGAGCGAAACGAAACGAAATTTTTTCTAAGTAAGACCGTATTTAGACTATGCAATTAACGCCGCAACTTTTGCTTGCAACATTTTGTTTGTTAGCAAGACAACACAGAAAAGCATAAATCGAAAACTGTCACAATAAATGCTCGAGAAAAAAATTGTAAAGTAATGTGAAAAGATTTTCAAAGCAACTTTAAAAGAGAATAACGAAAAAAAACTCGGCGTTAATTGCGTAGTCTAAATGTCGTCTTATACAACCCGTCACACAGTCCACAATACAAACGTGTTGCTTCCAGAAAACTTATCAAGAAATTTTATTTTGTATAAATACATAAATATAACAAAATTCAAAAGAATGTAGTAGAGTTGACTAAAATAAGTAATCACGATTTAAATAATACATACACATGTATACACATACTAAATAGTATTTTGATGAAATCAACTACAGTTGCATGTGAAAAAAAAAAATTAACTTTTCGCAATACCCATATGTAAATGAATATGTAATTGAGAACAATGGAGGGTCATTAATTTGTGTGACAAATATAAAAATAGTTGTTGATACTATTTATGGTACTATTTAGGGTATTTTTTTACGTATAGAACATCCCATAGAGGTAACTGTCAAATTAGCTATCATACTAGTGAAGTATGTTTGACTTTTTCCCTTAGCATGATTTGGAAAATCACAATGCAAAGACTTACACCAGAAAAATGTTTACAAATCGTTATAATTTATTTTAAAAATTTGCACTTTTGTCGCAAAAGTTACACGGCAATTCGTCAAGTTAACGGTGATCTTAATTCTTTATCTGTGCACAATAGAGAACGTTCTATGCATACAGCAAAAGCGTGTGTTTGGTTAATGGGCGGAGAAATACCTAACCAATTTATTTGTCTTCAAATGTAAAACTGCTGCCAACATTTCAGTAAATGGCGATCGCTACAAGCAAATGCTTCATGACGGCCCAATTCCTTTGGACCAATGGGGGTACATCATATCTATAGTCTTTGCTGATAAACAAGAAACGATTGATCATTTAGAAAACAATATTCGACGCGTTATCGACTATTACATTGTAATTAGTGGAGCAGTAGCGGAGTTCATAAAAATTGTGAGCCAATAAGGCACAAAATTTTGGTCATTCCATTGAATTTGTTGTGTTTTATTTTTGAAAAATGTTTAATGTATCTAAAAAAAACATTTTTAACTGTTCTATTCTTATGTTGATTTTAATATTAAAAAATAACTTTTTTTATACCCTTCACACAACCCTTTATATGTATATAGGTTTGTCATTCCGTGTGAAATTTCTACAATTTTCATTTCCGACCCCATGAAGTATATATTTTCTGAAAGCTGTCCGTCTATGCGTGTGTATGTTGAAATCAACTTTTGGAAGCCATCCGACATCACCTGGACCCGCGTGAGGTATTGAAATATCAGAATTTTTCGGGAGCAGATCGGTATTGAAAATCAGAAATATCGATACATAAACAACTGAGATATGAGCAAAAAACCACGACCACATCGTTTTTTTTCACAAAACAACATACAACACATACATACCAACGTGTCATACTGGTAAGAGTGAACGTGGCATCGAATCCCAGCTGAGCCAAAATTTTTTTTTAATTTTCTTATTTTTTATATTTTTATAATTTTTTCTTAAATATTTTTTTTAATTTTTTTTTTACTTTTTTTAAACTTTTTTTTAAACACATACGTAAACTCAATTTATAATTTTACAATGTGATGTTTTTATATAAATACTAGCCAAACCCGGCGCGCGTTGCTACGCCCCTTAATAAATCGAAATGCATTCTGAATTTTAATTGAATATTATGTGAAAAAACCTAAATATTATAATTTTTTTTATGGGCGTGGCATTGCCCACTTTTCTAATCACGAAATTGTAAAGTCATAACAGCTCAATATGTGTGCAAAGTTTCAGAAGAATCGGACCAGTGCAAAAATTATCAAAATTATAATTGTTTTTATGGGCGTGTCCCTGCCCACTTTTCTAATCACGAAATTGTAAAGTCATAACAGCTCAATATGTGTGCAAAGTTTCAGAATAATCGGTCCAGTGCAAGTACCTCAAAATGATACCTATTTCTTATGGGCGTGGCACTGCCCACTTTTCTAATCACGAAATTATTTAGTCATGACAGCTCGATATGTGTGCAAAGTTTCAGAAAAATCGATCAAGTGCAAGTACCTCAAAATTCAAACCTTTTTTTATGGGCGTGGCCCAGCCCACTTTTCTAATCACGAAATTATATGGTTATGACAGCTTAGTATGAATGCAAAGTTTCAGAAAAATCGGTCCAGTGCAAGTACCTCAAAATTAAAACTTTTTTAGGGGCGTGGCCCCGCCCACTTTTCTTATCACGAAATTATTTAGTCATGACAGCTCGATATGTGTGCAAAGTTTCAGAAAAATCGGTCAAGTGCAAGTAGCTTAAAATGATAACTAATTTTTTATGGGCGTGGCCCCGCCCACTTTTTTTCACCCATAAACACTCCCTGGTATGTGTACAACAACTTACCAAAGTTTCAGCCCGATCGGTTTTACAGTTTCGGAGTCTATAGCTAACACACACACACACACACACACACGCACACACACACACACACAGAATTTCACTTTTATATATATAGATGTATGTACGTATTTCATTTGAGATGAATGGTGATACAAACAATTGTTATTGCATGACTACATGATGTGAAGGGTATATAAGATTCGGCACGGCCGAATATATGTAGAACTCTTACTTGTTTTCTTTGTTCTTTTAATTCCAAAATAAATATGATTAAAGTAGATTTTTTAAGCACTTAAGCAAAATTTCACTTCAACTACATTAGAAAAGCAAGTCAAGGGTTATTTAGTACAGATTGCGATTTCCATTACTCATCGCTGTCATGTTCTTCTATTTACATATACCGCAATACTGCAAAAAACTACAAACATTCTTCGTTAAAGAATAAAAGAAGGTAAATGAACTTCTTGAATTGAAAATGTATTTTTATACTGAAAACAAAATAGAATTTAATTCACATAAAACAGTAGTTTGTGAATGAATTGCGACCGTATAAAAAATTATTCATTGTTTAAGGCAGAAACACTCTCATGAAAAAGGTGTATGTTAGGAATTAGCAGAACCGTTTTGTTAGAGGTGCCTCTACATGAACTGTATTTGGTACTTTTACAAAGATGACATTGGTGAGAGGCCATCATTGTCAATGGTGAGATTTGTAGATTTATATTAATTAAGACTCGAATTACTTTACTTTTATTAATTTTATACTTTTTTGTTTTGGAACACTTCCTATAGATTATTTAACTAAATGGGAAACATCTTTATTTATTAAAAGTTTCGATAAATTCTAAAAATTTAAATCACCTCTTCAACTTTTAATTAAATTCTGTGTTAATTGATCTCCTTTTTTGTTTTATTTAAACAAAAATTTAAAAATAAATTTGTTTCGAAATTGCCAAAATAGTCGCCATTATTAAGCAAATTAATTGCCTGTAAGAGCAAAATGTCAATTTACTGTTTTTCTCTTTCTGTGTTTGCAGCTATAATTAATGTCAAGGGAGTGTTTTATTTATTTAAGTTGTATATTTTATTTAATTTATTATTATCAATTGTTTGTTTTCTAAGCTTATTTTGAGTTTTGGAATTTGTCAATATTAAATAAATATTAAGGTTTTATGACAGAATCTATTTAGGTGTTTACAAATAGTTTTTTTTTTTTGAAAGATAATTAATATTTAAAACCTATTTAAATCTTTTTTGCATTAATTGAATGAAGATATATTTATAAATGTATTTGTTTAGCAAACAAACAAAATAATTTATGTAATTTGAAATTTGCATTAAAACAAATCTATTTAAATACAGCTGTTTCAAGAGCATTATTTTCGTAATCTGAGTTCCAAAATTGTAAAAAAATATCAGCACTTAAGCATTCCGTAAAAGCTTTAAAAATTATACAAAACTAAATAAATAAATAAAATAGTATAAAAAAACATACATACATACATACACACATAAGTCAAAACTGCTAGTTTTTATACCCTTCACCTGTGGTGCACAAGGGCATATATAGCTTTGTCATTCCGTTTGTAATTTCTACAATTTTCATTTCCGACCCCATAAAGTATATATTTTTTGAAAGCTTATGAATAGAGGAGTCGATTAAGCCCTGACCGTCTGCCCGTCTGCTCATCTGTCCGTGTGTTGGTTGAAATCAACTTTTAGAAGCAACTATATGTTCCTCAGATCTGAGTATGGTATCAATCTTTTGGAAATATCCGGAAATGAATCGCTATTGAAATTCAGCATAATCGCCTTATAACTTTCTGAAATATGAGCAAAAAACCACGACCACCTCGTTTTTTTTCACAATTACAACAACAACATGCATATATACTGGTTAGAGTAAACGTGGCATCGAATCCCAGCTGAGCCAAAAAAAATTTTTTTATTTTATTTTTTTATTTTATGTATTATATATATTTTTATTATTTTTTTTTGATTTTTTTAAAAATTTTTTTTCAATTTTTTTTTTAATTTTCTTTAATTTTTTATAATTATTTTTTTTTAAACATACAGATGTACGTAAACTCAATTTATAATTCTGCAATGGGTTGTTTTGTATATGTATGTACGTATTTCATATGAGATGAATGATGATACAAACAATTGCTATTGCATGACTACACTTTGTAAAGGATATATAAGATTCGGCACGGCCGAATATAGCACTGTTACTTGTTTATATTTACTTTAGGCGCACCTTTTTTTAGTATGTGCAATAGTGTATTACGTGAATAACTTTTGCTGTTTTTTATGATCTTAGCACTTAACGCTTGAAATTGTAATTAATGAAGTTATTTTATATATAGAAATTCAAATCAACACTATAATGCCAATATATATGTAAGTTCTTAAACAAATTGAGAATTTGAAAAAAAAATTATATTTAGCATACTTTTCTGTACCGAATTCAATATCTTACAAATCAAGTTCATTTGAAAATGCTAGAATGTGATTTTTTCAACGCCGAATTTTGTTTAAAAAATGCTCAATTTGATTTATATAAAATACGGAATTTTATTTTAAAAATTTGTATTCCCTTCACCTGTGGTGCTTTTTGATTCCGTTTGTAATTTCTGCAATAAATAATCATTTCCGAACCCATTAACCATATATTTTCTGAAGCTTGGGACTAGGCGAGTCGATTGAGCCATGTCTTTTTTTAGAAGCCCCCACAGGTAGTAGAGATCTGTATTTAATAACAATATTTTGTAAATATTCTGAAATAAGTCGCCATAGAAATCCAGCACAATCGGCCTATAACTTGAGCAAATTAACACGACTGCCTCTGTTTCTTAAAATACTTTTAACATAAAAATCAAAATTTTTCAGTCCTAGGATAATTTAAGGACATGTGAGCTACTGTTTGTAGATAATATATGCCTATACGGCGCAAATAAATTTTGGACAAATCGATAAAGTTATAAACAAAAATAATTAGTAAATTTATATGTATATAATTATATCTATATATCTGTGGCTTGGAGCTAAAAGGGCCAATGTCAATATAATTACTTTTGAGAAAATTGGAATTGAGCTTTAAGTTTTATAGATGCTTTCATAGTGACATTGGCCAGCATTTTATTTATGAAGCTGTTCTGGGTTTAGAATGACTTTAGCTGTTTAATGAAATAGAGCAACAAAACAAATTTAATGCAATGATTAACTCAAAAGAGCAAAAAAGTTACATTGGCCCTTTTAGCTCCAACCCACAGATATATAAAAGAGTAACGTGACTAAATGAGTGATTCATCATCGCACAGCACAAACGCAAAGAGACATTAAATATGGACAAACGGTTCCTCTTTAGATGTACAGCTCCACTAAGAAGTAATTCTTGGAAATTCGTACTTAAAGAGGGTAAAAACGGGTAAAATCGGTAATCCTATATCTGCTAAACTAAAAATGATACAAATTAAATTTAAAAAGTATTGTAATTTGCACAAAAAAAAGCTGAAAGGTGCCTGGCCTTTTTTTTTAATTTTTAACCCCTAATGGGAAAAAACGGGTTAAAACTATAATTTGGTACTTTTTGGTACCCTATGTAACTTCCAAACACATAAAGCTAGAAAAAAAGTTTAAACTGTATTCGTTAATCCGCGAAAAAATATTAATAGAAATTCGGCACTATTTTTCAAATTCACATGTATGAGGGGTAAAAATTGCCCCTTTTTTTGGTACTTTTTTAAAAGAAACTTTTTTTATATTATTCAATGTGACAAAATTTGACAATTATTATTTCCTAAAAGAATATGGACAATTATTTAGGTAAAATTTTTGGAAACTTTGAGGGGAACAAAAAAGGCAACAAAAACGCAAAAACACCGAAAAATGTGTATAATTCTTAATTACAGGGCCAATTTTCATAAAATTTGAAATAGAGATTTCACCAGACATAAATACAAAATAATGTAATGTAATGTAACACATGCATAACAAGGTAGAAAGGGGTAAATTCGGGAAAACCGTTTGGTACTTTTTACAACATAATTACTTATATGCAAAAAAGAATAGATTTACTCACTTTAAATCATGTCTATGAAAATATTTTTTTTGAAACATAAGTAAAGTTTATACATTGATATGAAAAACCCAAAAAAGGTATTTTTTTTCGCATTTTTATGGTACTTTTGGTATTTTCTACGTTTAGGAAGCTACAATTGCACTATCAAAGACTATTAATTCCAGGTAAGACTGAAAATGTTATAGGCGACCAAAAATGTACTTTTTTGAATTCTTATAGTACTTTTTATATTTTCTACATTTATAAAGGTAGAATTATTAAATAAAGGACTTTTGATTCCAAATGAGACTAAAAATGTTATAGGCGACTAAAAAGGTACTTTTTTAAATTTGAACGTTTGCCAAGCTAGAATTTCAAAATAAGTGAATATTGATACAACGTGAGACTGACAATGTTATGGGCGACCAAAAAGGTACTTTTTATATTTTTTATGGTACTTTTTGTATTTTTAACTTTTATTAACCTATGGGACAATCTTATATTGGTATCAGATGAATGGCATTGACCAATAGAGAACACAATAAACTATGCTCAAGATCATTTTTTCTAAAATCTATCAATATAGATATCAAATGAAAGGGAGTCGGAAATAATAAAGCCAAATGGCGTATGAGAGCTGAAATCGAGGCTACGCAACGATGCGTATTTTTCTTAATTTTTGTTAATGAATGCCATCCAGATATTTACTGACGGATCGAAATCACATGCTGGAGCTGGATGTGGTATCTTTTCGATCCAGTTGGGTTTGGAATTGTCCCTTAGGCTACCAAATTACTGTAGCGCGATACAGGCCGAACTAATGGCTATTAGGACAGCCGCGGAACAGATTCAGTATAATGAAATATCTGGCAGGGATATTTATATATTTACTGACAGCAAGGCGGCTATTAGGTCCCTTGAGAGTGTGTATAGCACATCGAAAATTGACCAGGAATGCCGGGTGTCTCTTGAGGAGATAGCGAGACATTCGACGGTTACCCTTGTGTGGGTTCCAGGACATGGGGATACTGATGGTAATAATAGAGCTGATGCACTTGCAAAAGCCAGTAACACCTTAGATTCGGTTGAATCCAGTTATGCTTTGGGTATTCCCTTATCGAAGGGTAAGCAGCTAATCTCGCATCAATTCTATTTGGATGCCAAGGAAAGATGGGTGAGAGAACCCACTTGCTTGGAAACCAGAAAGATCTGGCCTGACATGGATGTGCATAGGACGCAATATGCAGTGAATATGCCCCGAATCCACCTTAGGAACCTCATAGCGGTCATTACCGGACACTGGCCTATAGGTACACATGCGAAAAGGCTGAATATCCCTTACAACGACTTCTGCAGAAGTTGCGATAACGAGGAAGAGGAGGAGACGACTGAACATTTTCTCTGAAATTGTCCTGCATTCGGGGACCTGAGACGCCAGATTCTGGGTCAACGAATACTTGTAAGTAAAACTTGTCTTTCCGCAGTTGAACTGGGAAAGATCCATACCTTCGTAAACAGGACAGGATGGCTGAGGAACGACGGCCAGAGGACATAGACAAACGGGCGATGGTGCCTACGGTATCACAACGGGACCCTCGGAGGACCCAAGTGAGTTATGCCTTCGGGCGGCTGCCGGATCTAACCTAACCTAACCTTGTTAATGATGTTACACATTAAAAGGTTTTTAAGGAAAGAATATTTGTACATTTTTACATTTTTTCAAATAGTCGTAGTGGCAAGATTTTGATATTACATGAAATGTATATTAGTTCAAAAATGAAAATGAAACACATGTGACCGAAATGAATACATTTGTGCTTTATGATGACGTCAAAATTAGGTCACAGCCACAGGCGTATGTGGCTTTATACATTTCGTGTACTACAGGCTTAACTAAAATATAAAAAAACAAATTAAGGTTCAATGATTTCGTGTAAACTTAAATCAAGTCCGATTTATTTATTATAATTTTTATGATTATTGTCCGTTACTTATTACGCCTGTGTTCTGTTTTTACGTTGTGTAGTATTGCTACTGGTATTCACCTATTTGTTTTGAATTGTTTAAATGCACATGACCTGAAGTACTTGTTTTGCTATTTAATGTTTTTAAATAAACTTTTTAGAGGAATTTTGCAAGCCTTTGATTCATACTTTGTATGCGTTTTTTGATTTCTTTTTTTTATGAGATCATATTGAAATTCGTAATACAAATAAAATCATAAAAATGGATTTTTATTATTTTTATTTTATTTAAACCATATTGAACAAAAAGATGAGATCATTTAACTGAATACAACAAAAAGAATACGAACACTAAAAACGAATAACTGATTTCAAATGCGGTTTTTTTTCAGCAAATAAAAAAAATTTTAATAAAATCATTTGAAAATATTTAATTATTAACAATTTAATGTTTAATACAATAATTGTTTTAAATATTCGCAAACAAACGTACAGCTATAGAAATTTGTTTTATTGTATAAAAAATATAAAAAATCTAATTATTATCATACTTTGGACATTGAACTTATTTTTTTTTTTAACTTTGCATTTCTAAATACAATTTTTTTTAAATTAAAAATGTATTTATAAACAATACTTTAAGTCAAGGTAAACTCCATAGAAAGAAAACTGTGTTACAAATCCATATAAAGATTAATGAGTTTGAATGAATTATACAAATAATTGAATATACATGTCATGTACAAGTAGACATTAAGGGTATTCACACATTATGGTAATAAGAAATGTATTAAAATAATAATACTAAAAGAAAGTAGTGCGTATTTAACAGTTTTATTTAATACTTAAATTTAATTTAGAAAAGTGTGTCATTGTAAATTTTTTATTATTTTTTTCCTCTTCATAGTAAAACCTTTTTTTTACTGTCTATACATTTCAGTATTTTTTTTATGTGTAATAGACATACAGTCAAATCATAAAAGAAACTAAATGACATACATTTTTATTTTCTGCATTGTAATTATAATCAAATCCGGTTAACAATTTAAAAGTTTTTAATACAATTTTTGAAAATGAAACTGTATACTAATTACAACATTTTCAATAACATAAAATTTAGCGAATGCTTTAATATCTCACTATCTTCCTCGCATACTCATCATGTTCTTCTAGCTGATAGTCCCATGCGAGCTCAGTTAGTTCTTAACGCTGTCCTGTTATTATTCTAGGTATCTTTTAGTGATGGTCACCATTATTTAAAAATCTGTTTTAATTTCTCAAATTATGGATTAACCCATGGTTTGATCGCAATGTTATTTATAGAAGAATTTCATCTCACCTTACGTGTTACTCTATCGCTAAAAATTAAAGTTCATTTTAATCCTCCGAACGAAGGTCCTACAATGGGTGGAATCTATGAACCTGAGAAGGTGGATGGAAATGACCTTATGTAGGTAGGCACGTATGGTGCTCAAAAAGTCTCCTGGGCAGAAATGCAGTCAGGGTATTCGGATAAAATTGGACGACCCTGAACTGGATAACTGCTTTGGTCACAGGGCATGGCAACTTCAAATATCATCTGCACAGAATTGGAGTTGTGAAGGATGATGTTTGCAGAATGTACCTTGAGACTGCTGAGAAAGCGGCGCATGTGGTATGCGAATGTCCGGCAATGGCTGGCAATAGAATTAGTACCACTTGCAGGCACACGTTGGATGTGAGTGCTATGGGGGAAATTAGTCTGTGGCAATTAGTCTGCTGGCGATTACAAAGGACTATGTGATGAGGATTGTAGATAATTATCAGTCTGCAACGTGAAGACACAAAAGTCTAGATCAAACGTCTTGGACGGCACGGGACTCAGTGAGATCGGGGTAAACTTGTAATCTCTGCGTAACGAAGCGGGTCGAAAAGGGACAGCTTATATAAGACGTCTGCTTCGATATCCCCCCTACATGTATATATAATCCTCCGAACGATTTAGTGTCATCAAAGTTGATGTTGTTTAACAATTATTTCACTTAAAATAATTATCAATTCTTCATTATCAATATCCTCTAACCATTTAATATCTTCCGTAATTGCCCTTATCTTACTCAACAGAACAGTGTGTAATTACCTCTGTTTCGATTTATGTCGCAAAAAAACCATTGCAGTACGGTCACTAATTTTCAGATCAGCTGTATAAGATCGGTAACTTCAGTATTTCTTAGTGTAATAACTTCATATCATGTTTATATCTCGTTACAATTTTGCCACATGTTACATCTGCGATATTTTCCAACAGCAGGATATGGACTATCTTTGGTATACGGTTGTTTGATCTTTTACTAGCCATTGCCCCAATACCAT
The DNA here is from genome assembly GCA_941918925.1 of Phyto melanocephala. NCBI lineage: Eukaryota > Metazoa > Arthropoda > Insecta > Diptera > Rhinophoridae > Phyto > Phyto melanocephala. Next base: position 31,023,359 of record OW799237.1, on the reverse strand, counting down.
CAATTTATTAGCAATTAAGAAATCTTGTTAGATTTGATCGTCGTATATTTGCGTATAGCCAGTGTGTCATCTACACGTTTACACCCCACACTAAGCCTATAACTATATAACTTTTCTATCAGAAACACGAATTCATCGAGTTTTTTCACTTCACTTCACTCTCAATATGGTCGTTTTGGTATAGGCTTCAACTAACACGGACATTTTAACAATACTAAGTTAACACTATGTCTACCATAAGAAGCCTGATGTTGGCAAAAATCGTATAACTTATCTCAAGTGTAGACCGCAAAGTGGCATTTAATCTTATACAAATTGTAGAAAACCATCCAAAAACTTTTATTTGCAATTCGTTTTCAGGGTTATTTGCAGTTGTTTTTTACTTTCACTCTTCATTGTTTACTGGGTAGACTGATGTTAACAAATGTTGGAGATGATTATCTGTGCAAGTACCCTTTGCAACTAAAATGTTATGGATAATGTGCTAAAAATGTCATATAATATTTCCCGCGCTTACTTTAAAAGTAATTTAAATAAAATTTATACAAATTTACATAAGTGTACTAAGTGAAATGGTTTACTACAATCAACTATATTTTGTTTATATAAACCTTAATGTAATTTTTACACAATTTAGATGCAATCATTTTGATCTAAATTAGAAAGTGCAATAAAACTTTGAATACACTTTAAGGGATAATGCCATGTTTTCGAAATTAAAAACAAAAACATTTTTTAAACTAAGCAAAAATATAAAGAGAATTAGCAATAATTTTTAATCTATTTAAATAAAAATGATGTAAACTTTTTAATCTAACTGACAGCTGTCAAAAAATGTATCAAAACATGTACTTAAATTCTTTGAAGTTAGGCAAAAATATAAGTCAGAAACTTCAGTTTTTGTTTCATACCAAATAAAATATTAATTTTTCTGAATTACTTCCTAAAGAACAAAATATTTCTATTAGAAGTAGTTGGGCTAGACTTAAGTTATTAATACTAAATGAAAGAAAGCAAAAATAGGGTAAATATCAGTCAAAAACTCAAACTGCAATTTATCGACTTAAGACTTTTTCTCCCAACGTCAAAAAATTAATATTTTACGCATGATGTACTCATAATTTTCTTGTAATTTGTTTTTAAATACAACTATTTAACAACCACTTCAAATATATGTATATACCAATATTTTTTTTAATTTTTATGACTAAATATTTAATAATTATATTACATACAACCTGTATAAATATGTATGTTTGTATGTACGTTCACGTACACATTTTAAACTGCTTCTAAAATTTGTAAACAAACGCAATAAATAATAATTTGGCCTCCAAAAAAAAGTTTCAAAATAAGCAAAAACCAAAATAGTTAAGGAATAAATAATTATTTTATATAAGCAATATATAAATTGTGAAACCAATAATTATTTATAACGGGCTGTTTGCACAGTGGGGCAATTTAAAAAAATTCAGAAAGTTTAACTATAACAAAGTTAAAGGGTTTAAAAACGCCTTTCAGAATTCATATATCAACTAGTTAATAAGAACAGTAAAATGGTGTTTTTTGTTACACTCAATATTAAACAAGTAAGAGCGCTATATTCGGCCGTGCCGAATCTTATATACCCTTCACAACGTGTAGTCATGCAATAACAGTAGTTTGTATTTTTGGCTCAGCTGGGATTCGATGCCACGTTTTCTCTAACCAGTATACACGTTTGTATGTATGCATGTTGTTGTTGTAATGTTGTTTTTGTAGAAAAAAAATCGAGGAGGTCATGGGTTTTTGCTCATATCTTAGTTGTTTATGTACCGATGTTTCTGTATGTACCTGTTTTTCCATACCGAACTACTCCCGAATATTTCTGATATTTTAATACCTCACCCGGGTCCAGGCGATATCGGGGGGCTTCAAAAAGTTGATTTCAACATACACACGTACAGACTGACGGAGCTTAATCGACTCTCCTATTCATAAGATTTCAGAAAATATATACTTTATGGGGTCGGAAATGAAAATTGTAGAAATTCACACGGAATGACAAACCTATTAATACCCTTTTCACTGTGTGAAGGGTATAAAAAACAATAATTAAAGACTTAAAATCACTTACTGAGTTTAGCGTCGCTGATCCGACGTGATCGCTTATATGACAATTTTTGAAAAATTTTGTATTGCTCCATTTTGAACCTTTTTTGGTTATACAATAAAAAGAATCGGTATATGTAAGTGTTATATTGCCAATAACAAAATAAAATGCTTTTAAGTCTCTTTTAAAAGGTTAGGATAGGTTGAAAAAGAGGGGTACTAAAGTCCAAAGAAAAAATATGGTGGAAATTGTGAAAAATGATAAGACCAGACACTTGTTAAAAATGGTGGACAACACAGTTGCCGTTAAAAAATAGACATGGTAGCCCTATGTATATGTTATTATAAAATTTTCAGAGATCACAGATTTCTTAAAAATAGCTAATGCGCCATAGCATTTAACAAAATATGCCACTGTGCGACATGGCACAAGTACGCAGAAAATTTAAAGAATTTTACTTTTAACTTATCAAATTAGTTTTTAAAATCATTAATTGATAAATGATAAAATAAATGCCGGTTATTTTTCCAATTTGTTTTGATTTGTATGTCATCAATATTTTTAGTACTTGATAAATACCTGTTATTATGCCTATAAGCATACACCTAGAGAAAAACTTTGATTAAAAATTAATTAAGACTTGAGGTCAGAGTAAATATTCTTGGTAAGGAATTTAATTTTCAATATAAATGGCGTGCATAACATTGTATTCTGTGGCAATAAGGATAAACTGCTCATGTCTATTTTTTTTGTAGTTTTTCAGAAAAGCACTTAAAAATTTTTAAATTGATTCTAAAAAATTGATTTCTTTCGAAATAAAGACTATTATATGAATTCTGTGCTATACAAATTAAAGAGCATACTTATTGTTTTATATTTAGATAAATTGTAAGTTAAAGTAAGTTGTTATTCCAAACCATATTAATCTTTAAAAAAATAAAGGCAATAAGTTTTTTTCTTTAACTTCCTGTGAAATTGTCCAAAACAGTTAAAAAATTTTGCATAGAGTAGTTTTAAATTCTGGAATTGCAATGATGTAATTATCTCAATTTTAGCTTATGTCGAATTAAGCGGTTTTTCCTTTTTGACACATAATTATTGATTGTATATCCTTTACACTGGAGTGTATTCCGTTAGTATGTTTGTTACTAACGGAATGTAATTTCTACAGATTTCATTTTAGACCCTATAAATTCCAACTTTTTGAAACCCCCACATATACTTCAGTCTCTTTTATATGGTATCAATTTAACAGATATGCTTTCGAGAATTCCTTTGTTGAAAATCAGTTATGTGGGTACACTACGAGCAGAGATGTGAGCGAAAGAACCGATTGCCTCTAGTTTTTACCCAAACAAGGACGTATTTTGCAGCTCCTATTGCGCTTCTTGCAAATAAATACATATGTAACATTTGGTTAATGGGTCAGTTACCTACAAAGATATCTGCGAAAATTTGTTTAAAAAAAGTCAACTAAAAGCTTAAGCTAACGATTTCCTACATAAGGTTTGGTCACAGATGCTCCATGAAATTGTTATTGTCATTACCTTATAGTAAAAACTGTGTGAAAGGTATATAAGATTTGGCATAGCCGAATATAGTGCTCCTACTTGTTTTAATTAAGTTTTATTAGCTCGTTAAGTTAATATTTTTCTTCACTAAATCATTTAACCCTTTTTTGAACTCCATATTCCCAGAAAGTATTAAACCGTTCTTTCTTTATGTCTTCAAAAAATAATATTATAGGTAAGTTCCAATAAAATTTACTCTTGAAGTAAGTCCCAGCAGAAATTAAATAATTCCTAAATAAAAAAATAATAATAATGACGTATAATTTTTCAAAGAATGAAGTCTTTAGATTTCTGGATAAAATCACTTAAAACTTCACTGATCTTTACTTTCTGTTGTCGTTCTGTGACATGACATTCGGTTGTTTAATTTGTGTAGTTACTTCTTCTGTATAAACTTATCTGCCTTACTTTACTTTAAGGAAACCGCTTATTATTTTCTTTTTATTTTACTCGTCAAAGTCTATTCAAAAAAATTAATTTGCAGTATCAGACTTCATCTATAAGCAAAGACACTATAATATCAGCTGTTTTTGTTCTCAATGACTGTCACTTAACATTGAATTTTATTTTATACAGATCTGTTCGATTTGTGAGAACAGAACGAAGAAGAAACAACAAACTACACATACAGATTTTTAATTGAACAGATGCAAAACAGCTGATTCATAACAGAACTAAACGTACCGAGTCGTGAGGCCGTCCTTTTTATCTGGCTTCGAGAGTTTCACGTCTCACTCTCGCATTGGTTAATTGCGTGGCGTCGGTTAGCGGTACTGAGGTAAATTTACCCAGAGTCTCAATTAACCTTTGCAAAACTTTTGAGAAAAAGAATATTCAGTTCTGACTTCCTTTATGAAGGTATAGGTCGACTTACGGGTACTGAACCTGTGTGGGTTACCCTGGCTCTATGGTTTTAAAACCTTGCCATTAAAATAAGACATAAACAAACAAACGTACAAACTAATTCTGCCTTTTAGACATGGATAGTGCATCATTTTAAGTTGAGCCCATGTATGCTTTGACACTGGTAGATTTTACGAAGATCAAAAATGTTTACAACTTGATTTAAAGCAATTCCCAGATGAAGGCTGTCTAACTGTTACACTTTTTTAAGTGAAGCCTTAACACTTTTCACTGATATATAGATAGCAGAGATCTATCATACTTTTCGATTGCAGTGGTTTTAGTTTCATACTTGCAATTCCGTTAGATTTTGTTACCCACCGCTTATTTTGCATTTTGATTTATTTTACCTTAAATGATTGTTTAAATTTGTACATATGTACACGCAAAGAAAAAACATGGTTGTGGTAATGATTGAATGATATGATTGAATTGTATGATTGGAGTTAAAACATATAATGGTTGCCAGTTGTCATTATTATATTTAACTAAAGAATTATGCAATAATCATATATATGACTACAATTGAAATCAACAATCTTTCCTTTTTTCTACGGCAAATTATTGTCTTTTACTGTTAGTTACGTATATTTATTCAGCAAGAAGGAGAACCATTGAAATCAAAATATTGTTAATAAAAATCATTTTATGATTGCTTTGTAATCATATTGTTGTCTCACCTATCATTTAATGATTATTTTGAATATAATGTTATTTGTGTCGAATTAATTTTTTTAAATCATACTATTTTTAAACCGCAACCATATCGAAATTTATACGAAAAATAAACATTCAAAGATAAAACTCAAACATGCGTTTGATTATCGTGAGAAAATATATGATAAAATAAAATATATTTAACTATTATTTGTTTTCGGCAACCAAATATTGGTATAGAGAATATAATTTAACCATCGTGATCATGCCATAACCATGGTTTTTCTTTTCGTCTAATGTTAATAATGTCTATAAAAATTTAATTTAAGAAATTTCAACGTGTTAATTTTTTTTAGAAATAAAACGCGGGTTCAATTTCAACTTCGAAAAGAATTTATCTCTGTATTATCGAATAACTATACAGATTATGATGTTCCACAAATAAAATGACGTAAAAAAAGCTTTCTGAAAATAATTATTTTGTTTTGTTTTTCGATATATTTACTTAATTCCATTTAATGACCAATTACTGTCGCAATATTTTTCTCTTTATTTATTTATATGTGTAATTGTGTACCAATTTTTTAATACAGATATATATTTGCAATTTGTAAAGCGTTTTGTAAAAATTATTACATTTACTTTTATACAGGCTGACCAGACAGAAAGTGAGCTAGATACAAATTTTAAAAATGAAAAGTTGTAAATTTAAGCGATGGCTTGGGTTATTTTGACTTTGAGGCCATCTTCCACTTATTTATTAGTTCAATCGTGCATTAAAATGGCTGTGACACTCTCATCTATTCTATAAGGTGTAATCTTATTATGTTTTAGAAGGACTTATCATAGATCATTTAAGGATTATTTATTACACTTATAACTTCTTTTTTCTGCAGAATGGTATACATAATTCGGCATAGCTAAATATAGTAATTTTACTTGTTGAAATAAAACGCAGGTTAAAACTAACAAACAATTTTAGCTTCGGAATTTTTAAAGTTATTTTTGAAAACTTAAATCTTAAGATCGATATTGCAATATGCGATCAACGTAAAATATTTTAACAAAAATTTTTTTTTGTTCACCCTGCCAGACATCTACTAGTTATTTTCTTGCTGCCAATTAAGGCAACAATATTAGTGTAATACTAAAGTTTTTCTATTCCTTCATTTATTCTCATTTACTTCATTCTACATGTTGACTATAAATAAACTTATTTTACAAGTTCAATAGGTAAGAAAACAGCATGAAAATAATTACAAAAATAAAATATTTGCTTGCTCGAATTACAAGTGCTTTATTTAGTCGTACGAATACAGGTACATATTTAGAGAATCGGTGAACATAAGTCAGGGTTGCCATAAAACTTACTTAACAAAATAATTTATACTACATTTACACCTAAGCGAAATCTTGTAGATTTAATTTAAAATCTTTATTAAAATCTAAACCATTTATACCACTGTTTTTTGACATTTTGCAAGATTTCGTTTTCAAAACAATATACTTATTTACAAGGTGGTCTGAGAGGCTCTCTATGCTCTACTTCTCCAAAATTCAAACTCCATATAAAAAAAATTTTAACTATAAAGTACTTGTGCAACTGCAACCACCTTATATATTATGATTGAATTTTTTTGTGTGCAGCGTAGTATATTTTAGTACAACTTTATAAAAACCACAGTTGCATCACGAAGAAGTACTAGATTTTAATTAGATTTTGCCAAAATATAGTGGCGAAGTAGATTTCATTTTGTATGGGAAATCTGGTAGATTTCGCTCAAAATCCCTTAAGTACTAGATTTTGTGTAGGTGTAAATGTAGTATTATATAAAAGACCTATAACAAATCGTACTCAATTAAAAGTGAAAAAATCCGCAAAACACATGATATAAACTTATTATTACAATCTCTAGCAATATGTTAGCTTTACCTAAACCTGGCAACACTGAATTGCAACACCAAAAAATGCGACTTTTATTTATGGAAGCAAAATTACTAAATTGTTTATTCAAATATTTTTTAATTTAGCAATGGGGTGCGTGTTGACAGATGATTTATTTTATAACAAATTTCCAGTTTTAAAAACAAATTGTACTTAATTGTATGTCATAGTTGAAATTATACATCAAATCTAAACGTATATAAATTGGTAGATTAGATATAAAACATATCTAATGATGATTTGGGAAATTGTATAAGATAAGTATGTATATTAGTACTAAAAAAATCTATATAAATAAAGAACAAGGGATTTGACAAACGTCAGCACCGGTGTCGAACAGCAAATGGTTGAATGCATATGCCCAACCATCGCCCCATTCAGGTGGCAAGTTTCGTACACTTGTTCGGGCTATTTCATTTCTTGAGGTATGAAGTTAATCAGCAAAATAACCAGATCTAGTAACACATCGTTTTTTTCCGAATCCAGTAACCAAACAATTATGTTAAAGGAACACAGTATCAAAAAAGCAAATGGGTTCCCAAAGTCAGCCCTAAAGAGCACTAGACATGATCAAAATACTTATTTAGCCTTTTAGTAGTATTTGTTACAATGTATGTATTTGTATGTGTTACACCAAAAAATCGAAATTGTCTGTTCATCCATCAGTCACCGTTGTTGCAACACAAATAATTGCATTTGCACAGAGCTTGCTTATTATGCTTGATGTGTATCTAGTTTCTTTGTCACAAACATTAGTCATTTAACCAACGGTCCCTTAATCCTAACTGTATTTCCAAGGAGCTTAACCATCAATCAGTCTAGGACAAGTCCTAGGGTACTAGTGACACTTCTTCTTTTAGATATGGTGGGAAATAAAATACAGGGTGAGCCAAAAGAAATCACCCTATTGGAAGTTTCTCTTATTTTTGCAAATGGCGGCCAATGTCAAATCTGTTTTGACATTTGTGAACTAGACAGATGTAGAATACAAGTGAACCAGTCATGGAGCGATACACTCCACAAGAACTGCAGTCACTGCAGTGCAGTGAACAATTTTTCGACCAAAATCAGAAGGAGCGACGAGGCTCATTTCCTCCTCAGCGGGTACGTGAACAAGCCAAACTATCGCTTCTGGGGCACCGCAAATCCACGAGTAATACGAGTAGTCATTACACCCGCTCAAAGTGACTGCAGGGTGCGCTGTTCACGCTGGAGGAGTCTTCGGGCCATTTTTTTCGAGGATGCCGCTGGGCTATGTTAGCCACGCTATAGGGCCATATTAGCCGAGTTTTTGCTGCCGCAATTGAACGAATTTGTACTGGAGAACTTGTGGTTCCTATAGGATGGAGCAACCGCACACACTGCGCGAGCCACAACTGGTATTCTGAAAACAACAACAACATCGGATGACTTCTTTTGCCCCACCCAGTATAACATGGGGATTAATAAAAATCAACAATACAAGAGATTAAACGTTCAGCAAATGTCGTAAGCAGTATTTAAATTATTACACTGCCTGTATGACATGCACCATATTTTCGATGCAATAAGCTCAAATGATGATAAAAAGTAACCAAAATACTTAAGGAAACGAAGTTGCCATATTTGACCTAAAGTGGCTTAAAAGCTTCCTTTATAAATATATATGTATTCAACACCATGGTTTGTTGTATTTTCTAAATAGTTTAAATCATCAGTCCATTTTTTTCTTCATTAATTAAGATGACTGCAAACTTATGTAATTGTAAAAGTGAAAGGCCCATGTACGAGGGAGCAGAAAATTGAATTCAGCTCATTTTGTTATACGTAGTCTTACGTGGGAATAAAAAAAAATAACTTATATTTATAATTCCGATTGCCTTCACTACAAATCGCGACAACTATTATTTACTGCCTGCAATTAAAGATCATGATCTCAACGAAATTTTTTATCAAACAGAATTGCGTCTGAAAAAGCCAGTTCTTAAACGACGGCCCATAGTTAAAACAAACGAAAAATAGTTATTAAACAATTTTGATCAGTTTTTTGACTTGGCTTTCCATCTTCTTCAATAAACAAAGCGGCGCTATTTACATAAGGTTTAAGATTTGCCATAACATAAAGAAATCGGTTCATAAAATTAAATTAATTTGAAAAATTAATTCAACCACAACGTATCTCAAATGTCGTATGTTATACTGACATGTTAACGCACTAGTCCAAAAAAAAATGTAGATAAAACTGCTTCTATGTCGCTACTGAATTTTGTAATGTATTTTAAATGCCTATTTATATGGAGTATTATATGACTCTTGATATCTGTTTGATCATTTAGAATCTAATTAGTCAAAGTTACTTGTAATAACAATTTGGTGAACAGTTAATACCATGTAACTGACCTGTAGGAAGGCTACCTTGAGACTATTCTATTGAGGCTATTAACTACGATAGAGTAAATGGACGATGATTGGGATTCATAATATTTAAACGGGCTATTGAAAACTAAACTTCGAATTGTCGCACGGAAATAAGTTTTTAGAATTAAAGGTTTAAAATGTTTATTTTCCTAAAAATTATTCTCTACTTTTATTTCTATTTAGTGAGTTTAATTAAACAACATAGTAGTGTTTTCACATTTAAGTTTTTAAACTAAATTAGGGTTTAACGTTAAAATCAATCAATCAATCACCTGGTTTTGCCATACAAAATAATTTTGATACAACCATCTTAAAACCTTTTTGTTTTGGTTTTATGTAGATTTTTTGAAATACAACCTTGTTTTCGGGGTTCTAAATTTAGTACTAAAACGTTAAAGAGATTTAAATCAGCTGATAATTTTAGATGGCGCTGAATAAAAAATAGTTTAACAACAACAACAACATCATAAAAAGCGTATCTCCATAATTTTCAACTACTTTTCAGGTATTTATTTATAGAAAATATAAATAGTTTCTATTTTGGAGAGCTCTGAAAAAATTTCTTAGTTTTTCATACAAACAAAAACAGCTGATATACAGTGTGTGAAACAAATATTTTACAGAAACCTGAACGCAAAATCAGCTGTTAGGGGCTTAATGTTAAAACTAGGTTTTAACTTTAAGTATGAAAACATTATAAGTGAACACTACTGTTCATTACACTACTTTAGCGCTCTTGTTTAGGTTTGTCACTTCAGAGTTAGAGCCTAGCATAACGCTTGCCGCTTTGTTTAGATTTAGCTGTTTCAATTTCTAAATAAATTTTTTTTGTTTATAATTTAAGCTTTATTTGACAAAAAATTATAATTATTATTATTAAAAATCTAACGTTAAAATAAATATTAATATATTGTATATATTTGGCTTAAATTCCTAAACTAAAAAAATAAATAAATCTTAAAATCCACAAAAAAATAAATAAATAAAATAAATAAAAATCGATTAAATCATAAAACTCCACAGAGTCCGTTAAACATTTCGAAAACTGTATACAACACGTTTTTGTGGCACGTTTTTATTGCCACAAAAAAAAATAAACAAATAAAGGGAAAAAACAAACAAGTGAGTAAGTACATACATACAAAATAAAAATATTGATTTTTCTCTCAACTCAACACAACGCTCCTTACAATACAAAGCAAACGACCTAATTTGAAGTTATCAAATTTATACGTACAAACACGAATGTAACATCAAAAGCTCAAGGATAACGAGAATGTAATGTATGCATGTATGTATGTATTTCTATATAATCATGTATTTTACAACTTTAAAAAAACAACAATTTTAAAAAATAAATATGTAGCAGTTTAAATAAAAAAAAAATAAGAAATGTTCAATAAAAACCTACAAAACGACTTTTTTTTTAATGGTAAAGACTGACAAGAACATGTAATAAATAAATAAAAAAAAAATTATAAATTGAATTGAGGGAAGAATCACTGATAATGGCGTGTCATTGAAATTATCATGTAATATTAATATTAAATATGTATTTACCGATTTAATCTCATATCAATTATTAAAAAAAAATATTTAAGTATGTCGTAACATTAAAGTAAATATTTCGGGTTGTAATACAATTTAATTTTGATTTTTCCATTTACATAAGTATATGCAACTCACAAATATTTTCTTTGAAAAGCGATTGTATTAAAAATTGTTCTATAAACCATTTTTTTTTTTTATTAATTTTCTTTGAAAATAAAATGATTTTTCTTCAATAATAGCATAAATTTCTTTAAACCTTATAATAACCCTAAGAAAGGGTCCGCCAAATAACATTTTTTTTTTAATGCTATAAGAAAAGTGTAGCTTCGGCTGTGTGGCACGTAGCGCCGTCCTGTTGAAACCAACTGTTGCCAATATCCTCTTCTTCAATTTTTGTGAACAAAAATTCGTTCAACATGGCCCGATAATGATCGCCATTGATCGCTCATTTTCGAAGAAAAATGGCCTAATTATGCCTATGGACCTAAATCCGCACCAAACAGTGACTCGTTTGGGGTGTATCGGCTTTTCAATGTATGCGTGCGGGTTTTCTGTGCCCCAAATGCGACAGTTTTGCTTGTTTACATACCCGCCAAGATCAAAATGAGCTTCATCTGGAAAAATGATTTTTTTGGCAAAATCGGCCAAAGTAATGTCGCAATATTTCCCAGCGTTGTTCAAGCGTATACACAACCATATTCGTTCAGCGGAAGGATAAAACTAATTATCTGTCAAATCAGACATGAGCAAGAAATAAGCACTTGTTGAAAAAAAAACGTTAGATGGCGGACCCTTTATATCGAATATTTTTTTTAAATGTATAAACAATTTTCTACAAGCTGTTAATTTTTAAACTATTTTTTCTATAAATAGACCAAGGCATATTTATTCATCAGGTACTCTTGATTCGTCAGCTGATTTCCTGAATACTTGATGAACAAATATGTCTTGAAATATGCCTTGAAATAGACATATGTATGTACCTATATCGATATATTTTCTATAATTAAAAATAAAGAGAATTAAAAAAAATATATGAAAATAAAAAATATCAATATGCTTTTACAGAAAAAAACAAGTAACAGTGATATATTCGGCCGTGCCGAATCTTATATACCCTTCACAACGTGTAGTCATGCAATAACAATTGTTTGTATCACCATTCATCCCATATAAAATACGTGCATACGTACACGTTAGAATAAATGTGGCATCGAATCCCAGCTGAGCCAAAAAAATTTTATTTTATTTAATATATTATTTATATTTTATTATTTTTTTTTATATTTTTTTAAAATTTTTTTAAAAAATTTTTTCAGAAAAATTTTTAAAAAATTTTTTTTAATTTTTTTTAAATTTTTTTTAAAATTTTTTTTTTGTAGTTTTTTTTTTATTATTTTTTTCTTATTTTTAATATTTTTTTTTTTTTTTAATTTATTTTGTTTGGTATGTTTTTTACATGTCTGTATGTATGTATGTTGTTGTTGTAATTGTGAAAAAAACGAGGTGGTCGTGGTTTTTTGCTCATATCTCAGAAAGTTACGGGGCGATTGTGCTGAATTTCAATAGCGATTCATTCCTGGATATTTCCAAGAGATTGATACCATATACAGATATGAGGAACATATAGTTGCTTCTAAAAGTTGATTTCAACCAACACACGGACAGACGGACAGACGGGCAGACGGACAGACGGACGGTCAGGGCTTAATCGACTCCTCTATTCATAAGCTTTTAGAAAATATATACTTTATAGGGTCGGAAATGAAAATTGTAGAAATTACAAACGGAATGACAAAGCTATATATACCCTTGTGCAACACAGGTGAAGGGTATAAAAATAAATAAAATTGGAAATTGTTTGTAAATATACTATAAATTCAAGGCATATTCATCAGGTAGTCTTGATTCGCCAGCTGATAATTTTTTCTTCACATATTTTATACTTCAGCTGTCATAGTCCATACATAAAAAATAATTCTCTCTCTTTACTTGTTTATTTTAAATGTCGAATTTTATATATAAAAATATTAAGAAAAAAATCTCTTCGAACTGTGGTTACCTGATGAATAAATAAATATGCCTTGTATAAGTAATAAAAGAAATTTGAATGTTTAACATTTTTTTTGCTTTAAATATTTCTATTCTCTTAAGTACCCTTTTTAACTAATAGTTGTACATATTCAACTCGTTGTCATTTAATGTCACATGCATATATGTGACATATGTAGAAGTGGGGCTGAAACCTATGTCACATTTGGTATGTGTGTTATTTTTATTATTTTGCATTTAGTTTTAATTTTTCCAAAGTTTGAAGGAATTTACTTCCTAATGCTGCGGTTTTTCTATTAATATATTCATTTTATATGTCTCATTTTGTAGTATAAGTGACATAAAATTTTATACTTAACAGTTTCTACAGAAAACACTAAAAAAATTATTAAGCGGTGAACGTATTTAAAACTTATAATATTTACATGCTTTTAACCCTTTTTAAAGTGCAGAACGTCCTTTAAAAAACCAATTTAATAAAAAAAACGCCAAAAACGTACTTTTTACACACTAAAAAGTACCTTAACTTTCATCACATTTATAACTCGTTAGCATCTTAACCACTTTCCGCCTTATTTTACTCTCACTTTAACGTTTTGGCATACTTGTTTAGAGAAATACTAAAAACAAAAAAAAAAAAACAAAAATTGCGTGTCCTGCGCACTAAAAAATTCCTTTATTTTGGTTAGCATACGTTAGCAAAAGTAATGTTTACAAAATGGTGGCACACACAATGTGTAACTACAAATGTATTTTATTTTTTTATATAATAAATTCTTATGTACATACACATACATTTAAAAGAAAATAGAGCCTCATACATAAGTACTTATCAACAAAAATACATTGTTTGCCAGAAAAAATATAGGTTAATGCAGTTTATGGGCGACTGACAGACAACCAAAAAGTAGTTCTAAATGTGAAAAACAAATACATATAAATTATTTCACAATATTTTATTTATAGAAAACTATTTTGATGTTGTTTTGTTTTTTTAAGCTTAAGATCAGTTTTTTATAAACATTTTTTATTTCATTCAATATTTCGCCATCACTTTGGGTATCTTCTTCAGGGAATTTTTTTATAATCAAGCAATTAACTATATAAAAATTATTTTATTTCTTAATTTTTCTTACTTTTTCATTATGTCAAAACAACATATTGGTTTGTATGCAAGTGTTTGAAATTTTAATGAAAACAATTTTAATAAAATTTGTTTCTCAAAATAAGAGCAAACAAAAATACGCACTGAAAATAGAATAGATCATGGTGTAATTACATAAGTTGTTAGCAATTTGAAGAGGATTATTCGATAGAATTTTTTTATACCCTTCACACAGTGAAAAAGGGTCTATATAGGTTTGTCATTCCGTGTGAAATTTCTACAATTTTCATTTCCGACCCCATAAAGTATATATTTTCTGAAAGCTTATGAATAGGGGAGTCGATTAAGCTCTGTCAGTCTGTCCGTCTGTCCGTGTGTATGTTGAAATCAACTTTTTGAAGCCCCCTCGACATAGGTTGGACCCCTTACCCGGGTCCAGAAATATTCGGGAGTAGATCCGTATTGAAAATCAGAACCATCGGTACATAAACAACTGAGATATGAGCAAAAACCCACGACCACCACATTACAACAACAACATACATACATACAAACGTGTATACTGGTTAGAGAAAACGTGGCATCAAATCCCAGCTGAGCCAAAAAAATTTTTTATTTAAATTTTTTAAAAATTTTTTTAATTTTTTTTTTATTTTTTATTTAATATATTATTTATATTTTTATTATTATTTTTTTTTTAATTTTTTTTTATTTTTTTTTTGTTTTATATATATTATATACATAATAATTTTTTTTTTAAATTTTTTTTATACATATTTTTTAAATTTATTTTTTAATTTTTTTTTTATTTTTTTTTTTTTTTTGTTTTTTTAACATACATACGTGAACTTATAATTTTACAATGGGATGTTTTTATATATGTTTGTTTTTATATGTATGAACGTATTTCATATGGGATGCATGGTGATACAAACTACTGTTATTGCACGACTACACATTGTGAAGGGTATATAAGATTTGGCACGGCCGAATATAGCGCTCTAACTTGTTTATATAAAGTTTGAAAATTGTAGAGAAGAGAGAATCTACAAAATTTTGACATATGGAAAGTAGCAGCTGATCTACAACTGATGATTTGAGGGTACCTAGTGAAATATACCTTGGAATAGATGGACACATTTTTATTTTAGGAGCTGATTAGTATTACCATATAATTATTGCATTTCTTCCCTAAAGGAAAATAAATCATCATCATTCATATCTTTTTTTCTTAAGCCTCCAATTCAACAACTTGACTTTATTTTAATTTATGTAATAACATCATCAACTTAATTTCTAACCATATTCTAATTCTAATTGAATATGAAAACACTTGTAAAGATAATCATTCTGCATCCCTACCTTTTTCAATTTGACTAGGGTAATCCCTAAAATGTTTCAGTTGCAAAATATTGTATAAATAGCTGTCTCACTAGACTATCCCCTTAAAATCACCTTTAAAATAATATAACACCTTTAATCTGGGGGAACCCCCTAACGTGAGCTTCATACATTTTGCTTAGAAAAAACACAATGAAGGCAAGGCTGTTAGCTTTTAAATATATATATCATTTGGGGCACAATCCTCATTCTGCGAAACTATGAAATGAAAACTAATTGTGTGTCATATCCAAGGCATATTTATTCATTAGGTATTCTTGATTCATCAGCTGATTATTTTTTTCTTCACTTATTTTAAATTTCAGCTGTCAAAGTCCATAGATAAAAAATATTTTCTCTCTTTTCTCATTTATTTGAAATGTCAAACTTTATATATAAAAAATATTAACAAAAAAATTTTCTCCGAATTGCGATTACCTGATGAATAAATATGCCTTGGTCATATCATATGATGCCACCATACCTTTTGCTGTACAAGAATTTTTCATTTCACAGTTTCATAGAACGAAAATTGAACCCCTGAAGTGTTATTTATTTAGTGAACATTTTTCCACATACGAATATAGATCATTTTACAACCAAAGAACACGTTTAAATAGTTAAACCTTACTACAAAAGTAGTGGTGTTAATATTTATTGGCTCTCTGGATTTACTAGATACATCATTCTAATTCTGATTTTAAAAACAACATTTTCGTCAGCGATGAAGCCCAATTCTTACTTGGTGGCTACGTCAAAAAGCAAAATTGTTGGAAATTTGGCCAGAAAAAAAAAACTGTTTAGTGCGCATTATGGCCTAGAAGTGTCATTGGACCATTTTTTTTCGAAAATGCCGCTGGAAGCCATGTTTAAGCCCTTACTTTTGAAGTTGTCACTTTGAAGCTGTTAACAATTTTTAAAAAGGCTTCTCAGTAAAGCAAATTACAAATGTATGCCCTTTTTTCTTGCGTTGAATACAAAATAAAGTGAATTTTTTCACTCACTTGCACAGCATACACTATCCTAAAAGAATACCCTTGAGGATTATCTCTATACAATAATATATTGCGAACAACTCTTGAATAAAAATAATTAAACATCTTAAAATTCAATTTACTGTATGCACAAGGTATCCTAACATGTCATAATGTTCTAGAGTTTCACAATATTTAAACAAAATTGTTGTTGCTTTTCAATTAACAACTGTCCTAAGATAATTGGGTGATTCACAAGGTGTCTTATCATGTCATATTGTCATATTGTCCTATTGTCCTAAAATTTTACAATGGTTTAAAAATGTTGTTGCTTTTCAAACAAAAAGTGTCTTATAATAATATAACTTTGTACGCTATGTTTATTGTGCTGTCGTATTTAATAAGTTGAGACCTGTGCTAAACGGCTAAGCCAAGCCGCAAGAGTTTTTGTAAGCTGTCGCCGTTCATTGTATAATTTTATCGGACCAACATCCAAATTTGAGCGCAGTGGCTAATTTTTGATAACAAATCACTGGTGGCGTCAAATAAGATCGGCTAAGGACTCTGCTGTTTTTGTTTATCAAACAAAATTTAATTTATTTGTAATTTATTTACTTGAGTTTGCCATCTAAAATGTACTTTTCGCACAAACTGGCTATATTTTTTTTACTTGTTTTTGGCATTATGAAAGAAAATATTTATTTTTACAATTGTTTTATATCAGCTGATTTAAATTCAAAATAGCACACTTAATTATGAGGGGTTGTTCACAATAGTCTTAATTTTTCATGCTATTATTATAGGACATATGACTTTATGACACTACTGTGAATCCCCCAAATATCTAATATAATAATATCTGTCATAACATACCTGCGGCAATCGACTAAGCGATCTGCTAAGCTGAGCCGTCTGTAATATTTGTAAGCCGCACTTTCGATTTCCGTTAAAAAGATCCGTTATCAAAAATTTAGCCAAATCGGCGATTTAAATTTTATATGTCATACTTGGATATGAAGGAACGTTCACAACAGTCATATTTTTTATATTATTATTTTAGAACATTTAAATTTAGGACACCTTGTGAATACAGTAATTATAACTAAATAAATAGCACTTTATATGCAAATAGATTAATCATATGATTTCGCATTACAACAGTGCAATCACCATATTAGAGTATTAGAAATTTGTATATGAACTACAAACATACATATGCATGTACATATCGATGGTCACAAGTAAAAAGGTCCTAACTCATATTTTAACGAAATTAGGTTTTTCAGTGATTCCAATACATTTCACATAAATACAAATCTACACAAAAATTTAACGCAATAGTATCAAAAATAACAGTTTTACAAGCAATTTTATAAAATTGCAATAAAGTTTCTATTACGTTTTTATCTTTACTTGTAAAGTTATAATTATTTGAGTTAGGCCCTTTTTACTTGTGACCAACGATAGGTATGTATGTGTGTATGTTGTCCATAACGATTGTTTCAATATTTATATTTATAGATGAGCTTCATTTGAATCATATTCTAAAAATACAAAAACAAAATGTATAGACTTTATATAATGTGTGTAAAACGTAAAATAAAATCTCACATTTTTTTATTATCAAACATAAACTAAATAAAAACTGACGTCATTTATTCTGATTAAATAAATAATAGAAAATAAAACAAACAAAAAAAATAGAAAAATTCACTCAAAAAACTCCAAAAAAGTAATACTCGTACAACACACATACATATTTTCATAATATTACGAATCTTTATTGCCGTGTTAAATTGGCATTAAATCTAACAAATACTTTATGTACATGTGTAGTAAAAGCAATTAAAGTTAAATAATAGCTAATATGAGAACATAATTTTGGTTTTTAAAAAATGTTTATAGTATTTTTACATTCAAAAAAGAATTCTTTCTCCCAAATATTTAGGTTTGTTTAAATAAGTTAAATCGAATTTTTTTTTGTAATTTTCGTTAATGTTTGCTGTGTGGTCTGCACATGTTTTAAGTTGCTGTCTGTCTTACTAACAATAACAAAAACAGACCGATAAAATATGTATTTGCATACCCTTCACCATCAATAGTTTTGACAGAGTATATGTTAGTTTGTCATTTCGTTGGAAACTCTTAAAAAGTAAATACGCTCTAAAAAAATCTATAAAAACCATGAATTTTTTGTTTCATAAAATAATTTTATATTACTACCGGCATTACATGAAGTTACACTAGAGTCATTATCTGCCGCCGGTCATTTTCTCACTTAGCCGCCACCCCGCCGTTTTTTTTTGCCAACGGCTTTTACATCTGCTGTAGTTTAATATTTAATTTTTACTGAACAAATTTCTGTTTTTATACCCTTCACCTGTGGTGCACAAGGGTATATATAGCTTTGTCATTCCGTTTGTAATTTCTACAATTTTCATTTCCGACCCCATAAAGTATATATTTTCTGAAAGCTTATGAATAGAGGAGTCGATTAAGCCCTGACCGTCTGTCCGTCTGTCCGTGTGTTGGTTGAAATCAACTTTTAGAAGCAACTATATGTTCCTCAGATCTGTATATGGTATCAATCCCTTGGAAATATCCAGGAATGAATCGCTATTGAAATTCAGCACAATCGCCCCATTACTTTCTGAGATATGAGCAAAAAACCACGACCACCTCGTTTTTTTACACAATTACAACAACAACATATTTATATACATACATGCAAAAAACATGCCAAAAAAAAAATTACACAAAAAAAATATATTAAAAATAAAAAAAAATAATAAAAAAAATTAAAAAAAAAAATTAAAACAAAATTTAAAAAAAAAATTTAAAAAAATTTTTTAAAAATTTTTATAAAAAAATTTTTTAAAAAAATTTAAAAAAAAAATAAAAAAAAATAACAAAATATAAATAATATCTTAAATAAAATAAGATAAAATTTTTTTGGCTCAGCTGGGATTCGATGCCACATTTATTCTAACGTGTACGTATGCACGTATTTTATATGAGATGAATGGTGATACAAACAATTGTTATTGCATGACTACACGTTGTGAAGGGTATATAAGATTCGGCACGGCCGAATATAGCACTGTTACTTGTTTATGCTTAATTTTTGTTGAATATTTTCTAAGCAAACACGAGTTTAAAATAAATATGCTTAATTATTTATAAAAGTTATTGAAGTAACAAAATTTCTTATAATATTTTCAAACATATATTCAAGTGTTTATCATAATAAAAAAAATCTATTCAACTTTTATTTTATTTTCATAAATTCCAAACAGCTGATTAAGTGATTAAACAGTTTTACCATTTTGCACGCAAAAAAAGTACGGGTAAAGTGTAGCAAAAATAGAAACACAAATTACTGAACGTTATCATTTACCCAATTTTCAACACAAGTAACGCTTTTCGGTAAATTGGGTGACGGCGGGTTTCCGCAGTAACATACGTCGAATAATCCTAATATGAATATGGACGTAACCACCCACCATCTTGGTAACTAAAAAACATTAATTAGAAAAAAGGCTAAAGGGCAAAATCAACATTAGAGTTTGGTAAACAATTTATTAACCAAAATTTTTTGTATATTTTCTTTTCATGGAAAGATTTTGACTCGTTTTTTAAGCCCTTTAATTTTCCTTTTGTATAGAAAATGTTCTTAAACAAGTAAAAATATTTATTTAATTTTTTTAATTCTTAAATTATTTCAAATGGTCAGTCAGTTAGAATTCATAGTTTTGCCAATAATTTAATTTTTTCTAAATACTACTCGTAAAGAGTTTATATAGCCGAATGGTTCCAATTTAGTATGTAAATGTTAGCGGGTATTTTAGATTCGGCTTAATCGATTCTTTCTTATATTATTTTTTGTTATTGTGTGTACAGTAGCAGACTGTTTTGTTGATGTGTGATGTATTTTCCCAAGACTATTAATTATTTACAAATGTTAGGCAAAGCAGACGCTTTTACTACTGCTTCAACCGAGCCTTTTCATTTCTCGTGGCTACAAAAACGTAGAATTTAAAAGTGGCATTAAAAGAATGCAATCATTTCGCATTAAAATATTTTGCTCTTTAACCTAAATTATTTAGTCTTAACTTTTATTTGTTTTTTTTTTTTAATCAAAATTGGCATACTATAGTCGAATAGGCCATACAAATTAATGAAGGAATACGCGTTTACTTCTTTGTTCATGCACCATCAGCGATGTAGTTTCAAATTTGTATGCAATGGGAAGGCGTTGGAAATTATTTAAATAAAATGTAAAACAAAAAGAAACTTGCATTAATATATTTAAATTTTTATTTATATGTAATGAGATGGTGTTTGAAATTATTTAATAAGATGGAAAACAAAAAAAAAATTTGCATAAACATAATTTTTATACCCTTCACACAGTGAAAAAGGGTATATATAGGTTTGTCATTCCGTGTGAAATTTCTTCAATTTTCATATCCGACCCCATAAAGTATATATTTTCTGAAAGCTTATGAATAGGGTAGTCGATTAAGCCCTGTCAGTCTGTCCGTCTGTCCGTGTGCATGTTGAAATCAACTTTTTGAAGCCCCCCGACATTCCTTGGACCCGGGTGAGGTATTTTATTTTATATATTATTTATATTTTTATTTTTTTTTAAATTTTTTTTTGGTTTATATTTATTATTTATATTTTATTTATCTTTTAAAAATTTTTTTTTAATTTTTTTTAATTTTTTTTTTTTTTTTTAACATACATACGTAAATTTATAATTTTACAATGGGATGTTTTTATATATGTATGTTTTTTATTTATGTATGTACGTATTTCATATGAGCTGAATTGTGATACAAACTACTGTTATTGCATGACTACACGTTGTGAAGGGTATATAAGATTCGGCACGGCCGAATATAGCACTCTTACTTGTTTTTGTTTATCATTACAATTTACAGTTTTTTAATGATTCAAAAACCTATAACGTGGAATAACAACTGACAGGGATATTTATCCATTATGCAAATCTACAAGTACTCTTAATTTACAATTTTTATCCTACAATATTAATTAGAGGAAGTTTTCTGTCTTTTCTTTCTTAGTAATATAACCATGGTATATGAAGTTAAATAACCTTTTGTTTTGAAATAAAACAACTTGTTAAACAAAATTTATGTATTGATTTGGAAAATTAATTTGGTACGTGAAGTCTTTTTTTTTGTAAAATAACCGAAGATAATGTTTTTCATTAATAAAAAATCATTGCCCAAAAATAATGGTTAAACTTTATCTTTCAACACGAAGTGACTTATTTATCTCTTGAATTTTGTTTCTAGAATTTACTAGTTATCATTGCTAATGATATTTATAGAAGATTGTATATCGTAACCCATATGGTAGCGCTAATATAAATAGTTTAACAAGAGCAGCTGGCATATCAGTAACACATCAGAGTGTGTTGAGTGTATGTATATCAAATTGAAATTGATGCCATAGAAATAATAAGTAAAATATAATTTATACTGTAAAATTTCAATCTTTTGCGTTAAATAACAAACAAAAAATCCTCTAAACTTTTATAGTGGAAATCTCAAGTTTTAGTTTTTTTTTTTTTTTTACAATATTAATAACACTATGCAACAAGCAAAAATTACCACAGAATTTAAATTTTTTTTTCGATCCGTTATAGTCACCTAACTGAAGAAACTCATCATTATTTCAAATTCTATGGTAAGATTTTTTTTATTTTAGTTTTTTGGAAAGGCTGCTCCATACATCTTGTCGTTACTTTGGAACGACATACTCGATTTTGTTAAGAAATCAGTAATTAGAAAAAAACTTTTAATTACGCCAGCTTTAAGTCTTTCAAATATCATTTTCTGATTAAGCCATTAGTTTTGGAGTTACAGTGCCACCTCGCTTAACGCAACCCTCGTAAGCGCAATCCCTCGATTATTGCAACTCGTAAATTGTTTGCATTGTTGACTCAGTTAACGCAACTTTTTTAAAAAAAAACCTCAGTTATCGCAACTTTTCTCCCAAAATGATCAATTTGTCATTTTTATTTACATATTTTTTATTTAAATTTTTTTGCTTTAGATCAACCGATATTCCAAGAATACTGAAATATGCGTGTTGCACTTGTTTTTTTTGTAGATATGTACTCAATTGAAAGAATCTCTTTTCGTGAAATGTTGTTCTATTTGCATTGAATAAAATGCCGGTGATTACAAAATTTGTAAAACTTTCAATTAAATAAAAAAAAGTGATATTCGTAAAAAGCTTGAAAGGGGCATATCTGTAAAAATGATTTGCGATGAATATAATGTGTACAAATCAACAATATTCAGAATTAAAAAAAAATGAAACTGCATTAAAAAAATTCGTTGCAAATGCTGAATTTGGACCAGGCAAGCGTGTTACAATAAGAGCTTGTGAATATCCGAAAATGGAAAAGGATTTGTACAAGAGGTTTATGAAGCCATATTAAACCATAAAGGAGAATTTGCGCCCTAAAAAACCTCAGTTTACGCAACGTCCAAAATTTCTATTAGTTGCGTTAAGCGAGGTTGTACTGTATTGATTTTTTAAGCAAAACTAAAAACTTTCAATTTGTTGCAGAATATAAATAATCCCACTTTATTTGAAGGAAATAAACCAACTTTTGTAAAAGAAATAAACGTAACCATTTATAAATCATATGCCACGCAGTTCATGCACAAATTTCTTTGAAACCGATCAACTAATTTTATTACAATTTTGTGTTTATGAGTGGCTACAGTTTAAAACATAAAACCCTTTTGGACTTGACAGCTAACGCTATTGTCAAGATTGATTATTTTGTTTAAACATGTTTGAAAATGACATAAAAAGAAACCTAATCTATTGCAGAATTTTGTTTCTTTGCTCACTATTGCTCAATTCATAAATATTATGTTATTGAAAACAGTTGTGCCATAAAAAGTAACAGCACCTTCTTAGGAATCTAATACAAAATTAATAATTTCCTTTAAATAGCTGCCCTCATTGTCATTTTAATATTGTTTAAACGCTATGAATGCTTGAGAATGTGTGTAGCATTAGTAAACATTTTACAACTCAGATACACACCCTTTGTCCGTTAAGTAACACGTCAAATACAAAAAGGTATTTATGTCATTTTAATACAACACCTAAATGTTAGAGGTACGAGTGCTTTTATTATTTTTTGCGCATAAAACTTAACTAACACTTTCGTATAAAAATATGGCTTTCAAAAAAGCTTAAGTTAAAAATTTTGAAATTAAAGATTTTTAAATTCATGTACAATAAAATATGAACTTTAAATACAAAGTTACTGCAAATTTGTTTCAGAAATTGTAGTTGGATACTTAATTATAACTTAAAGTTTTTACAAAAAAACTTTTACTGCTTTTACCAAAGTTACAAGTACACGAGTACGTTAGCAAGCAACTTCAAGGTTCAGTAACATTTGACCTAAACTCTAACATGGAGAACAACAAAACAGAAACATAGTGTTGAAATTTATAAAAAAAATAATTACTTAAAGCAGTGATTCTCTAGCATTTTCAAACAACGCTTTGGTTTATCTTTAGAGATGCATTTTCAGATGGTTTTATAGAAAATTCTAAGAATCTACACAAAGAACAAAGCAAAGTCAAAACAATTCAATACAATCATCTCATCAGTTTGTTAACAGATTTTAACAAAAACTATAATGATTACAAGGTAATTACATACAGAAGTGCTTAATTTATTTGTAGACATTTTAATACTAAGAACTTATGACGATATAAGCGTTTAGATTTGCTACTAAAACATATGCAAACAAACATGCATAAGTACATATTTAAGTACAAGTATCCAAACAATCCTGAAGAAAATGTCAATAGTGCTGACCAATTATACTCCAGGTAATGTGTGTAATATGTGTCAAAGACATTTCTCGAGAGTTTGTCATTAAGTATCCTCTAGAGCGGTTAGAAATATTGACTAGGTAGTTTATATGGAACCATATGGAGACTTTGAAACTGTAGATTTACCAGTACATTTTAAAAATTTTAGTCTATATTTATTATATTTTACAGAATATCGACTAAAGTCATGTTGGAACATTAAATTTAGTTTTCATTGCATATAAATAACAATTTTTTCCGTCTATCAAAGATTCATCCGGGGGTATGTTACCTTGGCGAAGTCTTTACGCTTTGGTATAATTGCTAGTCCGGGATATAGAAGTGTTACCAATACTTCTGGCTGGGACATACGAGAATTTCGGATCTCGTGCATAAAAAGGTTACGGAGACTAAAATGCCGATGAAACGAATTAGTAGATGAATTCATACACAATGAGAGCATGAACAGTAAAATCATATTCTTAACTGATAGGGCATAGGAGAATCCTAGACTTAAAGATAATGAAATCAAGGTCGGCTGAGCCAAAGTGGAATGATCAACCTTATACATAAAGAGGTTAGGGAGACTCCGATGCCGACTGCTTGAATCCGGTGAAGGAGGTCCAGTGGCTGCATCGCATGTTCATAAAGGATGAATCTATGCATAATGAGAGCATTAATAGTGATATTAGTTTCTTTACTAAGGGGTTAAGGAAAATCCTGGACCACATACTTAAAGAGGTTAGGAAAACTTATAACGCGGTATAGTTAGGATCACAGGTAGGTACACATTGAGCTTGAATGTTATGGGGTTAGCTTCGGTTTTACGAAAAAGCTGGGGATTTCGAATTACTGTGCGATAATGATTGTTGGCAATTACCCGCCGACAATGTAAAATCGTTTTCTAGTCTAAAGAAAACTCCTACAGTGGCGTGGAACTTAATGAAGAAAGGGATGACGATTGGTAGCCATGAAGTCAGTGGTAAGCAAGGGAGGTCGAAAAGGGACCCTAAATAGTAGTAGTCTGCTTCATTATTTTGCCTAACGCATAACTATCTATTAAAGGCCAAAAGAAAAATATAGACGTTTCGTTGACAATGTCATACTTGATTACAGGCTTCTTCGGTGAAAAAAGGTATAGTTGGGTTTGTGTAGAGAAAAACAAGAAAAACGAGGGATGTTAAAGATAGGACAGTTGCCTTTACCTTTTTGTAAAATTGAAAAAATTAAATCCATTTAATGTTTAAACTTATGATTGTACATATTTTTTTCTATCCAAAACTGTTGGTGAATAGAGAATTGATTTGAATTTATTTTTGTGAAAGAGGTATGAAAGAGATTTTAAATAAAATTTGCTTTATATTAAGAATTTATATCCAATTTAGCCTTTTAACCTATCAGAGTTTCTTAATTTATCAAAAAAATAAACAAGCATATTGACTATTGTATATGGTTCTAGAGCAAATACCTTGGGAGTTGCTGCCTTTAATATTTAATTAAAACACGTGTTATATTTTCTTAAAGAAAAATATCCTTAAAAATATAATATTCAATATTGACTGCAACCACAAATTAATTAATAATTACTAAGTAATAATACAGTACGATAATAAACAGATAAAACACAAAAATAAAATAAAAAGAAAACGAAATAAAAAACACAATTTAAATGTTCTTTTCATTAATTTTCTTTTATATCGCGTGATGACATCATTTATTCAAGTTTGTTTTCTAACTGAAGAAAATGTGGAAAAAAACGTATCAAACTTTGGAGCCAAAATCACTCTAGAGAAAACCGTAAGTGTTTTGTTCTTGTGACTTTTGAAATTTTTTACACTCGCAACAATGTATGGTTTATGGCTAAAAGTTTAAAAGGTCATCTGAGTAGTAAAAGTAGTTTTTTATAAGAAAAAATTTAAAAATTACAAACATGGTGATAAATCAAAAAGTTAACAGCAGGGGCTAGTAAAAGTATTTTATTTTTTTGTTTAACCCAAATAAAAAACAGTTAAACTATTTAGTTAATGAATTAAAATAACTTGGAATTTGTTACACATTGCGTCCCGTTACTATATACAATTGCATTTAATATCTTTATAATCTATTTCTTAGCGTAAAACCTGAAACAATTTGTTATAAGTGCGATAACTAATCTATTATTGTAAACATTTTTGGGAAATCTCTGCTTTGATTTAAGGCTAAAAATAAATATGTGTAAATATTTTGTGTTTCATAACTGTAGTCACATTTTACATTAAACCACAAGTAACAGTGCTATATTCGTCCGTGCCGAATCTTATATACCCTTTACAAAGTGTAGTCATGCAATAGCAATTGTTTGTATCATCATTCATCTCATATGAAATACGTACATACATATACAAAACAACCCATTGCAGAATTATAAATTGAGTTTACGTATGTATGTTTTAAAAAAAATTAAAGAAAAAATTAAAAAATAAAATAAAAAAAATTTTTTTGGCTCAGCTGGGATTCGATGCCACGTTTACTCTAACCAGTATATATGCATGTTGTTGTAATTGTGAAAAAACGAGGTGGTCGTGGTTTTTTGCTCATATCTCAGAAAGTTATAAGGCGATTATGCTGAATTTCAATAGCGATTCATTCCCGGATATTTCCAAAAGATTGATACCATACTCAGATCTGAGGAACATATAGTTGCTTCTAAAAGTTGATTTCAACCAACACACGGGCAGACGGTCAGGGCTTAATCGACTCCTCTATTCATAAGCTTTCAGATAATATATACTTTATGGGGTCGGAAATGAAAATTGTAGAAATTACAAACGGAATGACAAAGCTATATATACCCTTGTGCACCACAGGTGAAGGGTATAAAAAAATATTTAGTAAGAAGCAAGTAATGCATGTTTGACAGACATAGTCTAATGTATATCGAACATTAATATTTAATATTATTTCGACTTGGACAGACATGATTGCGAGAGAGTGAAAGAGTTTTATAATATGTTCAGTTTAGTATAGGCTTGTACTGTCTTTTCTCTTCGAGAAAATACCGTTACATATGGGTTTAAATTTCGAAATAAATGAAATGAGAACCTTAAACTTTATTAAGTGTATTCGCATATTTATACAGGTAACCACATCGTAAAAGGTGATCAGGAAGCATAATGTCAAAATTTGTTTAAATTCGCCTTGATATTAGTTAGATGCAAAATGAGATTTTTGTTTCGGTATTGAAAAGTTAACCTAAGTGTACAAATATATTAAATTTATTGATATTTTTGTTTTTACACCCTGGATGATGGAATTTACTTATACATATACCCTGTTTTAAAATATGTATTTTTTTAATTAAACAAATCATAACGACTTTTCCATTCCTGAATTCACCTTTATCTTTTAAAAGTCGCCTTTTTGTATCAATTCGTCGTTGCATTTACCTGTCTGATTATGCCTTGGTTCTAGAGCTGTGTAGCTCGTGAACGAACGGGTTAAAGTGAACGAATCATCGAACTAAACGAATTGACCCGGTTATTTTTCTGATCGCTTTTCGTTTAGTAGTGTTCCTTTCAATGTTTGTTTCTTCAGATGTTTTTTATGTCAAATCTTCATTCGGTCATATACGTATATATATGGGTGTTTCCATGAATATGTCTACCACGACTGTAAAAATAAAAACTCTTGAAAGTTTTTCAATATAAGTTTATTGATAAAAAAAACACTCAAATATTACTATGCGCGGGTATTACGAGCTCATTTAATTATTTTAAGAGCAATAATAAGAATTTAATCTGATTAATTTATTTAGCGACTAAATTGTAAAAATAAATTGTAATTGTAAATATGCTTTAAAAACTAGGCAACAACAATTAACAAGATTTATAAGAAAAAAGAAAATATAAGTCCAATTAGCGGTATTTTTTTTTTATTTCCCTTGGATGTTATTTTAATGTCACGTACGTAATGCAAAAACATTCTTTGTCTCCGTCATTCGTATTTGAATAGTCGCAAGAGCACCTAATTTATAATTTAATTTTTTATATATAAATTTTATTACCTAAGAATACTATTAGGGAAAAATCTGTCACGTACGATATGTCACGAACGATATTAAATTGAATTTATTATAAAATCATTTAAAGATTGTTTTCAATTGATGGATTCAATATGATGGATTTTAAATGAAAAATATTTGGTTTAGTGTAAGAAATTAAAAAAAGAAAAAATACCTTCCAAGATTCGCAGATTTTTTCATGTTTCCATATATACCTCAAAATCACTTCTGTTTTATGTCACGTACGTTATATTCTTATTTTTCTGGATATTTTAGACAACAATGATTCGAATATAATTAATTTATATTTAAATAAAGTACTCTTTGAATAATAAATTAGAGCTGACGAGTGAGGTGGTCCTGTCAAAACGGAGTCATACACACTCCACTTGGCTGTTTGCGTGCAGCGAACTGCCATGTTAACCAACCACCAACCAGCCAACTCTTTGAATGGAACATAAAGATCTAATTTTGTTTCAGTTACTCTCACTTTTGCAAAAATTACTCCACTTTATAGGAGTACAAATGTCACGTACGATGACATGGAAATGCCCATATATGGCACTACCTTTACAAGGATGATAAGTGGCATAAAATTAATGACTTGAACAATTTTCCATTTGTCAGTAGTATTAGCAAGTAATTGATTCTACTGACGTCGCCGTGTTAAAAAGCCATTTGTAGAGTTTCAAATAAATAAAAATCTACCATAGAAAACTCTGATAAATCCACTGTTAATCATTTTGGCGTAAAAATCAATTAATATCTTTGGTTGTGTGTGACATGTCACCAACATTCGAATAAAATTTTATCATTAGGCTGTTTCAAATAGCTGTTTAATGTAGTCGCGACTCGCCTTCTTTTATCATAATAGTGAATGCCCATCATTGATTATGAAAGTTCTTCCTGGAAAGATAGCAACGTGTGTGTCAAAGGTATTTGAAACTTTCAAGTGGACTCTTAAGTCAACTATAAAATATCTAAAAAATTTCAATAATAAATTGTATTATTAAAGTCGCAACGGCGCAATTGCAAATATTTTTAATAAGCCATGACGACGCTGAAATATTTGACTGATGGCCGGCTTACTACCTATCTTATTTTTTCTGAAGACATTTATGCATTCCATTCAGCTGATTTTTTTTAACATTCATTAAGCACGAAGCCACCACCCGGTGGCATGTTACTTTGGTGGAGTGTCCACGCCTTGGTGTAATTGCTAGTCTAGGTTATAGAGGTGTTGCCAACACCTCTAGTCGGGATAATAAGAAAATTCTAGACCTCGCACATTATTGGTTACGGAGATTTAAGTGAAGTGGCAGTAGTGGAGGAACTGCATTGCACACTGAAAGTATATTTACTGATGGATATAGAAGAATCCTGGACCTCTTAATTAAATAGATTAAGGAGACTCAGATACCGATGGAGAGCATGAGCCGAGTAAGTGTGTTTAAGGGGCTGCATTGCACGCTCATATCGAAAGGATCAATGCACAATAACGGCATGGATAGTCAGTGTTTTTACTGCTAACAATAGCAGAATTTTGGAATTTGTACTTAAAGAGGTTAGAGAGATTCAGACCTCGGTAGACTAAGGAGCAGGGGTAGGAACACATTAAGTCTAACAAAGATGCTCGCGATTGTGAAGGAATGTCCGATTGTCGGTAAAATATAAGTCGGCACTATAAAATCGCTTTTTAGTCCATAGAAAATGCGTATAGTGGTGAAAGAAGGAATGCCGATTGGTAGCCATGATATTACTGGTGAACAAAGGGGGTCGAAAAGGTACCCGAAATAGTAATAGTCTGCTTCGGAATTCACCCTAGACATATATAAAGTACGAATGAATCGCTGTGGATAAATTTTGCTTTTCAATCTCCGCCGAATTTCCTTATTCGTATGCTACTTAATGTGAACTCCTCTTTGGTGCTTGAGTGTGTTCTAAAGCTCAATAGGTGTGCCTCTACAAATGAGGTAAAGCTGATGTGGGTTAAGGGACACGTGGGCATAGCTGGGAATGAGGCTGCTGATGAACTTGCGAAGAAGAGGTCTGTGGCTGCATTCTGCGGACCGGAACCCATAACTGCTCTGGGCAATTGGTTAGTGCGGGCGAAGATTTTTAAATGGGTGAACTCTATGAACTTGCGAAGGTGGATGGAGGGAACCACGTGTAGACAGGCTCGTATGGTGCTCAGGAAGCCACTTGGCAGGGGTGCAGTAAGGATACTCGGTTTTAATCGTAGTATGATGAGCTGGATCACTGCGTTGATTACAGGACATGGGAACTTCAAATATCATCTGCGAGTGTCCGGCGTTGGCGAGCGGAAGATTAAGGATCACAGGTAAGCACACATTAAGTGTGAGTGCGATGGGGGACCTTAGTCTGAGGGAGATGCTGGCAATTAGAAAGGACTGTGCGATGAGGATTGTCGACAATCACCAGTCGGCAGTGTAAAATCGTTTTCCTAGTCCAGAGGAAACGCCGGATGTGGCGCGGGACTCAGTGATTGAAGGTATACTGATCGGTGGACACGAAATCACTAAGGAGCGAAGGGGGTCGAAAAGGAACCCGTGATAGTAGTAGTCTGCTTCGATATTTCCCCTACATGTGTATATATGCTACTTAACGAACTTTACGTAAATATTGTATTATTAACAATCACACAGTTGTAATGAACCTTAGTGTGAACTAACTGAAATTTATACGATATCTCTGAAATGCGAATTTTGCACTGTACTACAGTTCATTATATAAATACTGTACTGTACCAAACAATAATGGTTGTGCGAACAGTCATAATATTTCTGTACTGTTACAATACTGCATTTTTTTCAACATCAATTTTCCTTTTAATATTGACCCTTCACACTAAAGCTCGTAGTTTAGGTAAATGTCATGCACAAAATATAAATTCAATATTTTCTTTTATCTCAAAAGCTGTTTGATAAAAATACTTTTTTTTTATAATAAAAAAATAAAACAGAAACAATTTCCAATTACTTTTGTAACAGACTAAGGGTGTTTTCATTAAAGGCTAGCGTTTAAAGATTTCTATACAATATGCAACTTACGAGCAATTAATTACAAGAGAGGGAAAATAAGGGAGGAAATAAAATAATAAAAGTGGAATATATATTCTTACAAAATCAACTTATTTTATATATTTACTTACATTTCAAAACGCAATAATGAAGAAAGCCAATACGCAAATATTTTTTTGAATAAAAGTGATGCAAATCCAATATTAAAACATGCGTTGACAAGCAGGCAGCCGAAAATAAAAGTCAGGATTTCGAAACAAATTAAAGTTGTTTGATGATTTTTTTTTTATTTGTTTATTTTGTTTTTAATTTTATTCGGTTTTAAAAGAAATAAAAAAGCAAAAATAAAAATAAGTAATTTGTCGTTGGTTTTTTGTTTTTCTTTTGGAAAAAATTTGTTTCAGTGTAGTTTAGTTAAATTGATTTTTATTTTCTTCTTCTTAACTAAGTTAGTCTTCAATTAAAGCCGTTAAAATCAAAATTTTAAGTTAAATTTTTATCAACTGCTTTTGTTTTTCTTTCTCAATCACTTTATTTAATTTTGTTTTCGTAAGGAAAAAATTTCTATTACTCGTAGTAATTTTCTTTATTCCATAAAAGAAATCCAAGTCAAATTGTCTGCCAAATAAAAATATTTTTTTTATTAAAAAAAAAAACCAAAAAAGAAAAGCAAAAACAAAGATAAAAAACATAAATTGCCAAATTTTGTGTAACAATTTAAAAAGCAGTGTATACAGTTGTAAGTGTATTTGTATGTATTTTGTATAAGTGTAATGAAATTTTGCTAAATATTTTATATTATACGCACTTTTTTTAAAAAATTTTAATTCGTTTTATTGCGAGTATAGTTGATCTATAGAGAATTTTACCTAAAGTGTAAAATTTACTAAAATGGAAAATAAGAATAAACAGGAATTAGTGATACTGTTGATTTGAGTCAAATTTAATAAATAAAATAAAAGGATACTAAAGTAAAAGTTATCAGTTATCGAAAATTGTAAACCCTCCACCAAGTTTATTGTCTGCATACATTACATTTACAACTTCAAAAAACTTTAAAAGAAAATATTATTATATTATTAACTTGCAGTGCCCGTACTCAACATAATCTGTTATACCTCATCCATCGTCTGGGGGCAAATTACGGCAGTCGAACGTGATAGAAATTTGAAAATTCTTATTAGACTTTTAATACGTAAAGCACAGCGGACTCGATCGTTCGAGTAAAATTTCGGTCGTGATCGAATGCCGTTATTTGGCCCCTGATTTTAATGTCACTACAGAAATGGTTCGTAAACCAGCCTTATCAAAGTAAAAAGTCACCTGATAGCTGTCAAACTACACAATGTACGCCAAAAAATTTCCAACTCCTTTATTTTTCATTGACAAAATGCACAAAGTTTAATAAACCTGTAATTCAAATTAGCTGCAAGTTGAAAATGTCAAGGATTGGGATGTGGGATTCTATGTGCTTTGGTATTTAAAGGCTTAAAACATATTTAAATCGTTAAACAATATTTAAAAAAATGAAAACTAGTAGGGCCACAGTTGAAAAGTTTCATCTTAAAAGTTAGCATTATTAAATACTCATTGTCGTAAAAGATCTGCGTCTTCATACTTTCAAGTTCCGAGGCGAAAGCAAAAATTTTTTCTTGTGGTGGCAAAATCATACAAATATTTTCTTTAAAATCTTGAACTGAGTTAATTTTAAATGTATATTTAATTTAAATAGTTCACTTTTTCAAATTCTGGGGGGAGGGAGGGTGTTGTACATTGCATATGTCTAGTTACGTCAATGCCTCTCATAGACAGTATAGTCAACAACTGTATTTAGTTATTTTTAAAATTTTTATCTCGGACAATTTTTCTTAGGGCTCAGTGCTTTTTATTAGTACTTTTTTTCGGTGACACCAAATACTAAATTTAAAATTTCTTTTACTCAGAACAAATTTCGTAAATATGAAGTCGAAAATAGAAAAAACTTATTAAAGGATTGATAGCACAACATGTTTCTGGTTCTACAGGTCGCCGGCTTAATAGTATTTTAAACCAGCAATAAAAACCAATAAAAAAGTTTAAGTGAATTATATACCTTATGTTATGTATTATAATTTAAATACACCCTTTCAGATTTATTTATTTATTTATTTTATTTTATGAATCGATGTCCCACACACAAGACATAAGTCTCATATTACAGCATGGAACTAAGTACAACCGTAAATACATTAAATTTGTTATATACTATTAAATACAAATACTTATATAAAATTTTTTTCCGATACTCGTTTCTTGGTATCTTTAATGTTTTATGAGACAAAAAGCCATATGAAAGCAAGTTGATCCAGGCTTGCCATCTTAGCACTTTTTATGCTAGATTTAGCATTTTTTTTTCTTAAGTTAGCACAAAAGATTTTCAAAAAGTGCTCAGTGCTAGTTTAGAACTATTTAATATTAATCCGGAATTTTTTGCACTTTTTTCATATAAAATTTAAATGCAATCCAATAAAAAAAAATAAAAAAAGTAAAAAAAAAATTTAAAAAAAAATAATAAAAAAAAATATAAAAAAAAAATTAAAAAAAATAAAAAAAAAAATTTGAAAAAAGTTAAAAAATTAATAATAAAAATATAAATAATATATTAAATAAAAAATATATGATATTTTAATACCTCACCTGGGTCCAAGCGATGTCGGGGGGCTTCAAAAAGTTGATTTCAACATACACACGGACAGACTGACAGAGCTTAATCGGCCCCCCTATTCATAAGCTTTCAGAAAATATATACTTTATGGGGTCGGAAATGAAAATTGTAGAAATTTCACACGGAATGACAAACCTATATATACCCTTTTTATACCCTTCACCTGTGGTGCACAAGGGTATATATAGCTTTGTCATTCCGTTTGTAATTTCTACAATTTTCATTTCCGACCCCATAAAGTATATATTTTCTGAAAGCTTATGAATAGAGGAGTCGATTAAGCCCTGACCGTCTTTCCGTCTGCCCGTCTGTCCGTGTGTTGGTTGAAATCAACTTTTAGAAGCAACTATATGTTCCTCAGATCTGTATATGGTATCAATCTCTTGGAAATATCCAGGAATGAATCGCTATTGAAATTCAGCACAATCGCCCCATAACTTTCTGAGATATGAGCAAAAAACCACGACCACCTAGTTTTTTTTCACAATTACAACAACAACATACATACATACATGTAAAAAACATACCAAACAAAAAAAATTGCAAAAAAAAAATATTAAAAATAAGAAAAAAATAATAAAAAAAACTACAAAAAAAAAATTTAAAAAAAATTTTAAAAAAATATAAAAAAAAATAATAAAATATAAATAATATATTAAATATAATAAAATTTTTTTGACTCAGCTGGGATTCGATGCCACATTTATTCTAACGTGTACTTATGCACGTATTTTATATGGGATGAATGGTGATACAAACTACTGTTATTGCATGACTGCACGTTGTGAAGGGTATATAAGATTCGGCACGGCCGAATATAGCACTGTTACTTGTTCACTGTGTGAAGGGTATTATAATGTCTTCTGAAGAAGAACACACAATCAGAAAAATATGTTTAAATTTTTTTAAATCGCTTGTAAATGAACTAAAATATCCCAAAAATATTTTGATATAAAAACAAGTAACAGTGCTATATTCGGCCGTGCCGAATCTTATATACCCTTCACAACGTGTAGTCATGCAATAACAATTGTTTGTATCACCATTCATCTCATATCAAATACGTACATATGTATATACTGGTTAGAATAAATGTGGCATCGAATCCCAGCTGAGCCAAAAAAATTTTATTTTATATAATATATTATTTATATTTTGTTATTATTTTTTTTTATATTTTTTTTTTAATTTTTTTAAAAAATTTTTTTGA
Organism: Phyto melanocephala; assembly: GCA_941918925.1. Lineage (NCBI taxonomy): Eukaryota > Metazoa > Arthropoda > Insecta > Diptera > Rhinophoridae > Phyto > Phyto melanocephala. The sequence continues at coordinate 30,987,855 of OW799237.1, read as the reverse complement.
AAAAATTTTTAAAAAATTTTTTAAAATTTTTTTTTAAATTATTTTAAAATTTTTTTTTTGTAATTTTTTTTATTATTTTTTTTTTATTTTTAATATTTTTCCTTTTTGTAATTTTTTCTTTTTTTGTATGGTTTTTACATATATTTATGTATGTATGTTGTTGTTGTAATTGTGTAAACAAACGAGGTGGTCGTGGTTTTTTGCTCGTATCTCAGAAAGTTATTGCGCGATTGTGCTGAATTTCAATAGCGATTCATTCCTGAATATTTCCAAGAGATTGATACCATATAGAGATCTGAGGAACATATAGTTGCTTCTAAAAGTTGATTTCAACCAACACACGGACAGACGGGCAGACGGACAGACGGTCAGGGCTTAATCGACTCCTCTATTCATAAGCTTTCAGAAAATATATACTTTATGGGGTCGGAAATGAAAATTGTAGAAATTACAAACGGAATGACAAAGCTATATATAACCTTGTGCACCACAGGTGAAGGGTATAAAAAACAAAATAATAGCCAGTTTGTGCGAAAAGTACATTTTCGATGTTGTAATCGCAGATCCAAGTAAATAAATCACAAATAAATTAAATTTTGTTTGATAAACAAAAACAGCAGAGTCCTTAGCCGATCTTATTTGACGCCACCAGTGATTTGTTATCAAAAATTAGCAACTGCGCTTAAATTTGGATGTCGACCCGATAAAATTATACAATGAACGGCGACAGCTTACAAAAACTCTTGCGGCTTGGCTTAGCCGTTTAGCACAGGTCTCTGCTTATTAAATACGACAGCACAATAAACATAGCGTACAAAGTTCTATTATTATAAGACACTTTTTGTTTGAAAAGCAACAACATTTTTAAACCATTGTAAAATTTTAGAACAATATGACATGATAAGACACCTTGTGAATCACCCAAATATTGCAAAATTTTAGCACTTTTATTTTTGAACTGTAGAACATTTTACCATTTTTTTCGAGGTTTTGCTCTTTTTCTCTATCATCTTATGGCAACACTGAGTGATCGGACATAATGAATATGTGAAAAATGACATTGAAATATTGTTGGCATTTTTATGAAAAAAAATATATGGAAATTTATAAGAAAATTTATTATATTTTTCTATAGAAATTTATAATTGTATGAAATTAATTAATTTAAAAATACGAACTTTTTTTTAAGTTCAAATCAAATGTCATTATCTACTTTAAGCAAAGTAGCAAAGAAAACAACTTTTTCAGTTTCAGGCCTTAAAGGCTTGCAGCGAGGCAACAGCTAAATAACGCTTGCCGATCTTATTTAAGTTTGGCTGTTATTGTTGCAGAATTTTGACAGAAAGTATGTTATCAATCAGAAAAAAAAGCATATCGTTCCTTTTGGAACACCCTCTTTAACTTTTTTATGTATATGTTAACAGCTAATTTTACTGTGTATAACTTTTAAAATATCAAACGAAATACACAAATTGTATCTTTCTACACATCTTCTCTACATAAACTTTAACTACAAGTATTCCACTCTCACACTCCTTCGTGCTCACAATATGCTTAAAAAGAAGTATTAAAGTCTTACAATCACGTACTAATATAAAGATAACGCCATTAGATAACACTGCTACTTAGCGGTAATTGCTTCTTATGTTTAAGATAATGCATTCTTTAGATAGAGCAAATTGACATTGAAAAAACATTTCATTTATTGAACTGATTGTGTTAAAGACTATTTCAAAAAAATTAAGGAATTCTTATCATTTTTAGACATTATTACCAAAAATTCTGTCATACTTATCAATTAATCGGTTAAGGCCATTACCGACTATCAGATTTAATCGTATGTCAAAAAATTGTATGTGTGTTCAGAAAGTGTGATAGTGTGGACAAAAAGTGTATATGTGTGAGAGATTTTTTGACAAGTGTGACCGATTTGATTTTTTTTTTTGGAAATTTTCATAAAATAATTTAAGAAATCATTTATTTAGACCTACAGTTACAAACATATAAGTACATATAATGAAATTCAACATCCAATAGGTATACCCTAAAAATTTCTTTCTGTGTACTCCATTAAACCAGTTACATTTTGCAATATACACTGGGATTTTTTTTTATTGGTACCAAACACTTTTCAATCAGTTTTAATGTAAAACCGGAAATTATGCCAAAACAAAAAAAGTGAAAAGAGATGTTTAAATTAATACTAAAACAAGTCGCTGGAAGATTTTGTTTAGATAAAGAAAACATTTAAAGCTCCATTACTGGCTATGAAACGGCTAAAATAGACTCAAAGGCATCAGAATTAATTATAGATTTTAAAGAATTAATTGATAAAATTTCACTTTTACTTTTTTAACACTTTAACAAAGACAAGTTAAACAACTCTCTAACTATTTAATAAGTAATTCCTAATGTATAAAATTTTATATTAATTGAGTTTGTTCTGTTGTTATGGTAAGATTCTACTTGAGATTATAAACAACTTGGCCATAAAAAAAGCCATATGCATTCATTCATCGACTGCTGACAGAAAAACGGTTGGCTCTTCACAACAAGAAGTGCTATTAGCTACAATAGTGCAATATAAGAGTGAATACCAACACATAAACATACTTGTGTTTTACTTGCATCGAAAGTGGATTCAGAGTTTGTAAAGAATGAATTCAAGATACAAAAAAAAATTGTTACCCTAAAATAATTGAAAGTTTTTTTTTGTAAAGAACAAGTAAGAGCGCCATATTCGAGGGCGTTATAAAGTATTCCATGTTCAAATCTATTGAAGTCTTTTCTGATTTCCAGTCATCGGAATCTAAAATTATAAAAAAAAAAACACAGCAATTTCTGATTACTGGTATGCCTACATTTTTTTTATATCGTCACCAGACAACCGTCAGAAAAAGTTATTGTCAGGCCAATATCTGTCATTGAAATGGTCAGCTTTTCAGACAAAAGTTTTACAACCATCTGAACTGACAACTTACATATGTTTAGGTATAGCAATTATGTTTGAACTAACAGCCGTCTTTACGTAGCTTAACAGTTTCAAGACCATAACTGGCAATAATAAGTGCAACTCTGAGCAAAACTTCTTTAGGAAATCAATAAACTTAACTTTGAATTGTCATTTTTTTCCAAAAATATTTTTCGCCAATGTTGCCAAAGGTATATGTTTTTCATATACGTAAAAGTATCAAGAACTTCCATAAGAGTTGCCAAATTTTACTTTGTTTGTATAAAAACCAGAAGCCACCGTGTTCTTTCCCTCATATCTAAGCTCGTAATGTGCCACTTTGCGTTCTTTTTCGTCAACCATCGCTCACAAGTACAAGAAAATACGAAGAATAATTCAAATCATAATAATACATTACAGAATGTGTTGCTATACTTAAATGAGCACTGCTCTAAAAATTAATTAACTTCTATAAAAAGCCGTCACATTCATAACCAATTTTTTAATTACAAAAAAATTTTTTTTTTAAATTTTTCCAATAAACCCTTGCTTAACTTAAAATTTATGTATGTAAGTATATAAAAATGGTGTAAAAAATGTATAGTAATTCATAAAATGAGAACGGCTGGGCCAATTCGATTCCCTTTGAACAAGTCGGAAAATTGCAAAAATCGAGTATTTGTGTGAAATTATTCCTTAATAGCTTTTCAAATGAAAAAAATATAAAGATCTCAGCCCAAATTCGATAGATGGCGTTATACGTTGACTTAGACTTTGCTCAATCTGACAGGTGTCATTTTGGCATTGTAATTTCCTACAGTAAATGTGCTATTTTTCTTGCTGCAATTTATACGAATTTTGTGAATTTTTAAATCACGCATTCACGTGAAAGCGAGGCGAAGTTCGCCGGGTCCGCTAGTTTATTATAAATATGGAGGAAAGTATAACAAGATTATTTACAGAAAATGTTGTATTCGTACACATATTAATAAAATTTGTACTACAATAAAATAATTAATAGTCGTTTTGTCAATCATTTTCAAAATTTGTTCAATTGTTTTTTAATCGTTTCCGATAAATTTTATTTCACAGTTGTATTATATTGCTTAGAATTTATCTTTTAGTATGCTTTTTTTAAAAGTTAATAGTTTGAGATTGGTTTAAAAATGATTCTTAAATTCTATTGGAATTCATCGCACCTTTTCAAAAATATTGTTTTGATAATGATTGCTTTCCATTAAACACCTGATAATAAATTATTTAAAAATGTTTATAAGCTAAGTTTAAACAAATTTGTATTAATTTTAAATTTCTAAAATGAAATTTTTAGAATCGAAAAGATACAGTTTCAAAAAATTATTATTAAATATATCAATATGTTTCACAGATTTTCTACAGAGAGATTTGACCTTTGGTTTGGTGGAGGGTATTGCAAAACAACCAAAGAATTTATTCTTTTAAATACAGTTGGAAGAAGAAAAAATACGGTTGTGGTTATTATAGTATGAGCAATGTGTGTCAGTTTTTGGGTTTTGCGGCTTTATGGTTTTAAACATAAATTTATTATATTATTTTTTAAATAAGCATGTTTGTATGTATTTATTTCCCGAAATTCACGTAAATATTTATATATTTTTTTTCAAAATTTTTAAAAATTTCAAGTATTATTTTTATAATTATTTTTTTTATATAATTTTATTTAAATCTTGTTAAAACAGTTTTTGTACACCAAAAATTAGATATCTACATACATATGTACATATGTATTTATAATACAATATAATTTTATTTTTAATGTTTATTACACTTTTTATTTATTTATTTATTTTCTCTTCTTGTTGTTGTTGTTTGCTTATATACTGAATTTATTACTATTATTTTTTATACACAAAATTTTTGTTTCAATTTGTTGTTACTTTATCATTTTTCCATTTTCGTTTGGATTTTTTTTTAATTTGTTTTTTCAATTTCTATTTTGATTTCGTTTATTCTTTGCTTGTATTTACATTTAAAATTTATTTTTTTTCCCTATTTTATATAGTAATTTTCAAGTTACCGCAACTTGTAAAGCGTTGACAAAAAATTAAAATATATAAGTACATACATATATATTTTTATTTTAAAGATACAAAAAAATGTATCTAAACAAAATTAACCAAATGGCCTACACTGTGGCGAACACTCACGTACCTTACTCGTTGACGTTTAATTCTTAACTAAAAGTGTAATATTTTGGACTTTTGTTATTATTTTTCTTCTCTGTCTTCTTTGGCCACTTGTCGTTTATTTGTTTTGTTATTTTTCATATCAAAAATAGCACAAAATATGCTAAAGTATCTACGAGTATTCATTTCTGTGGAGGGTGAGTGTGGAGCTTATTTTTGTTAGTAATGAGATATACATACATAAAATAGTATCTCTCCTCGAGAGAAAAATAAAAGCTTTTTAATGTTATTACAAAATTAAATGCGTATGAGTGTTGCCGGAATCGTCACATTAAACTGTGGTGGAATTAGTATTTCGTATCGTTTTACCCTAAAACTTTCAGTGTCTTTTTAGTGTGCTAGTTAGTAAAGATGTAAAGTTGACTCATTTCATCTGCTGCCAATATGTAAATGTTATATGTCTTTTGCGTAAATATATTTTCATAACATTTCTACATCACTGAAAGTTATTTGAAAGACAGATTTTGTTAGCAAATCTGTAACTGATACTAATTCTACCATCACACAGCCAACACGTCAGATAAGTTTTTATATCAATATGTTTACCAGAATTCTATTATAATAGCTTTATGTTATTTATAAAATCAATAGTTGTCTTTTGTATTGAGCTTGAGATCACTTTTTTTTTATAAAAAAATAGTTTTAATTTTATTTTCCAATATTTCGCTACCACATTGGGTAGCTTCTACAGGGAAAGTATAAACAATTAAGAACAATTAACAATATTTTCATATATATAATACAATTAACAATATGAAAATATGAATGAAAAGGCTCAATACAAAAAACAACTATTGATATAAATAAAAAAGATTGAGAACATTTATAAAATATATAATTCATTACATCCACTCTTACAAATATTTGGCTTTAAGTTTCGATGGGTAAAAACAATATTTTAGATCTATCGCAAAAATCCAATATCAATGCCCATTCGTCGCTTTATTATTTGTTGCAAAATTGGACCAAACCACAAAAGCGTTCTTAGTTATTTAAAAGATAAATAAATGCATTAAAATAATTACAAAGAAAATTTTGTGACTTTATTATTTAAAATCCCACGACAAGAAGCGTCATCATAAGCTGTTATAAAAACTGAAAAAAAAATTCTTACTAAATGATAAATACACGAAAGCAAAATAGATTGTAATCTGCCACAAGGTATATGACATAAAATGCCCAAGAAAGGATTCATTTCAATAATTGAAAAAATTTGTTTTCCGGATGACTGCAAAAAATAAGTTGTCTACAGTGGAATCCGTTAAACTTGCCTGTTATATCAGAAGATTATCTCTTAAAAAGCGTCCAATGCTAAACAGTCGAAGAAAGTTGCTAAATGTCATGTTTGTTCCCAATTTTATAATTCTTGATTGTCATCATCTTTTTTAATGTACAATTCTAATCCGATTTTTAGGAATTTGTACTGAGTTTAATAAAATTTATCAATATATTGATTTTTCTTAAGATGTTAATATTATTAAATATAAAATAATTTTATTTTTAAATAGTTAAAATTAGGTAACTAATATGTATTGTTTGAATGTCTGAAAGGATATCGTTTCCATTGACTCCAAAAAATAAATAAATGATACGGAAAAGCAAAAGATAATTCTGAGTCGTCATAAGAGCAGAGGTCAGTTATATACCAAAAACTGACTATATATTTCTTAGATTTTACTACAGCATTATGCTTTTATACATAATAACAAACTATCAGATTCGATGAAAAATTTAACTCTAAAAATTTTATGAAATCTTTTATAAAATTTAATAAATCGGACAGATCTGTTATACGTTCATATTTACTTTTAAGACACATTCCTTTTTTAATAAATAGAACAACTAAATCTAATATTGAAACGGTAAAACACTCATTTACTTAACATCGAAAATCGCGTAGGTCTAATCAATTGAACAGTAGTGTAAGTTGTTGTTATGTTGGCAAGCTTAAATTAGCAAAGCTTTTTTAACTGTACATTCTTAACACACTGTAAAGTGATGTACGTGGGCTACGAAATAAGTTTAAGTACATATCTCTTGTAAGAAAAATAAAAAAAAACAAGAGTGTTTTATTCATATACAGAAAGTGATATATATTTTAGTATAAAGAGATTATTCCATAGCGATTACTGTTAATAACAAAATAATAGATTTCGTGCTATAAAAGTACACAAAATTGGTGGTGGGTATAAAAGATTCGGCACAGCCGAATATAGTGCTCTTACTTGTGGGTACCATTTTAGTCCACCTAAAGGTTTTCACCTAAATCAATGTTCATATTCTAATAGGCGTTAATAACAATTAATTTATATCCTATTGAATAATATAAGAAAAAAATTTTTTTAAGTACAAAAAAAAGGGACAATTTTTACTCCTCATACATGCCAACTTGAAAGAAGTGACGAAATACTATTAATTTTTTTTCGCAAATTAACTGATACAATTAAAATTTTTTCCAAGCTTTATGTGTTTGGAAGTTACATAGGGTACTAAACAAGTACTAAATTAAAGTTTTTACCCTTTTTTACCCGCTAAAAGTACGAATTTCCAAAAATCCTTTTTTAGTGGAGCTTACAAGAGAGAAACCGATTAATCGAATTTAATTACTCTAGCTCTTGTGTTTTGGGCTGTATGATGAAGAATCAGTCAGTCAGTCACGTTACTTTATTATTATATTGTACGTCATTTTGTAATGGCGGTCGTCATGACTTTTAAAATTTTTAAAGTGTATATATTATGCAAAAATGTCAATTTTATTATTTTGTTTGGATGGCGGCAACCAACATAAACATAAATGTCAAAAGTAGTTAATATCAGAAGAAAAGTATCGATATGTTAATAAATGCTTGCATGTTTAAGACTACATATTCAGGGCCGTATTCATAAAAAAATATTTTAGCTTTATTAAAGGCTTATTTGACAGATGTTGTAGAGAAATTTGTCAAATAAGCCTTTAATAAACCTAAAATATTTTTTATGAATACGGCCCTTAGTCTTTAAAACTTTTATAAAAATACCCAATTTAAGAAAGGTTCGATTAAAACAACAACTTGGAAGTACATTTTAAAGATTTTCTTTTATTTATTTATGAAATATTTTCACATTTTCATTATTATAATTTTCTTTTTTTATTTTGTTTATTTTATTATTTTGAATACTTAAATAACTAATTGTTATTTGTGAGTGTGTTTTACGATCAAATGATCAAATATGATTTTTTGTTTTCATATGACTTTTATGTTTTTGTTAATATGATTTATTAGTTAATTTAAGTATATAACCTAACTGTTAAAAATATTATTTTTTTTATACATGTATGATTATTTTCACGAATCATGCTAGACTTTGCGTTTGTTTTTATCAATAAGTTGTAGGTATTTTGTTTATTTTCTTGCATGTAATTTGTTTAATATGTATGTAATTTGATTTATTTTTAGTTTATTTTTTTTGTATAACTATAAATAATTAGTAACATTTAGCTTTAATTTTTTTTTTATTTTTTTGTTATAAGACAGAATATAGAAAGATGATGTTTTGGATATTTGTTTTTTTTAATGAGTTTCTGACAGTAGAACAAAGAAATGCAACAAAAACATGCAGCTCTATTTGCACATATTTTTTTGTCGGTTTTCTTAAACGAAAAACATTCTCTCATAGAAGATAGATAATAGTTTAATAATAATTGTATATTATTTGTTAGATAAATAGATTTTAGATTTAAGTTACATTTAGTTTATGAATATATGTATGTAAGTATGTATGATGATATTTTTTTTTATTTATTTTTTTTTTTTATTTTGTTTGTAAAGTATAAATAAATTTTTATAATAATAATAATAAATATGGTAGTGTAAATATAAACAAGTTTCTTTTTTTCTATATAATTACATAAAATAATTTTACAAAAATGTTTTTTTTTATTTTTAATTTAGAAAATATGCAAATACATTTGTCTGTGTGTATACAAAAATCTTAATAAAAATTATGTAGTTGTTAACCTTATATTAATATTTAAACAAATTTTTAACAAAATAAAACTACAACATTTATTCAATAAAAATTATTATTATTTTTATTTTGCGTTTTAAATTTTAAAATTTTCAAAAATAATTTTAATATAGAAATTAATACAATCAAGAAACTATTTTTTACAAATAGAGAGTCTATAAAAATTAACCTTAGAGAGTTCATAAAACCTTAGTATTTAGCATAAAATTTATTAAGAATGTTGTCCTACATTAAAAAAAAAATGTTGAAATTTTTTGAACATTTTCTACTTAATAGTTTATGGAAACAAAAATACTTATATAGTACATTTATATAAAAAAAATGAGAATTCAGTCGCTTCTCTAAATTTTTTTTTTATATTTTCCATAAATAAAAAATTTTCTCAAATATATAAAATATACAAAAATTTATGTAAAATGTATTATAAATTTAAAAAATAACAAACATTTTTCAACAGTAAAAAATCTATCAAAAATTATTTTTTTTAATAGCGAATTAATCAAAGAATTTTTAAATATGGACCGCGTTATGCATAATAACAAACTGTGTACTAACTAACGCGCTGCTATCTTTCCCTTATGAACGTTTTCCAAAAATAAAAATTATCAGCTTTTTAGAGGTTTTAGGTGAGTTTATTTTAAAGCGGTATTAACAAAACCGGGTAGATGTTGACAATTACTGACCTTCATGTTGTTTTGGTGGTGTTTTTTAAATCTGTTGTTAAATATTCAGTTACTAATGACAGATCAATATGGCAAGTTATACGATTGAGCATCTCGTACAAAACATAATTTTTTTTTTTATTAAAAAGTGAGTTCGAATGCATTTGTAAATCAAACTGGTCGATGTCTTGCAGATCTATACCAATAATTTCCTTATTTCCTTATGAAGTCACGCCTGTCATTTGAACAATAAAATGGTCTGTACATAATTAAGTCATTGGACTTTTAAATAAAAAAGAAATATTTTTTAAGCACTTTCGACACATACTTATTTTATTCAATTTTCTTTCAAACATTGACCGTCCCTTATTGGTAAACCATTTTAACTTTCGTTAAAAACCTTAAATGTGTCTGTTCTATATTCCGAGTGGAATTAAATTGTTCGGTAAAGTCATCATTTTAATCATGTTTTTATATCGCAATAATAATTTTGAAATATTTTTTAATAAAAATAAATTACAAGAGTTATTTTCCCAATTTCAAAAAATATTTCCATTGATGTACCAGCACAAAATTCTGATTTGAATTATTATAAAGACAACATTGTAGATTCGAAATTTCATTTTGAATGAAATGTTAAAATCGACATGCGTCGGTATCCTACAAAATCTTGAAATATTAAAAGTCATGAATGTATACAAACACTGTTCAAACAATTTTAGATATAAAGTTCTTGAGGCAAGAGAGGAGTACATCTGCAGACTTCATATAACAACTTATTAACTTTTTTATCTATAACTGTTGACTGTGATTACGGATTAAAAACAGCTGCATGCAGATACAGGTGAAAAATGTGGATTAAAGCTATGTGATGAATGTATTAACTTCTTAAGGATGACCTGGTGAACTGGTCAGTAGTGTACTTGTCTGTTAGTATGTGGGATCGATTCCTGCCGGAGGCTATGGAATGGTTTGCTTCTATTTCTTTTCTTTTCAGATATCACAAAGGGATCAGTATAATGGTAGAATAAATAAAAGTGAGCTGCACAGAGCTAACTTTTTAAATAAAGCCTTTAGGAAAAGTTAGTTAATTTTGTTTCATATAAGTATGTAGTATAACTAATAAAATAACAAAACATGACAGGGAAGTGATTTTGCAAAGATACATCTAATGATAAATTCAGTAAATTTCTGTGAAAATTGTGATATCATGTGTTTATATCAATATACTACTGAACTTCATTCCTTAAAGGTATTTGACATTATTTTGCTTCATTCTGAAGCACATCATTTATGACATATTTTGCATTTAGAGAGGCATATACAATGAATAATTTTGTATTAATGAATTAAAAATTCTGAAAATGTAATTAACTTTGTTCCAGGTCTTTTTGCTGGATACACATGAGTCGTTAATTTTAAATTTTTTTAATTAATAAAATATTAAAAGTTTTTTCCATAAATTATGTTTTTTTAAAAATTTATACAACTTCCATAAAATCCCGGGCTTAGAAAAGCTAATACCGTCTGGCATCCCTAATTAATACATATTTTATAGCGTATTCATAGAACAGCCTTAAAGTATGCTAATCTTTTGATATACTATGCTGAAAACTGTTTAACCGGCAATTGACAATCAGTGATAATAAATTAATTTGTTTAGTAACGTACCAAAACGCTTATCAAACTAAATGAAATTTTGCATTATAAATTTAAATATGTAATTTGAATACGTTTAAGAATTAATATACTGAAGGCATTCACGTCAATATCTTAAGCTACATATTTACGTTCACATTTGGAAAGTATTTGCTTAAAAGATCATAATTACTATTTTTGCTAAATACTTATTTAATGTTTGCGATTTTTCTTACACCAAATCTATATATATAAAAGTGAAACTCTGTGTGTGTGTGTGTGTGTGTTAGCTATAGACTCCGAAACTGTAAAACCGATCGGGCTCAAACTTTGGTAAGTTGTTGTACACATACCAGGGAGTGTTTATGGGTGGAAAAAATTGGGCGGGGCCACGCCCATAAAAAATTAGTTATCAGTTTTAGCTACTTGCACTTGATCGATTTTTCTGAAACTTTGCACACATATCGAGCTGTCATGACTAAAAAATTTTGTGATAAGAAAAGTGGGCGGGGCCACGCCCCTAAAAAAGTTTAAATTTTGAGGTACTTGCACTGGACCTATTTTTTTGAAACTTTGCACACATATTGAGCTGCCATGACTAAATAATTTCGTGATTAGAAAAGTGGGCAGTGCCACGCCCATACAAAATAGGTATCATTTTGAGGTACTTGCACTGGACCGATTATTCTGAAACTTTGCACACATATTGAGCTATTATGACTTTACAATTTCGTGAAAAGAAAAGTGGGCAGGGCCACGCCCATAAAAACAATTATAATTTTGAGGTACTTGCACTGGTCCGATTCTTCTGAAACTTTGCACACATATTGAGCTGTTATGACTTTACAATTTCGCGATTAGAAAAGTGGGCAATGCCACGCCCATAAAAAAAATTATAATATTTAGGTTTTTGCACTTGATATTCAATTAAAATTCAGAATGCATTTCAAATTCATTAAGGGGCGTAGCAACGCGCGCCGGGTTTGGCTAGTATGGTTATAAAAACAAGATATATTTTATTGTAGGAATTTCCTTTGTTTTTATTATTCGTTGGACAAAAACTGCAAAAACATACATTCATAGTCTTACTTAGAAAAACGTATGAAATTTTCTGAAAATCAGTATGTACGACACATTCGACCGTAATTTATTTAGTTGTACATGATTTTTTAAGTTTAAAATATAACTTTGTTTTTACAAGTATTCTTTTAACTTATTACAACTAGAACTTCTTTCCTTAAGTTAAACCCATTAAACTGTAAACACCGAATCTAAAACAGTTGAAAAATAAAACATCAAGTGGTATAGTTTTTATATAAACATGTTGTATAATGTGATCATGAACTGCATAACAAAAATTATATTTGCCTATTAATATATAGGATATGGCAACATTGTTAAGAAAGTGAATGTCTTTAAATAAGAGTATACGAAATAAAAATGCTGAAACAGAATAACGTCTGCAACTTCAAACAAAAACACGATTAAAACAAATCTTGTTCCATAATTAAATCAAGACCTAGATTATATTTATTTTTACCTTTGCTTAATGTCTATGTAATGTTATGAAAATATGGTAACATTGTTAAAAAAGTGCTTTAAGAAAATTTCGTAACGTTATATTTACGGCGAGAAATAAAGCATTACAAGAATCGATTTATCTTGTTTGACTAAATGTAAGTGTTTTGATGTACTTTTTTTATCAGAACTGCTAAAAAACAAAGTCCTCTATACGTTTTTCTTCATATAACTTAAGACATTTATATAACTAATAACAGATCTAATGTTCCAAAACCCTTTTAATGGAACTAAAAGAGGTTGCCACCCAGCTTAAAAAACAAAGAAAATGTTGTTTGGATATTAAAAAATTTAGAAAAGTTATTCGAAAAGTCGCATAGTTAAATCGCGTTTGGTGCGAAATATTTTTGAACCGAAATCACTTAAAAAGTTAATATTTGATAAATTTGCCACCATTTAGCTTACATAGCTGGCGCTTAACGTTTTTTGCTGCGACAAATTATTTAACTCAAGTTCGACATTTTGCTTAAAATGAATTGCATTGGTTGTTGTCTGCATGCGAACGTCTTGACGATAATTGTCAGCGTTTTTGATAAGTCACATGTATTCTCTATTGTCATAAAAACATTGTCAGTTGGAAATACAACAACTGACTACAATATTAAAGAGGTGTCGGCGTTAAAACGAAGTGTTTGTTAGTGACAACGGGAATAAAAATTTATTGTGTGTTATTTGGTTCGTCAAGGAAAAGTTAATTTAAGTTAATGATTTTTTTGTATATATTTTTTGTATTTGTATGAGATGGTTTTTTATGTTTAAATTTTACGAAAACTTTTAAAACTTTAATCAGTTCCTTTTTGCTTAAGTAATAATGCTATTTTTATTTTTTTTTTTAATATTTTTTATAATTTCTTATATCATCAATATTTTTTTTTTTAATTTTAGCCCATGTAAAAAAATTACTACGCATATAGAAGACATAAATATTCGATAAATGTCTTTCTATATTTATTTTATTCACTACAATTAAAGTGGAAAACATGTTTAATATTGTTCGTACTTATTTTGTTAAGTTAAACCTAAAGAGAAGTGGATTTTTATTTATTTACTAAAATATCAAAAAATAAAAACATTTAATACTAAGAGTTAACGGCAAAATAACAGCAGACTTTTACGGAAATAATTACAAAATCGTTTAGTATAAAATGTTATTTACACTCTTTTGATTAACGTAATACAAATTCAAAAAAACATTCCAAAAATGAAATAAAATATATTTTATATTTTGTTACGTTTTATAAGAACGTAATTTTAAAGTGAGTTCAAAAATCTATATAAAAAAGTTATTTTACAAAAAAATTCAAAAATTAATCTAAATTTATATTTTGTGTTTTTCGACAATTATACAATTTATAAAATTTATTTGTTGATACTAAAAAAAACGACATTATTTTTTTTAATGAAAATTAATTTACAACATAGAAAAGTGGGGGGGATTGTTTATTTTAATTATTAAAATTTTAACTGCTGCAGGCATAAAACTTATAAGAGGTTTATAGCTAAGTGTAATTATTTCGGAGAGAAGTTTTTTAAAACAATTTTTTAATATTAAGTTTGACAATTGCAAATTTTGAGAGAATAGAGCAAATATATGAAATTTGGATATTTGGGAAGGAACAGCTGATGATCAGCTGCTTAATTAAAACTACCTTATTAACTGTGCTTTTGTTTATAGAGGAATGATTTTTTGTTTTGAAATTTGATAAATAAACCTTTTATTACTTTTAAGCATAGAGCCTAGTATTCTGTTTCAATTTGTGAAATATATTGAACAACTTCAGTCACTTCACAAGAAGAGTTTGATATACAAAAATAGTTTTTAAATAGAGCAAACGAAAAAAAAAAACAAGTAAGAGCGCTATATTCGGCCAAGCCGAATCTTATATACCCTTCACAACGTGTAGTCATGCAATAACAGTAGTTTGTATCACCATTCCCCATATGATATACGTACAAACATATAAAAAACATACATATATAAAAACATCCCATTGTAAAATTATAAATTTACGTATGTATGTTAAAAAATAATTAAAAAAAAAAAAATATAAAAAAAAAAAATATAAAAAAAAAGTTTAAAAAAAAAATTAAAAAAAAATATTTTTTTTTTTAATAATTAAAATATATACAATAAATATAAAACAAAAAAAATATTTGAAAAAAAAAATTAAAAAAATAATAATAAAAATATAAATAATATATTAAATAAAAAATAAAAGAAAAATTAAAAAAAAAATATAAAAAAAATTAAAAAATTTTTTTTTTGCCTCAGCTGGGATTCGATCCCACGTTTTCTCTAACGAGTATACACGTTTGTATGTATGTATGTTGTTGTTGTAATGTTGTTTTTGTGAAAAAAAATCGAGGTGGTCGTGGGTTTTTGCTCATATCTGAGTTGTTTATGTACCGATGTTTCTGATTTTCAATACCGATCTACTCCCAAATATTTCTGATATTTTAATAGCTCACCCGAGTCCAAGCGATGTCGGGGGGCTTCAAAAAGTTGATTTCAACATACACACGGACAGACGGACAGACTGACAGGGCTTAATCGACTCCCCTATTCATAAGCTTTCAGAAAATATATACTTTATGGGGTCGGAAATCAAAATTGTAGAAATTTCACACGGAATGACAAACCTATATATACCCTTTTTCATGTGTGAAGGGTATAATTATAAGCTCTGCTTTGAATTTTGTACGAAATAACTATTGTTCATATTTCATACAAAATGAAATGTTGCTTAAATGTTGTCAGAAACACTTCATATGTTTTTTAATGTTGTAAACGGAGTACTGATTAGACAACATTATTCCATAAGTATTTCTTACGTATTTTTTTAAATGGAGTTTGACAACAGTTCGCATGAAATGTGTAACAGAATACCAGGGGCCAAATTTCGGCATTTGATAACGATCGAACTTTTACTCGAACGATCGAGTTCGCTGTGCTTAAGGTATAGAGATTCTAATAAGAATTTTTTAAATTTCGATCACGTTCGAATGCCGTAATTTGCCCCCAGGCTTATGGCAGTAAAAGTGTATAAATTTAACAAAAAATAAAATTTTTGATTTAACTATTACTTTATCCCTTAACAGTTAAATAAGTTCAAATATTTGTTCATTAACATGCTGTTATTTAAAAAAAAATTTTTTAAGATGTTTTCAGTTTAATTTCTTAAACTTAAATGACTTTGTTAAATGTAAATTTTTTTGAGTGTTTCTCTTTTTGTTTGGTATATATTTTGTATTTTACTGTACCGCTAGACGCACGTTTTTTTTTTCGATTTATCTAAATTTTATTTGATTTGCTTTTTCGTTATTATCTAAATACATCCGATACGAGTGTAAATATTTTTATAAAAATCATCTAAAAACACAACTTATTTCGAAATTACAAACATTAATGTTAATTCAGTTCGTTCATCATTAATATAAAATTGTAATCTGTTTTAAGTATTTTCTACGTATGTATGTATGTGTAATATCAAAAGAATAAATAAAACAATTTAAATAACAGAAATTGAAATTTTTAAAAATTAAAATGAATAGTGTTTTAATTTAAAATCCTATTTTAATTCGAAATTGATTTTCACAAATTTAGAGATTTATTTCGAAGAGTAAGAAATAAACTGTAGAATTCTCTCATTTTAAATTTTGTTCAAATTAAATATCTAATGATATTTTAAGAATCAGTTTGCCCACTTTTTTTAGAAAAGTTTTACACAAATAGTATCTTAGCTTAAAACTTATTCATGATGACTTATAAGAAATACATTTTAATGGGTCGATTATCGGTGCAATTAAACGTCAGTTGAATTGTCAGCTTGCAACTTTAATTAAACGGTTGCCAATATATGTATTTTTGGATATTCTAAATTCCAATTTAGTGTATTATTTCTCAAAAACTTTAAAAAACCGATTATCAAATTTTTTTTTTAAATGTTAAATATTGCTTAGCCTATAGGGAAAGATACTAGCGAAGAAAGAGATAACAGCACTTGACATGTTCAAAAAATTTAACAAGACGAGAATAGAGAATTATCCTAATCAAAAAGCTAGGCCTTATATATAATTATTTTATGGTTCTATTTAGTGAAATATCATAATCATGCCAGTTTTGTTATTACCAATAAGGAAACAGTTATAAAACTAGCTGTGCTTTAATTTAAAAATTATGGAAAAACCAAAATTTGTGTGCAATTTAAGTTCTAACTGGAATTATAGTACATTTTAGACATTTTCGAAGTTAAGTTCGAATTTTCGAACATTGCTTTAAATTATAGTTTAATAGCAGCTCTAACCGGAATTAAAGTACATTTTAGGCATTTTTGAAATTAAGTTCGAATTTTCGAACTTTGCTTCAAATTATGGTTTTATAGCAGCTCTAACTGGAATTAAAGTAAATGTAAAGCATTTTCAAAATTAAGTTCGAATTTTCAAACATTGCTTTGAATTATGTTTTTTACAGCAAATTTTAAAAAAATTCCTGTAAAAATGAACTTCAAACGCTAAATATTGTTTTATTTCCACAGATGTTCAATTTCGAAAAACGAAATCTCTATAAAGCTCTACAAACTATAAAGTGTTCAGAAATAATCAATCCCACCACCGGTCAAGAGCTTAAAAGCAACATTAACGAACAGACAACATTCATTGGCAAAAGTTTATTGAAAAATATGATAAGACTTTTGATAAAAAAATTAGAAGCCTGTCGAGTCCGTGTGGGGGAGTACTTGACCAACATAATTTTTTATTTTTTTGCTGAAATAAAAATAAACTCGTTTTTGATTAAAATGATGCCTTAAATTCAGACACCCATTATATTGAAAATAAAATTTAATTTTTTTTATTTAAAAACAATTACAAAAGTCCAAAAATAAGTAAAATTTTATTTTAAAATTTCGAATATGTTTTTTAATTTGTTTAGAAAAACGTTTTCGAATTACAACGAGTTAAGCATACAAATTCGAAAAATTTAGGTTTCGAATCGAATTACGGAGTAACTACGAGTATATCTGTATACCTACGAGTATTAAAAAAATTTGCTAATAAAATTGATTCAAATGTCAAAGCGACTTTAAATGTTGATTGAAATCATCACTTCAATTGTACTAAATTCTCGATCAATATTGAATGAAATAAATTTAAAATTTACTAATATTATACATTTGGAAATAAATTTAAAATTTTCAATTTAATTTCCTTGTTAAAAGCGAATTTCAGTAAAAGAGCAATAAGATTGCTATTTCAGTTTTGAAATTATTTAAAAGCTGTTTGTCTGACGTATAATTATTTTTTTTCTACATAAAATTCGGCAAACTGAAATCGGGCTGGAATGGATTAAGATATAAAATTCCACATATTTGACCAATTTTTAAAAATCTTTAAACTTTTCTAAACTAAAATAAAAAAAAAAAAACATTAACTCGAATTAACGTTTAATTTAAATTCAGTTTCCTCTCGAATATGTAAAATTAAAAATAAAAAAAAAACTTTACAGTAAAATTTTTCACACAGATTGTATTAAAGATTTATTTTACAAAATATAAAAATTATATTAACTAAAACCAACTAAATAAAAGTAGTTTATTTTAATGTTAAAATGTCTTAATGAAAAATGGTTTGTTTGTGTTTGTTTTGCGAACATTTTTTTTTGTAAAATATTTTTGATTGTTTTTTTTCTAGGTTTTCTTTATCAATAATAATTTTGTATCATTATTATTTCTATTACAATTCTTTAAATAATATTATTTTTTTAATTATTATTTAATAATATATTTATTATATGGTATGATAATTATGTATATAGTATGTATATAAGTATATATGCTTAAATTGTGTTTTAATTTAATAATTGCCTTAAATATATATATATAAAAAAAACATATTTTTCTTTTTAATATTAATTGTATATTTATATTTATTTATAAAAAAAACACACAGCTTAATATTTTTTGTGGTTTTTAAGTTTTTTTAGGGTAAAAAATTGTTAAGCAGTAAATGCTATATTATTTTTGTATGTTTAATTATTATGTTTTATATATAATAGTTTTTATTTATTATGTATAAAATACGTTGTTAATCAGATCCAAAATTATTTGCCTAAAGATAATTATTTTATCTTCTGTTAAATTCAGATTTGATAGCTGCAAAAAGTAATAAAAAAATACGCAATAATTAATTTAAGTATTTAAATTATAAATAATAGTTTCTTACCATCTATTATTTCTTGTTTAACTTTTTGAATTTCTTGTTTCATTTCTCTAACAATTTCAGCCTTTAGTTGATCCAAATCACTACCCGATAATGCTACCGATAAACCATCACCATTAACCTGCTAAAATTTAAAACATATTTATTTGAGTTCAAAATTTCTGTATTGCATTAAGTTTGATCTCACCTTAAGTATCGTTTCTTCGCTGGCACTGCCGAAACGTTTGCGCATGGGTCGTGGTGATTCACCGCCACTGTTCGATGTATTATTTGAGTTTGCATTTGAATTGCTGGAATTTGAGCTGCCCAATTTATGTGGCAGAGTATTGGATTTTTCCCAGGGTCGTTGTTTCACCTCCGGCTCTGGTTCAGGCTGCAAACAAATTAAGGATAACAATAAGAATTACAATATAACGACAATTTAAAATCAAAGATAATCTTGACAAAAAAATATCTATATTGAAAAAAAAACAAGTAACAGTGCTATATTCGGCCGTGCCGAATCTTATATACCCTTCACAACGTGTAGTCATGCAATAACAGTAGTTTGTGTCACCATTCATCCCATATGAAATACGTACATACATAAAAAAAACATACATATATAAAAACATCCCATTGTAAAATTATAAATTCACGTATGTATGTTAAAAAAACAAAAAAAAAATTTAAAAAAATAAAAAAAAATTTAAAAATTAAAAAAAAAATTTAAAAAAAATTATTATATATACAAAATATATAAAACAAAAAAAAAAAAATATTAAAAAAAAAATATTAAAAAAAAAAAAAATTTAAAAAAAATAATAATAAAAATATATATAATATATTAAATAAAAAATAAAAAAAAAATAAAAAAAAAATTAAAAAAAAATTTTTTTTGGCTCAGCTGGGATTCGATGCCACGTTTTCTCTAACCAGTATACACGTTTGTATGTATGTATGTTGTTGTAATGTTGTTTTTGTGAAAAGAAAATCGAGGTGGTCGTGGGTTTTTGCCCATATCTCAGTTGTTTATGTACCGATGTGTCTAATTTTCAATACCGATCTACTCCCGAATATTTCTGATATTTTAATACCTTACCGGGGTTCCAGGGGGGGGTTTCAAAAAGTTGATTTCAACATACACACGGACAGACTGACAGGGCTTAATCGACTCCCCTATTCATAAGCTTTCAGAAAATATATACTTTATGGGGTCGGAAATGAAAATTGTAGAAATTTCACACGGAATGACAAACCTATATATACCCTTTTTCACTGTGTGAAGGGTATAACAAGAGCTTTACGAAAATGTAGATATTTAACTATGAGCATATACATAAAGTAGTTTGTGAAACAGATTAACATTTTATCTTTATCTTTGCCGTTATTAATTCAAGACATGTCATCATGTAGGTACTTTCCCCTTTTGTTGTGTGTGGTCATGTTCGTGCAACGTGCAGTAAACAAACGAAAAACAACAATAAAAAAATCCCTCACATTCTTTACCGAAATGTACAACACTGCCTGCTTTTGTTGTTGCAATATAACAGAGGCATGCGTGGTTTATTGCTCAATTCCCAGTCTCTAATGGGTCGAACTTTTTTATAGCAAAATTTTCGAAAGCATTCTTGAGAAATTTATACTACGTACAAGTCCATAGGATATAAGGGGCCATGACGGACATAGCCAAATCGTCTTTTTTATCCATAAGGATTAAGAATATATATAATCATTATTGTCGAAATTAGAAACGATGTGAAAAACTTATAATTCATTGGTCACAGGTAGAAGGGCCATAAGTCAAATAATTGTAACCTTACAGCAGAAGGTAAAAAGGTAATAGAAACTGCATTATCACAATGTAATTAATTTTTTAAAATTGCTTGTAAAACTGTTCTTTTTGAGACTGTTGTATTAAATTTTTGTGTCGAGGTGTATTTGTATGAAATGTATTGATTGACAGGGATTTTTAACAATATATTGTAGAATAAATTTTCCCTGATCTTTTTTTTCATAATCAACAACTAAAATTAAAAATGTATGATTTGAAGTTGTAAAAAATGCGGTTGGACTTACATCTTTCTTTTCTGCTTGAGCACGTCGTCGTGCTAGTGTTTTGGCCATTTCGTCCATCATTGAGGCCATGCCATTAGTACTGCGTCCAATCGTGCCATAATTACCACTGCCACCACTAGGAGTACTGCTACCGCTATTCTCTGTCGGAGCTGGGGTGGACTATAAAATAACAATGGAAAATGCGTTTAACAAAAATTTAGTATTTTTGTTTTAAAAAAAACCCACCTTCTTTTTTAATTTTGCCTGTTGCAATTGTGCCGCCAAGGAGCCCATTAAATCCGACTGAGGATCATCTTTTTTAGCCGCCATACCACCCATTGGTGGTGGCGGCGGTGGTGGAGGTGCAAGTGGCCCGCCACCACCACCCATGCCTCCCATGGCGGGTGGAGCCGGAGGTACAGACGGTTGTGGTGGAGGTGGCGCTGCTGGACCACTGCCAGCATTTGCATTGTTATTAAACATTTGAGGGGCGGCAACACCGCCAAATGTTGGCGGTGGTGGCGGAGCTGGTGCTCCAGGTACGGGAGAAACTCCTGTACCACCAACATTGGTGCTACTCATGCGATTAAGTGGTGGTGGCATTGGTACAGTGCCGCCGGGCGCATTACTTTGCTGTGACATCATTGGTGGTGCTGCCGGCACCTGGCCATAGGGATTCTCCTGCTGATGTACCTGACCACCGCCATTCATTTGACCATAAGCATTTGGTGGTATGGGCGGTCCATTGGGCATTGTCGGTGGCTGAGGCGGTTGTGGTGGCATTGGTATGCCACCAGCGCCACCACCAGCACCCAACTGTGTTTGACTGGCGTATACCACACTGTTGGCGCTCTGTGAGTTTGGAATACCTGGTCCTAATTGTTGCTGCGAAGACACATAAATTGGTCCGACACCATTTTGATGCGGTGGCGGCATTGGTGGCTGTGGAACGTTTGGTGGCATCACTCCGGTCTGCTGTTGTGAATATTGATGCACATTAAGATTGGGATTAGAATTTGATAGAACATAGTGGGATTGTTGATACTGATACATATGTGTATTGTTGATATTGAATATGATGTTTCGAGAGGATTCAATAGGAAGGAGTTTTTTTTTATTTTTATTTATTTTTTAAATCATTCAGCCAGATTGAAATATTTTTTGCAAATGGTTGGTTGGTATTGATATTGATTTTGTTTTGAATTGATGGTAGGATCAAGCAGTAGTTGTTTTTTTTTTTATTTAAAGAAATTTGTTATTGAGTTTTTGGTAAAAGTTTGAAAAAGCGTTTAGGCATGAAATGAAATAAGAAAAAAGGAAATAAAATAAAGAAATAATGAGAAAATGAGAAAATATAACTTAAAGTATCTTTACAACATAATATATCAGGCAAAAATGTTAAGTATAAGGGAGATATTTTGGAAAACGCACTAGTATGTTATTTAAAATTAAACTTAATTTAAAATATTTATAATCATAAATATAGGATGATCCAGTTAGAAGATGCTTTTGAATAAAATACTTCACGTATAATTGTTCGTCGAAATCTTTATTGTGATTCGCAATTACAGTCTTTTTTATTTACTTTTAAAGATAATTTCATTTAAATGTTGGCCGCGATTACTCGGCAAGTGGTCTAAACTTAATTAATATCATAGTCTTAATAAATCACCCTTTAGGTATGTGTACACACAATTTCTTTTTAAATCTAAATAACCCAACTAAAGAAATATAATTCTGATCCTTTATAACGTGACCGATACCATTTTGAATAGAAAGTGAAGCTTGATGGAAATTTAAAACATTAATACGCTTATTCTGAATTTCGTAACAAAATTTTGAATGTAATAAAACTGAAAATTTAAAATTTTTATAGAAAAGTTGACACTTAAATCAATTATGTTACAATTTTAGTTACGGTAATCAAGTTTAGAATAAGGGACAAAAAATGAAGAAGAACATAAATATACATATGTATGTACCTATACATATGTACTTATCTATGGCCCTTTGACAAAAGAACTTATTTCGAGTTTGCAAATATTTAAGGAGAACAACAAAACAAATAACGTATGAAAAAATATTTTATTGTTTTTGATATGAAAGCTAGATTGTGGCTAGAGTCAAATAACATACCACAATTGAATTGACCAGCCTGTTCTCTAAACCAAAATTCTATAGAAAATATTTGGGGAATCATGGTGCACAAAATATGTGCTGGAAATAAGATATATGACCAAATAATGAATCTCGAAACCGCTATTATTGATGCTTGGGAGACAATCACTAAGGAAATATGTAACACTTATAAAAACTATGTCAAGTAGAATCTTTAAACTCATTTTCAACAATAACAGGCCTAACTCACTATAAATTTATAAATAATTTTTAGTTTTAATATTTATGCTCTTTAGAGTGCGGGTTTAATAGAAATCAAAGTAATTGTTTAAACAGTGAAAAATAAAAGAGTAGAGATTTTAAAGATTTTTTTACAAGCAATATACAAATTACGGAAATTCGAACGCAATCGAAATTAAACGTCTTAATTGTGCCCTTTTAATATAATTAATTAATTTGAAACATTTGGTATGCATAACGGGTATCACAAAACGCAAGATTTAAATTAATCGTTATTTGTGCAGTAAAGGGTTGGCAACCTATATACAGACAATGTTGTTAACATAAATCCAACTTAAGTTTTTTGACTATTTAATTTAGTTAAAAAATAAAAAAAAAACTTGTTAGAAATGGGTTGGGCGATTCAGATCAAAAGCTAAATAAAGCGTAATGGATTTATTGCTAAGAACAAAATAATGTACAAAATAATTTATACTTAAAATTTAATCTGGTTATTTAACACTTAAAAAATAATAATAATTAAGCCCGGTAGTAAATTATAGTTTTTTTTTAAATATCATGTAACATTGTAACAAATATTAGACAAAAGGCAAATTAATAAGAAAAAAATAAATAAAAATCAAGCAAAACTAACCTGATTTGGTTGTGGTGGATAACCGGCAGCACTGACCATTTGTTGTGAGGCATAAATTGAATGCTGTTGTTGAGACGCCTGTTGTTGCAGCTGTTGGGGTGTGTGATATTGTGTTTGACCTGGTACTGTTGGTGGCTGTTGCTGTTGTTGTAATTGTTGTGTTGGCTGTTGTTGTTGCTGCTGTTGCTGCATACCACCATTCTGTGTTGGCCCATTACCAGTATGACCATATAGTGCTTGTTGTTGTTGCTGCTGCTGCAGCATTTGTTGTTGTTGTGGCTGTGGAGCCGGGGGAGCACTAAGGGAATTCCTTTAGTGTTTTAATGTTTGTAATTAAAATAATATTTTTTTTGTTTGTTTTCGAATTTGTTTTTGTTAAAATTTTATCAATTCAAAACAAAAATGTATAAAAATAATATTGAGCCAATATTCAAAAAACAGGGATTAGGGTATAGTTCAGTAATAGAAGCGATAAAAGTTTAAAGAAGGAATTGTTGAGAATATAAATTAAAAATTTGAGAAGAAAAGTTATAAAAAAAGGAAACTCATAAGTATGCGATGGAAAGGGGAGGGATATAAAAGAGTATTCAAATTTTGGTATATTGTTTGCGTAGAATTGTATACAAGTGTGGTAGATACAATAACGAAAATGTTAAAAAGGTGATGACAGTTGTTTAGTTGACATATTAGTAGCAAGCGTTAATTTGATTTGGATATATTTGTTGGGGTTGATTTTTATGATTTGTTTTGTTTTGATTGATTGATTGTAACAATGATAAGAGTTTTACATAAATTTATAGCGATAGATGGCGTTGAACGTTGTTGTTGATGTTTTTTTCATAAAAAATTTAAGACAAATTACCAACAAAAAGAAGAAAAACAGATAAAATACGAAAAAAAATAAATAAAATAGAAAAATGCATTCTAAGTTGAGTAAAAAAATATAGTCAAACATTTAAATAGATCTCTATATAAAGCTCAAATTAGGCGTGACCTAACAATAATGCCATAGCCATAGAAACCACAATTCTATTGGTTTTCTGTGGCGTTATCGCAAGTCACCTATAATCAAAAACATTGCTGTTCATAAGTTTGGTTCAAACAGTTGTATTGTATGGTTATAGTTATGTCACGTCTAAATTGAGCTTAAGACTAGCAATTACAACAATAATGACAGTAATTTGTTTAAAGCTACGCAGAAGAGACAATGTTTAGAAAAATGTTGGAACTTTTTTTATTGCATAAAATTACTATAAAATTTTTTTAAGGAGAAAATTTAAGTTAAAAACATTTGACTTTAAATTAATTCTGTTGCTTGGACCTAAAAGGGCCAATGTAACTTTTTTGCTCTTTTGAGTTAATCATTGCATTAGATTTGCTTTCTTGCTCTATTTCATTATGGTAAAACAGCTAAAGTCATACTTAACCCAAAACAGCTTCATAAATAAAATGCTGGCCAATGTCACTATTAAGGCATTTATAAAAGTTAAAGTTCAATTCCAATTTTCTTAAAAGTAAATATTTTGACATTGGCCCTTTTAGCTCCAAGCCACAGAATTATTAGGTTCTGTTAAGTGTATGCATATGTTCTTTAAATAGTTTAAAAAGTTTTCCTTACATTGTCCCTTCTAGTTGTTTCAAATAGACTTAAAATAAAAAATATATCTTTTTATTAAAAGGTTTCACTAAAATCTGAATACTAACCTGCTAGTACGATGATGACCCTGTTGTGGTGTCGGTGGGCTTTGTGGTATGTTATTTTGATTTGTTTGTGAAGTTGGTGTTTGGGCCGAGGGTGTTACCTGACCGGTTATTTGTTGTTGTTGTCTTAAAATGGCAGCATCTTCACTAGTCATAGTGCGATAGCCCATATCCTCTTCATAACCATTGCCATTTGTTGGCTGGCCAGGATTATTGGGCACACGGCCACTGAGCACCTATAAAAGGGAAGAACAAAAAATCCATGAAAATCTTTGTGCTAAAAAAAACAAAATAAAATATATTGAAATATTTTCTTCAACTTACATCTAATGCATGCATCATGGCACGCGCAAATGCCTCAGCATCATTAACACTGGAGAAATTTAGGCCATACACATATTTAGAGTCGCGCCATTGATGAAACGTGGCAGTGGCTTGATTATATTTCAGTCCTTTGAGGATGGAACAATTAATTACAACTTCATGATCTTGTAATTTACGTCCCACCACACGAAATGTATTATTCTGTTGATGATGATAGATTTGAACCTTGCTGAGACCGGAAGATGTGCCCGACGGTACCCATTTCTTTTGGTTATCATCGTAAACCATAACGGAGGCTCGGGCTCCGATAATACTTTGTTCACTGAAATACAAAATGAAAATGAGCGTAAGTGTATTAGAAAAATATGCAAGATAAAAGTTATAAAAGTTACGAACACTTTTTAAAAGGTTCATTGTCTTTAAATTAAACGTAATTATTATATTTGTTTTCTCTTTTAAACATTAATAACCAATTAGTGTTGATTTAGATGTTTCAGATGTTGCTTTTGTAAAGAAACCTAATGATTTTATTTTCTGTTTATAAAATATTGCAGGCACTTTAGCATTGCGTTTTTATTTTAGACAGAAAATAGTTTGTAAAAAAAGAGAGAAAAAAAAAACAATTAAATTTTTAATACAACTCGTATTAATTAAGCGAGTTGATTACTTTTTTTATACACCAGATGTTTGCAAAAAAAAAACTAATTTTTTAATACTTAATGCATTGTTTATAAGACAGAATGTATGAAAAATTAGTGTTGCCATATGACAAAAGTACATTCCAATAGCGGCATTTACTCTTGATATTTCAATACCCTTGTAATTTTTATACCCTTCACCAGTGGTGCACAAGGGTATATATTAAGGTGATCGACTCGGTTTTACAACCGGTGGAAAATGTTGATTTTTCGAATATCGAGTACACCGGTTTTTTTATCCGAAAAAGCCGGTTTTTTATTTTTTTAAATTTATTTTTTTATATCTTTGTAACCAATCGTACCATAGTATATTTAGTACGCGATAAGTTTCCAAAAATCAGAAAATAAAAACTTTTAAATATTCTTTCATAATATTGTAAGAAATTTATTTGTTGTTTAAAAACAAATGTAAAATAAGAAAAATAATTCAGTTTAAATATTTTTTTATGAGTATGTTTTTGTATGTCTGTCAGGGGTATAACAAAGAATTTTTAAAATGTTTAAAAGATTATCTCCCTAGTCTTTAAAATGTATTTCAAATTACAGAAATAATTACAAACAAAATACGTTAGTGCATATTAGTTTAATAGATCTATTTAACATTTAAAAATGTACAGAAGGAGATACAAAACTTTATAACAGTCTTATAAAAAGTCTTATTTATTTATGTATTAATTTATTGTATTTAATAATTTTACTTGTAAAAAGTACGTTAGGTCCTTAAATTCAACTAACTAAAACCAAATTAGTCATGTCAGTTATTGCGTAATTGTGCAGCCAAACGTATATAAACTGTAAAAATTTCATATTTAGATATAAAGAATGAGATCAGTGAAACCTTAACACACATTTTTAATTCCACCTTTCTTCATGCACAAAAAATATAACTGTTTATGATCAAGTTTGCATTTAAAAACTTGTCAAATTATGTGTACAAAATAATAGCATAATCGGATTATTAGTTTGTTTGAAAATGGATTCCGAAGAAAAAGTGCGTGAAAAAATAATAACAATTTTTTTAAAAAATCCCAGTCGTACTTACAAATCTATTGCAAATGAGATAAAGGTGTCACGACAAACAGTTTCGCGTGTGATAAAAGTGTATAACGAACGTCGTAGTATTAAAAGAAAAGCTGGAAGTGGAGCTAGAAAAGGTATAACTGACCCACAGTTAGCTTCAAAGATTGTTAGTCTTCTAAACCAAAATCCCAACCTCTCAAACCGTAAAGCCGCCTTAAAAGCAAACTGTTCCGATTTTTTTGTAAGGAAGGTTAAAAGATATGAATTCCTTAAGTCCTACAAGGTTCAGAAAGTGCCAGACAGAAATTCGAAGAAAAACTTGGATGCAAAAAGTCGTGCCAAAGAACTGCTTAGAAATTTTATCAACAAATATGAGTGTTGTATTATGGATGATGAGACTTACGTTCTTGCCGACTTTTCTCAGCTCCCAGGGCGAAGTTATTATGTGGCCGATGGAAGAGGTAATGTCGATGACCAATTTAAGTTCCAAAAAAAGACAAAGTTTCCAAAGAAGTACTTAGTTTGGCAAGCTATATGCACGTGCGGAGAAAGAAGCAGTAAATTTATTACTACTGGGACTATCAACACTGATATTTACATCAAGGAGTGCTTGCAGAAGAGGTTGCTTCCATTCATACGAAAACACAATAAGTCAACATATTTTTGGCCCGACCTAGCGTCGTGTCATTATAGTAAATCTGCAGCAGAATGGTATGAAACAAATAATATAGTGGTAGTGCCAAAAGAAGCAAATCCACCTAATTGTCCAGAACTAAGGCCCATCGAACGTTACTGGGCTTTAGTCAAAAGAGTGCTGAAGGATACAAAACAAGTTGCTAATACTACTAAAAATTTTTCCCAGAAATGGTCTTATTTCAGCAATAAAGTTACTAAGGATACCATCAAAACCCTCATGGTCTCAATTCCGGAAAAGGTGAAACAGTTCATCAAAAAAAGCTGAATTTTTACAAAAAGCATTAATATTTAAATTTACTGTTATTTTATTGTTAAACCACGCTATTTTCATTAAAATGGATTAATTCGTTTCAAAGTTATTGCGTTTTATTTGTGTTAGGGTTTTATCGATCTCATTCTTTAATTTTTATTATAATCTTTTTTACAATATTTTTTTATTTTTTCTTTAAATATTATATTTTATATATTCGAACCGGTTAACCGAGTTTTTCTCAATTTTCAAAATTCAAATTTTAAATTCTAAATTTCAAACTATTTGAAAACCGGTTTCTTAAAAAAGTCGAATAATCGATCACCCTAGTATATATAGCTTTGTCATTCCGTTTGTAATTTCTACAATTTTCATTTCCGACCCCATATTTTCTGAAAGCTTATTAATAGGGGAGTCTATTAAGCCATGTCCGTCTGTCCGTGTGTTGGTTTAAATCAAATTTTAGGAACAACTATATGCTCTTCACATCTCAATCTTTTGGAAATATCCGGGAATGAATCGCTAAAGAAATTCAGCACAATCGCCCGATAACTTTCTGAGATATGAGCAAATAAACACGACTGCCTCTGTTTCTTCTCATATTTTTACCACCAAAATTAAAATTATTCAGCCATAGAATAATTCATAGGTACCTTTGTTACTATTTGTAGATATAATATGCCTCTAGAGATATTGATGAAACATTTTGGATAAAGCGGGCTTTAATCAGTAAAGTGATATGCAAAATTTTTTTTCAGCTTCTAGAAAATCGAGAGAGTCAATCTGAAAGGACTTGACTAGCATTATAAAAAAATTAAAATTTATGTCGACCGCCACTACAAAATGGCGCACAATAAATTAAAACGTGGGTCAAATCTTTTATTTTAAAATGTAACTTCTTAAACACCCTCAATATTGGTATCAAATAAAAGGGCTTGACCATTAGAATACAGTAAATTATTAAAAATGTAAAATCAAAGATGGCGTCTAAAACAAAATGGCGGATAAACCTTTTTTAACTCCATCAATATGTTTATCAAATTAAAAGGCTGGACTAGTAGAATACATTTAACTAAGTGAAAATTTTGCCAGTGGAATACAGTAAATAATGAAAAAGTTAAAATCTAAGATGGCGGCCGAAATAAAATGGCGGATATATGGTTCAAAAATAGTAATTACGGCTATGCCCCTTCAACCCTTGCAATATGTGTATCAAATGAAAGAGCTAGATCAATAAAATACAAAAATTATTAAAAAGGTTAAATTTAAGATGGCGTTCTTAACAAAATGACGGATAGTATATTTCTTCTCAGCCCCATCAATATGCGTATCAAATGAAAGGCTTGACTAGTAGATTACAATCAAATATGTAAAAATTCAAAAACAAAAATGGCAACGGAAATAATAAAACAAAATGAAATCAAGGCTAAGCTACGATGTGGTCGCTATACCTACGTACTTGATGGTGAAGGGTATTATCAGAATAGCATTCTTACTTGTCTTCTTTGCAAAAAAATAAAATTATTTTTTTTTATAGTAAACGATACGAAAAACAGAACACTACTTTTAAGAATTTTTGTCTGTCAGTCTGTCTGTAAATTTTCCTGAACTCAAAAGGCGCAAAAACTACGGGAAACATTTTGATAAAACTTGAGAAAAACTAATGTACACTATTATATCCATTTAAATAATACAAAAAAGTTAGTAAGGAATAAAAGCACTAACACTAACAACAATATTAAAATATACATTTCCTCGTATAAAAATGGTTAAACCATCGCTAATTTGTAAAAAAGAAACTAATTTTGCCATTTATAAGATATTATTTTAAATTGCAAATAAGTTGTACGTATAACGATATTTAATCTGTGATCAATTTAAATATTACACTTTGAAACATTCGATTTTTACTGAAAGGGTGCGTTATTACAATTTTTCATTAACATATTTTCTAAAAGAAAAATTTAATTTTTTAGACAACGTTATATGGAGTGTAACGAAAAAAAATTGGAGTTGCATTAAGTTGAATAAAACTCAAATCTTGCAATATAGAAACTCTTTAAAATACGCAAATTTATTGGCATATTGTACAAATTTATTTAACATTGAAATCTTAATTTATTATATCGTATTTATAAAATAATCGACTTTTTTCGGATGTCCTTCCATTAAAGATTTTACAGTTGCTTCTGTTACCTTTTTCGAGGAGGTGGTCCATCTACACTTAAAATCGGATATGTTCTGGGACACCTCTCCTGTGTTCTTCAATTCCTTTTTTATAAGAGCCCAGTACCTTTCCACAGGCCTAAGTTCTGGACAGTTAGGTGGATTTGGCTCTCGTGGTACAAAAATTACATTATTCTTTGAATACAAATCAAGTGCCTTTTTTCCATAGTGACATGATGCCAAATCAGGCCAACAAATTTTAGGCACTCGGTGATGTCTCAAAAAAGGTAAGTCGTTTTTGTAAGCACTCCATGATATAAATTTCTGTATTTATTGTGCCTTATGCCACAAATGCTTGGCTTCGTTTGCCACAACTGCAAATAGCTTGCCTCATTACCTCTTTCATCAACAACATAAAAATCTTGGCCTGGAAGTTGAGAAAAGTCTGCCAGTACGTATGTTTCGTCATCCATCACACAACAGGCGTATTTTTTAATAAAATATGCCTTCAATATTTTCACTCGTTTTTTGCTTCCAAGTTCTTTACCGAATTGCGATCTGGAACTTTCTGAACTTTGTATGTCTTCAGCCCAGCATAAGCTGTAACCCTTTGGACAAAACTATTAAAGCATTTTACCGTACGCGCTGCTTCTCTGATAGAAGTGTTAGGCGCTCTTCGAAACAGTTGCTCGACTTCAATATCCCTTGCACCTTTTTTATTTCCTGATCCAGATTTTCTTTTAATGCTCAGGACTTTCTTATACCATTTAATGGCATTTGAAATTTTTTTAAAAGTCCATGATGGATTTTTTGAAAAGTTTTAATTATATTTTTACGTACTTTTTTTTCGCAGTCCATTTTGATCGTAATAACAATTGAAAACTAATGAGTTTTAAAATAATAGTACCTGACATATAGGTACATATATAAAAGCTAACGTAATAAAAGGAAAAATTATTTATTGCACGATATTTTTTTTTACAAATTTTTTTCGATACACTCCCTAGTTTTTAACCTTTTAACTTCATGAATTAACTTGGTTAAACAACAACAAATATTACATTAAATTAAAATTAATTTAATTAAAAAACATGAAAAATTCTTAACGATTTCCTTAAACAAATCAAACATCGTTATACTCTCGTCTACAATGCCTATATCCGGCTAAAAATGTCTTTTTTATTTTATTCGAAATTTTCTTTAAAGATTTTTATAGAATTTTAATGACTTGAAAAAAGCAGGAAGTTGCATTTCAAATAATGAGTAGAACAAAAACCATTTCTCAGCAACATTTTTTTTTAACATTTCCAGCAACTGCAAAACAACACCTGATATGATCACAAACAAGGCATGAATCATTTAAATTGAAATTAAAGCGAAAACTTCTATTACTATAGAATACATTCTAAGCAGTTTTTTAATAAATCGCT
The DNA here is from genome assembly GCA_941918925.1 of Phyto melanocephala. Classification (NCBI taxonomy): domain Eukaryota; kingdom Metazoa; phylum Arthropoda; class Insecta; order Diptera; family Rhinophoridae; genus Phyto; species Phyto melanocephala. The sequence continues at coordinate 30,955,264 of OW799237.1, read as the reverse complement.
AAGAAATCAGAGTAAATAGTAAGTAGTGCAAAAATTACTCTGAAAGAAAGAAAATAATAATAGAAAAAAGAAAGAAAAACAAAAAACAATCACAAATGAAAAAATAAGAACAAAATAAATTATAAAAGTTAACAAGACATTCACACTCATAGAATGCGATTAGTATATAAATGACTGTGTATAAGAAGGATTATATGTGTATGACAGATAATGATAATTGTGATGGAGAAGTAACAAGATTCCAATGGTTAGACAGACGAATGCATGATAAACTCTTTAGATAAAAGTGAGAATTACAGAAGCAACACAGCACGTACACACATAAAGATTAACCAGATACCAACCAACAATATTTATTACGTTTCACTCGTTTTATTCTACTTTATCACTTCAAGTTTTGAACTCACTCAACTTTACGTTTTCATTTGTTTTTTCTTTATACTTGTTCTCTATTTTCTACTATTTCGCACCGCTTTATGCGTCCGACATTTAAAGTGGCACTTGAAGTTCTTCTAAGGAAATGATTAAATATCTTGTAGACATTTATGGTCTGCTATGACGATGACAATAATAATGTTGTTTTTGTTGGTGTTTATAGGAAAAGAAAAATAAGAAGAAAAAACAGTTTTAGCCAAGTTTAAAACAAATATAAACAGCTAAAATATTGGCCATTAGGAATTTGCTAAAGGAGTATGAGAACTTTACATGTTATGTATATCGGTCTTATTGTATGATAAATACCTTCAAGTTGTATGTTTCTAGTTCATGAAACAAAGTTATTATTTGTTTGCTAAACGACAATGTGGGTAACAACGGTGTGACAACAGATAAGCGTAAAAAAGTAGCAAGGATTTGTTAAAAGAAAGTCAATATGAGATAAAGACGATGTGCTAAGTTAATCCTTTATAACCTAAAAGTTAATAAACATAACTTTTATATTTCTTCAGTTAATTGAAATACATAAATCTAGTATCTATAGGGTAGAATATCGACAGCAAGTGAACCTTAGTTTGGTTGACAAAAATAGTATTGCAGATGGCAACTAAAAACTGTCAGCAGTTGTAGTTGCCAGCTAGCAATGCATCTAATATTCTGCCGTAATTTTAGTCTTTCAATGAAAGTGGACGTTAAAGTAGGCGTGTCGAAATTCTTTCTACTAATGAATGCAACTTAGATGTTTCAATATAGTCCTTTATTTTTCCAAAATCTTTATTCATAGAGAAATTAAATAAATTTGATGTGAAATGTTATATGGGAGGTGGGCGTAAAAGTGGGCGTGTAACATTTATTTTCCATTAGTACAAAGCCTTTGACCAAAAAGCAAAATTTTAGAATCATACATTTAATTTTGTCAGTTTAACTAGGTTTTAAATTTTGAATATATCGAAAAATGCACTGCGCGGTATAAATTTTCATACGTTTTGATCTATAAAAGGAAAAATATTTTTTTTTTACCCAGGAAATATACATTCGAAATTTCATGACTCTACGTCAATGCGTTTGGACACAATTACATTTTATTCGTTGTTGAAAGGACACGGTTTTTTTTTACCTACTCTAGTATTACGAGCTATAACTCTCTTTCTTATATTCCGATTTAGCCCATTTTCAATACCAAACAAACTTTGTGTATAAGAAATATTCTGGCAAAGTGTTACACCCCTAGCTTTTTCGGTCCGACCTCTATCGTGCTTTCAACAGACGTCATCATCATAAAATAAAACCCCTATTCAGAGCATATGTACTTAATGGGGTCTAAAATTGATATTACAATGTGTTACAAACGGAATGACAAAATGAATATACCCCCACCATTTTTTTGTTGGCAGGTATAATAAAATATTGGTTTGGAACATAAAGGATGGTTTAATTTTAAGGGCCGATGTTGATGGTGAACTACACATAGACGTAAAATTTTTTTTCTGCATTTTATTTAACATTTCTCAGTTTCAATCTAACTCAAGTTGAACCATGGAAAGACACACAATCGAGCAACGCGTTAAAGCTATTCCGGCTTATTATAAAAATGAGCGTTCAAATCAAAATGCATTTCGTGCACTTCGTGATTCTTTTGGTCAACATAATCGTTCAAATTCGTCCACAATCGGGAGAATTGTGAAAAATATTTAAATTTCAGCAAAACAGGTCTGTATGAAATGTGAAAACATCTGTGAATGCCATCTTAGTTCGTTGAACGGAAAACATTGCTGTTTTTCGCGACAGTGTGGCAAAAGAGCAGTCAACCTCGACTCATCATCGTGCCCAACAATTGATCATCAACATTGTCATTGAAAATTTGGACCATCGGATGGAATTATCATAATAAAAAGAAATGACAATATTCAAAATCAACATCGGTCCTAAAAATTTAACCATCCTTTACTTAATCAATTTAAATTTTTAAGGTTGTGCTTATCTGCAGAAAAATTCCTTTCAAATGGCATATTTTTAATTAAGATCAGGTTGCAAAATCTGAGTGTAAACTGCATAATAAAAATTCGACTTGCCTATTAATATATAAAATTTATCATGTTGTTCCTAGCCAATTAAAAATAAAATTCTTCCGGCGGTTTGTTTAAGGTTTTAACAATTTAAATTTATAAAAAAAAACCCTCTTTTAAACTGGCGTTTACAAAAAAATTTTCTAACTAATTTTTAAATGACGGTAAACTTTGTTACTTCAGATATTTTTGTGGCAACAAAGAAAAGTTGCTTAAGTCTATTTTTACAGTTTTTTCAGAAAAGCACTATTTTATTGTTGAGCTCATTTTTTTTAATTGATTCCCTTTTGAAATAGAGACTACTATAAGAACTCTGCGCTGTATAAATTAAAAAGCATATCGGGTTTTGTATGTATAGCTAAATTATTAGTTAAAATAAGTTAATAAATCCAAATAATATTGTTCGTTGAAAAAATATAATCAATAAATTTTTAAGCTTTAACTTCCTCTGAAGTTGTCTTAAATCTTTAAATTGCAGGATTGCTACAGTGTTAATATCTTACTTTTAGTTATTTTTGACTTAAGCAGTTATTTCTTTTTGCCACAGAATTCATTGCTGTCCCTAATCTGGATTATAAATTTCCCGGACTACTAAATAAAATTTAAAAATTTTCTGATTAATTGTTTTTTAAATTCATGTATTAACTTTGTCTGATCCTTTGTTTAGGCTTTTTTTAAGTGCAATTTGGATTAAATTAAACACTTGTCCTTTATGTTTTATTATACTACAATATAAGGAGATATCAATTTGTTCGGCAACGATTTCTTCTAACTACGATGTCGGACATCAAAACTATTTTCAAAATAGAACAAGATGGCTTACAGATTTACCAACAACATCAACGAAATATCTTTCTTTAACACGTTTCACCCCAGAACGAAAACAAAGTTGTATTAGCTATTCTGTCGGCGATTCCGATGGCTCGTCAAGACATTAGCGGAAATCACCCTTCGTTGCAAACAGATCATGCAAATGTTGCAGATCTTGCAAGTCTAGTATATGTTCTAAAGTTTGCAAGACCACAAAAAGAATATAAACTAAAATTACATTTTCCACACAAGCACTTATTTCTAATACCAAAAACAGTTGTAAATTTTTAAAAGCAACGTTTGCAATAAAATATATTCTAGACTTGCAAGATCTGCAACATTTGCATGATCTGTTTGCAACGAAGGGTGATTACCGCTATTGTGTTACGAAACCAACGATTTAAGGGACGTTCACAATTGGAAAATATTTTCCTAAATAAGCGTTTACTTCATCAAATAATTGTCTAATGCAAACATACCTTAGGTGTATTTATAAACTTGATGCAGTAAATGCTCATAAATTCTAAAACTACTTTTTATTGCTAATTACTATTTAATACTGATGATTCAGTTAGTAGATTTGTATTGTTTTACTTTTCATCTCTCAGTATCGTTAATATGTAGTTAGTTAAAACGTAGTTACTATATCTTTTTCTCTTTAAACACTATGTCCAATGAATTAAATAGTTTCCATAGAAATCTAATTTCTTTAGATTTCAGCTTCAGGAAAAGCTACGACAACACATTTTTAATAAACAGTAACACGTATTTTTTATGGGACAGATTTAACTGATAATAACTGAACTATAATATTAACTTTCTGTTTTAAACTTAAAAACAAAACGTGTATATTTTTTATTTAGATAGAAGCATGATTGATTCCACTACGAATGACAGAACGTTTTCAAAATATTTTCATTGTTTTCGAATATTTGGCAAAGTTAATAGTTTTTTTATTTCAGTAAGTACGTACAACATAAATATATAAACCTTAATTTTAATTTAACGTTAGCGGCAATTTAAATTAAACTTTAATAGCAATTGGTTTGATTTTTTATTCATATTGAAACAGAGTTGTATTTAAGAGTTTAATTTTAAGATAATTGTGTTTTATACTGGGCCAATTCAAAGTTGACTCTCATATTGTACTATATCATATAATTCATATTAATATGACTAGTGACTTTGAACACCTTTTGTTAACAAATTATGTATTTAATACAAGAAAGAAGACAAAGAGATGACGCTGTTAAAAATTGTATGTATACAGGAAAGAAGAAAATAGAAAATATTCTCTCTGAGAGGTGAGAAGCGAAGAAATTCTCTCTGAGAGACAGTATGGTTAAAAGTATAACATAAACAATTTCTTATACATAGGAAACAAATGTGTAAAGTCATATTATTTTTTTTGTATGGAAATTACTAACAAAAATTTCATGCATGCATAAAATAATATGAAATGGTACAAATATGACTGATATGCAACCACTTTGAATTGGTCCACTACATTTACACAACTAAGCGAAATATAGTAGATTTGATTTAAAATCTTTTTTAAAATCTAAACCGTTTATACCACTGTTTTTTGACATTTTGCAAGATTTCGTTTTCAAAATAATATATTTATTTACAAGGTGGTCTGAGAGGCTCTCTTTGCTCTACTTCTCCAAAATTCAAACTCCATTAAAAAAAATGTAAACAATAAAGAACTTGTGCAACTGCAACCACCTTATATATTATGATTGAATTTTTCTTTATGCAGCGTAGTATATTTTAGTACAATTTAATAAAAACCACAGCTGCATCACGAAGTAGTACTAGATTTTAAGTAGATTTTGCCAAAATCTAGTGGCGAAGTAGTTTTCGCTCAAAATCCCTTAAACACTAGATTTTGTGTAGGTGTAAATGTAGTATTAGCTGTAAATTTGTTGTTCAAATACGTTACAAAAATTCAGTTTAATCAGTACCTAAATTTCAATACTTTGTCAGCACTTAATTTATAAATATGCGCATTAATTTAAAATATTTTGTGAGAAAAAAACTTTAAAAAATAATTTTTGCAACGGGTTTAATTACACATTCTTCATAATGTATTTATTCTTCAGTTTAATGTAACGGCGAACTTTTTACTCTACATTTTTACTACATTTCGAATCCTCACTGTAATTGTACACCAGTGTATTTTTTTGAAATTCTATTAAAAATATTCTTTTTAAAACCAAATAAAGTTTAAAAAAATCCAGCCAGAGTGTGCGAAAAAAAAACACACTTAAAGTAAATGAAGAAGGAAAAAAGAACTGCTAAGTTGACAGATTTATGCTTTTATGTAATAAAAAGCCGGTAATATAAACAAAACCAAAAACAACCAATAAACAAAGCAAACAGCCAACCGACCGAGCTGACAGCAAGCAAAGTTGTCAAGTCTATTTACCTAACAATTGCTGTAGTTAGTTTTAAAGGCTTTAAAGCAAGTATGCATATGTGTACGTTAGAGTACGTTTTTTTTTGTTGTCTCTTGTTCAGTAAGAAATGAAAATAATATCTCACAAGTCATTTTATTTGCTTGCTTTAATAATAAATAAAAAAGAAATATTAAATACACATTTTACAACATATATAAGTCAAACATGACTTTTCGATGATTCTACAATTTATTGATGTTTTTGTAGAGTTTTACTACATTAACATGTGTGAAGTTAAGGACAAACAAAAGAAATCTAAGTCCATTTGCCCTCAGGCTTTAGCTGAAGATAAGAAGATTTATCACAAGCAATTGAGTTGTATCTCTAAAAATACAGAAGATATTTTCATTCATGTGCATAAAGGTGAAATCAACAAATCACGAACACAACTTTTGCCCGGAGGAATTCTTTTTGCTGGAAGTTTTCAGCAGTATGATTAATCATTCATCAATTAGTCAATTCTTCGGAAAACCAAAGCTACCTACAAATAAGACGTTTAAACTATTTAAATATTAGAAAATAAAAGGTTTCACAATTCTACTATGAAATTGCATAATAAGACAACTTGAAGAAAAATTTAAATTCATTCCATTCAAGTTTAGAATTTTCCGAACAAAATTATTTTTCTTTTTCTTAAAAGAAAGGCGTCAAACTACATATGAAACAAGTAAGAGTGTTATATTCGGCCGTGCCGAATCTTATATACCCTTCACAACTTGTAGTCTTGCAATAATAATTGTTTGTATCACTATTCATCTCATATGAAATACGTACATACATATACAAAACATCCCATTGCAGAATTATAAATTGAGTTTACGTATGTATGTTTCCAAAAAAAAAAATTAAAAAAAAAATTTTTTTTTTAAAATTAAGAGAAAATATAAAAAAAAATTAAGTTATGGGGCGATTGTGCTGAATTTCAATAGCGAACCATTCCCGGATATCTCCAAAAGATTGATACCATACTTAGATCTGAGGAACATATAGTTGCTTCTAAAAGTTTATTTCAACCAACACACGGGCAGACGAACAGACGGTCAGGGCTTAATCGACTCCTCTATTCATAAGCTTTCAAAAAATATATACTTTATGGGGTCGGAAATGAAAATTGTAGAAATTTCAAACGGAATGACAAAGCTATATATACCCTTGTGCTTCACAGGTGAAGGGTATAAAAATTTTGAAGCACATAGGTGAATTCAGCTTTAGTGTATTGCAAAGAATTGATTTTAGTCTGGATATTTGTCATAATTGTGATAAAGATTGCTGATGTAAAGGATCTCCTAAAAATCAATCAAGATTTAAATTTTTTACCATTTTTGGACAGCTGCCAGTTAAGGTTTAGTAAAAATGATGAACATATTAACAAGAAAAGTTAAGGCGAAATTAAGGTTATTTAATCTTGCTGACGTGAGCACAACTTTTAACAAAAAGGTGTTGTGATATGTAAAAAAAGAAGTCGACAAGGTGATTGCCGTTGCTGTTCGCTTTTATAGCTCTTAAATTTTAATTAATTTCGGTATTCCAAGCATCAATTGAAATAGTATTGAAACAAAATGACGATTGACACATTAATTAAAAATTAATACTGACCATGCTCAGCGAGAAGGTTTCCTTAAATATTTTATTGAATGATAACAAATTAATGCTGTAACAACACGCTTTGTTGACAATAAACAATAATGGAATGTTGCCGATAGCATGTTCGTCTGTTTGAACGTGAAGAAAAAACAAAAGGGAATTCTATATTTTTTTTCTACAAATGTTCGCCAGTCTTAATAGGACCTTGATGACTTTGTCAGTCGGCGAAATTTTTGCACTAAAAGATGGATGTGCTGTTAATGGCTTTGAGTAGATCTTTTGCGTGAAATTTATTTTCATTACAGCTGCAAAACTTATGTGAAATTTTCACTATTCTAAAAACAACTTATAAGAAAACCTACGAGTTTGTTGAAAAACCAACTAACCAATCACTTATTTGTAGCGGATTTTGGGTTGAAGACGACATTAGATCATAATTCTGCGAAAAATAGGCTAACCAAGCAGTAACTTACTGGTGCTTGACATAGCGACATTATAAGCGAGTTTTCTTTTCTAAATTTTGATAATCAACAAGAAACATTTCAGTTGCTAAATAAGACATTTCGAGGCCGTGTACTCTATCGTTTTAAAAATCTGAATAGACTATATAATTTTGTCATCTATAAAATTAATATGAGAGTAAAACTAACTATTTAAAGTGTTTAAAAATAAAGTATGACAAAATTTTAATAAATTTTTGCTTCTTTTGGTAGAGAGGTAGAGATATATTTCAGAAAATACTCTATTTGTTTTTTATGTAGATTAACAGACAAATGCACATTTTATTTTGTTCATTATTAGACAAAAATATAGTAAAAAAAACATATAAACAAATTCAAGCCAAAAAAAAAAAAATAAAGATAAAATTAACTACAACAAGAAGTCAGCAGCTAACCAAAAGCAAATAAAACTGCAATTCTAGTTTATAAATTCAAGGCGAGACAACTTTTAACACACAAAGCAGAGCAATGCTCGTAACCCACACAAAACAAATTATGGCGAGTGAAAAAAGGGCAATAGCAAATACAAAAATAAAAATAAGATTTGTAATTAAAATCTAAATGGACTGCTAAACTACAACCATAAACTAGTTTTACTCAGGGTAGAGTCGAACTAAAAGAGCTCTAGGGTATTTTTGAACTTACTAACTTATTTTTTATTACGTTTAATTTATTTTAATTAAAAGCTTTATGAAAAAATGTGTTTTTTTTTAAACAATTTTTTTGAGCCAACTACATGCAATCTTGACAACCCAAATATTTATTTGCACTTGTAACACAAGAAATCTTTTCCAGGTAAATTCGTCAAATCATACTTCAACTAGACTCTTCTCTTAACTTTGTAAAACTTTACACTACTGTCATTAACATCAAGATCCGAAGCAGAGGTATTCTTATACTGCATTTTCAATTGAGTGAAATCTTATTAGAATTTAGCTAAAATCTTTTCCAACACCTATACCGTTTACACCATTATTCATTGACATTTTGCCGGATTTATTTTCTTATCAATGTACTTGTTGGCGTTCAAAGTTGTCCATACTCTTCAGGTCAAAATGTCAATATAAAACATGTAAACAATAGAGTACTCTCTCAATTACCACCATTTTATGAATGATGGCAACATTACTCTTTGTGCAGCGTAGTATTTTTTAGTACATTTAGATAAAAACCAAAGTTGTTTTACTGAATACTTGGAATATTTTACGAAATTTTCACTAAAATCTAGTGATAAACTAGAAAAAAAGTTTCTAAATGACAAGCGAAATTTACTTTATATTAATTCTGATATTGAGCACTGATAAAGTGCTCTTCCTGTGATTTTGTCCATAAATCTTAAATTTTATTTATGTAATTGTTGAGGAATTAACAGGCTTAAACCCCAAGAAATTTCGAACTTCGTATATACTTAATCCCTATGAAAGCTATTGTGAGTAATTACTTCCAAACTTAAGGCATTGACAGATTTTCGTCCTCCACTTTCCCGCATGTTTTATTATGTGACAGTAGTATAAGAGCTAAATTACTCCTGATTTACATTGAGAAATGTTTCTTGTCGCAAGTTTATTTTTTTTTTTAGAACAGGGAAAGAAATGCAAAAATATTTCTTTTCCGTGTTCTCTATTATAAACTTAACTTGCAGCACAGTGTTGCCGTTTTATGTGTGATTACACATATCGCGTGTAATTTCATGTGTAGTCCATGTGTAATTTAAAATTTTTTTCCAACACTTATTTTTTTTTATTTTTTTTCTATTTCCAACACTCAAATAAAATAAATATCAAACACATAAAATTCTTCTTTCTCTGACTGAAAACATTTTGAACTTTCGATTTAAGTATCATGTTCTATGTCTATGTATTTTAAAAGCTACAAATTCAATGCTGCAGGCATTGGATAACCTAAATAAATACTAAAATTTATTTTAAGTTATTGTGGTATGCCTAAGGTTTTTTTTGGTTTCATTCAACGTTCCTTTTCAATCCGAAAAGCCAATTTTATACAAGAAGTTATTAATATAATACAAACATATTACCGCAACCATATTAAGATGGATTTATTAGATCAGTAAGCATATGACATATCAATGAATCTGATAAAAATACATTTTCGAATTTAAATTTAGAAATTTTTATTGAATCAATTCTACAAAAAAACAAGTAAAAGCGCTATATTCGGCCGTGCCGAATCTTATATACCCTTCACAACGTGTAGTCATGCAATAACAGTAAATTCACGTATGTATGTTAAAAAAAACAAAAAAAAAATAAAAAATAAAAAAAAAATTAAAAAAAAAAAAATTTAAAAAAAAAATTAAAAAAAAAAAAAATTATTATATACATATATAATATATATAAAACAAAAAAAAAATAAAAAAAAAATTAAAAAAAAAAAAATAAAAAAAATAATAATAAAAATATATATAATATATTAAATAAAAAATAAAAAAAAAAATAAAAAAAAAATTAAAAAAAAAAAAAAATTTTAAAAAAATTTAAAAAAAAATTTTTTTGACTCAGCTGGGATTCGATGCCACGTTTTCTCTAACCAGTATACACGTTTGTATGTATGTATGTTGTTGTTGTAATGTTGTTTTTATGAAAAGAAAATCGAGGTGGTCGTGGGTTTTTGCTCATATCTCAGTTGTTTATGTACCGATGTTTCTGATTTTCAATACCGATCTACTCCCGAATATTTCTGATATTTTAATACCTTACCCGGGTCCAACCTATGTCGGGGGGCTTCAAAAAGTTGATTTCAACATACACACGGACAGACGGTCAGACGGACAGACGGACAGACGGTCAGGGCTTAATCGACTCCTCTATTCATAAGCTTTCAGAAAATATATACTTTATGGGGTCGGAAATGAAAATTGTAGAAATTTCACACGGAATGACAAACCTATATATACCCTTTTTCACTGTGTGAAGGGTATAACAAGTAACAGTGCTATATTCGGCCGTGCCGAATCTTATATACCCTTCACAACGTGTAGTCATGCAATAACAATTGCTTGTATCACCATTCATCCCATATAAAATACGTGCATACGTACACGTTAGAATAAATGTGGCATCGAATCCCAGCTGAGCCAAAAAAATTTTATTTTATTTTATTTAATATATTATTTATATTTTATTATTTTTTTTAAATTTTTTTTAAAAAATTTTTTTAGAAAAATTTTTTTAGAAAAATTTTTTAAATTTTTTTTTAAATTTTTTTTTTGTAGTTTTTTTTATTATTTTTTTCTTATTTTTAATATTTTTTTTTTTTGTAATTTTTTACTACAAATTCAAATTCAATGCTGCAGGCATTGGATAACCTAAATAAATACTAAAATTTATTTTAAGTTATTGTGGTATGCTTAAGGTATTTTGTTTTCATTCAACGTTCCTTTTCAATCCGAAAAGCCAATTTTATACAAGAAGTTATTAATATAATACAAACATATTACCGCAACCATATTAAGATGGATTTATTAGATCAGTAAGCATATGACATATCAATGAATCTGATAAAAATACATTTTCCAATTTAAATTTAGAAATTTTTATTGAATCAATTCTACAAAAAAACAAGTAACAGTGCTATATTCGGCCGTGCCGAATCTTTTATACCCTTCACAACGTGTAGTCATGCAATAACAATTGCTTGTATCACCATTCATCCCATATAAAATACGTGCATACGTACACGTTAGAATAAATGTGGCATCGAATCCCAGCTGAGCCAAAAAAGTTTTATTTTATTTTATTTAATATATTATTTATATTTTATTATTTTTTTTTTATTTTTTTTAAATTTTTTTTAAAAAATTTTTTTAGAAAAATTTTTAAAAAATTTTTTAAAATTTTTTTTAAATTTTTTTTTTGTAGTTTTTTTTATTATTTTTTTCTTATTTTTAATATTTTTTTTTTTGTAATTTTTTTTGTTTGGCATGTTTTTACATGTATGTATGTATGTATGTTGTTGTTGTAATTGTGAAAAAAAACGATGTGGTCGTGGTTTTTTGCTCATATCTCAGAAAGTTATGGGGCGATTGTGCTGAATTTCAATAGCGATTCATTCCTGGATATTTCCAAGAGATTGATACCATATACAGATCTAAGGAACATATAGTTGCTTCTAAAAGTTGATTTCAACCAACACACGGACAGACGGGCAGACGGTCAGGGCTTAATCGTCTCCTCTATTCATAAGCTTTTAGAATATATATACTTTATGGGGTCGGAAATGAAAATTGTAGAAATTACAAACGGAATGACAAAGCTATATATACCCTTGTGCACCACAGGTGAAGGGTATAAAAAATTGATTTACAGAGCTTTAATGCTGTTATCGATAAGTTAATAAAAAAAATTTAGAAACTTTTCAGCCAATAACATTATCCTTGTTTAAAAGGAGATTTCCCTATTTTAATGATTGCAACAACTTGACAAGAAGTGGCAACAACAAGCAATTTTAGATTTTGAAAAATTTGAAGTGAATACAAATTTAGAGCAAGAGTTAACTGGTCAAAAATATCATGTTAAATAATTCTTTGGGTTTGCAAGTTTGTTTCCAACTTTAGGAAGTCATTTAATTAATTTTAATTTACCGTTTTCAAATGATTCCACTGAAAGAGTATTTACTAATTGAAATAGTACAAAACAGACTTAAAGGATAATTTGTCTTCAAAAGCAATTGCCTCAATTTTTTCTCATTTATATTATACTAATTAGTGTCCTTGGAGTTGGCTCTTTTAGTTTGGGAGTTCGTTATTCCGAATATTCATCAGTCACTCTTCCCAATAGAAAATTTTAAAAATTTCATATACCGCTGATATTCTCTAAACACAAAAGCTAAACCTACTTAAATCCATAATTATATCCTTCACAGAGAGTGTATTGGAATATACAGGTTTGTCATTCCGTGTGAAATTTGTACAATATCCGTTTGCAATCCCATAAAGTATGCATTTTCTAAAAGCTTATTAATAGGGTAGTCGATTTTGTCGATTGTCCATCTGTCCCTGTGTATGTTAATATCAGTTTTTTTTAAAGCCCCCCGACATCACCAAGACCCATGTGTGTCATCAAAATATCAGATATATTCGATATTGAAAATCAGCATAATCGCCTGACAACTTTCTGAGATATGAGCAAATAAACACGAGTGCCTCTATTTTTCCCCATAAAATTTAAAATTTTTCAGCATTAATTTATAGGCCGATTGTGCCTATTTATAGACACGATTTGCCTGAGATATTTGTGAAAAATGATGTATAAATCGGCCACTAACTGGTAAAGTTATAGGCAAAAAGTATTTAAAAAAATATATATTTTTTAAAAATATCAAATTTTTTCAGCTTTTAAATATTTTTTTGGAGGGGTAAGAACACCATATTATAAGCCGTGGTATTAGTAATTATTTCCGAGAAAAACTATTAAATATGTTTGAAACTAACCTAAGATGTAAAAGCACCAAAATACAACTGCTTCGGTGTTTTTTCTTAAATTTACAAACGAGAATCGAATTTTTTACTCTCTATACAACCGAGAGAGCCTATATGGGTATCAGTTGAAAAGGCGTGACTAGTAAAGTACAAAAAACTATGAAAAATTAAAAAATGGCGTCCTAGATTAAAAGGCAAATGTATGAGTGAAATATAAAAGTTACAGCTTTATCCCCTTTAACCCCACAATAGTGGTATCAAATGAAAGGGCTTGATCAGTAGAATACAGTAAATTATTAAAAAAGTGTAATTCTAAAATGGCGTCTGAAAAAATGGCGAAAATTTTGTTTTTTAACCCCATCAATATGAGTAAAGAAAACGGCGTAAAATATTAAATCTAAAATCTAGGCTGAACTACGATGTCGTCATTATAAATATATACATGTTGGTGAAGGGAATTATCAGTATCGGCATGGCCAAACATAGCAATCTTATTTGTTTCAACTACAAATTAAACTAAAGCTCGAATGATCCAGAATTTAAGCTGCAAAAAATGTTACGATTGCGCGATTGCGCTACAATTGAAAATACTACGAGTTATTATACTGCCGCAATTAGAACTACAAAAAGAACTACGATTGTGTCACATTTATTGTGGTGCATGCCCTTTGGAATTTAAATTATTTATTTTAATAAAATACAAATTCAATCCGTTAAGATAAAAGTAGTGTGGAACTACCTCTAATTCTCTAATTACCGCCACCAAATTATGTAGGGTAAATCAGAAATTTAAATCGGAAGAAACGTAATAGTAAAACTAAAAAAAAGAAATAGTAAAAAATAATAAAAATAAAATAATAACAAGAAAACACATACACAAATGATGCTGGTGATATGATATTGGTGGTGGCGGTGGTCATAAAATCTGTTTTGGACGACAAATTATCACGCGGCGTAGACAATGATGATGACGATGAAGTTGAAATGGACGATAACGACACCGAAGAGGACGGAGACGACAGCAATTGAGAATGATTTGGATCATAGCCATTACAATTCAGATTATAGACATCAAGTGGCGATGATGCAGATAATAATGTCGAAGATGATGGTGTTCGAGTTGTTGCACAGTCAGCAGTGATCAAATGTTGTGGAGGCGGTGGTGGTGGTGTTGACGACGAAGTTGTGGCAGTTAATAATGTATTTGCAGTATAATTTTTATTACTATTATTGTAATTCTGTTGATTATAATTATGATGCTGATATTGATGTTGATGTTGTTGGTGTGCAGCAATCATTTGTGGTGCTTCATAGATGGGAGAAATTAAACGTTGATGTTGCTGCGCCTGTGAACTATCAACAGCATCATTAGATGTAACCGATGAAACCGGAGGAAGTTGTAATACCAATTGATTATGCTGGTGGTGCTGTACTTTATGGTTACTGTTATTGTTGTTGCTATTGTTACCATTTTTATTATTATTAAGAGTAGACGACAACTGTTGTAATTGTTGCATTCTTTGGATATGATGAAAATGAGGGTGTCGATGATCCAACATATGTAAGTTTTCCAATTCCGTTATTGTATAATAATATGGAGATTCATCATTATACAATGTTGCTGCTACATCTGAAGATGCAACTGCTGTCGCTTTTGCCAATTCATTATTTTGTGTTCTGTATGTGTCCAAATTGTGAAATTTACTCACAAATGGATGTTTAGGTGTGTATTTCACATTTGTTTCCTTTGTTTTAGTTGGTGTTGTTGTCTGATAGGCCAATATGGGATCGTTATATTTGTATACATCCGCTTGTGGTGAAGAGGATGTTGTTAGTTTTTCGTTATCCGCCTTATGGCTGGATTTGTTCGCACGACTTTTGCTTGAGAATGAAGTTTTTGCATAAAGTTTTTTCATTTTTTGTGTTTAATCTTAATTAGGTTATTTTTTTATAAAAAAATTTAAATTTAACTTTTGAATTTACTAACACAAAATTAATTATAATTATTTTTCACTAGAATTTAGGTAAAATTAAGAGGGCGTTATAAAGAAGGATTGTGAGTTTTTTGTTTAACCTCAAAAAATCGATTTAAATAAACGATCTTTTTCTTTAGAAAAATTTTGTAAAAAAGCCAACGAAAATATTCCTCCAAATTTTTAAGAAAATTTTCTTTTAATTGTTACATCATAAGTAAGTTTAAGTTTATTTTACAAATTTCTGAATACAGATAACTTTTGTACTTCAGACCTTAAAAAAACAGAATTTTATTTCAGTTTATTTTTTTTTAATTATACACTCTCCATTAGAAAATATATTTTATAAAAACCTGCTACAAACTACCTACATCTAAATAAATAATTTCTCTAGACTTTTTCTATTAATTTCTTAGTTATGAAGAATTTAAAAAAAAAATATTTATTTATTTGTGTGATTCATAATTTATTCATAGACATTTTTCTCTAAATTAGACTTATTAATTATTTTATTTTTCATTTTTTATTTGAAGAAAATTCTCATCCATAATACTGTTTAATACTGTAATAATTTTTTTTTATAAAAAATATTCAAAAAACTTAAAACTTGTTTTTAAACAAATTGTTTTTTTTTAAATATCAAGGTCAAGCACATTTTATAAACCTCTTCTTGTAACGCTCTCTTTTTGAACAACGTTTCAGTTGATTTTGGAGATTTTCAAAAATTGTTTCCACAGTTTGTTTTATTTCAAACACTTGTTATTCCCACGCACTCTGTATTTAGAGTCCGACTTAGGAAGGACAACATTCTTGCATTTTCCCCCCTGCAAATGCATCTTTATATTAATCCACAAACTAATTTTACTTTTTCCACACGAAATTTCACTTTTATTTTACTAAAACTTAATTTTCGATTTTACCAAAATTCACTTTTGAATAATTTTGTTCGCGTACCCGTTTCGTATGTTTCGGCAATAACTTATCGTGATCGTAAGGAGTTAATGATGATCAGAAAAATCATGCATGCGCAAATGAGTTCAAATCTCAACAAGCTACTCACAACAACTAAAAACTAATCTCAAGTCTCTATGTGTGAGATACAATTTCGAGTCGTAACATTACGTTTATGGAAGTTGCTGTTGGTCTGTTTTTGTGTTGTTGTTTTCATTTTAATTCATACAATTTATTAATGACTACAGTATGGGAAATTCGATTAAAGGAAATTCATAGAAATATGTACATAGAACTTTATTCTAAAAGATACGATATTATCACAGAGACTATATTACAGTTTCTCATTGAAGTCTTCGTAAATAACATGGTTTGCTTATAGCACTTAAAGATCGAGGAATATTTTATTTATAATCTTAATCTAAGCAGAAATTTGTATACTAAACAGTTTGTTCAAATGTCTACTAACGATTATAAATTACTATAAAATGAATATGTATATGTATATACATTATAAGAGAGTACGCATGCTCCACTTTATACATCGGTATATTAAGCAATCGTAATGCTCTTAACTTCTGTTGATTTGATATAATGTGATAATAATTTAGGTACGCATTTACAAAATGCTTTCCAGACGAAAGTCTTATTGGACATACGACTAACTTTTATTCAGAAGAGAAAAAAACACGAACAAACAAATTTGTTTAGCCTGTCAATAATAAATTGTTTGCACTCTGTTACAAAAGCGCTAAAATTCAATCAAGCAATTTTCTTCTTGTTGTTTCTAACTCGAAAAACATCCTGTTACAAAAAGTAAAATATTTAATACATTTTATTTATCACTTTCGATTCCAATAATTAAATTGTAACCTTCAATTTATTTATTAAATTTTTTTAAACTTTAGAGAATATGTATCTTAATTACATACATTATAAAGCTTAGCAAAATTAAATTCTTAAAACAGAATTTGTTCTCTGTATTTAATTAAATTTCGTTGAGTGTATTACAATTTCAGTTTAAAGAAAAAAACGAAACAACACCATTAACAGCGGCTCTAATATTAATGAACAACAACAAAAAGTTGTTTCAAGTTATGACTTTTATAAAATGCAAACATACATATGTATGTATGTATGTATGCATATAAACATTGATTTTGTTTATTTGAATTCATTATGGTAGTATTAGTTGCTTTTTTATTTAGATTTCTTTGATTATTTTATGCTCATTTAAAACGGTGTGAGAGAAATAGTATTTGAAGACAATGCATGTGTCCATGTGTGCAAGTGATTGAGTGAACAGCATTACCAGTTCAATGGGTAATCAATGTTTGTATTTAGTTTTTGTTGTTTTTCTTATATTTTTCTATGTTTACATTAGAGTTGTTGTACTTATATTTGGCGTGTTTAGAGTAGATGGTTGGGTAAATTTATGTAAAAAAAAAGAAAAATCAGCAACATGAAATGTTGTTGGCATTTGTGGTCCACCAAAAATCATTCAAACTATGTTCACATTAGGCAAATAGTTGTCACTTGAATGTGCCCGAGACTTCGCCTGTGTAATTATCGGGGTGAAAGGTAGCCAAAGTGTTTATATATGTTGTTATCTATCTGTGTGTCAAATTTCCTTTAGTTCAGTTCAGCCGTTTTAGCGTGATTGAGTAACAAAAATACAAACATCTAAACATTCACATTTATTATATTATTAGGATTACACCGAAAATAGTCAAAATATATTACATTGTATTGATATTTCGATTGGTTTTAAATAAAAAAATCGTAATTAAATAAACATTTGTTATACATTTTGTTTGTAACATCTAAATCGTCACATACTTGCCTAGTGTGAACATACATACCTTTACCAGTCTTTAAAATCTCAAGTGATGCATTCAAGACAACAACATTAATAAACAAAACTATTTTTTACGATTGTTTTAGTGCAAAGTTAAAACAGCAACAAAATTCATACGAAATACAGAGGCGTTAATTCTTTTTCAGAATTGGACTAATAAGTTTGGCATAAAATCTGAGGAAATTAACAATATTAGTACTAATTTTCAGTAAAAAGTACTTAATTAAAAAGAGCTAAGAAATTAGGAACAAATGCAACCTAAATGGAAGGACATAAGATATAAAAAAATATCAAAATTTTGACTCCAGTATACGGTAAAAATTTGACGTTTTTTTAAGCCCGATAAAATTGGAAAATGTACAAAATAACACCAAAAAGTAATTTTCATTACAAAAACATACTTTTTTAACACCAACACATGACATTACCATTTAAAAGCAAGTAAGAGCGATATATTCGGCCGTGCCGAATCTTATATACTCTTCACAACGTATAGAAATACGCACATACATATATAAAAACATCCCATTATATTACATATAAAACAAAAAAAAAATTTTAAAATAAAAAATAATAAAAATATAAATAATACATATATTAAATAAAATATAAAAAAAAAATTAAAAAAAAAATATAAAAAAAAAAAAAAATTTTTTGGCTCAGCTGGGATTCGATGCCATGTTTTCTCTAACCAGTATACACGGTTGTATGTATGTATGTATGTATGTTGTTGTTGTAATGTTGTTTTTGTGAAAAAAAAATCGAGGTGGTCGCGGGTTTTTGCTCATATCTCAGTTGTTTATATACCGATGTTTCTCATCTTCAATACCGATCTACTATCGAATATTTTTGATATTTTAATACGTCACCCGGGTCCAAGCGATGTCGGGGGGACTTCAAAAAGTTGCTAATCGACTCCCCTATTCATAAGCTTTCAGAAAATATATACTTTATGGGGTCGGAAATGAAAATTGTAGAAATTTCACACGGAATGACAAACCTATATATACCCTTTTTCACTATGTGAAGGGTATAATAATTTTAGACATGTGACATACTGCGGTTAATAATGAAAACGCGCAATATGGACGTCCAATTCACATTGTGATCGCTGTATGGCACTTAGCACTCTTCTGTTAAAATCACATGTCACCCGGATCAATGTCATCCATACTTTTAAACAAAAACAATGTTATGGTGCGGTAATGATCTCAATAGGTCCGATGGTATCACCAGCGTAAACCGTATCAAACGCTAAATTTTTCTAAATGTAATAGTCTGTAGGTTTTGTAGCGGACGGTCTAACTCCATAAGCGAAAATATTGGTTTTTAACAAACCATAAAACATCGGGTAGAATCGATGACTGATTTTCCAAAAAAAATTTGATAGTTTGGTAGCTTTGTTTGGATAATTTGGTAGCGTTCTTCATGCATCTATCTCTGAATTATGATTTATTAGAGTAATAGCTTGTGCCCGCGATTTCGTCTGCGTAGTTATCGGGATAAAAAGTGACTTAGTATTAACAAAAAAAAAATAAACATATTCACAACACAAACAACCCGTTTAGGATGTGTTATAATAAGTTTGTCAACGACTTCGCGTTATTATCGCTACAAAAAGTAGCCTATGTGTTAATCTAGGTTGTTATCTATCTATGTGCCGAAATTCATAAAGTTCCGTTCAGCCGCTTTTGCGTGATTGAGTAACAAATATCCAAACATACAAACATTCACATTTATTATATTAGTAGGATAGTAATCATATATTTAAAAAAGTGGCGCGGTATGACAGTAAACCTTTACTTTTTAATTGAAATTTTTTTAATTTTTCGCCGATATCTGTCGGTAATTTACCAATTGAATTCTGTAAATGTTGTCAAAGGTACTTATTTTTATACATAGAAAACGTTGTAAGAAGTTTCATAGGATCTGCTAAATCTGACTTTGTTTGGTTAAAAAACAGAGAAAAACGTGTTCTTTCGCTCATATCTCAACTCTTGATATGCCCTCATAACTGATTTTCAATAGCGAAATTATCGAAAACATATCTGACAAATTGATAACATATAAGAGTCTGAAGTATACGTGAGGACTTCAAAAAGTTGATTTCAAAATGCACACGGACATACAGACAAACGGACTTAGCTAAATCAATTGCTCTCTTTATAAGGATAGGGTCTCAAATGAATAGTGTAGAAATTACATACGGATAACAAAATTATATATATGCTTTAGTACCCCTACACAGAGTACCACTGTACACTTAATCATTTATCATCTCAGAGTTGAGTGCATACCGCCCCACACAGACACACAATACTCTGTCTGCTAATGATATGTAGAAACATATGTATGGCCTAAACACCTCATAAAATTTTTAAATTAAAGTTTTAGCACGAGTTTTCGTAACCACAAGATCGTAGCATCAGCCTTCTTTATGTGCATTTTCGTAAAGTTGTAAATAGTTATTAAAACGACCCTATTTTAAAGTCAACGTCATTATGTTTTCTTAAGCTTTATTTCGCTTCTAATGGAAGTCAGCCATAAAAATCATGGGCTCATTTTAACATAATCAAAGCATAATTATACTACGAACAACAGCAGTGATTCCCAATATTATTTTATTTTTGTGTCTTCAATATGTATAACTAAAAGGTCTAAACCTAGCTATGTCATGGCGAAAATATGCAAAATTTTAAAAAGAATCAGAAAGACTAAAAATAATTGGATCAAACTGGTGAATGCATATCGAATTAGATTATATGAGCTGATCATATGATGTTCGCTTTCCAATGTTGAAGTGTTGAAAACAATGTAAGGAAAAATCCATTCGGAAATATCACAGGTAAATTTTTAATACTTCTCAAGGATAGGAAAACGATTTAAAAAGTTGTGTTAGATTATGAAGAAAAATTTATGTTTAAAATTTTATTAATGTTTTTATTATATAAAAAGAATTGAATTAAAACTTCTGTCATGGTGTCGTCTAACATTGGGAAGCCCTGGCCTATAGATTAACATTAAGAAGCTGAAACACAACAGTCCCACAGTAGATATAAAAAAAATAATGTTGACCTTCATTGTTGTAGCAAAATGAGTTTATTGACACATGTTAGGACAGATATGAAGAAGTGGACATTTTGTATTTCATTGCAGGATACAAATCTTAATATGTACTTAAAAAAAGGTAAAACCAGACTTTAGAAATGATGTAAAAAAAATAAAGCAACAAGTGTTTTATTATACACAAATTTTTATTGAAATAATTTTGCTTTTTAATGAAATTTTTTGTAGGAATTTCCGGATATAAATATTTTATCTTTACAGTATTTAAATTAAGGCTCAAGTATGTTTAAAGGTCTTGCCTACGACTAAGTGCACTTAGGAGAGTAGTTTCAATAGAAGAATTTTATATTGAAATTTATATAGAAATAAAAACTTCTATAAAAATACTAAGCTTAATAGGAAAATTTTAATCATCATATGACGAGTGTAATAAAATGTCAAAGTAGTTAACAAAAGAAATATATTTAATCGTAAAAATTATCATAAATCTTGTAAATAAATAAAAACCTTGAGAGTTGTGCGTCAGATTTAAGAGCAATAATTGCAAACTGTAAACAGAATTTTAAGATTTTTATTAAAATATTTATTGAAATCACGCCTCACAATAGTCTTTGTTCATGATAATCTCAAAACCTTCTAACCGATTTCAACTTAATTTGCGAGTGTGTAATTGAGCTTAAAAAATAGGCTGCTTTTAGTTTCAATAGATGACGCTTTCGTTGATATCTAATAAATGTTAAATTGTTTTAAGGAATTTTTTTAAAATTCTATTCTATATCACCTGACTACCTTCTCACCTTTCTGTCCAATCGAAGCCTCTTTCGTAACAAAATAACTTTTATTTTTTTTACATTTATTTTTCTTTTGTCCAGAAATTAAAGGAAACAAGTGTTCAACTGAAACATTTAATAAAGTATGAAAACTGCTAAATGCTGTCTCGTACTGCACTCGCTTTATTGTAAAATACATTCATTCCCATAAAGCATAGTTACTCACTGACTGGCTGCATTGCACATATGTACAATATATGTACATATTTTTAATTGACCGGTAGGAGAGACAGCCGCAGACACGATGAGTTGTGAGAAAGTAATGCTTAATATTCTTGTCATGTTAAATGTGGTAATGGTTTTGTCCATTTCAGTTAATTCTTTATTATTTACTTGTATAACGTTCTTAACGTTTAACTGTGAGTTAAATCAACCACCTGGTTAAGTTTAATAGAGAGTTATAATAGATTAAAAAAAAGTAAAATTATTGGGCCAATTCAAAGTAGACTCTCATATTGTACTATTTCATATAATTCATATTAATATGACTAGTGACTTTGAACACCTTTTGTTAACAAATTATATAATTAATACAAGAAAGAAGACAAAGAGATGACGCTGTTAAAAATTGTATGTATACAGGAAAGAAGAAAATAGAAAATATTCTCTTTGAGAGGTGAGAAGCGAAGAAATTCTCTCTAAGAGACAGTATGGTTAAAAGTATAACATAAACAATTTCTTATACATATGAAACAAATGTGTAAAGTCATATTATTTTTTTTGTATGGAAATTACTAACAAAAATTTTATGCATGCATAAAATAATATAAAATAGTACAAATATGACTGATATGCAACCACTTTGAATTGTATTACGATTATAGATAATTACAATAACACACTGTTTCCAACAGGAATTTGAGTAAACTGTGGTTAGTTGACAAAAAAAAAAGGAAAATTAACAAAACATTGACATTTTGGAAGGCGAATTTAATACGGTGGCAGCAACTGTCCTGCTAACTTTTATTCGCCTCATATACTTACACACAAACAAACATATGCATAATGGTTAATACTTGGTAAAAATTTTATTTTTTTTTTACGATAAACAATAAAATATTTTTTTAATAATAATTTCAAAATTTTATAATTCACTTAATATAAATACATATGGTGTATTCACAAGAAGTGCTAATTGTCGTATTGTCATAAGTTTTCAAAAAAATTAAAATTAATAAAAAAGTATTGTCTACAGTACAATTGTAATGTTTTAAAAATTATGACATTATGACAATGAGACATTTGGGGGATTCAAACAATATGCTATGAAGTCATATTGTCATAATTTGCTAATATTTTGTACTAGTTTAAAAAATTTGTTATTTAGGTTTATTGAAGGCTTATTTGACAAATTTCTCTCATCATCTGTCAAATAAGCCTTTAATAAATCTTAAATATTTTTTATGAATATGGCCCTAAGACTTTTTGTTCTATGTTTAAGTGTTGTTTCGTCATAGCTTTTAAATAGAAATTTGAGCCGAACGACTAAGACTCGGAGATAATATTCACACGCCGTTGTCATTGATATTTGATATAGGGTTGGGCAAAATATATCGATATATCAAAATATCGATATTTAGTTTAAAAAATTTCGATATTAATCGCCGATATTTTAAATACCTCAATATCGATACATCGATATTTATTTACTAATATCGGAGCCGACATTTTTAAAAGTTTTCCAAAAGAAGGTATAGCAGCAAAGGCGAATTTAGTTTTAATTATACTAGTATACTTATTTTATACTTATGCATTAATGCATCAAATTACTGTCAGTGTTCTTGTAGGGCTGCTTTTATCAACAATGATGTCACGCTTTTGATCTAGTCATATAACTGATCTTATAATTAATCGTAAATATTTTTTCTAATTTTCGTTTTTATAAGCTCACGCATAAGAGCATTTATACTATTAATATATATTATAATATCTAGTTTATTTATTATAAAAGTTGGAATAAAAAGTTACTACGAAGCCTAGTATACATCTATTTATGTTTGTATGCACATAAGTGGGTGTATTTAATTTTCAAATGTAAACCATTTCAACAATAACTAGGTAAATATGTTTCAGTCGATATATCGAAATATCGATATTTTAAATTAATAAATATCGATGGTAAAATAAAATATCGATATAATAAACATCGATAGATTTTTCCAATTTGCCCGTCCCTAATTTGATGTATGTGTGCAATATGTATGCTAGTATGCCTTATTTTGTTAGTTGTCTTATTCGTAACTTGTAGTCACAAGCTGCTTGTATCTTCACCGCGTATTAACGTTTTCTCGAAAAAAAAATAGTTCGTGGTCTTTGATGCTTCACATAATCTTATTTCTGATCCATCTATATACTAAATGCAGCCTGGAATATCATCCTTGGTTGTAAATAAAATTTCTAGTCGTTCTCTCTCATCAGGCCAGTACAAAAATTTGTCTTAATTTCAATATAGCTTTGAAAACAGGTTTTGTGACATTTTAAATTTTGCCGCCATCACCTGCACTAAAAAGCTTAGCTACTTTGCGTATTGAAAGTCCATTGCCAGAAGAGCCTAATCGATAAAGTACGATTTTTAAATGTATGTATATTTATTGGCTGTGATGTGCTGTTTTTGGTTTTCTATTAATTACAATTTTATTAATTACAATTTTATTAAATCCATTATATACACAAATTCTTCCGGTCGAAACCGAACCAACTGATTAAATCGATTATCGTCAAATTTTCTTAACACGCTTTGCTGCCACTTGTCAAATTTTGGGTAACGTTTATTAAAAACATTTCATTAGCTTGTTCTTCTTCGTCTTCATCACCTAAAAAAAGTTGCATTCAAATTTAAACAAATGCAGTTGAGCCAGTCATTATAAATAAAATTTTCGTACAAACCGGTTAATATTTTCGTCTTTTCACTCGTTTTGACATTTTTAATTTAAATATTTCTAACTGCTTCTTTCTAAACAGCTGACTCAAATTTGAAAAAGCATACTAAATTATGAGGGGTTGTTCACAGTAGTCATATTTTTTCGTGCTATTATATTAAAACATATGACTTTATGACAACCATTTTAATCCCCCAATTGTGTCGCAAGATTACATTGTGAATTCACCAATTGTGTATTTACAAAAATTTCTAAGCGCCTTATTGTCATAGTTGACCATACATTTTAAAATTAAGGAGAAGAATTGTATTGTGTATGACATTATGACAATACGACATGTAGGAGACATTGTGAATTCACCAATATATTTTGACATTGATAGAAATTTTATATATAAAAAAAAATTTTTTTTTTGATAACAATTGTAGAAAATTGTAGCCAAATTACGGCGTTCGATCACGATCGAAATTTTACTCGAACGATCGAGTTCGCTGTGCTTTAGGTATAGAGATTCTAATAAGAATTTTCAAATTTCGATCACGTTCGAATGCTGTAATTTGCCCCCTGTATAAGTCTCGATAAAACTTCAATAAAATTTGATTTCAATCGAATGGACATGGTGTTAGCATTACAATTTAACATTGCACTTGCTGTTTAAAAAGCTCAATCATCTAGTCCATTTATCG
Organism: Phyto melanocephala; assembly: GCA_941918925.1. Taxonomy (NCBI): domain Eukaryota; kingdom Metazoa; phylum Arthropoda; class Insecta; order Diptera; family Rhinophoridae; genus Phyto; species Phyto melanocephala. The sequence continues at coordinate 30,929,727 of OW799237.1, read as the reverse complement.
ATCTAATCATACATGTTATCTGTCCCTCCCAGTCAGCATCATCATCGTTCTTTTAAATCCAGCTTTAAAAACAGACAAAAACAAATAATTGTTGAAGAAAACTTTTTCACAAAAATCTCAAAGAAGAAATTATTAACAAATCATTATGATTTGATGCGCCTGTAATGCTTGAATATTTTCTATGGAAATCTATCATTAAAATGATTAATCGTTATGAGTTAGATTTTTTTTTGTGTATAGACTTCTATTAATGAAATACGCATATGTATGTGGTAAAACGAAAAAAAAAAAGAATTTTATTTAAAATTTAGATTTAATTGGTACTTTACAATTTAATGATTGCTTTTAAAAAAAAGGCCTTCAGAAAAGAAAATAGTCTGTTTGAGAAAAGAATTTTAATGAAAGTTTTCAAATGAATTAAAGCATTTTTTCTTTCTTTTCACAGAACTGCGAGTAAGTATTTGAAATTAAAAGTTTAAAAGCTATGCATTAGAATTTGACTTTAAGTAATTACAAAAAGTTAAAGAAGAGATAAAGAACAACAAAAGAGCGATTTAAGGCATTCATATGGAAGATTGTTTTTGCTGCGTAAGGTGTGTGGAAAGTTTATCTCCTTAGGGGTTTGAATATATAATAAATTCCTTCAAAAAGAGAAATCGTCTTAGATTTCTTAAGCTACCTTCACATTTGGTGAATATTCACTAAAACAAGCGTAACCACTATTTTTTGGAAATATTTATTATTTTTAATCAAGATAAAAAAAATAATTAAGGCACACAATAAAATACATTTAAGGAGCCTATTTGATTAAATATTTGTGTAAAGTGAACATATCTTTAGTATTCTCACTAATTTCAAAATATTGGAATGTTTTAATTATTCCTTTTAAGACGGTAAAATTTTCATATGGTTTCTTTTTATTGAACGTTTTAATCTTTTCTTCGTTGGTTTATTTACCTTAAACAGACTGGGATTCTATAAACCGCAATAATAATCAGCAGTCTTGAAATTTACGTTATAAAAGTTTATTTATTTAAACACACTTAAATATTACAATGGTTTATTTAATATTTCACTATTATTAAATTTAACCTTTATGTCTACAACCACCTACCTGGGTAAGTTTTTCAAATTCTGTTCAATATATTTTCGCTACCTTATAAGGTATCGGCTTGAAATTTTTAATATGTGTCTAAAATATGGGTTTAAAACATCTAATGAAATAATTTTAAATAAAATTTTTTTTGGAAAAAATTTACAAGTAGTTTTTGGGATTAACCCTTTAACCATACATCCGACATACCCAGGTAAGCAAAGAACAATTCAAAAACTTTTTTGATTCAAAGTCCAAAAAAATTTAGATAATTATTTTAATGTTAAAATTAACTAATTTAAGCTTTATTTTACCATTTTAATATTAATAAAAATTACACAGGTAAACAAAAATATTATAAGACTTTACTGTTTGTCCCAACATTCATTCTATTCCACTGCGAGATGAAAAATGTCTCATAATTTAACGATTTTTTGAGCGGCTCTGAATTGCGTTCATAGCTAACTGTGTACATAAAATTTGAAGAAACAGTCTTCTTCGGCTGGTTGAGGATTTAAAGCTGGGATTATTGTCCATATAAATGACAAAAGCTGCCACGTCAATAATATTTGTTCTCCTCTTTGTCGGTTTTTCGCACAGACATTTATAATTACTGGCTTCTTTTTTTTCACCTCCAAACTCGGTATTATAATGTGATGTAGATAGTAGCACAACCGTTTTGTTTTTTTTTTCGGGATATATGAGAACATACTAACGTTGTTGCTAAGTCCAAAGGCTGAAGATTCTACTTCTCTTCCTCGGGGATTAGAAAATTCAACCGGAACCTTTGTTCACGGTGCCCAAGAAAGATAGTTTTAGTTCAACATTAAAATTGTAAGTTGTAAAAAAGTAGTTCAACATTGTAAGTTGTAAAAAAGTTGTCACAGACGACGTTTTCATGAAAACGGTTGCAACACAAATCTTTGACTACTCGTTCATCCTGATTTTTGCCCTTTCTCCAGAAAGCCCCAAGCCAGTATATATCTGTCTACTGTGTGGATAAGATCTAATAGAATCACAAGCTCACCAAACCTAAATTCTGTACCACCACGAAAGGGATAAAGTTGCTCATCAACAGTTATGTTGGCTCCTGCCACATAGTTGTTCTATAGGGTTCTAATCAGCATAAGAAATATGTCAGATATGGCTGCTGCTTTATCACTTTCTTTACGGTGCTGGCGTGAACTACAATTATAAAATCTGATATAACGGCTAAAAGCTAATTTGGTATCCGAAGAAATTGTCTTTACGATGCTGTGTACACTATGTTTTATAGTTCAAACAACCGAGCTAAGATAAACAATGGAAATCCCCTTTTTAAAAGCATACAGAAATACGGATGCAAATCATTTAATTTGGTGAAAAAAACAAAAAATAGTGGTTTCATCTGAACAAATTCCCTTGCAAAGTGTACGACTTACCCGGGTATGATGGTTGTATATTTTACGAAAATTTTTTGGTTGTAGACACAAAGGTTAACTTGATATTTACTTTTGAATGTCTTTTGTACATGTTGTAGTTTCCTTGTATTTATACTCTGATACCCGATCAATAATTTTCCAAAGAATGTAAATTGTAGAAATAGTTATTTCTTAAGCATCCTGAAAGTATGCTATAAGATGTGAATTGGACATAATTTCAATGCTGGCAAAGTTGTAAATAAAATCTTAATTACGCTAAAGTAAAATAAAAAATTAAACACTTCCTATGTCTTTGTCCAGCGCTGGAGCATATCCGAAGGACTATTTCCTATGCTTGCAGACTACAGAGCCTGTCAGAGATGGCAACGCGAAGTCTCGCTGCATTGTCTACCTTTATAAGGCAGTCTGGGTGGTTACCTGAACTAATCCGGAATGGGGAAACTGATGACATCTAGAGTGGACTTTCCCAGAAACAGTTGATGAGCCTAATAACGACCTTTCATTTTTCCTATCTCTATTCCTAATCTCTTTTTCCAATGTTAATAATATAATTTATTCTTTATCTCTATTTTTCTCATTATCTCTACAGATATTACAAAGGGATCAATATAATGAACCCAAGTAAGCTGAATAAAAGCTACCTGTTTCACCTAACCCTAACCGAAACGGTAATTAAAAAAAAATCTAAAAAAACTAATTCTGTAACAATGATTTCTTTTACTACAAAATAAAATTACATTAAATTCATTAAAAAAAACTTATTGTAGTTGAACAGTAAAAAATTTCGAAAGTATGTAAATGCAATATAACAAAAACAGTTTTAAATTTCGCCACATTTCTTTTTTTGATTTGAAAGTACAATTGCTCTGGTAAGAAATAAAATTGTTTCATTCATACACCCAGAAAACAGAAAATCACAAACATTGAAAATTTAATGGTTTAGTTCCTGCAATCGAACTTTTCATTTGTAATTATACAATTTCTATGGGAAAAATCATAGTTTATTTGTGCTGACTACATGTTTATATTCCAAAACGAAATTTTGTAGATATAACCGTAAAATTCTACTATCACAACTAAACTATGCGATTGGCAACAACTGTGGTTCTCACAACCGATACTGTTTCCTCTGGGTACGGCTGCCGCACCTGGCAAAACAGTACCCTATTCGATCGGACCAATTTTCGAAATCCTTTGAGTGTATGGGGTTGTATCTCGGCAATGGCATCACGAATGTTGGCTTTGAAATGCTTAAATGACTTTGGTTTGTTTGAACAACACTTGCTTTTAACGGCGCCCCACAGAAAATTATCCAACGGTGTCAAATCGCACCTTCTTGTCGGCCAATTGACATCACCATTTCGGCAAATTAAACGGCCATCAAACGTTGTACGCAAAAAATCGATTGTGGCATTAGCTGTGTAGCAAGTTCCACCATTCTGTTAAAATCAATCATCGTTCACAGGTGTCTCCATTAACCGTAATGGTTGCGCCGTCCTTATTTTCAACGAAATATGGGCCAACGATGCCTTCGTTTCATAAGCCGCACCAAACAGTCGCTCTTTGTCTTCTGTAAGACCACGTTTGGGTTTTCTGAGCCCTAAATATGGTAATCTTGCTTATTAATGTATCCACCAAGATGAAAATGAGCTTTATACGAAAAGGTGATTTTTTTTTTTTTTTTTTTGACAAAATCGACATCCTGCAATTTCCGACCAATTGTCTTTGTTTTGGAAATAAATTTCCAATAAATCCCAATGTTGCTCAAGCGTATATCGATTCATTTCCTTCAGCCAAGAATTTTGAATTTTGTGACAGAATAAAATGACATACATAAGTATTGCCAGATTCGAAATAACTGCTGTTTCTAATTTAAGACGACAGATTACCCACCATTTATATTGAATTTTGTCTTATTTATTTATTAATTTATTTTTATGAAAAAAATTTCCAAATTGTTTTAAATAAAGAATATACAAAAAAATCTTATTAATAAAAACTTAAATAATTTTGCCACGTTGCAACTTTTACAACTGCTTTCATAGGATTGATTCAATGTTCATGGGGTAGTGCTGCCTTTAACGTTGTTTGATTGTGTTGAAGTCTTCTCAACCATTTAAATAGAATGTCGCAGTGTAATTAATGATACTTAATGAGGATAAGCATGACAATGATGACGATAAGATATTTAAGTTTTACTAATCTTCTCTAAAACGTTAATTGATAAAGTTGTACAAGACGTCTACCGCACTTTATTGCGAAAGATTGTTAAATACTGATTATAACGGTTTAATTATATTTTTATTGTACTTTTTTAAGATTTTTTTTTATATTAAGCTCTACATATTATTTAAGTTTAATGTCAGTTTTAAAAAATGCTAATGAAAGTATACAAATTTTTATTTTTCTTCTAATTGTAATGTGGCGCGTAATTAAAGTTTAAGGCAGAATGTACAATCTTTTTAAATTTAAATCATAATTATGTAATTCAACAGTAAAATTTTAGTGAATGATAAGTAAATACACAAGCATTTGCCGGGAAAATATTTATATAACGAATATAACGAAACAGAATACGTCTGAAACTTCAAGCAAAAGCGCTGCCTAAAAAATAAAAACCTAAATTAATTTCAACGCACTTGCTTTAAATACTGTCTCTTTGTTGTTTAGCTTTCTTTTGTTATTACATATTTAGCGCTGCGCTAAAATTAAAAACAGTTGGCGCTGTTCGTAATTGCGTTACTGCCTTGCATTGCTATATCTTAATTTAGGAGAACACAAAAACTATGAGTTTAAAAATAATTAATATAATTAACTCGTTTTAAAACTTAATATCTCTTAAAGTATTATATTAAGAGAGACAACAATCTGAGAAAACAATGATTATTTTTTACGTTTTATGACGAGACTTTAAATGTCATGCCCCAGTTCTGTTTGATCGTTTTAAGAGGGGTTCACATTATTGCGCGAGTAAAGGACATGACTGACTATCCTACAAAGTCATGCGGTTATGTCTGATAAAAATCCGATCAGTTTCTGTCCTACATGAGAAAATCACAACAAAATGTGTGGTTCGATGACAAAATGTTACACTTGCTTTACAAAAGCAAATCTGATCGCACAGAAACTACTATTTAATGAAAATTTCCAAATGGTTATTAAATCGGATACACTTGTCACAAAATCTGTCACATGTGCTCTTTTTGTCCACACTTTCTTAACACACATACAATTTTTGACAAATATCGAACGACTAAATCTAATAGATACACAGAAAAAACTATTTTCAAACGTTTGTTAAATTTAATTTCAATATCTATTAATGTTTTAATTGTTTTAAATAATTTTTTGTTTGATTATTTCCTTGGATTAACACATGTGCTAAAACGTTTTTTCATTGTCTGTTGTTATTAGGTTAGGTTATGTTGAAAAGGAGGGGTATAAAAGCCCAAACCCATGACAGGTATGCACTTATGCCCAGTTGGCATGTTGTGCGCTCCATATGGAAAACGGAATTCCCAAACAAAAACCATAAACATTATTTCCCATAAATAACGCGCCTAATATGCCCAAACGCAGGACAATGACAGAGGTAGTGTACCAGAGTCTCATCCTCTTCCTCGCATGCTCTACAAACATAATCTTATGCGAGCTAGATGAGTTCTCAACTCCGTATGACCTGTAATTACACTGGTTAGTTTCCTAAGTGTAGGTCTACTTAGTCTCAGAATCTCCTTTGATTTCCCAAGATTTGGGTCACCCCAGAGTGTTCTTGTCACCTTACCGACATCAGTGCTTTGCCATTTTCTGACATGTTCCTCCATCGCCCAACGTTTAAGTTCATCCTTAAATCGTTTAAGGAGTTTGGCGTTCTCCAAAGTTATAGTACTCAGAAGAGCTCCCATTTTGGATAATTTGTCGGCTTTCTCGTTTCCGATCAGCCCGTGATGGCTTGGTATCCATATTATCTCCAGATGTTCACAATTTGCATATGAGTTTATCTCACTCTTGCATTGCAAAACGTTCCGGGATTCAACTTTCTTCTTTCTCAATGTCTTAATCACTGATTGGCTATCCGTAAAGATTCGAATCGGGGTTTCGCTATTCGTTTCCTTTATCCATTTAATTCCTTCCGTAATCGCCATGATCTCAGCCTGAAAAATAGTGTTGTGATCTGGTAGACGGAAGTATTTGCTTCTATTTCGGCTTATGTCGTATAAGCCCATTCCAGTTTGGTCACCAATCTTTGAACCGTCTGTGTAAAGATCAATTCCGTGGGTGTTTCCCATCCTGATTATCTCATCCCATTCTCCCTCTTCCGGTGTAATGGTGATGCAGTTAGTATTCTCATATCTCATCGGGATTTTATCACATGTTAATTCCGTAATATTTCCCATCGGTAAGATATCCGTTATTCTTTGGTATCTGGTCTTATGTTCTCTTATAAGCCACTCTATTGCCATTAATCTTGTGGCAGCTAAAGCCGCTTCATATTTTACCTGTATCTCAATAGGCCAAATGGATAATATATTCTCAATGGCCATTGTCGATGTGGTCCTCATGGCGCCGCAAATACTAATGCAGCACTGTCTCTGAATCTTTTGAAGAGGTTTTATATTCACCTTCTTCTCTGAGGATGTCCACCGCACTAACGAAGCGTACGTAATTGTAGGCCGCAGTACACTCGTATATAGCCAATGTGTCATCCTTGGGCTTAAGCCCCATTTTGAGCTTTACATTCTTTACATTCAATGTGGTCCTTCCAGGATAGTCTCCAATCAAGTACTATTCCTAGGTATTTGACCTTCTTATTAATCTTAATTGTCTTATTCCGAAAGATGGGATAGCTATGTACCGGTATCTTCCTCTTTCTCGTAAACAAGCAGATTTCAGTCTTTTCCGGGTTGACATTAAGCCCTCGCTCCTTTGCCCAGTTATAGGATATATTCAAAGCCTCCATTGCTCTCATACATAAAGAATTTGGATTCGTCCCCCTGATCAGTATCGCAACATCATCTGCGTAACAGATAGGCTTGAATCCCTCGTTCGATAGAATTCTCAGTAGACTATGCATGGTAGTTACCCATAATAATGGAGATAAAATACCTCCCTGCGGGGTTCCTCGACATACTTTGTCCCTTCTTCTTACTCCATTTGCCTCACAATTTATCCATCTGTTCCATAACATATTGCTAATCCATGCAATTAAGACATGGCTTAACCCTAAGTTTTCCAAGGAATCGATAAGACTCGAGGTCATTACGTTATTGAAAGCTCCTTCTATGTCTATGAATACGCCTGTTGTTATTATAATTAATTTTTTTATTCTTATTTAGTAAAAGATACTGTAGACTTAAATATTATAGTTTGATGCAAGACTTTTTCATTAATTAAATAATTCTGTTTGATTAAGTATTTCTTTGATATTTTAAATGATTTTTTAAAAGCTTGTCATTGATTCATTCTATGAAATTTTTGTCTGAATTAAACAAATATTTTTTTAAATAGTCTTGAACTAATATCTAAAAAATGTGGATTTTTTAATAAACTTTTTATTTGTTTCTGTTAATAATTTGTTTAATAGTAAAAAAAAAATATTTTAATTATAAAATTTTACAGATTCAAACATAAAACTGTATTGGAAAAAAGTTTAATTTTTTGCGTATTGACATAGAGCCGTGATTTCAAAATTTTTAAAAATCGCTTAAGAAAGTATAAAGCCGTCAAATTGGGTAATTATGGCCAACACGTGACATAATGAGACTTAGAAACTTATTCTGCAAAATGTTTACTTTTAAGGAAGGGACGTGAACTTGCACCGTTCTGTTGAATCCACATGTCTTCTTCAATTGATTCATTTATTATGGCTCTGTATCGCTCTTTAATTAGTGTGCGTGATTACGTTATTTTTTATGTTTTCTTGAGGTCGATAATGGTTAGGCTAGGTTAGATCCGGCAGCCGCCCGAAAGCATAGCTCACTTGGGTCCTCCGAGGGTCCCGTTGTGATACCGTAGGCACCAACGCCCGTTCGCCAATGTTGGATTCAAGTCGGATTCTGAGGTCGATAATAGTTTCTATTTATTATATTTAAGTCTACAGCAAAACATTGGTCGACTCAAGACAAAATCATCGATATAATATTACACTTTAAGATCTGAATCTCAGCGAACTAAAGATTAACGAAAATACTATTGGACGTATGGCAAAACTTTTTTAAGTAAAAGTTTCCAATAAGCTACTAAATTTACTGAATTTAAAGGTAGCGCTGCTTATTTAAATAAATTTTATTTTTGCAAAACCTTAATTTTAACTTATTATTAAAACGTTGATAGTATGACTAAATATATAAATCTCAACAATTAACTTGTGATTTTTCATCTATTGGTCATTGAATTGTATACGACGGTCTCAATGTGGTCAAAACGTACAAATATGGTAGACAAATAAATATCCATTAAGAATCAATAAAACACCAATAAGCGAACTTTAAAAAACATTTTGCTAAATTTGGTTCGGTTTGTTTTATCTGGTTATACATTGAAGCAATATTCTTTGGCCATAACCAGAATGTACGTCATAATAATGCCAATTGTAATTACAATTGAGTAAAAAAAGATGCCAAACTGAGTAACAAGTTATTCTTTTTGTTAACTTTTTTTGCAAATACACACATGTGTATAAGTTGCATAAATACAATAATTGTTGGATGGGTTGATGCAACAGAAGCGTTGTTGATTTGCAAATGAAAAACCTAAATTAAATAGTTTTTGTTTTTTACAAATCGATAATTTATCCAAAAACTTGTTGAATAGTTCAAAACAAAATTTTTCTATAAATCGATAAAAATTATCTAAGTTTATTTTATAAATTGAGAAATTAGTAAAAATAATAAAACAAGTATTACGGCAGCATGCGAAAAGAATTAAAAATTGTTCTGCATGTTAGAACTCTGACGTCACGCAACCAATGTTTCTGTTGGCTAATTATATCAAACTGCCAAAGTAATTTTAATCTTTTATATAATGCATTCATTTTTCGCAAGAATTAAAAAAAATTAACTTATGAAATAAGCTTGGCAACCCTTACGAAGGGACAATTACGTCATCTAAGGGCGTAATCTTTATTGTATCCTTCTTAATAGTTTAGTAATTTAGTGAAAATTTTACAATGATCCTTTTCTTTCGATAGGGTCAGAACTAGGGTGATCGATTCGGTTTTACAACCGGTGAAAACCCGGTTTTTTACTCTTTTAGCTGGCGGTTTTTTCCAAATGTTAATGTTTCGAATGTCGAATACACCGGTTTTTTTACTCACTGAAGCCGGTTTTTTCATTTTTAGTTTTATGTTTATTTATCTTTGTAACCAAACGTTCCATACTATATTTATTACTCAAAAAATTTAAAAAAAAATCAGAAAATTTATTAAATATTCTTCCATAATATTGTAAGACATTTATTTGTTGTTTCAAAAACAAATGTAAAATAAGAAAAATAATTAGGCTTAAGTATTGTTTTAAATGGGGAGCAGGCATTGTATACGTTGTTGCGCTTATAATTTGCTGTGATAATCAGTTAAGTTTTTTGACCAAATTATTGTACTTTGCAATACTTTTTGATCTCATTTTCAAATTTCATAATATTGTGCTTCTACGAAATCTAGAGACTTGTACCATAGACTACCCGTAGCTTAACTAATATCTCTGATAACATATGACTTGTATACTAAAACAGTTTGGCACACAAAGGGTCATTATTGCAACTTGCCTATAAAGTTAATGTTAATAAAAGGTAACTTTGACTGCCGTGAGCAGTGAAGTGACTTTTAAATATTTTTCATTATGACAACCTCTTTGTAACAAAGTTTTTTTTATATGGCAGTACCAGAGCAAATACCGAATACTTTTAACAAGTTAATTTAGTTCTTAAAAAATGTAGTGGAAACAATGTAAATTTATACATTTTATTTACAAAACGAAATAAAATTTTTGATGATTTATTAACTGTTTTGTGTCACTAATATTAGAAAATTTAAACTTGAAATAAAAATGGTCGAAGTAGAAAAAAAATTTATCATTTATGAAGAAAAACAATGGCATTTTTAAATTTATAAACGTAAACTTAAAAGTTAAAGGTAATTGAATCATAAACATAACCTTTCGGTCACTTTTAGGTAAAAAGTGTCTGTCCTTTAACATCTTTATTTTAAATAACGGCATTTTATAATAATGCCATCGAATGTGTGTCAATTTAAAATGCAATTAAACCATAGAACAAACTAGTTTATACCTATATATGAATCTCTGTCATGGAAAAAATTATACTTTATGTATTCGACCGGTTAACCGGTTTTTACTAAATTTTTAAAAAAGCAACCGGTTTTTTATTTAATTCTAAATTTCAAACTATTTGAAAACTGGTTTCTTAAAAATGTCGAATAATCGATCACCCTAGTCAGAACTCAAAATTATCACATGTGAAACTAAGTAACACAAACAATTCTTAAGGTGAGATTGTTTAAATGATTTGATGATATTCTTAATAAACTTCTTTATAAACTTAAATTTTTTTTATTTTTATATAACTGGAGTGAAAAAAATAAGAATTTTTTTTAACGCTTCAATATCACAAATCTTGTTAAAGAAATTTAAACAAAAAAAAAACGTTATTTATATATAGTGAGGCAAGTCACTATTTAATAACTTTTTCGTTAATATCCTTTTTTTGCAGATTATATAAATACCAACTGGAGAATCAATAATAAGAAAGATTCACAACTGAACAAAGAACCAGAATAATAAAAGTTTAATATTTAAATTATTTAACGCAAGGAGCATATCTTCACCACCAACATGACAAAGTCTATAAGAGATTTGGCTTGAACCGACCAACGTTAATTCGCACTGCGGGAAATATTGGGCATGAAACACCAAAAATATCTAGCAGAAGGCCTTCTCTCAGCTAGGAGAGGCTCGTACGTTACTACGGCGCATTTTCATAAAAGATTAACTGTTATTCGTATATGAGGTGGAATTGGTGCAAGAATTAAAACCCGCAGATCATAGAAAACGCCTAAATTTTGTAATCAAATTTTAAAAGTTGACCAGAAATGAAATCAATTTTATTGAAAAGCTTATTAAGAGTAATGAAGCTCATTTTCATTTAAACGTCTTTAATATTAAGCAGAACTGCAGGTTCTGAAAATCTAAGAGCCATTCATCAACGCCAATTGCACGCCATTAGGAAGAGTGTGGCATTACATCTAATCATTGGGCCTTACTTCTTCAAAAACTAAGGTGGACCGTAAGTGGAGAGTGGTAGTGATAGAAAATTGTCCTTCTCTTGAAAACAGACCTAAGATATGGTTTCAGTAGATGTGGGCCGAGGAACAATAGCACTTTTAAGTCGAATGTTTGGAGAGCAAATACTTTCCACAAATAAGAAAATTAATTGACCAGCGCGCTCGCCAGATTTTTTAGAATTCGACAATTTTCTTTGGGATTATTTAAAGGAGCGAATATATGTGAACAAGGACGAAACAAAACAAGGCTGAGACAAAAAAGATTGTCGTTTGTAAATTTAAGGTATTCGCATTTTTGTGCTTGTTTCTTTCTTAGTTTCCAACCGATTTGTAAATTTTTCTTATAATTTTAGAGATTGCGGCTTGTATTTTGGTGTCTTATTTATTGTGTCTAAAAATTAACTAGAAGCTTTAGTAACTTGATATATTTAATTTGATATTTTTATGGTAAAAATATGAGAAAAAAACAAAGACAGTCGTGTTGATTTGCTCATACTAAAGAAGCGATTGCGCTGAATTGTAACAGCGATTTATTACCGGATATTTGCAAAAGATTGACACCACCTACAAATCTGTGCTATATGTGGGGCTTTGGAAAGTTGATTACAATCATCACACCGACAGACGGAAATAACCATTGCTTTCAAAAAATATATATACTTTATGGGATCGTTTGCAGTGAATATGCCCCGAATCCATCTTAGGAACCTCATAGCGGTCATTACCGGACACTGGCCTATAGGTACACATGCGAAAATGCTAAATATCCCTTACAAAGACTTCTGCAGAAGTTGCGGTAACTAGGAAGAGGAGGAGACGACTGAGCATCTTCTATGCAATTGTCCTGCATTCGGCGACCTGCGACGCCATATTCTAGGTCAGCGAATACTTGTAAGTAAAACTTGTCTTTCCGCAGTTGATCTGGGAAAGATCCACACCTTCGTGAGCAGGACAGGATGGCTAAGGAACGACGGCCAGAGGACATAGACGAACGGGCGATGGTGCCTACGGTATAACAACGGCACCCTCGGAGGACCCAAGTGAGCTATGCCTTCGGGCGGCTGCCGGATCTAACCTAACCTATCCTTATGGGATTGTATATAAATATCGTGAAAAATACAAACGGAATGATAAAGCTATATACACTTGGCACCACAGATAAAGGGTAAAAAAAATATATAAAACATATTTAATTTTTAAAGGCCATGGTGACTTTTGACACTTCCTGTATAAGGGTTTCCAAATAGTGGAATATGTGGAATAGTGTAACCTTAAACTATGTTATTTGAGTTGACAGTTTACTGAAGTAAACAAGCGATAAGTAAACCGTTATTAAAGAAAAATTTTATATTAATCTACGAAAACATATACATCTAGAAACTATTAAAAAATCTACAATAAACAAAACCAAACGTGAACAAAAAAATGTACATATTTAAAATATTATCAACATTTAAATCCTCATAAGCAGTACAACTGACAATTGTTAAACTTTACGTGGACAACAAGGACACACCTTAATTTATTTCAGTGAACTAAGAAACAGTTGTGCCAGCCAGCTAACCCGCCTCGTAATTACACAGCAAAGAACATAAAATTCAAAACAAAATTATTACATTGTCCTACATTATTGAAATGGTATTTGTATAAAAATTTTAAGCAACTTCCCTAAAAACAGAATAAAATAAATTAATTTATTATTTCTAATTTGACCTCATTAGTTCTGACCTACTTACGAGTCGGTTGGCAGTAGCAGGCAGCACTGTTTCGGCTTCTCATTACAATCAATTAAATATATTTTATTCAGTTTAAATTCTTTAATAAAGGGAAGAAACAAGCGTATGTTCTTGTTATTGTGGTGTGTGTGTGTACAAGTACTTTAAGTATTATTGTAAGTAATTATTTAAAAATAAAAAAAGAAGAAAAACATTAAAAAAAGTTCTATGTTCGGTAACGTGTAATTTTGTACAAAATGGTAAACAACCTTAAAACAAATTTTTAAAGAAAAATAAAAACTCACACTTGAAAACAATTGAGGTGTTTTAAAGCTGATGTTAAAAATTAAAAAAAAAATTAACTTATTTATGCGTGAAGAGGGGTTAGTTAATATAGACAAATTGAGCACGCTACTATTTTCCCTTTCTATAAATATGAAAAAATTTTATAACTTCGTCTATAGTCAACAATAAAAAATAGTATTACAAAAACGTACCCTACCCGAAAATTAACACAGTAAAAGCAACAAACCAGTTGGTCGCAAGATCAGCCACATATATCCCTTTTATGCCTACATTAGACAATTACCATTAGATTGCGCAGAAAAGACCTTCAGATACCAAAGTTCGATCTCTTATCGGTGAAGAAGGATTCTGTTTAATTAAAATGATCACATGGTTCCTTAGAATCAGGTATACGTAAAAGCTCTACATGAGAATGTGTTACAATCTAATTAAGAGGTTTGCGTTTCCAGTGATAAATATTCTCCAGTATTTTTGTGAGAAAGTCAATTTAATTACAATAGTCTTTTAACTAGAGTTTAATTTCATAACATTAAATTTTCGCTTAACGAGTATGTCAGATTAATAGGCAACTAAGCGGGCTTGAAAATGTTAAGTTTCCTTCCATTGGATAGAGCACAGAGGTCAAACCACAACGGGTTCGTCTGTGATCGGAGAGATCTTGTTCTTTATCGCGTTTCAAACTGCATACGATAGATAGAACATCTAACATGATCTTCTAATTTTGCAACATATACCTGAATTCGCCTATAAGCCTTTTTCAATTTCAGCTGAGTCACGAATTTGGTAACTCTTTAGGGATTTGCAATATAAAGCCGTAAGCTATTCCACATTTGCTATTAAAGCTTTTATATCTAATACAATTAAACGACAAAGTTAATTGATAAAGTTAATGTGCCAATGTATCGCCCTCTTTTTTACATGTTTTGCATATTGTGACATCTGTTAGTCAGACCAGTTTTTAACTCTGTTATCCTGTTATAACAGCAATTAGACTCCTAGGTGTTAACTTACTTGGTATCAGAATCTGTCTTGTTCGCTCAAGGTTTGGGTTAACCGTAGCATATTAGTCACTCTTTTGAAAACTGAATTCTGCCGCATTCTGGCATGCATTTCCATTATCCAAATTTGTAAGTTCATTCTTAAGCCAGCCAGGGTAATGACATTCAAAAATGGTTTAATAGTTAAAGCTTATACGCTTATTTAACAGTTTTCGATGATGCCATGGTGGCATAGATACGCGTTTATCTTATTCCAACTCCTACAATCACTTAGCTATTCGCAAAGATTCAAGTAGGAGTTTGATCAATATCATTTAAGTATCCAGTATTAGACCTAAATACTGTGTTTTGAAGAGAAATCATATTATACATGTTCAAGTGTGAATAATAGCTTTTTTAACTTAAATCAGCTGGAGAAAGTAGTATTTAGATGTAGTTTGCAAAGGTCAAGGAATAAACAAAGAAATTCCTTGCAATATGACTTTATTTGTAACTCTGCAGGCAGTAGCAAATTTATCACTAAAGATACTACGTAATTTTTGAGGAAGTAGTTGCTACATGATTACTGCACTCCAAAAACTTGAGAAATTTTTACTTATAAATTATAAAGGGTCCGCCATCTAACGTTTTTTTTTCAACTAGTGCTTATTTCGTGAATGGTAATACTTAGCTCATGTCTGATTTGACAGATAATTAGTTTTATCCTTCCGCTGAACGAATATGGTTGTGTATACGCTTGAACAACACTGGGAAATATTGCGACATTACTTTGGCCGATTTTGCCAGAAAAATCATCTTTTCAGATGAAGCTCATTTTGATCTTGCCGGCTATGTAAACAAGCAAAATTGTTGCATTTCGGGCACAGAAATCCAGCACGCATACATTGAAAAGCCGATACACCCAAAACGAGTCACTATTTGGTGCGAATTTTGGTCCAGAGGCATAATTGGGCCATTTTTCTTCGAAAATGAGCAAGGAGTGGCCGTAGTTAATGGCGATCATTATCGGGACATGTTGCACAAATTTTTGTTCACAAAAATTGAAGAGGAGGATATTGGCAACATTTGGTTTCAACAGGACGGCGCTACGTGCCACACAGCCGAAGCTACACTTTTTTTTATAACATTTTCAAAAAAAAAAAAGAAGTTATTTGGCGGACCCTTTATATGACACGATAGGTGAGCAAAATATCTCCTTTTCTTCAAATATGTAATATAGATCCGAACGGCAATACATTGGTGGAATCATCTACATAGACAGCTTTTTTAAGAATGCAGTATTCTTTAATCTAAATTGTAAGTTTCAGACGTTTTTACAAGGACACAACAAAAGGATCGTTGGAAAATGTTGAGTCTTTACTTAGAAGGTCAGTTAAATCTAAATAAAATGTTGAGATATATTTGAAAATTACCAAGAGAAGAGAGAATCTATGCTCTAATATGACGATGGATGGGAAAACATGAGATCATCGTAGACAATGGTAATGCAAATAACTAAGACAGGAGAGGAGCTTTTCCCACAATAAAAATATTGATATTCTTTCGACCTCAACATATAAGGGCAATATAATAGTATTGCATTCATTGAAAAAGGCTACGGCTTTTAAATGACTATTAAATAGGCGTATTGTGGCTGATCTATAGTTAAACGGTCTTGTTATCGACCTCTTTTCAAAGCATAGCCACAACAGAAGGCATACACACAAGTAAAGAGAGCACTATTCCGTTTTAATTACGCCCATTTTAAATATAATTTTAAACTAAGCCACATTTTGGGAAAGAGTAAAGAATATGTAAAGTTGTATGTAGCTCAAAATAGAGTCAGTGTAGTCATAATACTTTCTCCTCCACACACCAAAAAACATTTAAAAGAAGTTTAAGTACTGACAAGTGTTGTCTACTGCTAATCTTTATTTGTTTGTTTTATGTGCAGTGAGCACGTTGCATCTTTTGCCAAACATAATACTTTAAATAGTTGCATTTCGCTTTTTGTGGTTTATAGATAATGCATCATGTGGTAAATGGAACAAATGCTACATAGTAGTTGATAAGCAAACACACAAATAAACGATGATGTTTTGGGGATGTTGGAAAGCAAAAAAAAAAAATAGTTTCACTTATTTAAGAGAAAAAAAAAATAAAACGTTAAGACTAATAAGTAAAATATAATGGAACAAATAGAAATACAATTCAAAGCACTGAATAATTTGTAGAGCGATAATTAAAATGAGGAAATAATATCAAAAACCACCAACAATATTAAACTTTTTTTTTGTTTTTTTCAAACAAAGTGTACAACGTTTTTATCACCATTTTATTTTGCAATAAAAAATAAAAAAAAAACAAACAAAAATTTTATTTTATCACTAGCTTACAGCCATAGCGAAAATGTTTATAAAAAAAACAGTAAAAAATGCAAAATTGTATTGCCTAACTAGTCAACAAGAAAAAATTATACAATTTATTCAATGTGCAATGTAGTGAAAATTATACTTTAGCCTACATTTAGGCGCCACCGTTGTTTAAAATTAATGCAAACCTTTTTAAAACTTAGTTTTCTACATAATGTTCGTTGAAAAAGTAATTACTTGACTTATGGCATATATATTTTTTAATTTAAAGTATTTTTGTTTAACTATTTAATTGCTAATAGCACAGCACAAATATATACTTTGTTTATAAGTATGTACATATATGAAGGTGCAATGCGCCTAAAAGTCTGCTAGTTATATATTTTTAACTAAACACTATGTTTTATTCACTGCTTTATATGTAAAAATAAATCTACATTTATTTAACTTAATTAAACTTTTAATTTGAATGTTTCAAATTATTTTGTTTTGTCACACACTGTTTTTCATTTTTTAAATTTTTTTATCTTTCATTCTTTTATTTAAGTAACAATGTAGCTATACATATACATTTTGAAAACGTGCCACTTTTTCTGCTTTCTTTTAAACGCTTTTTATCACAGAATATTTTTTATAAGAAAACAAAAATAAACTTTTGTTTTTATCACAGTCTTTTAGTAGAGAACAGAACAAAAACTTACTGCTTTTGTTGGCAAATGTTACCCATTTAATCGAGTTGATTTTTTTAAAAGGCATAAATGTACTTTTTAACAACATTTTTACTTAAAACTTGCGTTACGCATTTTTGGTAAAAAAAAGCCTACAAAAAATAAATTAACGAAAAGTTTCGCACAGAACGTTTTCTACACTTAATGTTACATGTAGATATGTGAGTATGAATGTAGACTTTTCCATCATGAGATTTAAGATGTTTGTATATTTACAAGTTTTATAAACAAAATTAATTTTTAAAACATAAAAAAAACTTTATTTTGTTCATATTTTATGTGTTCGGCTAAGAGCCACAAGGTGTTATCACGCACACCTTGTTATACCCTTCACACAGTGAAAAAGGGTATATATAGGTTTGTCATTCCGTGTGAAATTTCTACAATTTTCATTTCCGACCCCATAAAGTATATATTTTCTGAAAGCTTATGAATAGAGGAGTCGATTAAGCCCTGACCGTCTGTCCGTCTGTCCGTGTGTATGTTGAAATCAACTTTTTGAAGCCCCCCGACATAGGTTGGACCCGGGTAAGGTATTAAAATATCAGAAATATTCGGGAGTAGATCGGTATTGAAAATCAGAAACATCGGTACATAAACAACTGAGATATGAGCAAAAACCCACGACCACCTCGATTTTCTTTTCATAAAAACAACATTACAACAACAACATACATACATACAAACGTGTATACTGGTTAGAGAAAACGTGGCATCGAATCCCAGCTGAGGCAAAAAAATTTTTTTTTAAATTTTTTTAAAATTTTTTTTTTTAATTTTTTTTTTATTTTTTTTTTTTGTTTTATATATATTATATATGTATATAATAATTTTTTTTTTTTTAATTTTTTTTTTTAATTTTTTTTTTTTAAATTTTTTTTTTATTTTTTATTTTTTTTTTGTTTTTTTTTTAACATACATACGTGAATTTACTGTTATTGCATGACTACACGTTGTGAAGGGTATATAAGATTCGGCACGGCCGAATATAGCATTCTTACTTGTTGTCTTTTAAAATGTCCACACGCTCACACAACACATATGAAAATTTACATCGTTATGCTCTCTTAGGAGGAAGCTAGCACAACGGGAATTTAAGACACTGAGAAAAAAAATTAGCACATAATAATAATTTAGACGAAAAATAATATGAAATTAATAGTGTATAGACAATTTTATTTAATTTGCAAAGCACACTGTTCACTATTATACTAAGAATTTTGGCATGTCAAAAACCAAAAAGAAGAATAACAGTTGCCTTACTCACAAGGGTGTGCTAAGTGTCGTATTGTTATAAAGTCATAAATTCCTAAAAAAATTTAAAAACATTTAAAAGTTTTAAATTGATTGTTGCAAAAATCTTAGACCTTTTAAAAATTTATAAAAATTTTGACATTCTGACAATACGACGCTTAAGATACGTTGTGAATTGGCCAAGTATGTTTTAAAATTTTAATAAATATATTTACAAAAATATCAAGGCAGATTAAAAGCAATCTGTACGGCGCTGTTCGGACGATGATTTGGGGTATTATACACATATACACATACTGTTTAACAAATTTACAATGTGGTCACAAAATTGAAATGATAACGTTTTCCATAACATTTACTGTGTTTACAAGGTGTCCTAAATCCAAACGTTCTAAAATAATAATAAAGAATGTTGTGAGTGACCCTTTATAATTCTGTGTGAGGAATTAAATCTAAGTCGACGATTTTGCTAAATTTTTTAAAACTGATTTTTTTAACGGATATCAGAGGCGAAGGCTTACAAATATTACAGACAGCTCTGCTTAGCTGATTCTTAGCCGATTGCCGTAGGTACCTTAATAGTAATGACATCACAAAAAACATACCATACACCGTAGTATTATTTTAGGCCACTTTTAATTGAAAAGCAACAACAATTATTTAATTTTACTATTTTGAAATCCAAGAACTTTATGACAATATGACATGTTAGGACACCTTGTGAATACAGTAATTGTAAATAAAAATTTACAACATTGAACAGGAACAACAACATAACGTCTTCATATGATTGTGTAGTAGGGAAGATCATTGCTATTGTGTGGTTGGAGTCTGTGCTAAACATTTTTTATTTTTCCCTGTAGATGGGGTTTCAAACACATCCATATGATGCTGACTTTTCTTTATTGCTAGGAGCGCGTTGTAACGTCAGATGGCTTTTCATTTTTTTTTTTTCATTAAATTACCTGGAGGGGGGTTAAGGCTTTTTAAATACTTTTTCGCGTCTGCTGGGATTTGAACCTAGGGTACTTTGGTTTTGAAGTTTTGAGGTTTAGTACTTTAAACATCAACACGGTAATATAAAATAAGGACCATAGTTTTGTATCCACAGTACTGTATTGGTACAGGTTTATCGTAAACACAACATAAAGACTAGCAACCCTGTAGGGAGAGTGGGGTCAGGTGTCTCCAAGTCACCACATTTTTCGACTATTTTGATAACTTTTTAGTCATATTGTAAACATAACGCCTACACTTTTAACACTTTAAAAAAATAAACAGAAAAATGCAAAAATTTTACGGTACAAATATTTTAGATGATTAACTGTTGTTTACTTTTATTATAATTCAATGAGGTAAAGTACCAAAAGTATAGACTAGATTTACTTAAATAAAGTAGTGAATACCTAGTTCCAATGTTGCCATATTGCCCCATAAGAACTACCTAGTCAAAAGTTGTAATCTCACTAGTGAATCTTCAATGGCAAGCACACGTTAAATGTCTAAATCAAAAAACATTATCTGGTATATTTGGTCAGTAGTACTGGTAACAGAGTAAATAGTGAATCAAACTAAAGTCGTTTTGAGCGTGTTTTACTTGTGTAATAGTTTTCAAAATACAAGTTCTAGAAACTAACGTTGTTGTTTTTTTATCTAACTGGTAGTGCTACGTTAAATTAAAAAATCCTAATTTCTGCTTGGGTAATATACGTCCGCAACTTCAAGCAAACGTGCTGTCCAAAAAACAAGTTCAATTAATAGTTTGAAGCAGTCACTTCAAGTACTGTCGTCATTCAATGGTTGATTTTCGTTATAAAATATATTTCATCCCAACAATGCCTTCTAGTTTAAGCATCAATTTGTAAGAAAGTGTGTTTAGGTCTTATGACTTAATTCTTTGACGTTATTTATGTTTAGATTTATTTAAACAAAAGAAAATTTTGCCCTTTTTCCCCCTCACTTTCTGAACTAGTAATACGAGGTTTGCCTTTTTTATTTCGGGATCAGAGACAACAAATCGTCGAAAAAAAACATCTCGGGCCAAATAACGGCATTCGATCACGATGGAAATTTTACTCGAACGATCGAGTTCGCTGTGCTTTAGGTATAGAGATTCTAATAAAAATTTTAAAATTTCGATAACATTCGAATGTCGTAATTTGCTTCCTAAATTGGCTTTATTTCTTTTTAAAAATATTCTCCATGAAGATCAATACACTTTTGCATACATGTAAACGAAATTTTAAAGCAATTTCTCCGTTCCGATTGCGGTACCTTCAAAACATACTTTCGGGCTTAAACACGTAGATCCATGATTCGTATTCTGTCACAATGTCATAAGAACCGTAGTCGTACTTTAAATTGCCACCAGTTTTTTTTTGAGCGATTATAAAATTATGTGGGGTCCAACGCGATAAAATCTATTTTACAGCCAAATTTTTATTCAATATTGAATATATGCTGGTCGCACCAATATGTAAATTAACGATGTTAAAATGAACACAAATTTTTATTCGCCCTTATTTCACATCGACACCAACTTGGTATTCTCTAGCAGTCTTAGATAGACGTTGCAAACGTTATTCGTTTGTTAGTCTATTCGTGGTGAAATTGCGCACTGAAAAATCAAATAGTAAAAACTTTACACTTTACAATAAAATTGCATATAAAACTAAATTTTGTTTAAGTGTAAAAACTCCAAAGTATGTGTTAATGAGTTTCAACGTTAGTGAAGTAATTTTCTTTATCTAAATTTTTAATAAGACTCTTTAGTAGTGTCATCATTACAAGGATTTTTGTTTGAATGTTAGTGTTGTTGTAATAAATTTTATTAAACAAGTAAGAGCGCTATATTCGGCCGTGCCGAATCTTATATACCCTTCACAACGTGTAGTCATGAAATAACAGTAGTTTGTGTCACCATTCATCCCATATGAAATACGAACATACATATATATAAACATCCCATTGTAAAATTATAAATTCACGTATGTATGTTAAAAAAACGAAAAAAAAAAAATTAAAAAAAAAAATTTTAAAAACAAATTTTAAAAAAAATTAGAAAAAAAAATTTTTTTAAAAATTTAAAAAAAAAATTAAAAAAAAATTATTATATATAATTATAATTATTATATATAAAACAAAAAAAATAAAAAAAAATAAATAAAATAATAATAAAAATATAAATAATATATTAAATAAAAAATAAAAAAAAAATTTAAAAAAATTTTTTAAAAAAATTAAAAAAATTTTTTTTTGGCTCAGCTGGGATTCGATGCCAGGTTTTCTCTAACCAGTATACACGTTTGTATGTATGTATGTTTTTGTTGTAATGTTGTTTTTGTGAAAAAAAATCGAGGTGGTCGTGGGTTTTTGCTCATATCTCAGTTGTTTATGTACCGATGTTTCTGATTTTCAATACCGATCTACTCCCGAATATTTCTGATATTTTAATACCTTACCCGGGTCCAACCTATGTCGGGGGGCTTCAAAAAGTTGATTTCAACATACACACGGACAGACGGTCAGACGGACAGACTGACAGGGCTTAATCGACTCCCCTATTCATAAGCTTTCAGAAAATATATACTTTATGGGGTCGGAAATGAAAATTGTAGAAATTTCACACGGAATGACAAACCTATATATACCCTTTTTCACTGTGTGAAGGGTATAAAAAGAAAACAAAATATTGGGTTGGGCATAGTAGTAGACCTCACCCAACAGGGTATTTAGTGTGGAAAATATAAACAGAGCAACAATTAACTTACACAAACTTAATGACAGCATTAGAGCAAAATTCAACCATAAAAAATGCGTGCCAAAAGGTAGACAACAACAATAACAAAAAATACCAAAAGTCATTGTTGTTAAACGTTGTTTAAATCTGTATTTAGTATTAATTTCATTAAAGAAGCTAACAACTAAGGTAAATTAAATAAACTTGGTAGAGTATAAAATAACAACAACAACACTACGTTATACATATGTAAGTGAGTATAACCGTTTGGAAAGTGTAAACAACATAAAAATCATTGCGTAAATAATGAGTTTTAATATTTTAATGAGATTTTAGCAAGTTTTATTATAATTATTTTGGATTTTTTACCACTAAGGTAGGGCCAAGGATATTTCAGGACAATGTCATAAGCACAAGTTGTTAACTATTGTAGTTTAATGTGTAGTCGTTAGTAAAACAATCAAAGTAATTTGTTTAAACATTTCAAGTCTCATTTATTAATTTGAAAAGTTTTTCATTTCTCTTTTTTCTTTTCGTTACTCGCAGTTTTTCCGCTAGAAAAAATACAGTTTTAGTGTAAAACCTTAATATTTTTATACCAAAATATTTTTTTGTTACAATACAAGTAAATTTTATACAAACAGCATTTCAGCGCATCAACATCACCAGTAGCATTACTTGTACATAGCGTTAGCTGAAACGCAAACGGCCCTAACTAACAAAAAATCCAAAATCGATTTTTTATTGATTCTGATGCATATCATCGAAATACACATCCACTTATCTAACCAAAATTACAAATTTTATTAACGAAACAAACAAACGGCCCTATCTACAAAAGCATTTATTTCATAAACGCAAAAAGACTTAACTGATTGTTTGTATAGACAACATTTTAGGTTGACCAAAAAATTTATAGATTTGACCGTTAAACAATTTATTTATTATAGAGAAATAAATTTGTAACAGCTTAATGCAATTTTTTAAATAAAATATATTTATATCATCGTAGGAGCGATTTTATCTGAGTTGAAAAGAAAGAAAAAGAAAGATTAAAAATTTCTAAAAAGCAGAGGCAGCATTTGCAGGATTTAAAACCACTACTTCCAAACGATTGCCATTATTTCTATGATAGCATACCCTTTGAAAATTAATTCATACCCTCTAAATTCACTCTTCTTCATTACAATTCTTTTAACTCTTTGTTTAATTTTAATGAATTATTTCAATTTATTTTTTTTTGTCCTGCAATATTAATATGAATTTACACATAATATTAATATTTATAAAAAATAAATAAAAAACGTGTGCATATTTATAATAAAATTTATAAGACAGCGTTTTCCTAATAAATAAAAAGAATACAATTAATCTGTTTTGTATTAATGTGTAGATAGGGCCTTTGGTTTCATAAAATTAGAGTACCAATGGACCTAACTAACAAGGCTTTTAAAATATTTTAAAATCCTTTTTTTATTTTGCAAGAATTCAATTTCTCACACCTTTTCTTTATAATACCTGGTGCAACTCATGCTGATTGAAACTATACCATTAGTTTAAAACCGTTTTTTGCTTCTCCTGCAAAATTTTCAAAATGTTAGATAGGACCGTTTGCGTTTTAGCTAACGATATATAGTTGTATACATATGTTCAAATATAAAAAAATAAAAATTTGAAAGATGTGCATTTAGAATAAATTGAAAAAATTGAATATGAATTATGCTGCTGCTTACGTGAACGCCCTTGAACTAAAAAATTTTATAAACTATAAAATCTTCTAGGATGACAACAAAAACAACGGAGTAAAGCTTCGTACACACGGTTGTCAGATCGTACAATATTGTGTGAAAAATTGGTAGCAAATACCTTACAACCGTGTGAACTGGCAATGTTTGCATAACAATGTTGGCAGAAAAGTCATTGTCATACCATTGATAGACGGCAACCTGACAACAATATTGTCAGATATATTGCAATCGTCTGAACAACCTTCATCGTTATTGTCAGACCATTGAAACATGTTGTCAGATAATTTTATATTGGCAGATGTACAAGTTTTGTGCATATGACAATGGCGTCATTGTCATACAAGTTAGTGATGTCAGATGTATAAAATGTTGCTTTTAGTATTGTTGAATAGAATGCTGTTTTTAGGAATTTTCTTGTACTTTCTATTATATTTATACATAAAAACAATTAAGAACGTTATATTCGACCATGACTAATCTACTATATATGTCACCAGCACTCGCTTGAATTATGCAGATATTAACTTTATCATAATTTACAAAGAAAAGTTGATAGCAAAAATATACATACATATGTTTGTAGTATATGCATAAATATATATAAACACTATAATCATAGACGTCTATACATACATATACAAACTACATAATCTCGGACTTCTATACGTTCATACATACTTGCATATACGAAATAATACATGCTAACTATGCCTTTTCATTTGATACCAATATTGTAGAGAGTAAAATTTTAATTATCAAAATATAATTACAATTATTGATTTATAGCGTAATCTATTTTACTATTCAAGCCCTTTTATTTAATACCCATATTGAATTACAAATATGTAATTCGCCCTTTTGTATTGGACGCCATCTTAAATAAAGAATTTTTGTTAAGCCTACTGTATTTTACAGGTCAAGCCCTTTCATTTGATACCACTATTGATGGCGGTAAGTTTTTAATTACAAAAATCATCTTATGTATACAAATTTGTTCGATATTTTGTCATGGCGTTCATCTTGATTTTTATAGGTTATACATGATATTCTGTATTCTACTTGTCAGTTCCTTTAATTTGATCCCAATATTGCAGGGGGTAAATTAGATAAATTTTTAATAACTAAAATTCACTCATTATACAAATTTGTTCGCCATTCTGTCATGACGGCCATCTTGAATTTGAACCTTTTTCATAATTTTTTTACATAAATTGTATACTAGGAAAAATTTAGGAAATTTTTTTAAAAACGTGGGAATTTTAAGTATGTATCTTCATATGGCATCACTGCAAAACGCTCTTTCAATGCAACAGCTGTTGTGCAAAAAAAAATTGTTAATTTTCTTGCGTGTTTCTTGTTTCAGTTTAGATTTGTGTCAATAAGTGGAGAACAAAATGAAAATAATAAAAATTATTGTAAATATGAAGAGGACGGTACAGAGTATTCCATTTTTAAATTTGTGAAAGCTTTTCTAGATCCCCAGACGCTATCGAAATCTAAGATTGTAAAAAAAACATGACCAAAGCAATTTCTGACAACAGATCTGCCAATTTTTTTTATACCGTCATCTGACAACCGTCTAAACTTACAATTTTTTGTCGGACAACATCGTCAGATAATGTTATTGTCAGAACAACATCTGCCAATGAAATTGTCAGCTTTTCTGACAAAAGTCTTACAACCGTCAGAACTGACAATTTACCTTATGGAAGCAATTCTTCATTGTCATTCCATTGTTAGCATATGTTTAGGTGTAGCAATTAAGTAAAATCTGACAACCGTCTGTACAGAGCTTAACACACACATAATGACGTACATACCAGAGATAGTCATTGTTTAAAAGAGCCAAAAATTCATATTAATCAAATCCACTCACAATTACATTTTTTAACATACACATGTATTGGTTGTTTTATTTAATTCAGAAGGTGTTTTTATATTTTTTACTTAATTCCGGTCAAATGTTATTCAAATAATCTTAAACTGAACGCAATAAAAAATAGCACGTGTTAACTAAGAAAATGCGAGAGACAGCAATATTTTACATGTGCCAACTAACGTGCTTTCCATTAGGAGGAAGACAATTTTAACATTCACACAAATATGGCTGTATTTCACCAATAATGCGTTTAATATGTATTGGTTCTTAATTGCTCAATTACTGTTAAATTCTCAGCATACACTTATGATTTAACTTATCCCTAAAAAAGGAATCAAAAGGTGGACTTTCTAATATAATATTATATATAAAATTATTAATAAATTTTCTATTCAATAGATAATTGTTACCACAAATCTTTTAAATCATATTTATCAAAAGAAGGAAAGAAAAAAAAGCAATTAATATTGTACTGTTTGACCATTTTCTTTAAAAAATACTCTACCACATAAACTGCACACCACACCACATAGCAAAAACTAGGTAATAACTTGCTCTTACTAAACAACATACTTTTCAATTACTATAACATATCGTCTGTCTTACTAAGTAGTATTTTAGTAACGACATGATTTAGAATGTGATACGTAAGAACTTGTTTCCAGACACACACAATACAATTTCTTGTTGCGAAATTTGCATAACTTTTTATAATTCTCATTTAGTTTTACACGCTAAGGGTATAAGTAATGATTATTTTGACAACTGCAGCAAAGCATTTCATTAAAAAAGTGATGTCTTATAGATTTTCACTGATTTTTATATCTCAAATTAACGTATCGCAGAATAATCTAACTGAATTTGCATCCTTAAAAGTACCGAACGACTTCTGTAAGTCAATAATAGTAATGGGTTATTTACGTTATTAAAATCAAGTACTTATTTATTGCTATAAAAGTAAGTACCTATTTAAGTCCCTTTTTATAAAGGACCGTAAGCCCCTACTTGTATGCGAGGGTGGCAAGTACTTATTTAAGTCCTTATTTGTAAGCGAGCGTGGCAAGTACTTGCCTCCAATGACATCGCCGTGTTTAAATAATGAGTTTAGATGTCAAATTGTAAGTAGTGAAGAACTGCACTTATCTTAATTTAATGTGCTGCATAAATATTCTCTTTTGTACGTGCATTTCTTTGTCGCTCTTCAAAATTTATTGAAAATACGACAAATGAGTAGTGAGTCGACTAACTGAATAAAATCGTTCATGAATTCTTCTTAAATTTCTTTCAGTATTCACTTGTAAGGACTGATTTTCATAAAACAATTTTTTAATTTTCAGACGGTTGTTCAATGTTGTTTTTATTAACAAGGGGGGCTACCCTACCAAATACAAAAACAACAATATATTTTTTATACATAATTGTTTGAACGATGTGGTCAGAACAAAATAAATTTTTGTTCAATTCATTGAATATGAACAAGCATTTCCAAGCATGAGTTATTCAAGAAAACCAACGACTATGCCGTTCCCTGGTATTCTATTATATGGGTTTATAAAACAACCTTAGGCACTCAGTTTAACAATAATGTTAGTTCTTTTAATGATGTTATGTTCCTTATTTTTTTTAATTTTTATTTAAAAGCTTTTTTCTTGTTTTTTAACCATTTATAACTGTCCTAAAAATATTTTGGTTTCTTGTATGCATAGAAAATATAGTCTGTTCGAAGAGAATTGAAATTGTTTGCAAATTTCATTGTATTACTGTGACAAACAACAATGTAAATAAATAAATGCTGTTTTGTGGACATTTTCTATAAATATTTGTTAACGAAAATTTTCTAATGATAACAATTTAAGTTCTCTTTGTAATCGATAATCAACCCACATAGTACTTTACGCCCATGCGTTAAGATGCTCACATATTTTTGGATAAATAATGGTTGTGGCGACATAACCTACTCCTGCCTTCGAATGCATAACCTTTGTAGAAAAGAAGTGAGTAAGTATATACAGAGTGGGACAAAAGTCGCGAAGGGATTTGAAAAATTAATAACTTTTCTAATTTAATTTTTTTTTTATTTTTTTTAGGACTTGTAAAATAAATCTGGGAGATTAATTATGGAAGGTTACAACGTTATCCAGCGAACCAAAATCATAGAACTTTATTTTGAACGTCATCGATCAATAATTCAAACTCAACGAGCCTATCATCGTCATTTTAATGTGCGGAATTCACCATCCGAATCAATGATTCGAAGCTTAGTGACACGTTTTCAGGAACAAGGCTCAGTGAGGGATCTTCCACGAAGCGGAAGAGCACATTCTGTAATTAGTAAGAATTATTGGACCATTCTTTTTCGAAGATAACGATGGAAATGGTGTAACGGTAAATGGCGAGAGATATCGAGATATGGTCCAAAATTTTTTAGGGCCAGCTCTTTCTGACAATCGAGAGATGTGGTTCCAACAATATGGGGCCACTGCACACATTGCTCGAGCCACTATGCAGCTCCTAAGGCAGATTTTTGGCGAACGTTTAATTTCCAAAAATTCAGCATTCAATTGGCCTGCCCGTTCGCGGGATTTAACAGCACCAGATTATTTCCTTTGGGGATATTTGAAAGAGAAGGTGTTTATCAATAAACCCAGAACACTTGCACAGCTCAAAGAGAATATTCGAGCCGAAATAAGAGTGTTGCAGCCAGATACTCTGACTCGTGTCATGGAAAATGCTATTAAAAGAGCTCAACTTTGCGAGGCTGAAAATGGTGCTCACTTACGTGATGTAATCTTTCACACCTAAATTTTAAACTTCTCCCAATATCATATTTCCCTTCGCCCTTCGCGACTTTTGCCCCACCCTGTATAAGAAGTGTGCGAGAAAAAAATAGTGCATGTGATTATCGTTATAATATTAAAACCAGCAGCTTTATTCCTTCAAGCTTCTCTATTTATTTTTGATAAAATTTTTAACTTTTTCCAGAATACCGGAAAATATTATTATTAGGAATATTAGGTTTTCACTGTAGTTTTCCTTACATTTTTAGAGGAAGATGTCACCTTTTTCCTAAATTCTTTTTCACTTTTTGAAGATTCTGTACTGTCCTTAAATGTTTGTTTTACTAAAGCCTAATGCCTCTCAATTGGCCGAAGATCCTGACAATTTGGTGGAATAACCTCATTTGATACACATATAATACCTTTCGATTGGTACCACTAAATCGCTGACCCACTGTAGTGGCTAGTAGGGAGATCGGGCAAAATAAAAATTAGAGTATATTATTAAATGGTTTATCAAATCAAGAAATTTCTTGGGAATTTAGATTTCTTTTTTACACAAAGTTCTTCTGCAACATTTCCTCTACTATCCGCGACAAACAATTTTTCACCAGAAAGTTGCTTCAAGTCAGACAGCACATATGTATGTTTCGTCATCCATTATACAAAAAAATATTTTGCAGAAATTTTGCTCACTGTATTGCCATCAAATACTTTTTCGGATTATTTTCTGAAATTTTTTTGCATTTTATATGTATGTCCTCTGACCAACTTCTTTTTTAGCTTTTCTTACTAAAGTCTCACTTGCCTTCTGAGTCATTTTTCATTTAGAGAGATAGGGACTCTTAAATAAAATTCTTTATATTTTTTTCAGCCAACTTTTGATCCGAATATCCACTTTTCTACTGCCGTCTAATTTTCTAGCAATATTCAGGGACTCTTTAAATATTTTTTACCCTAGACATAGTATTTTGGGGTACATTTGCAAGCCTACCAATTGCTTTGTACTAACAAATTGGATTTTCAATACAAAATCTTAATAATGAGTTAATACTGACACACAATTCAGCACGTGTTTTTCTGAATTATTAACAAGTATTGAAAAATAACGGTATTCATTTTGAACACATGGTAACAAAGTAACATGCCTTAAAGAACGCACTTTATATTTCGCGCTCGCTCTTTACTAATATTTTTACCTTAAGGCCATGTCAGATAAAACTTCGTCGCTTTGCGTGACATTTCTAACTTTGAGTAAAAAGCGCGAGAGAAAATGCGTATGTCACAATGAAAACTTTGACAACACTTACGCATTGTTTGTTTACCTATTAAATTTGCAAGTACGGATTGTCAAAGCATGCAAAAGATGAGAGTTGATTAACTTTAAGCTTCGCGCTGCGATGAAAGTGCTTTATGTGACATGTTTTATATAAGAACGGCTATTTTATTTTAAATGTCAACGCGAATTTCTAACGCAATGCGAAGCAAAAGTTCTATCTGATATGGCCTTAAGTGTCTCTCAGATTCCTCAACCTTTAAACAGACGGAAGGATCGTCTTAGAATTAAAAAAAAAACCCTTTATCACATGTCACACAGTGCGCGATACACTTTCTAAAAACAAGATTTAACGTACGATAGGTTTTACGAAATAAAACTCTTCGTGTGAATTGACGCCATTGGATTATATTCTCTGGCGTTGTGCAAAGTCGCATGTCTACGCCGATAAACCAGAAATAATAAATCACTTCCATGCCTACACTTGAAGTGTTATCGAAAAACGGCATGATTTACTGCTTTACTTGCTAGGTGACATAAATCGCTTTAACTCGTAATAAAAGCTTTTATCTTGTAATTTACAGTTTTATGTGTCCGCTTACATACAAATTTATATCTTTTTATACGCAATTTTTTGCTATTTGCCACCCATTATTTAAAAACTATTACAAAATCCTGTATTTTTTTTACAATAAATGTTTGTTGGGAAACAATAAATTTAAAATTGTGAAAGTAATTTGCAATTTACTACTAAAAACAAAAACAACAATAGAAATTCCTTATAAGAAAGGAAACCCCCCAGCCCATTCTAGTAAAATACAAAATTTATATCAAACCAAAAATATTTACACAATAATAAAATAGGAGTTACTTACGTCATTTTTGTAGAATAATTTTAAAACGTTTAATGATGTTTTCAAATTTCTGCAAACAAAATCCAATGACGATTAACTTTCCTTTCGCTCCAATAAAACAGTTCGGGTTTTAAGGCTGAATGTATAAGTGTGGTTATATAAGTTGTTTTGTGTAAAAATACATAAATAAATAATTTTTATAAATACAATTAAATTGTATTGTGAGTAATTTGTGGTTGTTGTTATTATTTGTATTTCGTTGATTCTGGCGAGTATATAGCAAATTGTTTTTTTTTTATGATTATTTTATTAACGAAAGCCTTGTAGTATTTCAGTTAAAGTCTTTTTTTTTTTCTAGTTTTGTGGTTGCTGTTGTTCAAATTTTAGAACTTTATTTCTAATAAATTTAGGTTTGTTCCTTGGAAAATTTAATTCATCACTTCGTTATGTAAAAATTCCTTTATATAGGTTGCTGTCTTATATGTTGAAAAGCGATTTGAGAATTTTGTGTTTAAATATTATGAGATCTGAAAAGAGCGAAAGAATCGAAAATAGTTAATAAAATCATGGATTTATCCAATTCTTAACATAAAATATATAAAATTGAAGTATGAACAAATTTTAATAAAAAAATATGCGCCATATTTTATCCTAGACGCAATTTGTTTATCAAATCGAGGAATGCTACTTATTAATTCTTACTTAATTTTACAACAGCTCATAAGCACAACATAAACAAAATTGTTTTGTAAATTCAATAAACCCTAAGGGTTCTCATGTTAGTGCTTAAATTTTGATTTTGTTCCATTAAACAAAATTGTAAGATTTGCTAAATGTAAACCTAAATTGAAATTGTGTTGCACTCTTAAATATCTATATATCGATGACTTAATATAAAAAGGACGTATCTCGATTTTTGACGAAATAACGTGTTTAAACATTTTCTACGTTTTTTTTTTCCACACACAAACACATCATCCCTTACAAATTTAGTGAGCCATGGGTTGAAAATAACGGATTTATAGTCACCTAAAAGATCTTTAACTTATTTCATTCTTTTAAATATCTTATCCTGTAAAGTATCGAGATACGCCCTTTTATATTAAGCCTCATGCTTGAAAGAGCATAATAATAATAATCGCCTTAACCGATGTTGCTAAATCTTATTCTGTTGTATTTGTAATTACCATGACAAGGTTTGTAGGGTGAAAAATTAAATAAGTGGGCGTAGCAACTTATCTGAAAAAACATCACTTTAGAAAGGCTTACTTTAGACGGATTACGCTGATATTTATCTTGTATTTGTAACTACCAGGATAACGTTTATACAAAAAAAATGTTGGAAAAGTGGGCGTGGTATCTCTAATGCAAAGAAAACTAATTTGATATACAATTTCCGAATGTATGTAAGAGGATAACTTGAGAAGAGCTTGTTGTATTTGTAATTCAAAAAGAATTATGGGATCTGTTTGTGGCTTCCGGCAATCAAAAAAATATATTTTCTTACATATACTTATAAAACACCATTCTAAAGCATGCATGTAATTACCACGATATGGTTTTTATAAAAAAATAAATAAAGTGGGCGTGGTATATCGAATACAAAGAAAATAATTTTTGTATACAATTACTTCCTATATGTAAGAGCATGACTCGCGAATCACACGACCCATTTTGGCTAATTATTTAAGTGTTGCATTTGTAATTACCATGACAAGGTTTGATTAAAATAAAAATAAAAATAAAACAATTAAAAAATAGGGCGTGGTAATCCAAACACAAAGAAAATATATTTTAAGTTCGACTATAATAACAACTATTTTATTTAATTTCTGATATGAGAATTATTTTATTCATTTATTTAAGTAATCATAACCATAATCGGTCACATTTAAAGGGATATTTGGGACATTATTTATATTTTGAAATGCCTTATTAACCATTAGTTAACTTTACCAGTGTGAGACCGTTGGATCCCTAGTTAAATATAATATTTATTTGGAACAAAACGAATAGCATTTGTACATCAAAACGTTGTGAGTACGTTTATGCTAAAAAATTTAAAACTTTATTATGGTGTTGCCAGCTTTTTGCTATTGACATTAGTGTTGCCAGTTTCCGAAATATAAATAGTTCCCCTCATAACTATGTGTAAGGCATTTAACTATGCGTAACGTAAAATTAAACAATTACTGGTAATATAAGTTTTTAATATACTGCCTTCTATTCACTTCTCATTTTTTTCTTGATAAGAGAAAAAAGTTATAAAAAATACAACAAAGCCTGTAATCATACTTGATATAAAAAATGTTAATGTTTGGATGTTTAGATGTTAGGATTTTTGTTACTCAACCGCACAAAAACGGCTAAACGGAACGCAATGAAAATTGGTACACAGACAGATAACAACATAGACTACCTCTTAACGCGAAAAATACGCAGGCAAAGTCGCGGCCACACGCTAATTTATTATATTTTTTTATCTACTAAATAGGTTTATAAATAAAATAAAAAATAAATAGTGATCAATATTTGTTGGTAAATATAATTTTTTTGCAATTTATTTATTCTAACAGAAATTAATAACTTATTGGGCTTACATCTAGTTTGTCAAATATTTGCCTAATGAAAACATGACAAACTTAATCCTAAACAATTAGGTGCATCTAAAAATTTAATTTAAAGCGTAGTTTTTAAATCCTTTACGAACATTTAATTTTGTTCTTATAAAGTCAACAACCTCTTTAAAAAGTTTTATTACATATGTATGTAAGAATATAAAACACTACATTATTGTTCGAAAAAAATAACAATTTCCCTTCATAGCCTGTCACTAGAGTTTTTTTAAATCTCCTTATTTGGCCGAAATAGAATTGATTGAAGTTAATGTTGGTGTTTTTTTTTCTTCACTTGTGCAGTTTTCCTGCTTTCAGCAAATTTTCATTTTTTTTACTTACTAGCCAAACCCGGCGCGCGTTGCTACGCCCCTTAATGAATCGAAATGCATTCTGAATTTTAATTGAATATCAAGTGCAAAAACCTAAAAATTATAATTTTTTTATGGGCGTGGCATTGCCCACTTTTCTAGTCACGAAATTGTAAAGTCATAACAGCTCAATATGTGTGCAAAGTTTCAGAAGAATCGGACCAGTGCAAGTACCTCAAAATTAAAATTGTTTTTATGGGCGTGGCCCTGCCCACTTTTCTTATCACGAAATTGTAAAGTCATAACAGTTCAATATGTGTGCAAAGTTTCAGAATAATCGGTCAAGTGCAAGTACCTCAAAATGATACCTTTTTTTTATAGGCGTGGCACTGCCCACTTTTCTAATCACGAATTTATTTAGTCATGACAGCTCAATATGTGTGCAAAGTTTCAGAAAAATCGGTCTGGTGCAAGTACCTCAAAATTGTAGCCTTTTTTTATGGGCGTGGCCCCGCCCACTTTTTTAATCACAAAATTATAAAGTCACGACAGCTTAATATGTGTGCAAAGTTTCAGAAAAATCGGTCCAGTGAAAGTATCTCAAGATTAAAACTTTTTTAGGGGCGTGGCCCCGCCCACTTTTCTTATCACGAAATTATTTAGTCATGACAGCTCAATATGTGTGCAAAGTTTCAGAAAAATCGGTCAAGTGCAAGTAGCTAAAACTGATAACTAATTTTTATGGGCGTGGCCCCGCCCACTTTTTTTCATCCATAAACACTCCCCGGTATGTGTACAACAACTTACCAAAGTTTGAGTCCGATCGGTTTTGCAGTTTCAGAGTCTATAGCTAACACACACACACACACACACACACACACACACACACACACAGAGTTTCACTTTTATATATATAGATTTTGCGCATTGCATGTCGTATGTGATTTAGTTGCTTCCAGTTTTTCGTTTACAGTTCTGTGCAAATGGAATTCAATATCATTTATAAATATATTTTTCTGTATGTAGTTCCTACAACATTTTCTATTGTAAGTACGTATATAATGTGACATGAAATGCAATTTATACTTATATAAATATTTGTAAAAGTTTGAGTTGTATTTAAGAGTTTCCAGAGAGAAAATAAAATACATTTTTATACATTCATTCACAGTCATAGGCAGTTTAAAAATGCTTGCTCATATTCAGTAAATTGTAGAACAAAATGAGTCTGTTGAACAACTGTTGAACAAAATGAGTCGAACACTTATATATCGTTCTTCCAAATTCTGGTCTCTCGATATTAATGGTTCATGCAAGAGTTTACTGACCCACAAAGTTTTCTACGCGCAAAGAAAAACCATGGTTGCTAATAATAATAGTTATTTTTATTTTATTTCATCATATATTTTGTCACGATAAACAAGCATTTGTTTGCATTATATCATTTAATTATATATCGATATGGTTGTCGTTTAAAAATATTATGATTTTAAAAAATTGTTATGACAAAAATAAAATTATATTTAAAAGTATTAGAAATTAAAAATAATCATTAAATAATAGGTGAGACAACAGTATGATTACAAATCAATCAAGCTATGATTTTCTTAATAATAATTTGCTGAATAAATTTTTATTATTTTAATAGTTTAAGATGTCAAAAAAATACACAAAATTTTTGTAAAAATTTGAAAAACATGAAAATAAACAAGAAAATTTTGAAAAAATATTGGTATAAAAATTGAAATTAAAAAAGTAAGTAAATAATTATATGCAACTAACAGCTCATGACAATAATTTGTTGTAAAAAAAGCAAAGACAGTCGATTTCAATTGAAGTCATATATATTGTTATTGCATTATGTTTTAATTAAACATAATAATGATAATTGGCAACCATTGTATGTTTTAACCACAATCATACAATTCAATCATAGTATGTTGCTCTTCGATTATGCTTACTACAACCATATTTTTTCTATCCGTTTACTGTGACTTATTTTTTTACTGCGTTGAATTTGTGGATGATTGAGCCAAAAATTTGACAAAACACTCAATAAAATCATGATTGCGAGTGGATTTGATTAATTTGAATTTTTGCTCACTTGAACAATGTTAATCTCTATTGAGCACATATTTACATGAAGCTGCCAACTGTTAAAGCAACAAAAATCTTTTTAGCAGTAGTAGTGGTTCCCCAATGCTTTGGGGCGCAATGGTGTACTAAAGTTGTATTTCTCAGTGCCAAAATCAATGCGACAGAATACACAATTTTTCTGCAAAAAAACTTAAAACCTTTTTTTGAGAAAAATTGTAGAAAAAATATGATTTTCCATCAGGATAACGATGCAGTTTATAAAAATAAACAAACCTGCTTTTGGCTGGCCTGTTCTCCAGACCAAAATTCTATTGAGAACATCTTTAGAATCACGGCACCCAAAATCTATACTGGAAATAAAATATATAACACGATTATGGAGCTTAAAGCCACTGTTATTAATGCTTGGGAGACAATCACAAAAAAAAATATGTTTAAAACTTACAAAAGGTACGCCAAATTGAATCTTCGAGCTCATTGCAATGTAGGACTAATCAACTACTGATTTATAATTAATTTCTAATTTTAATATGCTGTCAGAGTGCGGCTATAATAGTGCACCACTCTGAAATCAAATTAATTGTTAAAAAGGGAAAAAACAATTAAATAAAGATTTTTGTTGCTTTAGTTTTTTTGTTGATGCTCCTTCAGATAGTATTAAAAGATATATTCTGTCCTTTGTGTTAATATAAGAAATACCTAAATTTGACATGCGGCTATATTGCAAAAAAAAACATGACTAAGCAAAACGGTCGGGGACAATTATTGGTAGCTTCTCGTGTGGTCACATGGGTGTACCGGATATAGAAGTGCAAACTAGAATACTTAATCTAAAAATAAACAAGTAACAGTGCTATATTCGGCCGTGCCGAATCTTATATACCCTTCACAACGTGCAGTCATGCAATAACAATTGTTTGTATCACCATTCATCCCATATAAAATACGTGCATACATACACGTTAGAATAAATGTGGCATCGAATCCCAGCTGAGCCAAAAAAATTTTATTTTATTTTATTAAATATATTTTTTATATCTTATTATTTTTTTTATATTTTTTTAAAATTTTTGTAAAAAATTTTTTTTAAATTTTTTAAAAAATTTTTTTTTGTAGTTTTTTTTATTATTTTTAATATTTTTTTTTTTTGTAATTTTTTTTGTTTGGTATGTTTTTTACATGTATGTATGTATGTATGTATGTATGTATGTATGTATGTATGTATGTATGTATGTATGTATGTATGTATGTATGTATGTATGTATGTATGTATGTTGTTGTTGTAATTGTGAAAAAAAACGAGGTGGTCGTGGTTTTTTGCTCATATCTCAGAAAGTTATGGGGCGATTGTGCTGAA
Organism: Phyto melanocephala; assembly: GCA_941918925.1. Taxonomy (NCBI): domain Eukaryota; kingdom Metazoa; phylum Arthropoda; class Insecta; order Diptera; family Rhinophoridae; genus Phyto; species Phyto melanocephala. The sequence goes on along the minus strand of OW799237.1, from coordinate 30,891,910 downwards.
TTTCAATAGCGATTCATTCCTGGATATTTCCAAGAGACTGATACCATATACAGATCTGAGGAACATATAGTTGCTTTTAAAAGTTGATTTCAACCAACACACGGACAGACGGTCAGGGCTTAATCGACTCCTCTATTCATAAGCTTTCAGAAAATATATACTTTATGGGGTCGGAAATGAAAATTGTAGAAATTACAAACGGAATGACAAAGCTATATATACCCTTGTGCACCACAGGTGAAGGGTATAAAAATAAAAAGTCGAAGATATAATATGGCACATCAAAGTTATCATTTCATAAGTATACTGAACGATAAATGACCCCTAAGAAAGCAAAGTCAATTAATTGAGTTCGAAGTAAGAGAATCCATGTAAGACAGAAAACTTACACGTTCAATTAAAATTCTCCTCTAGACTGGACGTAATCCTTTCAGTTATTTAAAGTTTAAAAGCGTGAGAAGCAACGATTATGTTGTTATTGCTTTGTAAATGATGAATATTCAATATAATTTCTCTGATATATACGATCCCCATTGACAGAACCCCAAGTAGAAGTTAATTTTTTTTCTCGAGAAAAAATTTAACCTTTTCAGAATTCATATATTTAAACTGCTAAACCGTCGCTGTAATAATGCAACACATTATTATGATAAAAAGCGCATTTTATAACATCTTTCCTGAGACATTCGTTTCTTTGTAACACACCGAACACCCTTAGGACTTGTGTTTAATTTACAAATATAAAGGGTGGTCCAAACATAATGCAGGATATTAATTGTGAGTCCCATCTAACGTCAAGTTTTTCGTCCAACTTAAATTTATTTCAGTGTTTGTCAAATTCAAACATAGGGAGGTACATAATTGAGCAGCCTTTGATATTGAGATTGTTGAAGCCTTTTACAAAAATGTATTTCGTGCACTTTGTGTTTTCTTTTTCCGTCAGCATAGTCGACCAAATGTGTCTATAATAGGGAATATAGTGTTTAATTTTTTAGCAAACCAGGTCTGTAGGAAATGTGCACCTGTGCAGGCTCACCCAGTACGTTTTGCCATTGCTGTTGTTTATGATACTATGGCAGAAGAGCCGTCAACCTAGACTCGTCGTCCTGCCCAACAATTAAACATCACAAGAACATCACTGGTACGATTTTTAATAAACACGCTAACAAGCATCAATTGACTCAGGAACTGAAGCCTACTCACTATTTCAAGCGTCGTCAATACTAGATTTTACAAAGAAAATCATGTTTGCGACGAGGCACACTTTCACATCAGTGAATTCGATAACAAGCAAAATTACCGCAATTGGGCAAATGAGATTCTTTAAAAACCGATGCATCAAACACACAGTGAGATGAGGTTTATAGGCTGACGACGTCAGCGGGCCGTACTCCTTTAAAAATAGCGTCGGCCAAGCATTTACCGTGTATGGTCTATGCTATCGCCGTGTGATAACGAATTTCTTGTGCCCAGAAATTCAGGATATGGACCTAGACGAAATGCGGTTTCAAGAGCAAAGTGCCACTTGACACACAGCAAAAAATGGCTTTTTGCGCAAGAAATTCAATAGCCGTGTAATCTCACGTAAGAATAAGCTCATGTGGATTTTTGGGTCGTAGAAAGAATTTTCAGCGGATGCTGCTGCGACATGGTTGGATGGGCAAAACGGGAGTAAGCATCTGACTCTCGTGAATTATTCGTGTGGTGAAGTTTGTTATAGTATTTGATGTAGTAGTTTTTGTTGTATTTTCTCTATTAATTTTAAGAGCGGATGCGTGGCCAGTGAGAGGGTTGGAACCTGCCTGTGCTATCGCCACGAAAACACTAGCCGGAAGCCTCACTGGGCCAAAACGGTTCGTAACATAAATGGCGATGTTAATTGGCCGTCATAATCATGTAATTTTGGACTTTTTTCTTTGGGGATATTTAAAGGAAAAAGTGTACGTCAATAAGCCAAGAACAGTTTAAGAGCTAAGTGATTAGATAATTCAGCACATTAACGATATTTAAGCTCTCTATTTTGTGCCAGTGTCATTGAAAGTATGGTCCATCGAGATAGATATATGCCACGGAAGCAGTAGTATTTGGTCGATATTTTGTTTCACACATAATTGTGATATTAAAATGATTCTCCATTTTATTTACAATTAACATCGTGCGTTTTGGTTGGACCACCCGTTATATGAAATGTTTCTGTACGTCATATCTATGTTAGTGTTTAAAGAAATAGAGTTAAAAGAAAATAACCAAAATAAGCTAGAGTAAAACAAGAATTTCTGTCCTGAAGCCACAAATATGTTGTGTATGCATTTATTTATCTAGGAGTTCTCGTAAATGTTGTAATACTAACTTACTTCCAAGCAAATGTTTTTGATAAATGTATTTTCTCGTTAAATAATTTTCATTTTAGGCGAAGCAAGACAACACAGGGGAAATTGTTTAAAAAATGAAATTACATTCTTTGCTAAAGTGTCTGACCGATTAATAAAAATAAATGTCGGTTGGCTTCTTTTATCATATTTTTCTTTCTTTTGTTTTTGTAATTTTCGCAGGGTATAAAATGAAAGCGTTGGTAAATGTTTGGGCAAGTGTTAGTTAAATTTGGCCAATAAATATTTAAACTACTTTTTATGTTTATGTTTGTATACGTTTTAGTATTTCCCAAAAGTAGGCAATATTTTATCAATTGTGTAAATATGCCTAAAAGTATATTAAATTTTATTTGATTATGAATTTCAATCAATAAAACTTTGCAAACTATGAATAGAAATAAAGGAGTGTTTTTTATGGCTGATTTTGGTAATAAAAAATTATAGTATTTTATTTGTATTACACATTTTCACGTTTTACTTTTTTTATTTTCTAGCCTTTGGAAATAGTTTTAAAGCCTACCTACTTTGAAAAATACAAACGGAATTATTTAAAAGAAAATTCAAGAATACTGAAAACTTATTTAGCATTTAAGAAAAGAGTGTTCGTGTTGTTGATATAGGGACATAAGAAGTTTTTAATAATATAAATTTTAATAGCGTTTAAATTAGCATTTTAACGTCAGTTTGAAACTCCACAAACGGAACAGTTTGTCCTATTTTATAAGAAATCATAGTTTTTTAAGCAAAAGTGGTCATAATCACTTAAATTTCAAAGAAGAGCTATGTTTTAAAGAAGTGAAAAAACCTGAAATCGAGAATCAAAAGTTCACAGTAAAATGGTTGTTTAATAAGGCTAAAGTATAAAGGTTGGAAGCCTAAATAACACTTTCTGGCAAATTACTTTAAAAAGATAATTTCATTCAAATGTTTACCAGAACTACGCTGTAGGTGGTCTATTCAGAAGGTGTAATTTAAGTTCACTCTAGCAACGCTACCGGTATCTTGCAAATAACAAGATTTTTGTTTGCTTCAAGTATTGAATCGTATCAAGTCTTTTGACTTGACATTACCCAAAAAAAACTCAAATCGTTTTAATTTCAGGTAAAAACAAATCAAGGCAAAAATGCAAGCGCAGCGGCTTTAATTCTCAAACAAGTTGGATCTTGTAAACATTGCATTTAGGATTCTGCCGTAATATTCTCCAAGTCGTTTCATATGAGAGAGCAAGATGCTTAACCCGGCCCCGAAGCGTTTGTTCACTTTATCCTCACTCTCTCTCCTTACACTAAACTTTTGGTGGTATTGGCAATTGTGGTCTTAAAGGGTCGACTGTACACACCATATGTTGCTCGAAGTGCACGTAAAATATTTTTCACACAACGCAGATTTTCGCAATGTGTACAGCTAAATACTTGGAAGACATTGTTTTGGTGTCAGACTTTGCGTGATGTCTTGTCAAACCATGTAATATAAAAATAAGATGACAATACGATACCAGTTTCGTGTGATTATTGAGTGATGACCCTTTACAAAGGAATCTTAAAAAGTTAAGGAGATACGAAGGTTTTACCTAGTATTACCAAATGAGCCAAGTAAAACTGATTATATCGAAAGAAGTGAAAGCTGATGAAGAAACCTTAGCTGAGATTTAGGAGAATAATTTAATACTTGAAGAAGATGAGTCTTGTTCTTTCTTCCACTATATTCCTTATTGTTTTGGATTATATAACAAAACTTGAATATGCTTAATCAGGATTTTGTAACAAAGTTCTTAAAGGCATGATCTTGATGTTCCATATTATCTTAGTATCAAAGGAAGCATTACGTTTATCGGTTTATGGTATAAGAGATGACAGTGTATTCAACTTTATTACTTCTAAGGAACAACACCGGAACGTATTTAACTGTTCAATCGATCGTAATCAAATGGTTTATAAAAAGGAAACTCAATAAAGATAAGAGACTTTTGCATTTAAAACACGTCTCACAAATGTGCATTACACTCACAGTTCGTACACTTCGAGTAGAAATAATTTCTGTCACTAAAAAATATTTAGAAAATTTTAAATCAAATGTCCATCTACCATCTACCTAGTTTCTAGATACCAATGTAATGCACAATACCAATAGAATTTTGTTTTTGAAAGGTGGCAGGGTACATCATTATAAAGGGTTTTTAAAACAGGCACGCTACAAAAGTTGACCGATAGAGACAGCAAACGACGCAATATTTTTTGCCGCTCTTTTCACATTTCTCTTCAGTAAGGGGTGCCATTTAATGATGGAAAGATATACAAGTCAACAACGAATCGAAATTATTAAAATTTACTACCGAAATTCGGAGTCAGTGTCCTCAACGTTAAGAGCGCTAAGTCCAATTTATGGTCATTTCTCATTTCTGGCTGAATGGCTTCATCAATAAGCAAAATATGAGTCAGACAGCAATCCACTCGTAATCCATGAGTCATCATTGCATCCCGAAAAAATTACGGTTTGGTGCGGTTTAATGATCGGCGACGTCATTGGACCGTACTTCTTCCGTAATGATCAAGACCGGCACGTTACTGTGAATGGGAATCGCTACCGTTCAATGATAGCAGAATATTTTTGGCCCCAATTGGATGACATGAGGTTCAAACAGGACGGCGCCACAAGCCACACAGCGAATGTCACAATCAATTTATTGGAAACCAAGTTTAAAGAACGTGTTATTTCACGAAATGGTCCAGTCGATTGGCCGCCTCGGTCGTGCGATTTGACGCCGTTAGACTATTTCCTGTGGGGCTACGTCAAGTCTACGGTCTATGCCAACAAGCCAGCGACGATTGATAAACTTCGTACGAATATCGAACGTAAAATTGCTGCAGTATCGACCGATTTATGCTTGAAAACCGACGAATATTGGATTCAGCGTCTGGACTTCTGCAAGAGTGCCCTTGGTGGCCATGCAAAAGAAATCGAGGTCCATACATAATGGCATCGAACGTTCTTTCACAGGAATAAAGAATTTCATTGATATCCAAAACCGTTTTTGTTTTATTTAAAAAAACTTTTGTAGCTCTATTATTGAAAACCTGATAGAAGATCATTAAAGTGATTTGTAGAATGTCAAACTAATCATGAAGAATAAAAAAACTTTTTAAGCTAGACATGTGATAAATAATAAAACGAACTACAGTTCAAGTAGGTAGGTAGGTAGGTAGGTAAGGCTGGTGCAAAGTTACTCTCACACCTTCACTCGGAGACCATTACGGTCCATTGTGACGCCTTAATAGAGAGAAGAATAGAATAAGAATAGAAATATTTAGGATAGAAGAGAAGAAGAAGCAGACCATTCCAGAGTCTCCGGCGGGAAAAGAACCCGCAACCCCCAAACAACTGACTTGTCCTGTACTGACTAGTCCACAGGGGATGCAAAGTTACCCTCAAACCTTCACCCGGAAACCATTACGGTCCATTGTGACACCTTAATAGAGAGAGGAATAGAATAAGAATAGAAATATTTAGAATAGAAGAGAAAGAGAAGCAGACAATTCCAGAGTCTTCGGCGGGAATCGAACCCGCAACCCCAAACAACTGACTTGTCCTTTACTGACAAGCCCACAGGGGCACTCACAGCTCAAGTAAGACATTTTCATTTCAGACAGCTGTAGGATATGTGAAGATGAAGAACAATATAAACAAAATGCAATAAGCTTAAAGAAAACATTTTAAATATATTCAGAAAAGTAAAATAAATAACTTTTTCCCTTAAAAACATAATAAAAACATTTGAAAAAATTTTTATAAATAATAGGAATTATTAAAATGTCAAACAAAAATTTTCTTTTAAAGCAAACTTTTCGACTATTAATCCGCCCTACATCCAATTCTAAACAATTATTTTAATGACAATTTCCAGTTAACGTAACCTTGAAATGAAGAACACACAAAACAACCAAATGTCGTAGATGTTTCCCCTACAAAACTGAAATCCATTGATAACTAATTTAACAATAGACTATTACAAAACAATATAAAAGTAATAAAAATAAACTAAAATGAAATAAAACGAGAAATAGTATAGCAAACGACCAAATGAAAATTTAGAATAAACCATCAAGATTACACAAACTAAAAGTACAATAAATACTCGTATATCCTTTCCATACGTACTATGTTCGTAGTTTAATAAATGTAAATGTGCATGAGCTGAATACAAAAAATATATCGATTTTCTTTGGAGAAATTCTAAACAATAGTAAGAATATATGACATATAGAAAGACAGGCATTGGACAACGTTTATATTTACGACGACACATGTTTGATAGAAGTGGTTGGTTAGTTGCTGTGTAGTTAGAATAAACTATTTTTGTAGATAAAGAATCACCAACATTTTTCGAATGCGTTTTGCTCACCATTTACGCACACACTAGAATACGTGTAATAAAAAGTATGTATGTATCCATGTATGTATGTGTTTAACACGTGTAACACATAACAAAAGGTGTTAGTCAGTCTTGTTCAATTACCGCAGGGAAATGCATGGAAATGAAAGTGAAAATTCAAATTAAAAATGTATGTTAGAGCCATATGTTTAAGTAGAATTAGGCGCCAATATCTTAAAGGAAAGTATTGAGGCCATTTACAACAATTATTTCTATAAATATTTAAGCAGAAAAATTATGATTTTACAACAGAGAATAAAGTAAATGCTAATACTAGATATACGAGTCCTTAAACATCTGGAGATTGGGATATGAATTTTAAACTAGATACTTTTTTTAAATTTATATCAGGTGATTCATCGTGAGGTAAAATAAAACACATAAATTTGAATGTTAACTTTAAAATGTTATTATCGATTAAAAGAACAATTTATGTCATTTACTGTTTAAATATGATATCATGTAAGTATTGGTCACGACTACCTTTAGGTTGGTCCATTCGGAACGTCCAATTTTGGGCAACTCGTGTTAGCAAAGCGACTGGTATCTCGGGAATAAAACGAGTAATGTTGGCTTCTAAAGCGTAAATCTTAGCTACCTTATTCCTGAAGACCTCAGACTTTACATATATCCAGAGAAAATAGTCCAAATAGTGTAATATCGCACGATCGTGGAATTTTGAATTGAATGCTAACCATAATGATTTGTCTACAAGTCCATTGTTTCACGCATTATATGGCTCCTAGCGCGCAAAACTCACTTGGCTTTAATTCTTACAGAAAATGAATTTTGCACGCATTAAGGGCGAGATCCTTATGTAAAATATGCCAAGTTGTGGAACACGACAAGCCAAGATGCTGAGAACGACTAATTGATTCGCCAGGGTCTTTGCGTAAACTTTCAGCTAAAGCTGATATATTTTCTCCATTTCCAGCTGTATGTGGTCTAATCGGTCAAGTATCATTCATTAATGTAAATTGGGTCTCAAATTTGGGAATGGTATTAGCACAAGTTTAAGTAGGTCGATTATGCGCACCGTAAGAAATTTTTTTTTTAATCGCACAAAAAAACATTTTCCACAGAACGCTGTAATTTAGCTGAACAATTAGGAGACGCAGTTGAGGTGTGAGTCTTTCTATGATGACTTGCCAATCGATACTAAACAAAAACAAGTAAGAGTGCTATATCCGGCTGTGACGAATCTGATGATACCCCTCACCATCGTGTACATATGTATAATCCCACATCGTAGCTTGACCTATATTTCATGTTATACGTCATTTTGCTTTATTATTTCTGACGCCATCCTCGATTTTGAATTTTTACGTAGTTAACTGTATTCTACTAGTCAAGCCCTTTAATTTGATACCCATATTGATGGGGTTAAAATAATTTGTCCCCGATTTTCTTTTAGACGCCATTTTGGATTTTACATTTTTTAATAATTTATACCAATATTGAGGGGGTTCTAGAAGTTACATTTTAAAACACCAGGATTGACCCATATTTACCGTCATTTTGTAGTGGCGGCCAACATGAATTTTAATTTTTTATACCGCTTGTATTGCGCTAGTCAAGTCATTTCAGATGATACCAATAATTGACTCTCTCGATTGTCTTGAAGCTGAAAAAATTTTGATTTTCGTTTGTAAATTTTTGGAATAATTTTTTTTTTTAATTTTTGCCTATTACTTTACCAGTTAGAGCCCGCTTTATCCAAAAATTTTCACGAATATTTCTAGAGGCATATTATATTTAAAAATAGTAGCAAAGGTACACATAAATTATTTTATGGCTGAAAAAATTTAATTTTGCTGAGAAGGAGGAAACGGGTTTCCACCTTCTCTGCGAATGTCCTGCACTGGCGGCTAAAAGACATAGATTTCTGGACAAACGTGTACTGGATGGCCTCTCTGCTATATCTGAAGTTAGATTGAATTATCTACTGAGATACCTCACGGCCACGGGGTGGATCTAGTATCTTACCTACTCTTCGATTTATTCTGAGATACATTAGAGCCGACGAGTGATGAGGTCCTGTCAAAACGGAGTCATACAGACTCTACTTGACTGTTTGCGTGCTGCGAACTACCACGGTAACCAACCAACCAACCAGCACTCGCAGACCTTTACTAATGTTCATTTGTAGGGAGATCGAACGGTTATTATTCTGCCGATTTTTTAAAACTAGCGCCGGCTACTTTCGTTGGCGGCGGCGACTCATACGAACATTTCTCACGGCGGCTTAATCGACTCCCCTATGCATAAGATCTCAGAAAATATATACTTTTTGGGGTCGGAAATGAAAATTGTAGAAATTTCACACGGAATGACAAACCTACATATTTCCTTTTTCACTATGTGAAGGGCATAAAAAGGATTATCAACAAAAAATAATATTAAAATTTACAACTTATTAAAATATCAATGAATTGTTATTAAAAATTAACAATAATTTTAGCACATGTTATAAAAACAACTACAACAAATTTATATACAAACACACATACATCTAAACATACATATTTATAGCAATAAGACGACTTATTTAATACGATTTTATTTTTCTCTTATTAATTCTGCGTTATAAAAAGTTTCAAATGAAAAGTGTTAATTGATTTAATTGACTACTGTGATAATATTGTCAGCGGTAAACGATGGCAGAGAAAAATGGTTTAAAAAGTGAACACATAAATACAACAAAAATTTCACCATATGTCCTATATAATACTCGTATGCTATGTAGTAAATCGTTTTATATTTTCGAACAATTATCATATGTTGCTCGAAGTGCACGTAAAATATTTTTCACACAACGCAGATTTTCGCAATGTGTACAGCTAAATACTTGGAAGACATTGTTTTGGTGTCAGACTTTGCGTGATGTCTTGTCAAACCATGTAATATAAAAATAAGATGACAATACGATACCAGTTTCGTGTGATTATTGAGTGATGACCCTTTACAAAGGAATCTTAAAAAGTTAAGGAGATACGAAGGTTTTACCTAGTATTACCAAATGAGCCAAGTAAAACTGATTATATCGAAAGAAGTGAAAGCTGATGAAGAAACCTTAGCTGAGATTTAGGAGAATAATTTAATACTTGAAGAAGATGAGTCTTGTTCTTTCTTCCACTATATTCCTTATTGTTTTGGATTATATAACAAAACTTGAATATGCTTAATCAGGATTTTGTAACAAAGTTCTTAAAGGCATGATCTTGATGTTCCATATTATCTTAGTATCAAAGGAAGCATTACGTTTATCGGTTTATGGTATAAGAGATGACAGTGTATTCAACTTTATTACTTCTAAGGAACAACACCGGAACGTATTTAACTGTTCAATCGATCGTAATCAAATGGTTTATAAAAAGGAAACTCAATAAAGATAAGAGACTTTTGCATTTAAAACACGTCTCACAAATGTGCATTACACTCACAGTTCGTACACTTCGAGTAGAAATAATTTCTGTCACTAAAAAATATTTAGAAAATTTTAAATCAAATGTCCATCTACCATCTACCTAGTTTCTAGATACCAATGTAATGCACAATACCAATAGAATTTTGTTTTTGAAAGGTGGCAGGGTACATCATTATAAAGGGTTTTTAAAACAGGCACGCTACAAAAGTTGACCGATAGAGACAGCAAACGACGCAATATTTTTTGCCGCTCTTTTCACATTTCTCTTCAGTAAGGGGTGCCATTTAATGATGGAAAGATATACAAGTCAACAACGAATCGAAATTATTAAAATTTACTACCGAAATTCGGAGTCAGTGTCCTCAACGTTAAGAGCGCTAAGTCCAATTTATGGTCATTTCTCATTTCTGGCTGAATGGCTTCATCAATAAGCAAAATATGAGTCAGACAGCAATCCACTCGTAATCCATGAGTCATCATTGCATCCCGAAAAAATTACGGTTTGGTGCGGTTTAATGATCGGCGACGTCATTGGACCGTACTTCTTCCGTAATGATCAAGACCGGCACGTTACTGTGAATGGGAATCGCTACCGTTCAATGATAGCAGAATATTTTTGGCCCCAATTGGATGACATGAGGTTCAAACAGGACGGCGCCACAAGCCACACAGCGAATGTCACAATCAATTTATTGGAAACCAAGTTTAAAGAACGTGTTATTTCACGAAATGGTCCAGTCGATTGGCCGCCTCGGTCGTGCGATTTGACGCCGTTAGACTATTTCCTGTGGGGCTACGTCAAGTCTACGGTCTATGCCAACAAGCCAGCGACGATTGATAAACTTCGTACGAATATCGAACGTAAAATTGCTGCAGTATCGACTGATTTATGCTTGAAAACCGACGAATATTGGATTCAGCGTCTGGACTTCTGCAAGAGTGCCCTTGGTGGCCATGCAAAAGAAATCGAGGTCCATACATAATGGCATCGAACGTTCTTTCACAGGAATAAAGAATTTCATTGATATCCAAAACCGTTTTTGTTTTATTTAAAAAAACTTTTGTAGCTCTATTATTGAAAACCTGATAGAAGATCATTAAAGTGATTTGTAGAATGTCAAACTAATCATGAAGAATAAAAAAACTTTTTAAGCTAGACATGTGATAAATAATAAAACGAACTACAGTTCAAGTAGGTAGGTAGGTAGGTAGGTAAGGCTGGTGCAAAGTTACTCTCACACCTTCACTCGGAGACCATTACGGTCCATTGTGACGCCTTAATAGAGAGAAGAATAGAATAAGAATAGAAATATTTAGGATAGAAGAGAAGAAGAAGCAGACCATTCCAGAGTCTCCGGCGGGAAAAGAACCCGCAACCCCCAAACAACTGACTTGTCCTGTACTGACTAGTCCACAGGGGATGCAAAGTTACCCTCAAACCTTCACCCGGAAACCATTACGGTCCATTGTGACACCTTAATAGAGAGAGGAATAGAATAAGAATAGAAATATTTAGAATAGAAGAGAAAGAGAAGCAGACAATTCCAGAGTCTTCGGCGGGAATCGAACCCGCAACCCCAAACAACTGACTTGTCCTTTACTGACAAGCCCACAGGGGCACTCACAGCTCAAGTAAGACATTTTCATTTCAGACAGCTGTAGGATATGTGAAGATGAAGAACAATATAAACAAAATGCAATAAGCTTAAAGAAAACATTTTAAATATATTCAGAAAAGTAAAATAAATAACTTTTTCCCTTAAAAACATAATAAAAACATTTGAAAAAATTTTTATAAATAATAGGAATTATTAAAATGTCAAACAAAAATTTTCTTTTAAAGCAAACTTTTCGACTATTAATCCGCCCTACATCCAATTCTAAACAATTATTTTAATGACAATTTCCAGTTAACGTAACCTTGAAATGAAGAACACACAAAACAACCAAATGTCGTAGATGTTTCCCCTACAAAACTGAAATCCATTGATAACTAATTTAACAATAGACTATTACAAAACAATATAAAAGTAATAAAAATAAACTAAAATGAAATAAAACGAGAAATAGTATAGCAAACGACCAAATGAAAATTTAGAATAAACCATCAAGATTACACAAACTAAAAGTACAATAAATACTCGTATATCCTTTCCATACGTACTATGTTCGTAGTTTAATAAATGTAAATGTGCATGAGCTGAATACAAAAAATATATCGATTTTCTTTGGAGAAATTCTAAACAATAGTAAGAATATATGACATATAGAAAGACAGGCATTGGACAACGTTTATATTTACGACGACACATGTTTGATAGAAGTGGTTGGTTAGTTGCTGTGTAGTTAGAATAAACTATTTTTGTAGATAAAGAATCACCAACATTTTTCGAATGCGTTTTGCTCACCATTTACGCACACACTAGAATACGTGTAATAAAAAGTATGTATGTATCCATGTATGTATGTGTTTAACACGTGTAACACATAACAAAAGGTGTTAGTCAGTCTTGTTCAATTACCGCAGGGAAATGCATGGAAATGAAAGTGAAAATTCAAATTAAAAATGTATGTTAGAGCCATATGTTTAAGTAGAATTAGGCGCCAATATCTTAAAGGAAAGTATTGAGGCCATTTACAACAATTATTTCTATAAATATTTAAGCAGAAAAATTATGATTTTACAACAGAGAATAAAGTAAATGCTAATACTAGATATACGAGTCCTTAAACATCTGGAGATTGGGATATGAATTTTAAACTAGATACTTTTTTTAAATTTATATCAGGTGATTCATCGTGAGGTAAAATAAAACACATAAATTTGAATGTTAACTTTAAAATGTTATTATCGATTAAAAGAACAATTTATGTCATTTACTGTTTAAATATGATATCATGTAAGTATTGGTCACGACTACCTTTAGGTTGGTCCATTCGGAACGTCCAATTTTGGGCAACTCGTGTTAGCAAAGCGACTGGTATCTCGGGAATAAAACGAGTAATGTTGGCTTCTAAAGCGTAAATCTTAGCTACCTTATTCCTGAAGACCTCAGACTTTACATATATCCAGAGAAAATAGTCCAAATAGTGTAATATCGCACGATCGTGGAATTTTGAATTGAATGCTAACCATAATGATTTGTCTACAAGTCCATTGTTTCACGCATTATATGGCTCCTAGCGCGCAAAACTCACTTGGCTTTAATTCTTACAGAAAATGAATTTTGCACGCATTAAGGGCGAGATCCTTATGTAAAATATGCCAAGTTGTGGAACACGACAAGCCAAGATGCTGAGAACGACTAATTGATTCGCCAGGGTCTTTGCGTAAACTTTCAGCTAAAGCTGATATATTTTCTCCATTTCCAGCTGTATGTGGTCTAATCGGTCAAGTATCATTCATTAATGTAAATTGGGTCTCAAATTTGGGAATGGTATTAGCACAAGTTTAAGTAGGTCGATTATGCGCACCGTAAGAAATTTTTTTTTTAATCGCACAAAAAAACATTTTCCACAGAACGCTGTAATTTAGCTGAACAATTAGGAGACGCAGTTGAGGTGTGAGTCTTTCTATGATGACTTGCCAATCGATACTAAACAAAAACAAGTAAGAGTGCTATATCCGGCTGTGACGAATCTGATGATACCCCTCACCATCGTGTACATATGTATAATCCCACATCGTAGCTTGACCTATATTTCATGTTATACGTCATTTTGCTTTATTATTTCTGACGCCATCCTCGATTTTGAATTTTTACGTAGTTAACTGTATTCTACTAGTCAAGCCCTTTAATTTGATACCCATATTGATGGGGTTAAAATAATTTGTCCCCGATTTTCTTTTAGACGCCATTTTGGATTTTACATTTTTTAATAATTTATACCAATATTGAGGGGGTTCTAGAAGTTACATTTTAAAACACCAGATTTGACCCATATTTACCGTCATTTTGTAGTGGCGGCCAACATGAATTTTAATTTTTTATACCGCTTGTATTGCGCTAGTCAAGTCATTTCAGATGATACCAATAATTGACTCTCTCGATTGTCTTGAAGCTGAAAAAATTTTGATTTTCGTTTGTAAATTTTTGGAATAATTTTTTTTTTTAATTTTTGCCTATTACTTTACCAGTTAGAGCCCGCTTTATCCAAAAATTTTCACGAATATTTCTAGAGGCATATTATATTTAAAAATAGTAGCAAAGGTACACATAAATTATTTTATGGCTGAAAAAATTTAATTTTGCTGAGAAGGAGGAAACGGGTTTCCACCTTCTCTGCGAATGTCCTGCACTGGCGGCTAAAAGACATAGATTTCTGGACAAACGTGTACTGGATGGCCTCTCTGCTATATCTGAAGTTAGATTGAATTATCTACTGAGATACCTCACGGCCACGGGGTGGATCTAGTATCTTACCTACTCTTCGATTTATTCTGAGATACATTAGAGCCGACGAGTGATGAGGTCCTGTCAAAACGGAGTCATACAGACTCTACTTGACTGTTTGCGTGCTGCGAACTACCACGGTAACCAACCAACCAACCAGCACTCGCAGACCTTTACTAATGTTCATTTGTAGGGAGATCGAACGGTTATTATTCTGCCGATTTTTTAAAACTAGCGCCGGCTACTTTCGTTGGCGGCGGCGACTCATACGAACATTTCTCACGGCGGCTTAATCGACTCCCCTATGCATAAGATCTCAGAAAATATATACTTTTTGGGGTCGGAAATGAAAATTGTAGAAATTTCACACGGAATGACAAACCTACATATTTCCTTTTTCACTATGTGAAGGGCATAAAAAGGATTATCAACAAAAAATAATATTAAAATTTACAACTTATTAAAATATCAATGAATTGTTATTAAAAATTAACAATAATTTTAGCACATGTTATAAAAACAACTACAACAAATTTATATACAAACACACATACATCTAAACATACATATTTATAGCAATAAGACGACTTATTTAATACGATTTTATTTTTCTCTTATTAATTCTGCGTTATAAAAAGTTTCAAATGAAAAGTGTTAATTGATTTAATTGACTACTGTGATAATATTGTCAGCGGTAAACGATGGCAGAGAAAAATGGTTTAAAAAGTGAACACATAAATACAACAAAAATTTCACCATATGTCCTATATAATACTCGTATGCTATGTAGTAAATCGTTTTATATTTTCGAACAATTATCGAAATTGGGCATTAGCGACAAAAATAATAAATCTAATATATAGTTTCTCCCTAAAATAATTGCTTTTCTAAAGATATAATTATGCGCAACTGTGTGTTTGCATTGGTTTTTTTAATTATCGGCTTAAAGCTGAGCACACACAAATCTGGCAAACATCCCTTAAAAATCAAACGAAAAAACCAATAAGGTTAATAGAAGGATTATGTGACAATAATATAAACATGTACTAACTCAGGCGTATATATTTTACTTTTTTTTACAAAAGTAGGGGTAAGAACGACAGGTATACGATTACTTCTTTATACATAGTGACAGCAACAAATTTAAGTAGAAAATAGTGGGATAAAAGAGTTCATGATTAAATAAGGTTTCTTTGAAAGAAAAATAATCTGTATTTTGTTTTCATTTCTTTGCATTTAAATTCGTATTTCCATATATAAATATAAATGAGGTGTTAGTTTCAAGTTTAAATTTCGTATTTAACCTCCAGGTTAAATTATATAAACAAAGAAAATTCACCTTAAAATCCCACGACACATTTCCGGTTTTAACTCTGAGGCGACAAAAAGGGTAGCAAATAAAAGGGTTAGAAAAGAGAGAGAAACGTTTGTATGTATAAACTAAGGAATCGAAATGCTCTAAAAGTTTTAAGTTATTAGTACCAATTTTGTTTAATGAGCGGTTGGCCTCGACAACTTAGAGGAAAAATGAAAGTCAGATGGAAACGAAATATACATTGAACGAAAATAATAGCCATTGGATTATTTATTTTGGCGTTACGTGATGTCATGCGAACAAATCATCTACTTTCGATGACTTAAAAACAACTGTGCAGACCTTTGCCAAGATACAGTAAGAGTCAGAAGTCTACAAGCAGTCAATAAAAAAAGTTTTGTTTAAGAAAATTTTCCAAACTATTAAATTTATTGAATTCAATTTTAATTACTCTAATACTATATTCATCCTAAAATAGTATTGTCAAATTTCATTATAAATACTTTAAAAACAGCCGAGATAAATGCACATTAGTCCTATAAAATAGCAACACAAACGATCAAAAGTCTACAAGCGGTAAATAAATTAAATCCATTTTAAAAGTGTCCCTTTTTTGGTGTTTAGTAACGTGTTGGAAGTCCGTGGCACTTCAAGACTTCTGCTAAACGATTTTTCATAGAAGCTACAAGCTTGCTGGTCTCCTGAGGTGTTATTTCAGCCCACTCTTTTAATATTACCATCTTTATGTTTGCGAATTTTATTTTCCAAAAGAGCCCACAAATGCTCAATTGGATTTAAATCAGGTGACTGTGGTGGCGTCCGTTATAGTTTTGGGGCATTATATAACAACCAAAGTCGTACGACTTCTGCGGTATGTTTGGGATCGTTGTCTTGTTGAAAATAAAACCTATTTGATAAACCCAATTTTTGAGCACTTGATCGCATATTGCGCTTTAAAATGTCTAAATAAATATTTCTGTCCATTGTTGTCTCAACAAACTCCTGATTTCCAGCACCAACCGCTGACATACAGCCCCAAAGCATTACACCACCATGTTTTACAGTAGGATAGAGACATGATTTGTTGTATGCATTGCCGTTCTTACGCCATACTAATTTGCGACCTTTTATACCAAAAACACAGTACTTTGTTTCATCTGAGAAAAGCACATCATTCCAAAATTCATTTGGCATATTTATGTATTTATTTGCGAAGTCCATGCGCTTTTTTCGATTTACTAAGGAAATAAACGGTTTTTTTCGTGCTACTCTACCATGAAAACCAGCCCGTCTCAAAATTCTCCGTGCAGTTACCAAAGAAATATATTTAGAAAATCTTTCGAATATATCTTGTGTAATTTGAGACGCTGTTAACCGTGGACTTTTTATTACGGAGGTCAAAATAGAACGGCTTTCGCGGAGATTTAGTTTTGGAGGGCGACCAGAACGAGGCTTTGAAGTAATAATTCCGGTAGTTATAAAATTTTTTATTACTGCATATACTGAGCAATGCGATCTACCAATCAAACGTCCAATTTCCCGATTAGACTTTCCTTCCTGCCAAAGCTTAATTATAATATTTCTCTCCCCAACGCTAATTTCTTTTCTTCTAGAAGATATCGCCAATTTTAAATACGTTAAAAAATAAAAAACTTAAAACTTGGTTGTAATTCTGATAATCAAACAAAAAATAAAAAAAAACTCAATGATAAATTTGGAAAATTTGCATGTAACACACTTAAACGCTGTAACAATAATAACTGCTTGTAGACTTTTGAATGCTTGTTTCGTTATGTGCGAGAACAAAAGTGTCGTTATTTTTGGTTTTTTGCAAAGACACAAAAAAAAAATTGGCGACAACATTCTGCGCTTACTATTTCACAAAAATAGATACAGATGAATGCAGTAAATGTTTTACTTTTAAGAATATTTTTAAACGAAATTTCGCCTATTTGCTGCTTGTAGACTTATGACTCTTACTGTATGTCCCCACATGCTTAAAAAAATATTCGCAAATAGGTGTTACATCCGATTAAGCTGCGGTGCCCAAATCGTATTCAAACACTATTGGCATTAAGTTGTTCTTTAAATAAAGTAAATTTTTTGTGTGTAAATATATTATTTCCGTATATTTGGTCATCCACATACAAGTATCTCTTCAAATTATATGTTATTTTGAAACTCATATATTTTTCTTTGTTGACTTCTACCATAGATCAACATAGATCTGCGAACCAAAATGAGTCGCTTTACATTTGAACAACATTGGGAAATATTACAAAACTACTGAATGTTGCCAAACTGTGAGTTGAAAACAAAGTTTTAGCCGAAATGAAGCTGACACTGCTGTATGCAAGTTTGTGCAAAAATTTTGTAAGACTGATTTTGCTAGTTGACAACACTTATGAGTCGTACAATGAGTACCGAAGAGAATGTAGCTGCAATAATCAATCATCGATCTAAAAATCTCAACATTTCTCACACCAGCATGATTACAATATTGCCTAATATTTAGCATTATTCGCTCGCAATTAAAGTCAAACGAACATCCACTTTTCTACGGCTTATCAGTTAGATGGTTAGTTGGTTCGTTATCGTGGTAGTTCGCTGCACGCCAACAGTCAAGTAGAGTCTATATGACTCCGTTTTGGCAGGACCACATCACTCATCAGATTTTAATGTATCTCAGAATAAATCCAAGAGTAGGTAAGCTACTAGATCCACCCCGTGGCCGTGAGGTATTTCAGTAGATAATTCAGTCCAACTTCAGATATCCCAGAGAGGCCATCCAGTATATGTTCGCCCAGAAATCTGTGTCTTTTAGCCACCAGTGCAGGACATTCGCAGAGAAGGTGGAAAACCGATTTCTCCTTCTCTCTATCCAGACAGCTGCGACAATGGTCGTTCGATGGAAGTCCGAGTCAACTTGCATTTTTGCCTAACATCCAGTGACCCGTCAATACCGCCAGCAACCTCGATATGTCCCTCCGACTTCGACTGGTAAGTTGCAATGTACGTCGTGCATCAAAAGAGGGCCACGTAAGCCGTGCCACCTTACACGTTCTCAGCCCACGCCACCTGTCATCAGCCTTCCGGAGAAAGTGTCTGGAGATTCTGCTTTTAATAGTCCCTAACGGGATTGCAACTGCAATTGCGTTAGAGATATCCAAAGCAGATCCTCTCCTGGCTAGCTCATCAGCCCGCTCGCTACCATCCGTAAGAGCTTTACAGAAATTTTAATAGAACAACGAATTTCACCGAAAAAAATCTTTTTTAAGGGGTGGGAAATGTTCGCACCTAGGGAACGGAAAACGATGTTATCGAGCAGCAGCCTTACAGTTGGAGTGGTGATATCATTAGCTTAGCTTTTGTTAGACACGCAATTTCAATCAACGAAGAATGAAGAATAATGACTCTGTATTATTACGGACTTTTTGAACTTGGATAATTTTTGGTTTTAGCAGGATGACGCACCATGTTACACGATTTTTTAGATAGTGGATTTTTTGTGTATTAAGTTCGGTATTCGTATTATAAACCGTCTAGACAATGTCAATTGGCCGCTCGGAACTTCAATTTAACTTCTATAGGCTGTTTTCTTGTGGAGTGCCGCAATAGACCGATTGTATATGACTAATATAAAATGAACAGCACCTTTAAGGTTAATATCGTCTGAGTCATGAGTGAGATAGAACCAATAACCATCAACAAAGTCTTGGAAGTCTTGACAATATAAAGTCCTGCAAAGCCAGCCGCCGCAGCCACATAAATGAAATCGTGCTCCATGAACAACAAAAAGATTTGGAAACATTTTATTACTAATAAAATCATAATATACCAAAAGAAATTAAAGTTTAGTTTAAGTTTGGTTATTTATTTAAAAGATATTTCTATTTGGACAACCATTTGTTATTTCAATTATAAGATGGACTCCTTTAAATAACACATAATATCAATATTTTTAAATGCACTGAAATGTCAATGTCATCGCCAACATAACTGTATATTATTTGAAAATAGAAGATTGACTTTTGATCTTGTATATGTTTACATTCTCCAAAGCACTGAAATGTCAATGTCACCGTCAACATAACTGTATTTTTTTTTTTTAAATATTTAAAATACCACGTGAAGATTAACTTTTTCTTTGATCTTGTATGTACATACATACATACTTTCTTCCAAATATTTACACTTTGCTCAGTGGTGTTTGATAAAGAACCGTTCGGTACTTGTACTCCAAGAGGAAGTTCATATTAATATGTACATATTCGAATTTGAGTTTCATGTGATGTGCAGCCAAATAATTATTCCACCTTTAATTCTAAATATAGCACGAAATACGAATTTTGTTTAACTCACATTAAATTTTTACCGAAATAAGTAAAATACTAAGAAGTCAATTGTATTTTTTTATACAATTTAAACTACGGCAGCATCATATGCAACCCCTTAAGTTATAAAATAATTGAAAATTAACATTGAGTAGTCCATCGTCGTTCTTCAATCAGTCAAATGTTTTAACACCAACTTGTCGTAATAAAATATTTACAAAACACGTATTTGTCATTCTTCAATTTCTAAAGAATTTTAGGAGTTTTTTTTCATGTGTTGTGGAAATATTTTATTCGTTTTTCAGTTCTTCATTGTTAGAACACGTAAGAAAGCAACAACGAATAGAAAAGCAAATATATAACAAGAAAAAAGTATAACAGGGGAGGAATTTTGTTTGAATCACCAGTTTTTAACATAAACTTCAAATTCTGTTTCTGTTTTACAGCCCTACCCAACAAAGAAAAAAATGGAACAACTTCAAAGGAAGCGATCAAGATGTGGAATTTACTACTCGGAAATGATATAATATAACAACAGAAGGAATAATTTGATCAGAGAGATGTCATATCGTACATGTTCTTTAAAAGTTCATAAATATTTTTTTTTAACAAAAGAATTATAGAATTATAGAGATTATCGTTAGCGTTTCCCTTGAGATTAAAAAAAGTGACGAAAAAATAAAAATATATTGGGCAACTCTCTTAAATTGTTTATTTTTCAGAATCAGAAGGATTTTTAAATCAAATGAAACCCCATTTTATTTAGGAAGAATCACAAATTTACAAAAAGTCGAAAATGTAGCGAATTACCAGTTAAATGCTTAAAAGAATTGCGTCTTCAGATGCACTGTAGAAGATACAAGACCCATACTTTAATCGACAATATTATATAAAATAACTCTCATTTTAACACTTAGGAAATTAACCGGTGTAATTACAGGTCATACGGAGTTGAGAACTCATTTAGCACGCATGGGATTATCTGAGGAGACGACATGTAGAGCTTGTGAGGAAGAGGATGAGACCCTGGTACACTACCTCTGTCATTGTCCTGCGTTTGGGCATATTAGACGCGAAAATTTTACAGTAGATAATATGCCGAACTTGGAATACCTGGGGAACTCGAACTGGAGATCCATAAGGCGTTACATTGAGGGGACTGGTTTCTTGGACTAGTCCGATATTTATGGGAAATTATGTTTATGGTTTTTTGTTTGGGAATTCCGTTTTCCACATGGAGCGCACAACATGCCAACTGGGCATAGGTGTATACCTGTCATGGGTTTGGGCTTTTATACCCCTCCTTTTCAACCTAACCTAACCTAACCTAACCTAACTCTCATTTTAATTATCAATTTTCTTTTGACTTCATTTTAAGTTGTTTGTCCTGTTTTGCAACAATTGTTGCAAAATTTTTTCAAATTCTCTTTTGAAATTACATTCGCGTCCACACAGTGAGACGCAGCTAACCTACCGTTGCCACATGCAAGTGCAAGTGAAAAAAAACCAATACACTAACACTTTTTTACTAACACAACTACACTTTGGCAACCTGCGACTCAGCTTGCGAAGAAATTTTTAAGCAAGTAAAATTTTTACAGTTACGGCAAGTAAAGTAACAAACCGAAAAACAGTGTTGTCTAATACTGAGTTTTTTGTTAACTCAATAATATATCATACAATTGTGGTAAATAATTCAGCTAATTTTTTTAATAAATATGTATATATGTATATGAAGAATATTAAGAAAAAATATTTATTCATTTAAAATCTAAGTTTTAATATAAATATCAAAATTTAATAAAAAAAATTATATTAAAAAGTTACATGTCTAAAGGTAACGTTTAATAGTGGCTATTGACAACACTTAATTACCAATTGTAGCAGCGCCATTTGTTTTAAATTTGTTTGAAGTTTATTTGTTGACGACATTTTAAAAATGAACTTGCACTGTGCTGTGTAGCCACTCAAAAAATTTTTGTGTTTTTTTTGGCATTTCTCCTGATTTTCGTTAGTAATACGTATACACTACTTGCAAGTAAATACTTGCCTGTGGCAACGTAGGGTAACGAAAGTTTAAAGCTGAAAGTTCATACTACGAGATCTTACGTCAGCGTCATACGCTTTCTACATTTCAAGTGACATGCAACGCTTTTTGCGCATTAAATAACACAAGCTAGGAGATGGCACTTATTGTGTAAATGACATCGATTACCAAAATGCAATTTTTGTTAATGGAATTTTTTTTTTTAATAAATAAAATTTTATTCTTGCCAATAATTTTAAATCTTATTACGAAAGCATTTCCTTTTTTTCTAAACTTTTTTTCTATACAAATATAAGCAAATATACACCACAATACAAACATAATTATCGATAAAATTAAGAATAAATATATAATTTGTCATCCCTTGCATTCAAACTCAGGTAAGTTGTTATCTCGCCGCTCATGACCCTTAAAAAAGTAGAAAATAAACCTTCTTTCTGCGTTGTATGCTTTAGACCGTACAACGCTTTGTGTTCTGTAACTTGCAACGTACAACTATATACATTGATTTAACTTTTTTGAGAGAGGCGTATGACGTGAAAAAAATGCGTGGTGTGGACCTTTAGCTTTATTATACCCTCATATAGCAAACTCTTAGCAAAAGAGAAGAGCAAAAAAGAATAGCATGTACATAAAACATTTCTCATTCGTTTTTCCTTCTTCAGCAACAAACTTAAAAGTTTTGCAACAAATGTCGACGTCGACTTTTCAAATAATATTGTAACATTGATGAGCGAATTTGTCTCTTAAAATAAGAGCATAAGAAAATACGCTCTAAAAATTAACTGGATTCTATCTTGTAAATGAATTCTGCGACGTCTTTTAGGTGCCAATTTGCATGAAAAAATTACGTTACATCGGAATTCTGTTTGATCATTATGTCGCACAATGGCAACCAATTGATGTTTATAAGATTTTTTTAGTTAAAAAAATTTTTTATTATTTTTAAGAATTTTGTTAAATAATTTATTTTATTATTTTGTATTTCATTTAAATTATTATTTTATAACTTTAAGTTTTTAATTAGAAATTGTTTTAAAATAATTTTTTTAGGAGGTATTTAACGGAAGTTGTTTGTAGTAATGAAAAAGTGCTTCTAAAATAAATGTGTCCACACAAATTTATTTGCTGGGTATTAAAGGTCTGTGTTATGGACAAATCCCCAACCAATAATCCCTTTAATACATGTACGATTTTTATCGTAAGGATAAGGTCACTTGTACTAATTCTATCAGTGCATACATGCATCAATACCATATAAAGGGTGATACGTTTATAGGTTAGATTTTTATTTGTTTTTGTTTTTATTTCCCAAGTTTGGCAGGTGCCATACTGCCATCTCATTTTTAATCAAAATTATTTGACAGTTTCATATCGCAGCGTTTTAAGATGTTTATGCGTTTATTTTTCTTGCATCGCCGACCTTCCGAGCTGACTACTGCCAATACCACCTACAATTTGAAGTCTTACTGTACGTTACTGGATTATACGTGACCAAATAGACCACATGCAACCCGTAGTAAGAAAAATATTCACGCTGTAGCAAAAAATGTAGGTGAAAGCCGTTACCAATCGATTCGATGCCATGATCAGCTCTTGACTTATTGTGTGGAACAACGTGGTGACCTTTACGACAGGATCTTGGTTTAAAGCTTTTTGAAATGCGACTCCATTAAGATTTAAGATCACAAAATTTTAAGTTTATCTCGACAACAGCTCCACCGTTTTTGCGCCGAATTTAAGCACATTTCTGGCTAAATGAAAAAACATAAAAAACCAAACTTTCCGTTTAAGCTGGCACCGATTGCCATAATCTGACGATGGTCTTACCACTGAGATGGATCCGTAACCCCCAACCAGAGCCCGCCCCTGCGATCATACTGTGCAGCTCAGACATGTCACATGTAGCACCTTGCTCAAGAGCTCAGGCTATCTATTCTTTAATAGTGTTTTTTCGCTACATGGTATAGATTGATCGGCAGCATAATCAGATGTGCGGTCTGAACCAAGTCGAATAATCCACCATATAACTACTTCTTGTAAAAGGCAACAGCACTCCAGCATAGGTTGCCCGAAGTCCACAGCGTAGTAGATCACTGTAAACATTGGATATTAAGCCATCATTCTCTATTTCTGCTGAGATGTCAACAGCACCCAGAAACATCCGTGGTTATCTGAAGTCAGACTGAAGTCAATCATCACACATTAAACACTTCAGAATCTGTTTTTCTACTTGGGAGCAACCACAGCCACCACGTGCTATCCGAAGAAACCTGACCAATAATCAGACCAAAACAAGTTCTAGGAGCTTACTGATTTCTGTGGTAACAGAGAGGTCTCTGGTCAGCCTCTCACCAGAGTTTTTATTCTCCCAAGTTATAGCGCTAAGAAGCCAGAGATGTTGGTCTCACCTCTCTATCCCGAACTGCCAATGCACCAAGGCCTGGTATACGGTATACCTCCAAGGGGAGGTAACCCATAAAAATCACTGTATGTTGTGGTTTGATAGTGGGCACGTGAAATAATCAGTTCAAAGTTCCTAAAAAATTAGGCCGAATAGAAAATTACCATTAACGGCGATACTATCACACCTTGAGGACGGACCATTTGTTGACTGGAATTGACGTCCGTATTGCCCTTGATATTTGGATTCAGGAAGACGAAGCTACAGCACACAAGCAAAGCACGAAGCAATGACTTTATAAAAGAACTAATTGAACCCGCTCCGCATTTCTGGTTCTAACAATACTCTTGAATTGCATTAATTTAAAGATAAATTCATCCCGACTTGTCCACTGTTCTCTTTTTTTTTTACGTTATACGAAGTCAAAAGTCTTCGTCGACAAGCTAGTTGCAATTCCAAATTTAAACAGAATTCGTGTAATTCGGCAAGAGTGGTCGAAAAATTATCCTTCCGACCCTTCTAGAACATTAACATTTTAATTAAATCATCTTGAAAAAGTAGTTTCCATTGAAAATGTATTAAAATTTTTGTTTTACAGTTTTTTATGTTATAATTTAAAAAACTGAATCTAATTGGATCACCCGTTATTTTACGTTACTTTGGAATATTTATGCTACTAGTTTAATGGCTAGTTTGCGTGTTGCATGCATTTTCACAGTTCATAACAACATGCGTCATAAAACATGACAGAACTTTTCGGACTGCTGTTTAATTCATGCACAAACATGTTTACATTTCATTGTTATTTTAACGTGAATAGTTTAAGAACTACAAAAAACCTATTTTAAGTATTTTTTAAGGTAATTGTTAGCAATTTGTTAAACGTTTAAAAATAGAACTGCAGTAAAATGAATAATTTATAAAAGGCGATATTGTAAAACACAAGAAGAAAAGGATTTGACAAAATTCTTTAAAGAAATCCATGGGAAAAAAACGCGAACTATTTATTTTATGCAAATATATGTATGTACTAGGGTGATCGATTCGGTTTTACAACCGGTGGAAAACCCGGTTTTTTACTCTTTCAGCTGGCGGTTTTTTTCCAAATGTCAGTTTTTCGAATGTCGAATACACCGGTTTTTTTACTCACAGAAGCCGGTTTTTTTTATTTTTACTTTTATGTTCATTTATCTTTGTAACCAAACGTACAATACTAAATTTATTACTCAAAAAAATTCGAAAAATCAGAAAATTTATTAAATAATCTTCGATTATATTGTAAGAAACTTATTTGTTTCAAAAACAAATGTAAAATAAGAAAAATAATTAGGCTAAAAAATATTGTTTTAAATGGAGAGCAGTTATTTTATACGTTATTGCGCTTATAATTTGCTGTGATAATAAACTTTTTAGTTAGGTTTTTTAACCAAATTATTGTACTTTGCAATACTTTTTGATCTCATTTTCGAATTTCGTAATATTTTGCCTTTACGAAATCTAGCGACTTGTACTAAAGACTACCCATAGCTTAACTAATATATCTGATAACATAATAGTTTGGCACACAAAGGATCATTGTTACATCTTGCCTATAAAGTTGACTACCGTGACCAGTGAAGTGACTTTTTTATATTTTTCATTATTAAAACCTCCTTGTAACAAAAAATTTTTTATATGGCAGTACCAGAGCAAATACCGGTTACTTTTAACAAATTAATTTAGTTCTTAAAAATGTAGTGGCAACAATGTAAATTTATACATTTTATTTACAAAACGAAATAAAATTTCTAATGATAAAAATTTGAAGTAGAAAAAAAAATAGTATAAATTACAATTTAGTTGCCATATTTTGAAGCATAAACTTATCTTTTCGATCACTTTTAAAAACTTTTCAGCAATCATCTAGAATGATTTACTAAATAACTGAACAACTTCGTAACTCAAGCAAACCAGCGCCCACCATTGATATAGAATACATAGTATACAAAAATGTGAGAAATCACAAAAAATGTAATCATCATGGGGATTTTTTATACACATTAAAATAAATATTTGATATTAACTAAATTATTGTAACACGTACATTTCGTTAGAAAATAACTTTTATTTTTGCTCAAAAAAATATATATCAAAAAATACCTTTAATTCTTGTTAAAAAAAATAAAAATCAAAAAAAAAAAAACTCTTGTATGATCGAAAAAATAAAAATCAAAAAATAACTTTTATTTTTGCTCAAAAAAATAAAAATCAAAAAATAACTTTTATTTTTGATCGAAAAAACAAAAATCAAAAAATAACTCTCATGTTTGCTCAAAAAAATAAAAATCAAAAAATTACTTTTATTTTTGCTCGAAAAAATAAAAACAACTGTTATCATCTGATTTTTATGAAAAAAAGGAATAATTTTTACGGTCCCTGGTAAAAACATCTAACATCTTTATTTTATATAACGGCATTTTATATTAATGCCATTGAATGTGTGTCAAAATCAAATACAATTAAACCATAAAACAAACTAGTTTATACCTGTATATGTATCTCTGTCATGGGTATAAGAAACAATTATATTTTATGTATTCGACCGGTTAACCGGTTTTTTCTAAATTTTCCAAAGAGCAACCGGTTTTTTTTTTAATTCTAAATTTCAAACTATTTGAAAACCGGTTTCTTAAAAATGGCGAATAATCGATCACTCTAGTATATACCCTGCCAGCAAATGGAAGTTTAATTTTGATTAGTTGTGTCTTAATAGTCACTACTTCGACACAACTAGTATATAGTGTCCAATTTCACAACAACAAATTACATTGATTTCCATGATTACTCTTTCTTCAGTTAAATTTTATTGTAATATAAACTACCATAATAGTGACTATTAAGTCACTTAAAAGTATACTAAACTAGTGTCGGTTAAAATGTAATTTTTCAGATTATTCTTTCATTTATCACAATTTAAAAAATTCTTTGTAACAATAAGAATGTTAATATGAACTCAAGCCTGATTAAAATTTAAATATTAGCTAAAATTAAGCGCACAACATGCCAACTGGGCATAAGTGCATACCTGTCATTGGTTTGGGCTTTTATACCCGCCCTTTTCAACCTAACCTAGCTAAAATTATATAGATATGACACTTTTATTGTGCATTAGAAGTTACTTTTTGGTTAGTAAAATATTTTGCAAAAACAAAATAAACCCGTTTTCTGTACCTGAAATCTTAGTTTTTGGTTAATTCAAAAATATAAAATCAAATTGTATTATTATTGAACTTTGATCCCATAACTTTTGCACTAAAGAATTTTTTCAAAAACAAAGTGAATGCAATTAACAGTTAAATTGAAGAAAAATCAGACTCTTCTTAGCGATAATGTGACTTCGGAGGTTAAAAGTCGCCATTATTAAAGTGAACATTAAAAAGAAATATTTAAAATATATAGCAAATATGCAACTTTTCCGAAAAGAAAACGATACTAAAGCGGTATTGTAAAATGCACCGAAATATGAAACTTTTTGGATAAGAAAACGATACTAAAGCGATATCATAAAATACAATAGTTCGTCACCGAGTCATTGTACTACATATGAAACTAAGAAAGTCACTAAATAGTACCATCTAGTAAGTATTATAGAGGTGGAACGTTTCTTTACTAACGAGGAAACTATTAGGATAAGAAAATAATATCAAATTCGATAATTTTTAACTTCCTACCGTAACTCTTAAGTCTCTTTTTGGAAAGAAATTGTTGAAGGGTATGTATGTCAGCACTGTATAACCTACAGTCTACACCAGCCATCGATTTGTTCGAACAACGAACAATTTTTTGTGCGCACATGAATTTGCCTGGTGTGGACCGCTGTTGTCGATGTTTTGTTCTTGTTCAAACAGCGTTGTCAGAACATTTCTTAGAACAACATGTCTGACATTAAAAGGTATTTTGAATATGAAAGAAAGAGACGACATATAAAAATAGCAACAAAATACATTTTGTAAGTTTTCTCCATATCAAAGAACATGAACAATTTTTTGACAGTTGCTTTGCCGACGTTTTGTTCTTGTCTCAACAAATCGATGGCTCGTTTAGACGTAACCTACCGTTGCCACATGCAAGTGCAAGTGAAAAAAAACCAATACACTAACACTTTTTTACTAACACAACCACACTTTGGCAACCTGCGACTCAGCTTGCGAAGAAATTTTTAAGCAAGTAAATTTTTACAGTTACGGCAAGAAAAGTGACAAGCCGAAAAACAGTGTTGTCTAATACTGAGTTTTTTGTTAACTCACTAATATATCATACAATTATGGTAAATAATTCAGCTAATTTTTTGAATAAATATGTATATATGTATATGAAGAATATTAAGAAAAATTATAAATATTCATTTAAAATAAAGGTTTTAATATAAATATCAATTTTTAATAAAAAAAAATATATTTAAAAGTTATATGCCCAAAAGGTAACGTTAAATAGTGGCTATTGACAACACTTAATTACGAATTGAAGCAGCGCGATTTGTTTTAAATTTGTTTGAAGTTTATTTGTTGACGACATTTTAAAAATAAACTTGCACTGTCCTGTGTAGCCACTCAAAAAATTTTTGTGTTTTTTTTGGCATTTCTCCTGATTTTCGTTAGTAATACGTATACACTACTTGCAAGTAAATACTTGCTTGTGGCAACGTAGGGTAAAGTAATGTTTCCCATGAGAATAAAAAAAATCTTTAACCTACCTAATAAATATATAGTTTTTTTTATACACAAATAATAATTTAATAATAATTTTACAGTTTTCAATCTATTATTTAATTACTTATAATGATATAATTACATTCTTTTTTTTTAATCCACTATAAGTAATTAATTACTCTCAATGCATGTACATATTTATGGAAATAGACAGAAAATAAAAACTTGCTCATGGTAGCACAAGTAGTGAAAAGTCAAAGTTCATTTCAAATTAAATGTAAATCAAGAAAACGTAACGAAATGAAACCAAAATGTAACAAAGAAAAAAAAAATATGTAAAAAAAAAACAAATCAAATTCAATTCAATTTATTCAGGCAATTGAGACACATATCATTCATCAGCAGTAAAGCTCAACATCAACGTCATTAAGCTTTAAACACATAGACGCCAGCAGACTTCACAACTTCATGGCTTCAAATGCTGCCAACTTCAAATGCTGGTCTGAAGTCAGCTTCATAATTATTTTGAAGACAGCAACAACATAATAATCAGCTGATATGCATTTTAGCAATACAAATTTCAGGGATGCCGCATATATATTTTATTATGAATAAAATTAAAGTTATTGATAAAAAAATGTAATTATATCACGAAAAACTATAAAAACACATACATTTGTTTCTTTATTGTATTTTTGTAATGTTCTTTTATGTTTAATATCAAAAATAAGTTTTTGTTCTTTTTTTTCCAATTTAATATATGTAGTGGCAACACTATATTTGTTCTTGCTGCCCGTCAAAATAGAAAATAGCCTAAGTTGGCAGCAGCAGCAAATGCTGTTGTGCAGTCGTGCTGCTGTGCTGCCGTCAAAATAATCGTTTTCATTTAAACACATGGATTTTATTTTTGACATATTGCTGCTTGCTGTCTGCTGTCGTCTATGTGTTTAGAGCATTATGACTGCTGGAAGACGACGAAAATGATTTTATTATTGTTGTTGTTATGTCTTTATTATTCTTAATATTATTCGGTCCACATCATCATCATCATCGGTGTGAGGAGGTACAAGAAAACAGCATACCAACCCACTTTATAAAATAGATATGAATTTAAGAGAAGACTTGTAATAACTACAATAACAATAATGACAATAAAGGTCAATGGAATTATTTTATATACATACATGCATGCATACAGGCAGACAGACAGACAGGCATACATACATTAATTCAACAAGTATTTATGTAATAGATTTATAATATTTTCACAATAAAGAAAAACAAATGTTAAAGAATGAAAAAAGCGAGTCTTACTACCTTAAGCGCCCAGGAATATGAAACGATTTAGGAATAATTTTTAAATTTATTAATATGATCAGAACAAATAAGTAAAACTTTAGATGTTGTTTGGCAGCTATTTGTTAAAACAATATTAAATGATGGGAAGACATGGAATGGAGGAGGACAAGAAGATTTGTGATTGGAAGCTAAACTCAGTGCTAAATGTCACATAGTGAAAAAATGAATGAAAAAATGAATGAAAAACTTCTTGAGAACAATAGATTTTTCAACAAAATGTAAAGTTTTGTTATGGAAAGACAAAATTGTGACATGTACGTTTTAAGAATAATTTTATTCAAATGATGAACTCAATTTTTTATTTTTTTGGAAATGTTACTTGACAAAGTGAACAAGCCTGCAAGTTCTAATGCTTATAAATATATATTTTTTTTACTTTTGTTAATTTTGCGTATGACCAAACTTGTAAGAAATTACCTGCTGATGTTTAAAGTAATTCAAGCTTTTCTGTTACAACAACAAATTTCTGATTAACCTTCAATGAAAAACTAAAAACAGATTGAAGAAAAATATACATATATAAGCATGTATAAAGAGTTGCGATTAAGTGAAAACTTTATTTTATGTTTCCAATTTGCCAAGTAAAGCTTATTGAGCAAATACTATTTTGTAGTTCTTAAGCCTTTTCTACACTTATTAACATCTTGTAGGAAAGCAATGTGAAACTTAATAGCCTTTTTACACCGATCAACATTTAACATCTACCATTAATTCGCAAAGATGTTGACATCTTTCCATAAGATTTGTACAAATTTGTGAGTTAGGAACATCTTTAAAAGATGTAGAAAAATGTTGACATTGAAGTACGAGATGTAAATGATCTTCGAATTTTTTTCTTTTCTTTCTATGCAGTTATGTAGCCAAAATTTAAAATTTCGTCCTTACCGTATATGGGCAAAAGGCGAGTTCTTTGTCCGTTTTTTGTCCGTATTTTATAGTAGTGTACCAAATTTAAAAAATGTGGGACCAAAAAGAATTTCATTATCACCTCACACACAGCTTGTTTTATTTTTATTTATTTTATTTTTAGTTTATTTTTTTTAAACATCTACCCGCCTTTATCGGAAAACCGTTTGTGTATTTACATATACATACATACATATTTATATTTAAATAAAAAAAATACACTTAAAAGAACTTAAGGAGTTGTACAAATATATTTTAAAAAATGTAATAAGATTCACGATTTTCTTTTGCATTATGTTTTTTTGTTCAAAATAAACGACTGAAATCTATGCGTTATAATGAGGTCTTGTAAATCTTCTTGTGGTAAATTACATTAAATCTTAGCATTATAGATCATTTTAAATTTCTTCAAGGATAACAACTCTAGTAGCAAAGGAATAGTTGAGTCCGATCCGCATTGCTGATCTTAACAACATTTTTGTATTGTATTCATGTAAAGATAAATTTTGATATTGCTGTTAATGCAAATAAATAAATTTTTTATTGTGAACTTGTAGGCATTTATTTCTTACCAGCATTCTGGTACTTTTTTAAATACCATTCTATTTGCTTTACCACGTGGTAAAAAGTATGCTCTATGTTAACCTAAATATCAAAGGTACCTTCATAAATTTTTTTCAAAATCCAAACAGTAGTTTTTCACAATTGAGTTTAGAAAGGCAGACAGACAGATAATAATTCTAAAAATTTTTGGTTTTATTATAGACTACAGTGGCCGACAAAAGTTTACGTGCGACCACAATTTTTGACATTTTAGAAGTCTAAAAACGATAAACAAAAAACTATTGATGCAGTTTTGTTTCAAATTCAATTTTATTAATGTAAGCAAAAAAAATATATTTTCCAACATTAACTTAAAAAATTATCTAAGAAAAACAATTAAAATACGTTGACAAAAGTCTACATACGATATTCAAGATAACATAAAAACTTATTTCAAGTATTAAAAACTACCACTAATTTTTAAAATTAATACCTAGTTGGGCCACCATGGGCATCTATGACTGCCTGTAACCTTCTTGGCATCAAATTACCTAAATTTTCTAACTCTGTAGATGAAATATTTTGCCATTCTTCGTGAAGCTTCAGTCTCAGCATTGGGGCACTAGTAATATTATGATTTCGGATTTTTCGTTGTAGTATCTCCCACACGTGCTCAATAACGTTCAAGTCCGGACTTTGTGGTGGTGTGTACAACTGTCGTGGAGCATGGTACAGCAAACAATCTTTGACAATTAACGCCGTATGCTTCGGATCGTTGTCTTGTTGTAATATCCAACTTTCACCAAGACTTAAATTATCAACCGATTGTTTCAAATTTTGTTCTATTTAGAATAGATTTGTATTGATACCGATCCATATTACCCTCAATAAAAACCAGGTTTCCTACTCCAGAAGCAGCCACAGCACCCCAAACCATTACACTACCTCCGCCATGTTTAATTATACTAACTAAGTTTTTTCTCCCATCACTTCCAAATATGTTATATTTGAATTCGTCAGTGTATAAAACTCGTTTCCAGAAATCAAATCCCTTTTTAATATGGTTTTTAGCAAACTCCAAACGAAGTTTACGATTTTTTCACTTATTAGGGGTTTTTTTCTAGGAGTTCTGCTGTGGTAACCATTATTATTTAAGGGTCTTTGTATGGTTCGTGGATGTACAATTATTTCTGATCTTCTGGCTAGCTCTTCGGCCAATTTCGAAGCATTCACCTTAGGCTGTTTGTCCACTTATTTTAAAATAAAGCTAACGTCTCTACGATTGAGTTTCTTTGGACGACCACTACGCAGCTTACTTTCAATACTACCAGTGCTTTTATAATTGCTAAATATTGTTTGAACAGTAGATTTACTTAAATTCAATAGCTTTGATATTTCACCAAATGATTTTTTTTCATTTCTGTACTTTACAACTAAATTTCTTACTTCAATTGAAATTTCTTTGCGACAAGAAATTTTTCCTTTTTAATATTGACTAAATCACTCTAATTCACTACTAAAAAGAATATAAATCAATCCTTTAACGCAATAATAGAAGTAAAAAATAAATAACGGCACTTTTCTGTTAGTATTCAACAACAGTAACAATTGCTTGTTTGTCGTATGTAGACTTTTGTCAACGTATTTTAATTGTTTTTCTTGGATAATTTTTTAAGTTAATGTTGGAAAATTTATTTTTTTTTGCTTATATCAATAAAATTGAATTTGGAACAAAACTGCATCATTAGTTTTTTATTTAACGTTTTTAGACTTCTAAAATGTCAAAAATTGTGGTCGTACGTAGACTTTTGTCGGCCACTGTATAAACACCGCCATCTTAATTAAGAAAATATATATTCAATGTCCAGACAAAGCTTGTTTTGCAATCTTGTTATAAGTACCGATTACAGCTGTTTAAAATTTTGTATTTAACTTAACATTACACTAACCTGTAGTTTTAGTAATAAACTTTTTTAAACAATATTTATTTGCATTGAAGTGTGTACATACCTGAAAAGAAAATAAAATAAGAAATAATTAGTTTTTAGTGAGGTTAAAAAACAAAACAAATATTTTACCTACAAATTGTCATCAACAAATTGAAGGAAAATAAAATAAGACACTAAAGATGATTTTTTTTTTCGACGTAATTGAATATTTTTTTGCCCTTTTATTTAAAAACTTCTATTTTTGTGTTCTCCTCTATAAAAAAGTTTGCCATTTTTCTTTGTTTTGTTCTAATAATTTTCCTCATTAAAGCAAAAAAAAATCTGTGGCAAATAGGAATAACTGCATAAGTCGAAGTAAGTTCAAATTGAGATAAACTACCCTAAAAGGTAAAATTTACAATATTTTTCCAGCGAACAATATAATTTGAAATAAAAATTTATTTTAACTTATAAATTAACTGAATATACGAAAACCTATATCGATGCCTTACTTCCTCAACCTCGTATCTTAAAAAATAAAATTTTTCAGGAGAGACAAAAAAAACGGTTCATCTTTTTATACTTCGGTGTTTGGTTAAAAGTTTAAATGCAATTATTAAGGAATTGATTGTATTTATGTATATTAGTAGTAATAATATGATAATCTTTTTTAGTTAAAGCATAAAACAATCGTTTGATATGAAAAAGTCAAAACCGTATTTTTTAGGTTACGAGGTTAAAGAAGTAAGGCATCGATATGTTCTTTAATTTATACAGCGCGAAAATCTTTTAATAGTCTTTATTTTAAAAGGAATTAATTTTAAAGAATCAACACAAAAATTTAAAAGTGTTTTTCTGAAAACCTATCAAAAGAGACATAAGCAATTTTTCCTTATTGCCAAAGAACTATTGCCTTATACGTCAGGTATAAAATCAGGTTTTCAGAGCTACATTTCATTATTTTCAAGTTTTTAACTCGATGACATATTTTAGTGTAATTTTCACAATTTCGATTTTAACCCAACTCATTTTTAAACAAAAAAATCTGCATTAATTTCATACAGTTTTTTGCCTTAAAAGTAATTGAAAACTTTTACGCAACCGGATTTTACGTGAACAATATTTTCACTTAAGAATATACATACATATAACAGAACCTTTCATTTATGCATGTTTAAACTTAACATTAAACTACTGACCCGCCAATATTACTTTTCCAAAACAATTATACAACTTTATCACCAATGAAGGTCGGTCACCATGCGACTGAGTGACTACATGCCACATTTATATACATAACAAATATTACATGTGTGTAATTGATGTTGAATTGTAGGTTGAATTTTTTTGTACATGTATAAAATATAATTAACTGATGGACGGACAGACAGACAGACAGACAGACTGACTGGATGGCAGCATTTTAAAGTGACACACAATGCTTGAAAACTTGTCAAAACAAAATAATATTTAACTGTGTATAAAGCAATAAATTTTATTATTTTTTATTATAAAAAAAAAATGTTTTTATTTTTACTTTTGAAGGTCTTTATTTATTTATTTTTTCTATCTGCTAAAAAATCTGTCAATAAAAATTTTTTTATTCAAAACAAAGTAGATATAAACAATGCGTTAATTGAATAGGCACGGGTTTTATTTAATGCAATCTCTTGTTGTAAATAAAAACTTTTATACTAATTTTACAACTACAAGTGTTACAAGTGCAAACGGTATATAAACGGATTTCCTGTCAAATTTAATTTACAAATCAAAAATGTGTAAATAAATCATATTGTGTGTACAATTTTTTTTTTACAAAATCTAGGTTATATTGTGTCAAAGAAAGTGAAAAAAAAACATTTCTTTTTTGAGGTTAGAAAAGATTTTAGGCATTATTTTTTTGTTTTGTTTTTATTTTTTCTTCAATCAACACCAAGTCGTGATGTTAGTGAGGGGGGCATTATTTCACTTCTTTTTATTATAAATAATCTTTATCATGATGTTTGAATTAATTTATCTTGCTGCCACCTTTTTGCGGTAATTTACTTTATATTTTATTGTTTTTCTTTTGTGGTAAAATGAAATTAACTGAAAATATCTTTAGGCTATGGCAAAAAGCGGAGAAACAAAAACACAACAAAATGTTTTAACTATAAAGCTTCTCTTTCTCTGTCTTTCTATAGGTTTATGTTGTCAATAGTATCCTTTACTAGCGTAAAGTCATTAAATACGTAGTGCTATAACATAAACCTACATACACAATATTCCTTTTTTGTTTTTTTTATCTTATATTACTGGTTAAAAGCAGTTCAGTTAGGCGACTAAATAATGCACTATAAAAAGTTTAAACTTATTTAAAGTTTCAGAAGGCTTTTGTTACCATGACACCGTAATGGTTCTTAAAAAACCTAGAATTAAATCTTTTGTGTGTTGAAATAAAGAATTTTCCTATCCAATAAAGGCTATAATACACGCCATGTTTTTTACATCTGACTTTAAAATTTGTGAGACATATGTAAATTTGAAGGTCTGTCAAAATTGTCGCTGACTGCTTTGCAGCAGCAGAGATTTCTGTCAACAGCTGTTGTCAGCTGTTTTGACAGAAGAAAATAGAGCGCGCTCTAATTGAAATTTTGTCATATGTTTTAACACAAGTTTTTTACAGAAGTAATGCTTTAAAGATAACACGCGACATGTTCGTATTTAGCAGTGTAGAATTTGACAAGTCAGATGTAAAAAACATGCCGTGTATTAGCTCCTTAAGTTTGGTTTGCCCAACTTAAACAGAGGAGAATAGTTAAGAGGGTAAAGAAAATCTATAGATCTTGTTTACAATTCGCGATCGAGGTAGTAAAAATTTGTCATTAAGGTCTTACTGTTTCCAAGTATTGTAATGCATAAAGTAATCACGTAAGAAATCTTTTTATTTTTTACAAGATAATTAAAAATCCTAAAAAGATTGCTTTTTAAAATTTATATTTTATTGAAGGGCTTACAAGATGCGACACTGCTTAATTTATAACAAAAACTTGTATTATTATACCCATCACAGAGTACGTAGGGGTATATGTATATAGGTTTGCCACTCCGTGTGAAATTTCTGCAATATTCGTTTTTTACCCATAAACTATATATGTTCTTGATCCTAATAGGAAGGAATTAGATTTACTCCTTCTGTCCTTCTGTCCGTGTAAATGTTGAAATCAGTTTTTTTAAGACATCGACATCGCCTTCAGCCAGATGATCGGCATTGAAAATCAGAAAAACGGTCCATAAACAACTGAGATATGAGGATAAAACCCATAACAACTCTCTTTTTCACAACCAAGGCACACATACATACTTATTATAATGGTTAAAGCGAACCTGAGTTCAAATCCCGGCTGAGACAATTTTTTTTAATGTAAATTAAAAGTTAAGATTATCGGCTTATGTGACAGTAAGGAATATGTCTTCACATTTTTAATCATCTCCAAACATATTTAATTATTACAAGACAATGCAAACGGTGTGAAGGGTATATAAGGTTTGGCACAACCGAATATAGCGCTCTTACTTTTTTTCTTTTAATATGGCAGTAGCTTGGAAATAATCGACTTCTTTTAACAAATTAAAATACGTAGTGGCAACGAAGTATATTTAATTATTTTTTTACTTACAAAAACAAAATATATTTTTTGGTATTTTTTTCTTTAATTTGTGTAAAACAAATTTAAAATATTAAAGTTTTTGGGAAAATATGGCAATTAAAAGTTCAAATTATAGATTTCCTAAATAAGTTTCGGTAACAGTTGCACCATATAATTGTTAGTTGTAATCTTTATACGACGGTACAAACTGTGTGTAGGTTATATAAGATTCGGCACAGCCAAATATAGGGCTCTTACATGTTTTATATATATTTTTTTATGATCATTTGCTTGCTTGACTCTAATTAAGCACCAAGAAATTTAACAGCAGTCATTTAGCTTTTCAAAGAGTCTTTCTACGCTTTGTCTTTTCCTTGCCACCTTATCGACTCTTGTAGCCCCTTTAGAATAAAGCTTTTTTTATTTGCGCTTTAAACCCAGTAATGATGATTATATTTTTTTAAGTATGAATTAGTATACTACCTTTAATATTTATACAACAATGTATTTCGTTCAACAATTAAATTCAAGTTAAGTTGGCACTGTGGAGTGTGTGTTAATGTGTACGTTGGAGTGGTAATAAGTTAAATATTAAGAACTGGTTTTTATTAAGCCCTAAGTAACCAAGTGTATTTGATTTATGTAAACTTGCATTTTAAATATGTTTAGTAAATTAATAGAGTTTTATTTATTTATTTATTTATTTATTTATTAAATCGTATATCACATACAACAAGAAATAAATCTTTTTAATTACAGTATGTGATCTTATAGTGCTATTGAATACATACTTATTACAGCTATATTATAAATCACAAAATTATACATACATATAAAAAATACAAAAAAAATATTAAAAACTCAACAATAATTTATTTTTAAATTGTTTAACGTTGCCAATAGTTTGAATTGTATTGGGTAGTGAGTTCCACAGTCGTATGGTGTTTGTAAAGAACTGCCACTCAGAAATAAGAGTTCGATATCTAATTTGAATAATATTTTTTCCTCTATTAGATCGAGCAAATTGTAGCCGATTGAATAAATAAATTGGTTCTTGTGTGTTGACAATTTTATGTAACAATAATAATGCCTTAATTTTAAGCAATTGCGTTAGATCAACTCCGTATAATGATTTAGAATATTGAGAAGTTCCTTCATATCTTTTTATGCCGTAGACATATCGCAAAATAGCATTATACGCTACTTCTAAACGGCTCCTACTGTAAGAATCACAATAAGCAAAAATTTCACATCCGTACAGCAGCTTGGGCATTAAAAAGGTTTTTGCGAGAAGCACACGAATATTTATAGGTGTAAGATGCTGTGAGGGGTAGAGTGTTCTAAGCATTGTAAATATTTTTCCAGAAACAGCGTTTATATGAGTATTCCATTGAAGTGATTTATTAAAAATAATACCAAGGTTCTTTGCTGATTCCACAAACGCAATAGTTTGATTACCTAATAAGACCGGAATATCAACAATGATGTTTTGATTCCTTTGAGATATTATGAGGCACTTTGATTTTTTAGGATTCAGGTAAAGTTCATTCGAAGTTGCCCATATAAATATTCTATTTAGGTCCACGTTAAGCTTTTCCATACACTCATGTATAAAGTTTTTTTTGCAACTTATATATATTTGTACATCATCAGCATATATATGAATACTGCTGTGCAACAGACAACTAGGTAAGTCATTGATATATAGTGAGAACAGTAATGGTCCGAGAATAGAACCCTGCGGTACTCCCTTGGACGTATATAATGCAGAAGATATTAAGTTACCGATGGATACTGATTGGTAACGATCAGCTAGATAAGTTCTTAGCAGTGAAGTGGCACTCGAAGAGAAATTAAATTGATTATATATCTTAGCGCATAGAATTTCGTGGTTGACAGAATCGAATGCTTTAGAGTGGTCCAAAAGTACAAGAAACGTAACACCCCCATCATCAATACTGCACCTGATATCTTCAGATACGCTGATGAGAGATGTAACACAGCTGTGTCTTTCTCTAAATCCAGATTGATTTCTAACTAAGAGCTGGTGATCATTTAAGTATTTATTCATTTGTTTATGTAGTAGCCGTTCAAACACTTTACATAAGTAAGGTAATATTGATATAGGACGATACTCATTTGCAGTTTTGGGTATAGGAATAACTTTTGAATACTTCCAGCAACTTGGAAAAATACTGGTGGTGATTATGGTGTTGAAGATATGAGTAATGTAAGATATTAACTTAGGTAGAAGAATTTTAATGAATTTTGGATGGATTAAGTCAAACCCGATGGCATTAGACGTTATGGATAGACAACACGAATATACTTCAGCTAGACAAACACATGAAAAGCTAAATCGATGTAAGGACAATACTGTGGGTTGTTGTAGATTCACTAGTGATTCAGTTGGGTCATTTGCACTTACTTGGTTTACAGCAGGATTGATATTATTGGCCGTATTTAAAGCAATATTGACAAACGAACTATTTAATTCATTAACATCAATGTTACAAGTAGCATTAATTTTGTTTCCAATACCAATTTCTCTGATTGTTTGCCATTTCTTTTTTGAGTCAACAGCTGATCTGAAGCGAGTTGAATAATAACTTATCTTTGCATCATTGATGCTTTTGTTAACATCACGACGAGCTTTGCGGTATTCATCGTGTAACTCAGAAGTTCTAAATCTCTTCCAACGTCTATACAGCTCATCACGAATATTAATTTTCCTTTTAATTGAAGAATTGAACCAGCACCTATTTGTTTTAGCTCCACGGCACGTACGCACGGGAACTGAAATGTCAAAAAGATGGAACAAATGGCTATTAAAAAATTGGAGTTGTTCTTCAGCAGATGGCAGACTGTAGATGATATTCCAGTTTATATTATTAAAACATTCTTCCAATAAATTATAATCAATATGACGAAAATCGCGAAAGCTAATTAGAGCTTCATCATTTATTAATCTAAAATCATAGGAGATGTATATTAAATCGTGTTTTGAAAAAGATGGTGCACTGATTTGATTAAAAAGTAACAATTTTGACACATTACCTATTATGAATATGTCAAGTAGTGTACTACTGGTGCTTGTGAAGTGTGTAGGATGTTCAGTATTTACAATATGTAGACCAATAGACATAAGTTGGCTAGACAGGTTGGAATTTGTATATGACAAGATGTTGCAGTTGAAATCACTTGCAACAATAATATCATTGTATTGCGAAGCTAGTAGTTCCAAGTCACGCATAAAAGCATCATAAGGTACATTAGAACAAGGACGGTAAATGCAACCCAACAATAGTTTTTTGTCACCACCAAACATTTCAATAAATAAATACTCAATTTGCTCATTATCCTTTGATCTTAATATTTCCTTATGATGTATGCCATTCTTGATATATATTGCTACGCCACCAGCAAAACCTTTTCTATCATTTCGAAGTATTTTGTATCCCTTGGCCATAACAAAACTATTAGGTAGATCTCTATCAAACCATGATTCAGATACACACACAATATCCATTTTAGATTCCTCAAACAAATATCGAAAATCATCCATTTTGTGAAGTAAACTTTGAGCGTTAATATGACATATGTTGAGGCCATCACGTTGTTTAGTAAGAATTTGAATCATATTTCTAGTACTGACTGTAGAACCCAACCCAGAACTATTTGCGGAAAACATAAACAAATAATACAGACAAGGCAACGTTATTACAATAAAACAAGTACAAAATTAATTTACTTAAGAAAAACATCGTAATAAATGAGGTTACGTATATACGGTTAATGAAGTTAATTAGATATTTAGACATTAGGTCAGCTAATATATAAATATAATCATAACTAAAGGCAAAAAAGTTTCCAGATAATATATAGACAAACTTAAAGGTAAAATTAATATAATCAGTTAGAATAAATTTTAAATCATAATTTAAATTAAAAATACAAAGAAAACAAAAATAAGATTGAGCACAGTAGACAGATTTAAAAAAATATGGTAGCATGGTTGCATTAATTTGAAATTCGATCTTGTACGTTCTCATTGGATACTGGAAAAAACTTGTTCAGTTCATTTAAGTCTTCTATATGTATAGGATCATCATTCGGCTTAGCTTTTATATAAACTAACCCTCGCAAGGTAAACGCACTACTTAAGCAATTCTTTTTACGCAGATTTATTGCGGTATTAAATATTTTAAAATTTATTGATGTTAAATTTTCATTTAAATAAACTTTCGAATTAATCTGCGAATTAAAACCAATATGTTGAAGGCATAACTGACTCCGATTTGTTTTTCTAAAATTAGCTAATGACTTTAATATAAAATTTTTGTCATACGGCGAACAAAGCAAAAGGTCAAAATATTATTGCAAATAAGAGAAGAAAAATTATTTATAAATACGAGAGACGAAGAAAAGGATTGTGTTTCCCCGGTATTAGGATTTTTTTAAGTTTAAAAAGGGATTCAGATAAATTACTTAATTTATTTAATGGGTGGATCGTAGATGAAAAATTAAGTTTTTTGATTTTTGTAAGCAGTGCTGACTTTATATGCATACCGTACTGCACACATGTAAGTGATAAAAATTTCTTGTGTTAGAAAGCCCAACAAAATGTGTCTTTTGTACGGCTATTTGGTGAATTGACAAGATGCCTTAAGTGTCGTAGTGACATAATATTATGTTCTTAAAAATTTTAAAGGCTTAACATTAAACAATAAATAATATAATACTTTTCATTAGTTTCAAAATTCTTTGCGAAAGTTTGACATTGTGATAATATGACATGATGGCACTTCTTGAAAAATTCAGAAATTATTTCAGCAACCGAAAAAATGAGAACACTTAACTTCAATAGTATTTTTTCTATTCCTTTCTTACTTGCTGCTTCTGATATAAAGTAAGTGCTTAATAATTTCGAAGACGTACGAAATGGGACAACTCATATAAGAATCATGCCTTCCACAAACGCCCTTGGAAATAGGTAAGCACTATTTAAGCGATTCAAAAAGCTGGCTGTGATAATAAAGTTTTTAGGTGGTAACTGAGAGAATTCGATAAAAAAAAATCAAATTTAAGACTTACCGCGATTCTTTTTTAAATATGCGTTTCCTTTTTCAAAGAGCACTTTGAAATTAGAGAACAAAATATTGGCAATATTCCAAGAAAATGTTCCAAACAAATCCATACATTTATAAAAATCAATTATTCAAATGTTCATCGTTTTAGTTTATTAAGCTGAGCTTTATAAAGTCTTACTACCCCCAAAAACACCCATACAATAGAGACAAAAGAATATGACTATTAAGTCAAACAAAGCTTATGTTCAATGCCAGAAAAATCACTAACAATTATTGTAATAAATGGAGCATAAATGTTGAGTTTATGAGACGAATATTATTTTGTTCGTTTCCTATTAAAAAAAAATAAATGAATAAAAAAAATATACCAACCCAAAAGGCAAAAAAAAATTTTTTTGATTTGAAGAGATTACAATCGTCGTCAAAGGCACCACCAGTAGTGTGAATAATGTGTGAAAAATCTATTTTTAGTTTTCCAACATCTTATGTTATAAAAAGTTCGTTCACACACATTAATTATTATTAGCAAAGAGTAAAAAAAAAAGAAAGACAAAATTTTTTACGAATGAAAAGAAGAGGAGGTGTTTGGGAGGTTGACTACGTTAGTATGGTTGTAGAAGAGCTGACTAAGGTGGAGTGTCGTTTTCCTTTGACTGGGCGTTTGATTTTTTAATTAATTAAGAAAAAAACTAATGATATAACACTAAGATATTTGATTTCAAAATGATAGTTATTAAATAAAGTAAGAAAGAAATAAGAAAATGTTGCAAAATTAATAAAACTGTACTGAATTTTGTTTTATAACAGTATAAACAA
Organism: Phyto melanocephala; assembly: GCA_941918925.1. Taxonomy (NCBI): domain Eukaryota; kingdom Metazoa; phylum Arthropoda; class Insecta; order Diptera; family Rhinophoridae; genus Phyto; species Phyto melanocephala. The sequence continues at coordinate 30,848,229 of OW799237.1, read as the reverse complement.
TGAAACAGAATACGTCTGCAACTTCAAGCAAAAGCGCTTTAAAAAAAACAAGGTCCATAAAATCCACGGCAGTAACTTCAAGTAGTGTTATAAGAATGCGAGCATAAGAAGCGTTACTGTCCAAATAGAAGAAATATGTCCACAAACAATTTTAGCAAAACGGATCTAAAGAAAATGTAAAAACATCTTTGCATGCTCAACCAGCTCGTTTTGCGGAAAGCATTACTGTTGTTCGCGATAGTGTGACAGAAGAACCGTCGACCTTACTCTTCGTTGTTTCCAAAAATTAAACATCTCACGAACATCACTGACGCGAATTTTCAATAAAGATTTGAATTTACATGTTAACAAGGTTCAATTAACTTAAGAGCTGAAACCTACTAACCATTTCAGGCGTCGTCAGTACGCCGAATGGCTAATTGGACAGACAGAAGTGAACGGTAACTTTACAAAGAAAATTATCTTTAGCGACTAGGCACACTTTCACCTCAGTGGATTCGTTAAAAAGCAAAATTACCGCATTAAGGGAAATGGGAACGCACGAGTGATCGTTGAAAAGTTGATGCATCAACAAAGTGTGTGTGACGAGGTTTGTGGATTGGCGGTTTCAGCGGGCTTTACTTCCTCGAAAATAAGGTCGACCAAGCAGTAACCGTGAATAGCGTTCGCTATCGTGAAATTGAGAATATGGATCTTAACGAAATATGATTCCAGCAGGATGGTGTCACTTGCCACACAGCCAACAAAAAAATGGCTGTTTTGCGCGAGAACTTTTAAAGACCGTGTTATCTTACGTCATAGAAATATTAATTGGCCGCCAAAATCATGTTATTTGACACCGTTGAACTTTTTTCTTCGGGGATATTTAAAAGAAAAAGTGAACGTTAATAAGTTTAAGAATAACTCAAGAGCTAAAGGATGAAGTAATTTGGAACATTAACGACCATAAACCTTAATTATGTCTCAGTGTCTTTGAAAATATGGACCATCAGATAGAACAATGCCACCGAAATTGTGACGAGCATTTGGCTAACATTTTGTTTTGCACATAATTGTCATAGATCCTTCTATCAGAAACAAAAATTTTAAGATAATTCTCTAAAGACTTTTTGTTTGATTTACAATTATCAGCGTGTGTTTTGTTTAAACTACCCTGTACACAGAGGGAAAAAAGACGTTTTTAAATTGTCCACGACTGGAGTCAATCTGATAACGAGTTGTGGACAACATTATTGACAACAAGCGTTGACAATTTAAGAACAATCTGTTCACGAATCGAGAACGAAAAGCATATATCATTAAATTATGAACCTTCCGTTGTCAGGTTGTGAACGTCTCGTTGTCAGGTTATGAACATCCCGTTGTCAAATTAAGAACAAAGGGTACACAAATACCATATGGTATTAAATTGAGAACGAGTCGTTGTCAAAATGACAACGCCTTGTTCTTTTAAGAACGAATGTTGTCAAAACGAGAACACCTGTTGTCACCTACTTTATTTCATTTAAAATTTCGCTATTACGTTTTCAGTGTTTTCACTGAGGCATGAAGCTTTAATATTAGAAAACTCTAATATAAGTTCGCAAGTTTTAAGCACGCACACAGACCTTTCCTAAAATCTATTGACATGGAAGGTCTTTTTAACATGTTAAAAGGTAAGTTGTTGATAAGCATAAAATTTTATAATATATAAGTTAAAATTTAACTTTTTGAAGCTGCCAATGTAACTTACAGATGTTTGGAGTTTTTAAAAAAAGAGACCTGAAAGACGCAGTGCCATTTGGGGCTCCGCGTTGAGTTCGCATGGAAGAAAGCGGAGGTAATAATTCGTGTATTTATATTAATCTTAGTATTAAAAAAAATTCTACTCAGTTGGAAATCGGCGATGAAACAATATCAGTTCCATCAAAAAGTGGAACAGTGGCTCAATAAAAATTGCAGCAATACTATGTCTCCAAGTTGTTCTGTTAGTGGAAAAGTTATAAATAAGGTAAAGTACATAATTTCAGTAATATTATTATTTATGCATTTATTGTTGTACACGGACGAATTAAATTGAGTCTTTAGAAAAATAAACAGATATAAATTATTATAGGATTTAAAATGTTTGATAAACGAATCTACAACAGGCAGTGCTATTCTCAAATATGCAATCGAGAACAACCAATTAACGTGTGAGCAAAGGGATAAGATTATCAACATTATAATTGAAGATGTCATCAATAATAAAATGGTGCTGCATGCACAAGACTTTATACGTTTGACAGAAGAAATTTGTTCGGTGTTTCCTTGTGAAAACAATATGAAGGTATGTTATAAAATATTGTTTTATATACTTATGTATGTCAAAGCAGCAAATTTCATTAGTTGATTTGTATACATATTTTGTTACAGGATTACTACTATATTCCAAGAAAAGCCAAAAATAATGCTAGTGGAAAGCTATACTCCAAATACAAAAATAATTAATAACTAATGAAATCCATTGAAAGCTTCAGTCCCATAACAAGCAAAGTCTCTGACAATGAAGCTATAGAGTTTGATGAGTCGATTTCCAATGCGTTAAAAAACCTCACTTAGCAGAGATATTGCAGATTGGAAAGAAGTGTGTGACAAGTGGCAGAAAACCTATTTTTTACGTCAAAAGGAATTAAGAATTAAGTATGCATAATAATAATTAATAATTATTGTAATAAATGGATTTAATAAAGCTGTAAAAATGCGAAAAATACACTAGATTGTTATTATTTTTAAAATCGTGGTTCGCAGTGGGTTATTTGAGAAAGAACAAGACGTTGTCAAACTGAGAACAGATTGTTGTCAAAGTGTTGTTGTCAAAACGAGAACGCTTCGTTGTCAAATTAAGAACGATTTGTTGTCAAAGTGAGAAGAGACGTTGTTAAAACAAGAACTGTTTGTTGTCAAAGTGAGAATGGAACGTTGTCAAAATGAGAACAATTCGTTGCCGGAATGACAACAAATGGTAACAAATAGAGAACGAGTTGTTCTTAATAACTTGACAACGTCCGTTGTCAAAGTGAGAACAAACGTGGTCGTGTCACTTTTGTCAACGGATGGTGTCGATTTCGGAGTTTTTCTACCGGTTTTTTTTCTGTGTGTATTTAAGTAAAAATTAACGTTTGAACATGGTAAAATTGTTTGTACTAAAATTTACTTCAATTTTCTCTTTTACTTCTTTCTATTGCACAATACATTGCAAAAGACCTAATTATTATTTTTTCAATTATTTCCTTTTACCTTCAATAGAAGGTTCTGTTGAATATTTGCAAAAAGAGTGGGGAAATAATGAAAACAGCAACAGTATAAAAACAGAATAAAATCAACTAAGAAATCAATGACTTTTTAGGGCTTTGACATTTGTTCAAATAATTGCACAGAATAAAGGATACGGTTAGGGAAGAGAAAAACTTATTGTGAAAAGTTTTCCAGTTTAATTCAGTTTTTTTGTTTTTTCTATTCCCAAACAAAATCACTGACTCTTTGGCCGTTTGTTGAAAGTCATTGGATAATAAAAACCTTAAAATAAAATATGTATAAGGGAAATGATAAAACGAATTCTTCGGCTGTAGTAAGTATGTAGTTCTTGTTGTTGTAATGTTTTTCTTCAAAAGCATAAACTCATTAAAGTTTTATAGTTTCTAAACAAAACGACAAAATTAATTTTATTTTACTATGTACAGGGTGGCTCAGAAAGACCGAAGTGGTGTGAATTCCTTATAATTTTTTTATTATATTTTTTTTTCTTTTCTTTTAAGTATTTTGTAAAGAAGACTTGGACAATTTATAATGGAGCAATACACAACTGAACAATGTGCCCAAATCGTTGAAATTTACTTTTCAATTCAACGGTTCATTGTGTTGACTCAGCGTGCATACCGTCGTCAATTTAATGTGCGGGTTGCACCCTCTCAGTCAACAATAAGCCGCCTGGTTGCAAATTTTCGACAACAAGGAGCAGTAAGGAACCTTCCTGGTTCCGACAGACTACCAACTGTCCACACGTTTGACAATATTCAAGTGGTACAGGAGAGTATTCGGGAGGATCCAGAAACATCAACCAGGAGACGTTCGACACAACTTGGCCTCTCAAGAGGGTCGCTGCAGCGAATTTTGCATACCATAAGAATGTTTCCATACAAAATTCAACTTGTCCAAGAATTGAAACCGACTGATTACCAGTAACGACTTGACTATGCAATTTATTTACAGCAAAAAGCACAAGAGAATCCTAATTTTATTCATAACTTAGTTATGAGTGACGAAGACCATTTCCAATTAAATGGGTTCGTTAACAAGCAAAACTGTAGGATATGGGCTACGGAAAACCCGAGAGTACTTCATCAACGACAATTACACCCAGTTAAGTGTACTGTTTGGTGCGCTGTTTCTTCAGAAAGGATCATTGGATTTTATTTTTTGAAAATGAACGCGGTGTCGCCATTTCCATCAATGGTGATCGATATCGGGCCATGTTGGAAAATTTTGTAAGGCCATCCGTGGAAAACCATTCGCAAATATGGTTCCAACAGGATGGAGCCACAGCGCACACTGCGAGGGCCACAATGGCTCTTTTACGCGACATCTTTGGTGAAAGAATAATTTCGCGTAGAAGCAATTTTAATTGGCCTCCGCGTTCCCCGGATTTAACCGCTCCAGACTGTTTCCTTTGGGGTTATTTAAAAGGGAAAGTTTATGTTAATAAGCCTAGGACTATTGAGGAATTAAAAACCAATATTCGAGACGAAATTAACAACATAACACCGGAAGTTTTGCGAAAGGTCATGGAAAATGTGTTGGAAAGAGCACATTTGTGCGAAGCAGAAAATGGCCACCACTTGTGGGATATAATTTTTAATAACTAATCTAAAAATATTCCCTATAAATTTACTGTTTTTAAAAAACAAAAAATTAAAAAAATATGTCTTATATAAAAACTTATAAGGAATTCACACCACTTCGGTCTTTCTAAGCCACCCTGTATCAGACTTACATATACATACATATGCATGTACAAATGTATTTCGTAATAAATGTATGACAGTTTGTCGTCGTTGCATATTTACAAAACATCTGAAGTATAATGATGTTTGTCTATTTGACATTTTTTGTCTTTTTATCATGAGTGCTAGTGCCATTGTAATGTCTTGGTCGTTGGTGTCAATAATTTGATGATACACATAGTCTATACTCGTAGTTACAATTTATTATTACTTTTATAGCGTACGAGTACGTATGCTATAATATGCTACACCACATGACACATACTCATCACATATAAGGGGGTAAAATCTATTTTGATCTATTTTGTGAAATAATGAGCTTTAAATTAAAGCGAAAAATAAATACATAAACAATTTAGGAGGAGAAAAAACCAGATGGTTGATTTTGCTTTTGTTTTTGTGGAAGAATTAAAAGAATTTGAAAAATTTTCCAAATATAGAAATTAGGCGTGTGCACAGGGTCTCCCAGTAATTTTTGTTAATTTTAATTAAAACTGTTAACAGATTTTGTACTTTTATTTGTATTTAAAAAGGTTTCTTTGTATATGAATTTTATTTAATATTGATTGCCAAAGTAAACTTTTAACCTATACGTCTGCATTCCGAGTGAAATTCGTCTGAATTGAACAAATATATATGCGCGGTTAAAATAACAAGTTCATCGACATCCGAAAACTAATCGCTTAAAAATAAAATAAATTATTAGGCCCGGCCTAAAAAAAACATCCTTTCTCCATTAATTGGAAACAGGTAAGGCTTTTAAGCACGACTATTGCAAAAATATCATACTTAAGTGTTCAAATTAGTATTTTTAAAGTTGTAGGCGTTTAAAGTTTCTAATAATATCCAGTAAACACTTTCGGCCATACGCATAAAAACTTATAACAGGCTTATTAAGTCGTTTTTAAGCAAAATCCACTATTGTTGCATTCATAAACCATTAATAGACTTATAAACCTTTATATAAAACATTTATAAAATCAAAAATTTTATTGTTGGATTTACCCTCCTTTAAACTAAAAATAAGGCGACATTTTATACATAGTTTACGTTAAAAAAACTTTGTTTAAGAAATTTTGTAAAAAAATTTTAGAAAAATTAATTGAAATATTAAAATGGATGCGATTAACACAATTCGACGTATAGGTAGTGCAATTTATACAAAAGAAAATAATAAATTTAACATATTTTAAATTAAATAAAACTAAAACAAATAAAAGTGCTATATTCGGCCGTGCCGAATCTGATAATACCCTTCACCATCATGTACATACGTATAATCCCACATCGTAGCTTAACCTATATTTCATATTCTAAGCCATTTTTCTTTATTATTTTCGACGCCATCCTTGATTTCGAATTTTTACGTAGTTAACTGTATTCTACTAGTCAAGCCCTTTAATTTGATACCCATATTGATGGAGTTAACAAAATTGTATCCGCCATTTTGTTTTAGACGCCATCTTGCATTTTACATTTCTTAATAATTTACTGTATTCTACTGGCCAAGCCCTTTCATTTGATACTAATATTGAGGGGGTTCAAGAAGTTACATTTTAAAGTCCAGATTTGACCCATATATAAATTTATTGTCCGCCATTTTGTATAGTGCTTATATTGCGCTAGTCAAGTCCTTTCAGATGATACCAATATTGACTCTCTCGGTTGTCTAGAAGCTGAAAAAATCGTTTGTAAATTTTTGGAATATATATTTAAAAACAAAATGTTCCTATAACTTTACCGATTACAGCCCGCTTTATCCAAAATGTTTCACGAATATCTCTAGAGGCATATTATATCTACAAATATTAGCAAAGGTACTTATAAATTATTCCATGGCTGAAAAATTTTAATTTTGGTGATAAAAATATGGAAAACAAGTAACAGTGCTATATTCGGCCGTGCCGAATCTTATATACCCTTCACAACGTGTAGTCATGCAAAAACAATTGTTTGTATCACCATTCATCTCATATAAAATACGTATGTACATACATATAAAAAACATACCAAAAAACAAAAAAAATTACAAACAAAAAATTATATTAAAAATTAAAAAAAAAATTACAAACAAAAAATTATAAAATATAAATAACATATTAAATAAAAAAAAAAACATTTTTTTGGCTCAGCTGGAATTCGATGCCACGTTTACTTTAACCAGTATGTTGTTGTAATTGTGAAAAAACGAGGTGGTCGTGGTTTTTTACTCATATTTCAGAAAGTTATGGGCCGATTGTGCTGAATTTCAATAGCGATTCATTCCTGGATATTTCCAAGGGATTGATACCATAAACAGATCTGAGGAACATATAATTGTTTCTAAAAGTTGATTTCAACCAACACACGTACAGACTGTCAGGGCGCAATTGACTCCTCTATTCATAAGCTTTCAGAAAATAAATACTTTATGGGGTCGAAAATTAAAATTATAGAAATTACAAACGGAATGACAAAGCTATATACATACATATATATACCCTTGTGCACCACAGGTGAAGAGTATAAAAATATAATAGTGATGTAAGAAAAACGTAAACAAACTTGTAGCCCGAATACTTTTCTTGTCGCTAATAACAAAATAGGTTAATAATTCTGTGGCTTGGAGCTAAAAGTGCCAATGTCACTTTTTTGCTCTTTTGAGTTAATCATTGCATTAGATTTGTTTTCTTGCTCTATTTCATTATGGTAAAACAGCTAAAGTCATACTTAACCCAAAACAGCTTCATAAATAAAATGCTGGCCAATGTCACTATGAAAGCATCTATAAAAGTTAAAGTTCAACTCCAATTTTCTTAAAAGTAAATATTTTGACATTGGCCCTTTTCGCTTCAAGCCACAGAATTAATGTTTGGATTATAATTTTTGCTCAAACTTTTTCATATACCAAAATTATACACGTTTTATTTTATCGACGTTCTTTTTGTGCTTTAATTTTTTAAAAAATGTTACCTTTACTTGATAACCGGGTAAATCTTATAGTATATATGATCACCACTGACAATAAAATGACAACTTAAGATAAAAAGAGTTGCCACACATAGTAATAATATCACTACAAACATTTAATAACTATAAAAGTATTATTGTACGTTTATTCATAAATACAAATTCTTATTAGTGGTTTTTAATACAAAAAGCGTTCAATAACTATTGTACACTATAACCATAAAATAACTATTTTTTATGCATATGGCCGTCTATGTATAAATTGCAATCAAACTTGTTTATTTAATAAGAAGTTTGAGAAAAATGGATTTCCTTTAAAATAAAATACAGGATATATTTTTAATTAAGAAATTTGTTTATTTTAACATTTTGTTAAACAAGAACTTTACAGCATTTGAACTTACTTCCTACTTTTAAAAAATACTAAAAAATACAATAAATTAATAAGAAATTATATTTTTAATTTTTAACATATTTATATGTGTGTGAAGATAAATTTGAAATTTGAAACCCTAGACACAAACCTAATAAGTTAACAGAGCTATGTTAACTACTTAACAGAACTAATGTTATTACTCTAAATTTAGTTGTTTTTTATAATTAAAGATATTTTTATATAGGAATATTCAAAAAAAAAAAAAAAAAAAAACTGAATTTATAGAACACACCTCTGAAGCAAGCAATTATTAAAAATATTTAATATAACATTTTTTAGGTGAAAATGATAACACCTTTATAAAGAGTGATTTTTGAATAAAATATTTATGTTTTTTCGAATATAAAAAGCTGGCACACAATACCACTATGTGGAAAGTATAGCCAGAGGCCATTACTACCACACTATGGAAGTGGAATTCCTAAATTGATTTTGTGAAGTTTTTAAAAAATTATTGAAAATTGATATTTTTTCATATGAAATTTCTGTGAGGGATTTTGGTCATTGTGGGCAAATATGGAGACGGCACGCAACACCACTATATAGAAAGTATAGCCAGGGGCCATTGCTACCACATTATGGAAGTGGAATTCCTGAATTGATTTTGTGAAGTTTTTAAAAAATTATTGAAAATTGATATTTTTTCATATGAAATTTCTGTGAGGGATTTTGGTCATTGTGGGCAAATATGGAGACGGCACGCAACACCACTATATAGAAAGTATAGCCAGGGGCCATTGCTACCACATTATGGAAGTGGAATTCCTGAATTGATTTTGTGAAGTTTTTAAAAAATTATTGAAAATTTGATTTCTCATATGAAATTTCTGTGAGGGATTTTGGTCATTGTGGGCAAATATGGAGACGGCACGCAATACCACTATATGGAAAGTATAGCCAGAGGCCATTACTACCACACTATGGAAGTGGAATTCCTGAATTGATTTTGTGAAGTTTTTAAAAAATTATTGAAAATTTGATTTCTCATATGAAATTTCTGTGAGGGATTTTGGTCATTGTGGGCAAATATGGAGACGGCACGCAATACCACTATATGGAACGCATAGCCAGGGGCCATTGCTACCACACTATGGAAGTGGAATTCCTGAATTGATTTTGTGAAGTTTTTAAAAAATTATTGAAAATTTGATTTCTCATATGAAATTTCTGTGAGGGATTTTGGTCATTGTGGGCAAATATGGAGACGGCACGCAATACCACTATATGGAAAGCATAGCCAGGGGCCATTGCTACCACACTATGGAAGTGGAATTCCTGAATTGATTTTGTGAAGTTTTTAAAAAATTATTGAAAATTGATATTTTTTCATATGAAATTTCTGTGAGGGATTTTGGTCATTGTGGGCAAATATGGAGACGGCACGCAATACCACTATATGGAAAGTATAGCCAGAGGCCATTACTACCACACTATGGAAGTGGAATTCCTGAATTGATTTTGTGAAGTTTTTAAAAAATTATTGAAAATTTGATTTCTCATATGAAATTTCTGTGAGGGATTTTGGTCATTGTGGGCAAATATGGAGACGGCACGCAATACCACTATATGGAAAGCATAGCCAGGGGCCATTGCTCCCACACTATGGAAGTGGAATTCCTGAATTGATTTTGTGAAGTTTTTAAAAAATTATTGAAAATTTGATTTCTCATATGAAATTTCTGTGAGGGATTTTAGTCATGACCAAAATCCCTCACAGAAATTTCATATAAAAAAATATCAATTTTCAAACATTTTTTAAAAACTTCACAAAATCAATTCAGGAATTCCACTTCCATAATGTGGTAGCAATGGCCTTTGGCTATACTTTTCATGTAGTGGTATTGCGCGCCGTCTCCATATTTGCCCACAATGACCAAAATCCCTCACAGAAATTTCATATGAAAAATATCAATTTTCAATAATTTTTTAAAAACTTCACAAAATCAATTCAGGAATTCCACTTCCATAATGTGGTAGCAATGGCCTTTGGCTATACTTTCCATATAGTGGTATTGCGTGCCGTCTCCATATTTGCCCACAATGACCAAAATCCCTCACAGAAATTTCATATGAAAAATATCAATTTTCAATAATTTTTTAAAAACTTCACAAAATCAATTCAGGAATTCCACTTCGATAATGTGGTAGCAATGGCCCCTGGCTATACTTTTCATATAGTGGTGTTGCGTGCCGTCTCCATATTTGCCCACAATGACCAAAATCCCTCACAGAAATTTCATATGAGAAATCAAATTTTCAATAATTTTTTAAAAACTTCACAAAATCAATTCAGGAATTCCACTTCCATAGTGTGGTAGTAATGGCCTCTGGCTATACTTTCCATATAGTGGTATTGCGTGCCGTCTCCATATTTGCCCACAATGACCAAAATCCCTCACAGAAATTTCATATGAAAAAATATCAATTTTCAATAATTTTTTAAAAACTTCACAAAATCAATTCAGGAATTCCACTTCCATAGTGTGGTAGCAATGGCCCCTGGCTATGCTTTCCATATAGTGGTATTGCGTGCCGTCTCCATATTTGCCCACAATGACCAAAATCCCTCACAGAAATTTCATATGAAAAAATATCAATTTTCAATAATTTTTTAAAAACTTCACAAAATCAATTCAGGAATTCCACTTCGATAATGTGGTAGCAATGGCCCCTGGCTATACTTTTCATATAGTGGTGTTGCGTGCCGTCTCCATATTTGCCTACAATGACCAAAATCCCTCACAGAAATTTCATATGAAAAATATCAATTTTCAAACATTTTTTAAAAACTTCACAAAATCAATTCAGGAATTCCACTTCCATAATGTGGTAGCAATGGCCTTTGGCTATACTTTTCATGTAGTGGTATTGCGCGCCGTCTCCATATTTGCCCACAATGACCAAAATCCCTCACAGAAATTTCATATGAAAAATATCAATTTTCAATAATTTTTTAAAAACTTCACAAAATCAATTTAGGAATTCCACTTACATAGTGTGGTAGTAATGGCCTCTGGCTATACTTTCTATATAGTGGTATTGCGTGCCGTCTCCATATTTGCCCACAATGACCAAAATCCCTCACAGAAATTTCATATGAGAAATAAAATTTTCAATAAATTTTTGAAAACTTCACAAAATCAATTCAGGAATTCCACTTCCATAGTGTGGTAGTAATGGCCTCTGGCTATACTTTCCATATAGTGGTATTGCGTGCCGTCTCCATATTTGCCCACAATGACCAAAATCCCTCACAGAAATTTCATATGAAAAAATATCAATTTTCAATAATTTTTTAAAAACTTCACACAATCAATTCAGGAATTCCACTTCCATAATGTGGTAGCAATGGCCTTTGGCTATACTTTCCATATAGTGGTATTGCGTGCCGTCTCCATATTTGCCCACAATGACCAAAATCCCTCACAGAAATTTCATATGAGAAATAAAATTTTCAAACATTTTTTTAAAACTTCACAAAATCAATTCAGGAATTCCACATCCATAGTGTGGTAGTAATGGCCCTTAGCTATGCTTTCCATATAGTGGTATTGCGTGCCGTCTCCATATTTGCCCTCAATGACCAAAACCCCTCACAGAAATTTCATATGAAAAAATATTAATTTTCAATAATTTTTTAAAAACTTCACAAAATCAATTCAGGAATTCCACTTCCATAATGTGGTAGCAATGGCCCCTGGCTATACCTTCTATATAGTGGTGTTGCGTGCCGTCTCCATATTTGCCCACAATGACCAAAATCCCTCACAGAAATTTCATATGAGAAATAAAATTTTCAAACATTTTTTTAAAACTTCACAAAATCAATTCAGGAATTCCACATCCATAGTGTGGTAGTAATGGCCCTTAGCTATGCTTTCCATATAGTGGTATTGCGTGCCGTCTCCATATTTGCCCTCAATGACCAAAACCCCTCACAGAAATTTCATATGAAAAAATATTAATTTTCAATAATTTTTTAAAAACTTCACAAAATCAATTCAGGAATTCCACTTCCATAATGTGGAAGCAATGGCCTCTGGCTATACTTTCCATATAGTGGTGTTGCGTGCCGTCTCCATATTTGCCCACAATGACCAAAATCCCTCACAGAAAATTCATATAAAAAAATATCAATTTTCAAACATTTTTTAAAAACTTCACAAAATCAATTCAGGAATTCCACTACCATAATGTGGTAGCAATGGCCTTTGGCTATACTTTCCATATAGTGGTATTGCGTGCCGTCTCCATATTTGCCCACAATGACCAAAATCCCTCACAGAAATTTCATATGAAAAAATATCAATTTTCAAACAATTTTTAAAAACTTCACAAAATCAATTCAGGAATTCCACTTCCATAATGTGGTAGCAATGGCCTTTGGCTATACTTTCCATATAGTGGTATTGCGTGCCGTCTCCATATTTGCCCACAATGACCAAAATCCCTCACAGAAATTTCATATGAGAAATCAAATTTTCAATAATTTTTTAAAAACTTCACAAAATCAATTCAGGAATTCCACTTCCATAGTGTGGTAGCAATGGCCCCTGGCTATGCTTTCCATATAGTGGTATTGCGTGCCGTCTCCATATTTGCCCACAAAGACCAAAATCCCTCACAGAAATTTCATATGAGAAATCAAATTTTCAATAATTTTTTAAAAACTTCACAAAATCAATTCAGGAATTCCACATCCATAGTGTGGTAGCAATGGCCCCTGGCTATACTTTCTATATAGTGGTATTGCGTGCCGTCTCCATATTTGCCCACAATGACCAAAATCCCTCACAGAAATTTCATATGAGAAATCAAATTTTCAATAATTTTTTAAAAACTTCACAAAATCAATTCAGGAATTCCACTTCCATAGTGTGGTAGTAATGGCCTCTGGCTATACTTTCCATATAGTGGTATTGCGTGCCGTCTCCACATTTGCCCACAATGACCAAAATCCCTCACAGAAATTTCATATGAGAAATAAAATTTTCAATAAATTTTTAAAAACTTCACAAAATCAATTCAGGAATTCCACTTCCATAGTGTGGTAGCAATGGCCCCTGGCTATGCTTTCCATATAGTGGTATTGCGTGCCGTCTCCATATTTGCCCACAATGACCAAAATCCCTCACAGAAATTTCATATGAGAAATAAAATTTTCAATAAATTTTTAAAAACTTCACAAAATCAATTCAGGAATTCCACTTCCACAGTGTGGTAGTAATGGCCTTTGGCTATACTTTCCATATAGTGGTATTGCGTGCCGTCTCCATATTTGCCCACAATGACCAAAATCCCTCACAGAAATTTCATATGAAAAAATATCAATTTTCAATAATTTTTTAAAAACTTCACAAAATCAATTCAGGAATTCCACTTCCATAATGTGGTAGCAATGGCCTTTGGCTATACTTTCCATATAGTGGTATTGCGTGCCGTCTCCATATTTGCCCACAATGACCAAAATCCCTCACAGAAATTTCATATGAAAAAATATCAATTTTCAATAATTTTTTAAAAACTTCACAAAATCAATTCAGGAATTCCACTTCCATAATGTGGTAGCAATGGCCTTTGGCTATACTTTTCATATAGTGGTATTGCGTGCCGTCTCCATATTTGCCCACAATGACCAAAATCCCTCACAGAAATTTCATATGAGAAATCAAATTTTCAATAATTTTTTAAAAACTTCACAAAATCAATTCAGGAATTCCACTTCCATAGTGTGGTAGCAATGGCCCCTGGCTATGCTTTCCATATAGTGGTATTGCGTGCCGTCTCCATATTTGCCCACAATGACCAAAATCCCTCACAGAAATTTCATATGAGAAATCAAATTTTCAATAATTTTTTAAAAACTTCACAAAATCAATTCAGGAATTCCACTTCCATAGTGTGGTAGTAATGGCCTCTGGCTATACTTTCCATATAGTGGTATTGCGTGCCGTCTCCATATTTGCCCACAATGACCAAAATCCCTCACAGAAATTTCATATGAAAAAATATCAATTTTCAATAATTTTTTAAAAACTTCACAAAATCAATTCAGGAATTCCACTTCCATAGTGTGGTAGCAATGGCCCCTGGCTATGCTTTCCATATAGTGGTATTGCGTGCCGTCTCCATATTTGCCCACAATGACCAAAATCCCTCACAGAAATTTCATATGAGAAATCAAATTTTCAATAAATTTTTAAAAACTTCACAAAATCAATTCAGGAATTCCACTTCTATAATGTGGTAGCAATGGGCTTTGGCTATACTTTCCATATAGTGGTATTCCGTGCCGTCTCCATATTTGCCCACAATGACCAAAATCCCTCACAGAAATTTCATATGAGAAATCAAATTTTCAATAATTTTTTAAAAACTTCACAAAATCAATTCAGGAATTCCACTTCCATAGTGTGGTAGCAATGGCCCCTGGCTATGCTTTCCATATAGTGGTATTGCGTGCCGTCTCCATATTTGCCCACAATGACCAAAATCCCTCACAGAAATTTCATATGAGAAATCAAATTTTCAATAATTTTTTAAAAACTTCACAAAATCAATTCAGGAATTCCACTTCCATAGTGTGGTAGCAATGGCCCCTGGCTATGCTTTCCATATAGTGGTATTGCGTGCCGTCTCCATATTTGCCCACAATGACCAAAATCCCTCACAGAAATTTCATATGAGAAATCAAATTTTCAATAATTTTTTAAAAACTTCACAAAATCAATTCAGGAATTCCACTTCCATAGTGTGGTAGTAATGGCCTCTGGCTATACTTTCCATATAGTGGTATTGCGTGCCGTCTCCATATTTGCCCACAATGACCAAAATCCCTCACAGAAATTTCATATGAAAAAATATCAATTTTCAATAATTTTTTAAAAACTTCACAAAATCAATTCAGGAATTCCACTTCCATAGTGTGGTAGCAATGGCCCCTGGCTATGCTTTCCATATAGTGGTATTGCGTGCCGTCTCCATATTTGCCCACAATGACCAAAATCCCTCACAGAAATTTTATATGAGAAATCAAATTTTCAATAATTTTTTAAAAACTTCACAAAATCAATTCAGGAATTCCACTTCCATAGTGTGGTAGCAATGGCCCCTGGCTATGCTTTCCATATAGTGGTATTGCGTGCCGTCTCCATATTTGCCCACAATGACCAAAATCCCTCACAGAAATTTTATATGAGAAATCAAATTTTCAATAATTTTTTAAAAACTTCACAAAATCAATTCAGGAATTCCACTTCCATAATGTGGTAGCAATGGCCTTTGGCTATACTTTTCATATAGTGGTATTGCGTGCCGTCTCCATATTTGCCCAAAATGACCAAAATCCCTCACAGAAATTTCATATGAGAAATCAAATTTTCAATAATTTTTTAAAAACTTCACAAAATCAATTCAGGAATTCCACTTCCATAGTGTGGTAGCAATGGCCCCTGGCTATGCTTTCCATATAGTGGTATTGCGTGCCGTCTCCATATTTGCCCACAATGACCAAAATCCCTCACAGAAATTTCATATGAGAAATCAAATTTTCAATAATTTTTTAAAAACTTCACAAAATCAATTCAGGAATTCCACTTCCATAGTGTGGTAGTAATGGCCTCTGGCTATACTTTCCATATAGTGGTATTGCGTGCCGTCTCCATATTTGCCCACAATGACCAAAATCCCTCACAGAAATTTCATATGAAAAAATATCAATTTTCAATAATTTTTTAAAAACTTCACAAAATCAATTCAGGAATTCCACTTCCATAGTGTGGTAGCAATGGCCCCTGGCTATGCTTTCCATATAGTGGTATTGCGTGCCGTCGCCATATTTGCCCACAAAGACCAAAATCCCTCACAGAAATTTCATATGAGAAATCAAATTTTCAATAATTTTTTAAAAACTTCACAAAATCAATTCAGGAATTCCACATCCATAGTGTGGTAGCAATGGCCCCTGGCTATACTTTCTATATAGTGGTATTGCGTGCCGTCTCCATATTTGCCCACAATGACCAAAATCCCTCACAGAAATTTCATATGAGAAATAAAATTTTCAATAATTTTTTAAAAACTTCACAAAATCAATTCAGGAATTCCACTTCCATAGTGTGGTAGTAATGGTCTCTGGCTATACTTTCCATATAGTGGTATTGCGTGCCGTCTCCATATTTGCCCACAATGACCAAAATCCCTCACAGAAATTTCATATAAAAAAATATCAATTTTCAAACATTTTTTAAAAACTTCACAAAATCAATTCAGGAATTCCACTACCATAATGTGGTAGCAATGGCCTTTGGCTATACTATCCATATAGTGGTATTGCGTGCCGTCTCCATATTTGCCCACAATGACCAAAATCCCTCACAGAAATTTCATATGAAAAAATATCAATTTTCAATAATTTTTTAAAAACTTCACAAAATCAATTCAGGAATTCCACTTCCATAATGTGGTAGCAATGGCCTTTGGCTATACTTTCCATATAGTGGTATTGCGTGCCGTCTCCATATTTGCCCACAATGACCAAAATCCCTCACAGAAATTTCATATAAAAAAATATAAATTTTCAAACATTTTTTAAAAACTTCACAAAAACAATTCAGGAATTCCACTTCCATAATGTGGTAGCAATGGCTTCTGGCTATACTTTCCATATAGTGGTGTTGCGTGCCGTCTCCATATTTGCCCACAATGACCAAAATCCCTCACAGAAATTTCATATAAAAAAATATCAATTTTCAAACATTTTTTAAAAACTTCACAAAATCAATTCAGGAATTCCACTTCCATAATGTGGTAGCAATGGCCTTTGGCTATACTTTCCATATAGTGGTATTGCGTGCCGTCTCCATATTTGCCCACAATGACCAAAATCCCTCACAGAAATTTCATATAAGAAATAAAATTTTCAATAATTTTTTAAAAACTTCACAAAATCAATTCAGGAATTCCACTTCCATAGTGTGGTAGTAATGGCCTCTGGCTATATTTGCCCACAATGACCAAAATCCCTCACAGAAATTTCATATGAGAAATCAAATTTTCAATAATTTTTTAAAAACTTCACAAAATCAATTCAGGAATTCCACTTCCATAGTGTGGTAGTAATGGCCTCTGGCTATACTTTCCATATAGTGGTATTGCGTGCCGTCTCCATATTTGCCCACAATGACCAAAATCCCTCACAGAAATTTCATATGAAAAAATATCAATTTTCAATAATTTTTTAAAAACTTCACAAAATCAATTCAGGAATTCCACTTCCATAGTGTGGTAGCAATGGCCCCTGGCTATGCTTTCCATATAGTGGTATTGCGTGCCGTCTCCATATTTGCCCACAATGACCAAAATCCCTCACAGAAATTTTATATGAGAAATCAAATTTTCAATAATTTTTTAAAAACTTCACAAAATCAATTCAGGAATTCCACTTCCATAGTGTGGTAGCAATGGCCCCTGGCTATGCTTTCCATATAGTGGTATTGCGTGCCGTCTCCATATTTGCCCACAATGACCAAAATCCCTCACAGAAATTTTATATGAGAAATCAAATTTTCAATAATTTTTTAAAAACTTCACAAAATCAATTCAGGAATTCCACTTCCATAATGTGGTAGCAATGGCCTTTGGCTATACTTTTCATATAGTGGTATTGCGTGCCGTCTCCATATTTGCCCAAAATGACCAAAATCCCTCACAGAAATTTCATATGAGAAATCAAATTTTCAATAATTTTTTAAAAACTTCACAAAATCAATTCAGGAATTCCACTTCCATAGTGTGGTAGCAATGGCCCCTGGCTATGCTTTCCATATAGTGGTATTGCGTGCCGTCTCCATATTTGCCCACAATGACCAAAATCCCTCACAGAAATTTCATATGAGAAATTAAATTTTCAATAATTTTTTAAAAACTTCACAAAATCAATTCAGGAATTCCACTTCCATAGTGTGGTAGTAATGGCCTCTGGCTATACTTTCCATATAGTGGTATTGCGTGCCGTCTCCATATTTGCCCACAATGACCAAAATCCCTCACAGAAATTTCATATGAAAAAATATCAATTTTCAATAATTTTTTAAAAACTTCACAAAATCAATTCAGGAATTCCACTTCCATAGTGTGGTAGCAATGGCCCCTGGCTATGCTTTCCATATAGTGGTATTGCGTGCCGTCGCCATATTTGCCCACAAAGACCAAAATCCCTCACAGAAATTTCATATGAGAAATCAAATTTTCAATAATTTTTTAAAAACTTCACAAAATCAATTCAGGAATTCCACATCCATAGTGTGGTAGCAATGGCCCCTGGCTATACTTTCTATATAGTGGTATTGCGTGCCGTCTCCATATTTGCCCACAATGACCAAAATCCCTCACAGAAATTTCATATGAGAAATAAAATTTTCAATAATTTTTTAAAAACTTCACAAAATCAATTCAGGAATTCCACTTCCATAGTGTGGTAGTAATGGTCTCTGGCTATACTTTCCATATAGTGGTATTGCGTGCCGTCTCCATATTTGCCCACAATGACCAAAATCCCTCACAGAAATTTCATATAAAAAAATATCAATTTTCAAACATTTTTTAAAAACTTCACAAAATCAATTCAGGAATTCCACTACCATAATGTGGTAGCAATGGCCTTTGGCTATACTATCCATATAGTGGTATTGCGTGCCGTCTCCATATTTGCCCACAATGACCAAAATCCCTCACAGAAATTTCATATGAAAAAATATCAATTTTCAATAATTTTTTAAAAACTTCACAAAATCAATTCAGGAATTCCACTTCCATAATGTGGTAGCAATGGCCTTTGGCTATACTTTCCATATAGTGGTATTGCGTGCCGTCTCCATATTTGCCCACAATGACCAAAATCCCTCACAGAAATTTCATATAAAAAAATATCAATTTTCAAACATTTTTTAAAAACTTCACAAAAACAATTCAGGAATTCCACTTCCATAATGTGGTAGCAATGGCTTCTGGCTATACTTTCCATATAGTGGTGTTGCGTGCCGTCTCCATATTTGCCCACAATGACCAAAATCCCTCACAGAAATTTCATATAAAAAAATATCAATTTTCAAACATTTTTTAAAAACTTCACAAAATCAATTCAGGAATTCCACTTCCATAATGTGGTAGCAATGGCCTTTGGCTATACTTTCCATATAGTGGTATTGCGTGCCGTCTCCATATTTGCCCACAATGACCAAAATCCCTCACAGAAATTTCATATAAGAAATAAAATTTTCAATAATTTTTTAAAAACTTCACAAAATCAATTCAGGAATTCCACTTCCATAGTGTGGTAGTAATGGCCTCTGGCTATACTTTCCATATAGTGGTATTGAGTGCCGTCTCCATATTTGCCCACAATGACCAAAATCCCTCACAGAAATTTCATATGAGAAATCAAATTTTCAATAATTTTTTAAAAACTTCACAAAATCAATTCAGGAATTCCACATCCATAGTGTGGTAGCAATGGCCCCTGGCTATACTTTCTATATAGTGGTATTGCGTGCCGTCTCCATATTTGCCCACAATGACCAAAATCCCTCACAGAAATTTCATATAAGAAATAAAATTTTCAATAATTTTTTAAAAACTTCACAAAATCAATTCAGGAATTCCACTTCCATAGTGTGGTAGTAATGGCCTCTGGCTATACTTTCCATATAGTGGTATTGAGTGCCGTCTCCATATTTGCCCACAATGACCAAAATCCCTCACAGAAATTTCATATGAAAAAATATCAATTTTCAAACAATTTTTAAAAACTTCACAAAATCAATTCAGGAATTCCACTTCCATAATGTGGTAGCAATGGCCTTTGGCTATACTTTCTATATAGTGGTATTGCGTGCCGTCTCCATATTTGCCCACAATGACCAAAATCCCTCACAGAAATTTCATATGAGAAATCAAATTTTCAATAATTTTTTAAAAACTTCACAAAATCAATTCAGGAATTCCACTTCCATAGTGTGGTAGCAATGGCCCCTGGCTATGCTTTCCATATAGTGGTATTGCGTGCCGTCTCCATATTTGCCCACAATGACCAAAATCCCTCACAGAAATTTCATATGAAAAAATATCAATTTTCAAACAATTTTTAAAAACTTCACAAAATCAATTCAGGAATTCCACTTTCATAGTGTGGTAGTAATGGCCTCTGGCTATACTTTCCATATAGTGGTATTGCGTGCCGTCTCCATATTTGCCCACAATGACCAAAATCCCTCACAGAAATTTCATATGAAAAAATATCAATTTTCAATAATTTTTTAAAAACTTCACAAAATCAATTCAGGAATTCCACTTCCATAGTGTGGTAGTAATGGCCTCTGGCTATACTTTCCATATAGTGGTATTGAGTGCCGTCTCCATATTTGCCCACAATGACCAAAATCCCTCACAGAAATTTCATATGAAAAAATATCAATTTTCAAACAATTTTTAAAAACTTCACAAAATCAATTCAGGAATTCCACTTCCATAATGTGGTAGCAATGGCCTTTGGCTATACTTTCCATATAGTGGTATTGCGTGCCGTCTCCATATTTGCCCACAATGACCAAAATCCCTCACAGAAATTTCATATGAGAAATCAAATTTTCAATAATTTTTTAAAAACTTCACAAAATCAATTCAGGAATTCCACTTCCATAGTGTGGTAGCAATGGCCCCTGGCTATGCTTTCCATATAGTGGTATTGCGTGCCGTCTCCATATTTGCCCACAATGACCAAAATCCCTCACAGAAATTTCATATGAGAAATCAAATTTTCAATAATTTTTTAAAAACTTCACAAAATCAATTCAGGAATTCCACTTTCATAGTGTGGTAGTAATGGCCTCTGGCTATACTTTCCATATAGTGGTATTGCGTGCCGTCTCCATATTTGCCCACAATGACCAAAATCCCTCACAGAAATTTCATATGAAAAAATATCAATTTTCAATAATTTTTTAAAAACTTCACAAAATCAATTCAGGAATTCCACATCCATAGTGTGGTAGCAATGGCCTCTGGCTATACTTTCCATATAGTGGTGTTGCGTGCCGTCTCCATATTTGCCCACAATGACCAAAATCCCTCACAGAAATTTCATATAAAAAAATATCAATTTTCAAACATTTTGTAAAAACTTCACAAAATCAATTCAGGAATTCCACTTCCATAATGTGGTATCAATGGCCTTTGGCTATACTTTCCATATAGTGGTATTGCGTGCCGTCTCCATATTTGCCCACAATGACCAAAATCCCTCACAGAAATTTCATATGAAAAAATATCAATTTTCAATAATTTTTTAAAAACTTCACAAAATCAATTCAGAAATTCCACTTCCATAATGTGGTAGCAATGGCCTTTGGCTATACTTTCCATATAGTGGTATTGCGTGCCGTCTCCATATTTGCCCACAATGACCAAAATCCCTCACAGAAATTTCATATGAAAAAATATCAATTTTCAATAATTTTTTAAAAATTTCACAAAATCAATTCAGGAATTCCAATTCCATAATGTGGTAGCAATGGCCTTTGGCTATACTTTCCATATAGTGGTATTGCGTGCCGTCTCCATATTTGCCCACAATGACAAAAATCCCTCACAGAAATTTCATATGAAAAAATATCAATTTTCAATAATTTTTTAAAAACTTCACAAAATCAATTCAGGAATTCCACTTCCATAATGTGGTAGCAATGGCCCCTGGCTATACTTTCTATATAGTGGTGTTGCGTGCCGTCTCCATATTTGCCCACAATGACCAAAATCCCTCACAGAAATTTCATATGAAAAAATATCAATTTTCAATAATTTTTTAAAAACTTCACAAAATCAATTTAGGAATTCCACTTCCATAGTGTGGTAGTAATGGCCTCTGGCTATACTTTCCACATAGTGGTATTGTGTGCCAACTTTTTATATTCGAAAAAACATAAATATTTTATTCAAAAATCACTATTTATAAAGGTGTTATTATTTTCACCTAAAAAATGTTATATTAAATATTTTTAATAATTGCTTGCTTCAGAGGTGTGTTCTATAAATTCAGTTTTTTTTTTTTTTTTTTTTTTGAATATTCCTATATAAAAATATCTTTAATTATAAAAAACAACTAAATTTAGAGTAATAACATTAGTTCTGTTAAGTAGTTAACATAGCTCTGTTAACTTATTAGGTTTGTGTCTAGGGTTTCAAATTTCAAATTTATCTTCACACACATCATATTTATTTGTTGTTATTGTTACTTTTTTATTAAAACCATTAAACATAAATATTTATTGATCACTTTCAAGCTATTGCTGTTTTAAGCCTTGGGTTCACAAGCTTTCCGTTTATTTATTTATTTTTTTTTCACAACATTTAACACACTGCATGACTCATAGATTTTAGGAAAACACAAATTCTGTTAACAAGGATGTGGGGTGGATTACATGATGTATAAACAAATTTATGTTTAAGTTAAACATGAAACCGTAATGACGTGGCCGGAATTTTTAAAAATTATCAAATTGCTTGTATGAGACAATGTAAAAAATCTTTACGTTTTTTGTTAAATTAAAAAATAATAATAAATATTAAAAGCAACGAAAGCACACTAAACGCCACCAATTAACACAAATGACTGTTGAAGCAAAGAAAATAAAATAAAACTACAAACTCTTCTTAAAAAATCTTTGACATCAATTCAACCATGCCATACTTTAATGTTTATTTTTAAGTTTCTTTGCTTTTTCTGAATTTTAACAAAAAATATAAAATACAAACATAAATCACATTTCGTTCTTCGACTGATAAAATTGTTGTGTAAACAATCAGTCAATGCGTCCATGGCTTTGTGCAGACACATACATTATAAATGCAACCATGTACTTGTTTGTGGTGTTTACTATGGGGATTTCGCAAAGGGCATCACGACCACTACCGCTGTTTTGCTAAATATTTCCATACCGAGAAGAAACTTACGATTGCACTTACGGCAATACGAAGGAATGTATTTATTTAAATTTCAATTAGTTAGTTGATATATGCATGTATGCATGCATGTACTCATTAAAATGGACACAAGTATTGCATGTGGTTTAATCTGGCATTAATTTCCGCACCGAGTCAATGTTAAATATAGAATTAATAATGAAACAAACAAGTAAAACAACAAACTGTAATAAAATCTTTATCGAAAAAAAGTGTACAAATAGAAAATATTTTAAATTGAACTTAAATTAATCAAACAAAATTTTTATTTCAGTTTAAAACTCTTCTCATACGTTTTTGATGGCATATTCCAATTCCAATTTTCGTTTAAAGCTTATTTAAAATTCATAATTATATATTGGGGAGATGGAACGTTTTTTATTTAACCGATTTTTTTTCAAATATCGACTAAGCAATTTTTTTTTAATAGTTTTTTTAAAAATTTCTTTCTTTTTTTCATAAATTTATTCGTTGTTTGAATATTTTTCTACGTGTAACATTGAATGTCAAAACGTATTGTCATTAAGGACAGAAATGCAACAAGTACTTTGTAGAGACCTGTGTCTGCCATTTTTGTCATCGGCGTAGGCTCATATAAAAACACTAGACAACGGCTTAAGCGCGTTTACTAGCCTTTAACTTTTACATGAAATTCTTTAGCTTTTGAAAAATTTTTCCGGGTTGTATTGATATTTTATTAAAAGTATTGTTGTTTTTGGTTTATTCTTTTTTTAAGGCCATTTTTGTCGGATTTAACAATTTTAAATCGAGTCATATAGCAATCAATGACGGCGTCCGTTTGGCCGATATCATCTTCTCGACTTGACCAATAAAATTCTAAAGTTTTAAATTAACATAATCAAAGTTTTTCATTTAAAAAAAAACAACATCGGATGACTTCTTTTGTCCCACCTTGTATATTACATGACTTAAACAGCACATACACATAAAAGAAAAATGAAACAAATAAATGGTCATAAAGTGCAATGCCCTATGACAAGACAACTAATTAATGTTGCCGATTTGTGGGTATTTATAAAAAATATTTTAAAAGATTTTAAAATATAACATTAATTAAAAATAAATTTATTGAAAATTTTATATATGCATGTATGTATTTTTTTTTTTTTTTTACTTAAGAGAATACAAAAAAATTTTTAAGATATATAAAATTTATCGAAAATATTTCTTTGAGCAAAAGTTAAATAAATATATATTAAAATAAATATATATATAAAAATAAGAAATTAAAAACATAAATTTAAAAAATAAAAAAAATATGGAAATAAATATCAAAAACTATATACAGTCGGGCCGCGATTATCCGTGATCCGGTTAACAGGTAGCCCCGATCAACCGTGATGGCCAAAGATCACTCTATTGTTTTTTGTTTGCAATGTTTTTAAATTGTTTGCTTTGATTAACCGTGATTACCTTTATTATCCGTGATGGCAGAGTTTTTTTTTATTAACTTTAAATTCATACACACAATATAATAAACATGAAAACGGGGAAATCCCTTGTTTGCATACGATGAGTCAGAAGCATTTACAAATGATTAGTTTAATTTTGAAATTTGAGAAGTGCGGGTGGTTAGATCTAAATATATTTAGTATAGCATTGTTACCAGTGATAAAAAGACAAAGAAACGTTTTAAATATTGAAGATAAAGTTAAAATAATTAACGAGCATTAAAAAAAATAATGAGTGTTAAAATGCTAGCTCAAAAAATTAAAAAAAAACTGTATTATCAAAATTGTTATTCGATTAACCGTGAAAATTGATTATCCGTAATGCTTCTGGTTCCGAAAAAAAAAATTTAAAAAATTTAATGGATAATTTCAATTAAGCCAAAATTTATATTTAAAAAAAATATATGACTAGAATTTAACGAAATATTCTACTGAATGAGAATTTTTTTAAAACAATTTTTTTTAAAGAAAATTTGGAAGTATGAAAATAATAAAAAAAAAAAAAAATTATTTTAAAAACTTTGCATATAAAATTAAATATTTCATAATGAAAAAGTTATGCAATTTAAATATTTAAAAAAACCCTTAAACAAGAGAGCATATCTTTTCATTATTGAGGAATTATACGATAATGAAATTATCAATAATATTATAGATTTATATCTGTGACAAAAAGGAATAACTGCTTAAGTCGACATAATTTAAAATTGAGAAATTAACACCATTGCAAACCCGCAATCCACAACTAAAAAGTCTTCACTATTTTGGACAACTTTAGAGGAAGTTGTAGCTCAAAAACAATTTCCCCATATTTTTTTTAACAAGTAATATCATTTGGAATAATAACTTATTTTTATCATTTGGAATAATAGCTTGTTTTAAATTATAATTAAAGTAAACATAAAAATTATATGCCATGAACTATTTCAAAAGGAATAATTAATGCCTACAAAAAACTTCTTCGAAAAGAAAAATTATTAAAAATTCTATTAAAATCAATTTTAATTTTTAATAAGAAATCGAAAAAACTTATACATAGCTGCCCTCTGGTAGCACTGCATCTGATAGTGAATCTACACACACAACCATTTTCAATCAATAAAGTAATGTTTAAAAAAAAGATTGTTTTTTTTTTTTTTTTTTTAAACACGTTTGTCAAACAAAAGCATAACAAACAATTCACATTTCTCAAATGTGAATAAACGCATAAATCGTTACAGCAAAACAGTATTAAAAACCTAAGTGGACAATATAAAGCCCACAGATGACAGCAACAACAAGAGCAATAATAAAAACATAAAACAAATATTAAGTGAAAGAAAACAACAAAAATGAAAAAATAATGCATTTTTATCGTGCTTTACACAGACTATGCTAAAGTCAATCGTCGTCGTCGTCATCAGAATCAGATTCAAGTAAAAAAACTCACTCACACCAGCCTCCTCACATCGAAATGCTATGACTCATTTTGCAACCATGCGGGATTTGGGATGTTCCTCTTATAAAAGTGTCAAATGATTATTTTTTTGTTTGGTTTAAGTTGTTCTTCTTATGACAAACTTTATTACAATGTTTGTTTATAAAATTAAAATGTTCATGACTTCAAAAGGGTGCAGCCAACAAAAGTTTGGTAAACTCACTGAGTAAGATTTGAGACCATGGTATAAAAAAAAATTGTTTCATAAATTTTTTTTGTTTACAAATATAAGGATTTTTGAAGTTTTTTTTATATAAACAAATAAAATAGCGTTGCCACACAAAAAAGGGCAATTAGTTTCAGGAATTGCGTAATTTTTTTGATTAGGAATTTCAGGATATGATAAGATTTTATAATTAAATAATATGATTAAAACACATAAATTTTTTTGTTAAGATTATTATTATACGTTTATATTTATTTTGTTTCAAATGACAATTTAAAAATTAATTTATTAGTATTCTCGTTCTGTGAAACTATGAAATGAAATTTTTTGCGTGTCATATAATATGGGGCCACCACATCTTTTACTTTCCAAAAGCTTTTCTTTTAATAGTTTCAAAGAACAAGAATTGACTTCCAGTTATCAAAACCATTTTTTTATAAAATCCATATCTTATATATTAATAGGCAAGTCGTAGCTTACGCTCACATTATACAATATAATAAACAACAAGTAAGAGTGCTATATTCGGCCGTGCCGAATCTCATATACCCTTCACAACGTGTAGTCATGCAACAACAATTGTTTGTATCACCATTCTTCTCATATGAAATACATACATACATACATACATTTATAAAAAAACATGCATATATAAAAACATCCCATTGTAAAATTAAAAATTTACGTATGAATGTTAAAAAATTAAATAAAAAAAATTTAAAAAAAAATTTAAAAAAAATTTTTAAAGAATAATTTTAAATATAAATAATAAATAAAAAACAACAAAAATAAAAAGAAATTAAAAAAAAATTAAATAAAAAATAAAATAAAATAAAAAAATATAAAAAAAAACTTTTTTTGGCTCAGCTAGGATTCGATGCCACGTTTACTCTAACCAGTATACACGTTTGTATGTGTGTATGTTGGTGTTTTAAAAAAAATCGAGGTGGTCGTGGGTTTTTGCTCATATCTCAGTTGTTTATGTACCGATGTTTCTGATTTTCAATACCGTTCTACTCCCGAATATTTCTGATAGTTTAATACCTCACCGGTTTCCAGGCGATGTCGGGGGGTTTTAAAAATTTGATTTTAGCATACACACGGACAGATGGTCAGACTGACAGAGCTTAATCGACTCCCCTATTCATAAGCTTTCAGAAAATATATACTTTATGGGGTCGGAAAGGAAAATTGTAAAAATTTCACACGAAATGACAAACCTTATATACCCTTTTTCACTGTGTGAAGGGTATAAAAATCACAATCCTTATATGTGCCAAATGGTTTACGTCAAGAAAAAAAGAGAGAAGGACACTACCTTTCATTTTTCTACCGTATTTGATGTATTACTAAATAATTAATTTTCAAAAGTAAATTAAAAATATTTTAGAACTCAAATAAAAAAAAAATATTAATATTTCGAAATACAATAAAATTATATATAAAATAATATGTATACAAGCATATATTTGATATTATTAATACATGGTTACACCCTTTTTAAAATCGATTAAACAAAAATTAAAACTCTTTAACACTTATTACATTATCTTGTGTGTCGCTATATTATATGGATATTTCTTAATCGTATACAATTATTATGTCAAGTTCATAAGAGTCTGTTTGTTTACAGTTAAAAGTATAATTAATGAACCATTTATTATAATGTGATGAAGAAATTGTCAAAAGATAATGAGGGCAATGTGAAAGAAAATTTATGTTTAATAAATTTTAACAGAGAAGTAAATATTGTAAAAAAATCACTTTAACACTAGATTGATCGTAAACAATATAAAAACAAGTAAAGGGTATTTTTTTATAGAGGCGGAGAGCTTAAAAATTAAACAGAGAAAAACGTTTTACATATTTTTACAATCGGCTTCATTATTTAAATAATTTATGTACTAAGGTAAGAATTCAGAACGACTACTTGCTGCTACTATCACACACTGAGTGATTTTTTACCACAAATTTTGTTGTAACAAATTTAAAAAAAAAAAAAATAATTCGGGGTTTTCCGAAATGAAATATATGCTACATTAGATAGAAAAACACAACTATGTATGTTTGGTATACAGCAAAGAAAACAAGAAAGAATTGCCGGATTACAAATGACTTAAGTAGCAGACTTAAAAGTTCAAAAACAAAAATGTTCTGATATGAAAAAATAAAAAACGAAAGAAAATATTACCTAAAACTAACTAAGGCATCTGGTAAGTGGTCGATTTTTTAATCAACAAAAAGTATGGGCAATTTATAGGTAAGAAAACTTGTAATTTTTAAATTTATTTCCTTCGACTAACTTTATTAGTTCATTTACCTTTTTTTTATAATTTTAAAAAAGTGCTAACACCCCTTTTTAAAATATGTTTTCAAGTATTTGGAATGAAAAAGATATCTTGCATATGGACATTTCCATGTGATCGTACGTGACATTTGTACTCCTATAAAGTGGAGTAATTTTTGCAAAAGTAAGAGTAACTAAAACAAAATTAGATCTGTATGTTCCATTCAAAGGGTACTTTATTAAAAAAAAAATAATAATTTATATTCGAATAATTGTTGTCTAAAATATCCAGAAAAATAAGAATATATCGTACGTGACATAAAACAGAAGTGATTTTGAGGTATATATGGAAATATGAAAAAATCTGCGAATCTTGGGAGGTATTTTTTTTTTTTAATTTCTTACACTAAAAATATTTTTTATTTAAAATCCATCATACTTAATTGAAAACAATATTTAAATGATTTTATAATAAATTCAATTTAATATCGTTCGTGACATATCGTACGTGACAGTTTTTTTTAGGTAATAAAACTTATATTATGTTGAGAAAAAAATTTAAATTCTAAATTAGGTGCTCTTGCGACTGTTCAAATACGAATGACGGAGACAAATTAAGTTTTTTGCACTACGTACGTGACATTTAAATAACATCCAAGGGAAATAAAAAAACATACCGCTAACTGGACTCTATATTTTCTTTTTCTAATGGATCTTGTTAATTGTTGTTGTTACCTTAATTTTAAAGGAATATTTACAATTACAATTTATTTTTACAATTTAGTCGCTAAAAAATAGTTGATTGCAATTCTTTAGAAAAAGTCAAAGTGATAATCAGATTAAACTCTTAGTATTGCTCTTAAAATTATTAAATAATATTTAAGTGTTTTTTATCAATAAACTTATATAGAAAAACTTTTAAGAGTTTTTATTTTTACAGTCGTGGTTGACATATTCATGGAAATGTCCATACATTATTTACACATTAGGTTTTACTTTCGTAAATGCAGATAGAAAAAATTAAAATAAACTTTGGAGATATGCGTTTAAAAACTAGCTGGAAGCCGAAAATTGGTTAATGTTTAAATATTAATTCGGGTATGTGGCCGCCGTAGTAAAATGAAGGTCCAACATTCACGCTTAATAGTAAATGAGACTGTGTTTTGGTAATAAGGCGTTGAATATTCGCTTCAAATTGCTAGATCGATTCTGATCTTTGATCTTTGAGCTAGTACTTAACATATACCTAAAAGAATAATCTATCAACTTTAAATCACATGAACGAGCTGGCCAATGAAAAGGATTAGACAATATTTTACTGATTCTCTTAGTAAAGTGATTGTATCACGCGCTGTATGTATGTCACACCATCCCGCCAAACCCCATAACTGAGCCTTCTGTTGGCATATTAAGTGCAACAAAATGTGGATTTTTTTTGGATGTAATGGTGAATATGACTTGAAGCTTAGTTGCACGCCTACCTATTATATAACGTAAAAGTTTATTATCGCATATCTGGAAAACTATAAAAGTTTGTTTGTAAGAGTACTAGAGTAAATGGAAGAAATTCATTGTATTGAAATTTTCTATATCCAGATAACAGTGATTCCAAAAAGCTCCACATTTTGCTCAAGTTACTTTGCTATTAGTAGACATTATAACGTAAACAAATTTACCTAAACATAACAGTGAGCGTGTCCAATACAATATAAATATTTATTATCGTATGATAAATATTTAAACTTTGTATGATTTACTTTCTAATAAGTATGCTTGGAACAACAAAAATTTAAGAGATAGAAGTTTCAATATGTTGATTTTGAATATCTAAAAAACGTTTATTTAAATGAAAACGAAAAAAAAATTGTCAAAATCGGAAAAGTGCCAAAAGATCGCTTTGAGTTAATTTATAAAAATTATATATTGATGTGTAGAATATTTTAAGTAGGTAATCAACATAATGAAAAAAAGTATAATCAAAACTCCAGATGCCTTTTATGTGAAAAGCGCCCAACAACTTTCTGAGATATAAGGAAATATACACGAATACCTCAGTTTTTTCTCATATTTTTTTGTCATAAAATTCAACATTTTTAGCTCTAAAATAATTCAAAACACTTTTGCTACTAACTATTTGTAAATATGATATGCCTCTACGACTATTCTTAAAAAATTGTGGTCACTAATCGGCAAAGTTATAGACAAAAATATATTTATTCTTTAAATATATCAAATTACTAAAGCTCCTTTTATTTTTCGACACTTCAAAGGCACACAAATACAAGCCGTAGTCTTGAAAACTATTGCTGGCATAAGCTGACAAATTTGTTTAAAACTAACTGAGATATAAGCAAACAAATAGAACTTTTCATAAATTTACAAACGAAAATCGGGAGTTTTCAGCTTCTAGATAACATAAAGAAGAGATATGGATATCAAAGGAAAATGCTACTAGTAAAATATAATATATATATTATAAAATTTAAAATTCACGATGACAGCCACTAGAAAATGGCGTACAATAAAAATATTACAAATGGCGTATATAATAATATTTATATATGGGTCAAATCTCGTAATTAAAAATGTACCCACTTCAACCCCTTCAATATTGGTATCAAACGAAAGGTCAACCCAGTAGAATATAGTTAAATATGAAAAAGTTTAAATTCAATATGGCGTCCAAACTAAAATGGCGAGAGTACAATAAACTATGAAGTATTGAGGATGTTAGTTTATAGTTAACACAGTAGTTTTGATTAACATGTATTTTTTTTAACTTATTTACTGTATTTGTACTTTTTATATATATATTTTTCACTCTGAATAAATACTCAAACGTAATAGGTTATGAGCCCAGGCAACAAAACAAAAATTAAAATAAATATAAAAAAAAAGAAAATTTAATTTTTGAATATAAAAAAAAAATGGATTTTTCGAAACACATAAGGCCTCTAGCGGGAGTAACTGATTGGCCAGTATGGAAAAGAAAAATTCGAGATTTATTGGATTACCACGAAGGAGCATTAGATGTCATCGATGGAAAATTAATCAAGCCTTTACCATTAGCTGTTTCTGCAACAAGCGCAGAGATCAGAGAGCATAAAGTTTGTGTGATCTTTTTAGAAAGGCAAACAGTTATGCAAAATCAATGATCACAAGTGCCGTATCTGATGATGTTTACAAGAAGATTTTGGATACTGAATCGGCGGCTGAAGCATGGGAAGCATTAAAAGGTTTATACGAAGCCTCATCAAAAGATCAAGTGTTCTAAATTTGTACGGAGTTTTTCGCTTTTAGTTGGATCATCAATCAGGATGTGTCGACGCATATTGCAAAACTCAAGAGTCTGTGGAGTGAATTAAATAATGGGCTTAAAAGCAGAAATGAGCAGCCATTACCGGAATTATTATTAGTATGTAAAATAATGCAAATTTTACCGGCACAATTTCAAAATTTTAAGAGCAGTTGGATGCTGTTAACCAAGAATGAAGAAAGATCTTTTGAAGAAATGACAAACCAGCTATTTATGTATGAAAGAAATGCGGTAGAAACATCAAATTGTGTTAGATTCATTTCTTGACTTGCGGCAATACTTAAAAAAGCTCTAATAATACTCATCTTGGCAACTGGACTAAATGTTTCACTGTAATCAATTCCAGCACGTTGGTTAAAACCTTTAATTACTAGTCGAGCTTTAAATTTATCTATGGAACCATTTGGATTTGTCTTAGCTTTAAAAACCCATTTACTTGGTAAGGCCTTTCCCTCTTTCGGTAAACTCACCATTTCCCAAGTTTGATTTTCTTTCAATGATCTTAGCTCAGAATCCATAGCTTTTAACCACATAGCTTTTTCATCACTAACTAACACTTCATCGTATGTTAACGGTGTTTTAATTTTACTAATAAAATTTGATATTGTCATTACATAATCATCATAATAACTATTCTTGATCATAGTTCTATCTCTCAAACGTTTAGAAACAGGTAAACAGTCTTCTGAAAATGACTCATCTCTCATACGTTTTTGTCGACGATCGTTTTCATCTCTTATTGGCCTTTCTTCACACTCGATATATTCTTCATTATCAGATTCTTCAGATAAAATTTCATCAGAACCTATAATTTCCTCTGCACTTACTTCAACTGAAGGCTTGTTATCTTTAAATGGTAACACAACTTCTGATATATCTTTATTTCCATTAGGTAGTACACTTACTTTAGAAGATATATCTTTTGTTTCGCTTAACAACTTTTCAAATTCTTTGCATTCTGTTACTTTTTCGTTAAAAATTACATCTCGTGATAATTCTACAGCATCTTTGTCTTCATTGTAAATTCTGTATCGTTCTTCACCATCATAGCCAACTAAATAACCTTTAATAGCTTTTTTGTCTAACTTCTTTCTCTTTTGCTTTGGCACATGGAAAAAACAAGTTGACCCAACAATTTTCAAATGTTTTATTCTTGGTTTCTTTCCAATCCAAAGTTCATAAGGACTAATATCCTTTATCTGAGATTTGCCGGTTCTATTTTAAATGTAAATAGCACTATTTGCAAATTCTGCCCATAAAGCTTTTGGAAAAATAATATCGGCATTCGAGTACATAAATGTTCTAACCATCTCAACAATTGTACGATTTTCTCGTTCAGAACCACCATTTTGTTCAGGTGTATACGGTGCAGTTAATCTCTGAGATATTCCATTTAAATTCAATATAGCTTTCACATCTTTATTGTTAAATTCACCTCCATTGTCACTCAACAGTTCTTTAATCACATGACCTTGCATTTTGGCATTAGCAATCATATTTTTCAACGTTTCCTTTACTTCTGACTTATGAGCAACAAAATATCCATAACGATATTTAGTAAATTGATCTTTATACAAAACCAAATACCTTTTTCCTTGGTAGGATGCAGGAAATGGTCCACAAACATCACTAGATACTAGCTCTCCTGGCTTTGTCGCTTGCAATCTGGTTCCAAATGGAAATCTATGTGCCTTTCCATATACACATGGTTCACAAATTTCCAAGTCGTATTTTGCTTTTATACCTAACAAATTTTCCATAATTTGTTTTACATGCTTCTTATCTTGATGGCCCCATCTTTCATGGTATAACTGCAGGCTTGATTTGTCAATAGCAACATTAAGAGTCTTTGGATAAATCGGACTGATGTCAGCTTTATACAAACCACCATTTTCTTGACGATATCCATTAAGCATTACTTTGCCGTTCACTTTTAATTCGCATTTGGTTGTGGTTGACGTAAATATACTATTTTTATTCTTATCTTGAGTGGCTAACATCGAAAATAAGTTCTTCGAAACTCCAGGTACATACCATACATCAGTTAGTACTAATTTAATGTTCTTATTGTTTACAAGAGACATAATTTCTATAGCTCCTTTACCAATGGCTTGCAAAGACTCACTTCCAGCAGCTTTTATTTCAGTAGGCTTCTTGAATTCCTCAAAATCTCTAAATATCTCCAGTGAGTTAGTTACATGTTGTGTGGCCCCGTTATCTATCCACCAATCGTTATTTGAAAACACCATATTAATTTCATTATCAACGAGTGATAGGTTAACGTTATTGCTTTGGTTTCTTTCTTTAGGGGGACGACCATCTGTGATCCATTTTCGACAATCTTTTACCCAGTGACCTTTTCTTTTACAATAATTGCAAATAGAATCTTGTTTATTACCATCTTTCTTAGTTTTCTTGAAGTTTATATTATAAACTTTTACAGTTAGAGCTTCTTGCTGTTCTTTGTTGTCCTCAAATTTATGGAAATTTCTTTCATACATAAATAGCTGGTTTGTTTGTTGCTGGAATTGATTACAGTGATACATTTAGTCCAGTTGCCAAGATGAGTACTATTAGAGCTTTTTTAAGTATTGCCGCAAGTCAAGAAATGAATCTAACACAATTTGATGTTTCTACCGCATTTCTTTATGGAGAGCTGGAAGAAGACATCTATATGAAGCAGCCTGATGGTTTTGAAGACGGTACTGACCGAGTTTGTAAACTTAAAAGAAGTCTTTGTGGTTTGAAGCAAGCTCCAAGATGTTGGAATAGGCGATTCGGGAAATACTTGTTAAATCTTGGATTTAAGGCAAGTGAAGCAGATCCATGTTTTTACATAAGAGAAAATAACGGTAAAAAGTTACTACTAGTCTTATACGTAGACGATGGACTAGTCGCATCAAATGATGATGAAGACCTTAGGCAATTTTTAGATGACCTAAAAAGGGTATTTAAAATCGTCCATAAAGAGGCTGATTATTTTCTTGGAATTCAGATTAAAAGGCATCAAAATGTAATCAAAATTACGCAGGAAGCATACGCAAAGAAGATTTTGGAAAAATTTAATTTTTCTAATTGCAAAAAGGTGAATACACCAATTCTGAAATTAACTGATCACGGAAAGAATCAAAAGGTAGATGAAAATACAGAAGTTGTCTTTCCTTATCGACAAGCTGTTGGTGCATTAATGTATCTTATGCTTGGCACACGGCCAGATCTTGCATATTCAGTTGGATTTCTTTCAAGAACTTTGGAGAACCAAACACAAGAGGACATAACTCGTGTGAAAAGAGTTTTTCGATATATCGCTGGAACTATCGATTATGGTATTGTATACAACAAAAACGCAAAATGTGACATGGAATGTTATAGTGATGCAGATTTCGGAGGATGTTTAAGTACGGGAAGATCAACATCAGGTGTAGTTGTTATGTATGCTGGTGGAGCAATCTCATGGATGAGTCAAAGGCAAACAACAGTGGCTACTTCAACAACCGAAGCTGAAATTATTGCTGCAACTGAAGCTACTAAAGAAGTAATATGGTTGAGACGTCTATATTCAGAAGTTATAAATTTTTCAAATATACCGGTATTACAAGTAGATAATGCTGCTGCAGTTCGGCTTTCCCAAAACCCCGAGTTTCATCGTAGAACGAAGCATATTGCTATAAAACATTTCTTTGTAAGAGAAAAAGTAGTTGAACGTGAATTAAATGTCCAACAAATTGCTACAACAAATCAATTAGCTGATATTATGACAAAGCCACTTCAACCTGTCAGATTAAAACTTCTTTGTTCAATGTTAGGCTTGGAAAGGGCTAACTTTAAATAATAAGGGAAAGTATTGAGGATGTTAGTTTATAGTTAACACAGTAGTTTTGATTAACATGTATTTTTTTTAAACTTATTTACTGTATTTGTACTTTTTATATATATATTTTTCACTCTGAATAAATACTCAAACGTAATATGAAGAAGTTATAATCCAAGATGGCACCTTAAACCAAATGGCGAACAATTTTTTATCAAATAAATGTGCTTGCCTACTAGAAACAACTATGTACAAATTTAAAATCAAAGATGACGTCGGAAATCATAAAGCAAAAGGCTTAAAACATTATATTTGAAATAAAGGCGATCTGGTCACTATACCTATCTATATATAGTGAAAGGTGTTCTTAGATTTGAAATGTCAAACTGCACACATAAAAAATACAGAAGTAAACACTCAAGTCCTCAATTCTTAAAGAGTTATTTCAAGGTGACTCTACTAAATTTTAATTTTCAATTGTTTAAAAAAAGTTATATTGTATTATATTCATCAACTAAGAACAATTAGTTTTCTTTTTTTAATTTTAGAAATGTATGAATATTTTTTTAATTTAAAAATACACTTTCATATTGTATTTTTTATTTATTTAAAAGCAATTTTGTAAACATTAAGCCACAAGATAGAAAAAATATGTTTAGTTTTATTATTATTATTTTTTCTGTAGTTTTCCAATAAGATTTGAGAAGTGAATTTTCATTGTTTTGTTTAAGAAAACATTTTTTAATTTCCTTCAATTGTTTTAAATTTTTTCAATGTGTTTAAATGTACAGGGTTGCCCATATTCGACGGACCCATGTTTTTTTTAAAAAAATCAAAGAAAAAAATAAAAATTTGGCGGTTGGCAATCTTAATCATTTAATTTTTTCCAAGTAGATTTGGTTACATCAATTTTTGAATATGATATCTCTCAAATGGCCGCCTCTGGCGTTGATGGCGTATTGTGCCCTTTTTGCAGCATTTTCCATCGTTTTCGCCAACATTTCGGCCGGAATAGCGGCTATTTGTTCACGAATGTTGTCCTTGAGCTCTTCTAAGGTCCTTGGCTTGTTAACGTAAACCTTTGACTTCAAATATCCCCACAAGAAGAAGTCAGGCGGCGTCAAATCGGGCGAACGCGGTGGCCAGTCCAAATCACCACTTTTCGACATCAAACGGCCCGGAAACAAATTCTTCAGAAAATCGATTGTTATGCGACTTGTGTGCGGTGGAGCGCCGTCTTGTTGAAACCAGAACTGCCTCATACACTTTCGACGAATAATTGGCATCACAAAATTGGTCATCATGTCGCGATAACGCTCCTGGTTGATGGTAACAGCATGGCCATTTTCATTTTGGAAGAAAAACGGCCCAATGACCGTTTTCGCACTAACGCCGCACCAAACTGTGACTTTTTCGTCATGAAGAGGCACTTCTTGAATCTCCTGAGGATTTTCAGTGGCGTAAATACGGCAATTTTGCTTATTTACGGTCCCATTCAATGTGAAATGGGCTTCATCGGACATGATAATTTTTGTTTTTTAATATTTTAAAAGCACGTTGAGTTTTCACAATTGACTTGTTCTGTTGAATGTAAATTTCAACTATTTCAGAGCGCTCGCGTCTCGTGTATTGTTGCATGGTAAAAATCTGCTTGGACTGACGCTTCAAACGCGGTATGTCATTAAGCGATCTGACATCTCTGTCAAAAGTTATGGCGTTGCCAGATGGGTCCGTCGAATATGGGCAACCCTGTATGTATATGGAGAATTTAAGACATTTTCCTAGTAGTCTTTCGTTGTAAGAATCTTCGTCTTAAGACAAACTATAAATTATTACTAATTTGTGTTATTTTTAATGTTTCTGATTAGTATAGTGAGCTTTAAAAGTAGTTAGTTAGTTAGTTTTTTTTATTAATCACCACTAATTTCTATTTTTATTAACTATTGTAGTTTGTCTTTATTAAACAAACGCGTTAGAGCAGAAATAAATTCATCAATTTTAATTTCTCTTTTTCACTGCACATCAGTGATGCCATTTGTTTACATTTTTCGTAATAGTTTAAACATCTTTGTATCAACATTAGTTTGTTACTTTTGTAATTTGTTATTCCAACGTTAATCAATCTGTTTGAAATAAGAGTGTAGATGCCATCGCAAAATCCGAATTTCTTTAAAAACATGTGCGGTACAGTATCAGTAACAATAGAGAATATATGCCATTCACAGGTGTTTTAAATCTTAAGGATCATTTATGGGTTTTAATTAATTTTTAGACATGCGCAACACCAAATTTTATTATAATTTTTTGTAAAGTTGGTTGTAATTGTTGGATTTGAATTGAGTGAATTGAGGTTTTATAACCTTTAATTTATTTCATAAAAATATTTCCAGAATGTAACATTTATATAAATAAAAATCAAATGTTGTTTAATTGTTGTAATAGCATCACTTAACAACGGCCTATTTTTTTAATGCTTGTCATAACCTAACTTAGGTTTATACGGAAAGAAAAACATAATGACCTCCTCATTTTTTACCAACACTTTTTTATTTATCTAAAATCGGGAAACGACTGGACCGATATGTTAAATTTTTTTTTTTTTCAAAGCAAGTACTGTTGGTTATTAAAATAAGACCTTGCATGGTTAAGCTTAAAATGAGCTGGAAAATAATACTGGGTGTGGCACCTACTATATAAAAAAATACATTTTATATAAAATATTTGAAAAAAAAACCTTTACATATATAATCTTTTAACTTTGTGTGTATTACTTCTATTTTATTTGTCTTGCTACAGACAAAAATCGATACGTTTGGAGGAGGGGAAGTTATACCCCCATACTAAAAACTTATCATTTCATGACATATTTCAGGGACTCTAGATGTTAAAGGTTTAAATCCTGGTATTAGATTAGGTAGAACAGGCAGCTGTTGTGCAGCTCACTTGAGTCCATTTTGTTGATCCCATTGTGATACCTGAATAGAAAAGAAAGAATAGAATAGAAAAGAGAGAAGAGAAGCAGTCTCTGGCGGGAATCGAACAGCACACTACTGAGTAGTCCACGGGGCACCCTAGACTGGTAAATCCTGGTATTACATTTAAATAAAAAATGTTCAGCTCATTAAAAGAAAATTTGACAGGATCGAATAAGGGGAGTGGCACCATACAAACTTTAAATTCTGTTAAATTGGCTGCGATACCAGCTTACTTTTTTACCAGAAATACAGATATCATTATACGTGCTAGCCCTATGTCCGTTCTGAAAAACTTTAAGCACTACTAGGGCTCAATTCTCGTTCTGTGAAATTGTGAAATGAAAATTTTTTGTATAGCAAAGGTAATGGTGGTATCATATGATATGGCATACAAAAGCTTTTCATTTCACAGTTTCAAAAAACAAGAATTGAGCCCCTGTTTTATATTTAGAAATAAGAATGGTAGGAATCGGAGAAAGAGGATTGATTGATTTCCTTACGTAAAATCTATGTAACAAATCTAATGAACACAATGCAAAGCGGTCCAAGTTCTGCTAGTTATAAAAAAAATTTTACCATTTTTATAAAAATGTTTTACTTTTTGTAAGTTACCCCTGGCAACACTGGAAATTGTATCTGCCCGTTTTTTTTATTCTTATGAACAGTGAAAGGAAATTATTAAGATACAGCAAGATATACTGAAAGTCAATTATAACATTTTAAATACTCTCAAGCAGCAAGAAGAGATCTCCTCAATATTCTACTTTACTACAATAACAGTAAATATAAAATAATTACTTTTTAAATGTTTTTTTTTAATTTTGAATGTTTTCTGTAAAAAAAATCTTTCTTAGAATTTTTTTTTAATTCTTGTAATTTTAGCTTTAATTATTTACCCTAAAATAATAAATATTCATCAAACGATTAGAATTAATTATAAGTATTTAAGAAAACTAAAAAATGTATTCTACATACTCATGCTAAGTGAGTGAAATGAAATATTTCCCGTATTGCATAGGTATTAAATTGTAGATTAAAAATTTTTTAATAATAGATTTAAATTATTAAATAATTATTATTACTTACATATATACCGATAAAAAAATTTTGATATAATTTCCTTTCGATAAACAATTTTTTATATTTTTTTTAATAAGAAAATTTGTTTAAAATACAATTGTTTTAAAGAAAAAATAAGAAATTTTTTATACAAACACCGCTTATTAAAAAATTGCAAAATTTATTTATATTTTTTTTATTTTGTAGAATTTTTGATAGACATTATAAATAAGATAAACAGGAAATAATTTTTAACAAAATTTTTCGATAATTTTTTTTTAAAAATTTTTAATAAATTTTCTTTTGATACAAAATTATTAATAAACTTGTTTAATAGAAAAGATAACTATATATTTCTTTTTAATTTAAAGATTTACAATTTCTTTTTAACAACAAATTTCAGATGAAGTAGAAATTTTTTAATAAACATTATAGACAGAAAAAATTTTTTATTAAAATTACTTGATAATTTTTTTTTAGTAATTTTTAATCAATTTTCTTTTGATACAAAATTATTGATAAGCTTGTTTAATAGAAGAGATATCTATATATTTCTTTTTAATTACAAAATTTACAAATTTATTTTTAATAAAAAATTACCGATGAAGTTCTTTTTTTATTTTTTCTAATTTTGAAAATGGTTTTCGTTTTATGATTAAATCTAAAATATAAAATTCTTATGTCGTGGTGTTTGTGATTAAGCTCCTCCAAAATGACTCGACCGACTTTCATGAAATTTTGTGTACATATCGGGTAGCTCTGAGAATTGGACAACATCTATTTTTCATGCCCCCTCAGATAGGCCAGACTGCTAGAATGATCTTCTTAAAATTTTCACATGATAGTTTTTAGTATTTTTTTTTTTCAAATTTTACACATTTTATAGTCCAGCCAATGCAGAAATAAACGTTTGAGAATCGATCAACATCTATTTTTCATACTCCTAAATATTAAGGATGACTCACCCCAAGGGACAATTTATGCCTCACTTAAATAACGTAACGACTTCGATGAAATTTTAAGCTTAGATCTGCGCACCGTAGAACACATATTGTTTACGATTTTTTTTAATGTACTCAGAGTAAGTTAGTTATTTTTATTAAACTAAAAAAATATTTCCTAGAAATAATTTATATGGCAAAACAACGGTTGCCGGGTGAGCTAGTTTTTAATATAATAGTTTTGATTACTTCTAAAACTTTTAGAATTTTTGAATTTTCGTTTACAAAGAAAATGTAAAATTCTGTAAAAATTTTGTTCTTATCGAAAACTAGTGGCCATTTTTCAATTTACAGTTGAGATGGGATTTTTTCTAGAATATT
Source organism: Phyto melanocephala (assembly GCA_941918925.1). Taxonomy (NCBI): domain Eukaryota; kingdom Metazoa; phylum Arthropoda; class Insecta; order Diptera; family Rhinophoridae; genus Phyto; species Phyto melanocephala. The sequence continues at coordinate 30,806,923 of OW799237.1, read as the reverse complement.
GCTGAAAACAAAGCAATAAACAAATATGGCAACACTTACCACTAGACGCTTTTTAATTTGTACTTGCAGTAGTACATATTTCTATTTAGACACATACAAAACTGTAAATTGTTAAAAATTATTGCAATAAGTGGCAAAAATTAATGTTTTTAAGACAGAAGCGGTAATAATAAAATGACAGCAACTAAAGACATTGAAAACAAAATTAATTAAAAAAAAATTCAAACTAAAGTCAAGTAGAACAGCATACATATATGTATGTATGTATACAATATTATAAATATATCCGGCTTTGTTATTAAAGATTAAAGGTTTTTTCATCCTTTTTACTTATTTTTCGAATTCAAGTATCCCAATAAAAAATTTTTCACTAGTTCAATGTGAATAACATTTTTCATGAATTTTAATTCATTAGTTGTAGGCATGAGAATGCCTTTTCTAAATACAATATAGTTGCCTTTAATGATGTGCTTCAAAATACATTCAAATGCATGCAAAAATTCTGGTAAATATGCACGTTTCACATAAATTGAACCAAATATAATAAAAAAAATTCTTTGTAAATATAAGAATGTTTAAAAATTAAACTTAAGCCTGTTTAAAAATTTGAATATGAGTTTAAATTGAACCACTTTATCATGGGTTAAACTGATGCATTCACTATTTCTTTTGCATGTATTTTTTTTGCTGGGATATCATCTAGTAAAGCAATTTTTTCTGCATATAACTATGTTTAACAAACATATTAGGTTGCATGCCGAGATTTTTTTCATTAATTTTAGCTTATTTTCGCTTACCCATCGCTATTTGTTTTTATTCTGAACTTTTTAAAAAAATCTTTTTTCGCATTTCCTTTGTTTTTCTTTTTTTGTAATATATAAAATTATTTGTTGCATATTTTTTTATCACAATTTTGCTTTAATTTAACTCGGCTTACAAAAGAATACAAAGTCAAAGTCAGTCAGCCATTGAAATATTCAGACACATACACTGTCTGCCACTTAGTAAATGATTCCAAGTTAAGCTACTTAAGCGGATTTAGTTTTTTTTTAACTTAATACCACTTAAAAAAAAAAAAAAAAAAAAAAAAAAAAACACATATTTGATTTTGTTATTGTTGAGAAATTTATGTGTAATTATTTTCAGGCGAAATATATATTTTAAAACGTAGCCTGTTAAACTAGGTTGTCTATTGTTGTTATTTATGTCCCAAATTTGATTTAGTTAGGATAAGCCGGTTTTACTTGATTGAGTTACAATCATCCAAAAATACCAACATTTACATTTATTATATTAGTAGGATTTTTAATTAGAAACGAATAATTTCTTTTAAGCATTTTAATTTCCATTTTTTGGTTGAATATAAAATTTTCACATTAAGATTTTTTTTTAGCAATTTTGCATAAATGAAGAATTTAAAAGAAAATTCTAAAGAGAATTTTTTTTTACAAATTTTCTACTATGAAAATTATATAAATTTTGCTGTTAAGAAATGTTTTATACTACATTTACACCTGAGCAAAATCTAGTAGATTTGATTAAAAATTGTTATTAAAATCAAGATTTCGTTGTCAAAACAGTATATTTATTTACAAGGTGGTCTGAGAGGCTCTCTGTGCTCTACTTCTCCAAAATTCAAACTCCATATAAAAAAACGTAAACAATAAAGTACTTACTTGTTCAATTGCAACCACCTTATATATTATAATTGAATTTTTCTTAATGCAGCGTAATATATTTTAGTACAATTTAATAAAAACCACAGTTGCATCACGAAGTAGTACTAGATTTTAAGTTGATTCTGCCAAAATCTAGTGGCGAAGTAGATTTCGTTTTGTATGGGAAATCTGGTAGAAATCAACAAGATTTCGCTTAAAATACAGAGATTTCCAAAACTGTTTTAAATGTAAGATAATTTAGAAAAATTGTTTAAATATACAAAATTTAATTATAGTAATAGTTTTACAATAGTTTAGCTTATAAATACCATTTCCCAAATAAAATTCGCGCTTGCCCAATGAGTTGTGACTAATGTACAATCATACTTAATTTTTATAAATTTATTCAGTTGGTTTTTACCCAATTGATTTCAGGAAGACAGATAGATACACGCAAAGAAAAAACATGGTTGCGATAATCGTATTCGAAGATTGAATTTTATGATTGAATAATATAATGGTTACCAGTTATGTTTAATTAAAGTATTATGCAATTATCATAATATGACTACAAATAAAACGTACAATCTTTGCTATTTTCTAAAGCAAATTATTGTTTTTTGCTATTTGTTATACTTATTGTACTCATTTAATAATCATAATCACATTTTTTTATTTAAACCTTTTTTGCATTTTACCGTTTATTTCATTATTTCTATAATTATTTTTTTTTTAAATTTTTGTATTTTTTCAAATGACAAATTTTTAAAATAGTTAAATTTATTTAAGATGAATAAGAGCAATTGAAAACAATTTATTATTAAAAAAAAATTGTTATTTGAAATAATGATATATTTTTTTAAATAATGATATTTTGCGAAGACATAATACTACTTTTGTCGTCATAATTTTGTAAATTATATAATTTTTAAAGGTCAACCATATTAAAGATTTTATGAATATTAAGCATTTAATGATAAAATTCAAACAATTGTTTAATTATCGTGACGAAATAAATGATTAAATAAAATAAAAATAACTATTACTTGTTTTCTACAACCAACTATAGTACTATCGTCGTCATCATGTCGCAAGCATGGTTTTTCTTTGCGTTTAGACGAAAATATTAAAAAGTCCTGTTTTGTATATAACGGCATCAAAATTTTCAAAAGATATATATATATATCGTGTACAAGATACAGTTTTATATTCAATCTTATTAAAAGTAAAAGAATAAGTCAAAACTAACGCTTGGTTCAACAAGTTTTTTTTTAATCGCATGTGCTTTTAAAAATAATTTAGATATAATCTTTTTAAGCTCATACATTTTCAATTCTTATTTTGGTCAAAATGAGTACCCAAAGAAATACGTTCACAAATAACTAAAGCTTTTCAAGATAATCTAATGTAAACTTTAAAAAAATAGAAAAAATATGAAGGTCCATCGTCACACTGATTCAAAAACCATTAAACGGTATAAGAAAGACTTAAACATCGAAAAAAAAGGTATAAAAAATATTGATAGGGCAAAAGAAGTCGAATAACTCTTTCGAAGAGCATCGAACACTTTTAGCAGAGAGTATCTCTTACAATTAAATACTCTGATTCTTTTGTGCGCAAATATGTGAAAAGTCAAATTTTATTTAAAAAAAAAAACCTGTTTGAAGGATGATAAGACTTTTATACTGGCAGACTTTTCGAAATTTCGAGTCAGGAACAACCGAACAAGATAACAAACAAAATTTTTCCGAGAAGTTTTTTGTGTAGCCAGACATTTGCAGTTGTGGCAAAACAAGCTTTTTACCGACACAGACTGCCTTTATATTTCTAGCACGATTTGGCATCATGTCACTACGGAAAAAAAGGTCATTCGAGTAGTATTCAAACAATAAAGTCAATTTTATACCACGAAGCCAAAATCCATACAACTGTACACAACCTCGGGCTGTAAAAAGGTATTGGGCTCCTATAAAAAATTAATTAAGAAACAAGGGAAATGTATCCCAGAACATGTCCGATTTTAAGTGTAAATGTACCATCTCACCCAAAAAGGTAGCGGTAACAACTATAAATTTTTAATTGCAGTAATTCCGCAAAAAGTAGAAAAATTTATAAATACCGAGTATATGCAAATAGTTTAATGTTTTAAGAATTTTTACAATATTTTAAAGAATTTACATATTTTTGAGAATTTTTATATTGAACAGTTTAAGTTTTATTAACCGTAATTACAAGTACAAGTTTTTTCTGGTTCACTCTTTAGATAACCATAAAAGAGCAGCAAGCGCTTATAATCGATGATATTTGATAAGATTATTTCATTTTTTACATGTGTGACTCTGTAGTTTTTGTTTTTAATTTTTAGGCAAGATTTACTAGTTTTTCCAAATTTTTTTTAACATTATGAAAAAGATCGCTACAAACACAAAGTCATTTGGTATTAAATGTAAATCTTAAATATTTTTTTTAAATAAAGATCAGTTTTGAATTTTGCATTATTTAATGTGTAAACAACTTTGTTTAAATCGTTTTAAAATGTATTTTTTTCTTATTATTATTTTGTAATGATATATTTTGGCATCAATCTCAAACCTGAATTCAAAATTTTTAAAATTATTCTTATTTTTATTTTTTACCTGTCAGAAACTCTGGCCTGTTACACCACAACAGGCAAATTGTCTTTGTTTCTCCGATAAATTTTATCATATCAGAGTCTTGTCTTCGTTAGTGCCAAAAAGAACCAAATCTAAGGACAATGCCACCTTAACATGCATATAAAACTAAAATTGGGAAACTATACTAGTTTTGAGTTTCTGTTAGCCGATTTCTGTAAAATCAGTTGTTCATATTTTCGAGGAGAAGGTTGTTACGGAAGAAAATTTTGGAAAATCCCTCCGGAAAATTGGTAAAATCGAAAATCGAGTTTTTGTATGAAATATTGTGTGAAATTATTCCTTAATGACTTTTCAAATTAAAAAAATAGAATGTTCTAAGCCAAAATCCAATAGATCTCGAAATTCGCCGGGTCCGCTAGTTTTATATAACCTTACTTAGGTCAATTCAGTGACAAGTCGCACGAGTGTTTGAAATGTGTCAAGTGACCGACTTTAAAGATAGCGTTATGTTAAAGTAACAGGCCCCCTTTTTTAAATTCTAAACAAGTTACATGACTATTTTTGTGACAGTTCTCTCTTCTTAAAGCTAGTAATATATGCCTCGTCTGTTAAAAGCTTTATTGTTAGGCTTTTTCAACACTCTTTACATGAGTAAAATATCAAAGAAAATAATATAATGTGTGTTACCACAAACACTTGACCCATTTTAAACAGAACTAAAAATTATTAAATAACTTTTTATCACTATTGTTGTTTTCTTTATCGCCAACTTGTTTACATGATTACGTTTTAACATTTTATAATTGTTCCGACTTGTAATAGAGAAACTTGTAGAATTTTAAACACAGGCACATGCACATACATTTACAAACTACTATTACCGTACCCATTCATTTTTTTAATCATGTGTAATTTTTTCAATATTTCTTAATTATTTCCTAGTAGTTTTACAACAAATCATTGCTCTAAACGGCGGCAGCCGGCAACAAGTCACAATTGCACAATTGCCTACACTTTTTGCTTTCAAATGTTGATGTGTTGATAGTGTGTTTGTTGTAAAAAAAAAAAAATCTATATATGTAGTTTTCGTGTTGTTGTTGCTGCTTTTTTTCACTATTAATCAGAATAATTTTTATATTTTTGAATAATTTATGAGGCAATTTGTTTTCTTTTTTTTCATTGTTTATAAAAAAATCTTGCTAAACGAGTCGTTGTTTCGTTGGTAATAAAGCGACACCAAGCGAAAAGAAGCAGCAATTCTACAGCAATAATTTTAACAACAACAACTAATTTCATTCATAAATTAAATGACGCGGATGCGTACGACGCAACGTGTTTTGGTTTTAAAAACTTAACATAAAAAAATATTTTGAAATAACTGATAAATAATTATAAAAAATTCTAATCTGTAGGCTAAATTACGCACTGTAGAAAATTTGATTAAAGGCAGAATTATATATCGTCCCCTGTGCGCGAAATTATCGTATGTTACAAAAACAAAATTTTACATTTTTATTACTTTTAAATAAATAAAAACGTAAATAACACTGCTTCATACATACGATAAAATAAACTAAAACAGTTATCGCTATAATATTTTATCAGCAGATGGTTAAATGGATGTAGAACCAATTTGCATAAAAAAGTCGATTTCTAAAAAAACGTAACATACGATAAAATCGCGCACAGGGGTCGATATGTATAAGTACGTGGCAGTTCTGTGTTCCGAGTTGAATCAAATTGTCACTAATGCTTTTTAAAACCAAAACACTATAAAAATTGCAAACGATTTAAGTCCACTCGAAACAGAACAAGCACGGTTTAAATATTTTTACAGAACTTAGAAAATTTTTACTAAAAGGGAGACGCAAAAGTCTGATGCCGACAAGCTTCCAAACTCAAGTTTTTTTTTTTTTGGTATATGGGCTCTCATTTTCTCTTATTTTCTGATCGAGTGCAGGAATTGATCCAAAAAAAATTTATTTATTTGAGATCAGCAAATTCTTATCTCATTCCAATTATACTATACCCTAGTTCTGCGTTCCAAGTAAAATTAGGTTGTTCGGATTGTCGGTGTTACCAGTGTTATTGGTGTTATGAAAAGAATAAGATTTTATTCAGGAATTAACATCGCTCAACTTTTCAAACAAATTTAATATGGACTTTAAAAAAAAAACAGCAAAAAATATGAAGATTTAATCACTGTTTTAAAAGACATTAAATAGTATAAGGTAGACCTGAGCATTGAAAGACAACCTGGATCAGGAAGATATTCGCAAGGCAAAACAAGTCGAACATCTCTTTCAAAGAGCACCAAAAACTTTTATCCGAAAAGCACCTCATAAAGTTAAATATTTGTATTATTTTATGCGCAAGGCTAAAGCTGGGTAAAAGTCGTATAAGATTCAGAAAGTTCCAGATCTCAATGAGAACTTAGAAGAACAAACAAGCGAAAAAATTAAGATAAAATTTTATTAAAAAAAATAAACCTGTAGTGTAATGGATTATGAAACTTATGTACTGGTAGACTTTTAACAACTTCCGGGTCAAGATTTAATTTGGCTGATGGTCGAGGTATGTAGAAAAACTATACCGGAGACAAAAACAAACAAAATTTCTCAAGAAGTTTTTTGTGTGGCAAGCCATGAAATTGTGGCAAGAAGCCACAAAATTTTAATTATTTTCATTAAATTTTCAAATTTTTTAAATTTAGGCTATAAGTTCAATGCGTTATCCGATACCAGCTGAGTAGAATGAATTTTTAAAACCAGCTACGGTTTCATCATCAGCACTCTTTTGTTCAGAATTATTTTCATTATTATTCAGTTTTATTGTGGGTGGCCTCGTAGTGTCGACAAGGTCTTATTTATTTTACAATATCGTAAGTATTACATGGTATCAAAAAATAGGACAACAACTCTTACAAAAAGGCCGTCAATTATATGCCTCTATATAAATTTCTCTCACTGCTAAAACCGTTCTTTTTCTTTTTAAACAAATTAAATTTATTTTATTTATTTATTTATTTATAAGGAAAATACAGTACAACAAGATACAATCTTATTTAATAGTACTGGGAAGATAAAGGCAAAAAAAAATAATATTTTACAATGATTTTGTCTAGATCATAAAATTAAACATTGAGAATAAAAAAAAAAAAAAAAAAAAATAATAATAATAATAAATATAAATATATAAAAATAGTTAGGTACACAAAAAATATTATAAATAATGTTATTTACGTATAACTTATTTATTTATTTTGTTATTTATCCAAAGTGTGTAAAAATTGCGTATTTAAAGTGCTTTGCATTGTTTATTACTTGAATTAGAGATGGGAGTTCGTTCCAGAGACGAATGGCATTTACATAGAAATGTCTCTCAGATATCAGTTTACGGAATCGAATGGAGTTTATTCTATAGCCTCTATTCGATCTTGAGAATTGTAACCTTCTGTAAAGATAAGCTGGTTGATGAGTGTAGATAATTTTATGTAAAAATAATAGTGTACGGCATTTTAACAGATTTTCGAACGAAACATTATAAATTTGATATGAAAAATGAGATATTCTACTATATCTTGAACGTCCGTAAACATATCTAGCAACATTGTTATAAGCAACCTTAAGTTTATTCCTGTTCATTAAGTCGCAACTTGAAAACAGTTCACATCCATACATTAGTGTTGGTAGTATATATGTCTTGGCAAGCAACATACGGATATCAAGTGGTGTAAAATACTGAGTCATCCAAAGATTCCTGAGAATAGTGTGTACTTTTCCACATATGGCATTAACATGATTTGACCATGAAAGGTTATTATTAAAAGTTACTCCCAGATTTTTGGCACTTTCAACAAGTTGGATAGTGGAACAACCAATGATTATTGGTGGTATAGCATACCTTAAATCATTTTGTTTACTTATCATCATTGCCTTTGACTTTTTTGCATTCAGACAAAGACCATTTGTTGACGCCCATTTAAGTACGTTGTCGAGATCGCGATTTAATTTATTTATGCATTCACTAATATTAGATGGCGAGCAGCTAATAAAAAGTTGTACATCGTCTGCGTACATCTGCACTCCACAGTAGTTAAGTCTATACGGTAAGTCATTGGAGTATATTGTATATAATAGTGGACCAAGAATTGATCCTTGTGGCACACCACGAGTCATTGAGCAACTATTTGATTTTTCCGAACCAGAATATACCAATTGACTTCTACCACATAGATAAGAGTGAAGTAATTTAACGGCAGTGTCTGAAAAATGGCACATGTATTTCAATTTTTGACAAAGTATATTATGTTCAACGGTATAAGCAATTGGAGTGAAAAAGTTGAATGAATAAGCACACAGGGAAAAAGCTATAAAGGTTAATAAAAATATTCGATTATAATTAGTTTTTTTGTTTACCAACAATAATAATTGGTCATATTCAGGAAATGTAAAAATGTGTGTGGTGGCTTGTAAGTATTACAGTCATACTCGGTGGCGAACTTAAGCGACTAGCCACTACAACATTTTTATCGATGAATCATTGTTTCAGAATTAGTATCAAGTCGAAATTTGCACAAAATTATCGTAAATGATACCTTCAGAAGTCATGGATAATAACATCATTGTAGTGTCAAGGTACTAAAGAAATTAAAAACTTTTCGAGTCGACAACTAAACATAAAATTCGCTAATAAATATCGATGATATTGTCTGTTAGGACTTACTAATACGCCGACATCTGCGCGACAGAATCAACTTTGTAAAAAAAAAATCAGGGTTTTTCACGTTGAATTGTGATGATGTTTGCCACCAGTTACATTCATGTATAATTCACATTATTTGGTAAAAAAAATAATGATTAACCATTTTAATAATAAAAAGGCTTTAGATTTACTTTAAACTTAACCTTAAAAGAAATTAATTTTATGGTCACAAGAAATAACAGTCTAAGTCGCAAATCATATTTTTGAGATAGCTCAATTTTAATATTCAAAAAGATTTAAAACAAAATACAATTATGGTTTAGAAAAAAATATATTTATATATAAGTAAGCAATATTTCGACCGAAATTGGTAATTTAACCTTAAACTAGTTAATGAGTAGTAGTTTTCATTGGCAAAAATGGACATACGCGGTTGCCATGAAAACTACAGATTTAATCAAGTAAATTTGAATTCTTTATTGCAAAATAGAAATCTTAGTTTTGAAAGTTTATAGCAACTTATGTTGTTGTTTTATATTGAATAATTTATTGTTTTTGCGTTTATATGGACTTAAACGATTGTTGCAAATTAAAAGTGGCTGAGGAATGGGTGATACGTTTACGTGTTTGTTCTTCAACAAACGTGATAATTTATTTTGCGTGAGCTACCTGAGTCTATATACTGTTTTTGAAAAAAAATTTTTGTATTGTGAAAATAAATTACTAAGTTTATTTCGGTGCTTATAGAGAGAGTTGAAAGCGACTTAAATCAATATGATTTTTTTATTTTCAAAGACAAAAATTAGTTTAGAGAAATGGGAGTTTGAGAAAAAAACAAAGAATTTTCTGTTGTTCACGATTATACTTTAAACTCGTTTATTTGTTAAGTTGAGTTAGGCGGTTTATGTTTGTGATCACAGCATTATTTTACAATAATTTTATGCTTTTATCTACTGACCTACTTATAAAAAATAATTTAAAAGTTTTAATATATTATTAAATTTCTTACAACTAATTTCAACTAATTTTTTATAGTTTCCAATATATGACATCAAATGTATTTCTTTTTTTTTTGTATGGGAATATCTGGCCCCCTGCTCCGATCTGAACCATTTTCTTCTTGAATAAGAAAACGGTTATTAAAGTTAGTACGAAGTTTGAAGGGAATAGCTGTTATAAAATGTGTTGAATTTGTATGGGAGGTACCACGCCCACCTAAAATATAAAACAAAAATATAACCTATGTCTGTTCGGAGGATAGCCATTGGTGAACAAAATTTATAAATTTATTAAGTAGTTTCGAAGAAAACTCATAACATACTAACACACATTTCCCCTTTACTATATTATAGTACCTATATAGTATATAGTATAGATATGACTTCTTTCGTTCTTTTTTAACTTTTGAAAAAAACCCACTAAATAAATTAATACCCAAAAGAGCTTAAATAGTGCTTATCTGCGTACAAAAACGCTTATAAAAATATGATTTTTAAGTGTGATTTCGCACCCTCTAGCCCCCTTTTTGCAATATAGAACAAAAAGATAAGTTGCTATAAACTTTGAAAACTAAAATTTCTATTTTGCAATAAAGAATTAAAATTTATTTGATTAAATCAGTAGTTTTCATGGCAACCGCGTAAGTCCATTTTTGCCCTTTTTTCCAAAAAGTACTTATTTCATCTCTAACATAAGAACCTATTTATTCATGCCTACCCATAACGTACTATAAGGGATAAATACAATAATCTATATTCGTATGCAAACAATTTTAGCATTGCCATATATACTATACGGTAAGCAAATATAGTCCTCAAAAGTAAAATAAGCTCTATATTAGGGGTACAACTAAAATAAGGCCCTATCACCACGCTGTAGCCGATGTTGTGCTGAAATCGAAAAATGTTTCCTCAGGTCATTTCGGAACAAAAACGTTCCGCGTCGAAGTCGATTTCTAGAAGCCCTTTAAGATTTTTTTTATTTCTAAAAAATTTTTTATTTTATAATTATTTAACTATTTACATTTCTTAATGTAATTATATGATTGTAATCAAAATCACAATCTAAAAACTTATAATTTATTTATCATATTTTTTTTTTTTAGAACTTACTGATCCCAAACTTAATTGCATTTGACGCGGAACCTTTTCTAACGATATCGAAAATCTAAAGATGCAGTTCTTATTGGTTTTTTATGCACTACATGGTATGGATAGAGCCATTTTGATATTTTCAAAATTTGTATAAAAGTTGTATCCCTACTCTATATATGCGTTTGCTGTTACATCTTACTAAGAAGTAACAAAATGTTACCAGTTTGAAAACATATTCAAAAGGTTATGCCACATAAAAATCATGCCTCTTGTGATCAAGTGTGTGAGGAGATTTGCTTTTTTCGGTTACAAACCTGCTTACGGGAAAGCAGAAGTTAACTGAGTATGATCAAAAGTCATATTACAATATTTAGTTTAATTATGTTTTATTTTGAGCAAATGACGTCAGCTGTTGTAAACAAAAAAAATTATGTCAGAACTAAATATATATTTCATGTAAAAGCAAAAATTATAATTTTTTTATAAAATGGCAATTTTGAGGGAAAACCAAATTACATATGGGTTGCAAAACCATATGCTGAATTCGCACTTTTTAGCTCCCTTTTTGCAAAAAATACTTATTTCATTCCTAATATGAGCAACGTATTTATTCATGCCTTTCATTTCATTAATTTTTGTATGCAAACAATTTTATCATTTCCACATGTAGTGTAAAAGTGATTTAACAGATTTACTGCCTGGACTTATTTTTATTATACCCTTCACAAAGTGAAAAAAAGGGTATATATAGGTTTGTCATTCCGTGTGAAATTTCTACAATTTTCATTTCCGACCCCATAAAGTATATAATTTCTGAAAGCTTATGAACAGGGGAGTCGATTAAGCTCTGTCAGTCTGTCCGTCTGACCGTCTGTCCGTGTGTATGTTGAAATCAACTTTTTGAAGCCCCCTGATATCGCCTGGACCTGGGTAAGGTATTAAATTATCAGAAATATTCGGGAGTAGATCGGTATTGAAACATCGGTACATAAACAACTCAGATATGAGCAAAAACCCACGACCACCTCGATTTTTTTTTACAAAAACAACATATATACATACAAACGTGTATACTGGGGCCAAATTACGGCGTTCGATCACGATCGAAATTTTACTCGAACGATTAAGTTCGCTGTGCTTTAGGTATAGAGATTCTAATAAGAATTTTCAAATTTCGATCACGTTCGAATGCCGTAATTTGCCCCCTAGTTAGAGTAAACGTGGCATCGAATCCCAGCAGAGCCAAAAAAAAATTTTTTTTTATATTTTTTTTATTTTTTAATTTTTTTTTTATTTTTTTTTTATATTTTTTTTTTAATTTTTTTTTATTTTTTTTTGTTTAATATATTATTTATATTTTTATTATTTTTTTTTTAATTTTTTTTATTTTTTTTAATTTTTTTTTTAATTTTTTTGTTATTTTTTTTTTGTTTTATATTTATTATTTATATTTTAATTATTTTTTTTTTAATTTTTTTTTTTAATATTTTTTAAAATTTTTTTATTTATTTTTTTTAAATACATACGTAAATTTATAATTTTACAACGGGATGTTTTTATATGAATGGTGATACAAACTACTGTTATTGCATGACTACACGTTGTGAAGGGTATATAAGATTCGGCACGGCCGAATAAAGCACTCTTACTTGTTTTTCCACTCAGATATGAGTGGAGGTACCTATACAAAATTATCTCTTTCTCCAAACCATTTTTTTATATACATAACTGGTGAATTCACAAGGTGTCCTAAGTGTGGTATTGTCATAATGTCATAATTTTTCAAAATTAAAAAAAAAATTTAAATTAACAATAAAGAATACACTACATACTCCTCATGCTTTTAAAGTTTTTTTTTTCGAAAATTATGACAATTACAATACGTCACTAAGGACACCTTGTGAATTCACCAATTATATATAGAGAAAAATATGTTTTTTTTATATAATATTTAAAAATATTCTTGTGAACACATAATTTTTTTATTTATTCTTTTTTTAGCTTTTAAACTCAAACGCATTTATTGTAATTCAATTCCCAAGGAATTTAACACACATATTTAAGTTTCAGTTATTAATGTCTTAAGCGTGTATGTATTTCTATTTCCATGCACAACGAAAAGAAAAACTCTTGCAGCAACCACAGACCTATAAAACTACAAGAAAAAAAAACTAGGAAAAAAAATTAAAAGAAAAGGTGTTGAGGTTTGTTTTGTTTTATTATAAGCATATTTTCTTACTTTATTTTCCTGCCTGTTCTCCCCCCTTTTCAATACACAAATATACTTACATACAAATTATAATTTCCTGAATGCAAAATAAGTAAACGTATTTGAATTACAGACAAAAAGGGAGAAAGAACTTGGAGAAAAATATAGAAAAACTGAAGTGAAATAAAAGTAAAATGCATAAAACATCGTGTACTTTCGTTAAAAAAACAACAACAATATTAAAAATAATCTTAAACAAAACGTCTCTAAATTGTTGTAATATTTTAGAAGTAATACATGCTTCCTATAAAAGAAATTAAAAAAACAAAGTATATGTGTATGTAAGACGTTGTATGAGTATCTACAATTCCAAACAAAGAAGATAAAGCAGATTTTCTGTAAAGATTTCGAAATCGTTATGCTAAAGAATGGCGTCATTAAAAAGTGTAACACAGACCATTTTTATATCCATCACAATAAGAAACGATAAATGTAGTGATATCTCACTGCGTTTGTAACATATCAAAATATTCGTTCAAGTCGCCATCATAAAATAAATACAGTGAAAACTCGATAACGATAACCAATTTTTACCAAAGCCCATAATGTTTTCAAATTGTTTGATATTTCAATTTACATATATAAATTTTTTATATTAAGTTAAAGCCCAATATAAAAACCTTTTTTCGACTTTTCACATTTACGCGAATGCGCTAATCATTAAATTTTTTGCTTTGAACTCAGGCTACAAAAATCTCTAAATATATTTTTTTGAGTTTTAGCGATAAAGATTTAGCTTTACCGAGTTACATAATAAGGTTGTTGTAGTAAGTATAGATTGCACAAAGATTCTTGAAATCTACAGTTATTTTCTACAACATCAAATTTATGTTTCTGGTCTTCCGCCAACTTTTTGACGTACTGCTTTGATGTTGACAATCAGTGCTATTAGTAACAATTGATCCAGTCTCCGTGATTTTTTTTATTTTCTCTCTTTACAATCATCAAAATTGGGTCAATATTGCGATCACATTTTGCACAAAATCTTTGAAATGTGATCGCCAAATTAGAAGCATTTTCAAAATGTTGTTCAACAATAAAACTTGTTGTTCTTTTGAGTAATGGTAAGTATTTTTAGGAGCAAACAATTAACCCAGCAAATTCAAATCTATTCATCATTAAAGATCAAGGTGAGAATTTTGAGATTTTAGAATTATGTCAATTACGCAAATTAGATCGATATCGTATGACGTATTCGGCCCCCATATTCATCAAAAAACACCTTAAAATTCAATTTTTATAAAGTAAGTTTATTTTGAATCTTTATAGATAGAAAATTCGATACAGCTATGTCCGTGAGAAAATGTTGAAATAAATTTTTTTGGGCTCCCATATACCCCACGGACTCGCATGTAGTATCAGTTTATCAGAAGTACTTTCGAAAATTTTGGTATTTTAAACCAGCACAATTGCCCCATAAATTTCCAAGATATGAGCAAATAAGCACGACTGCCATTTTTTTCCCAAGATAGTCAACATTTGTCAGCCCTAAGTTAATGAATTAAAATATTTGTTACTATTTATAGATATAATATGCCTCTTTTCGAGATATTCGTAACTAATTTTAAAAGATCGGTCACTAATCGGAAGAGTTATATGCAAGAAGTTTTCGGAAAAATATATATTTTTTTAAATTCATCAAGTTTGATAACCTTCTAAATAAATTTTGGATACGATGGCGTTTAAAACAAAGTGGTGATCAATATGCGTTTCACATGAAAAGGGCTTGACTAGTAAAATACTGTGTAAAAATTCCAAATCAAAGATGGCGCATAACGTTAAATCCGAAACCTAGGCTACGCTAGGGTCATTATACCTATGTACATTATGGTGGAGGGGTATAATCAGATTTTAGACGGACAAATATAACGCAAACAAAACAAATATAACAACAAAAAACCAAAAAAGTAAGACGTTTAAAGAACACTCTCTTTCTAGAAACTTTTTAGAGACATGACTCTCTGACAGTGCGAGTCCTTTATACATAGTATTAAATTAAATTTCTCTGTACCACATTTTACAACTAAATTGCTTAGCTTTAGGTCTGAAGAATTTTTTTTATATTTATGAGGGTGGGGGAAAAAATTCAATTCGTTTTGGTTTTACTACTTACTACTACACAGTTTTAAATATGTAAATACATTTGGTCTTGTCTTGTTTGTTTTTTTTTCTTGTCCATAATTAACACAAACGAAATAAAAAAGGTTTTGCACTAATTTTTTAAAACTGGTTGTATTTTTTTTTTTTTCTTTAAAATATTAACCAACAAAACTGGTGATATTTGTAAATGCAGAAACGATAAAATACATATAATTTGTTGAAATGAGTCAGCAAATGCAAACAATGAGAAACTTTTTTAATGAACAACTAAAAATTCGTCATAAGATGGCTCCAAGTTAAACAAGTAAAGTAAATAAATAAATGAAACTGATAGGAATTAGTCACACTATTTAAAGGGAAAGAAAAGGCTACGCCACGTTTTAACTGAAAAAAAGCTCAAAAGAAATTATAAGAAATCTAACATTAAGAATTCGAAACAATGTCGTAAAGAAAATGATTTTATAAAAATACTATTAAGAAAACTTCTTCATTAGACAGCAACATACAAATGTACATACCTACAAAATGTACATATATTGGTACATATTGGTAAATCATTTAGCTGTACTCATTTCTTTTACAACAATCATAATTGTTTACATGCTTATTTCAGCACACAAAAACCAAACCAACCAAACTCCACAATCGAACTCAAATGTGAAATATTTTTAACTAAACTAAAGAATAAGCTTTTCAGAAAAAATAGGTTGATCTGGATAACAGTATTTCAAGTATATAACGGGTGTTTTTTTTATAGAGGTACAAAATTTTAAGTTGGCAACACTTTTTATAACTGGCAGCCATTTTGTCAGCTGTCAAGTGATTATGTTTAGTTTTTTTTTTGTCCTTTCAACATGAATAGACTAACGCATGAATAGCATGGCGTAGATCCGGTGAATGGGCTCAAAGCAAGATAAATAGTCTTCGATACCGATTTTCATAAGCGAATTTTGTTTAGCGATGACGCTCACTTTTCTTTGAATTAAAACGCCAATAAATAAAACTGCCGTATTTGGAGTGATGACTAAGCCCGGCGTTTGGAATTTAAATTTAAAGTCAATTTAATTTAAAGTCACGGCGCCCATGCGAAGGCGGTTCAAATATATAAAAGATTAAGTTTTATGCGAACGGCTACGGGCTGGCTGTCTACAGCCCTACTTTAAGAATCACAGCGAACATTTTTATATTAAGTAAACTTTGTATTTTCGCAAAACTAAAGACTGCTGATGTGAATACCTTTAATAATTTTGTTGTCCCAAATGCACTCAAATTTATTCTAGATAAAAAAAGCTGATAAGATAAAAATTATGACAACATAGTGAGCAATAACAAAACAAAACACAAAAAAAAAACATTTAAAAGAAAATAAAAACATAATTCACAGAAAATCCTATCACACACTACAAGTTTTTTAATATTTTTTACAAATAATTTTTTAGACATAATTACGGTTAATCTGTCAAAAATCTGTTACAAAATATTATACGCGTAGTAAATGATAAATTAAAATGAAAAATGTAGAACCGAAATATAATTTTGCCGTATTCCATCAGGATAATACGCTATTCACACAGAATCTCCAATTATTTCGGTCTAAAGCTAAGTATCCAAATTCGTTTGCCGGTTTTATTCAAGATAGTCCTTCACCAAGTGTTTCGAGGTCGTCCTCCCCTTCGGTAGCCTACTGGATTCCACTCTAGTGCTGTGTGACAGATTACGTCATAGGGCTTCCTGAGCGTGTGACCCAGCCAGTTATATTTGCGCCTTCTAAATTGGGTGTTAATGTGTTCTTGTAAGTGAAAGAAGGTTTTCATTTGAAATTACTTTAAGTATATCGCGCAGGCATCGGTTAATAAAAACTTGTAGCATCTGCTATATTTCAGCAATGACTAGCCACGTTTCGAATTTATTCAGTAGGTCAGACTTGACGCATGCGTTATGTACTTTGATTTTTGTTGAAGTAAATAGTTCATTTGAGCGACATTTGTTGCGTAAACAGGCGAAAGCTGTAGGTGCTTTATTTATTCTGTTTTGCACCCAAATGCTAAGGCTTAATGATTTTAAAAACCCAAAGCTTTTAAGAAATACTGCAAATTATGTCATAAAGAAAGATAATGTAAGAAACTAAAAGCTTACAAAGAAAATACTTCATTACCCTATCAGTTTAAATATGAACAAGAAATACACCAGATGCTAATTTGCAAACAAAAAGTGCAAGTAAAGATCCATCATTAAATACTTCATTTTGCTAAATAAATATTTAGAAAAAACTGTTTTATTGGACCTATTGAACCTTGGCTTTTAAGAAGCAAGCAGATTATAATTTAAATAACTGCCCCGGCTGGACCGACAATACCTTATCCGATTAACCTAAATTTCAAGCATTTTTTAGATTTAGCTGGCTTAAACTTCTTCGTATTTTAAGACCTTAACTGTCTCCGGAGGGTCGGCGTCCAATAGGCTCATATTCAGAAACAAAAAAATTAATATCAAATATAAGATTACACCTTCGCTTGTGATGGACAGAAAGAACCAACATTTGTTTGGCATAATACTGGCAGTTGTGATTGGAAGAACTGCCCCTTTGCTTTCATTTCAACACAGACTTTTGATTTTTGTAAAAAACAATACCCCCGAAAACGCTAGCAATGTCTTTTTAACGTCTCTATTTCGTAGTAAAGTTTGAGACAGATTTTGTTATTCAAAATCTTGATTTTAAAGCAATCAGATTGACTTAATGTGTTTTAATTTAATTCACAATTCTCATTTAGTATGTAAAACTACTGGCATAAGTTGTTAAGTTGTAGTCAAAAAAAAGGAACAGTATTTGAGTGGCGAATCGTCCTCTAAGTTGTGTGAAGCAATGGAAATATTTTACAAATCTAGTTTTGCTTCTAACTGATCGTATTTGGCCGTTGTACTTTATTCTGACTTTCTAGAATACTGGTGGTTACGAAACTCAATTTCCACAAACCTAAACCACGTAACGCCTGTAGAGTACGTACAAAGATTAGCAGCTATAGTAGTCACACATTGTAAGTCATACAGGGTTTTTCCTTTACCTCATTGGTACTCGTGAAAAAGTGAAGGTTTGCAACATTTACTTTGATCCATCAAGGCAAAACCATTTTTTTTTATAAGAGATAATTTGATCAGACTTTTCAACGTTAATAATATATAATTAATTTTGCAACTCAAAAATATTTTCCTTCAACTTCAGAGTTAAGAATTCTCATTCACTGAGTTCTCAAAACTAAACTTGCTAGTGTAGAATTTTTAAAACGTGCCTCTCATGTATTTTTTTTTTGTAAACCATTCTTTACAAGCGGTAGTTCCATATCAATACAATTTTAATAATGGTGCAGTCCCCCTATAGTTAAATTTTGTTTACCCAAACTAGTATTTTTATACAGTTTTATTTAATGTAAATTTTGGATCCTGTCATGATCATACTGCATAAATGATTTTTTTAAGCGACCGGATTTTATGTGAACAATGCTTTGGTTTTCAGTTTTTAACAGATTTTTTTTAGAAATCTATAAAAATTGATAAGATTATTAAAGTAAACATTGACTACAATCAATAGTTTACAATATTTCAATAACAAAAACGCATACATATATAAATGAGTGGTATTGATAAAACTGATTTAAGGATTAAATAAATATTGAGGGGTAGAATCACTTAACAATATAAAAACCGGAAGGCGCAGTTGCGATTAATATATTTAAATTAATAAGGGGAATCTCTAAACGTTATCTTTATGCATTTCTAAAAGTAATCGAGAAAGTCATAAGACTTACAGTCATAAAAGAACATGACAGTTGATAGAACATTCACTGCACATTAGCTATTTTAAGGGAACGGTGCAATTTTTCTGGGAATTTTAAGGGGACTTTACTTTTTGATTCTTGTAATTTTTTTCGGAAATCCATTTGTATGATTAAATATTCGCTATGCAAAGAAACTTGTTGATAAATTATCTATATTATTGCAGTAAAATGATTCATACAAAAATTATAGAAGCTTATTGCATGCTCTTACTGCCTTTTTTGTATTTTTATCTTCATGTTTAAAGTAAAAAATAATTATTTAAATCCATACCGCAATATTACACAAAATGTAGATATACTTAAACTAGTACAGCGCCACCTATTAAGATTATTCTTAAAAAGAAAATTTTTTTGCAGAATATACCGATCAAAATTAGGTTAGCAGCTCATACTACACGTAAAAAAAGCTTGGTTGTGATAATTTATATCTAAAGGAACATGCTATGATTAAATTGTATGATTGTGGTTAAAACATATAATGTTTGCAAGTAATCATTGTTATGTTTAAATGAAGTGTCATGAAATTACCATATTATGACTGCAAATGAAATAGACAATCTTTGCCAAAATATTGTTTTTGCTATTAACTCTTTAATTACAACTTTTCATACCAATCCTTTTTACCAATTTATTGTTTATCTTTATATCTTTAATTTTTTTCACATGTCAAACTTTTTAACTAATAAAAAAGATTCAACAAGAAGAAGAACAGTTGAAAACAAATTATTATTTAATAAATATATAACAGCTTGATTGCCTTAGAACGATACTGTTGTTTTTCCTAACATTCAATGGTTACTTGTAATTTTTAATATTTTTGAACATAATGATATTTTTGCGAAGAGATCATACTATTGTTATCATAATAATTTTTTACATTATTATAAAGGGCCGTCCAAACATAATTCACGTTGTTAACTGTGAGTCACACCTTAACGCCAAGTTTTTTAATAAACTTAATTTGATATTCCTTTGTTTCAATGTTTGACAAATTCAACCATGAAAGGGTACACAAGAGGAGAGAGCTATACGTTAAAATCAAAATGCAATTCGTGAATTTTTTGATCATCATAATTTTACCTCAGTTGATTCGTTAACAAGAAAAATTGCCGCATTTGGGCAAATGAGATTCCACGAGTGATTAATCCACAAAGAGTAACCGTTTGGTTCAGTTTAGGGACTGGCGGCGTCATCGTGCCGTACTTATTCGAAAATGGAGTCGACCAAGCAGTTACTGTGAATAATGTTCGCTATCGCAATATGATAACGGACTTCCTGTCGCCATTAATTGAGTATTTGGACCGGGATGATATGTGCTTCTAACAGCATGGTGTCACTTGCTACACAGCCAGTAGTGAAACAATGCCTCTTTTGCGCGAAAAATTCAATGGCCGTGTTTTGTCACGTAGTGGCGATGGTAATTGATCGTTGGAATGCTTTCTTTGGGGACATTTATAAGAAAAAATTTACATCAACAAGCCAAGTAAAATTAAAGATCTAAAGGATGAGATAATTCGGTACATTAAAAAAATTGAACCTCAATCATGTATCAGAGCCATTGAAAATATGCACCTTAGGATAGAAGTATGCCACCGAAGTCGTGACGAGAGTTACTACTATGCTATCAAACCACATTAATACTTTTTCCCAATTGTATTTGTGAATATTTTTATAGTTTTTAAAATTTGACTTAGTGCAAATTTTCTACTATATGAGGTCTTGGAGGGATGTGGTCAGTATGACTATATCTTAATATCTCAATAAATTAAACCTTGTGGAAATTGAAGGTAACTACCTATGCTATCAATCCACATTAATAATTTTTCCCAATTGTATTTGTGAATATTTTTATAAAGTTTTTAAAATTTGACTTAGTGCAAATTTTCTACTATATGAAGTATAAATGTGGTTTGATTGCATAGGTAGTTACCTTTATCTTTCACTAGGTTTAATTTATTGAGATATTAAGATATAGTCATAATGACCACATCCCTCCAAGAGCTCATATATTACAAATTTGCACTAAGTCAAATTTTAAAAACTTTATAAAAATATTCACAAATACAATTGGGAAAAAGTATTAATGTGGTTTGATAGCATAAGTAGTTACCTTCAATTTCCCCTAGGTTTAATTTATTGAGATGTTAAGATATGGTTGTACTAACTAAATCCCTAAAAGCACTCATGTATGAACAATTTGCTTGAAGACAATAAAATACAAAAAAAGGATAATTTGCATAAAAGTTTATTGTATTGTTCATTTGTACTACGAATATTAATTTTTTAAAGTTTAAATACACAGAAAATTTAAAAATTAGTGCAAATTTGTTAATTTTACGTATTAAAAAAACTTTTTTATCGCATGCGATATTTTTTTTTCTATCACTAAAAACGTATTTAACTCGGAATATTTATATTCACACACATCGAAATATCTTGGAACAATTATTATTAAGCCCAGAGGAATTCATTTTTGGAACCAGCTACAGTTGCATCATTTGCTCTCTTCTGATTGTGTGTAACTATTTAAATATCAACTATTTAACTCAGTATTTTAATGAAATTTGTAACATAGAATTACTTGTTCTAATTGATTTCATGCCTTCCATACATTAATAAGTTCCCTACAGATAATATTGGACTACGTGGTCCATTTTAGCTAAATGGACTACTTACAACATGGTCCTATGTAATGCAGTCATGGACCATATCATTTTTAAACAAGAGATTGTATTTAAACGACAAGTTTTCGTATTTTAACGATTACATATATTGTTGTCAAGTCGTGTATAATGGTCGTGTGAGAACTCCTTCGAGAAGTGACAAAGAGTAGTTTTGAGACTACTCCGTTGGGTTATATGGTCCAGCCCTAGGACATCGTAATGTTAAACCGACCACATTTTCTCCATACATTTGGGTGATCTTTGGATTGGTCCTAGTCCATTATAGAGTATACTTTATATGCGTGTATGGACTAGTCGCGTTATCTACAGGGTTAGAATAAAATTTACCAACATCTATTTTTTCATGTATTAAATTTTTGTTACAAATTTAATGTTTGCTTTTAACTTAAGATGGCGCTAAAGCAATTTGGCCATTGTAGTTGCATTTTTGTAACATTTGATTAACAAAATGGCAGTTGTTGAACAAAGTTTTATTTTACACCATGCCCTGTGTTTTTGATATATTTTAATACTACATTTGAACTTTTCTATAACACTGGTTTACAGCCAAAAAATACCAAGAACGCCACATGCCTAGATAAGTTAATTGGGACCTTCTGAACACGAAAAACGCTGTAATTTTTTTTCTGAGTACCGTTTTTTAGATAACGGTACTTTTGTGTTTTTCGGTGTATGGTCCCACTCAAACCCTTGTGGAGCCCAACCGAAATGTCCGATCGAGAATTCGTAAATTCCCAAATTCCAAAACTGATGGACGCCGAATATAGTGTGTGAGCAATGAAGATGAAAATATTGTCGTTCCACAAAATCCTTAATAAAAACTTTATTTTTCATTCGATTTTTTTCAAATTACGCTTAAAATGTTGGTAATTGGTAATTGGTTGGGCTCCACAAGGGTTTGAGTGGGACCATACACCGAAAAACACAAAAGTACCGTTATCTAAAAATGGTACTTAGAAAAAAAAATTACAGCGTTTTTCGTATTCAGGAGGTCTCCATTAACTTATCTAGGCATGTAGCTTTCTTGGTATTTTTCCAAATTAAAAATTTGTAAAGCAGTGTAATTTTTAATAAATTTATATTAAATGCAATAATGTCAGAATATCTTGGAGAGACAAAATTTAAACAAATTCTTTATTTCGGTGACGAAATAAATGATAAAACAAAATAGAAATGACTACCTATAACTTGTGTTCGTTAACTACATAATGTTGTAGAGAATATAATGTAATCGTCGTAATCATATCATAAATATTGTTTTTCTCTGTGTGTATAATGTGTGTATAAAAGTCGTCTTAAAAACTGAAGTTTGTTGCAATTTACTAAAATAGAACCTTTTTTTTCCAACAATTTTGATCAAATTTTAAAACAAAATTTGTTAAAATGATAAACAGTTATTTTTATTCAAAAAATAATATAAAAGCACCATTGAAATGTTCTAAAATATTTCTTCTTTAACACGCTGTTACACTTAGCAACTCTTCTTTAATAAAACGTACACAACAAAAAGATATTGTAACAACAATAGTAGCAATAAAATGAGCACAATGCCCAAAAATAATGAATTATTTATAAAAAAAAAAACTAACAACAATAAAAAATTAAGTTTTTGCACTAAAAACCACAAAAACAAAAACCTGTAAGAAAGTATAGAAAATGAAAAGATGAGCTTTTAAAAAATTGGAGAAACTTAACAAAAAAAAAAAATTATAAAAACTAAATGCTAAAAAAGAAGACCACAATAAAAAAATTTTAAAATAAAAACCATGATCTATCAACGAAACCGTATTTAAAATGATTTGATTAAAAGCGCTATATTCAGCTATACCGACTCTTATATACCCTTTATACAGTTTGTACCATCATGTAATGACAATAACTGACAATTGGAGGGTGCAAGTGTGACCAAAACTTATTTAGGATTATTAATTTGAACTTTAAATTGACATTCACCGATGTGTTTACCGATAATTGGCCCATTGAACCAAGATATTCTGTAAATGTTGCCAAAGATACATATTTTACAAATACGTAACAAAAATTGCAAAAAGTTTCATAAGAGCTGCAAAATCTGACTTTGTTTGTGTAAAAAAAACAGAGAAAATCGTGTTCTTTCGACCATATCTCAGTCCTCATTCTATAAGGTTTCAAAATATCTATACTTTATAGGGTTAAAGATGAATATTGTAGAGAATTACAAACGGAATGACAAACTTATATTTACTGTTTTACACTGTCGTGTGAAGGGTATAATAATAAAATAAAAATATAAAAACACACAGCTGTGTTTATTTATTAGTATGCCAGACTTTGTTGTTCAGAAAAATAAGACCTAATAAGAACAACTACAAATTAATAAAACAAAAACAATCTATTTTATGTTGAGCAGAAAAGAAATGAAACAACTATTTAAACTGGTTTTTTGATTCGCTGTTGGCAAAAATGCATACCTATTAAAGTGTAAATAAGAATGTGTGTGACGGGCAGTGTTGCCGATTATTGTGTAATTATCCAAAAATAGAAAAAGATTAAAATTAGTGGATAATTTTGAAATACTAAAATTTTTGTATAGTTTTAGATCTCAAAATTATTTTATACATGTTTTTTGATACGCGTTACCAAAAGTGTCATTCCGATTGAAATTTCCCTTTTATTATTAAACCTATTAATGGTGGTTCTTCAAAAGCGGAAAACTTTAAACTGAAATATCGAGTGTACCGATAAACTAATCAGTAGTCAGCTAGCCTGTAAGACTGGAGATTTTGGTTTGGATTCCCGCCAGACTCTGGTCTGTTGCACTGTAAACAGTGAAATGATCGTCGTTATTCCGTTCGGTTAATAACATTAGAATATAATTTGTAATTGTATTGTAAACAAATAAGTAATTTTTACTGTGAATCATTTTTATTTTGGCTCAAGTTTATTTATTCTATTACAGTACAACTCCTCGATTATTTCAACTCGTAAATTGTTTGCATTGTTGACTCAGTTAACGCAACTTTAAAAAAAACCCTTAGTTATCGCAACTTTTCTCCCAAAATGATTAATTTGTCATTTTTATTTAAATTTTTTTGCTTTAGATTTACCGCTATTCCAAGAATACTGAAATATGCGTGTTGCACTTGTTTTTTGTAGATATGTACTCAGTTGAAAGAATCTCTTTTCGTGAAATGTTGTTCTATTTGCATTGAATAAAATGCCGGCGATTACAAAATTTGTAAAACTTTCAATTAAACAAAAAAGTGATATTCGTAATAAGCTTAAAAACGGCATATCTGTAAAAGTGATTTGCGATGAATATAAAGTGCACAAATCAACAATATTCAGAATTAAAAAAAAATTAAACTGCATTAAAAAAATTTGTTGCAAATGCTGAATTTTGACCAGGCAAGCGTGGTACAATAAGAGCTTGTGAATATCCAAAAATGGAAAAGGATTTGTACAAGTGGTTTATGAAGCCATATTAAACCATGAAAGAGAATTGCGCCCTACAAAATTGAAACTCGGTTATCGCAACAACCTCGGTTTTCGCAATGACCAAAATTTCTATTAGTTGCGTTAAGCGATGTTGCACTGTATTTTAATTTCCTAAAACATTTTCTAATTTAAAATGAATTGTAATCATTTTTGAATCTTGAAAAACTTTTCCGATATTAGCCGAGTAGAATGCATTTTGGAAACCAGCTACGATTTCATCATCAGGACTCCTTATCGGTACACACATATGTAATTTGAAATTGGATTTATGTTACAATTCAATGAAATTAGAATTAGGGAATCATAGTACTTATTCTAAAATTTGTTTTCCTTCTCTTATAAAATAACAGTTTTCTACATGTTCATATTTATTTATATACGTAGTACATTTTTGTTATGTTTTCAATATCCATCCTTTGGCTGGAATTATTAACACATTGAGTGCCACGTCGTACGTTTTCGTACGACACCTATCTCTTCGTGGGGTGCCATGTCGTACGTTTGCGTACGACAGTGATTGTTTTTAATTAGAGCCTGTAGTTCATTTATAGACGTTACTGAGTGGAATTTGCTGCGATTTTTAAATAAAGAATCCTTTACTGAACTTTTTTGCAAAAGCATGCATGGGTCTATGATGATTTTTTGAGGATTTATAAAGTGAAATGTGTATTTTTTTAAATTCACATTTATTACAAATAATTTAATATTATATTCATTTTTGAAAGGATAAAATTAAGTATACATGTTATTGTTTTAGATGGGTGTATTTTGGGAAACACTGCAGACACAAGTGGGGCGTATTAGGGCATTTTGGACAATAAGTACTCGTTTTTTTCAAGTGATTCCTTGCTGTTTTCCGGTCCAGCTGTTTTTTTTGCAGTTGCGTAACACAAAACACAAGCATGTCGAACTGCTTATCCTTCCACTTTAGTACTACTATTCCGTTTTCATCTTCTTTGGCCACCATTTCACCTTTTTTAAGCGCAGCATTCATCACTTCTTTTGGCATATATTTCTTGTTTGAACGGAGAGTGCCGACAAGGTGGGTTTTATTATTTAGCATTGAGCGAGCGAGTTCGTAGCTAGTATAAAAGTTGTCAACGTATAATGTACGACCTTCTCTATTCAATTCAGTGATTAAATATTCACAAACATTTTTTGCTAAGCCAACTTCTCTTACCCCATTACCTGATTTACCAGAATATATTTTCAATGACCAGGTAAATCCTTCAGTAGAGCAAAGTTTAAACAGTTTTATTCCATACGGATGAGCCTTATTGGGAATATATTGTCGGAAAACAAGTCTGCCTCTCCAAGGAATCAGTGTTTCATCAATAACGATATTTTCTCCTGGTACATAAACTTTTTGGTACCGCATCTGGAGCATATCTAACAATGGTTGGATTTTCCCAAGTCGATCACCTGGAATAATGCAACTATTATCTGCAAAGTGCATGAAGCTCAATAGCAACTGAAAACGATTTCGGGACATTGTTTTTCCAGGAATGGTAAAGTTAAATAGGTGATCTTTTGACCAATAATCTGAAAGAGATCCAACTCTCACCAAACCCATCCATAAAAGAAGTCCCAGAAACTTTTTAATTTCAAGGTTTGTTGTCGGTACCCATTGTTTTTTTCTCGAAGATCTAGTTACGGCAGTTTTGCTTAAAATCTGTTGTGCGTATTGGTTGGTTTCTTTGACAATTAAATCAATGATATCATTGTCTACAAATAGCAAATATGTATCTAAACAGGAAATGTCTGATGAAATATTTTGCTGGATACCAGATTTTCCAGTAAATGTAAAGGTTTTTTGACGTGATGAAAATTCAGTCCAATTGACTTCGGTATTCAGCATTTCCGCGCCTGCTGCTAAACTGTCTTCTTCAGCTTCATCTTCCGTATTGAAACCATCTTCATATTTTAATAAATTCTACGTACATATAAAATATGGGTCGCAATAAATTTTATAAAAATTTAAAATTATTTTTTTTAATAAGTTGATGTCTATTAGGTGCTCATAATGAAAGCTTTTTTATCTTTTTTACATTTTATCCCGGGTGTGGAAGTAGAAAAGATAAATAATTGTTTCCGCCTCCTTTTCTTTGCATAGATTTTTGATAAGACTATTTGTATAAACTTTTTTGTTTAAATTTTATAAATAAATTATATATTAAATAAAAGTGCTATGTTAGAAAAGAGTATTGCTATTGGAAAATTTACTATATATTTACGTATATCTATGTGTTAAAGCAATCGGCAACACTGTATGGATGAGATAAACAAGAGAGAGTTGATCCTTTGTGGTCGTGTTTAGAATGTGTGCAATTGACAAGAAATTTTGTTTGTCAAATACAACAACAAACACGCAAAAGAATGACAGATGTTAAAACAGGTAATTAAAGACATTCAATAAAAAAAAAATGCATCTGTATACTAAGTTACTAGTCATATCAATTATCAACTTAATGAATAGCGCTCTGGAGTGTAAAGTCTGAGGTAAACTGCTTTTCTGCTAAAAGGTTAAAATTACGGCATTTTATAACTTTCGTAGTTTGCATTTAAAAAAAAAATAATTGGAGACAAAATCTTTCTGATGTATGTAGTTACGTCCACATAACAAAAATTAAGGAATAAAAAAGTTACAAAAGCTAAAATAAAAAAGTTTATTTGTTTAATGTCGGCTATAATGTTTATCCCAAAGGAAAGATCGTGGGCCCCAGTATGATGTTATTTAAATAACAAATCAGGCACAGTTTTAACGTGCTTAAGAACATTATTAAAATTATATTATTTGTGATTATTAAGTGCAAAATGTGTAAACATTGAACATTAAAATTTTGTGTAATCTTTGCACTTAGTTGTTATAAAAAAATTTAACAAAAAACAGTTTAGACATGCCTTTAGACATTTTATTTAAGGATAAAAAACTTGTGTTTGAAAAAATACCACCTACTGATTTCAGGTCCGATATAAAGAAAAGAGAGAGAAATAAGATATTGATCTTATGTAGTTCGTTTTGTTACTATGCTACTAAAATCAGCAAAGATCATGGCTTTAACTTAACAATATAAAAAGTATTTGAACAAAATTTTCTGTAAATAGTAAATTTAATATTGTTGGTTTAGATTTTTTCTAGCACGTGGGTAATTTCCTGAAATTATTTCTAAATGTATAGTAATAAGTATGTGTTAGTACCATCATGTAGTGATAAAATCGAAAGAAATTGTACAATATATGATGGTTTGAGAAACTCTTTAGAAACATTAAAATTAATATATGTATATAGAAGAATATTTAGGTAAGAGATAAGAATACAGGAACTACATTTAAGTTTACATCAGGAATGTGGCTAAAAAGGCTTGTAAATATTTGCATGGATAATTTAGAAGATAAAACGCAACTGTTAAAGCGTGAGTATAGGAAAATTAAGCATCATACTACACTTACATATACTCTAATGGCTACTGTAAACCACATCAAAAGGAATAGTTTTTGTGCATTCTATAAGAACAATCATCGATAATGAGTTGACTCATATTTTTTATATTAATTTAATAGAAATCAATGTTTAATATCCTTAACCATTTATCGTATGATAATATCAAACCGATAACCTGTCTTTAGTCACATGGAATAAGAAGCTAATATTTTGGTCAACATTTTAAGTGTTTTGACACTCAATAACGGTACAAAACAAAAAGATATGTATGTCCATTATTCGGTAGTTTAAATTTCAATAGTTGAAAATACTCGTTTATAATCTTTTGATTTATTTGCCTCTATTCAAGTTTATATTTTAATCAGTCTTGATATGTATCATGATATCAAAAATTAAACCTTTATACCTA
This sequence comes from Phyto melanocephala, assembly GCA_941918925.1. Classification (NCBI taxonomy): domain Eukaryota; kingdom Metazoa; phylum Arthropoda; class Insecta; order Diptera; family Rhinophoridae; genus Phyto; species Phyto melanocephala. The sequence goes on along the minus strand of OW799237.1, from coordinate 30,777,639 downwards.
AAGTTATTTTAAAGTAAAAAAAATGTTTTATTTCAACAAAATTTTCTTAAAAGTATTTAATGTTCATGTTAAATTTTTAAAATCTAAATATCCATCGTCTAAATTATAGGAATTAAATAGACAAAAAACAATAACAAAAAAGGGCGTGTTAGCAAATTTCTAGTGAAAAGTATTAAAAATAAATAACATGAAAAAGGAAATTCATGTATAGAAATGGAAAAGGAGCACTAAACATGCGCGATGACATTATTTTGAAATTATTTCCTTAATTTAACAAAAACATTTTAATCTCTTAGGTTATAAAAAGGAAAATATGTAAATTCAATTAAAACTTACCACATTATTTGGTTAATTTAGCCAGATTTTAATTTAGTTTCTTTTTCGCAAACAACTCCTTTTGCTGAAATAGTGAAAAAAAGAGTACATTTTTTAAAAATTTTATAAAATAGAAAGGAAGAGAGTAAAAAAACAATTGTCTGCAAAATATATCACTCTCTCGCTCTCTATCTCTCTCTTTATTTTTAACAAACTCTCACTGATTTTTATATTTTTTTTCTTCCTTGTTTTATTAGAACAATAAACTTTCTATTAGAAAAGAACTACTTTTTTCCAATTTTTAAGGAAATTTTCGATTATTTTTTTATTTCATTAAACATGAACGTTTTTTTATTTTTTTTGTCGTTTGTTTTATATTTTTATGTTTGTTTTATTAAAAATTTAATTTTTAATTTTAAATTGTTCCCAAATTTGTGGTGGATTTTTTCGGGATTTTTTTTTATCGGCTTTTATGTTTAACTTTAATCGCACACAGATACTTTCATAACACAGATACTTTGGTGCAGAATCACATTTTCTGCGGTGTTGCCGATATGTCAAAATTATAAATTGCTTTTATTATTTTGTTATTGTTTATCATTTTAATTTTAATTTAATTTTTTTTAACAACAAAATTTATTATTCAGAAAAAAGTTTAAATATGACATATGTTTTTGTAATTTTGTTTTATCTTTTATCTTCAATGAATATATTATGGCAGGCCGTAAGCCAGTAAATCAAAATCACAATTTTATCTTTAAACTATCCCCATAGTCCGTTTAATTAAAAAATCTTTTAAATTAAAAAAACCTTATAAACTAAAACAGCTTTAAAAGGTAAAGATGGAATTAATATTTTAGTGCAAAAATTTCAGAAAGTGAAATTATAGGTTATAGTGAATTATTATTAAAATTTTTATGCCAATAAAATACCCATTAGTTGCTAAAGCTTTAGGGCTAGATCACGTTGAGTAAAAATGATTTTGTAGTACGAAATTATAGAGACTCAAAAATAATCGCATTATCCTTAAGCAATAATAGCACAGCAAGAGATATCAGGCATACAATTAAGAATTAGGGCTATTATATTATTTTTTTTTAAAAACTTCAAGGAATTTTGAAGATTAGAGAAAAAAGATAGATACAACATTATGTATAAATTTATCCTAGATAACGAATTTGGAGAAATGACAGTTAAATAGATATTTTTGTAAAAGGTTTCTAACTAAATTATTATTTTCGCAAAACTATTAAAGACATTAAATTGGACAATAACATAAATAGTTAAATAAATATTGTCTATAAAATGTAAACAATTTTTAAAGATGTCAAAAGTTAAGTATGTATTTATAAACACTTTTACAGCCAAAACCATGGCGTAATTATATAAGGTGATAGCGAAGACGGACAGCATTTTTCGTCCCTCTTTTTTATATATAGTTTGTCAATTCTTTGGACTTAAATCTTATTTATGGAGTTTAATTGGGACATAAAAAATAGTCAGCTGGGCTGGTACCACTTCCTACATACGTGTACCTTAAATCAAACCTAAACAAGAACATTGAGCGACAAGAGTTAGAATTTTGAATGTGTTTTCTTTTTGTTAGATACCTCCAATTTATGCAAAAACTTAAAGTAACAGATTTACAAAAATTTTGTTTTAAAGATGTACGCGTTGTTTAAACTTTAATAAATAATACTGGAACATTTAAGAATGTTAAAAAATTCATTTTCAGATTTATAAATAATTGTTAGTGATGTATTTTTAAACTTGAATATTTAAATGCCGGCAACACTGCTGCAAACAAAACTCAAATGACAACAAAGTACATACAACAAAAATGTTAAAGTAACATCAACAACATCACGCTGACTATTGCAGTCTGCTATATACACAATACTGTTACGAACTTCTGTAAAGGAAAGCAGAAGTACCATTAGAGCAGAGCAATGTTTTTGTAAAAATAACAACAAATACAACATCATAGCCATACAAAATTGCTGTTGGTAAGTATATATGTATGTATGTACCTATGTTTTAAAAATGTGAAAAATAAGCAATTTTTTATAGCACTTCGCAGTCTACCGTGGCAGCAATAGGGCGGTAAATATAAGGGAAAAAATCCTACTACATATCAAAACTCTGTATAAAAACTTCCTTACAGCTGCTTCTTCTTTTTCGTTTTCTTATCCAGCAAATTTGGTTTTTTAAGTTTTATGAAATAAATAAAATTAAAATATAAAATGGTTTTAATAACCTTTTATCATAAATATTTGTTGTTAGGCTTTCTTCGCTTATCTCAAAAAGGAAAAAACTTCAATGTTCTATTTTGGAAACACAAAAACTTTTGCAGAATTTTTTTTTTTTTTGTAGGTAGGTAATATTTTTTTATGTATTTATGAATTTAGGTATATTTACTGAGTAAAGGTTATACACTTTTAATTCGCTTTACACAAAAATTATTCTAAATATTTGAAATATATGTATATTCATATAATTATTTTAATTATATGTAATTAATTTTTATTGCAGCTACTTTTTTCCAAACCCGCCGTGTATCCAACGTTTTCAACATTTGCTCGACCGCACTCAAAAAAAGTAAACAAACAACTAAATAATATCGAGTTGACGTCCAGCCAGCGCTGCAAAATTATTGACTAGATTACATTGAAAGAGTCAACTGAACATTACGAGAGAATATTATAAAAATTTAAAAAAAAAGAGAGAAAAGAAAGAAGAAATTGGACAAAAACAAACCAGCTTTTTTTAATGTGAAAAAAATCGCTAACTCAATCCACACCTACATGTCAATATTTGGAGGGAAACAATTTTATATACATATATTGTAAGTTTAAACGAAATTAAAAAATCTTTTTGATGTAATTTTAGCGAAAAATTAAAAAGATGGAAAAATAAAATATAAAAAAGCTTGTCTAAAAATTAAAAATCTGGATGACATGACAAATGTTCTGATGCAAAGTTAGGCACCGCAAACATTATTCTTTATGTCAATGTTTGAAAATAAAAATCTATTGAGAAATCTGCATGTATTTTGTAGTTTTTAATGAACAATAAATAGCTACATAAAAAAAATTAAATTTGTTTCCACTAGCAGAATCCGGACTATTTTCGGAGTCGAACAATATGATTTTATCGAATTTAATATTGTTGTAACTGGAAATTAATTAAATGCAGTAAAACAAAGCGGTTTAGAATTTTGCCAAATTAATTTTTTGTTATGAAGTACAATATAGCTTCGGTTAGAAATTAAATATTATTTGATTCATTTGGCTGCCGCGGATGGCTTCACAGTACCCCATTCGAACGGACCAATTTTCGAGCACTTTTTCAAGTATGTGGGGTTGTACCTATCTCGGCATTTGTTTCTGGTTTGTCTGCATAACATTTGCCTATAACGGCGACTACAGAAAATATTTTAACAATGTCAATTTGCAGCTTCTTGGCGGCCAGTAAACATAACCATTTCGGCTTATTAATCGGTCATCAAACGTTATATGCATTAAGTTGATTGAGACATGAGATGTGTTGCCAGTTGCAACATCCTGTTCAAACCAAACATCGTTGACATGACGGGGTGCTATAAGGCCGACGGAAATAAAGCCAACTTTGGCCCTATTTCCCTTTTTAGCTGGAAATAAGACCAACTTTATCGGTTGCCCTTATTTCTAACTCGGTAGGGAAACAAAGCCAACTTTCAAATACCACTAAAAGGAAATAAGGCCAACTTGGTTTCATTACCTTTTTGAGTTGGAAATAAGACCAACTCAAAAATTGCATTAATTAATTAGGAAAAATTTGTAGTCTTTTATGAGGATTTCCCCTTTTACAGAATGTTTACATGGAGTTTTATTCATTTTGTAAAAGGAAGAATTAATAGTTTTTAAAATTATAAAAAACTAAGGATTTTTCCTTTTACAACCCAAAAATTGCATTCTTTAATTGTTGGCTGGTAATGTTTGTTTATCATATATTGCATTTGAAATAACAAATGCAGGTAACACTACCATATTTGCCAATCATATGTTTAAATAATATTGTGTTTGGTAACACATGTTGATGTGTCAATTAAATTCAACCATGTGCTGTTATCAGTTGTAATGCGTTCATGATCCACGTGTTGTTTAATAAATCAATTTTTTTGGTTTTTTGTTGGTTATTGTGCGAATAAAAATGGAAAAAGAAGAAACTATCTTCGAATATAAACTCATTTCTGGATTTAGAAAAAACAGTCAGTTATTATTGATAGAAAACGAGGAACAAATTTTTAAGTTTAAATCACACAAAAAAAAAGAAAATGTGAAATATTATTATTGTTACGAGAAGAATTGTAACGTTGCAGTAGCAGTCGAATTTAATAGCACAAGGTATTGTCGTAAGATTACCAAAAATCAGACTCATAATCATGGATCACAAATTGAACTTATAAAAAAGTTTGAAATAATGAACAATATAAAAAGTGAAGTGAAAAAAGCGCCATTAAAAAGAGCAAGCGTTCGTGATATTTTTGATGAACAGTGCAAGAAGTTCAAAGAAGGGGCACAATATGTAGAATATGGGAGTATGCGAAGGCAATTATTTAATATAAAACAAGAAGATCTGCCTAAATGTCCAATGAGCTTTGCAGATATCATCACTATATTTCAAAATGAAAATGTTTATCAACAATTTGGTATATCACGTTACGAAGAAAATGATAAGCCCTTTTATATCGACACAGTGATATCACAAAATTTTTCATATACATTATTTGCATCACCAACTATTATTAATGGAATACGTTCAATGAGCATATTAGAACCTCGTACTTTTATAGTTGATGGAACTTTTAATATTGTACCCGTGTCTAAGAATTTTAAGCAACTATTAACATTACATATAGTTCACGCAGAACATGTAAGTAATAACATTGAAAATAATTCAACGTACCTGCTGTTATAAATACAATCAAAAATTGTTTATTTCAGGCTTATCCCTTTTTATATATTTTGATGTCTAATAAATCGGAGGAAGCCTATAAGCATGTATTACAGTACATCAAATCAAATATTTTAGACTTGGAACCAACGAAGGTTATTAGCGATTATGAAACTGGCTTGCGAAATGCTTTCAAAGCAATCTATCCAACGGCGAAATTAATCGGTTGCTGGTTTCATTTTACTAATGCCTTAAGGAGAAAAGCGTCAAAAATATCTAACTTCATTAAATATCTAAACAAAAATAAAGATGCCAAAAACGTCTTTAACAAATTTTTTTATTTACCACTATTAAAACCGAAAGATTTAACACAGGCATACCAAATTATAAAAAATGAATCAATGGAGGATAAATTCTTGCAAAAGAACGGTGAAAATTATTTCAAACACTTTATCAACTATTTTGAAGCGCAGTGGATTAAAAAGGTATCTAAAAACAAATGAATTCTTAACCAAATATATTTTCGATTAAATATTAATATTATTGTAGGTGAAAGCTGAAAATATGTCTGTTTATGGAGAACCAATAAAAACCAGTAATGCAGTAGAAAGTTTTCACAGCAGGATGAGCGCAAGGCTTACAAAAAAAGGCAATTTCTATAAATTTTTAGATGGATTGTGCAGTTTAGATCAAAACAAATCATTGGATTTTACAAAATCACTTTCAGGATGTGTATCCTTATATAGGAAAAAGGACAATTGCTTTGAAAGAAGAGATAAATTAATTAAGAAACATCTACAACTACTGAAGGACAATAAAATATCATTAAGAGATATCCTGACACAATTTACAAAAATGAAAAAAACGTTAATTGATGTAAATTATATAAATGAGATTCACACATCTGACAGTGAATCAGAAGATAATGATGATGAAAATCATTTTGGAAATGAAAACCAGCAATTTAATACTCTCTGCATTATTTGCTGTGTAAGGCAAAGACATCTTGTGTTTGAACCATGCAAACATTTCAAAGTATGTCAACAGTGTTACGAACAATTATTGCAAAATGCAAAAGAGAAAAGAACTAAGACACTCTGTCCTTATTGCCGGGCAATAATAACAAATGCATTTTCTATATATTTCTAATTTTTGGAAATTTTGTAAGAAACAAAAATTACTATATTACTTATGTACATATATATATGTAATTGATGTAAATATGTGAAAAAATTGATGATGTTAAAATTTTGAAAACTACTGTTTGAATTATGAACAAAAACATAATATGTTTGAATTTTGATATTGTTTTGTTTGTTTGAATAAATGCTATTTTGTATAATTAAAATAGGTGACGAAATCAATTACTTCTTAAAATAACACCAAATGTTGTAATAAAAATATTTGAATTTTTTGAGTTGGTTTTATTTCCAACTCAAAAGGGAAATAAAGTCAACTTTCAAATTTCGCTAACAAGGAAATAAAGCCAACTAGGCTTTATTTCACTTTTGAGTTGGAAATAAGACCAACTTGAACATTTTCCAAGTTGGCTTTATTTCCGTCGGCCTTGTAGCACCCCATCCGTTGACATCAATACCATTAAGAGCAGGCACAAAAAATCGGGTATCATGGTGCGATAGTTGTCTTCACTGACCGTAATTGTTGCGCCGTTATTTTAAAAGATATAAGGCCAATGATTCCTCCGTTGAACAAGCCGTGCCAGTCACTCGTAATGGGTGCATTGGCTTCTTTAAGACCACGTTTGGGTTTTCTGAAAACCCCAAGATGAAAATGAGTCATCCGAAATGACGATTTTTTTTTGTAAAATCGATATAGTACAATTTCCGACCAATTTATTTATTTATTTTTGTCTCTGTTTTAGAAATAAATTTTTAATAAATCCAAACATAGAATGACATAATTGCCAGATTCGAAATAACCGCTGGTTAAAATTTAAACCGATAGATGGCCCACCCTTTATAACTTTCTGGATATGCGACTCTTTTTTTAAGATATTTAATACTTTTGGAAGAAGGCTAATTCAGTAGAATATGTACCTCGTATCCACCTTTGTAATATATTGGTGTGTTGGTGAACTTGATACAGATGTTTCTATTGGTAAAGACTAAGCGTTTCCATACTTGCCAATTAAATTTTTTTTTATTTAACTTTTTTAATGTGAAGGTCCGTTGCTAAACTAGATTTAAGCCACTAAATTTTCTGGCAACTTATATAAATCAAATTTTTAATTTATTTTTTGTATCCTGTTGATTTTAATATCAAAACAAAAAAAATATGGTAAAGTTAACAACACCTTTTTACAAAAAAAAAAGAACTTTTATAGCATTTGAAGCCTCAGTAGCAGCGCAGCAGGGCGGCGAATATAAGGGAAAAAAACGAACTTCACACACACGCAAAAACTCTATAAAAAAAAAACCTTTTCCATTTTATTCTTGTTTTGCAATTTTTTGCTAATATACTATTAAAATATTTTGTAATTGATGGAAGAAGTTATAAATTTGCATACTTTTATCTTGTTTTCTCTACGAAACTTCACTTTTTTAAAACTCCACTAGTTTTTAAGCAAAAAAGTATTTTTAAACTGCAGTTTTTTACTCCATTTCTGTTAAAATTTTAGGAACTTTTCTCTGGTATTTATCAATGTAAATTTATATGCACACCACTTTTGAACTAATTTTTAATTAAAATTTTGTTAATTTAGCATCTTTTTTTTAGTTTTGTTTTTTATATTTCCATTGTTTTTTATTTTTAACTTCTTTTTCCAACAACCCGCGACCAGAGAACGAAGTCGACATAAATTATTGTGCAGCGCAGCACGATCTATGCTTGTCATCAACGCAGTCGTTTCAAATAAAGCAGTGACGGCAAAAAGTACAATTATTATTATTTATTATTATTTTAATAAATTTGCACGAAAAAAACTTCAAAATGAAAGTCTTGTATATAGAAAATTTATAGTAAATCAAAGAAAAATTAATACTAGTGACAGTAAAAATACAACTTATTATGAATTCGGTGTGTATTTTGCACAAGCTGGCTGTCAAATATATATACTTATATTCATTTTTATATAAATATTTCGTTTTAAATAAATTTATAGTGAAAAAAAATATATTTTTTTATAAAAGAAACCAAAGAGGAAGCCGTTTAATAGGATGTTCAGAGAAAATTTGTTTGTTATGTTTTTTTAGATATAAACTTGACATAAAATAATAAGACAAGAGAAGGAATTGTTTTTGTATCTGTAATCTTTGACAGATGAATTTACTGTAGTGGTTGGCCAGTAGACATTTCAAACATGAAGTAACACTTTTAAAGCATTTTCTCTACGCATAAAAGAATAAAATAACGGAATAATCTTTGTCCAATTTTAAAATATACATATAGAGAGTAAACAAGTGAGAATGTACAAATCGACCGTTCCGAATCTGATAATATCCTTCACCATCATGTTAATAGGTATAATAATTGCATCATATTGTAACACAGACTTCAGATTTATTTCTAAAAGCGATTTTGCATTATTATTTCTGAAACCATATTTTATTTTAAATGTTTAAATAGTTAAGTATATTCTCTAGTCAAGCCCTTTTATATGATACCCATATTAATAAAGAAAAGAAAAAAAAATTATCGGCCATTTTAATTAAAACGCCATTTTAAATGTTAACTTTTTATAGTTTACTGTATTCTACAAGTCAGGTCCTGTATTTTGAAACCATTACTGAGGGGGTTCAAGGGGGTATATTTTAAAATACTTAATTTGACCTATATATAAATTTATTGTACGCCAATAAATGTAGAGGCGGCCTTCGTAGGTTTTAATTTTTTTTATATTGTATTATATTTCGAGTCCATACATACAGATTTTTGCAACATTTGGGGACTTCTAAAAGTTGCACACCAACACACGGAAATTTCTCAATCGAATCCCTTATTCATAAGCTTTCCTAAAATATGTACTTTATGTGGTCAAAAATGAATATTGTACAAATTACGAACAACTATAACAAACTTACACATATGTTTAAACCCTTGATTCCACATGTAAACTGTGTAATGAGGTTTTTATGACTACTGTTCTTAATAAGCTTCAAAATAAAAGAAATCTATAGTTTAGATTAAAAACTGATTTTTTCCGGTCAAATCTGCATTTGATTTGGGGAGATAAAATTTAAATATTGATAATAAATCTACATTTCTGGCAACACTACTCAATACAAAATATTGTGGTGAGTAAAAATAGATTCACCATAAGACAATTCCAGTTTAAGACCAGCGTTGTCAACTTTTTTCTTTAGTTAATTGTGCTTTTCTTTTTTTGTACGGTGACACCAAATACTAAATTTCAAATTTTTTTTTTTTATGGATATTAATCTTGTATCTTAAGAAAACTAAAGAACATTTACTCATTGTAAAATTATATTAAGTTTTTTCAACTTTTATTTTTATTTTATTTATTCAACTTCATAGTAATATAAAAAAGCCTATAAGGCCAAATAACTTATATTACAGCTAAAACACATGCCTTAATTAAAGCTATTAATTAAGAGAATTATAAGGGTCGATAGTGTACAATGTTTGTGTTATTTGAGTGGATTATTAATTTGACGTTATTAAGTGTAATTAAATTCCGATACACATTTCTTGATATCCTGTATGGTTAATGTTGATCAAACCATTGGATATTTAAGAATTTCATATGTATGGATATGCATTAAAAAGATGAAAATAATAAAAAAAAAACAGGAATTGATATGCAAGCACTTTTCATTTTACAATTTTATAGAGCAACAATTGTCACCCTGATTAGGTTAATATTTACATTGAGAGAAATTTTCATATTGATAGCATCGTAATTTATAATGCAAAGGTTGTTTTGGCCAGATGATATAACTAACATAACATCCATAGACTGACATATATGTCGATTATCGATAGCAATATAACTTTAGATTTGTTGTCAGTTGTGAAATTATTTATTCCAGAGGCTTTTAAAAGCTGTGATTTTTTTTTTGTAAAATATTAATTATAATTTAATATTATTATAATTAACTATTATAATTATAATTTTATGATATAAATAGAATCAAAATTAAACAATTTGAAACTCAGTGATTTTTTATAAAAAATACGCGCTTTTATAGGTGCTTACCTGCTTTTTTAAATTTCAAAGTTGACAACGCTGTTCATAACGAATAACCAATACCTAATAATATATATTGTACTGCATATTTTAAGGATTAAGTTAAAATTGTATACTTCTGCTTCATGGCACTTGGCGTGACTACAGAACACAGTGACCCAATTTTTAATTTAAAAATAAGTAATTACAAATATATTTATGAAACTACGTTCATGATCAATAAATTTATAACTTGTTTATGTACCCAAGTAAGCGCGCATTTGCATTTTTTTATATATTGTAATTTCTCAACTAACGAAACTCTTGGCATTTACAAAATCAATCTTATTTTGTTTTCTCATTTCATGTTGTTATTAGGTTCGTTCGAGTACTTTTACTGCACTTTGTAGTAAATGAGTAATTATTTAGTAAATTGAAAATTTTACTCTCAAAAAGAGAATTTGTTCAAAAAAGTACTCGAACAGACATTTGTAAAAATTCGTAAGATTGAAGCAACAGCTGATGGCAAATAAATAAAGTTTAATGGGAACTATGTACATACATACATATGTGCAAATATGTATTTGTGTATGTATACCTGCGCCAGATTCAGGCAGTTCCATTCTTTCATTTGTAGACATTGTTAACTAACTTTATTTCACAAACAACTTAAATTTAATAATATTTTGCACTTTTGTTGGGATTTTTCTTTTTTTTAATACTTTTTTCACAAATTGTATACTTTTTGTTTGCTTACTTTTGTTTGTTTACCTTTTGAATCATATGTTTTTTGGTTTTGCTAAATCTTACAGCAAGAAATTTCTGTTGTAAAAATTTGCAAATACTCAGTCAAGAACTGTCACTTTTCGCTCTCTATTTGTGCTCTCATTTACTACAAATTTGTGTAAACGAACGCAATTTCGTAAAATGCAGTAAAAATTTGTACAAATTCGTACAAATTTGTGAGTTCTCGAACGAACCTATTGTTACCATTTATTTTAATAGTATTTCTAAGAAAAACCGATTAGGGAGGTGATTTCAGAGAAACAGGTGTATTGTTTACTTTTAAAAAATTTAAACAAACATGTGAAGGTTCGCTAGAGTAAACCAATGCGTTTAATTAAAGTGTAGATAATTGGAATTGCTTCTAAAAAAAATTTTAAAACTATTCAAAACCTATACCAATTTTTTATATTTTTTAATAGAAAATATTTAAATAATGAAAAAACAAAAAAAAAATGTTAAAGAATTCACAGCAAATAAGAAAATTTTTGAAAAGTGGAGATATGTCTTTTAGTTTCTGACACATCCATTTGTGATAACATTAAGTATGTCAAATTTCGCATGCCTCGATGAGAGCAATCTTAAGGTAGTGCACAAAGTTTCATTCTTTACGATTTAGATATGGGAAATGTCTAACAATGCAAGACAAAAATCAGTATAAAATAAATAATAAAAAGGGATTTAACAGCAAAAGAATTTCTTCTGATACCCAATAGAAATAAGTTAAAAAAAAATTAACATATTGAATAAAATTAGTCCAGACATTAATGGGTTGGTATTAAATAAAAACAATACTTTGAAGCTTTTAAGTTAAGTTTCTAATTTTTTTATTTGTATTTCCTTTGATACACTTCTTAAATACATTTGTATTTCAGTTTAAAAATTTTATTAATACTAATGACTTAGAAAATATCGTACAAAATATTTCAAATACATAAGCAAATCTAATACAATTAGATTTGAATTTTGTGTTTTTTTTTTAAATAATTTTATGTATTTTTCAATGTTTTATAAAAATATTTAAAATCACAAGAAAAAAATATTCAAAAATAAATAATTAAATTGTTAGCGCTTTCAATAATTAAAATTTAAATACATGCAGTTTTGTTTTGACAAAATATAAATTAAATTAAATACGTAACAAAGCTTTTTATATAATAGAGGAAAAAATAATCAGGGTTGCAAACACAAAATAATAATAATAATTTGACAACACCAAGTCCAATATTTCGGTCTTATATTCTAATGGGAATACCAATTTTTAATTAAGCATAAATTCGAAATATCAGAAATCAAGATACACAAACAATATTTTGTTTGTTTTTAAATTCTATTACAACAGCAATTGAATTAAGTGGCAACCATAAATAATACAAAGAACCAGAGGAGGGAATCATTAAATTGTTTTTAAATAAATTTGTTTAAAGATAAAATTCCATTTGAAAACATTGCTTAAACTATTATTTTTTTAATACTTACAATATCTATTTATGTCTATGAGTTTTTTATATTTTATATATAGGAGTGTGTGTATGTGTGTATATATAAAAAGAGAGGCTTAGAAAATCTCATTACGATAATTGTTTATAAAGTTCTTAATTAAATCGGGCAACTCAGGTGCATGACAAATGAATTTGTGTCCATATTTGCGAGAACCTTCAAAGCGATGAAATTCAACAGGACCCCACGCTTTGCCACGTGTATCTAAAGCTATGCGATAGAGACGATAGCCCAATTGAAAGGGTACCACATAATCATCTTCAGCGTGTAGTATTAAAATTGGTTGACGAAATTCGCTAATATGTTGATCCGATTCAAAACGCAAAGAGTTTGCATACATGGGTCGTGATATGGTATGATCGAACCAGGGTAAGTGCTTAAAGGGCTGAAACAAAAAAAAAAAAAATAATAATTTAACCATTTTTTATTTATAGACTTTTGATAACTTAATACACACATACATATATTTTAAGAAATAATAAAAAACTATTACGTATACAACTTTAAAGTGTGGGATTCACAATAGACGGAGTATCTTTTAAGCTCGGGTTTTTGTCTTTAATAACTTCTCACTTAGTTATTTACTGCCTTATTCATAAAAATTATTAAAGGCTTATTATGGATTTAAAAAACTGATTTTCTATGGAAACTTGATTAAAAAATCTCTTATAAATTATTTTTTTAGTTTTTTGAATTAGACTGTAAATATAAAAGGTAGTGCAAAAAACAAACTTGTTTGCTTCGGACATATCGAATTTTTTGTGTCAACAAATCGTCATATGCTGGAAGTTTTGCTTTACTTATTTAATTTTAAGAAAAAAAGTGATGCTGAAGCACACTGATTGATTCTTCGCTCTAAACGTGCGAAAGGTGGTGATTTTGCCACGGAAGAAAAAGATTCCCAGGACAGTAATGGAGGCATTATTCCATTAAGATTTTTTTCACATACAACAAGAGCTTGCATATTAATTGAAAACTACTCAAGCCGCAATTTTAAAACTTTTGCGAGCTGAAAGATTCATCCAAAAGCAGGAAAAATGGGTTCCACACGAGCTCAAGTCGTGACCTTAAAATAAGATTTTTAAAGCCATGAAATAAAAATATTGTTGAACCAATTCATTGCGTGCGATGGAAAATAAATGCATTACAATAACCTGAAGCGTAAGAGATCATGTGTGAGGCCCAACTTACTGAATCGATCGATATGCGGCCAGACATGAAACTGTAATATTCCATCATGACGTCCGAATCCTTTTTTATCCGAAATTGGCTTGATTCGTTTTTCGACTCAAAACATGAGCAGTGCTTTTTCCGCGGAATTTATATTTGGCAATACTTTAAATAATTTTATATCGTACAAATGTTTCTAAATAGAAGCTAAAAATTTGTAACAATCTTGCATTTCCATTGAGTTGGATTCAGCGATGTGTTACGGACTAAATTTTTCTAAGATATATTTTGCCATGTTTTGTACGGACAACCCTCAGCCATATACTTGTACTGTTTGCCTATAGATTAGGTTATAGATAATGAAATAAATTAAAATAATTTGTTGAAAAATTTTAAATGAAGCTTAATCTATATATATAAAAATGAATCCATTTTCCCTTGGTCACGGCATCACGCTTAAATGGCTGGACCGATTTCACTAATTCTTTTTTTGTTGTATTTGTGTTTATTAGGAGAAGGTTCTTATGTAAGAAAATAATAATAATAATGTGTCACTGGCAGTAATATTCACGTAGTTGACATTAAAACAAATAAACGTAGTTTACATGCTCTTTCCAAATATATCGGTCGGAGTTGGTCTGTGGTCGGAGTTATAATAACAAAATACCTACATAATTCATTTACCATTTCTTAGTGAACTTTTCACATTGGTTTCTACAGGACAATTTGTACTGTGTGTTTTTTTTCTGAAGTGTTTGTTCAACAAGGTTAGTCAAATTAAACTTTTGATAGACCATTTTTATACTTTTACAAAAGAATAGGTACTATAGTTTTTTTTTATTTTCAGTTGAATTTTTGTTTCTAAAAATGCCGGCAATTAGACGAACAAACTTAAGTTGCAGAACCCGTAATGCTGCAAGTCAAAGAAATACAAGAGCAAGTCAAACTGATGAACAACGTGGTTATAGGGCGGTACGAAGTTCGCCTGGTCAGCCTATTTTAAAAATCGAAAAGCCTGGAAGAGAGCGCATGAATGATATTTCATATGGTAGCTTTGATTTAATAGACAGATTTTTCAACATAAATAATAAGAAATGAATTAACTGCAGATTACTATTACAATGTTGATCTTAACTCACCCTTGCAAATGGATGCATTTTAATTTCATCTCTTATATTCGTAAAAGGTGCCTCTAAGATAACACCCCTTACGCCCTTCTCATCGAGATTATTCAATTTGGATAACATATTAGTTGCCACACCGGTGCCCAACGAATGGCCCCATACAAATATGGGATTTGTTGTTATATTACGTATGTAATAAAAGACAGCCAAAGCATCTTGCACAACACCCTCTTCTGTAGGTGAGACGGCATCAGAATCTCCATAGCCTCTATAGTCGAAAGAGATGACATGATAGCCAAGATTGCGCAGTAACTTGTAGACATCTATACGATGACCAGAACCTCGAGAAGCTGTATTGCCATGACAATACAGCACAATATTATAATTGGGCATTTTGAGTAAACGTTCATAGAAAAGATGTTCATTCTCTGCATTTACTATGGGAAAGGTGGACTTTAGCACAGGTTCTGATTTATCAAGGAACTCATCCTTGACTTCGGTAACATTTTGGAGATCTTCGTGAACATCCTAAGAAAATACAATGAAAATGAAGATTTTTTTAGGGATTTTTCTTAAGTTTACATGTCTTACTTTAAAGTTGAAATATTGATTTCCAACTTACCTCGCCCAATTGCAATTCCTTTGCAAAACGTTTTGACAAATGCTTTGGCAGCACATGCCAGACACCAATGCGAACAGTGGCATGTTTGCTGTTTATTTCACCACTATCGCTTTCATCCTTATCATTTTCCACATCGGCGTCGGGAACATCTAGGAAAAAACTTCGTGTGCCATAGAGACCCACACTCGAAGGATTGTTTAGATCGAGATCTTTAGGATATGTAACTGCAAATCAAATTATAAAATTAAGGTAAGAACTGAAGTAAATTAAAGCTTTTTATAAAGGATATTTCTTTACTAAAAAATTAGCTTTATTTGAATACAATTTTGGGCATTTTGGTGCCAGATTAAAATAAAATATTTATAAAAACAATTGAAATATTAATATTAAAGGGAATTAACTTTAAGCAAGTGTTTGTTTGAACATGTTTTGATAATAAGTTTTACTGTGTAGCAGAAAGTAATTGGAGAGCTAATGGTTATCCCTTACAGCGAAGCAGGCTGCATTGTAGAGATTTAAAAAATATTTGTAGTATTTGGGAAGTAGGTTAGCTTCTCTACCTTACAAATTTGCTTACAGGTAAGCACCATTTTTTTGTCGGTAATTTAAAATCATAGTTCTAAACCGTAAATCGTTGACGGTAACATTCTAAACGCTTTGATTTTTAAACAAAGTAAGGAGGATAGATTTCTCTCATTTCAAATGCATTAACTTTGCTTATGGATGGACATGCCTATTGAGTCAAAAATATTGCGATAAGACAGTTGGTGGCCTTCTAGTTTATTCTCACGTTGAACAACGACAGTCATTCTTAAATAAAATTTTCTAACAAGTGTATGGACACAGCATCAACTGCTTAGCGATGGCAAATCAACTTATTTTGGAAAAGAATTCATGTTTCATGAGAAAGGTTTCTCGTTCGTAATTTTTTGATCATTCGTGAAAACTTACATATAACGCACAGGGTAATATGTAAGAACTGAACTTTAGAACTGAATTTTTAGAATACGTTTGCACCATTTCTGTTGTGTAATTTATTAACTTGTTTTTAAGATAATCGTATTGCAAAAAAAAAAAAAACAATTACTTATACCGATTTTGTTGTTCATATGTTAACAATATTTACCGGGGCATGTCATATTGACGGACTGTCAACGCCTTGATGTTATCGCTAGTTCGGGGTATAGAGATATTGATAACACCTCTGGCTAAAATATATGAGAATACTGGACCTCGTACATAAAGAGGTTTATGAGACTCAAGTGCCGATGAAGCATTAATCTGGTGAAGGTGGTCGAGTGGCTGCATCACATGCTCATATAAGAGCATCCATGTACAAAGAAGGATAGTGACATCAGTAGCTTTATTGATAAGTCATAGAAGAATCCCAAACCACGTTCTTGAAGAGGTTAGGGATACTTAGATCGCGGTAAACTGAGGATCACTTTAAGTGTTGATGCTATGGGGGACATTAGACGAAGATGTCGATTGTCAATTGTAGGCAATGTAATATCGGTTTTTAGTCCAGAAAAAATGCTTGTAGTAGCGCGGGACTCAGTAAAGGAGCGGATACCGATTGGTAGCCATTAAGGTGAAGCAAAAAAGGGACCCGAAATAGTAGTGATCTGCTTTGATTCTCCCAACCATAATTTTTTGCTTTATTTATAAAAATTGTTAAGGGTTAATTAAGCCTTAACAAATTAAATTTCAATAAAAATCAGTCTTCTTTATTAACGTTTGTTAATTCTTAAAGGCAAGGCAGTTAATCTACCCAACTTAAAAGCTATTGGTTTAAGTCTAGGCTGTGGCGCAACTAATTATAGAAGTAATGTTAGAAGTGAATTTAGGTTGGCTTTGACAAAGTTGCCACTAAATTAAACTTTTTAAATAAAATTTATATATTTTCCACATGCAAGTCTTTGCTTTTTTTTTTGCAAATTTGTTTTATCTTTCTCTCTTCTATCCTATTTACTTAACATTATTTCAGTTTGATTTTAGATTGGCTTAAAATTATATTGTTACGTTTATACCTTTTATAAAGGTTGGCTTATTTCCTTTAAATAAACTGTGAGTTCTTTTATTGCAATCAAAAACACTTGAAATTAGTTATAAAATTAAGAACACTTTATTTATTTAAATACACTCAGATATTGTTTTTATATCACTTTACTTATTGTTATACACCTTTATTGTCAAACTCACTTTGACACACACTTAACAAGCTCTACTGTTATACTGATCATGTTAGTTGTGTTGTTCGGCTATTTATAGTAACATAGTGGTGTTCGGTAACATTCGACAAAGTTCTCGTATGTACACACTAGTTCATTCGAAAACCGTTACATTTAAATTACGACGTAATGTTAATGTTAAGTAATATGCAGGAATAATTAAAGTGCCTAAGAGTATGCTACATATAATAACAACTTAACATCATGTTCGAACAACCAGCGAAATAAACTAATGCAAACAAAAGTACAGTAACTTAAACTACTATAACTAAAATAAATTATAATGTAAATTAAGCTATTTAAAAAAAAAATCTGTAACAACCCTGAAGGAAACCTGGGGGCAAGTGTCTCCAAGTCACCAGTTTTGTCGACTATTGTGGTGACTACTTGGCGACATTGTCAACATTTCATTTTTTCATTTTCTTTGATGAGAAAAAAAATGTATACACAATAAATAAGAGTTCTAATTAAATGGAATGTACCTAAATTACTTTTAATATTTGATATTTAATAAATTCCTTAATTTTTTTTAATAAAACATCATATTTTAACAAAAGTTTCATTAACAACGTCTATTTCAGAAAAGTATCAAAAGTGTAGACTATAATTACTTAAATGCACTATTGAATCTCTGGTGACAATGTCTACATATGGTCCTTAAAGAACTACCTATTCAGTAGTACCAGTGTCAGTAGTAGATTTCCAATGACACGCACATGGTAAATGTCTATAGTAAAAAAGCATTGTCGGGGGTATAATAAGTCAGTACTGATTCACTAGTGACATTTCCTATAGGGAATATATTAACAAAAACACATACACATAAACACAAACATATAAAACAAATACTTACTGAATGTTAAAAATAATATGCCTCTTTGTATCGTCACGGAATAACGAAATATCAATGGCAATACTATGAATACAATTGAGAATCCTATTAAACATATTTGTACGGTTGCTAAAGATATTCTGAAACGAAATTTTACAAAATAAAAACATTAAGGAAAAGAATGAGAAAAAATTGTTTAATTATTACAGGTTTTAAGAATTGATCAAAATAAAATAAAATCAATGGAAAATATATGAAACCCATCGAAAGAAAACATCAAGGAACTAATTAATTAATATTCAAGAAGAATTGAAAATTTGAATTGGTTAAAAAAGTTTTAAGTTAAATGTTTGAATGGTTGTAGTGTTTATTGCTTTTAAAGTTTATGAAAACATTCAACAAATAAATAACAGAGTGTTTTTTTTTGTTTGAACAGAGCTACGGTGCCGTGCAATAATATCAGTTTCTTAAAGTTTCTTAAAGCTTCTGCAGAAGTAAGTAAGTACTTTAGTACAACTTGACTTTTAACTTTAAAAAATCCTAGTTTGTTAATTAATGTTTCGATTATTGATACCAACCGAAAATCTGTTGCGCTGCCAGTTACCAAAAAAAATGTATAACAAATGAAAACTGACGATTAACAGCTGTGAAGTAGTGATTATATTGACAACTGTAATGGCAAAATTATCACTTGACAATGTAACTGAAGTTTAGTAATTATCAATAGTTACCCATAAAATAAATTGAATTTTGACGTTTTCCTAAAGAACACTTATCGACTAAGAGTAAGTTTCTCAGTTTGTCTCAATTTTAAAGATAACACTGGAAAACAGCATGTCTGTTGCATGAGATTTTTTACATGAATCTGAAAAGTTTTTTCATGCTGATTTCAAAAATATATGCCGTTTTCATGTAGCAGCTCTAGCTTTGGAGTTATAAAGTGACAGGATTTTTTATTGAAAATGCACGTAGTTCAAGTTTAAAAAATTTATTAAATATATTTATTCTGAATAAAATTTCCTTTTTTTGGATTTTCTAGAGTGATATATTATATGAGTACTATTTTGAATGCCCTAACAATAATCAGACATCATATATTCATTCCAGTGCTCCTGATACCTCTTCTCCATAGTGCGAATATCCTGGTGAAAGCGCTCTCCATGTTCGTCGCTTAGGTCACCGAGATTTTCAGGAAAATAGTCTAGATGGCTGTGAAGGTAGTGAAGCTTAATACTCATGTTGTATCCAAGCCGCTGGAAGTGTATCAGCAACTGTTCAACGTGCTGAATGTAGCCGTCACATTTCCTATTGCCCAAAAAATTCCTCACTACCCAAACAAACTCTTCCCAAGCACATTTCTCGACAGCTGTTATATGGTTGATGAAAATTTTATCATCAATCAACTTCCTGATTTGTGGTCCCTTACAGGGACTACCGTAGCAATCAAAATCACTGTCGCTACCACAGTCGTCGCTTTCGGTTTGTCCGCTGTACTGGTCTTAATTTTGCGAAAATGTACATGTCTGCTGTGGTGCTGATGTGTCACTAATACTCAAGACTGGTCTTATGGCAGATTTTAAGTTTGGATATATCCACTTAGAGAAATTTTTATGGTTTATTTCTATGATTTTCGTTACACAGAAATAACAGTCGTCATGATGGTTGGATGGTTCACGCCAAATCATAGGAGCTTTATACTTAAAAGTGTGTCTTTTTTTGTTTGTCCACAGTCGCAAAGATTCAACACATGCTTTACATACTAAATTTGGTATCCAAGGTTTAGCGTTTGACGGCAACGGAAACCCAAAGTAGTCCAAGTATGCCTTTTTTACAAAGTCCGACACATTTAAAAGAAATTTTTGGAACATATATTATCCACAAATAACACAAAAACAATCAGGATTATTTAAACACGTCCTTCTTGAAGAAAACATACTGAAAGTTATAAAGGAACTAGTTACACCGCTATTGATATAAACTATCGACTACTTATGTAAATTTAAGACGGTTCTTGTATCTCACTAAATAGAGCAGCTACAAAAAATCTGAGGGTAGATTTGAAATCAGCGCACCCAAATTAGTAAAGAAAAACTTTATGCAACAAAAAAAAGTTTTATTTTGTTTTTCTGTGTAATTTAAGACACACTTATTATTTTGGGACAAGGAAGAAATCTATTAAAACTGATTAAAATCTAGAAAATTCGTCAATGAAAAAGATGTTTCAACTGAAATAATAGAATAGGATTTCCTAAAGTTTTACGCGAAACGGTCCGTTACAAAATGCTGACGCCGATGATAAGTTAAGCTTGTTTATATATAAATAAAATTTATTTCTAAAAATTGTTTTAGGATCCACAATTTACACGAGCATTCCTAACAGGGGTAGTTCCATAAAAATTCGATATCAGAATAACATTAAGAACGAATAAGAGACACAACTTCTCCAAATTTTATGAGAATCTGTTTCCCTTGGTATCACATGATTCTGAGCCATATATTTCTTAAAATGAAGTGGAGATGGTAGTTCAGTATATGACAGGGAGATATTTGGCGCTGTACCGCCTGGTTATCTTTAGGTGAAACTGTCTGCTCCCTGAGACGCTAAAGGAAAATGCTAAGAAGGCCTTTTTTTCTTCATGGGAAGATGTTAGGATCCAGGCCTATTTTCTAATTGGCTATCTCAATGACTCAGAAGATTGAATTCCACATTATCACGCATTTGGAAGTCTTTTTATTCTTCTTCATTCTCTTTTGTCATTTACAAAGATTTTTAAAATAAATGTACAAATATTTGTTCTACAAACTTTAGCTGAAACATAATTTGTTTAATGAATAGAAGAGTGGATGTGCAGGCATTTGGACTAGACAACTTTAACGAAATTCTTTTGAGGTAAAGTTTCGAAAATTTTATTATTCGCTTAAAGTACAATTAAAACATTTAGGCATGAAATTCAACTTTCGTTCGTTGACTAAATTTTCGACGACTAGACTTTTCTATGAAAACGGACACTATCTTTCGATCTATATTTCTCTGATCTATTCTAATGACGCCGGCTTGTTGGCATATATTAATGATTTAACACAGCCTCAAATAGAAAGAATTCTAAGAGGAATTAAATCACACGATTTAGGCGGCCAATCGACAGAACCATTTTACCATATAACACATTCAGCGATTTTAGATTTCAATATATGGATTGTTACACCCTAAATGTGGCTTGTGGCACCGTCTTTTTGAAACCACATATCATCAATGTCTAGGCTATGAAAAACACAAGAGAAAAATCTTGAAAAATGTCTCTGAAGCGAACTCTATCAACAATGACACGGTTATTTTCATCAAGGATAAAACAGCTCCATGACACCACCGGTATGAAATCTACACAAACATTTACGGCCTTATATATAGCAAAAAGTTAGCCATAGTTTATACACTACGTATAACGAGCTGCTAACTAGAATGCCGATTTAGTGTGGCAGCTCGTTGGCACAGAGTTTATTATTAAGAAACTTTTATCCGTCTGCAAACTTTTCATAAATCAACCCTGAAATTGCAAAATACCAAACTAAAAATTTTTAAAATTTAAAAATAAATTAAAATAAACCAACAATATAATTTTTTATAAAAATGGAAAAGCATGGCAAACGGTCTGTAAATTGGCAACAGGATGAATAGGAAGGTTTAAAAAAAAATGGTAATGTAAAACAACAACACAGAACAGCTGTTTTTTACAAGTTGGCAAACGTTTGGCAGCTCGTTAACAAGATTTTAGCAAATCGTTAGCCAGAGTTTGGCATGTGTGTTATGAAAAAACTTTATGCTAACTTTATGGCAATTTTTTGTTATGAATAAGGCAGTTAGTTTTTCTGAAAGAATATGTTTCTGTAACCACTTGTTGGTTTTTATCTGACCAGTTACGCACATTCTCTTTGTTAACGAAACCGTTTCGTTGCTGTCACGGACTCGGATTTTTTTATTAAATTTTTATTTTTGTAAATGTGTTGGTGACTATACTCTATTAAGAAGAAAATGTGCGAATTGGCAATGGAAAATCCCATTAAAAGAATAATGTCATTTTGGCTTTTATTGTTTTCCATTTTTAATGGTTTACTACTAAATAAACATTCAAGGATTTTGCTTAAAATAAATATTCGTTTTTAACATATAAAAATAAAGCCACTTTTCGGAAGACCCTAACTAATTTTCGATTTGTTTTTTTTAGATTGCTTTAGAAATCTGCGCATCAAACAGTGATTTTTATTTAAGTAACGGTGATTGGAGAAATTTTGTAAATTTTAAACGCTTCAAATATGTAAATTTTTCTTATGGACGTGCACAAAAAAACAAAAATTTGTCTTAAAATTTTACAGAATATTGAGGATATTTCCAAACTGAGCCCAATTTTCAAACATTGTTCCTCTTCAAACCAAACACAAAATAACAAAAGAGTTGCCAGATATAAAATCCCTGTAGTAAAAAGAACCCTCAAAAAACCCCTTTTAATTGACGGGAAGATAAAGCGCTTAAAATGTAGTTTTAATATACATACATATAAGAAACATTTGAAAAATCTTACAACATAATCCAGACTTTAAAAAATAAAATCACTGGCAATTTTTGTGAAAAAAACAAACTGTAGAATTTGAATGTCAACTGTAGAAAATAATGTTATAGAGAATTAAAATAGTTTTAGCTTATTTTGAATATTTAAGAAAAAGAATAATTTCTACTTGGTACTTAAAAAAATTAACAAAAATGTTAAATATGCAAAATAACTACAGCGTACGTGTAACCAAATACATATAAACTAATTTTGAATGCATATACTTAGCAACTAGTTTTTGCAAAATTGCATTTTTTTTAATCAAACTTTTAACTTTTCTATATAAAAATGTTATATTTAACACTGGCCTTCAAGGCCAAAAGAAAATAATATTCGTTAAAGAAATAATACACTAACACTATACATACTCACATGTATGTATGTATGTGATAGTTTCTACTGTAGATTTTGTAATAATTTAATAGTATAATTTAATTCCTATGTTGTTAAATAACACAATCCAGAAAACCAATTCCAATCACTCTTTTATCATTTCTGGGGACGGTTTAAAATTTTGACACCCATTACTTTACGAATATTTTACTCTTAAAACTGATTCAACAGTTAAAGTAGCCATTCGATTTTGTGATTTATTTTTAATAATGCTAAACATTGAGAACGTTAGCTCAACTGTTGCGTTTGAAAATGGAAGTGCCAGCAGGGCAGATGCTAACCTAAAAATTTTAGAAAATTTTTGAAGGTCGCATGCATTTTTTTCATACTCACTTCATGCCAAAACTTTTCAGGAGAAGATGGTTTATTCCACTTTACATAATGTAAATTTTTCCATTCCTCTAAAGTTTCATCAATATCATCACAAAACTTTTTAAAATGAACTGCAATGCCGGTTATATCGGGTTTTTCGCTCTTTTGCGTATTTGCAAAAGAAAAAATTGATATTTGCTCTATTATATTTACGTTATCAGGAAGTCTTTGCTTTAATTGTTGACACAACTCCACAATAAATTTCTGCAATTTTCTTTTACTTCAACCATATTAAAAATTTCTGTTGAAAATTGGCTAAAATTATATCCAAAATTAGGACATTCTGATGGGA
The DNA here is from genome assembly GCA_941918925.1 of Phyto melanocephala. Taxonomy (NCBI): domain Eukaryota; kingdom Metazoa; phylum Arthropoda; class Insecta; order Diptera; family Rhinophoridae; genus Phyto; species Phyto melanocephala. The sequence continues at coordinate 30,753,320 of OW799237.1, read as the reverse complement.
TTAAAAACTTTTGAAAATCGAAATTTGTTAATAAAAAATTTTTTTCGTTTTTAATTTCATCTGAGTACACAATTTTTTGTAAAAAACCTAAATAACAGTCCTTTAAATCTTCATATAATTTTAATTGGTCTACATAATCCGCCTGAAAAGTTTTGTTTAATTTAATTACAGGTTAGAAAAATAAAATATAATTTGTTTTCCTTATTATACATGTTTGATAAAAGAAAAGCAGTGTGACATTTCTTATGCATAGCAGCTAATTTAAAATGAAGATATAAGGCATCCCATTGTTCAATATTTTGTTTCAATGGCTCCATTTCTTGCTAGCCAGCGAGTTCCACTTAATTTATCAATTTTGTTGGGATTTGTTTCCAATATTAATTGATGTACAGCCGCATATTCAAGTTGTCTTTTACTGCTGTGAGAAAACCAACCACTTGTTTCAAGTATAATGAACTCTATTTCAGTAGGCAACACTTTCATTGATTTTTATGGTTACTAAATGTGGTATAATTTCAGTTAATCTGCTACTAACGGAGTTATACTTCCCTACCATTGCATTTGCTCCATCTACACCTATTACTAGCAAATTTTGAATATCTAAGCCATCTGATTTCAATATGTTGATAATCGCATGGGTAATGATCTCTGAAGATCCGCTATTATTTTGCAATAACCTATATATTGTGGTTATGACGTTACCAGTTGTCATATTAAAGTATTTAATCATTACACATAACATTTTCTTGCTATCGATAGAGGTACTTTCATCTATAATAAGAGAATAATTGCTATCACTTATTTCATTCAAAAGTTGCTTAAAATAAACAGGAGCGATAACATTTTTTATAATTGCGGTGCACTTGGTTCTATGGAGACGAATTTCTCGCAACGATTTTGAAACGTCTCGTATCTGCTTAATCAATTCTCCAAGGTGGTCAACACAGTTGAGTGAACAGTGTTCTGCAACAAAAGCTGCAAGTTTTATTTCTGGTTTGTAAAAGTTATCAAGTGGTAGATGAGGATTATTTTTTATATATGAGCAATTTATGTGGTTTTTAGTATTTTTATAAGCAGTTAAACCTTTTCTGTGGGCAACAAGTATGCATTTGCAATATTTACATATCGCTTTTTCTTCGTCGTCCAAGCATGGAGAAAGCCAACCTTATTTAATAATAATATTACAACATAAAAATAATAATAAAATGTGTATGAAATAATCACCTTTAAATTCATTTTATTTTTTCCATTCTTTTTTATATTTCTGATAATATTTCTTTTCCTTTGGCATTTCTTTAATTAAAATTTTAGTCACTATCACGAGAAATTAAAGCTGTTAGAAACAAATTTGATTCAGTTTAAAAAAATAATTAACAGTAGCAAAATATAGGCAAATAGAGATATTTCTACTAAAATGTTCAACTCTTTAAAGCACTAGAAAGTACACAAAGTTTCAACTCTTAAAAGCACTTTAATCTCCCCAAATAGTATTTTTACTCCCTAAATTTATCCCTAACTACTTCTTAAATACCTAAAAAATCAGCTGTTATCATAAGGTTGCAACACACATGAATAATGCACCTACTCTTGGTAGTAAAAAATTACTGCATATTTGCACTAATTGCAAAAATGCAACCAAGAGTGAATTTCGCTATTCGTTCAGTTAGTAGATTTGTGTTGCTTTACTTTACAGCTCTCAGTATCGTTAAAATGTGTGTGTTTGTTAGTAAAATCGTAATGTTGTCGTAGTGAAGTACGTTCTTTACGTAAAAATCATAGATTTAACTGCACAAATGCCTTCAAATTTTGTTTATTTTCGGACACCCGTTACAATAACATGAAAGAAGAGTCGATTAGAAATTTTGAGAAAGAATAACTGTAAACAATTATAGAATGATTTGATAATAAATATATTCAAGCAGCATAAAATTCACAATAAAATGGTGATGTCATGAGATAACTCCCCAAAACAAAAAAAAATTATGGAAAAAATTAGAAACACACACACACCCTTTTATTGGATACTTATTTCGCATTGATATTGATTCCTTATTATTTTTTTATTTCTTAATCATAACTAACAACGTGTAAAGATTTTAAATGTTCCTAAATGAAATTTAAAAGTACAGTAATCCGTCGATGTACATACATCGTCTCTCAATTTGCGTTGTTTTGAATATCGGGGTCAACGTGTTTGTTTTCTTTAACTGCATTGGGCTTCGATTAATATTGACTTTGTTGTTTAGAAACGAAAGCCGGGACTCCCTACATTTATGTTGATTTATCGCATTCGTTATTAAGCTCTGGTCAAGTCAAGAGCTCGCGCATTAATGCCATTATCTTTAAGGGCAATCAGGCTGTTACTTTTTATCTGATTTCAAGAGTTTTGCGTCTCGCTCTCGCAGTAGTTAAATGTCTAGTGTCGCATAACTGTGCTTTGATACAGTTTCCAGATTACAATTAACCGCGTGTTTTTAAATTAAATTAACTGGAGGAGTACCAACTAAACTTATTTGGTTATGCACCTCTGTAGATTTCAAAATAAAAAAAAATTGTTTGCCACGCCCTAAAATACAGCACTTTTTGTCTTTTATATATAGCGCGTCAAATTAAAGATGTCATTAATGATATCTCGGATCCCTCCCCCTAATGTAAATTTTTTTTCCATCTTTTTTGACATCTTTAATTTGACGTTAGATTAAAAAGTCACTGAGGATAAAAATGAACCCATAGTCAAGCCATAAACAACGATATGCGATATGATTAGATGAGACTTTAAATGGCGGCGCAATATATAAAAAACGAAAAGTGGTATATTTTGGGGCGTGACAAAAACATTTTTTTCCTGCTTTGGAAACTTCATTAACATATCTTTGATTCTAGGGGGTGAATGGAACCAATCACCACGTAAATAGAGGAGCTACTGTATGTCTACATATCATTGCGCGGCACTGTAGTGATTATACATGTGTAAAACAAATCTAACTACAAACATAAATTTTATTGATAGATAAACAAATAATTAAATAACGAATAAATAGATCTTAATAAATATAGCACTACACAAAATTTCAAAAAAATATTGAAAATAAAAATTTTGGTCGATTGATGTATAAAGTGTTTTTGAGTGATAGAAGACAAAAAAATGAGAAACAGTGTCGCCACAAATAAAGATTTATCTTAATGATGAAGTACAGTATAACCTCAGTAAGCGCAGCTCAGATAAATTAAGACTCTTACGGAATCTGACTAACTACCTATAATGTCATTTATTTGCTTAACAAAAAAGTATATTAATACAAAAAATAATAAGAAAAAATAAACAATAATAATAATAAAAAAATAGAAAACAGGAGTACAGCTACTCATCGCTAGTTGATAACAATCGTGTATGAACCGGCTTAAAAATAGCACTGTCGTCAGAGGATATGTCTAACACAACTGTTGGGTTTTGTTCTAATGCAGAAGCCTCTATAGGTTTTTTTTGTCATTAGGTCTGTCATATGTTTTTCAGTTTTCTCGAAAGTAGAATTTCGACTATAAGAAAGAGTTTTTGAACTAAGTGCAGACCCAAAAATTACTGACTGTCGAATGGAACTTTAATTGTTGCTTCGTTTAAACCAGACAGATGTTGAACCTTCGCCTCTTCTTAGGCAGTCTAGGATTTTTATTTTCGTTTCTAATAAAATTGTTTGTCTCTTCAGCTGTTGTTTGGACATTGTATTAATAAGGGCACTGTAAAAACGAAATAAAATAAAATTGCTTATAGAAATTTTCTAAGATAAAAATCTAACACAATGTTACCTTTTGAAAAGTTATAAACAATTCCGATTATGTAATTTGAAGATTTCACAGATTCATTAACTTTAAGAACTTTATTGAAATTATATATTGCGTCATTAGCAAACTTAAATAAAAAGGGTATTTCCCTTAAAGTAAACAAGCCGTGAAGTTGAGTTGGTATTCGGATGAAATGCAACACTGCAGATAATTATGTTAAAAATTAACTTTTTTTTTAGAACTCGTGTTAAATCAAAAATAACATGTAAAAAATTTTAAATTTCTCCTTGACGAACCGTGTTATTTCAAAATCGTGTAAAAAAAGACCGTGTAAAAAAAGATTTTACTGTAGTATAGGGTACCAATATATACTTTATTAGGTCGCAAATGATTATTGTTTAAATTGCTAACGGAAAGACAAAGCTATAAAAACCCTTTTCACATGTTTTTGAAGGATAAAAAGTCGAATGACTTAAATACACCCTTGTTAATCGTGATAACGGCAAAAATCAGCTGGTCACAAGTAGAAACTCAAATAATTGTTATTGTAGAGAAGGCAAAAACGTTATAGAAGCTGTATAACGATAGTGTAATTTCTTTTATAAAAGTGCTTGTAAACATTTTATTTTTAATACTTAAGAATTAATTTTCTTTTGGGGCTATTATATAGAACAAGATGCAGATTATGCGAAGAAGGGGACGAAACATTGTCATGGACACTATGCTGAACTCGGAATACCTCAGGGATTCGAATTGGAAATCTCTAAGGAATTATATTCACTCGATTTACATGATGACCTTAAAATTCATCCCGTTTTTTATTTGTGGACGAGGAGCGCAGAGAAGAAAGAGTAGTAGAAAAAACATGACGTTTTCTGTTTTGAAGATTTTTTTGTATTTCTCTTTACACTCATTTGCGTTTTCTAATTATGATTTATTTGTTTTTCTTTTTCGAAGTGACAAGTACTTCTTACAGGAAATATAAAGCGAAAAATCCACTAAAAAAATACATTATCTTAAAGTTTAATTATACAAATAAAAGATTTAATTGAAAAATATTTTGCTTTACAAATATTTATGTTTGTATTCAACATTTTTACATTTTTCTAAATATGTGGGAGTTCAATAACGATGAGGAGTAAGAACCGATGTATATAAAATATGTACACAGCTCATTTGTATTTTATTTACAAGTGCGGTCTCTGCTGATAGCGTTAATCCTTATTAATTTACTCTAAGGAATTATGAAACTACATGTGCTGCCTTATCTTGGTGAAAAAGTTGTCCCTAGTAGCAAATTTCAGCAATACAATGATGTATCGTCACAGACTCCCGATCTTCTATCTTCTATATATATAAAAGTGAAACTCTGTGTGTGTGTGTGTGTGTTAGCTATAGACTCCGAAACTGTAAAACCGATCGGACTCAAACTTTGGCAAGTTGTTGTCAACATACCAGGGAGTGTTTATGGGTGGAAAAAAGTGGGCGGGGTCACGCCCATAAAAATTAGTTATCAGTTTTAGCTACTTGCATTTGACCGATTTTTCTGAAACTTTGCACACATACCGAGCTGTCATAATCATATAATTTCGTGATTAAAAAAGTGGGCAGGGCCACGCCCATAAAAAAAGGTTATAATTTTGAGGTACTTGCACCAAACCGATTTTTCTGAAACTTTGCACACATATCGAGTTGTCATGACTAAATAATTTCGTGGTTAGAAAAGTGGGCAGTGCCACGCCCATAAAAAATAGGTATCATTTTGAGGTACTTGTACTGGACCGATTATTCTGAAACTTTGCACACATATTGAGCTGTTATGACTTTACAATTTCGTGATTAGAAAAGTGGGCAGGGCCACGCCCATAAAAACAATTATAATTTTGAGGTACTTGCACTGGTCCGATTCTTCTGAAACTTTGCACACATATTGAGCTGTTGTGACTTTACAATTTCGTGATTAGAAAAGTGGGAAATGCCACGCCCATAAAAAAAATTATAATTTTTAGGTTTTTTCACTTGACATTCAATTAAAATTCTGATTTATTAAGGGGCGTAGCAACGCGCGCCGGGTTTGGATAGTAATCTATATATATAAAAGTGAAACTCTGTGTGTGTGTGTGTTAGCTATAGACTCCGAAACTGTAAAACCGATCGGACTCAAACTTTGGCAAGTTGTTGTACACATACCAGGGAGTGTTTATGGGTGGAAAAAAGTGGGCGGGGCCACGCCCATAAAAATTAGTTATCAGTTTTAGCTACTTGCACTTGACCGATTTTTCTGAAACTTTGCACACATATCGAGCTGTCATAACCATATAATTTCGTGATTAGAAAAGTGGGCAGGGCCACGCCCATAAAAAAAGGTTATAATTATGAGGTACTTGCACTGGACCGATTTTTCTGAAACTTTGCACACATACTAAGCTGTCATAACCATATAACTTCGTGATTAGAAAAGTGGGCAGGGCCACGCCCATAAAAAAGGTTATAATTATGAGGTACTTGCACAAGACTGATTCTTCTGAAACTTTGCACACATATCGAGCTGTCATGACTTAATAATTTCGTGATTAGAAAAGTGGGCAGTGCCACGCCCATAAAAAAAGGTATCATTTTGAGGTACTTGCACTGGACCGATTATTCTGAAACTTTGCACTCATATTGAGCTGTTATGACTTTACAATTTCGTGATTAGAAAAGTGGGCAGGGCCACGCCCATAAAAACAATTATAATTTTGAGGTACTTGCACTGGTCCGATTCTTCTGAAACTTTGCAAACATATTGAGCTTTTATGACTTTACAATTTTGTAATTAGAAAAGTGGGCAATGCCACGCCCATAAAAAACTATAATTTTTAGGTTTTTGCACTTGATATTCAATTAAACTTCAGAATGCATTTCGATTCATTAAGGGGCGTAGCAACGCGCGCCGGGTTTGGCTAGTTCTATATAAAACCTATTCGAGCTTGTATATCAAGAAACTATTGTTAAGTTGCACTTATTCAAGGTTACACTGTATTTACAACACGAAAATGATTTAAGAATTTTTAAGCCGAAAGACTAAGAATATAATGTGCATAAGCTGGCTTAAGCGAATACGTATAAATCAAGAATGATAAAAACAAGATTGCGCATTGCACATGTTTATTGTAATTTATAAAAACCAGCTCTCTTATGTGTGACGTCACATCAGCAAACAAGTGATTGATATTAGATACAAGTAAGAATTGTAAACAAATGAAGTGCTAAAATAAAAATAATATAAATAAATACCAAATAAATTAATAAAAAAATAAATTACAAAACAAATAAAAAAAATCAATTAAAAACAAATTAATAAAAAAGTGATTGATATTTTTTTTTTATTTTTTTTTAAATCGGCAAATTATCAAAAAATACGTAATAGGTTTAATAAAATATTTTAATATGTTTTAATTCTAAAACTTTAACGCTTTTATTCTCCTTTAATTTATATAAATATCACTGTTTATGTTTTGCTTTTTTTAAGTGTAAGGCTGACGTGACGTACATGCGCAAAACGCAAATCTTTTTACGGTTGGAATGCGTAATCTTGTTTTTATTATTCTTGTGTATAAATAATTTCCTTATACAATAAGCTTAACTGTGTGATAATAACATACACACAGGAAAATTATTGTTCAATTTTGCCAGTAGGTGAAATCCACCTTATGCATAATATACATATTTAGGTCCCTAAGATGACAACAATTTGTTTTTAAATATATGGTAACACTGGTGTAAAATATAAATATTGTGTGTGAGAGTGTGAAGAAGAAATATAGGGAGAGAGCAATACTTACAACCCAGTTAGCCAAATTATAACAAACACTCCGGGAATGATCGTGGCGCGAAAAAGTGAATTTAAAAATCTATAAGTTTCATACATAGCGCGAGTATTGTTTTTTTTTTTTTACTTTTAATAGACTTTTTTCTTTGTACTTTTTAAAAATTCGTATCAACGTTTAGTAATAATGATGACAGTTTGATGAGGAAATGAAGAAATGTGGAGTGAGTTTTATTTTAATACGATTATTTTTAATTGTTGCAATTTCTTATTTATATTTTTTCAGAATTTTGTGTGTATTTTTACTTATTTTTTTATTTTTTTTTTAAATACTGCGTCTCTAATATCATGAACCAATTTATTTTTAACTTAAATACTATGTTAAATGAATGCATTTTTAATGTAATTAAAATACAACATACAATGTTGCAGGGAAGAGATAAAAAAAGAATAATAATATATATATAATTATTCTCGTTTGTATTCAATTTTATTGTGTTTTATAAGTGTTTAAGTATGCACAAATAAATATTTTTATGGGATTGAAGGAGGGATGGATTACAGAACAATATAAATAAAGAACATTTTTATAATTATAAAGAAACTTTACCTAAAAAAATCAAATAACATACAAAAAAATTAATGCATGATCATATTGCTCATATGAAATCCGCTGACGCCAAATGTGCATATAACAACTTGAATAATGATTCAAACTTTACATACATATAAAATTATTTGCACACTCAATAATGTTTGTAAAAAGTAATAATAAGTAATTAAGGGAATAGGTTCAAATTTTCCATAAATGAAAAAGTTTCTGACGTTTTTTTGTTAATACAAGATTTATCAATTCAGTTTTATACATAAAAATTTTACTATACACACTCTATCAGATGATTAGATACTCTACATCTTTTGAATTTAGAAGGCCATATCCTTTTTTAAGTTTTTGTGGACAGAAAGTTTTGTTATACCATTGAAGAGAACATTTTCTAAAATAAGAACAAGAGCTAACTAAAATAAGAACAACAACTACTAAAGTTTAATGAACCCCACGGGGACATATTACCTTGGGGGCATATATCCTTGGCGAAGTGTACAAGTCTTGGTGTTATTGCTAGTACGGGGTGTAGAGGCACCTCTGGCTGGGACAGAGGAGAATCCTGGAGGTTAGATATACTCAGATGCCAATGGAACGCATAAGTTGAGTTAATATGGTCGAGGGGCTGCATCGCACGGTCATTGCAGCGAATGCATCCATGCACGACGAGGGCATAGATGGTGACATCAGTACCTTTAGTGATGGGTCATGGGAGAATCCTTCACCTAGAACTTAAAGAGGTAAGGGAGACTCTGATGCCAGTAGAACATCTATAAACAACTTCGCACGTTTACAGCAGATCAATCTTTGCAATATGATAGTAACATTAGTACCTTTAGTAATGGGTCATATAAGAAACCTGGAGGTTAGTTAGGGAGCTTTAGATCACGGTAGACTAAGAATCACAGATAGGCACACATTAAGTGTGAATGCCATGGGAAACCTCGTTCTAACAAAGATGCTCGTGGTTACGAAGGGCTGTACGTTTAGAATTGTGGATAATCATTAGTCGGCAATGTGACGTCAATTTCTAGTCTAGAGAAAACGCCTGTAGTAGCGCAGGACTCAGTGAAGGAATGGATGCAGATTGGTAGCCATAAAATCACAAGAGAATGGGGTCGAAAAGGGACCAGAAATAGCAGTGGTCGGCTTCGATATTCGCCTAAAACACATTTATATAGTTTTTTCAAAAAAAGGCAAAAATATTATTTGTTTTCGTTCATATGATTCGTTAATTTCTAATTAAATAACAAAAACTATTAATAGTAAGTTGACTGATAATATTTGAGGCATTTTGAAATTGGCTGCCTCATTTAAAATAATTTCAAATATATGTATGTATGTATGTATGTATGTATGTACATACATATGTTGTTTTTTATTCATTGACGGCCAAGCAAAACGATAAAATACCAATTTACGGGAGGCACGAATTCCCGGATGGCTTTAACTATGAATCTTTTGGAATACCTTGAACCTTTTATCCTTGCTAACGTATGTACGTGGTTTCTGTTTAGATATATCCCAATAAATACATTTATTTGATTGAGGAATATATGTAGATCAATTTATTTTCCAGCTTGTACGTCTGATGATTTTCAAATTTTCTTTACAAATGGAACAACAAGAATAATTTATTTTTTTGATTATTAAAGTTTACAAAGTTTTCAGTTCTACTCTAGTTAATATTATTGAAGTATATCAGGGGCACCACAAAATCATTGAGTTACTTCAAATAATCCAAAGAAACCTTATTTATTAAAATCCGTAATTCCTTGAATTAGTCATTCCTTATCGTCAAATTGTCCTCCCCCTTTAAAAACCTTGCGAAAAAAACCAACCCCAAACATTCGCAATTATGTTTAGGTCGAAAGAGTATGGCGTCCATTTTAGAAGACAAACATTTTGATTCGAAATTAATACTCTTACAACTCTGGCATTAAAATATAAGAATTGATGCAGAGACCAAGTTGTCGGTACAAGAATCTCATCTCAGCTGATTGAAACAGAAAGAAGCCCGTAATTTTCTTCAGCAATTTTTGCACTTTGAAATTTTGAATCAATTGTGCCGTAATACGTTATAGCGCCCCCCTAGACCATAACTTTACCTTCTCTGCTGTGGTGGCAATTCGAAAATAGATACTCTTCTCTTGTATCGTTAAAATAATTTTTGTAGCCATCTGGGCTATACAAATAAAATTTCTTTTTGTCACTAAAAACAGTATTCCAGTCATTAACATTTTTTTTTATTAACTCATAATTTATTTATTGTATCTTTTTATATTAAGAAAATGACAATAAGTCTTTTGCCATTGCAATAGAGACTCCAATTTTCATTGCATAGTGGTCATCATTCTAACGAGACCGCAAGGGCCAATGTGTCGATCCTCCTGAGTCGAGTATGTCCATTATAATACAGCAGATTCTGTGCGAGAGGATTTGGATGAGTTTCCAGTTTTCGTACATATTTTGAGCAGAAGGTTTTTATTTCGTCGCAAACAAATGGAATATTAAGGTCCTTGTAAATATTCGCGTTACTAATGTAGCACGGGTCTCCAGTAATAAGTCGCAATATTTTGTTTTGCCGTCTTTGTAATTTCTCTATATTAGAAGCAGAATCATTAACATGACCTCTTATTTGAATTTCACAAGTCTTATGCTCTCTAGCAAATGTTAATCGATTTTCGTTGCGTACATTATTCAGCAGCGGTTTTTTCGTTCGCCTTTTTAATTTGTTCACAGCTTGCAATAGCTCTTTTCACTGCCGAGATCTTGCCTGGACTCCAGCTTAAGATTTGATTTTTGATGCTGAAAGAGAAGAGTTTGATACAATTCTCAAGATTTTATTTGTTTCGGTTGGAGTCATTGCGTTTGGAATCCTTCCTTTGCAATTGTTTCCATAGTTATCAATTATCAGATATCCGATCACAGTCTTGAGACTTCGTCCAACTTCTCGCGCAATGGCTCGATTGGAATATCTTTGTGAAAGATAAATTTCTCTTTCCGCTATGCTTAAAATACTTTTTATTAGAAAGCAGTATTATTTTATGATAATAGTTAAACGTATGAATCAAATGCGACACTTTACGCAAATTGTTTTTTTTTTAAATACAAGGGTACACTTATACAAGGTGGCGGTGCCAGCCCAGCTGACTATTTTTTCGTGTTCTGGAGTATGTCAAACTACATATTTAAAAAAAATTATTTCAACTCCGGAAATTGTCAAACTCCATACATAAAAAAGAGAGACAAAAATTGTTCTCATTTACGCTATCACCTTATGTAATTACACCATGGTTGCATGCCCTTTCCAATGGTATAAAAAAATTGTGTCTCTCACCAATAAATTAAAAAAGATATGGCCTACAAAATTCAAATTATTAAGTGGTTCTAATCATTTGCTCGAAAGTGTTTATTAAAAATTAAATGATAAACTCCTTTAAATGTCAAAATATTTTATTTTTACATTTTTGTTATCAGTTTTTTTTAATATTTGTTAAAATTTTTGTTAATTGAAGAAACATTTAATTAAAACAAATAATTTCTTTAATTGGCTACCAATGATTTCCATTGCGTACTCTTTTAAAAATAAACAAAACTTACAACAGGAAACATATTAAGCAAGTTGATATGCATATTTTTGTTTTAAATGAAATGAATTTAATTCAAACCAATAAAAGAATAAATAAAAATCTATAAATTTAACTCCTTGTAAATACATATTAGGTTCGTTCGTTCGTTAAAAACTATTACTATTTTTTACTGAACTTTACTGGGTTGTTTAGGTTTTACATTGAATTTTGTGTAAACAAACGTAGTCCAGTAAAGTTCATTTCAAAAAATAGCTAAAGCTTTTGATAAACAAACGAATCTATATATTATATAGTTTAACAGACAAATAAGAAGCATACAAAAACAACATACATACATATGTTCTATATAAAAATGATAGTAGTAGAAATTAACAGTTAATAGTGACAATCACCTTTTTACGAAAGTCCGTCTACGAGTACGCGTAAAAAGCATAACTAGAAAAAAGAAGACAAAAAACACAATTTATATTTTAAGACAATTAAAAAACAACAACAAAATTATACATAGTATTATCATGTTAATAGATAATAATTAGGATTAGAAACTTCATGCACTTAAGATCGTTATTAATGTATTTTAAACATGTAAAGGGATTTCCAATAAGCACGGGCAGGTATTTTAAGAAAAATGTTATTGAAACAAGCAAAATTAAATTTTTTAAATTTAACAACCCAGAAAATATATTTATCAAAATGGAGTACGTAAAAATGGCCGCTGTGGCGGTGTTACGGATTTGAGATTTTTAATTTTGCATTGATTCTGCCTAATATATTGGGCTCAATTTTAGTGGTGGCCATCCAGAATTATGTTAACTTTAAAGGAGATCCGTTAACTGCAGATTTTTAACTTGTTGGCCAAATAACGTTATAAATAAACGGTTATATATGTATGTATCGGATGATTTATTATGACGTTTGATTTTCAATAGCCGTTTTTTTGACAGATCACGCATTATTCATATCAAACTGCTTTGACATTTTTGTTCAGTATCGTTATAGCATGTTCACACGGACAGCAAAATTCGAGGTTCGCTCTCTCATTCAAGGTTCGCGACTGAATCTTGATTAAATCTACAAGATTCGCCATACAAAATTTTGAGAGCGAATCTTCATGGTTCATTTTGAATCTTGTTGCGAATCTCGAAGAATTTACTATCATCTCCAATTTTGATAACACAAAATCGCTAATTTATCTGTACTGGCTGTCAAAAACAAAACAAACAAAGGAAAACAAAAAAAAATATTGTGTGTAAAGAATTAAAAAAAATGATGTTGGTAATAAAAAATATATGTGTAAACATATAGTATATTTTAATTAAAATGGAAAAAAGAGAAATAGTGAAACATATTTTAAAGTGTAGAAGAATGACTTCAATCAAAGACTGTGTTTCAATAAACCTCAGAAAAAAGAAAAAGCCGCGTTAAATAATTGAAAAAATAAAAAACTCAAAGTTACACAAGAACTATCGTCTGAACGGTAGGGTTCGCATTCGAGATTCAGAGAGCGAACCACGAGATTCATACTGCCGTGTGAACATGGAATTAGGACAGACTCACATAACAACAGCGTCCACAAATTGTTCAGTTTAATTACAAAAAAAAAAGGTTCTGTGAGAAATGAAAATCTGATGTTTTATCGTAAAATATTGTTCAGTGATAAAGCACAATTATGGCTCAAGGGATACGTTAATAAACAAAATTGCTGCAATTGTGGAGATCAGCAACTCGAAGAGTACCAAGAGCTTTCATTTTATCTATTAAAAACAACGGTATGGTGTAGTTTATGGGCTGGTGGAATTATTGGTCCATATTTTTTTAATGAGAAAAATCAGGATGTTAACGTCAGTGGTAATCGTTATCGCCCCCTGTTAACGGACTATGTGAATTCTGAAATTTAAGAGTATGAACTCGGTGAGCTCTGGTTTCAACAAGACGATACTACGAGTCATATAGAGCGTGAAAGAATGGATTTGTTGAAAAATCACTATAGTGAGCACTTTTGCTACGGTAAATATTAAACCTTTGGACTATTTTCTCTGGCGACATGTAAGTTTTGAAGTCTTCAGGAATAAGCCAGCTACTATTGATGCTTTGGAAGCCAACATAACTCGTGGTATTCGCGAGATACCAGTCGCTATGCTCATACGACTCGCCCATTATTGAACCTTCAGACGTAATCGTGGCCAACATTTACATGATATAATTTTTAAACAATAAATGCCATAAATTATTTTTTTAATTGAAAAATTAAGTTCACTTTTAAATTTATGTGTTTTTTTCTCATTTATAATTCAAAGCTCACGATGAAGCACCCGATATTTATATATACTAACTGGCTTATTCATAATATGATCAAAGGTTTATAAAACTGATTTTCTATGGAAATTTGATTAATAAACCTCTTCTTAATCTGTTAATTTTTATGAATTAGTCTGTTAAAAAATATAAATATTTTTTATGTTGTTTCTTATACTTAATTAGTTTAAAACTATGTTTATTTTGATACCGTTCATCTGTGATACCAAACATCAATCCGTTTTTAATCTCTGCAATATTCGTTTGCAATCCCATAAACTATTAACTTTCTGATTCATTTAACTTAATGCAACTACAAATTTTTATCGATACACTCCATATTAACAAATTTCAGCCCAAATTAATATTTAAAACAAAATGGCGGATTACACTTTCTTTAAGTCCAAGATGGCGCCTAATATTGCGGATTGAATAATTTTCAAACCCCTCAATATGATTCTCAAATGAAAGACTACAATACACCATGAAAAAATTCAAATTCAAGATTGGCACCACAACACATGATTTCACATTTTTTAACACAACACCACATCTCAAATATGGCTATCAAGTTTTTTACTTGAGTAGTAAAATACCGGAAATTTTTCCAAATACATGATGGCGTTTGAAACAAAATTGCGTATTATGCGAGTATATTGTTTGGATCATAAGTACCCAAGCTACACTACGCCCCAGATTTGTTTTTAGTCTGGACAACGCCGTATAATGATTTTTGGTAGCCTTTATATGCTAACGTATTGTTATACCCTTCACCATAGGTTTCGGTACGGCGAATATAATACTCTTACTTATTAAGTTATTTTAGCCATCCACATTAAAAATATGTAGTTTTTATACCCTTTTCGTTTGTACGTTTGTTTAATATAATTGTTTTAAGTTTATTGATTTGATTTTACGTATTTATTACGATAAATTCTTTTGCAAAGTTTAGATTCATGTTGTTCAAATATTTTGTTTAGTTTAAATCCATTGACTTCAATTTCTATTAGGTACGTACACATATGTTTAGTTAGGCAACTGATTGCTACACGCAACTTTTTGACTTACCCACTAAGACTTCCACTTTTAGACTGTGCGCTGTTTTGCTTAAATTATTATCGTTTTGCGTATTGTTATTCTTCACGACTGTTTTGTGCAAGGCAGTTTTCAGTGTTGCCGATTTCTATGTAATTATCCAAATATAGGAACAAATAAAATTGTTTAGATAATTTTTTTGATTTTTTATTTCTACTTGAAATTATTTCACATATAATTTAGACTTTGTAAATCTATAGTTTAACTGATAAAAATAAGATGGTCATTAATGACATAACGAGTTATTACAGGGTATTGTTGATATGGGTTTTAGAATATGGCAACTGTCAGGGGAAATGTATAGATTCTATCTAGACAAGACAAATTTACTTTTGCAAGTCTTTTATAAAAAACGTAAAAAGCATGGAAGCGAGTCGGTACTCAAAATAAGTTCTTTATTCTTCATTCGTATCTATTAAGGTAAACGATTATTTAAAAGAGACGACATGACAAATTTTGTAGCTTTGGCTGTGTAAAATTCAACCGCGAATTCAGTAACACTGACAGATTCAAAAGATGCTTGTTTATGTACTAAGTGTAGCGGCAAGAAATAAAACAGGCATTTTGTTTTTCTTCAAGTGCAACCCAATGCTAACAAATACAAAAAATATCTACTCTTCCCAGCAAACACAAAGTCAAAAGTTTGAAATAATAATATTTACGTCCATGTTCCGACAATCACAATTTGCACCATATTGGCGTTTGGGACTTTAAATCGCAAAATGGTGTTCTGTGGTTTATAATCAGGTCTGCATGATTGTAAATTAATTTATTTTGCCTTAACTGGGTTTAAAAAAGTCAATAACTGATTTCTAAACAAAATAAAAAATTTAACCTTTTTATGTTGGACAGAAACTATAAAATATGAAAACGAGTAAATTGCAAAACATGTAGCGTAGTGGTTTGTGTTTTGAAATCGTGTGAGTGAGTGTCAAAGTGTGGGTAATAAAATTTGTTTCAGAAATCTTTTTTGTACACGCAAAAAACATATCAAGTAATCCGTACTTAAATAAAGTCGTAGCGTTATCAGAAGTACAGAATTTCCTAAAACAAGAACAAAATGCTTGATTTAAGAATGAATACATCAAGTACGAATTCCTTAATTTTTGGAATAGTTAAGCCGAAAAAAGTTTAATTTTAAGAATTATTAGCGTGATTTAAGGCCGAAACCGTATGTTAAGAACAAGATTCATTTAAGTTTAAACGAGATTGAATTAAAAAAAAACTGCGCTTGTTTGAAGAATTTGCAACTTGTTTTGATCGTTGCATATCAGTAGCAGTATCTTCATTACTTAAGCTTTGATAATTATTTAGCGTACGTAAGCTTCCTTGTAAACTGCTACAGCGTTATTGTCGTAAACATTATTACTTATAGCTAAAGTATGATATCAGAATGAGAACTATATAAAAGCGTACTTGAAATAGTATTGTATTTATTTAAGCAAATGTCTAAAAAAACAATTCTTTTTTTAATTCGAAAGAAACAAGACTTAATTTAGGAAGTTAATTCTTGTACTTGATTCTGTAAAGCCCATTTTGTACTTGTTTTAATACCAGAAAAAAATCGTACTTGAATTTAGAACTTCATTATGTACTACTGTGTACTTTTGTTATACAATTCGTTACGCAATACACTAAAAATAAAAATAATTAACTGATCGAATAGAGATAAAATGGAAATTTTGTTTTTTGTCTTTTTTACACCCGCCCCCAAAAAAAGTTGTGGGGGTATATTTATTTTGTCATTCCGTTTGTAAAACATTGAAATATACATTTTAGACCCCATAAAGTATAGTCGGGGTTTCACTACTTCGATACGCCTACTACAACGCCCACTTTTCACGTTATCTACAGTTAAAGAAGCTCATAAGTCCGACAAAGTTAGAGGTATGATAATGAAATTTCGTACATATAGCTTTCTAGTCAATGCCATTGTTATGCCAGAAAATGAAGGTGACACGCCCACTTTAACGCCTACTTTCTATATAACGCTTTATCTTATATTCATATAATTTCTCCATGGACAATGTTTTTGGAAGAATAACGGACTATATTGAAATATCTCAGTTTTCTTTATTAGCAGAAACTATATTGACACGCCAACTTTCATTGAAAGACTAAATTTACGATCAAATTCTAATAGCACATCGAAGTTATACAGAGAAGGTGATACATATTTTAGTATAAAAAGATTATTCCATAGCGATTACTGTTAAAAAAATAAAAAATTTTGTGCTATAAAAGTACACAAAATTGGTGCTGAGTATAAAAGAAGTAGAATTTTTCAGAGGTAGGATTAGTTCTTCTTAGGAAAACTTTTTTCCATTTACAAATCGGAAGCTTTACCAGCCTATGATTATAACACATACTTTTGCCAAGTGGATCTAAGAAATAACTTTTAAGAAGCAATATAAGCTAAAAAAAATTATGGCCGGCTAGATTGGCAAAATACAACTCCTTCAAAATCTTCTGAATTGAGTAAATGTATTTAAAAAAATTTCTTTTGCCAAACTTTAACCTGAAATCTTGTGCATACATTCTAATAAAAAGACATACATGTATTGCATTGGCAGTCTTTGTTAGTAAAATTACTCATTTTCGTAGACTTAGGACCATTATTATTATTCACAACTTGTTAAAGGCAGGATTTTGTCGGCCCGATAAATGGTTTTGCATTATAAAGCCTTTATTAATTATTTTGTATCCATTAAAAATAATTATTAATAATAATAATAATAACAATAAAAAGTTGAAGTTGTAATAATGCAAAGCTATTTATCAGGCACAAAAAAATATTTTCTTTAATTAACGTCAAGTTGTAATAATGGCCCTTAATGTATTTCCATATTCTTAAATAACGTGACTAACTGCCTGTTCAACGATATCGAAAGAAACCCCAAGCGAAATTTCATTAGTACAAATATATTGAAAACAACAACAAAAACTAAAAATTGTTTTTGTTTTCAACGTATTTGTACGAATGAAATTTCGCAGGCAGTAAATCTAGTATAAAGAGATTTTCCTTTTATATTTTTATTTGGGTTCCCATGCTTAGAATTAACATTTGATCTCAACATAAAAAATTTAATTTGTAAAAAAAAATATTCTCAAATTAACCTCAAGTTGAATTCAGTGTTGACACTCAAAACTCCGAACAAGGTTATTGAAACAAATTTAATATCAAATGTTAATTCATTTTTTTTATTTTAAACGTTTAGCTTTGTGTCATACTACATTCAGCGTTACTGCTGACAAATTTAACCAATGATTGTACAGAAGATTTTTGGGAAAATATTAACCAAAATGGGAATAAAAAAGTACGACTTTTTTAAAAATTAATACAGAAATAGATGCTGGGCATTACATAAAAATGATAACGAATACAATAACAATAACTGGTTGAAATCTTTCTTACAGCGAACAGAATTTAATACGAGAGTTGCCTTTTATATTACGGGATTGTGCCACTCTACTGCTGCAATCTGTCATCTAGCATTCCTTTAGTAAGGTTTAACATTTTAAACAATATACATACGTACTCAGAATTTTTGACGTAAGAACACTACTATTTCTGTTATTTACAGTAACTTGAAAAACTTAATGTCGGCCAAAAAATGGCATTGAATTGTGAACATTTTCATGCGATTTTTTTTTACAACTTTTGGCATTGATTAAATCAACGACAGTGTATCGATAAACTCAATTTAATTTTTATCGATGAAGCACCATCAAGCACGAGTGTCTATCGATAGTTTACTAAATTCAATAGTGACCGTAATTCGCTCAATTACTAGTTTCGTGAAGATCGTCCAAAATCGGTTGTTGTTCTGAAAAAACATTGATGCTGTACGTGAAACGATACTGCAAGATCGTGAGATGGAGATAACTTTTAATATTAGTGGGGCCATAAACATTTGGCTGTTAAAAGGATTTGTGTTGATGGATCCCACATAATTTGACAATCGCTCAAAGAAAGGATAGTGTCAATTGGTCGCAAGAAATGCTCAAAAAATATATTCGCGATGCTTCAAAACATGTGTATGACATCTTCACGCGTATGAGTCCGAAAGTTAACAGCAGCCAGCTGTGTGGGTCAAAACGAGAAAAATCATACAAAATACGTTCAAAATTCATGTTTTGGAGGTAATTTTAGGCCATAATACACGGCATGTTTTTTACATCTGACTTATCAAATTCCACATTGATAAACAAGAACATGTCGTGTGTTACCTTTAAAACATTACTTCTGCAATAAACATGTGCTGAGACATCTGACAAATTTTCAAATAGAGCACGCTCAAAACATGTGACATCAGCCGTTAGCAGAAATCTCTGCTGCTGCAAAGCAGTGAGCGACGGTTGCCTGTAAAGGCACAATTTTAACAGACATGTAGATTTACATACATACGTACGAAAAAGTGTATTGATCTTCATGGAGAATATTTTGCAACGCATCAAGCACTATTTAATGATTTGTTTTCTCTTAATACCGAAATATGAAGGGCAACCCTTGTAAAAAGTAAATTTCTGAAAATCAACCCGGAGTTTTGTTCGAAAATTCTTTAAAGTTTTCAAGCAACAATATTTTTATTTTTTAAATATGGCGCTTGTATAAACGTAGTGTCAAGGCATATCCATAAGGTATATGCAACGGCGAATTGATACAACAAAGCAACTTTTCATGAGATGTTTTATGTCAAAGCCAATTCGTATATCAGGGATGGAAAAGTTGTTTTTACATATTAAATATAATAAAATTTGATTAAAAAAAGGATATAATTGTTTGAAACACATTATTAATGACGCAAAAGCAACAAATATACATAAATTAAGCACATTTATTATCAAAAAAGTACACGTAAGTTAATTGTTTAATACAGAATTTAAAATCACACTTCCCTTTCCTGCATTAATAAGGCAAATTCAACCAATTTTGATATAAAATCTCCCCATCAGCTGGGCTGATAATTTCACCTGTATGAATTCGCCTTGCTTAGTGTTAAAGAATTTAAAAATCGGTATAAAAAAATTAATGTATTAACTTTTATATCATTAAGAACATTAGGTATAAATGAGTACTTCAATCAGTTATTACACATTTGAACTAATTACCGAATTTGTTTGAGGACATGATTTATTTGCTTCGGCAATATGAAAATATGTTTAAATGTTTACTCAAGCCCACTTAAGTAGTCGTTAATTACTAAAGTTTCGTCCCTGTTTTGTGTTCCGTGAACAGAGTAATTCGAGTTTTTTTTTCAACAGATTTTAAAAGTCGGATACCGAACATGATTACCAGTTTTGCTGAAATTTTCTCTAATTAGCTTTGTGCTTTAAATTTTTGACAACCACAAATATGTTTAGGTTGATTGATCATGTTCGATAGTGTGTATCGCACTTAAGTATCATAAACTCAAAGTTCATATTTTTTTTTACATACACACTTTAATATATACAAATTTATTTTTTATCATACACATCATCTGAGTTGAACAAAAAAGAAATCTGATCACAGCAAAACTCTATTTACAAATATGACAATTTATTTCAATTTATGTAAGTGAATTTAATTTTTTGTTAATTTATTTTTTGTGTTAAACACAAGTACAGTACAGTGGTGTGTATTTCAAAGAAATTGTATGCCACAATTAATTAATTAAATTATATATTTATATTTACTGCTGGCAGTCAAAGATCAAACAACACAGAGAAGATCAACAACAATAAGAAAACACAATAAAATTCTGGATATCATTGTTAGTTTTATACACAGAAACGTATTTCTTTAAACGATAACAGAACAACATCAATTACTACAGTATGTATTTTCTTTAATTTATACAAAAATTGCATATTTTATTGATGTGATGGAAAGTGTTAAAATAAAATAAATTTGCAACAACTAAAAAATAATCGGTAATTTTTTATGACAGTGAATATTTTTCGATATTTTGCATAAATTGTTATAATTTAATCCATTTACACTTAGTTGTAAATTTAATAAGATTTTGTTATTATTTATAGAGTACAATTATTTAGTTTTTGTTATAAATAACGAATACGTGTTTCCTATAAGACGAACCGTAACAGACTTAATGGCAACATGTGCCAATTTATTTTCTGGAGTGTTCACTTTCATAAAAATGAGAATACGTTTTTAACAAAAAAACAAATTTTTGAGTAATATCACTCGATGAGAGAAGAAAATGCAAAGAAAAATTAAATAATTTGAGCGTTTATTTAATAATAACAATAAAATGTATGTGCATATTTATATTTAGTCATCCTAAAACGATCACAGAAGTAACCCAGCAAACAATAATGAATGCGATTACAAAACACAAACCTAGTTTTTTTTTGTTAATTTACTACTTTACATTTTACTTTTTAAAAATGTATAAATACACTTTAGATTTAAATTTAACTAAAACATATGACTTTTGCAGTTAATGTATCCGAACTTAACATTCACTTTTTCAACGGGGCGGAGGCAAGTAATTAAATGTATAAACTTGTAAAGAGTGAACCATCTATCGGTTTAAATTTAAACCAGAGGTTATTTCAAATCTGGCAATACTTGTGTCATTCTATTCTGTCACAATATTTAGTATATTATATCCATGGTGTAATTACATAAGGTGATAGCGTAAAGGAGAGCAATTTTTGTCTCTCTTTTTTTATGTATGGAGTTTGACAATTTCCGAAGTTGAAATAATTTTTTTAAGTCTGTATTTTGACATTCTCCAGAACACAAAAAAATAGTCAGCTGGGCTTGCACCGCCACCTTGTATAAGTGTATCCTGATTATATCCGCTGAACAAAATGAATCGATTTACGCTTGAGCAACCTTGAGAATTATTGAAAATTTATATTTATAAAATCATCTTTTCTTTTAGGAGTGACTTTTTGGTGCGGCTTCTGGAGCGGAGTCATGATTGGCCCATATCTCTTTCAACCAACCATTATAGATATTATGGCCAATGGAGACCCCTATCGCACCACAATAACTGGTTTCTTTGTGCCTGCTTTTCATGGCATTGATGTGAACGATGTTTGGTTTCAACAGGATGGTGGAACTTCCCACGCATCTTATGCCACAATCGATTTACTGCAGGCCGTTTAATTAGCCGAAATGGTGATGTCAATTGGCCGCCAAGAAAATTGAGCACTTAAAGGCTCGTGAAGTTATTGCCGAGATGAAATAAGATTTCATTTCTAATCGGAACATTTGTTCTCACAACAAAAAAAATAAATTTGGCAATATTTCAAACCGTTTTTGTTTTAATCCAATTTTAAATTTAAACTTTTAAATGGCCCACCCCTTATTATACCCGCCACTAAAAAATGGTGGGGGTATATTCATTTTGTCATTCCATTTGTAACACATCGAAATATCCATTTAAGGCCCCATAAAGTATATATTTTCTGAATCGGGGTTTGATTTTATGACGATCTAGCTATGTCCATCCGTCTGTCCGTCTTTTGAAAACACGATAGAGGTCGGACCCAAAATATTTCTTATATATAAGGTTTGTTTGGTATTGTAAATGGGCTAAATCGGAATATTAGGAAGAGAGTTATAGCTCGTAATTCAAGAGTAGGTCAAAAAACCTTGTCCTTTCAACATCGAATACAATGGAATTGTGTCCAAACGCATTAACGTAGAGAGGTAAATATATTTCCTTAGTACAAAATTTTTTTCCCCGAAAATTGCTTAAATCTATGAGTTAGGAAGGAAGTTATAGATCAAAATGTACGAAAATTTATACCGCGCAGTGTATTTTTCGGTATATTCAAAATTTAAAACGTAATTAAATTGACAAAATTAGATGTACGATTCTGAAATTTTGCAAACATTGCTTTATGGTCAAAGGCTTTGTACTAACGGAAAATAAATGTGACACGCCCACTTTTACGTTTTATCTCAAATTCACATAATTTCTTTATGAATAAAGATTTTGGAAGAATAAAGGACTCTATATTGAAATATCTGAGCTGAGTTTATGGGCTAAAACTATTTTTACACGCCTACTTTAACACCCAATTTTCACGTAATCTGCTGTTAATAAGACTTTCCTTAATGAAAGAAAAAAATAAAAAATTGAAATTGATTGAAATTGAAATTTAAAAGCTCATAAAACCGACAACATTAGAGGTATTATGATGAAATTTCGTAGATATAACTTTCTAGTCAATGTGACTGTTATGCAAGAAAATGAAGGTGACATGCCCTCTTTAACGCCTACCTCCCATATAACGGTTTATCTTAAATTCATATTATTTCTCTATGGACAAAGTTGTGGAAGAATAAAACTATATTGAAATATCTAAGTTGTATTTATTAGCAGAAACTATATTGACACGCCTTCTTTAACGCCCACTTTCATTGAAAGACTAAATTTACGAAAATATTTTAATAGCATATCGAAATTATACAAAGCAAGTGATACATATTTTAGTATAAAGAGATTATTCCATAGCGATTACTGTTAATAACAAAATTTGTGCTATAAAAGTACACAAAATTAGTGGTGGGTATTAAAAATTAGGCACTGCCGAATATAGTGCTCTTATTTGTTATATTTAAAGTCGTGATAAATTCTATACAAATTATATGTCAGACATTCTGCTTTTGGCAGTACATGTGCTGGCTTTTTTGTATCTACTTTTTATGCACAACACCCAAAACAGTACTGTTTTTTTGTACTTTATTATACCCTTCACACAGTGAAAAAGGGTATATATAGGTTTGTCATTCCATGTGAAATTTCTACAATTTTCATTTCCGACCCCATAAAGTATATATTTTCTGAAAGCTTATGAATAGGGGAGTCGATTAAGCTCTGTCAGTCTGTCCGTGTGTATGTTGAAATCAAATTTTTGAAGCCCCCCGACATAGGTTGGACCCGGGAAAGGTATTAAAATATCAGAAATATTCGGGAGTAGATCGGTATTGAAAATCAGAAACATCGGTACATAAACAACTGAGATATGAGCAAAAACCCACGACCACCTCGATTTTTTTTTTCACAAAAACAACATTACAACAACAACATACATACATACAAACGCGTATACTGGTTAGAGAAAACGTGGCATCGAATCCCAGCTGAGCCAAAAAAATTTTTTTTTTCAATTTTTTTAAAAATTTTGTTTAATTTTTTTTTATTTTTTATTTAATATATTATTTATATTTTTATTATTTTTTTTTTAAATTTTTTTTTTTAATTTTTTTTTTTGTTTTATATATATTATATATATAATAATTTTTTTTTTTAATATTTTTTTTTAATTTTTTTTTTTAATTTTTTTTTTTGTTTTTTTAACATACATACGTGAATTTATAATATTACAATGGGATGTTTTATATATGTATGTTTTTATATGTATGTACGTATTTCATATGGGATAAATGGTGACACAAACTACTGTTATTGCATGACTACACGTTGTGAAGGGTATATAAGATTCGGCACGGCCGATATAGCCGATATAGCGCTCTTACTTGTTTTTAATTGGAATCGCGCCTAATACCAATTTTACCCCAACTTGTTTCCGTAATCCATGATTTAGAGAGAAATATTCTTCTTGCACGAAACAAGCTCGACCAAGGCGAACTGACTAAAAGGTGATGGTTAATCTACAATAAATACAATACAAAAACCACAGAGAATTGCTGCTTTATTTAAAAATTTAACCAGAAATGATAGATCATTTGAAAGTTAATATTCTTTTAACAAAATAAGACAGGGTATGTAGAAAAAGTGGTGCAAGTTTGTACCGACCGGATGGAAGGCACAGTCGCGGAGGCCATGAAATTGTGAGCTAATAAAGTAAAAATTTTAGGTATTAAAAAGTATCTATGCATCTAAAAAACACCTAATTTAATAGGGCCAACTAATAGCTACATGTAGTGTCGCGTAAAAAATATTTATTGACTTTTTGTACTGACTTGCTAGTAAAAATTTAACACTTGCTAGAAAACAATAGTTAAACATATGAAAAAACAACATCTCTAAATATGACAAATATGGTGGTTTGAGTTTAAAAAGCGGTTTCATTTCTCTCAATATAAAAAAAGTCTACTGCTGAATCAAGTACTAGCACTTCATTAAAAGCAGTGATTTTGCAAGTTATCTAGTACATTAGCATTAATTATAATGTAAATGCCTAAAATTAAATTTTAAGTCCTTACTGCCTAAAGGGTAGTGTCAGGTACATTTTTTATTTATATAGAATTTTCTCAAAAATTGACTTATACGTGCGGTTACAGATGTGGCATGACCAGAGTTCAAGATATGTAATGAGTTTACACCGTCCCGTTCTTTTCCTATTTTATTTCTTATATTTCAAATGGGGTTTTGAATAAGGGACTTAAAAACGTTGAAGTTTCAATGTGAACGAACATTTATAGTCAATGTCGAAACACTCGGTTAAGACAACAATTAATTTATTGAAATTTGCTACTAAAGCTCCGAGTGGGTGGCTTCGAATTTAAGAGAAAAATCATCGCCATATCATTTTCAGTGAGGGAGAGCATTTTTGGCGTCATTGACAAAAATAAATTTAATATGTGTTATTAGTCAGGTGATAACTCTCATATGCTTCAAAAATTACAACTTCTTCCACAAAAAATGTATGGTTTTAATGAAGGTCGTGTCATAGGCCATTTTTATGTTTATTAAAACACCTTCAGGTTATAGTATATCGCTACATTCACAAAACTCACTTTATGTATTATATCGAGAAATGGTCCTGTCAATTAACCGCCTAGGTAGGTGATTTAAAACCGCTAAACTTTTTTATGTGGCTACTTTAAATCATTGGTCTACTTATGACGTCAAGCCGACGTTGTAAAGAAGCTCAGAGCTAATATTATACAAGATAGCAGCCGTTCCGTTAAAAATATACAGTCGAGTCATAGGTATAACGAATCAACCGCAGCAAACGTACGCTTGTGTACCGATATGAAAGAAGTCGAAATTTATACATTAACGTTTTAATGGTACTTCAAGCTAAAAGTAATAACTTAAAGATATTTTAAATGGGTTGCCTTTTATTTAAAAATAAAGTTTTTAAGTACTTAATGGAAACCCCGTTATTACACTTAAATATTTTACAAAATTTATTTACAATATTATTACTATTTTGCATTATTTTTAAGGTTGTTGTTGTGTTTCTATGTATTTTAATTTGTTGTCACATTCAATCTTTACATATGGGTTAAGTAATCCGTTAAATAAAAGTATTTGAAAAATGAATATAAAATAAAAAAAAATTACCTAAATTATAAACAAATAAAAATGATAATGCTTTTGGTTTTTGGTTTTGGAAATTGGGTCCTTTTTGTTATTGACACAACTTAAACACACAAATACAGCACACACAATACTTTATATTCACAGCGTTGAAGTGAGACTATGATTTAAAAAGTACAAATCTGAAAATAAATATAAAAAAAATGTAGTTGAAAAGCCAATGTCACTAAAATATGTAGATAATTGCTGAAAATATTTAATTATAATTATGTAAATACATATACTACATATGTAATTTATGATAAAAAGGAACATTTAAAATCATATGTATCTAATAATTATAATAAATTTAGTAAAATAAAAGTAATTAGGCATTTATTTAAAAACTATAATAAACTTTTTAATTTTTTTTACTGTTCACTGCACAAATACTGTTTGATATTTTGAAATCTATTTATAGAACACTTAACAGTTTCTAATTAAATATTTATTTCGTATTAAAAATTTTACTTAGTAAGTAAGACGTGAGAACTAAATTTTCGTTAAGCAAATGTTGAGGTAATATTATTTTAAAAATTAAAATATTTAATTCTACCCCCCACAATCCTAGAAAACACCCTATATATGTATATAGTAAATTTTTATGACAACACCCTTAAAGCATTGTACTAACATGTGTACAATAGACATTAAATTAATTATACATACATACATCTCAATAAATTTTAATAAGGAAATAGGTAAAAACAAAACAGGTCTACTTTATTTAGTCATCAGTAAATATAAAAAAAAAAAATTATTAGAAACCCTACAAAACTTGCAAGTCTAACTCAAGGCGAATCTATCCACCTTGGTCTAACTGAAACAAATAAAATAAAATGTAATAGTAAATATTTAAAAATTTAAATAATTAATGTTTTACAAGTTAGTACAATTTTTTCGGCTATCAAAGTTGAAAATGCTAATTATTAGGGTTTAGTAAAATCGTATATATGTTCCCGTCGTTCCTATAAAGAGCAGAGGGCCATAGAAGTGTTCTTGCGTTCCGAGTTCCACATCGAGTAATTTTATTCAATATTACCAAATTAGAATAAAATTTAAATTTAAAATAATATTAAAATGAATATAAATTTGCTCTGAAATATGGTGTGATGTCAGAAATTTTCGTAGTAAAATCTTCTTATGTCGAACAAAAATCGTTAGAAAAATTCTAGAAAAACAAATTTTTATTTGTAATAAGTGTGTGTTATATAAAAATAATTCATCTTTATTCCTAACTAGCCAATCCCGGCGCGCGTTGCTACGCCCCTTCATGAATTTTAATCGCATTGTAAATTTTAATCGAATATCAAGTGCAAGGCTAAAAACTATAACTTTTTCTTTATGAGCGTGGCACTGCCCACTTTTCTAATTACGAAACTGTATAGTCATGACAGCTCAGTATGTAAGTGAAGAAAAAAATAGTCAGCTGGCGAAACAAGACTACCTGATGAACATATGTGCCTTGATGTATACTTTAAAAATAAAGCTGGATTCACCCATGGTGTAACTACATAAGGTGATAGCGCAAAGGAGAGCAATTTTTGTCACTCTTTTTTTTTATGTATGGAGTTTGACAATTGCCGGAGTTGAAATAATTTTATTAATTATGTAGTTTGACATACTCCAGATCACAAAAAAAAAAAATAGTCAGCTGGGCAAGCACAGCCACCTTGGATGAGTGTACCCTGCATTTACCCATATGTTTCGAACAAATTGTTTGCCGGTATAAAATTCGGCGACTTTCTTTTTAAAAGAGAAAAATAAATTTCTTTGAAAAACTCAGAACTTAGATAAATGTTTTTTTAATTTTAAAATTTGTTAACTTAAACAAATTGCAATATCTATCTATTGTTATAACTTTTGACAAAATCACATTTAATAATTACTTAACAAAAAAGTGGTCACGCTTATTTAAGCAAATATTTGCCAAATTGAAAGGTAGCATTATTTATAAATAAAATTATAATAATGTATTTTATATGGTACCGCGCAAATTTCTAAAATTAATTAATTAAAATGAATAATTGTTCTCAACGAAATGGCGGAATTCATCTTAAGCAAATGGTAATTCTAACTAAAACGTTGTTCTTTTAATGAAATAACATCAAGTTGTCATAGTTAACAGAGAAGTGCATGAATACCATTCAAATGATATATTTTTATACCCGCCACCAAAAAAATGGTGGGGGTATATTCATTTTGTCATTCCGTTTGTAACACATCGAAATATCCATTTTAGACCCCATAAAGTATATATATTCTCAATCAGGGTTTAATTTGATGACGATCTAGCTATGTCCGTCCGTCTGTCCGTCTGTTGAAAGCACGATAGAGGTCGCACCGAAAAAGCTAGGGGGCTCAAATTTTGTCAGAATCTTTCTTATAGACAAGGTTTGTTTGGCTAAATCGGAATATTAGGAAGAGAGTTATAGCTCAAAAAGCAAGAGTAGGTCGAAAAAAACGTGTCCTTCGAACATCGAATAAAATGGAATTGTGTCCAAACGCATTAACGTAGACTCATGAAACTTCGAATATATATTTCCTGAGTAAAAACAATATTATTCCCCGAAAATTATCTAAATCTATGCATTAGGAAAGGATTTATCGATCAAAATGTACGAAAATTTATACCGCACAGTGTAATTTTCGGTATATTTAAAAACAAAAACGTCATAAAAGCAACAAAATTGGATGTACGACCCTGAAATTTTGCACACTTTGTTTTTTGGTGAGAGGCTTTTTTGTAACGAAAAATCAATGTGCCACGCCCACTTTTACGCCCACCTCCCATATAACGTTTTACCTAAAATTCATATAATTTCTCTATTAATAAAGATTTTGGAATAATAAAGGGCTACATTGAAACACCTAAAATGTACTCATTCGTAAAATGACCTTGACACGCCTACTATAACGCCCACTTTTCACGTTATCTACCGTTAATGAAATTTAAAAGCTCATAAAACCGCCAAAATTAGAGGTATGATGATCAAATTTGCTACGTATATCCCCCTAGGCAATGTCATTATTGTGCCAAAAAATTAAGATGCCACGCCAACTTTTACGCCCACCTCCCATATAACGTTTTACCTAAAATTCATATAATTTCTCTATTAAAAAAGATTTTGGAATAATAAAAGGCTATATTGAAACATCTAAAATGTACTCATTCGTAAAAATAACTTTGACACGCCTACTATAACGCCCACTTTTCACGTTATCTACCGTTAATGAAATTTAAAAGCTCATAAAACCGCCAAAATTAGATGTATGATGGTCAAATGGCAGTTTCATTATTGTGCCAAAAAATTAAGGTGACACGCCCACTTTTACGCTCACCTTCCATATAACGTCTTACCTAAAATTCATATAATTTCTCTATTAATAAAGATTTTGGAATAATAAAAGGCTATATTGAAACATCTAAAATGTACTCATTCGTAAAAATAACTTTGACACGCCTACTATAACGCCCACTTTTCACGTTATCTACCGTTAATGAAATGTTAAAGCTCATAAAACCGACAAAATTAGAGGTATGATGAGGAAATTTGCTACATATATCCTTCTAATCAATGTAGTAGTTGTGCCAAAAAGTTACGGTGACACGCCTACCTCCCATAGAACGGGTTTTCTTAAATTCATGTAATTTCTCTATTGACAAAGTTTTTGGGAAAATAAAGAACTATATTGAAATATCTAAGTTGTATTTATTAGCAGAAACTTTATTGACACGCCTACTTTAATGCCCACTTTCATTGAAAGACTACATTTTCGAAGTTTAAAAGGGTGTTCAAATTTTAAGGGCCGATGTTGATTTTAAATAAAACACAAATTATTTAAGAAATTATTATTATTTCTTTTTGTAATGATAATATATGTACGGTTAAATTATGTATTTAACAAAATATCGGCCAAATGTCCACCCCTATCCTTGGCCCACTCCTCTATCTGATTGTCCCAGTTTTCAATGACAATGTTGATGCTCAATTGTTGGGCACGATGATGAGTCGAGGTTGACTGCTCTTTTTCCACACTATCGCAAAAAACAGCAATGGTTCCCATTCAACGAACTAAGAAGGCATTCACAGATTTTCTAACATTTTATACAGACCTGTTTTGCAGAAATTTAAATATTTTTTACAATTCTCCCGATTGTGGACGAATTTGAACGATTATGTTGACCAAAAGAATTACGAAGTGCACAAAATGCATTTTGATTTAAATGCCCATTTTCATAAAAAACCTGAATAACTTTAAAGCGTTGCTCATTTGCGTATCTTTCCACGGATCAAATTGAGTAAGTTTGAGATTGAGAAATGTCAAATGAAATGCAGAAAACAAATTTAAAGACTAGCTGTAGTTCACCTTCAACATGGGTCCTTAAAATTTAACCACCCTCTACAAAGAAAGTGATACATATTTTATTATAAAGAGATTATTCCATAATGAGTAACAAAATAATAAATATTGTGCTTTAAATGTACACAAAATTGGTGGTGGGTATAAAAGATTCGGCACAGCCGAATATAGTGCTCTTACTTGTTTATTTTGCAAAAGTGAAGCCTGAGTTATCACTTAACATAATTTAAAATATAGCTGCCATTGCATGATTCATAAGAGCAATTGGTTTGTTACAAAATGCTTGTTATTGCTTGCTTATTCTGTAAGCTCTTTCCATTCACAAAAGCATTGAATCAGTTTGAGTGTTTTGAATATACGCAGAGCTTTTAAAGTTAATATACATTTTTCTATATGATGATGCGGTAAGTAATTTATGACTGCATTTAAGGTGATATTTATTACATTTTATTACATTATATTATATTTATTACATATATTATATTTATTACATATTGTAAAGGGTGTTTTTTTTTTAGCCCGATAGAACTTGAAATTGTAAAAAATAACACAAAAAATTAAATTGTAATCAAAATTTTTTTTTTATTCGAAAGATCAATACGTGACATTAACATTTGAAAATGATTTCGGGCATATGGGCACCGCGGCTGTTCTTGACGAAGCGCATTCTGGACGTCCAATTTTGGGCCACTTTTTTGAGCACTGCTGGCCGTATGTCACGAATAACACGAACAATGCTGGCCTCCAAGGCGTCAATTGTTGCTGGTTTATCAGCATAAACCAGTGACTTCACGTAGCCCCACAGGAAATAATCGAGAGGTGTCAAATCGCACGACCTTGGAGGCCAATTGACAGGTCCATTTCTCGAAATCAACTTATCGCCAAATTTTGATTTCAATAAGTCGATGGTTGCGTTCGCCGTATGCGCCATCCTGTTGAAACCACATCTCCTCCGGATTAATGTCATCCATATTTTCAAACAAAAAATCATTGATCATGGTGCGGTAACGATCTCCATTGCCCGTAACGCGAGCTCCGGCCTCATTTTTAAAGAAATAAGGTCCGATGATGCCACCAGCGTGAAAACCGCACCAAACGGTGCATTTTTCTGGATGTAATGGAGTCTGTATGGTCTCTTGTGGATTGGTCTCGCTCCATATGCGGCAATTTTGCTTATTAACAAACCCGTTAAGCCAAAAATGCGCCTCATCGCTGAACACAATTTTGCGATAAAATTGGACGTCCAGAATGCGCTTTGTCAAGAACAGCCGCGGTGCCCATATGCCCGAAATCATTTTCAAATGTTAATGTCACGTATTGATCTTTCGAATAAAAAAAAATTTTTGATTACAATTTAATTTTTTGTGTTATTTTTTACAATTTCAAGTTCTCTCGGGCTTAAAAAAACACCCTTTATTTGTTGTTTTAATTAATTATTGTAATTGGAAATGAAACTATATTTTACTCATATTTGTACACTGAATTTAAGAAAATCAAATCAATTATTATGTTACCTGCGGCTGAAAAAACTCGTTCTGAACTGCGCTGCTTGCCAAAATTTTTTGGGCAAACTTATATAACCGAGGGTATTCTGATTTATGACTTTCCCACAACTTCATAACATCAAAATTAGCATCAACTCGTATTTTTAGATAGCTGTAACGGTTTATTTCATCAGATAACAAGACGAAAAACATCTTTTTTAATATTTTTTTTTATTTTAGAGTTCATCTTAAACACCTATTAAACAAATTAAGGCACTAATTTTGCACTATGCAATCAACTTATCACTGAGCTTTTATGAATCATTTGAATGGTTCGTATACAAATCAAAAGACAGTTATAATTTTTGAGTTGTTATTGCTAACGGCATTCAAAAAGTGATTGAGAAAAAGACAAGCAATTGTGAGAGTACAAACAATGCAAGCAATGTTATTAGTACATATTGATGATTGAAAACAAAACAAAAACAGTGAGTTCATACATATAGAAAAAAAGTGAATCAACTCATGAACATCACTGATAGGTAAACACATTTACCTGTGTGTGCGGCAGGTATTAAGCAACTAAATCCCAAAAATCTTAAATTTGAGAAAAATATCATATTTTCATTAAAAAATCTTCAAAATTAAGGTAAAAACATCATTCTGGCATCGCTGTTGGGAAGTTAGAAATTTTCAGATATACATAAATACATACATGAAGAAAGTAAGTAAATGATTTTTAATACACGTAGAGTTATTAACATTAAGTTTGTTCGACGTACGTTACCGCGGGAACCCGCGGGCTCCCAATTTTACCGAAAAGCGTTTCTTGTGTTGAAAATTGGGTAAAGTGGGTAAATGAGAACGTTCATAAGAGAGTAATTTGTGTTTCTCTTTTTACCAGACTTTACCCGTAATTTTTTTGCGTGTAAAATGGGAAAACTGTCAGATCACTAAATCAGCTGTTTTCAAATTGCAAAAATATAAAACGTTGAAAAGATTTTTTATTTTTGTAAACAATAGAATATACTTTGTCTGAGAATATAAATAGAGTTTTTGTAATTTGAATAATTTTAATAACTAATAAAACATATGCATTTCACTCTAATGTTTGTTTGGACATACTTTAACAAACATTAAACTTAAAAACTAAAAATTTGTTGAACAATTCTTTTTAACAATAGCAGAGGTCCAAGCTGTTGGTATAAAAACGGCGTGGTGGCGGCTAAGTGCAAAAATTACCGGCGGTAGATTGGAGCTGGTTTAAGAAATTATTAAAATAAAAAAAACCGAAAATAAGTGTTTTAACGAAATAAGTAGGTTTTGCGTTAATCATATTGTGCAGTCATATCTTTACGATTACAAAAACTTAGCATTCCACTATTTTTTATAACAAGAGTATTGATCCAGGATATATTTTAGTAAAACTCAATATATTAAAGTTTAATGCGAATCATTTTTATTTTGGCTTAAGTTTATTTATTCTTTATTTAATTTTATAATTCAAATTAAATTAAATTGTAACCATTTTTAGGAATATATAAAGAATATGAACATGTTGAATAAAGAATTTTTATTTGATAGGTGAAGTAAAAAATTCAACAAAAATTTGAAAAATAATACTAAGATTCACTAATTCAAACTTCATTGAATTGTAACATAAATAAAAATTTTCAATAACATAGTAGTATACCGATAAAGAGTGCTGATGATTCCTATATTAAACTATTTTAACGTTATCATACAAAAACTTCTGTTTTTTTTTATAATAGAAAATTAAATTGATTTCGTATTACCATATATGCACGAATGAAAGCGAGTTGAAAAAACAACGATATATGTTAATATGTTTTTCTTGTTATTTTTAGTACAGCCGTAATATATATACATATACTCTATTGTTTGATTGCGGACATAACATTTTCTTTTTAAAAGAGAAAAATAAATTTCTTTGAAAAACTCAGAACTTAGATAAATGTTTTTTTAATTTTAAAATTTGTTAACTTAAACAAATTGCAATATCTATCTATTGTTATAACTTTTGACAAAATCACATTTAATAATTACTTAACAAAAAAGTGGTCACGCTTATTTAAGCAAATATTTGCCAAATTGAAAGGTAGCATTATTTATAAATAAAATTATAATAATGTATTTTATATGGTACCGCGCAAATTTCTAAAATTAATTAATTAAAATGAATAATTGTTCTCAACGAAATGGCGGAATTCATCTTAAGCAAATGGTAATTCTAACTAAAACGTTGTTCTTTTAATGAAATAACATCAAGTTGTCATAGTTAACAGAGAAGTGCATGAATACCATTCAAATGATATATTTTTATACCCGCCACCAAAAAAATGGTGGGGGTATATTCATTTTGTCATTCCGTTTGTAACACATCGAAATATCCATTTTAGACCCCATAAAGTATATATATTCTCAATCAGGGTTTAATTTGATGACGATCTAGCTATGTCCGTCCGTCTGTCCGTCTGTTGAAAGCACGATAGAGGTCGCACCGAAAAAGCTAGGGGGCTCAAATTTTGTCAGAATCTTTCTTATAGACAAGGTTTGTTTGGCTAAATCGGAATATTAGGAAGAGAGTTATAGCTCAAAAAGCAAGAGTAGGTCGAAAAAAACGTGTCCTTCGAACATCGAATAAAATGGAATTGTGTCCAAACGCATTAACGTAGACTCATGAAACTTCGAATATATATTTCCTGAGTAAAAACAATATTATTCCCCGAAAATTATCTAAATCTATGCATTAGGAAAGGATTTATCGATCAAAATGTACGAAAATTTATACCGCACAGTGTAATTTTCGGTATATTTAAAAACAAAACCGTCATAAAAGCAACAAAATTGGATGTACGACCCTGAAATTTTGCACACTTTGTTTTTTGGTGAGAGGCTTTTTTGTAACGAAAAATCAATGTGCCACGCCCACTTTTACGCCCACCTCCCATATAACGTTTTACCTAAAATTCATATAATTTCTCTATTAATAAAGATTTTGGAATAATAAAGGGCTACATTGAAACACCTAAAATGTACTCATTCGTAAAATGACCTTGACACGCCTACTATAACGCCCACTTTTCACGTTATCTACCGTTAATGAAATTTAAAAGCTCATAAAACCGCCAAAATTAGAGGTATGATGATCAAATTTGCTACGTATATCCCCCTAGGCAATGTCATTATTGTGCCAAAAAATTAAGATGCCACGCCAACTTTTACGCCCACCTCCCATATAACGTTTTACCTAAAATTCATATAATTTCTCTATTAAAAAAGATTTTGGAATAATAAAAGGCTATATTGAAACATCTAAAATGTACTCATTCGTAAAAATAACTTTGACACGCCTACTATAACGCCCACTTTTCACGTTATCTACCGTTAATGAAATTTAAAAGCTCATAAAACCGCCAAAATTAGATGTATGATGGTCAAATTTGCTACGTATATCCCCCTAGGCAGTTTCATTATTGTGCCAAAAAATTAAGGTGACACGCCCACTTTTACGCTCACCTTCCATATAACGTCTTACCTAAAATTCATATAATTTCTCTATTAATAAAGATTTTGGAATAATAAAAGGCTATATTGAAACATCTAAAATGTACTCATTCGTAAAAATAACTTTGACACGCCTACTATAACGCCCACTTTTCACGTTATCTACCGTTAATGAAATGTTAAAGCTCATAAAACCGACAAAATTAGAGGTATGATGAGGAAATTTGCTACATATATCCTTCTAATCAATGTAGTAGTTGTGCCAAAAAGTTACGGTGACACGCCTACCTCCCATAGAACGGGTTTTCTTAAATTCATGTAATTTCTCTATTGACAAAGTTTTTGGGAAAATAAAGAACTATATTGAAATATCTAAGTTGTATTTATTAGCAGAAACTTTATTGACACGCCTACTTTAATGCCCACTTTCATTGAAAGACTACATTTTCGAAGTTTAAAAGGGTGTTCAAATTTTAAGGGCCGATGTTGATTTTAAATAAAACACAAATTATTTAAGAAATTATTATTATTTCTTTTTGTAATGATAATATATGTACGGTTAAATTATGTATTTAACAAAATATCGGCCAAATGTCCACCCCTATCCTTGGCCCACTCCTCTATCTGATTGTCCCAGTTTTCAATGACAATGTTGATGCTCAATTGTTGGGCACGATGATGAGTCGAGGTTGACTGCTCTTTTTCCACACTATCGCAAAAAACAGCAATGGTTCCCATTCAACGAACTAAGAAGGCATTCACAGATTTTCTAACATTTTATACAGACCTGTTTTGCAGAAATTTAAATATTTTTTACAATTCTCCCGATTGTGGACGAATTTGAACGATTATGTTGACCAAAAGAATTACGAAGTGCACAAAATGCATTTTGATTTAAATGCCCATTTTCATAAAAAACCTGAATAACTTTAAAGCATTGCTCATTTGCGTATCTTTCCACGGATCAAATTGAGTAAGTTTGAGATTGAGAAATGTCAAATGAAATGCAGAAAACAAATTTAAAGACTAGCTGTAGTTCACCTTCAACATGGGTCCTTAAAATTTAACCACCCTCTACAAAGAAAGTGATACATATTTTATTATAAAGAGATTATTCCATAATGAGTAACAAAATAATAAATATTGTGCTTTAAATGTACACAAAATTGGTGGTGGGTATAAAAGATTCGGCACAGCCGAATATAGTGCTCTTACTTGTTTATTTTGCAAAAGTGAAGCCTGAGTTATCACTTAACATAATTTAAAATATAGCTGCCATTGCATGATTCATAAGAGCAATTGGTTTGTTACAAAATGCTTGTTATTGCTTGCTTATTCTGTAAGCTCTTTCCATTCACAAAAGCATTGAATCAGTTTGAGTGTTTTGAATATACGCAGAGCTTTTAAAGTTAATATACATTTTTCTATATGATGATGCGGTAAGTAATTTATGACTGCATTTAAGGTGATATTTATTACATTTTATTACATTATATTATATTTATTACATATATTATATTTATTACATATTGTAAAGGGTGTTTTTTTTTTAGCCCGATAGAACTTGAAATTGTAAAAAATAACACAAAAAATTAAATTGTAATCAAAATTTTTTTTTTATTCGAAAGATCAATACGTGACATTAACATTTGAAAATGATTTCGGGCATATGGGCACCGCGGCTGTTCTTGACGAAGCGCATTCTGGACGTCCAATTTTGGGCCACTTTTTTGAGCACTGCTGGCCGTATGTCACGAATAACACGAACAATGCTGGCCTCCAAGGCGTCAATTGTTGCTGGTTTATCAGCATAAACCAGTGACTTCACGTAGCCCCACAGGAAATAATCGAGAGGTGTCAAATCGCACGACCTTGGAGGCCAATTGACAGGTCCATTTCTCGAAATCAACTTATCGCCAAATTTTGATTTCAATAAGTCGATGGTTGCGTTCGCCGTATGCGCCATCCTGTTGAAACCACATCTCCTCCGGATTAATGTCATCCATATTTTCAAACAAAAAATCATTGATCATGGTGCGGTAACGATCTCCATTGCCCGTAACGCGAGCTCCGGCCTCATTTTTAAAGAAATAAGGTCCGATGATGCCACCAGCGTGAAAACCGCACCAAACGGTGCATTTTTCTGGATGTAATGGAGTCTGTATGGTCTCTTGTGGATTGGTCTCGCTCCATATGCGGCAATTTTGCTTATTAACAAACCCGTTAAGCCAAAAATGCGCCTCATCGCTGAACACAATTTTGCGATAAAATTGGACGTCCAGAATGCGCTTTGTCAAGAACAGCCGCGGTGCCCATATGCCCGAAATCATTTTCAAATGTTAATGTCACGTATTGATCTTTCGAATAAAAAAAAATTTTTGATTACAATTTAATTTTTTGTGTTATTTTTTACAATTTCAAGTTCTCTCGGGCTTAAAAAAACACCCTTTATTTGTTGTTTTAATTAATTATTGTAATTGGAAATGAAACTATATTTTACTCATATTTGTACACTGAATTTAAGAAAATCAAATCAATTATTATGTTACCTGCGGCTGAAAAAACTCGTTCTGAACTGCGCTGCTTGCCAAAATTTTTTGGGCAAACTTATATAACCGAGGGTATTCTGATTTATGACTTTCCCACAACTTCATAACATCAAAATTAGCATCAACTCGTATTTTTAGATAGCTGTAACGGTTTATTTCATCAGATAACAAGACGAAAAACATCTTTTTTAATATTTTTTTTTATTTTAGAGTTCATCTTAAACACCTATTAAACAAATTAAGGCACTAATTTTGCACTATGCAATCAACTTATCACTGAGCTTTTATGAATCATTTGAATGGTTCGTATACAAATCAAAAGACAGTTATAATTTTTGAGTTGTTATTGCTAACGGCATTCAAAAAGTGATTCGAGAAAAAGACAAGCAATTGTGAGAGTACAAACAATGCAAGCAATGTTATTAGTACATATTGATGATTGAAAACAAAACAAAAACAGTGAGTTCATACATATAGAAAAAAAGTGAATCAACTCATGAACATCACTGATAGGTAAACACATTTACCTGTGTGTGCGGCAGGTATTAAGCAACTAAATCCCAAAAATCTTAAATTTGAGAAAAATATCATATTTTCATTAAAAAATCTTCAAAATTAAGGTAAAAACATCATTCTGGCATCGCTGTTGGGAAGTTAGAAATTTTCAGATATACATAAATACATACATGAAGAAAGTAAGTAAATGATTTTTAATACACGTAGAGTTATTAACATTAAGTTTGTTCGACGTACGTTACCGCGGGAACCCGCGGGCTCCCAATTTTACCGAAAAGCGTTTCTTGTGTTGAAAATTGGGTAAAGTGGGTAAATGAGAACGTTCATAAGAGAGTAATTTGTGTTTCTCTTTTTACCAGACTTTACCCGTAATTTTTTTGCGTCTAAAATGGGAAAACTTTCAGATCACTAAATCAGCTGTTTTCAAATTGCAAAAATATAAAACGTTGAAAAGATTTTTTATTTTTGTAAACAATAGAATATACTTTGTCTGAGAATATAAATAGAGTTTTTGTAATTTGAATAATTTTAATAACTAATAAAACATATGCATTTCACTCTAATGTTTGTTTGGACATACTTTAACAAACATTAAACTTAAAAACTAAAAATTTGTTGAACAATTCTTTTTAACAATAGCAGAGGTCCAAGCTGTTGGTATAAAAACGGCGTGGTGGCGGCTAAGTGCAAAAATTACCGGCGGTAGATTGGAGCTGGTTTAAGAAATTATTAAAATAAAAAAAACCGAAAATAAGTGTTTTAACGAAATAAGTAGGTTTTGCGTTAATCATATTGTGCAGTCATATCTTTACGATTACAAAAACTTAGCATTCCACTATTTTTTATAACAAGAGTATTGATCCAGGATATATTTTAGTAAAACTCAATATATTAAAGTTTAATGCGAATCATTTTTATTTTGGCTTAAGTTTATTTATTCTTTATTTAATTTTATAATTCAAATTAAATTAAATTGTAACCATTTTTAGGAATATATAAAGAATATGAACATGTTGAATAAAGAATTTTTATTTGATAGGTGAAGTAAAAAATTCAACAAAAATTTGAAAAATAATACTAAGATTCACTAATTCAAACTTCATTGAATTGTAACATAAATAAAAATTTTCAATAACATAGTAGTATACCGATAAAGAGTGCTGATGATTCCTATATTAAACTATTTTAACGTTATCATACAAAAACTTCTGTTTTTTTTTATAATAGAAAATTAAATTGATTTCGTATTACCATATATGCACGAATGAAAGCGAGTTGAAAAAACAACGATATATGTTAATATGTTTTTCTTGTTATTTTTAGTACAGCCGTAATATATATACATATACTCTATTGTTTGATTGCGGACATAACAGAGTTATTTTAAATCTTTTTCATTAAAACTTAGTGCTAAGTCCCCTTTTACATTAGAGAAACTCTTTAGCAGTTCGTTATACGATCTAAACACCATACGACAGCGAAAAAAAAATTAGAAAAATAAATTTCTTAATTGTAAAAATTTTAGGAAGTTTTAAAAGAGTATGAGAAAAATGTATGCCTCTCATTTCTAGTTTGTAAAAAGCATTTAACGCCATCAGTCGAGATAGCCTGATGCGGTTCATCCGAACAAAATAATTCGGCGACGGCGGTAAGCCGGCTGGGGGCATATCAACCTGGATCTCTAAACAACAGCCGTACAATTTTGACGTTTTTTTTCGGGCTTGAAATGTGGTTTTTTGCGTTCCAGCAAATTTTGGTAAATTTATCGTTTTCTGAGAGAATTTTTTGTTTACTCTCATTTTACCGGACTTTACCCGGATTTACGTCGAACAAACCTATTATATCTATAATATAAATATAGTGTAATCAACTGGTCAAGCCCTTTCATTTGATATTAATATTGTGGAGGATGAAGGCATTAAATTTTGAAATACCAGGCAGGTTTAACGAATTCCACGAAGCCACGATGACAAAATGTTTGTTCAGATTCAATGCTATTAATGTTGACATTGAAAGTTGGATCCCAAATTATTGAACCATATTCAAGAATAGGCCTGACAAGAGAAATATACAATTGTATTCCCAGCAAAAAAATCTATGACAAAAAAATGGATTTGCAGGGGTTCAATTGGTGACGAAGTGATTAAATTTAGGTGAAAACACTAATGATTTTAACATTAGCGTATCATTGGAGATCATGTGTTTACATGAATAGATTAATAAACTGCACTCCATTCTAAGTACATATTTAAAACTCGTGAAAATTTGATGAGAAGCATCGTATGTTTCATGAGTTGAATTTGTTTGCTTACATTAATTGTTTAATTAACACCAGAAACAACGGCTGTTGGTTTAGAGATGTTTTTAAAACGAACATTTTGTTTTCTATTTGTTAAGTACGAATAAGTGTATGTGTGGAAAGTGTATTATATTGCGCTAGTGTCAAAAAATTATTAAGGAGCTTGCAAATTCGATAATTTAATAATTTGTGCCTATAACTTTGCATATTAGTGATAATTTTACTCAAACGTGCCTATAAATTATTCGAGAGCTTAAAAATTTTAATTTTTGTGGTAAAAAATATGAGGAAAAACAGAGGCAGTCTTTTGTTTGCTCATATTTAAAAAATATGCAGTACTCAATAGATATTTACTGACAATGAAATTTAATCTACATTGCCAGT
Source organism: Phyto melanocephala (assembly GCA_941918925.1). Taxonomy (NCBI): domain Eukaryota; kingdom Metazoa; phylum Arthropoda; class Insecta; order Diptera; family Rhinophoridae; genus Phyto; species Phyto melanocephala. Next base: position 30,711,723 of record OW799237.1, on the reverse strand, counting down.
AAAATCTTACTGATTATGTGGATAAATGTTTTATTTATTAGATTTTACCGGTGATGGAAAATTAATTTAATTTATAAGTAAAAATTTACTGATTACTGCATTTTTTTTCAGTTAACAGTAAACATTTACATACTTTTAATGCCAATTAAATTGTATTACTAGAAAAAATTTACTCGTTATTGCACTTTTTCAGTAATAAGTAAAAATTTACTGGTTTTTACTGTAAATTAAATTTCATTAGCATTAAAACTTAAATAATTACCTAAATCGTTTTAGTAATCAGAAAAAATTCATTTTAAAGTACTGGAATATAAGTTTTAAAATAAAGTTTATTATCAGTACACTTGCAACTAGTACAGTCAAATTCACAATATATTTTCAACAACCAATGCTACCGAATCATTAAAAAATTTACAAATAACACGAAAAATATTATAGGTATTTTTTTTAAAAAATTGACCAAACTAAAAGAAGCCTGTTGTTACACACAAAAAATAGAACAAAAATTATGGACGAAATTTTATTGCATCCCATTTCTGTATAGCAACTTGCTTGAAAATTTAAATCAATAGTTTAATGAAAATAATAATCAATAGTCAATAATCTTCATCGATAAATAGAAAACAGCTGTCTGAGTTAAAAAAAAAACTAACAATATTAAAATCTAAAAAAAATTCTAATAAATCCCATGATACTCTAATACATACAAATATTTCTGGCAAAAAAAACAGCTCAAATTATTGAAATACAAATTAGAAGTCTTGGCTAATTTATTTTTATTTTCATGTAACTGACCTTGACTTTCAAATTTCAACATTGAATTTTTCTTTTTCCTTAAATTATTTTAATACAATTTTACATCACAATTATAACATCAATTGCATAAAAAATCTTTTTTAACAACTTATTTTTCTACACACATTTTAATCTATTTGTAATCGTTTTTTAGCTATAAATTGTAGTTAAAATCAATACTTACATATAAAATATTACATTAATTTGTAATTTTTAAGACAAAATTTTAATACTTTTATTTACTTCTTTAAACATTTTTTTATTTAATTAAATTCAATAATCCAAAAAAAAACTACACTTTGTATATACCGCAACTGACAGCTGTTCGAAGTGATGATAATTTAGCTGTTTTCTGTTGTGAATAGTTTATGGAAACATTATTTTACATTTTGAGATATTATCTACTTTTTTCTTAGATATATAATAATTACGAGGCATTATTTAAAATTATAAATAAAAGTTTTATTAAATAAAACATTTAGATTGTTGTTTTGTAGTCATGGTGTTTTGAATTTTGTTGCCATTTGTTGGACTGTAGTATGTTCAGTGTGGTTGATTATGACATTCATAACAGGGTGTAATTTTTTGTTTGCTGAAATTTGATATTATACATTTTTGTACAGCAAAATGTATGCTTCTACCATATGATACCCAACAACTTTTTGTTTCAGATATTTACAGAACAACAATTGACACCAGGGGCTCAATTCTCGTTCTGTGAAACTGTGAAATGAAAAAGTTTTTGAATAGCAAAGGGTATGGTGGCACCATATGATATTACACACAAAAACTTTTCATTTCATAGTTTCATAGAACGAGAATTGATACCCAGGTACCATTTTCAGCATAAGGTCAATTCTCGTTCTATGAAATTAAAAATGTTTCAGCTAAATACGAATTTAACATATGAGTTTTTGATCTTCTTTAGGATTGATTAATTTAAAATGTTTTACTTTGTTTTTATGTTAGCAAATCATTTGAAGCAAATATTTACTTGCCGTTATTATAAATATATAAACTTAATACTTTTTAGTGTAAATGATTATAAAAAAAAAACAATTTAATTTAAATTAAAAGTGGTTTTATTCTAAACATTTTTATTTAAGTTTCCGATAGATGTTTAATTAATATCCAATTTAATTAATTGAATATTTTAATGATGATGTACGATGCGGTTCACAATAAATTCACAAATCATGCAAAATATCTTAAACAAATCCCATTACCAAAAATCATTAACGCATGAAACATCGGTTTCTTTACATATAATATGTATGAGTTCCATACACTTATAAGTATTAAGTGTATATTCATATAAACACTTCATTTCTAATGATATCCTAATGTTAAACCATTACTATTTTCACAAAAATTTACTCACTTTATCAAAATAACTACTTTGTAATGTTTTCTTGCTAAGTAAAAAGTTATTTGATGGAGAAGTGACTCTGCTAGAGCTCTTCAAATAATTAAGTACTTAATTTATGTGTTTTTGAACCACATACGTAAGCTTAAAAAATAATTATCAATGGCAATTTTTAATTAACATTTACATATTTAGTATGATTCTATAAATACGCTACTAACACAACCATACATAAAATAAAACACAATTTAAGAATTTTGACTGGAATCCATGCGAACACAGCTATTATCACTTGCAGTAACATTTACTGAACATATATTAAGCCCCAAAATGCAATTTAGATAGGGTTAACAAGCCCATTTTTTACATTGTAAATAAAAAAATTTAAATATCTCCAAATGAAATTGAAAAATCAACATTGAGATTTAAGATATTTGATATAATTTGCCGCATCAAGTTTTTGTTTCAAATACTTAACAAAATCCAATACAGTCTTGACTTGAAACTTTTTCTCAAAAAAAAAAAAAATATATGTTAGAGACGACAATCCCAAAATCATTTTCTGTCCGCACGAGCTTTTCAAATTCTGGACCTTGGCAAGCACGTATTCTGCAAAGCCAATAAATTTCTTTTTTGAACAGTGAGTCAGTGACAAATAAAAATTTAAAGATAATAAACAAGAATTTGAAGAAAAGTAAAAGACAAATATGAACACACAAGAAATCCCCCCAATATTAAAATTTTAATTATGTATGCGAAAAAGAAAATAAAAATAATATACAACAAATAGTAATAAAAAAAGAAGATTACCAAGTAGATGGCAGTAGTAAGGGCTGTGTCAGTAGACCGCTAGAATAAAAACAAATTGTATATTAACGTTTGCGCAGCTGAGACACATCACAGAAATTAAAAAAAACTAAGTAAAACAAAAAAAGAAACCTGCTAATTAAAAGAAAAGAAACAGGAGGTGCAAAAAAGATTTACTACAGCTAATAATTAATTTACTTCTTTTCAAGTAGAAAATGAAGACTTTGGAAGAAATTAAGCATGAATATCCATTACACTGGCATATCTGGCAAAATAACGTTGATGAGTTGAGAGATTTGCTAAAAAATGAACAAGTAAGTTTGAATACAAATAGTAAAGGATCAAGTGCACCTTCGTAGTAGCGCCGCTAATAGTAAATAATGCACTTTTTAATGAAGGGGTTATGTGGTAGACGTACATATGTAAACCACAGGTCGAGGAAATTTAAAGGGTTTATGCCCAATATTTCCGCAATAAAAGTGATTTTACAAATTATTATTGTTTGAAAAAAATTGGTAGTTAATTTAATTATGTATGTCGGTACTACATTTTGCTTTATTAGGCAAATACTTTAAATGTTTATTAGATAGGTATAATTTTTATGTTTTGGTTTTCTTTTGTAATGACGCTAATTTTTATTTTCTTTAGATTGATAAGGAAAAAATCGATCCCCGTGGCCGCACACCTTTAATGCTAGCGGTAAAATTATCACATTTGCAATCCGTCAAACATCTTTTAGCTGCCAAATGTAGTGCCACCTATGAACATGAGGGTTGGTCAAGTAAGTAATGTTTTTGTCATCACCGAATTGGTAACTGATATCGTTTGCAACAAAACCAGGTATGGAAAATTCAGCAATATTTTTTTACAGTAGGTAGTAGATAACTGTTAACAATTTTTTATAACTAACCTGTGTCCGAGACTTTGCGTACCTAGTTATCAGTACCAGTTATGTTATTATTCAGGTTGTTATAGTATATTTGTGTGGCAAATTTAATTTTAATTCGTTTTGGAATTTTTCGCGTGATTAAGTTGACATTTTATTATATTAGTAGAAAAGAAATATTTAAGAAAAATACTTCTACAGACGATGTTGGATGATTACATTTTTTCGCCACTACGTGAATATTTTGCACACTCGAAGCCTTTATACAACGGACTAACTACATAAATACAAAAATAAATTTTTCTCATAATTCCGCGAATTCGCCTTATTATTATGATAAAATATAGCCTATATGTTAATATATGTAAGTCTAGGTTGTTGAATATTTTTGTGTCAAATTTTATTAGTTCCGTTCAGCCGTTTTTGTGTGATTTAGTAACAAACATCCAAACATTCACATTTATTATATTAGTAGGATTAGAAAATTTTTATATTTTCAAAGTTTGTTTTTAAAGAAGAATTCAGATTATACATATATTTTTTTATATTTATTTGGTTGTTGGGTTTAAGCTGGTTTATATGCATTTCACTGGTGCTTATGCCAGATCAGTAAACCTTTACCCAAATTCTTGAAAAAGTTTAAAATTTTTATATTTTTTTTTTTATTTTTAAATTCTCATTAACAAAATGAGATATCAAAAATAAAACAAAAAACTATAAAAAAATTTTTCAAACACCCAACCAACAATTTTTTTAATTTTGAATTTATTTTATTTTTCTAATCCCTTTAACATATAAACCAGCTTAAACCCAACAACCAAATAAATATAATTGAAAAATTATGGGAGCATATCCCAAAAAATTTAGTAAATTATATTTTTTTATATTAAAAATGAATCTTTCATCTTGGTTTTCCATACCTGGCGGAAAAATAGCGGTAATAATAAATTTAAATTTTTCTTATCAACACAATAAATTAAGTTTAAATTTCGATACATACCGGCATCGTATTCACTTTGTTTACCAACCGTGGTCAATATAAAGGATATGTAAATAGTTTTACTTGTGTTTGACTGTGTTCTTATACTTTTTTTTGGATTTTTTTAGTTGTCCAGGAAGCTGTTTGTACGGGCAATGAAGATATTTTAACTGCCATATTGGAAGTACGTGATTTACAACGTCATGTTCAAAGAGTCACACATGTCCCAAAATTGTTGCAACACCTATTGGACGCCCCAGATTTTTATATTGAAATGAAATGGGAATTCACCTCGTGGGGTAAGAGCACAATTACATTTAAATAAATTTATTATTTGTATATTTATAGAAAATATTTATTGTAAAACAAATTTTCTATATTGCTATGCGGTTTGCGTTCGGCTAATATTTCGTAGATTTATATTAAATATTTTATTAATTCTTTTTTAGCAAAATTTTTTTTAATTATCTGACTGTATAAAACTGTTTACTTCGGTAGATTTTTATAAATTATGTATGTATATGAACAAAATTTCGATAATTTATTTAATGGAATTGTTTTACAATTTTGTCATTAATAAGATTTTAATTAAAAGTTTTCTATTTCAATTACTTTTTGATAATTAATAAACTTTAAACATTAATAAATTTTCCATTGGAGTTAAATTATTAAAACTGTTTTATATTATCTTAATTTTTAGTTCCTCTAATGTCGCGTCTCTGCCCTAGTGATACTTACAGAGTGTACAAACGTGGTGCAAATGTACGAATAGATACTACACTATTAGGGTTTGAAAATAACACCTGGCAGCGAGGGAATCGTTCATACATATTCAAGGGGCTAAGTAAGTTAAGCATTTTTATGATTTTTATCCGAAAAGACAAACTCATTTATGTTTTTACCACAGAGGAGACTGCTACCATGATCGAAATTGATCATGATACTAACGAGGTTATGATTGAGCAAATGAGCTCTGATGTTGGCGATATTGTAGCCATACCACCCCCTATAGGATCAGTGAGAGCCCGTCTAAACGCTCCCGTCATAACAAATAACATTGAAATGGAAAAAATCAGTTTTGAGCGTAATAAATCCGGCATTTGGGGTTGGCGCAGTGAAAAGTCAGAAATTATAAATGGTTATAATTGTAAAGTGTATGGTGCCAGTAATGTGGAGTTTGTGACAAAGTCAAGGATGGATCATTTGTCAGAGGAACAAATCAAGGTGAACATTTGAAAACTTTAGTTTTTATCAATTTTTTTTTTAATAAATTTAAAATAGGCTAAAAACTCGAGAACACCATTTCATAGTTTTTTGGGCCTCGCTGAAGATGAATATATAGCTAGCCCAGATTTAGTGTCACTAAGAGAAAAAGTAAGTAAAATATAACCGCTATTAAAGATCATGAAAACCTAGTATAAATAAAAACAAATTTTTTAGGCCCCCTCGCCTCATACTGAGGAACATACTACGGATGGTGGTGAAGAAGTGGCTGCTTCCAACAGCAATAGTCCTAATAATTCCGGTTCCAACTCTCCTAAATATGTCATAACTCCGCAGGAGTATTTTACAGCCGAAGTAGATTTAAATGGTCGTGACATTGGACGACCCAAAAAAGTTAACACTAAAGTAAGTTTGTAATTGTCTGTGTATTTTCGTATTTAAATTAATCGTTGTTCTTTAAAGCTACAACGTTTCAAAGCAAATTTATGGCTTTGTGAAGATTATCCCATGCGTCTCCAAGAACAAGTTCTTCCCATTTTAGATCTTATGTCCACGATGGCCAGTCCACATGTGTCCAAATTAAAAGACTTTATCACAATGCAACTGCCTTCTGGTTTTCCAGTAAAAATAGAAATACCTTTATTCCATGTGCTAAATGCCTGCATTACGTTTGGTAATGTCTTCGGCATGACGACGCCAATTGAAAATGTAACAACAATAAATGAAGACGATCGTATAACGTGTATAGTAGATGATCGTTGTTTTGATATACCAACACATTACACAAATAAGGGTAAACGTTTCTTATATATAAATAAATCTTGAGTTGGTATAAATAAATATATTAAAATAATTATAGGGGCTGATTCAAGAAGGCAAATGCCTTTGGATGAAGATGATATGTTGCAATATGCTATTGAACAGAGTTTGGTTGAGTCTTCGGGTGGTGCTTGTAGTCTAAATTTGGATGGTACTTCTACGGATAAGGTTGACATATGGGAGGCGTTAAGAGGTCAAGGTGTAGGTGCCGACGATGAAGAAGACGAACAATTACAGAGGTAAGACTTTACACAATTTTTTTTTTTTTGTATCAAAATGAATGCAGTAATTTTCTTTTTTCTTATGAAAAAATGAAGTTAAAGTTGAGTGCATGCATAGAGATTTTTAAGAGATTAAATGATATAAAATATAACTACTATTAATTAACAAAGCAAACGTTTACTATTTAAGACTTTGTTTCAAAACTATACTGCATGATCCACTGATTTTAATAATCTGTTTATGGCTTAGATTTTCATCTTAAATAGGTTTCAGCATAGATAATTTAGGAAGTATATTAGCAATACTTCAATCCGTTAATTATTTTAAAACATCAAAAGGATAAACGTTAGTAAACGAATCTAACAATAGAATTTACTAAACGCCTTAAACGTGTCAGAATCAAACCAATTATACCAGATACAATTCTCATTACATGAAAAAGCAAAAAAAAAAAAAACTAGTGCAATAAATTTTACGAAAAGATCCCAAATTCTGCCAAACTCAAAATCAACATGACATTTAAATTAAAGTTTGCAAGTGTAGAACCAACCCAAGGCATTTATGATGATCAACAAAATTAATTATTTCTTCACCCAACAAAATTTAAAAATCAACACAAAAATTTTTAGTAGAGCCAAACATAAGCATATTTGTCTTAGATGCATTAACTTTTAACGAGTTAGCAACAGTTCATTGCCATTGTCAATAGATAGATCTTCTTTAAAAATGTCAATAAATCTTCCATTCCCCTTGAATAACAAGAAAAAATTACAGCAAATAGATAGGGTGTATAAAAGTTAAAATGAATACAAAAAGGAATGCCATTTATATTAAGTATAAATAATAATGGATCTTAAATGGAACCCTGTGAAACACCAGAATAAATAAAATTTAATGACTGTTTTTACAAATTTGTTAGAAGTATGTGATTGGCATTATTTTCCAATTTAATGCGTTTTGTTTTTATTACAATTCTCGCCTCGTAGTGTAGAGGTAATATAAAATCATTTCGTGTCATTCTTTAGATTTTGTTTTTCTTAACAAGTATTTCACACATATTCAGAGTAGGTCTGAAATATTTTCCTGCGGATTTCTGTATATTTTAAACAATCAATTGGTTTCTAATTTCTAATCATGGTGTTTAAATAGAACGTATTTATTTGAAAATCTTGAAATTTTAGTAAAAGAATTCATTTCGTACCAAAAAAAAAAAAAAAAATGTGTAAAACAAAACATAATAAAAATTGCTAATCAGCGCTTATCCTAACCGGGGGTCTTACGTCGAAAGCTTATGAGTCCCTTTTATCTCTAAATAAATCACATAAAAAATCGTTACATCTTCTTAATGGTTTATACAACAAACTGTATGTTTGATTAAAGACTTAAAATATTTTCGAGTAATTGATTGCGCTCGTTTGCGATAAGGGTCACAACAAGGCAAATTTATACAAGTTAAAATATTGGACCAGCTAATGGGGAAGCATAATGTAAAAATTTGATGAATTCGCCTTGATTTCATTTATTAATGCAGGGATGGAATATGAGGTTTTGGTTTCGGTATTAAAAAATTAACTTAAGTGTACTTGGTTGATAAAACATTTATCAAATATATATATATTTGTTGCTTTTGCACCATTTATAATGTGTTTCACAAATATATATCCTTTTTTAAATTAAATTTCATTAAGTTAAACATATTATAACAACAACTATTCCATCCCTGATATACGAATTGGCCTTGACAGAAAAACATCCCTTAAAAAGTTGCTTTGTTGTAACAATTCGCCGTTGCAAAAAGCTGTGCCAATATGCCTTGGATCATAATTTTTAGTAAAATAATTTTAGAAATTACTACAATTAGTAAATTCACAAGGTGTTCTGAGAGTTGTAATGTCATATTTTTTAGAATTTTCAAAATTTTACAATTAACTATACAATGGGCCAATTCAAAGTGGTTGCATATCAGTCATATTTGTACTATTTCATATTATTTTATGCATGCATGAAATTTTTGTTAGTAATTTCCATACAAAAAAAATAATATGACTACACATTTGTTTCCTATGTATAAGAAATTGTTTATGTTATACTTTTAACCATACTGTCTCTCAGAGAGAATTTCTTTGCTTCTCACCTCTCAGATAGAATATTTTCTATTTTCTTCTTTCCTGTATACATACAATTTTTAACAGCGTCATCTCTTTGTCCTCTTTCTTTTATTAAATACATAATTTGTTAACAAAAGGTGTTCAAAGTCACTAGTCATATTAATATGAATTATATGACATAGTACAATATGAGAGTCTACTTTGAATTGGCCCAAGGTGTTCTGAGAGTTGTAATGTCATATTTTTTAGAATTTTCAAAATTTTACATTTAACTATACAATACTTTTCGTTCCTTTTATTATTTTTGGGATGTTATGACAATACGACTCATAGGACTTCTTGTGAACACACCAATTATTTTTAAAAATTTTTTTGCGAAACTTTTGTATATAGCCACATTAAATGCAAATCGCCATAACACAAATTTTCTAAAATTTTACGGTAGAAATTCTAAAGTAAAAAATTATAGTTTTCAATGTCATGATAGTGATAATTTCGTAAAAAAATTATAATTAAAAAAAGCTATAAAATTCGATTTATTATCTTTTATTGGGACAGTTTATGTTTTTGGTAAGGATATGTTTAATAGAACCGAATGTTTTTTTTATTGATTTTATATTAAGTTCCTTGGCAAATGATTTGTAGTTATCAGTTTTTTTATAGGTGTTTGCAAAAGTTTTAGATAAGACCGTATTAGTCGTAAATAAGCGACTTGTAGAAGGCATGTTAAGGTACGTTCACATTAGGCAAATATTCAACAAACAAAAGCTAAATACTAAAACGTTATTCATAACAAGAAGCTGTGCTTACTTTTTAAGTGCAAATTCTCATATTGGAGAAATAGCAGCTTAATAGTTAGCACACAGTTTCTTTTCATGAATAGTGCTGTAAATGTTTTTTTAATTAAGAATTGTTGAAATTGAAACAAATCAAAGTATCAATTTTTTGTTATATGGTGTAAAAAACATCACCTAGAATTCAATAAATGTTTACACAAATATAGTGTTTATGCTTAATTCAGCAAATGTTTATCAAATGTGGACGTATGTAGCTTTTATTTCATACAAAAAAATAATTAAATTTTATTTTTTTTCTTTATAATTTCTTTCCTTTATAATGTCCTTTAAAAACTCTTCTACATCCTAAATGAAATACAAAATTGCCTTCCTGGCTAGATTTTTGTCATCCAAAGCAAATTTCCGAACAACTCCTAACCGTTTGACAACACAAAATTATACACAATTTCGTAATATAACAACTACACAAAGACAAAACATTAACTATGGCAAACATTCCCCAAATCCTCAAAGACACTCAAGAAACTCAAATGCTTCAGCTATTTCTACGTCTTTAAATCCCTCACCCACAAACCAACAGAGAAATCGTTCATCTTCAACACAAAATTCTACACAATTTAAAAATGACATGGAAAAAATGAAAAGTATTTTCAAGTAGTTTAAATGCATGCTTTCTTGTTTATTTGTTTTAATTTTTGCGTTCTCATCATAAATTATAATTTTATTGGTTTTAGCTTTGCAAATTGTTAATGCTTTTACTTAAAAGAAAAGTGCTAATGATACTGGTGTATGTATATGAATGTAGTGTTTTAAGTATTTTTTTTCCTCTTTATCGCTATTAAACCTTTATATTTGATCCCAACAACCTTGGCCTTTTTCTTTGTGGTTTCCCCTTTTTGTATCTGTGTAGAGTTTTACAAGAATCTTTATGTGCTGTCAATACCACGGCTGCCTCACCCATTTCCGAAAATGGTGCAAATGATGACGATGGCGGCTTTAAATACATAGATCCCGATTTAGCATTGGCTTTGCGTCTCAGCCAACAAGAACAACAGCAATATGAATTGGAACGTCAGCGTGAGCAGGAAATGATTGAACAAGCTTTAAAATTAAGTCTACAAGAAAATTAGAAATAAGTGTCTTAAGTTCAGTTATATTTGTCAGATTTAAAATTATGTTTTTTTGTTTGTTTTTGAGTTTTAAAACTCAACTTAAGGTTGTGTTTAAGTTTTGTATTTAATTTTTGTTTGAAAATCAGCTTTAAGGCATAAATATACATTTACTATACATATGTAGTTATTATTTTACGTATTAATTTAAAAAAGAAGCACCTAACTTCTTATTTTGTAAAAATCCAACTTAAGCCGCAGACGACCGTATAAGATATAGAATGAAAAGTTTGAGTTGTAAATTTAAACTGCCAATTATCTAAGTATATGGCCTTTATTATGAGACAATCGATCTTTGCTGGCTATAGAACTTTTCGTTTACTATCGAATATCATCGAATGATAAATTCATATCATGGGCAAGCAACGCTGTAAAAAATTTTGTTGTGTGCCAAATTTTTTATTAAACAAAATTTTGTTTTCGATGAATTTTTTTCGATTTTCAAGTAAATCGCGTAAAGTTTTAGTCACAGCGCTTATATAAATAAATAATGAAGAATGATAAAAAATAAAATTCACAACAGCTTTATTTTGTGTAGAATGTACAAAAAAAAATTCGTTCGATCAGTTTTTTCGACCACAGTCGAATATCGAATACCACCCATACTAAGGATCCATGTGAAACAGAGAGAGAGAGAGAGAGAGAAAATGTTAAAACTTAAAAACTCTTAAATATGTACAAACATATTTGTAAAGCATTTGAAAAAAAATATTTTTATAGAGCATTTATCGTTCACTTATCAAACAAATTAAAAATTAAATTTCGAAGATCAATAGGGATGAATACCAAATCGATTTCAAATCAATAAAATTAACAACATTAGCAATTCTATCTCTAGATCAAATTCTTGTTCGAAATATTTTTATTAAAATTTTTATACTAAATGCACGGAAAACTTACGTTCGAATAAAATTTCGATCGCTTTTAAATGTGAGAACGTTCATGCCATTGATAACACTAGAAAATCTTTCAATACGAAGGAGTTATTGTCGTTGTTTGTTAATGTTTCCGATACAGTTTCCCATTTCATATAAAATTAAATTTTTTATACAGATAAAAATTGGGCTCATTCGTTTACTAAAAGTTTTTACTATTTTTTACTGAACTTCACTGGATTGTTTACGTTTTATATGGAAATTTTTTTAGTAGAAAATAGTCAATACTTTTGAGTAAACGAACGAACATATTAAGTTAATTATATTTGTAAAATTTAAATTGTAGGATTTTATTAAAAAATTTTATATTTTTTTTTTAATTTTGGTTTTCTTTGGCGAAATATAAAAAACATTTTTCTTTCGAAGAAATTCCGAAAATTAATCTGTATACAATGCAATTGTTGTTTATACTTTTATTGAAGACATTCCGAGAATTAGTTGCTATAGCGAATGCTTTTTTTTTAATTTTCGAAAATCTTTTGCTCGTTATATGCAACCGAAAGTTAATTGAATTTTTAAAATTATTTAATTGCCAAATTTGTTTCTTGTATAATATTCAAGATTGTTTAAAATTTTTTTTAAGAATGTTGTGGAATCTGATTTCTATCAAAATTAAATTTTTAACCATTTATGCTTTATGTTAGAATTCGATATAGAATTTTTAATTCAGTTTAAATGATGAAACATAATTCCAATGTGATTTTTCATAGATATTTATTTGCATTTTAAACACGTCGTAGAATTAATTCGCGAGAACGAATTTATTTTATTTCAAGAGCGTTTTTTATGCTCTTATTTCTAGAGACCAACTCTCTCAACAATGTTACCATATTTTCATTAATATTTCATACATTTTGTAAATTAACCCTTTTTTATTTTTTTTTTTGAAAACAAAGGAACATGAATAAAAGAAATTTAAACATCAAATTCTTATAAATAATTATGATTTAGTTAATGTTAAGTTACTAATGCTTTTTGTAAAATTCGATTAAAAAAAACGCTGCCTTACTTTCAATTGTAAATTAACATTAAATTAAAAAAAGTTAAGAGTTCTAAACTCTAGTTAGTTGTAAACAATAAAAAAAATTCTTGTAAACGAATCAGAAAAAAATAATCATAAGTTTATTATGTAATATCTGAAACAGATATTGTCTAAGTCTAATACTAAATAGAAAAATTGGAGTTGTAAACTCTAGTCTGTTGTAAAAAATAAAAAAATAAAATATTTTTTTTTTATTTATATAAATCAATAAAAAACCAAAATTCTTGTTCCTTTTGTATAATATCCGACAAAAATATTTTCCACTTTTGTATTTACATTATTTATTTTAAATTAAAAAAATTAAAAAAAAAGAATATACAAAGTAAGGTTAAGTGATTTACAAAATAAGAAGTTAAGTTTTTCTTTCTTTTAATTTATGTGTTTGTACAAATTTGTTTTTGTAATTATTGCCTATTTATTTTACCATGTATCAGTTATGCCAAAATTATGTCCAATTCTTATAGTTATATGTTTGTATGTATGTTTGTAGAGAAATGGGAAATGACCAAAAGTCATTCTTGAGAATCAACTATTATTATTAAATATTTACACTTAATATTATTTTTACTTTCTATACTTACTGAAATATACATACATACATATTTATGTATTTATATATACACTTACAAAATATGCATATAAGTACACTTTATATATACCAATGCATATAACAAATACACATACATACACTCACATACACTTCTATATAAAGAGAATTAAAAAAAAAAACTATTATACATATTTTAATTTGTTATATAATTATAATAAAAGTAATCATTGGAAAAAAAGCAAAAATAAATCTCTAAACCATCACCTTTAAATGAAATAAATTTGTTTTTATTTATTGAAAGCTAGGTTAGGTTAAACTGGCTGATGATTTGAAGGTCACCATATACATAAATGTAGATCAATAATTTGTAATACTTGATGCATGAAATGGTTTCAGCATTCAAAACTAATCCGTCGCACGAAGAAACAATCAATGTGAGTTATACTCTCTTAATCGTAAAGAAAACTTTCACCCTCCAGATACTGGGCTCTAATCCTCTTTGAAACCGGACAATAACAGGGAAGATGTTGCACCATCTCCACATCCTTCTTGTCCTAACAACCTCTACAGAAATCTTTGAAAGGTTGATATTATCTCCTGGAGTGTACTCCTAAGACAGAGTGTTTGGTTAGAGCACCAACCATATCACAGAGAGATCTGCACGAGAGTGCCCTTGTACGACTATCGTGCATCAACGGCTAAGTCCGTCCTGCTACTTCGCAAGTAGCACACTCCGTGGACGATATAATCTGTGTGGTCGTGTATAAATCCTGTTTGACCAGAGTCTTGCAGTATAAGGGTGGTGAACCAGTAAATGTGTCAATCTGTTGCTTTTAAAGAAGAGTTAATTTTTTCCCTATTCCTTTCACATTACGGTTGCCTGACCCATCTAAGCTCAACAGCGGAATGTCTCATCACCTCATTGAAATGCCTAGAATTTCATCACCAAAATGGATGTTGTGTAATCACCCGCTAGCGATAAAAACCTCAAGTATATACCCCCAGAGAACTGCCTTCTTCACTGAATAAAGTTGATCTAGTTAACGATTGTGTCAAAGCGAAACTCATATTGCAATAGCACTGGTCTGAAAAATAAACAAAAAATTTCCTCTATTTTTATGGGCATGCCTAATATTTCGTCCGAGATAAGGCGGTTTTGCTGATACATTCCATCATAACTTGAGAACGATTAGTACGACTTAAAAAAAAAATAAAATAAAACTGAAAACGGATTTGAATTTAGCGCGTAAAAGTATAATAAACAAAATGAGAATTATAAAAACACAATTGAAATTTTATAGATTGTGTTTACCGAGGAAAATGCCTAACAAAACAAGTTTTTTTTTATTTTAAAAGAAGACTTATTTTAAGAAGTTAATTCTAGTTTTAATAGTCTTGTACTTGATTTCTCAAAACAAGCCCGTTTTGTACTTGTTTTAAGAAAACCAGAAATAAATCGTACTAGAATTGTAAAGCACGATTTCGGCTAAACTCAAGAATTTAATTATTGGATTTAATATTTGAATTTAATGTTTGGATTCTTTCTGTGTATTCGCAATAAGAATCGAAGATTTCATCTACATAAATTTTCAAACTATGGATTTGGGGCAGTCGATTTTTTCTTCCAACTTACAATGTTTTAATATGAACCCGTTCCTTTAATGACATCCCGTAGCGATGGAAACAAACATCTTATTAACAGACAATTTAGTGAGCGTGTGGGTTAAGCCCCTTTATTACGAAATAGGAAAGCTTTAGCTTATTTGATATTTAAAAAAAAAACAAATGTTAGTGTTTAATATAATGGAATTAAAATCTTTATTTTTTATCTATAATATTATTTTCTTGTAGTACATAATAATAATTTCTTATTATGCATTAGTATAAAAATAAAGGTTAAATATTTTATGCTAATTAAGCTTCTGTTTACACAAAAATACGTTATTATGAGTTTGTATGTTTAAAGGATAAATAAATAAAACTGTTTAAAGCGTACATAGTGAAGAAATAAATAGAGATATTTAAGTACTAAATAATATAGAGGAAATAAATAGGTGAACAAAAGTTTTATTGAGTCTGAAACGATTTATGTTAATCATTACAAAAAACTATACGAATACATACAGACAATATATGTGTGCTACTCGTTAGACCCCTTTCAGATTAGGCCAGTCTCATTTCAATGCTTATGTTTATAGATAAAAGGTGTAAGGTCGGATTAAGAGGAATAAAATCGCTCATATTTGAGTACACACTTGCCTGTACTCGGCAAGTACAAGCAAGTTTTTGATTAAGAAGCCATAAACAAATAAGAAATGTCAAAAAATGTAAAAAAAATTAGTAAAAGAACACGAAACTTGTGCAAGTTAATTACTGTGTCTAAACGTGAAAACAGTTCAAAAGAAAATCAAAAAGTAACTTGCGCAAGAGACTTGCCTAATCAGAAAGGGGACTTAGTTAGCACACAGTTTCTTGTTACAAATATTGCTGCTAGTATGTACAACTTTTTTTGAAAAATACACTGCGTTACATTACTATAATTACACATATTTTTTCTTCTAAGATTTTTAACAGAAATTGTGTCTAAAGGTTTTGTTAGCGTCTTATAATAATATTTTAACACTTAATGTCACACAAAATGGATAACAAAAGCCAAAAGTTAAAAAATATGTTCAGTTTGTTTAAATTTTAGTTGCAACTCATGTCACATATAAGTGTGACATTTTGATTACAATGTATTTAACTCTAATTCTGCAAAAGTTTGTATAAGGTGTGACACAAATAAGTTCTGTGGTTTATATAAAAGTTGTTTTAGTAGTATTTACCAAACTTTTTTTATGTGTCACGTATATGTGACACTATGACAATATATATTTTTATATGTAAAATAAAAAGAAAAAATTGATGGCAGCGTTGCAATAACCCCAAGCAATAATGGCAGAAATAAACATCCCATAGTAAATACTTTTTGAACAGGTAAAGCATAGAACAAACAATTGTGCCAGCAACACAATGAAGAATCTTAGTCAAATTATTTAAGAGAAAGGTAAAAACTAATATTTGTGAAGAGTTAAAATTTTAAAGGCCTAGATAGTTTCCACAGCTACTGTAGATTTGCGCAAAAAGTTGAAAATATTTTTTTTAACAAAATTAAGAGCGATTCTTTAATGGTGTGTGAAGCTTTGTGTGTTGACAGAATGCTTAGTTTAGCTATTTCATCTACAGAACACATAGCGTTAGTAAACTGTATATCAAACACACATTTTTTTAACAAAAAAAAAAAATTATGTAGCTTAGTAGTCACATTAGGCAAATATTTGACAAAATGTATGATATCACCAAAATGTAGTGCCCTCATAAATATTTATTATTATTTTAACAAGACAATATATTTGTATAGTTAAACCGTCAGACTAAATCTATGTACACATCAAGCAAATACTTTACGAAATCTGTAAATTTGTATTAAAAATTTATTTACCAATATTGGATGCTTTGACTGTATTTGGTGTAAGAAAACTCTCATAACAATTAATAAATATTTAGCAAAAACAGTGGTTACGCTTGTCTAGGTAAATATTTACCGAATGTAAAAGTAGCTTCAGAAATGGATTTTTTTTTAAACGGCTAACTATTTTCGCACTGCGTTTTAGGGTGAAACTGCCATTCGACATTAAAATATAGGAAGAAAGAGAATTTTTAAACATTAATTAATTAATTATCTTAATATGCAGGATATTGTTTTAAAATGTTTTTAATAATTTATTTGTTTATTATGCTGCTCTATATGCATTTCACTGGTGCTTATGCTAGATCATCATTAGAAAACTTGTTTAGTAATCTTTTTCAAAAATGTATGGGTACAAGGCTCTACTGATGATTATATTTATTACATTACAGTTTTGATTATATCAATTTAAAAGTTTAAATGAATTCAAATGGCTTAATACAACAGATACAAACTGAACGCGGTACAATCAGCCTTATTGAAGGTGATGTTTGTTTGGGTACCGTTTAACATTTACGACAATGTAAAATGAATGAGAACTTAACGTATTTCGATAACGAAACGATAACGTCACTCATAATAAGGCTGATTTAAAAAATGCAAGTGTAACGTATACACAAATTAATCACTTTTATTTGATTTTTTTATTTATTTTTTTTAGATAAAATAAATAAAATATGTTTATAGTTGTGCAACAAATTACAGTTTAAAGATTTTAGAAAAGATAATCCAATTTTATAGAATCAGTAAATAGAAAAAATAAACAAAATTTGTATTTATTGTCCAAAAAAGTTCTTAATACAGTGAGACCTCGATATTCCGTTATGATCGGGACCGGATAATCAAATTTTCCCGTTGAATAACAATTGTGTCTAATTTGTATGTGTATTTTTTTTTAATTAAATGATGAATATTGTATTTTAATAGTATAACAATCATTGGAGAATTTTTTTAACTTGTTTAATTAATATAAAGGAAGAATAATAATTTTACCAGCAAACAATTTATAATAATTTCTTTTATATAAGAGAATTCTTAATTCTTATGAGAGAATTTTAATACAAATTATTTGTTTAATTTTTATTAATGTCCAATCTTTGTCTTAAATAGCTTTGTCTTTTACTGCTGATAAGGGACAATCCGCAGTTCTTAAATTTATCTAAATTGAGCAAGTATACACACGTTGTATGTACATTAGACCAAACTTGTTTTGTATGGGATTTTTTTTTTTCAAAAAAGTGTACCGCCCCCCAAATTGTTCCATTTTAAGCCAATAGTGAAATTCCAAAATCTTAGACTGATTGCCCTAGGTTAAGGCGTGGCACATGCCCACTAAAGTGGCTTAAACTTGTTTATATGGACTTTTCAAGAGACAAGGCACGAAAGTATAAGTAAAATGTTTTATATATGTTTGTAATATATTATTTTATTGAAATTAACTTACGTTTAATGATTACTATTCTCGATAAACATTTAAACTTAATCGCAAAAGTCTGATTTATTACTTACGTACTTTTTCCTATAATCAGTTACTGTTTGCAAGATATATTGTTTCTCTTCTTCGTTTTTTAATAAAGCTGCATTATATTCTTCCATTAGTTTTACAAAACGCTCTGCAGTATTATTAACAACATTTAAGTTTTGTACAATATTCATTTTCTTTTGAAATTCGGATTCATTGTGCCACTTGGAAGGGTCAAGTTTTAGAAAGTTAGTTTCAATATTAAATCTTTCGAAAAAGCTCAATGTTTTTTTATTAACAAAATCTGAAATATTTTTTGGTTTAATTCATTCATGTTGGTTACTATTCTTTTATTCTCATTATTTTGTTCTTTTTTTGAGATTTTCAACCATTTTTGTCTTTTCTACAACGTCTACAGCATTATCAAAAAATTAAAGACCTGCTGCTTCTGGTGTCAGGTACCACAAGTGATTCGAAAACTTGTTCGTTACTTTATTGCTTATTATTTCATTTAATTCATTGAATTTAATAATACTTTTAATAAAATTTAAATCATTTAAGGGTGCTTTCGCGGCAATTGGCGCTTCAATCAATGGTCTCAAATAAATTTTTAAAATTAACACACTTATATCTTATATAGCATTTGCCTCATTAGACAATCAGTGGAGCATCATTAGATATTTTCCAGCGTTTTAAAAAATATTGGACCAAAATCAATCAACAAAAATTTGCAATGATGGAAAAAAAATAAATTTTGCGCTTAACAAAACTGAACAAGACTAATTAGCTCAATTTGGTCATAACTATGCCACTATACAACATCCCAGGGCAGACTACAAGGAGCTATTCGAATTGAGTCTAAGATTTTGTAATTTCACTATTGTGTTGAAAAGTAAGTTAAAACAAAATTTGTTTATAATCTCGGATAATAAGGTAATCACGGTTAATCGATACAAAAATAAAAATGAAACCAACGTAAAATATATGAATTTTCTTTTTTTTTCCTGGATAACTGATGTTGCCAGTTAATCGAATTACGGATAATCGAGGCCTCACTGTAGTTTTTATTTTATTTGAAATTTCGAAAGTTTTGATTTTATTTTTTTTTTTCATTTTTAATAAATTAAACCGGAATGGCCAGAATTACAGAATTTAGAAAAATAAAATTTTAACATATTTTTTTTTTTTTGAAAAAAATATTGTATGGAAGTTATTTATGTCAATATATTTTTTTATTAAAATAGTAACTTAAATTAAAAAATTTTATTTATGTCGATATATTTTTTAAATAAAAATAAAAACTTAAATTTTAACAACATAATGATATAATTTTCTTATAATAAAACTAATATGACACATACATATGCATTTATATATGCAAAAAAGTATTTTTTTGTAAATAAAATTTAAATAAGTTTTCGCTTAAAAAATATATCTAATATAAATCTATTTACTTAATTAATTTTAGTTTGCCTTTACATTGTGTTTTATTTCTTTCTGAGTATATTATTATGATGTCTGGATTATTTTTTTTTAAATTTTGTTTACAAGTATTTATTGCACCTTACTTTTTTAGTATTTTGTGATATTTGTATTGATGATGCAGTCATGTTTTTTTTAATTTTATTTAATAATTTTTTTTAATTAAAATCGTTTGTTAGTATTACTATTGTATAATTTAAAACTTAATTAAATAAAAGCAGCAGTTTTTACTTAAAAATTAACTAATATATACACCTTTGTTTTATATATATTTAAAGCATTTTTGTTTATCATGCGGTATACGAGTTTTAAATAATATTGAATCGGCTCGATATTGTGTATTCAATAGAGGAGTATAACCAAAAACCTAAAAGCAGGGAAGAGAATAAAAATATTAGTGTTCTTTTATACGTACGTACATACATATTGCAATCATTTTTGATAAGAAGAAAATATTTTAAAGAAAAAGAAAAAAAAAACAAAAATAAAATATATTTTTGACGATAGACAAAAAGCTCATAAGTCAATAATTTGCAGTTTTAGTTTTTGATTGGGTTTTACTAAATTTTTTCTTTTTTACGCACCTTAATGAATAAAAATGCATTCTGAATTTTAATTGAATATCAAGTGCAAAAATCAAAACTTTTTTATGGGCGTGGCACTGCCTACTTTTCTAATCACAAAATTGTATAGTTATGACAGCTCAATATTTGTGCAAAGTTTCAGAAAAATCGATCTAGTGCAAGTGCTAAAAATGATAACTTACTTTTTATGGGCATGGCAGTGCCCACTTTTCTAATCACGAAATATTAAAATCATGAGAGTTCAATATGTATGCAAAGTTTCAGAAAAATCGGTCAAGTGCAAGTAGCTAAAAATGAGAACTTATTTTTTATGGGCGTGGCACTGCCCACTTTTTTAAACATGAAATATTATAATCATGAGAATCAGAAAGTTTCAGTCGGTCAAGTGCAAGTGGGCATAGCCTCGCCCACTTTTTACCACCCATAAACACTCCCTGAAATATGTACAACAACTTGCTAAAGTTTGAATTCGATCGGCTTTACAGATTCGGAGTCTATAGCTAACACACACACACAGAGTTTCACTTTTATATATATAGATATCTCATTAACTCAAGTCTAGCACAAATGCTTCTAATACAGTAATACAGAAAATATTTTGGTTGGTATTAAACAAAAACCGCATATCCTGACTCAAAACTTTTTGTCTATCTTAAGAGATGTATAAATTTATATTTCTTGGTTTGTCTGTTTGCTCGTGTGTTTGTTTGTTCCTTTTGTATGCACGTTTAAACCACTAACCGGAAAGGGTTTAGGCTACATTTGGTGGAATATTTTAAAGGGTGTTGCATCTCCCATTTAAGCCAAATATTAGCAATTAAAAACGTTGTTTACTAAATACCCGACCCGGTTTTACGCGGGTAAATATACGTAGTTCCCAAATATTCTATTAAATGTTAATGCCATGTAAGAAATTTAAAAGTATTTGTAATTATAGTTCCTAAATGCAAACTAAAATATATATTTTTTTGTACTTATGTGGGATACTACACCCTATTTTCGCATTGTTTTCTATTTTTTTTTATCAAACCTTGTCCTGTAATTTCAACTATAATTTGCAAAATATAAAGAATCAGAGAAATCGGTCGTTTCATCTCAAGTAGGGATTGGGAACCGGGAATTCCCGCCTGGGAATTCCCGGAAATGAACCACTTAATATTCCCGGAAAAATTTTGCTCTTATTCCCGGGAAAACGGGAAATAAAAAATATGTAGTATATTAGGAAATATATTTAATTTTATTTTTAATTTCTTATCTGTTTTGGTAAATTTAGAGAATATTTGAATAAAAAGTAAGGTTTTTAATTTATTAGCATTTCTTGTTTGTTAAGTGTTTACAACTTTTCTCAAATACGAATATGTAAAGAAAAACAAACATCGTCGGTCAAAAACATTTCACGCCAAAGTTAAGGACTTTCTGGAATTATTTTTAATAAGTGCTTATAAATTTCAAGTGAATTAATTATATACATACATAATTAATTGTTTTCTTGTATATAAATGTTTTTTATAACAACCGTAAAACCAGCAGTAGTTTCCGTAGTTCATTTTTATAAATATAATCGTATGTACAAATTGTTTTTAAAAGTGGTCACAGAATTTGTAAGTATAATTTTTTGAATTTATGATTGAATTTTTCTAATACTTTTTTTAAAATTCACTTTGTTTAGAAGCAAAATGTCTGAAGTTTGGAACTTTTCAAAAAGTAGACAACGCAGCACAATGTAATATTTTCCCGAAAAGGTTAATATTCAAGGGCGGTAGTACTAGTGATCTCATACGGCACCTTCTTTTGGTCCATAAAATAAAATTTGAAAACGATTCTTTAACACTTGCACCAAATAAAAAAAATAATTCCACAATTAAAAATTTTTTAGACACCCAAACATTACTAGAAATTGTTTCAAAATTGGCAGCAGTCGATGGAATATCTATTCGAACAATTACACAAAGTTCTTTTATTTGTCAAATTTGTTTCATCAAAAATATGACGTTACCAACGCCGTTAAAAATATGATGGTGAAAACAATATCGAGTTAAATTTGCGACAATTTGAGGTTTGGTCTTGTATTAGACGAGTGGAGTAGTGTTGCCCAAAAAATATATCTGTTTTCATGGCAATAATTATTTTTATAATTTGGGTTAAGTTTATATTTTCGGAAGATGTACTGCTGACACAATAAGGACTCTAATGGAAAATAAACTACTACTAATACAATGAATTATTAACCAAATGGTGATGTTAAAGTTCACAAACATTATTTATTTTAAAAGAAATATTATTTTCGGGAATCCCGGGAATTCCTGGGAAGACAATTTTTTAATTCCCGTTTCCCGGGAATATAAAAAGACCGGGAAATCCCAAACCCTAATCTCAAGTCATAATCTTACGTATATGCAACAATTATTGTAAGAGTATTTTTTGTTTTTGCCATACCTGGTATGTAATTACAAATGCAACAAGAGCGCAAAATTCGACCGTGCCGAATCTGATAATGCCCATCACCGATATTCGTCATTTAATCTAGGACGCCATCTTTGATTTTTTTCTTTTTACAGATGACAATATTATAATACTTAAGCCCTTTCATTTGATCCACATATTGGCTCTTTCGGTTGTATAGAACTGAAAAATATCGATTGTCATATGTAAATTTTAGGAAAAACAACGAAGCTGTTGTACTTTGGTGCTTATATCTCAGCTGGTTTCTAACCGATTTGTTAGTTTTTCTTAGAAATAATTTCTGAGATTACGGTGTTACGTGTTTAAAATTGTTTAGGATTTTGAAAAAATTTGATATATAAAAAATATATATATTTTATCAAATAATTTTTGCTTATAACTTTGTCGATTACAATACAATTTGTTCAAAATGTTTCATGAATATCGCCAGAGGCATAAAAAATCTCAAAATAGTAACAAACGTGTCTACAATAATCCTAGGGCTGTAAAATTTTAATTTTTATGGTAGAAATAAGCGAAAAAAAAAATTTGCTTATATCTCAAAAAGTTATGCTGGTTTCCAATACCAATTTGCTTTCGAATATTTTAGATATTTTGATACTTTACACAAGCTTTGGCGATGTCGGGGAGCTGCAAAAAGTTGATTTCAACATACACGCGGACAGATGGATAATGCTTAATCAGCTCCCTTATTCTTAAGCTTTCAGAAAATATATACTTTATTGGATCTGAAATTAATATTGTGGAAATTTCATACGGAATGAAAAACCTATCTATACTCTTACACTCTCTGTGAAGGGTCGGTCCGTCTACAGTGTTGATCTAGTAGTATTTTATATATCGTCATATGTTTTTAAAAAGCCCTAAGCTAAAAATAATCAAAATCGACTTTTTGCTTGATTGTGATGTATTAAATATTAAAAAACAGCAAATTTTTTTATTTCTACAATTAAAATAAAATTCGATAAAATTAAATAAC
The DNA here is from genome assembly GCA_941918925.1 of Phyto melanocephala. Lineage (NCBI taxonomy): Eukaryota > Metazoa > Arthropoda > Insecta > Diptera > Rhinophoridae > Phyto > Phyto melanocephala. The sequence continues at coordinate 30,687,546 of OW799237.1, read as the reverse complement.
AAAACAAAATGTTTAAAAAGAAGTGGAAACATCGACATCATTCATATTAGGGATGGGCAAAAATATCGATATATATCGCCGATATTTCAAAAATCGATATATCGATACATCGATGCTTAATGAGCTATAGTTGAAAATAACAAATGTGCAGCCACAAACCAATTTATAATAACTCATTTAATTTTTTTTTAAATTTATAGTTAAAAATCGAGATACATCGAGATATAGATGTTGAAGAGAATTAAAACAATTAAATTTTACTGTAAACTTTGTTTTTTTACGTGCGCAACCCGTCTACTTCGTTAAGCTTAATTCGAATGATTGGCTGTGCTGTTTCTTGCATCACTCGCTCGTTTACTCAAAAATTTTCATCTGATAAATGTTAACTTTAAACATATTATAAAAGTTATACTCACTTGTGTAAAGAAATTTATGCATTTGTGACGTTCCTGAAAATGTGTGTCATCCTCACTTAATGACACTGGACAGCCAGGACATCTAAATGTCCACCGCGATGTTACCTTCACCGGTGGTCTTCGAGTAATATGCGATACTAAGAAATTCATAGCGATATCTTCACAATTCATATACTCATCCACTTTATCACGTATGGCTTGTGGCAAATGATATGTATACAAATACATGTAGTATTTGTGTATGAATGCGGCACCCGTCAAAACCATACTCAGTTCACAACTATAATTTGAATTGTAATTCCAATGATGATTATCATTTAAGTCCCAGGCAAGAAAACGGCCGGGAAAACCAACAACCCGGTCACGATGTTCACGCCACACCCGAAACCCGAAGAGAATTTCATCGTGTCGAAGATGAGCATCATCATCCACGGACAGAACAGCTTCAGTTTCAATGACATCGAACGGTAAGAAACGGTTGTTAAGAGAGTTGCGAGGAGCTTTAACTACGGCCACAGGAACACCGATATCAGGCCATCTTAGATCGTCTAAAGGAGGTTTAGGAGAATTCCATACGACCACTACTTTATGTAGATAGGGAAGACCATAAAGACGTCCTAAGGAATCCATAAGAACTTGTTCTCTTTCGTAAGTTAATATGACAATGGTGAATTGTTCTCTAGGATAATTGCCGCCTAAGGCTTCACTAAATTCTTTGCCAGCACCTCCACTACCCTTGCCAATGGGACGAAAACCCATGTGAGAGCCCAAGAATTTCGCTTCCAAAGGGAGAACAGGATCAAAGGGTAATTGAGGATACATATAGAAGGGGTCAACCTAAAAGTAAAAGATTTATACAAAAAAAATATATAGCAATTTTTATTCTAACAACTTACCCAATCATTCCAAGCCTCTCGGGATTGCATTCTCAATATAGTGTAATTTCTTCGGAAAGCAGGACTGGGGTATGGCGGTTCTATGGGACCCAACGACTCTTCTGGTTCAGTATCCATACCTACAGGCGGATCCGATTTTAAGGGTATGAAGGTATTGTTGAAAACACTTTGAGCTATAACTGGTGGCACCGGTCGTGGTGGTATTCCCAAACGATCTCTTAAGCTCGCGATTACCGTATCTACTGTAGCCTGCACTGAACTTAAGTAACGTTCCCATATTAAACGACCCTGACGACGCATCAGCAAAAGATCGCCGTCTTGTATGGCACGCAAAAGGAAATGCAATTCGGTTATGCGAGCTTTGGGCAGCAGCAAAGCAATTCTTCTCCAGTCAATAGTTTCACTGTAGGGTAAACGTACCTCATCGGCTCCAAGAATTACCGGTATAGCTCCCGAACGTAAAGCTTCATAGACGCGAGCCAACATTAAAGTGGAACTAACCCTCTTCTCTAAAGGTGGTAAAATCAAAGCAAATGTGGAGTCTTTAAGAATATTTTTACGTGAGGAGTCAGTGCCACATAGAGCCCAATCCACCGCTGAATTTTCATCATGTTGTTCAGTGGCAGGTACACATTTAAATTGCAATAGAAATAGATCTTGTGTAGGTCCTTTAGACATTTCTGCCAAGTGCTCCAGAATAAAATCATCCAAAGGATGTGGCGTTCTTACGGGCTGATTTAAAGGTCTAAGCTCCCCTTGGAAAGACAGCAAATATGTACGTCTTGCTGGTACCATGGTGGCACATTCTTGCCATACATCACCGCCTGGCGGACCCAAAATTGGAGGTACTATCAAATCATAATTTACACGAAATTGTGTTGCCTCAAAGGAAGATTGTACTACTATTGCTCTCATAGTATTTTGATTAAGTAGAGCATTAGTGGCCTTGGAATTTAAATTTCTTCGAGCTAAATTTAACAGCACATGATTGCGGCCATCTCCTCCCCAATAAGGCAGCCTATAAAGTTTATTCATGTCGATGGCGTCATATTTGTCTGACATATTAGAACTTAATTTATATTTTTCTTCCTCTTCTAGGGCTGCATAACGATTATTTTTTACCAAATCATTTTCAAACAGAGCTTCTCCTATAAGAATTAAATAGATGCAAGCCAATTTAGGATCTCTTACTATGTGAGCATTATAACCCAAGGTCTGCTTAATAGTGGTCCTTAGGAAACCATCTATATCATAACCAGGCTTTAAAACATTATACGTATCCGGATCGTAAAGGTATACTGGAAACCCAGAAGTTAAACTACATCGAGAATGATCAAAACAATTGTGCATTTCACATGTCTTCATTGTTTGTGTTGAAGTTGGTGGCATTTTTCGCGGCAAGGCATTTGGATAAAGGGTGCGTGGCAATGCTAAATCGGGTGTATTGCGTTGTACAGCTTCGCGTTGTGCAAGCTGAGCTTGTTCTACAGATATTTTTAACCGTTCCAGTTCAGTTTGCTCTCGCATTAGTTCCTGTTTGAGTTCTTCAATCTTTTGATTGTACTGACCGATATCCGATTGTAGTTTTTGACGTCGGGCTTCCAACTCACGTAGTTCTATGGAAACAGTGCTCTGATAAAAGTAAAAATACAGGTAGGTACATATTTTTTATTTCTATTTCAAACGTTTATTGATATCTTTTAGAATAAAGAAAACAAAATTTATTTATTTATTTATTCAACACAATAAAGCACACAATAAAAATAAATAAAAATTAAGCAAAAAAATAGGTAAATAGTCCAAATTAGTAGCAATTCAATTGAAGTTATTAACTTAGACATAATAACATAATCCCAACTATGTAGCATACATATAATAATTAGGAAAACACCAATCAGTTGGGTAACAAGTTGAGTTTACAGCAAAAAAACAGAGAAAATAATAAATAATCAAGTAAAATTTGCAAAATATTTCATAACTTTAAGGCGAAATACATTGTTTGATTGGGAAAAAATACGTAAAGGGGTAAAAAATTCCAGCAACGTGCAATTCTCACCACAAAAGATCTCTCAAAACCCAATCTAAAAATCCTAGGAATAAAAAGTTGAGGATTACGAGAAGATCGCAAAAAAACAAATAAATTTATTACGTTAAGGAGAAGGAAACCCATTGCTCATCACATTGTAAAACAAACTCAGATTACGAAAATTCACAAAATTCATAAAAGTACAGCCAAGAAAATTGTGAACATAAGACGAAATATGATTCCAACGCTTAACATTATAGACAAATCTAACAATCATATTTACAATAAGTCTCAACTTATTGAATGTAAATTCAGATGCGAAAGAAACAACTTTAAGGCAGTACATTACAAATTGAGAATGTGGTTGGTCAAAGGTGGAAATAATAGTAACATCACAGGAGAAGCCAAAAACGTAATAAAAACTGTATTATCATAATGTAATTTCTTTTGTAAAATTGCTTGAAAAACTGTTATTTTTGATACTATTGTATTACATTTTTATTTGAAAGTGTATTTGTGTGAAATGTATACAAATCTCTGAAAACTCAATTTCGTAAAAAATACGAGTTAGGGCCTTTCTTCCTATGTCAATCAATATGTAAATATTGCCAAAACCTCACTTAAAGAAACAGCCTTTAATTATTTTTCGACTTAAATACAAAACTAGAAAAAGGGGCTATAAAGAAACAAACATACCTTGATTCTCAGTAACTCTTCTATTCTCATTTTCAAGTCACTTGCACGCATTGAACTAAAATCCTCGTAAGCATCTAGCAAAGGTCTGGCTCTATGTAAATCCAATTGAGGGACATCATTGTCAGGCTAAAATTAGAAATACAATTATTATTTATGAAACTTGGTAAGTTTTTTGAACAAATGTACACATTTTTTTTCTTACATTTAATAAACTTCTATGAGCAAACAAGGGCAAGAGTACCAGTAGCAACAATATCAATAGAATAGTTTTATAAATGCGATAATGACGAAACCATGAATTCATACCGCCACACACAAACGATACTAATGAACCAAAAGAAGTTGTATTTGATATTGGCAAAGATGCTAAGTTAACTGCTGGCCTTGATGACCATACTGAAGATGTACTTGTTTTTATCAACTGTTCTCTATCGGTGTCTAATAGTTGTTGGTTATGCGAGTTGACGGTATTGACAGGTGATGATGAGGTTATTATGTGGGCCGCTGATGAACTATTCTGGCTATTTGTCACGGATGTGAGGTCAATTGTGGTCATTGTGTGGCAATCGTCGAAAATGAGTTGGTAAAACCTTTTTGCCCTAAAGGTTTTCTTGCCTCGTTTGTTATGTTGTTGTTTTTGCTGATGTGTTTAAACTTTTTTAATAAATATTAGCACATTTTTCTTAAATTTAATTGTTTAGCTGATTTTGTGTATGAACGAATTAAAATTTGTTAATTTTTGAAACAGCTGACAGTAAATTAATTTGACATTTTATTTGGGACAAGCAAAAGTAAATAAGCACTTTAATAGTGCCAGATTAAGAAAAAATATTCAAATGAATGATATAGGAATAAGAAAAAATCAAATTGAGTTATTTTTTATGTATATTAAGATTTACAATTTAACTTCTGCCGAATAAACATCTATCGCATCGTTGCCTTTTATCTGTAAGGGCAACCAAATCTTTTTTTTTTTGTCATCGAGAATTTTGTGTCTCACGTTTGCATATTTTTAATGTACCGTTCGTGTAATCGCATTTGTATTTTATTATTGGAATGTAACATGGTTAAATGACTCAAACTCAAAAAGAGGCAAGGAATAGTGACAACCAGTGAAAAAGGCGGATTACATCATATTTTCCGGTATACTGTTGAGTTGGAAGTTTAGGGCACTGGCTCACGGCAAAAACAATTTTGGTTAGAAATTTTCTTGAAAGTTACATTCTGAAAATTTTAAGGCAATCATAGATTTGGATTACATCAACATAATTCCCAGAGCAGTAGACGAAGTAAGAAGGCGTAGAAAACTGGTCTGAAAACATGTCAAGGAGTCATCAACATCGGTGGTGACAAGCGGTCGAATTTAGATATAAATAAACTTAATAAATAAAAATAAAAACTGGACCTTTAACTTAGCTGAGTTCATCACAACTAAAGCACGAATACAGCGGAGGTTCGATTCCAATTACAAAAAAGATATATTAACCTAAAAAGTATTTCTTGGTCCGGCATCTCTATTTTTTTGGCCTTTGCTAATTTATCAGCTGGTTTTTAAGGTTTGAGAAGCTTTGTAAATAAGAAAATTCTGCAGTGCTTATAACGATAATGCAGTTTAAATAATAAATTTCAAAATCTAGTGAAAAGAAGCGCAAATTAGGAATAAAAAGAAGGACACGTAAATTTTGTGTTGCTATTTTGTGTTATATTAAATATTTTTGAGTGTTTTACTTCCTTTCGTTATGTTACATATACCAACCAAAAAAAATACAGTTTCCTCTGGTAACAAAAGTTTAGATGCACAAATAGTTGGATTGGGCGAAAAACATTTCATATTGCAACTACAATCTCTTATAGATAAGACTTCATCCAAGGAGGTAAGTTGTATAATTATTAATAATAATGAAATTAATTTATTAATGTCGCTTCTGTGTCCTTTTTATAGTTGTGCTCTTTGCTAAACTCCAAATTGGGCCGCAATGATTGCACCACTTTTTGGAATTATCTTCTATTGGGCTTTAAACCCACCAATTATGATTCTAAAGAGAAACGTTTTGCTTGTGTTAAAAGTTTTCTGGATGGACTTTTAAAGGTGGAACTAAGTTATAAACAAACTTACGATTTGATAACCCGCCTATGTCAGGATCTCAATACATTCCCCAGTAATGAACTAATAGAGATTTTAGAGCATTGTATTGATGGCTTGCGTACTGGCGATCCAAAATGTGTAGGCTGGAAAGATTTATTACCGGAGACGCTAAATATACTGGCATCGTTGCCCCACTTAAGTGTGAACGCCATAACTATGACTGGTAAAGAATATCGGGATATGACTGTAAAAAATTTGTGTGCAATGAAATGGCCCAGCGAGGTTATGACACCAATTGCTGATATGTTTAAGTAAGTAAAAGAGGAAAGATGTGAAACAAAGAAATTATTTGACGGAGAGTTCAAAAATATGAAATTTTTGACGAAATATAGGGTAAATACAAACCTATTAGAACTTACATCAGAACCATGTTTACAAATCGTGGAAACTTATTTCTAAAATTCGCGAATGTTTGCCAAACTTGTAGACTGAGTCTAGAATTTATCCATCGGATGCTCGGAACTTGGTCTTGAGATTTGTTTTTTTATTTGTCACGTTATTGCAAATCATTTAGAGAAGAAACGGTTTCAACAAGATGGCGCAACATGCCATCATCATTTTGTTAAGCCAAACGTTTGGTAACCGAATTAAAATGGCCTGTAAAATGGCCACCTCGTTCGTATGATTTGACACCTTTGGACTACTTTTTGTGGGGATACGTTACTAATGATCATTAGGAAGCTAACATTCGTCGCACTATTGACGAAGGCCGGGTATAATAGAAAAAGTAATGTAAAATGTCGTTCATAAGACGCCGTCGAGGAAGTCATATCAAAAATTATTTGTTAATAATACGTTTTTTTTTGATTTATTTATTTATTTATTTATTCAACGCAGCAATACAAAGCCTTCCAGGCCAAATTATAAATATGTATTAATTAGTAATAAAGAACCTAAGTTATTAGATTTAATTTGTACATACATTCATATAAAAAAAAATATAAAATACCAAAAATGATTATAAAAATATAATTATATTAGAAAAAAAAAATGTCAGATTACTAATCACAAAAGCACGATATTAGCTCCCCAGCCACAATAAAAAGAAATAACAATTAAGCAGAAAAAATAGGTAAATAGTCCCAATTAGTAGCAATTCAATAAAATTTATTAACGACATAATAACATAATCCCAACTATGTAGCATACATATAATAATTAGGAAAACACCGATCAGTAGGGCTTTTGATATTACTTCAGATGAAATAAATAAATAAATAAATAAATAAGTTGATTTAGTTCTCTTTATTAACATAAAATAAGTATAAATTAAAATTTTCTTATTTTTATTTACTTACTGTTTACAGGGAACTCCATTTAACAGGTGCCGAAACTATAACAGTTTTAAATAAGTTTACGGGCTGTTTACAATCACTGGCACCAGATGCCTTACCTGCATTGGCATATCAATTATTTTCAATGTGCTCCACGGCATCACAAATTATAATACCAATTTTGGCATTGGAGAAATATTTTTATCGTTTTTATTATAAAAAACTATTCTCTGATATGAATAGTAATTCCACAGATTTCGATAGCATAGGTTAGATTAAATTATATCATTGAAATATTTCAAACTTTTAAAAATTATTTAAAACTTACAGATGCGTTTTCCGATAAGGAATTGCGAGAAGCTGAAGAAACCATATTACATCATTTAAATTATTGTACACAATATAAATTGAATGAAATACAAATGTGTATTGTTTTAAGAGTAAGATTTTGGTTTAGTTAATTAAAATTGTCTTTTTTACAAAAAAATTATTTTGCTGTTTTTAGAATTTTTTAGCTACGCCCGATATGCTTTTAACTCCTTTTGTCCTAAGTGCTATTTTGTCCATGACTACGGCAAATCGTGAACCCGATTCACGTTTGTCTTCCTCGGTCCTCTTACCATTTATACGTAGTGTTATTCGTAATAATGAAGATGAAAATACTTTGTCGGATTATTCTGTTTGGTGTCGTGATAGTTTGCAACGTAAACGTGTCGATCTGGAACAATTATTTACTGTTTTAATTGATCAAAATAAGGATGGCAAGGATACTGTAACTCCAGGTCTTGTTAATTTGGTGTTTGTTTTGTTAAAAGCTAAAAATAGCCCACAACTTAATCAATTGGCTATTGGATTTCTAACGAAATTCATACGAAAACGTTTTGTATTTGGTCAGGGTATTGTGAAGCGTCTAGCTGAGTGGATGATTGTTGAACAGGATCAAAATCAATATTCTGGTAGTATTTGAAAGCAAATTTATCATTTGTTTTATTGTTTTTTTTTTTTAATTTTATTTTTTTTCGCAGAGTGTTTAACTTTGTTAAGTGTTGCTGATACTTTTACTGTGTCTGAATGTACCAAGACCATCAATTATGTAATGGACTACTTTTTGTGGGTAAATATTGCAATAAATTATTAAAATTTCTCTTAGTGTACATAAGCTAATTAAATTCTAGTTTAGTGTTTTCCTTATTAAAGCTATTGTAGCTGCCTGATATTAATAATAAAAGAGTTAAATTAGTGTTTTATTTTATAACTATTATAGAAAAAAAATCTGTAACATGTTTTATACGCAAACGTTTAGAAATAAATATTAAAAGGCAATTATAGATATTAGATAGAAAGTAGACGGCTGTTTCTATTAGACCAAAATTACCAAACGGATGTTTTTGTAACTGTAAGTTAATTTTTTTGTTATTGATTCTGCGCGGATTTGTACTGTGTACCTAGTTCTACGTATGAAGAAAAGAGATCTTGTTTGTAAATAGTAATATTTTTTAGAAATAGGATTATACAGAGTGTCCGTCGGGAAGGTATACTACTTTGTTTTGCCGCCATTTTGGTAAACATTAGTCTTGACAAATTTGGCAGTCGTGAAGTAGAGACGTGCCGAAATTATTTTGGAAAAATAGTCCGTAAACCAACGTTTTTTAATCGTTACAACATTTTATCAAAATCAATCATCGATTACTGTGACGATCAGAAAGTAACGTGAAATTTTTGGGAGAAACAACGTGCCAACAAGACGCACTATTTATCGTGTAGTGAAAGATTTCGAAGAAAGAGCGACAGTAGCTGATAGAACCAAGCTTGGACCACAACAAACTGCAAGATCGACTGAAAACATTACTGCTGTTCAAGAAAGTGTTCAAAACAATTCGTCAATATTAATTCGAAGCCGAACTCAGCAGCTTGGTCTTCAAAGAACAACTTTGATCACAATTTTGCACAAAGATTTGAATTTGTTTCGGCTTTAGATTCAGTTGACACAAGAGCTTCTTCCAGAAGATCATTTATGCCGTCGTACATATGCCAAAAGGATGTTACAGCTCGCCCACGACAACCCTGATTTTCTAGAAAAAATCATAATAAGTGACGAGGCACATTTTCATTTGAATGGATATGTGAAGAAACAGAATAGTCGGTTCTGGGCAATGGAAAGCCTAAAATTATTCATCAGTCTCGTTTGCATGCATTAAAAGTGACAGCCTGGTGGGCAATTTGGTCAGGAGGAATCATTGGAACTTATTTCTTTGAAACTGAAAACTGCGTAACGGTTACTGTCAATAGCGATATCGTGATATGATTGAAAACCTTTTAACACCACAACTGCATGCTTTGGGCTTGACTAACATGTGGTTGCCACATCGCATACAGCCAGGATTACAATGGAATTTCTGCGAGACCTCTTTCCATAACAAGTTATTTCAAGGAATGGTGATGTTTATTGGCCTCCACGGTCACCTGATTTGACTGCTTCGGACTTCTTTTTTGCAAGGTTTATGCAAACAAACCAGAAACACTGGAGCAACTTAAACAAAATATTCGGGATAGAATTAACGAAATACCGCGTAAAATGTCTGAGTATGTTATGAAAAATGTGCTCAAAATGTGCTCGCATTTGCATTTACCAAAAAAAAAAAAATAATTTTTCTTAAGAATATCGATTTACCACTTTTGCCCCACTTTGTATTTTTGTATTGTTTAATATTAATGGAGCTCCTAATAATATTGATCCAAGATTTATATGTGAAAAAATTTCAGTGTATTCATTACATGGGTATCAGTAAATTGTTAATTAAATATTCTAGAAAAAACAAGTAAGAGCGTTATATTCGGTCGTGCCGAATCTTATATACCCTTCACAACGTGTAGTCATGCAATAACAGTAGTTTGTATCACCATACATCCCATATGAAATACGTACATACATATAAAAAACGTACATATATAAAAACATCCCATTGTAAAATTAAAAATTAACGTATGTATGTTAAAAAAAAAAATAAAAAAATAAAAAAAAAAATTTAAAAAAAAATTTAAAAAAAAATTTAAAATAAAAATTTAAAAAAAAAATTAAAAAAAAAAATTAAAAAAAAAAAATTAAAATATATATAATAAATATAAACCAAAAAAAAAAATAAAAAAAAAAATAAAAAAAAAATTAAAAAAAAAAATAATAAAAATATAAATAATATATTAAATAAAAAATAAAAAAAAAAATAAAAAAAAAAAATTTTAAAAAATAAAAATAAAATTTTTTTGGCTCAGCTGGGATTCGATGCCACGTTTTCCCTAACCAGTATACACGTTTGTATGTATGTATGTTGTTGTTGTAATGTTGTTTTTGTGAAAAAAAAATCGAGGTGGTCGTGGGTTTTTGCTCATATCTCAGTTGTTTATGTACCGATGTTTCTGATTTTCAATACCGATCTACTCCCGAATATTTCTGATATTTTAATATCTCACCCGAGTCCAAGCGATGTCGGGGGGCTTCAAAAAGTTGATTTCAACATACACACGGACAGACGGACAGAGCTTAATCGACTTCCCTATTCATAAGCTTTCAGAAAATATATACTTTATGGGGTCGGAAATGAAAATTGTAGAAATTTCACACGGAATGACAAACCTATATATACCCTTTTTCACTGTGTGAAGGGTATAAAAAGAAATACCTCTTTCTTATAGGACCAAATTGGCTAGTCTACAAAATCAAATGTAAATATACCATATTATATTTTTATCGATAGATTCCCGGTGATCAAGCCATGCGTATGATGTCTTTTATTTTGCCAATTTTAAAAATATCCCCCATGGTACGAGATGCTTTTATAGAAATTTTAAGAAAAGCCATGAGCTCAAGGTGAATTACCGTTTAATCGAAAACACTGTACAAATTTAAAAATTTGTATGTATTTGAAATTATTTTTAGTGAAATTAAAACTCGTCGTATGGCAGTTTATGGTTTCTGTATGATTTTAAAACAACTTAACAACAGCAATTCGCAGCGCTCGCAACTAAATGTCTCTGGTGTATGCACTCAACATAGTATTTCAGGCTTTTCCCTAATGTCGCAGGCGACTTTGGGTAATCGCAGTAATCCCCAAAGACACTTTGATATGTTGACTTTGGAAATAATTGGACTTTTACGCAATTGTTTTCATCAATCTTTGGATATAAAAGTCACTTTGTATGAAAGTAAGTTGTTTTCTTATAATTTAAAATTATCTACAAATTTATTTTTTCTCATTGCAGACCTACAACGTGCCGTTGAATTGAATCCGAAATTAGTACCTCATATTTTACAATTTATTGATTGGCATTTTCGTTCATTTTTTGAGGCTCCCCTCGAAGAAGATGTTGATAAAGTTTTTGCAGTGAAATTTAATAAAATTGTACGGGCCAAAGATGCTTTAGAGAATGAAATTGAAATTTATGATAATTTAGGCAAACTATTGCTGTTTGTCAGTCATTGTTTGGTTATTTTTGAAAAGTTTGAAACCGAATACGATACCAGGGAAATAAAACGTTTAATAAATGTTTCACTGGAGAAAGTGATTGGAAGGAATGTTAAATTTGAAGATATGGTAAGTGAATTTCGATTAAGAAGTACATAGTAATAAAACATAAGTTAACATTAAAACATAAACTAATTTTTGTATTAGAAAATCTTCGATTGTGGATAAAAAAAACCTTTTCCGTTTTCTTTTTACAGACTGGCTCTTTAACTCACCTAAAAAACGAGTTAATATTACAACAACTTAATTTCATTGAAGGTCTTATGTCCTACTGCGTATTGACTTCTAAACAAACCAATGAAAGTGCTAAACACTTATTACCACTTTTCAAGGAGCATGAACATCTTTCTGAAGGTTTAAAGGTACATTTTCATACAAACTTTCAATTATTATTTAAATGTTGGTGTTTGGTAAATTTCAATCTAACTCATTGTGGTAAAAAATATATGAAAAAAGGAAAACTAAAGTAGTTATCGAATTCAATTAACTTAAATCCCGGGAGTTAAATAGATGATATTTACAACCAACATGTAACCACCGATCGAAGAGTGCTGTTGATAAAATCGTAGCTGGTTTCGAAAATGCATTCCACTCTGCTAGTGTCGGTAAAAATATAATTTTTCAGATTATTCTTTCATTTATCACAATTAAAACGTTCATTGTTACAATAAGAATGTTAATATGAACTCAAACTTGATTTAAAATTAAAATATTTGTTTAAAAATGTAACAATTTTAATACTCTTCTTCTTAGTCTCTTTCAAGTAAGAAATCCCAAAAGAAATCTAAAACGAATGACGCTGAAAACTCTACGGGCAATATAACGGTAAATGGTGTACCAGTTAAAAAGATCGATTCACATCCGGATAATATATGGGATTTATTTGTAATCGAAAGATTGCTGCGTTTACTACATGAGTAAGAGAGCTAGCTGAGAAGAGAAAATTTGTTAAAATTCCATAAAATTAATATTAAATATTGTTTCAGAGATATAGTGCCATTTGCTTCGCGTAGTGTTACCTCACCATTGCGTTCGAACGTGTCATTGGTACGTTATGTTTTGGAAGTGGCTGCAGCTAAAGTTGAGCAGATACGCTTAGAACCTTCTTACAAACAATTGGCGCACAGCAAACGTACCCTGAAATATTTAACAGACATTTGTAAAGTTGTGTATGAACGTTGCATAAAACGTTTACCTTCTTTGTGGCGCGATTTTGATTTGAAAACAGCCTCTTTGGCGGCTCAGTGCTTTCGCCAGTGTTTGCAAACCGCTAATGAAACTTACAAATCAAAGTTTTCAACAATATTTGTGAATGGTTTTGATTTTCATATGATCGACAAAAGTAAAGAATGCATTGCTGTACTGCAGGATCTTATAGATGAATTTATGCAGGAGGAATTTTCCGCTGAAACGGAAGCCAATAATGATTCAATGCTGGCTGATATTGTCGGACGTAAGATACCCCACAATTTATTGCTAAGTTTAGAAATTTTGTACGATAATATATCGTTTGGTAATCGTATGACTACCGAATCATATACATGGCTTTTGAAGTTTTGCAAAACCTATAAACTAAGTTCCAAAGAATTAAGTTTAGTGCACAAATTGCTATTTAAGCAAAGACAGAAAACTCATTCCGGAGCATTTTTCCAACATATACCTTTACATTTGGGCCAGATATGGTCGTTTGTAAGGGATAATATAATAGATGAAGAGGTAAGTTTACCAAAAATTTAAAAAGTAAAAAACTAATATTGATTGCTTAAATTGAACAGGATTCCAGCACTCAATTGAATGTAACTTTTAATTCTATAACCGAAGTAACGGCAGAATCCTGTCTTCATTATCTTTACGAGTCTTTGCGTAAACAAATCGAAGATGTGGAATATTTTATAGTAAAAGCCAATAATTTAAGTTACAAGTGTCGTATTGTAGCTGCAGATGATCGTGACTATTGTTTAGGCTGTTTAAAGTCTATGGAACGTTCGATATGTTCACAATTGGTACATATTTCTAATACCTTGAAGAATTTAACAAATGTCTGCCTGCCCTTGGGCACTTGCATGGATGGTCTGATGAAGTTAATAATACAACATTTTATATGCTTGAAAAATGTAGCCAAACATTTTTTAAATTGTTGTGCAGGCAATGTAAAAGTGTCCATACAAGGCACCAAGTAAGTGATAAATATGTAAATCATTTTTCTATATAATAAAAAAAAACAAATAAAATTATCTCCATCTAAATTTGGCAGTTTGTAAGGGAATAATATAGTAAAATACTCTCTTTTTCTATTCCAATAGGTTTGATCAACTGCTGCGAGTGGTGGGTAAGCCATTGCCCTCTAATATATATGCCCTGATTACTTATATCGAAAGCAATATTTTGGAAGAGACGTCTAAAAGGAAGATCAATCCTCAGGCTGAAAAGGCCAAAGTTTTAAGGGAAACTAAATTTATACCTAAAATTGTATTGTGTATTGAAAACTTTAACAAACATGTTATACTCTTGGCCAAAAAGACCAACGACCGTTTGGCAAATCTACTACATTTCGGAACGGTACGAGATTTTCGCATTAAAACTTCTGATTTGAAAGCAGCCATAGATCGTACCCTTTCGCATAGTAGCCAAATTGAGGCAGAGGAAGATAGTAATATTAGCGAAGAAGGTTGTATGCAGAGCAGTGAGGATGGCGAAAATGAAGAGGAAACATTATTAAGGAAAATAGAGGAGGAATCACGAGAAATACAATCAACTTCTAAAGTTTATGACAAAGAAACGGAAAGAGAAGAATTTGCGAAATCTAATGAAAGCGGTAGTGAAAGTACAACTACGGTTACCAGTAGAAGCTCAACGCCAATTGCAACAACCTCCAAAAAAGCTCAAAAGAAGGCTCAGGAAAAATCAAATAATGTTAATAAGAAAGAAACGAAGAAGGAAAAATTAAAACCGAAAGAGAAAGAAAAATCAAAACAAAAATCACCCGTCAAACGAAAGTTGCCAGAAGAAAAGAAACAAGACAACAAAGAGAAAAATATTAAGGAAAAGCCAAAGAAAAAAAAGGTGGATAAAAAAGATTCCAAAAAAAAGTCCTCAAAAGCAACCGCAACCATAGTAATCGATTCGGACAATGAAAATGAAGTAAACCTAATCCCTCCCGATGATGCTGAGACGTTAGACAACGAAAGCAATCGTGAATCGTGTACACAATTAATGGAAAATTTAGCAAAAATCAATGCTAAAACCGCTAAGAAGCGATCGCTACGTGACTCTGAACCTCAAGAAGATCCAGATGTTTTATGCGCTCCACCCTTGGAACCACAGCCTAAGAGAAGAAAACGTACGACTCAGACTAAGCGAGGGAAGTAAATGTTTTTTATTATTATCATTTTAAATATATTTTTATGTTCTATGTTTCGTTTCCCAGTGTTTAATAAACATTTTTAAATTTTAATACAAAAAGAATTTTTCAATTAAAAAAAAAATTTAATAAATGCTGGTTGTAAGCTGAGTCTTATGTTGGCTTCATAGTTTGGTAGTGAAGTTTTGAATTAGCCTCACTGTTTGGTAAAGAAAACATGTTGACAATCTTTTATACAAGAAACAAGTAAGAGCGCTATATTCGGCCGTGCCGAATCTTATATACCCTTCACAACGTGTAGTCATGCAATAACATAACATATATAAAAACGTCCCATTGTAAAATTATAAATTCACGTATGTATGTTAAAAAAAAAAAAAAAATTAAAAAAAATTTAAAAAAAAAATTAAAAAAAAAATTAAAAAAATTTTGTAAAAAATTAAAAAAAAAATTATTATGTATATAATATATGTATATAAACAACAAAACAACAAAAAAAAAAAATAAAAAAAAAATTAAAAAAAAAAATTAAAAAAAAAATAATAATAAAAATATAAATAATACATTAAATAAAAAATAAAAAAAAAAAAAAAAAGATTTAAAAAAAAATTTAAAAAAAATTAAAAAAAAAATTTTTTGGCTCAGCTGGGATTCGATGCCACGTTTTCTCTAACCAGTATACACGTTTGTATGTATGTATGTTGTTGTTGTAATGTTGTTTTTGTGAAAAAAAAATCGAGGTGGTCGTGGGTTTTTGCTCATATCTCAGTTGTTTATGTACCGATGTTTCTGATTCTGAGATCAATACCGATCTACTCCCGAATATTTCTGATATTTTAGTACCTTACCCGGGTCCAACCTATGTCGGGGGGCTTCCAAAAGTTGATTTCAACATACACACGGACAGACGGTCAGACGGACAGACTGACAGAGTTTAATCGACTCCCCTATTCATAAGCTTTCAGAAAATATATACTTTATGGGGTCGGAAATGAAAATTGTAGAAATTTCACACGGAATGACAAACCTACATATATATACCCTTTTTCACTGTGTGAAGGGTATAAAAACGTACTCTTGAGTAGGCTCTACAATTTTTTATACAAATAGCTGTGTTCAGCTGAATCAAGCTGCATTAAAAAATATGTAATCCATCATCTTTTTAGATGCTATCTGGGAATTTGTTTTTTCTGGTAAACTTATTCTACTAGTCAGCCCCTTGCTAAAGGGCTCGGGTTATCTAAGCTCATGTCTTGTTACTAGACATACGGTTAATCTGCAGAATTCTGAGAGATACAAAGTAAACTCTTCGCCTAAAATCTGAAAGATGCCAAACAACCAGCTAAGCAACTCTGTTAAAAGGCAACAGCACCCCTTGACCGGATTCAGATACAAGGTCGAGCGTCATTAAACTACCGATCGATCTCTGTTTTTCCGCTTGGAAGCAACCAAAACCACTTGAATACCGAAGAGGTTTCACTAATAACCAGTCTAGAACAAGATTTATGGGCTAACTTAGTACCCTGGTACCAAATACTCCGAGATGTAATAACACTAAGATGTAAGAGTCCACCAAGGTTACATGCATCTAAATATGTAATTGGAATTTTGTTTCAGACGCCACCTTTGATTTGGATAAAATATGTAATCCGCCATTTTGTTTTGGTACATTAATTGAGATTTGGAGTTTTTGTGATTCTAATCGATTTTACAATTATTTTCTAAAGACTTTCGTCTTTGTTTTTTATTCCTAGTGAAATTAAATCGTATGAAGTTGTCATAGCATTGTTGTCATGAACAATAACACTTCATTGAGAATTCAATTAGTGTTTTTATTTGACTCAGAATGCAGAACATGAGCGCACTTATGTCTTGGAATCTACTGCCGCTATTATGTTCCGAACCTCAGATTTCGGATCTTTATTTATTCAACAAAAAATTCTGAATTCTTTTTGCCTATAACTTGCCGATTCCTGATTAATTTGTCCAAAAAAACCCTAGAGATTTATTACATACATTATTATTATTATTATCCTTTATTAAAAACTTATTCATTTTATCAATATCATTAACAGAGTTATGAGAATTTACATATAGTATTACAACAATTAACATCTTATTAATAAAATAAAGAAACTACTAATATCACAGATTTAAGGAAAAGTTGTTCATAAAAAACCTTGCATCAACTTGAAGTTATAAGAGATTTTAAAACAATCACTGAAATGTGTCTTTTAAACAAAAGACCCTCAGTGGTTGTTCAGCAAATTTCTTATTATTTCAAAATTTGACCTTCTGCATTTTTCATTAAATGACAGCGTCAGTTCCCTTGTCAATGAATTAAACATTTTGAAGTCAAAGTTTCTGTGTAGAAGATAAGTTGGATATCTAAAAGGTAGATTGTGTATTATTTTCAAGTTTTTATTTTGAATGATTTGCAATTTTTTTGTATGCGTTTTAGCAGCCTTTTGGGACCAGATTTGACAACCATAGGTCATAATCGGTCGAATACACATTTTGTAAATAAGAACTTTGTTCTTTATATTAAGATTAGATCTTCGGCCAATTAAGGGGTATAAGGCACGACTACACTTAATTGCCTTCTCGCAAATGTAATTAACATGCTGTTTGAATAAAAGTTTTCTGTCAAGGATTACTCCTAGATATTTAATTTCGTCCTTCAATGGGATAATTGTTCCCCTAGACGATAAATATCTAGTAGGAAAGCGTTTTCGCGATTTGTTGAATGGAAATATAATTGCTTGAGTTTTATCGTCATTGACTTTTATTTTCCATTAATTTATTACATACATACATACATACATGTAAATAATAGAAAACATGTCTTTAAATTATCGTTGCGTTTTTTGATTTATTCTCGAAGAATTTTGAAAGATTGTTACCACATACGGGAATGTGTAACACTTGGGGGGTGCACAAAGTTCATTTCAACCAACACAGGCCTAGTTGGCAATTGTTCAAACGACTTTCATATTCCTAAGTTTTGGAAAATGTTTATCTTATGTGGTCGCAACCGAATATTAAAGAAATTACGAACAAAATGGCAAATCTAGAAGATGATTTACTGAGAAATTAAACGACTGCACTATTTACTGTTATAATTAAATAAGGTACAAGCATCACAGCTATAGAGTCTTTTACGGTACTTGAGTTCACTACAAATATATGGAGGCTGTCAGTATTTTTTTCAGGGGATGATCATAGCTTCATATACAGTTAAACAGAAAATTAGTGGAAGAGTACCGCTTCAAGCACCGAACCGGAATGCTTTCTTGTATATCATTCAATGATATCAAAGATGGCTGTGGTCCTGTTTAAGCACATATAACGGTTCTTTTAGTCAAACATTCAGCCGCGTTTCCCTTAAGGACATGCACTGTTATTCGAATTATTTTAAGGCACATGCCTCTACTGTTTTCTATAGGCAGGAATAGATAGGTAGCCAACAAAACAAAAAAAGCAATAAAATTAAAGTTGTGTCTAAATGTAAAATCAAGTACTGTAATGGGGTATAACATCATCATCAAAAAGCAAAAGTAATCTAAACACCTGATACGTGTTTACTTACATAAGTTTGACCGAATCATACATCAACCACCACCTTCTCAATTCAACACAAAAACACTGGCCTCTCATTCAGCAGCAACGTTTTAATTTTATTGCTAAAAAATCTAATTAGAAAAGTATCATCATTTCATGAAGAATTTTTCTTGGTTTGATGTGAGTTTTTCTTAAACTTATTTTCGTTGAGTCTAAATTTTTATGGCTTTCAAAGTATAAGAGAAGGCAAACGGATAAAGTAACTGATAAGGGGCCTTAATAGTGTTATAAAATATCCTCAAGTAGTGCAAATAAGCTGTATAAATGTTCGAGTTTTCGTTTGCGAAAAACGAAACTTCTTTTTGAAAAATTAATTTATACGAACTTTTTTTGAAATTTTTGGTAAATCGGGAAATAAGAGATAATGAAAAATATGTATGTAAATAGTTTAGAGTGTAAGATGATTGCATTACCGAGAAGACTATCTGCCTGTTCAACGATGTCGAAAGAAAATCCAAGCATTTATATTCCATTATTTTTAAAACAAATTAAACTATATTTAATAAAATTGAATGAGCTTTAACATGAATAAAAGAAAAATGTATTCCATACACTGAAAAAAAGTTATTTGAGTTTCTTAATGTAGCAATATTCATCAGCCACTCTGTATTTAAAAATTTTTAACTTTAAGTTTGACAATTGGAAATTATGGGAAAAGAGATAGAATGTGTGCAATTCTGAAATTTTTTATTTATTTTAAAATTGATTGGTAGAGGTACATAACCAAAATACCGGGGTATCCCGTAAATCGACCTATACCTCTGTAGACACCTTAGCAATAAATAAAACTGAGAACCATAAATCTCCTTCAGTTACAAAACGTTGGTTCATGCACCGCAAGTCCGACCTATACGGCAATCGAACGTGATCGAAATTTGAAAATTCTTATAAGAATCTCTATACCTAAAGCACAGTGAACTTGATCGTTCGAGTAAAATTTCGATCGATATCGAATGCCGTATTTCGGCCCCTCAACAATCATTACAATGAGTATACATAAATGTTATAATGACAGCAATATGTATTAAATATGCCAGAAAAATTTTATTTGTTCCTGCTCTGTTGAAAATATTGATTCAATTATACCAAAGAGCGTTTACTTTAATCTATTTAATAAAGCCACCTGTCTTCGAAGTAGCTTATTCTGTCAGTTAAATTTTTCAAGATTGTGACGATATATTGCTTCTGAAATATTCGCATGGTATCGGTCTTTAACGGCACCTTACAAGAAAACGTCCAAAGGGGTCAAATCACAACTCAGAAGGAGCCAATTAAGATCACCAATTCGCAATTACCGCACTTAGTGTGTGAATGATTGTTTGCGCGGTTTGAAGGGGACAAAATTGTAATAACTATGTTTGATACATCTTGGATTTTTACTTTTACTACATTACCTACTAAGTACTAGTCAAACCATTTCGCTTCACACCAATATTGTAAGGATTCAAGGGAGCAAATTTTTAATTACTAATTTTGACCCATAGATAAATTTTTTATCACCATTTTATGGTCGTGGTCATCATAGATTTAAAGCTTTTCAAAGGCTTTTCTTAAATACAGATTTTAAGTCTGTCTATTTTCTAGAAGCTTATAGAAATCGATTATCATTTGTAAATTAAACAAATCCCCGCCATATTTTGGTGCTTATATCTCAGTCAGTTTTAAACCGAATTTGTATTTTTTTTTTTTAATTTTTAAGGCTACAATTGCAAATTTAGTGTCACTATCATGTCTAAAAATTAAAAGGTTGGCCCACTTCCTAATCGCAAGTTGCAATTCATAATTTAAAAAAATGCGTATGCAATGCTAAACATGTCTTAAGTGCAACCTTGCGTTGCAGAGATTTTTTTTTGCATTTTATCGGCATTTAGGAACGCTCATGAATCCACTTTTTGTCTCTGCAATATAAAGTGTTTAATTATTTAAATTATTAGTCTGTGATTTAAATAAACTCTATCAATTATAAATAATTTATTAAAAATAAACAAAGAAAATACTAACTCAGCCATTGCAGCTCAAATGTTTGCATAGAAAATAAAAATGATGCGCGATTTTAACAGCTGATACTTAGTAAAATGAGTTGCCAAACGATTATGAACATTGGACATTGCTAGAAAGTTTACATATGCGTTTACGAAGTGTATGCATTGTAAATATGCATTGCAACTTGCGTTTAGGAAGTCGGCCGTTGCTTTAAAAAGTTGATAAATTAAGAAAAAAATGTTTTTTTGCCTATAACTTTTCGGATTTCTAACCGATTTGTCGTAAACTTTTTACGAATTATGCATATCATATATGATTAGGAAGTTATTATTTATGTTTGTAAATCATTGGAGGGCTGAAAGTTATTAATTTTTGTGGTAAAAATATTGAAAAAAAAAGGACTGAGACAATCGTGTTCTTTTGCTTTCCAGAAATCATACTTATCTAAAAATAAATGCCATTAAAGTTTTTTTTTTAAATTCTATATCAGTTTAAAAATTTTTTCCTCCATAAAAAATCGCAAAATGGTGATCTGTTGCCTAAAATATACTTCTAATAACCAAAAATTGATCATCCAATAACATTAGGTTTGTTGATTTTCGTGGTAGTTTGCTACACGCAAACTGTCAAGTGGAGTCTAAATGACACCGTTTTGACAACATCACACCACTCGTTAGGTGAGAGGTCCCCTTAAATAAAAGGTTCAAGGGGAAATGCAGTACTAGATCCATCCTGTCGCGTTGATGTATCTCGATAAGGTCATTCAGTCCAAGTGCAGATACATCCCTTAGGTTGTCCAGCATGAGATTGCCCAGGAATCTGTGCCTCTTGGCAGTTAGGGCATTTGCAGAAAAGATGGAAAACTGATTCCTTCTTTTTTCTATTTTTACAGTTTCAACAATGGTCATTAAAGGGGAGTCCACCACCAGCAACTTCGGAATTCTTGCACGATTTTGGTTGATAAGTTGCGCCGTAAGTCTAATATCAAAAGAAGGCCACATCTGCCTTGCAACCCTGCATATGCGCAGATTCTGCCACCTATTATTAGCAAAGTCATGAAAGAATCCAAAGATTCTGCATTTAATAGTATTTAACGGAATTGGGACTGAATTCAAATTGAAGATATTAAAAGCAGATCCTATCTTAGCTAGCTCGTCGGCCTATTCATTACCATAGTAGACCCTATGCGCAGGGATTCAAACGAGAGCAATGTCAGACAGTTTCCCTAGCCTAGACAATTCTTCCTTACACTGGCTGACTAATAGTGACAGAAGTGCTGCCTGACTGTCGACAAAACCAATAACATTAAAATGTAAGTTGTGATAGCGGGCCTCAAACTCTGCAGTCGCCTTTTATATTATAAAAATTCCATTTCGTCCCTTATTTCTTGTAATCTATTTGAAAAGTTGTGCTTATGCATTTTCATCATGATTACCTTGTAATTTATTGTAAATTTGATGTACTTTCATTTGGTTGGCTTACATTTTTGGCGGTTTTTATTTCTTTCATTTTCATTTGGAACAACTTTACGTGTTAAAAAAGTATGTTAACACATCTTTTCATTGCGAAAACAAAGTAGTTTCCCAGCAAACACGAAGGTTTGATGTAAAATTAAAAACAAATTTTTATAAAACTTTTTTTTTTTATATCTAAGATTGAGGAAGGATTAAATAAATCGAAAATTGGATATTTAGCAACATAGTGTATAGTTGGTTTAAATTTGAGAGGTTTTTTAAACCCTTCATTTATAGCGCCAAGACTATATAGCTTTGTCAGAATAGTCGATTGAGCAATGTCCGTATGTCTGTTGTCTGTCCGTTTGGTTGAAATTAACACATGTAACACAAATTAGTATGTGGTATCAATCTTTTGCAAATTGCCAGCAATGAATCACTATTAAAATACAGCACAATCGTCCTATTAGTCTCGGAAATTATAGCAAATAAATACGACTGCCAAGTTTGTTTCCATAAAAATCAAACCGATCTAGGACAGCGTATAGACACATTTGCTTCTATTTGTAGATATTATATGCCTCTAGGGCTATTTCCAAACAAAAAAAAAAAATTGCCCACTAACTGTCAAAGTTATAAGCAAAAATATTTTTGAAAAATTTATATACATTTTGCAAATATCAAGGTACTAAAGCTTGTAATTAATTTTTGGACACGCCAAAGACGTCAAAATACAAGCCGTAGTCTCAAAAACTATTGCTAAGAAATAACTGAAAAATCTATTAGAAACAAACTGAGATAGCACTCAGTACTCAGCACTGAAACTAACTGGGGAGCACAAAAAATATAAATGATTCGGTGTCTTTTCTTGATTTTTTTTTAGATTCTGTAGAATCGATATGAGTATTTGAAGAAAGGGATAACAGAATAAAATACAAAAAATTAAGTCCATAATGGCCGCCACTACAAATGGAGTACAATAAATTTATAAATGGGTAAAATTGGCTTGACCAGTAAAATACAGTAAACTATGAAAAAGTTGAAATCCAAGATGGCGCCCGAAATAAAATCGGACAATGGACCAAATATAGTTATTACGGCTTTGCCTTCTTCAGCCTCAACAATATTGGTATCAAATGAAATGGCTTAACCAAAAGAATGCAGTAAACCATAGTTTTTCATAAAAAAGAAAAAAAACCAAAGATGGCGCCCTAAACAAAATGGCGGATAATTTTTTTTCAACCATCAATATGGGTATCAAATAAAGGACTTGACTTGATTATTTAAATTTTTGCCCTATCAAGTTTGCCTTTAGCTTGAGATTTATTTGAGTAAAATATTTGATAAGAAATTTGATTTTTTGCTTAATATATTGTAGTTTTGAAAATAACACTTTATATTTAATTGAAAAACTTATATATTGAAAGAAAAATCCTTAGGCCCTTGATAAACGTTTGACTTTGTATTTGCTGGGTTAGACCATTACAAATATGAAGTGTGTGCACTTATTTTTTTGTTTGTTTTAAATAAACATGTTTTTGATTTTATGACCATAACTTTTTCCACTTTTCTACATTTTTTGTTTGTTCTGGTAATCATATCTCTAGATTAGTTTTGTTATCCATCTTATGAGGTGGTTATTTCCTACATACCCACTCAGCGACTCAAATCAGGGATGATTTGATAAATAAAAGTTTTGAAATTTTATTGCCCCGTCTTAGGTTTTTTTTTATTTTGCAAGTTAAATAATTTAATTCACAACAAGATTTACCATCATTTAAGTAATTACAACATGCAATTTTTATGGTTTTAATCACAAGTTGAATTAAATGTGTTTGTGGGTTATAAAAATAATGTGGTCCATGTAAGATTTAAAATCGTGAAGCATTAAAAAGAACATTTATTTGGAATAAATTTAAACATTTTTTATTTGAATAATTTGGAACCTTTTTGAGAATATTGTTAAATTCGTTAAAAATATTAAAAAAAAAAACAAAATATATCGTTTAATTTTGTTAATCTTTTTATTATTATTTGTTTTTTTTTTTAGCTTGAGATCAGTTTTTTGTTTGGTAGCGAAACATTAAATAAATAATAAGCTCAAGCTCAACAAAAAAGAACAACATAAAAACTACTGTTGTTAAAACATTTCAACAAATTCTATATAAAAAATTAGTGGTGTCCTAAATTCAGATGTTCTAAAATAATAACATAAAACAAGAGTGCTATATTCGGCCGTGCCGAATCTTATATACCCTTTACAACGTGTAGTCATGCAATAACAATAGTTTGTATGACCTTTCATCTCATATAAAATAAAATCATACATAAAGGAACATCCCATTGCAAAATTATAAATTGACTTTACGTATGTGTTTCCAAAAAAAAAAAAAAATTAAAAAAAAAAAATAAAAAAAATATTGTAATAAAAATATAAAAAAAATAATAAAAATATAAATAATATATTTATAAAATAAAATAAAAAAAAATTTTTGGCTCAGCTGGGATTCGATGCCACGTTTACTCTAACCAGTATGTATGTATGTTGTTCTTGTAATTTCGAAAAAAAAGTGGTGGTCCTGGTTTTTTGCTCATCTCAGAAAGTTATGGGGCGATTGTGCTGAATTTCAATAGCGATTCATTCCCGGATATTTCCAAAAGATTGATATCATACACAGATCTGAGGAACATATAGTTGCTTCTAAAAGTTGATTTCAACCAACACACGGACAGACGGTCAGGGCTTCATCGACTCCTCTATTCATAAGCTTTCAGAAAATATATACTTTATGGGGTCGGAAATGAAAATTGTAAAAGTTACAAACGGAATGACAAACCTATATATACCCTTGTTCACCACAGGTGAAGGGTATAAAAATTGAGTTTATGTATGTATGCTAACTGTATTTATAGAGCGAAAATTAATTTCAAAAATCGTAGTTCAATTTGGATTTTTTTTTACTCAGAAAAATAAGGTTCCTTTTTACTCGCCCATAACACTTTTAGTCTCACCTGGTCCCTTATTTTACAAATCTAGATTCACAATCGCAGAAAGTACAAAAAGTACCATAAAAAAACCGAAAAAGTACCTTTTTGGTCACCCAAAATATTTTCAGTCTCACCTTGGATCAATAGTCGGTAATTTTGAAATTCTAGCTTCATAAACGTGCAAAATACAAAATAAATATGTTATAAAAAGTACCAAACCATGAATGAATGTGTTTAAATTTTTCTAAATTACATAGTTTTTTATGTCTAGTAAATTCCCTATTATAAATTTTATGTAAATTTTCCCTGTAATAAGGAATTATACATATTGTCCCCTAAAAAATTTTGCACAAATTTTACCTATATAATTGTCCATACTCTTCTAGGCGAAAATAATTTTTAAATTATATCTTTTGGAATAATGTTTGAACATTTTTTTTTAAAGTACTGAAAAAGGGCCAAAATCTAATTAATATTTTTTTACCCGGGGTCTCCACGTAGCAATATTTATTACCGCAATTGTCAAATTTGATTGCAAATTGCCATATGTAGCAATTTATTGCGCAATCATTGCTCTGCTGATTGCTTGAGCAATTATTGCCGCAATTAGCTGTCAAAATCGTTTAATTTTCTTTGAATTTTATGTTTTTCTTTGCAGAAACAAAGGAAAATTAAAATAATTTTACCTGATAATAATTAAGAGTGAGGTATTCCAAAAAACTCATAAAAGTTAAAACAAAAATATTAAATTATAAAAATAAATTATTTGTGTCGTGTTCTCGTGAAAATAATCGTACATTAGCAATAAAGTGCCGTTATTTTGCTTAAGCTTAGCAATGAAAACTGCTACGTGGAGACCCAGCGTTACGGGTTAACTAATACAATTAAAATTTTTTCATAGCTTTTTGTGTTTAGAAGTTACATAAGATACCAAAAAAGTACCAAATTATAGTTTTTATCCCTTACGGGTTGAAAATTTAAAAAAAAAAGGCCAGACATCTGACATCTTAATTTTTTTTTATATAAATAACAATACATTTTCAAGTTAATTTGTATAATTTTTTTAGCAGATAGAAGGTTACTTTGTACCCCTTAAATTACGAATTTCCAAAAATCCCAAAAAATGGTTTGTATACATTGCATGTCTCTCTCTGCGTATGGGCTATGCGATGATGAATTAATCAATCAGCCACGTTACTTTCTTATATACATACATATGTATGTATGTATACAGATTAGGCCGAGGAATACGTTACCGTCAAGCAAAAACACATGCAAAAGAAATAGTGAATGAATGTATTCAACCCATGATGAAGTAGTTAAATCTTGGTGAAAAATGAATGATTTTGACATTAACGTATCATTGGACATGAGTATATAAAGAAACTACATTTCATAGTGCATAGCGATGTTTCATTAGTTGAGTTTGTTTGTTTACATGCATTGTTTAAGATATTTTGAATGCATTTTCATGTATATTGGAACACATCATTTATGACAAACTATTTTGGATTTAGGAAGGCATGAAGAATGCCTTCGCCTGTTCTATTTTTTTAGTCATGATTGAACTAGTGCAAAACATTTTTTTCTGGGCGTGATTACCAATATTTTGCGTCCCCATTAAATGGGTAGTTCACTGAAAACATGTTTCTTTTAGTAGAACTGCACCCAGTTATTTCTTTATTTATAAAAGATTTTAGTAAAATTAAAAGTTTTCTAAAACAATTTTTAAAATAAAAAATGATAAATTTAATGTTGTGTCCTTATTTATTAATTTATATACATAAATGCAAATGAGTATCTATATATTTTGTCAATTGAAATTCACAATTTATGAATTTTAAAATTTTGTGATTCCCAAATGCTACGTAATGAAAGATGCCCCTAAAAACAATAATCAAACATGGACAAAATTTGAATACAAAATTTTGTAACAATTTACAAAAAGCAGAATATATGTATGTTTGTATGTATGTATAAGAATGTATTTATATAAAAGGACACATAACAGGATATGAATATACGATTTTATACAAAAATACATACATACAAATACATATCCTATCCACATGTACATATGTATGTATGTACAACATGGATGTCAAACTTCCATCATGACTAGTTAGTTCGTTAGTACCAATTTATTTAGTTAACAACAATTTTCCCTTAAAAATGTTTGATTTTTATTTGGGTTTTTTCTCAGCGATTTCAATTTGAAATAAAAAAGGAAAATAAATTCAAATTCAAAATTGTATTGAATTTACTAACGAATCAACAAACAATTGTGGACATTTACAGATTTACAACGTAAAGTTAACAACCACCACAAAGTTGTGGTTAATTTTATTCTTTCTATACATTTAAATTGTCATTGTTACATACATAAGTACATACTTTTCCTTCCTTTGTGTGAGCATGTAACAGATTCATATATTCTGTGTTGTACTCTTCTCATATCACATGTCCATCAACAAATTTAGATTCTATTGTTCCTGCATTTTAAAATGACAATTGTGAGCACAATTAAAAAAGTTGTTGATTTTTTGCAAACGAAGATTTGATTTTTTATGAAAAACAAAATGAAAAATCATTCACATGTCATCACTTGACTGAGTGCAATCACTAATTATTGTGTATTTACGCTTAAATGACTTTTAGTTCGATGTGTAATTGCAACATTTTGTTGCAAGATCTAAGAATAATGTGCAAATAATTAGTTCGTTTTTGTAAAAAAAAAACTGTCGATTACTTTTTTGGCAAAAACTCGCCATATGCAGATGACCTTTGACACCTTCTTTTAGTTTGAATAGGTTTGTGATTTTACTCTCTATCAATAATAATTCTAATAAATTTTTTTATTTATTTATTTAAGAAAAATTTCTTACAGACATACAATACATATGTGTAATAATAAATCATCACAAAATTTGTTCAAGTTTTTTAGGAAGATAAAAAATTGAGAAGTTCTTCGTTCAGATTTTTGTTAAAGTCAATATAGACAAATCAATTTTTAAAATTTTTAAAAATTCTACGGAAAGAATCAAAATTTGCATAATGTGTTGAATAATATTTAATACTAGAAAAGCCCGGCGCGCGTTGCTACGCCCTTTCATGAATTTTAATCGCATACTAAATTTTAATCGAATATCAAGTTCAAAGCTAAAAACTATAACTTTTTCTTTATGAGCGTGGCACTGCCCACTTTACTAATTACGAAACTGTATAGTAATGACAGCTCAATAAGTGTGCAAAGTTTCAGAAAAGTCCGCCCAGTGAAAGTAACTTAAAATTATAACTTTTTTAATGGGCCTAGCCCTGCCCACTTTTCTAATCACGAAATTATATAGTCATGACAGCTCAATATGTGCAAAGTTTTAGAAAAATCGGTCCAGGCAAGTACCTCAAAATGATACCTTTTTTTAATGGGCGTGGCACTGCCCACTTTTCTAATGACGAAAGTGTAAAGTCATGACAGCTCAGTATGTTTGCAAAGTTTCAGAAAATTCGGTCTAGTGCAAGTAGC
Source organism: Phyto melanocephala (assembly GCA_941918925.1). NCBI lineage: Eukaryota > Metazoa > Arthropoda > Insecta > Diptera > Rhinophoridae > Phyto > Phyto melanocephala. The sequence goes on along the minus strand of OW799237.1, from coordinate 30,658,642 downwards.
TAAAACTGATAACTAACTTTTTATGGGCGTGGCGCTGCCCACTTTTCTAAATACGAAACTGTATAGTCATGACAACTCAATATGTGTGCAAAGTTTCAGAAAAACCGGTCCAGTGCAAGTACCTCAAAATGATACCTTTTTTTAATGGGCGTGGCACTGCCCACTTTTCTAATGACGAAAGTGTAAGGGCATGACAGCTCAGTACGTTTGCAAAGTTTCAGAAAATTCGGTCTAGTGCAAGTAGCTAAAACTGATAACTAATTTTTTATGGGCGTGGCCCCGCCCACTAGTTTAATCACGAAACTATAAAGTCATGACAGCTTAATATGTGTGCAAAGTTTCAGAAAAATCGGTCCAGTGCAAGTACCTCAAAATTTAAACTTTTTTAGGGGCGTGGCCCCGCCCACTTTTCTTATCATGAAATTTTTTAGTCATGACAGCTCGATATGTGTGCAAAGTTTCAGACAAATCGGTCAAGTGCAAGTAGCTAAAACTGATAACTAATTTTTTATGGGCGTGGCCCCGCCCACTTTTTTTCACCCATAAACACTCCCTGGTATGTGTACAACAACTTACCAAAGTTTCAGCCCGATCGGTTTTACAGTTTCGGAGTCTATAGCTAACACACACACACACAGAGTTTCACTTTTATATATATAGGGCCAATTCAAAGTAGACTCTCATATTGTACTATGTCATATAATTCATATTAATATGACTAGTGACTTTGAACACCTTTTGTTAACAAATTATGTATTTAATACAAGAAAGAAGACAAAGAGATGACGCTGTTAAAAATTGTATGTATACAGGAAAGAAGAAAATAGAAAATATTATCTCTGAGAGGTGAGTAGCGAAGAAATTCTCTCTGCGAGACAGTATGGTTAAAAGTATAACATAAACAATTTCTTATACATAGGAAACAAATGTGTAAAGTCTTATTATTTTTTTGTATGGAAATTACTAACAAAAATTTTATGCGTGCATAAAATAATATGAAATAGTACAAATAGTACTGATATGCAACCACTTTGAATTGGCCCATAGATAGATATTCATAAAAAAATTATAATTTCTAGAAGGATGGAAAGGAGTATTGAGTTTTATTTTACTAAGAAGAAATTTTGAAGTGGTATTTCCTATTAATAATTTTAAAATAATAGTTGGGAAGTTTAATAAGAGCCAAGCGTCTTTCATAAGATGGAAACCAACTTTTTTAAGTTTTTATTTTTTGAAAAATTTTCAACCAAAAATTTTTTAAATTACATTTTAAAAATTAAAAATGTAAGAGAGCTAAATTTATAGTTGAGACCAAGGCATATTTATTCATCAGGTACTCTTGATTCGTCAGCTGATTATTTTTTTCTTCACTTATTTTAAGTTTCAGCTGTCAAAATGCATAAATAAAAAACAATTTTCTCTCTGTTCTAATTTATTTCAAATGTCAAACTTCATACATAAAAAATATAAACAAAAAAAATTCTCTCTGAACTGCAATTACCTGATGAATAAATATGCCTTGGTTGAGACTATCTGCCTGTTCAACGATGTCGAAAGAAAACCCAAGCGAAATTTCATTCGCACAAATACGTTGAAAACAAAAACAAATTTTTAGTTTTTGTTGTTGTTTTCAATATATTTGTACGAATGAAATTTCGCTTGTGTTTTCTTTCGACATCGTTGAACAGGCACTATATAAAGCGCCCTGAGACTATAGTTGACAACTACAAACTAACTATCTTACTGTCGTATTCATAAAAAAATATTTAAGGTTTATTCAACCCTTATCTAAAAAAGGTAGTACACAAATTTGTCAATCAGGCCTTCAATAAACCTAAAATATTTTTTTATGAATAAGTATGTATATGTCCGCGAGTAATTTAATGCCGTAATGTCTTCAAAAATTACCTCAACGGTCAGATACTTAATTACAATGAAAAATGCAGAAACATGGTAATCAGCTGATATTGTTATAGATATGCATATTATTACAGAATTAGTTTAATTAGATTACCATTAACGTAATTTGCATTTTAATTTAAGTCGCATTTGCTGTCCGGGAATCATGATACCAAAATTTCTTGAACTCACAAATTTATTTTATTTATTTGTGCAGGGTTAGGAAATGAGTTTTTTCTTTCGGTATTAAAAAACAAAACAGCGTATTTTTTATATATTTTGTACATTTATTTGTATTTGTAGTCTTTTCACTTTAATTGGATTTTCAAATGCAGGTTTTATTTTCTCATTATTGGTTGCTGTAAAAATGTTATCTCTTACATATAAAAAGTTGGCAACTCTGTAACAAAAAAAAAACTTGTACACTAGTTAAGGCCTGACTATCAGATTTAGTCGTTCGATATGTCAAAAATTGTATGTGTGTTCAGAAAGTGTGATAGTGTGGACACAAAGTGCACATGTGTGACAGATTTTTTGACAAGTGTGTCCAATTTGATAATCTTTTGGAAATTTTCATAAAATAATAGTTTCTGTGCGATCAGACTTGCTTTTTCTAAGCAAGTATGACAGTGTGGCATCCAATAACACATTTTGTTGCGATTTTTTTATGTAGGACAGAAAACTATCAGATTTTTATTTGACATAATCGCACGACTTTGTAGGATAGTCAGTCATGGCCTTTAGTTTGTAGAATTGTTACCGTTATCAAACTTTGCACAAGAATAGATAAAGGATATACTTTTTTTGACTCAAATAAACTGATCATAAGAACTTTTCCATTCCTATTATATGAATTAGTCTTGACAGAAAAAAACTATGAAAAGTTGCTTTGTTGTAGCCAAGGCGAATTCACACAGGTGAAATAATCAGCCCACCTGATGAAGAAGCAGAATGTTAAAATTGATTGAATTTGCCTTGATTCCATTAACTAATGAAGGGATAGAAAATAAGATTTTGGTATCGGTATAAAGCAATTAACTTAAGTGCAATTTTTTAATAATAAATATGCCAAATTTATAAATATTTGTTGCTCTCGCACCATTTATAATTTGGTTGTTTGATCCAATTTTATAAAATCAATTATATCATTACAACTTTTCCATCCCCGCTATACGAATTGACCTTGACAAAAAGCATCCCCTAAAAAGTTGCTTTGTTGTATTAATTCTCCGTTGCATATACCTGTACGAATATGCCTTGGTTGTAGCATTTTACCTATAGGCTAGTTCCAAAACTCCCGGAAGTTTAAAAAAAATCTCGATTTTTCAAAATATTTATTTCATAATTATTATTGATATAATATTTTTTATTCTGGCTACGATTTGCATTCAACTTCCAGCAGTTTGCCTGCAGAAAATTCTGGGGGCAAATTACGGCATTCGAACGTGATCGAGATTTGAAAATTCTTATTAGAATCTCTATACCTAAAGCACAGCGTTCTAGTAAAATTTCGATCGTGATCGAATGCCGTAATTTGGACCCTGATTCAGATTTATTAATTAAAATTTTTTTGTATAGTAAAAAAAATTAAGTGACGCAATCCACGTATGCAAAACTCCTACAATAGCTCACAATATGAAAAGTTATGATATGTATACAAATATTGAAAAAAAAATATATATTTTTATTTCTGTATTCAAGAGTTACTTCTCTCTGCAGACTTCATTCATATAACTAACGCGTGATCCGTTTTATAGTTCCCTACTTTTTTAAAGACAAAAACACAGAAAATTCAAATTTAATGGGGAATGTTTATTATCATTTGAAAGAACATTCTTTGGTATTTTTTTAAAGAATATGTCAACATGTCCGTTGCTACGTCGCAGACGGTTCATCCGTTGAGTCCAATTTTCGATGACTCGTTCGAGCATTTCTACTGGTAACTGCCGAATGACCTGCTTTGATTTCAAGGCCTGAATCGAAGAGGGTTTGTCCTTCACAAGAAAAAGTCGAATGGTGTGATATTACACGATTTTGGTGGCCAATCGACCAGCCCAAAACGTGAAATTATGCGCTCACCGCATAATTCCATTGATTGATGGGATATACGGGAAGTGGCGCCGTTTTGCTGAAACCAAATGTCGCAGAGATCACGAGCATCAATTTCAGGCATCAATTAGTCGGTTATCATGGCACGATAACGGTCGCCATTGACGGTTACGTTCGCACCGGCATAATTTTTAAAGAAATATGGACCGATGATTCCACCGGCCCCCAAACCACACCTAACCGTTGTTTTTTCTGGATGAAGTGGCAGTTCTTGAATCTCTTCAGGTTGCTTTTCGTCCCAAATGCGGCAATTATGTTTGTTTATATACCCATTGAGTCAGAAATGGGCCTCATCGCTGAACAAAATTTTCTTCACAGCGAGCTGGACGTGGTCTATTCGGTCAAATATTATCCAATGATGAATGCTGGGTCTCAAAATGGGTGATAGTGTTGCGAATAGTACTCTCAGTAGGCCGAATATGTTGACCATAAGATGAGCAAAGTGCAAAAAACACAATCCCCATAGAACGTGAATTTTGGTAATAATGTTAAACGATTTGTAAACGTTGTTCAGGCGTAAGTCTTTCCATTATGAAATGCCAAACAATACTAAACAAAAATAACATGACAGCATGACACGACTCACACGTGATCTGTCAAAAAAAGGCTATTAAAAAAGTATCTCTACTTGAATCACCCATTACTTACCAACTTTATTATCTACAAGCGTTGAGAGCAAAGGCTGTTTTTTCAACAAATGCATACATATATGTACCTATATATGTATGTATTTAGATATACATATGCATATACAATTAGATCAAAACTATCTGATACAATTTTAAATGCCTTAATTTTTTCTTAAAAAATTTTTTTGAAAAAGGTAGTTAAGCAAAAAAGACAGATATTCTAGACTGAGACTGCAACAGCAAAACCTTTTAAACGTAAACAAAATTTATATTTACATATCCAACCTCATAAAAATTTCCATAAAAATTATATTTTTTTAAATAACAACTATAAGGGCCACATTATAGGAGAATTTAAAGCTTCAATTTAACCGCTATAATCAAAGCTTTTTATTTCAATCAGCTGTTTGTAGTTATTGCTTTTGTGTGTGACATTCATAAGACGGTTTAACATTTATTGTTATTTGTATGTTTTGTAAATTGTTTATGATGTATTTACATGCAAGTACTATATTGAGTAAACCCACCCAGTCAGCAAATGAAAGTTTAACTATTTACATATAAGAGTGCCTTATTAGTCACTTTTGAGATCTGTTATATTAGTTGAAAACAAAAATTCCAAAGAAAATCAGTTTTAAAAATTCTTTATAAACCTTTAATAACACCAAGGCATATTTATTCATCAGGTAATCGCAGTTCGGAGAGAATATTTTTGCTTATGTTTTTTATATATGAAGTTTGACATCTATCTTCTATCTATATATATAAAAGTGAAACTCTGTGTGTGTGTGTGTGTGTGTGTGTGTGTGTGTGTGTTAGCTATAGACTCCGAAACTGTAAAACCGATCGGGCTCAAACTTTGGTAAGTTGTTGTACACATACCAGGGAGTGTTTATGGGTGGAAAAAAGTGGGCGGGGCCACGCCCATAAAAATTAGTTATCAGTTTTAGCTACTTGCACTTGACCGATTTTTCTGAAACTTTGCACACATATCGAGCTGTCATGACTAAATAATTTCGTGATAAGAAAAGTGGGCGGGGCCACGCCCCTAAAAAAGTTTTAATTTTGAGGTACTTGCACTGGACCGATTTTTTCGAAACATTGCACACATATTGAGCTGTCATGACCTTATGATTCTGTGATTAGAAAAGTGGGCAGGGCCACGCCCATAAAAAAAAGTTATAAGTTTGAGGTACTTGCACTGGACCGATTATTCTGAAATTTTGCACACATATTGAGCTGTTATGACTTTACAATTTCGTGATTAGAAAAGTGGGCACGGCCACGCCCATAAAAACAATTATAATTTTGAGGTACTTGCACTGGTCCGATTCTTCTGAAACTTTGCACACATATTGAGCTGTTATGACTTTACAGTTTCGTGATTAGAAAAGTGGGCAATGCCACGCCCATAATAAAGATTATAATTTTTAGGTTTTTGCACTTGATATTCAATTAAAATTCAGAATGCATTTCGATTCATTAAGGGGCGTAGCAACGCGCGCCGGGTTTGGCTAGTTTGAAATAAATAAAAGTGAAACTCTGTGTGTGTGTGTGTGTGTGTGTGTGTTAGCTATAGACTCTGAAACTGTAAAACCGATCGGGCTCAAACTTTGGTAAGTTGTTGTACACATACCGGGGAGTGTTTATGGATGAAAAAAAGTGGGCGGGGCCACGCCCATAAAAAATTACTTATCAGTTTTAGCTACTTGCACTTGACCGATTTTTCTGAAACTTTGCACACATATCGAGCTGTCATGACTAAATAATTTCGTGATAAGAAAAGTGGGCGGGGCCACGCCCCTAAAAAAGTTTTAATTTTGAGGTACTTGCACTGGACCGATTTTTCTGAAACTTTGCACACATATTAAGCTGTCGTGACTTTATAATTTTGTGATTAAAAAAGTGGGCGGAGCCACGCCCATAAAAAAAGGCTATTATTTTGAGGTACTTGCACCAGACTGATTTTTCTGAAACTTTGCACACATATTGAGCTGTCATGACTAAATAATTTCGTGATTAGAAAAGTGGGCAGTGCCACGCCCATAAAAAAAAGGTATAATTTTGAAGTACTTGCACTGGACCGATTATTCTGAAACTTTGCACGCATATTGAGCTGTTATGACTTTACAATTTCGTGATAAGAAAAGTGGGCAGGGCCACGCCCATAAAAACAATTTTAATTTTGAGGTACTTGCACTGGTCCGATTCTTCTGAAACTTTGCACACATATTGAGCTGTTATGACTTTACAATTTCGTGACTAGAAAAGTGGGAAATGCCACGCCCATAAAAAATTATAATTTTTAGGTTTTTTCACTTGATATTCAATTAAAATTCAGAATGCATTTCGATTCATTAAGGGGCGTAGCAACGCGCGCCGGGTTTGGCTAGTTTGAAATAAATGAGAGATGAGAGAAAATTATATTTTATCCATCGACTTTGACAGCTGAAGTTTAAAATAAGTGCAGAAAAAAATAATCCGCTGACGAATCAAGACTACCTGATGAATAAATATGCCTTGAATAACACTATGCAACAAAAAGGAAGTTTTTGTTTTTCTTAAATAATCACAATTTTTTTTATCTGTTAGAGTCACCTAACTGCAAAAGCCATCATTGTTTCAAATTCTATAATATGGTTTTTTTAATGTAAAATTTGAGATTTCTAAAAAGACTGCTCCATGCATAACTTGTCATAACTTTGGAAAGACGTACTAGATTTGGGTTGAAACTTTAAATTACAAAAATTTTTTTTTGTATAATAATAAAATTTTTGATATCAAAAAATTAATAAAAAATAGAAAGCAACAAATAATTACCGTTTTTGTACTTGATCTTAAAGCTGCATATATGTATAAGAAATAAAGTAAATTTTATTGCATGAAAATCCATTGATAAATTCGATTTTTATTCCCGATAATAAGGTACACATATTTGCATAAAAAATATCAAAACTAGGTACACCTATTTAAAAATTTGTTTTTTTTTTTTGGAAAAAAGAAAGACTTGGATAATTTTTGTCTATCAATAAGTAAGTTGTCCGATAAACATTGTTTACAAATTTTTTGATTTAATCAAGTTTTTGAAGCCACCACATGTTTCACAGACCTGTATGCAGTTTCAAACCTTTTTATATATCTGAAAATAAATCTCAATTAAAATCCAGTATTATCGAATCATGAGTTTTTAAGATATAAGTAAATAAACACGACTGCCTCTGTTTTTCCTTATAAATATTTTTGCTAAAAAATAAGATTTTTCAGCCCTTAGATAATTTATTTACGTGTCCCTAGAGATATTTGGACAAATATTAGACAAATAGGTCAGCAATCGGCAAAGTTATAGGCAAGAGGTTTTCGGAAAAATATATATTTTTTTTTAATTCATCAAGTTTGACAATCTCCTAAAGATACCAAATTACAAACCATAGTCTCGAAAATTATTCCTGGGTAAAAATAACAAATCAGTTTTAAAATAACTGAGATATACAAACCAAAATACAACTGCTTCGGTGTTTTTTTCTAAAACTTTCAAATGAAAATATATTTTTTCTAAGCTTTTAGACAACTGTCAGGGTCAATATGGGTACCAAATGAAAGGGCTTGACTGTAGTTAACCATGAAAGAGTTAAAATCCAAAATGGTTTTCTAAATAAAATGGCGGATATATAGTTCAAATACAACAATTACGCTTCAGAATTCTTCAACTCCCACAACATTGGTATTAAATAAAGTTACATGACCAGTATAATATAGTAAACTATAGGTTAGGTTAAGTAGAATAGGCAGCTGTTGTGCAGCTCACTTGGGTCCATTATATTGATCCCTTTGTGATACCTAAATAGAAAAGTAAGAATAGAATATAAAAAAGAGAAGATAATCAGACAAGTCCAGAGTCTCTGGCGGAAATCGAACCCGCAACTCCCAAATTAGCAGACCAGCACACTACTGACTAGTCCACCGGGGCACCCATAGTAAACTATAAAACAGTTTAAAATCAAAAATGGCGTCTAAAACAAAAAAACAAAATGGCTCCAAAAATAATAAAAAAAATGGCCATTATATGACATAAAGGTGAAGGGATTTACCAAATTCGACACGGCCTTTTTTATGTTTTGCTATAAATTTTTTTTGGTGCAAAAATTCAGATATGAAAATTTCTATTTGTTTCTATACCGGAGAAAAATTTGCATTGAATATTAAAATAATTTGTTATTATATGAACAAATGTTAAAAGAAATATAAACACAAAAAATTTTGCAAAAGAGATACTAAATTTCAATAATACCCTGATCAAACAAACATAGTCTGAACATTAGTTTTTGTTTAAACGACAGCATGTAATTCTGCTTGAATTTCAGGCTGCGATAAGAAGTATTAAAAAAAACAAGTAACAGTGCTATATTCGAATATATACCCTTCACAACGTGTAGTCATGCAATAACAATTGTTTGTATCACCATTCATCTCATATAAAATACGTGTACGTATACGTTAGAATAAATGTGGCATCGAATCCCAACTGAGCCAAAAAAATTTTATTTTATTTTATTTAATATATTATTTATATTTTCTTATTTTTTTTTTTATTTTTTTAAATTTTTTTAAAAAATTTTTTTAGAAAAATTTTTAAAAAATTTTTTTAAATTTTTTTAAATTTTTTTTTTTTTAGTTTTTTTTATTATTTTTTTCTTATTTTTTTCTTATTTTTAATATTTTTTTTTTTAATTTTTTGTAATTGTGAACAAAACGAGGTGGTCGTGGTTTTTTGCTCATATCTCAGAAAGTTATGGGGCGATTGTGCTGAATTTCAATAGCGATTCATTCCTGGATATTTCCAAGAGATTGATACCATATACAGATCTGAGGAACATATAGTTGCTTCTAAAAGTTGATTTCAACCAACACACGGACAGACGGGCAGACGGACAGACGGTCAGGGCTTAATCGACTCTTCTATTCATACGCTTTCAGAAAATATATACTTTATGGGGTCGGAAATGAAAATTGTAGAAATTACAAACGGAATGACAAAGCTATATATACCCTTGTGCACCACAGGTGAAGGGTATAAAAAATGAAATTATTTGTCAGTACTCTGTTGAAAATATATGCGAACGTAAATTGTTAATATAATACAGGGACGCTCTTATACATATTAAAACATAATTTTTTTATTTTGACAAAGTCTAAATTAAATGTTGTGTTTTACAAATATTATGGCAACACTTAATTAAATCAGAACTATGTACTGAGTTTTACACTGTGCTGGTCTTTACTTTTTTGTTACAAAATTGACCCGATTTAGTAACTATTTTGTTACTTTTATAATATATATGTATTTATACATTAGATGTAAGAAAATTATAATAAGTTTGATGAGTTTGAATTTTATTTAAAAACTATTAAGTGTCTGTTTTGAATAGAAATTGTTCGAAGGGTAAGCAGATATTCGTTGCTTCTGTTATTCATGTGTGCGGGTAGTCGTCTGTCAGTTATTTGTTTGATCGTTTGTTTGATTTTCGAAGTTTCAATTCAAATACTGTGTGTTTTAGATCGTACAATTTCAGTTGCTTTTAAGTTTTTGCAGTGTTTGAATTGTTGCCTGAGACAAAGTTTAGATCGGTTTTTAAGTACCTTCGTCCAGTCATTCATAAAATAAATTTTATTTTTGCGCAAGGAAAATTAAATAACTAAAGTTAAATTTATACCTAAATAAATTACAAAAATAAATAAATTAAATTTTGTGCCATCATTAACATCATAGCCACACTCTTCATTCATTACTATGAACGTGAAAATAAATGAATTAATTTTTTTTATATTTGTGTCGCTGCAAGTATGTCTGGGAAAACTGCGTAAGTAAATTGTTTATGAATTAAAATCTTTTTCGAACAATTAATAATAGTTAATCTCATGATTTTGGTTAAAAAAAAAAGAAAATTATTGAATTATTAAAAAACTTTATTTTTAATTTAAATTATTGTATTTTGCTTTAAAATGTGTTTTGAATGCTGCTTCTTTGTCATTGTTAATTTAAACAGTTGATTTGTGGTATTTACAAAATTATTGTTGACACATAAAAAACTCTAACGTGTAAACCCTTGACACACCTTCAATTATTTAAAACCAATTGAATAGTTTTTTTGACTAAAAGATTTTTTTATGAAGGTTTTTGAATAAGTCTTAATAATAGTGGTATAATTTGTTGTTAATCAACCGAGGAGAAAACTCTTCTTAACTGTTTTGTTTAATATATAGATAGAAAAATTAATCAACGTTGGACTTTAATTGTACAATGGTATAAATTCTTAAATACAATATACATATGTACATATATTAAGATCTAAAAAAACTTTGCATTCCTTTTCAATTACATTGGGTGTTTAAAGGATTGTGTGATTTTGTATAATTAAAATATATAAAGAGCAGAAGTTCAGAAGCACATGTTTGTATTAGATATTTTTTTGGGTTATTTTAAATGTATAAGCCCTGAAGGAAACCTGGGGGCAAGTGTCTCCAAGTCACCAGTTTTGTCGACTATTGTGGTGACTTCTTGGGGACATTGTCAACAAAGTGTCTATATTTTTTTCATTTTCTTTGATGAGAAAAAAAATATATACACAATAAATAAGAGTTCTAATTAAAAGAAATGTACCTAATTTACTTTTAATATTTGATATTTAATGAATTCCTTAATTTTTTTTTAATAAAACATCATATTTTAACAAAAGTTTCATTAACGACGTCTATTTCAGAAAGGTATCAAAAGTGTCGACTAGAATTACTTAAATGCACTATTGAATCTCTGGTGACAATGTCTACATATGGTCCCAAAACAACTACCTACTCTGTAAATGTCTATAGTAAAAAAGCATTGTCGGGGGTATAATAAGTCAGAAGTACTGGTGACAGTGTCAACAGTGAATCAGTACTGATTTACTAGTGACATTTCCTACAGGGAGCTTTAAAATACATACATATTTACATATAATAAACAAAACATATTAAAAATGATTTAAAAATAATTTGAAATATGTGTAACTACGTTTATGAAAAACATATTGCAATTAAAAAACTCACTGTTTCACTTTTTAGTCATGCTGAATGGGAAAAATGCAATGAAAACGACTACATTTTACTTTAATTTGAAACATATTTTCTTATTTCCTTCACCTGTGGTGAACAAGGGTATATATAGCTTTGTCATTCCGTTTGTAATTTCTACAATTTTCATTTGCCGACCCCATAAAGTATATATTTTCTGAAAGCTTATGAATAGAGTAGTCGATTAAGCCCTAACCGTCTGTCCGTGTATTAGTTGAAATCAACTTTTAGAATCAACCACATATTCCTCAGACCAGTGTATGTTATCAATCTTTTTGAAATATCTGGGAATGAATCGCTATTGAAATTTAGAAAAATCGCCCAATATTTTTCTGAGATATGAGCAAATAAACGCAACTGCATCTGTTTTTCCCATATTTTTACCACCAAAATTAAAATTTTTCAGCCACAGAATAATTTATAGGTACCTTTGCTACTATTTGTATATATAATATGCCTCTAGAGATATTCGTGAAAATTTTGGAAAAAAAGTGTTCTAATCGGTTAAGTTATAGGCAAAATTTTTTTTTGAAAAATATATACATATTCAAAAAATTTACAAACTAAAATCAAATTTTTTCAGCTTCTAGACAATCGAGAGTCGATATTGGTATCATCTGAAAGAACTTGACTAGCGCAATATAAGCACTATAAAAAAATTAAAATACATTTTGACCGCCACTACAAAATGGCGGACAATCAATTTATATATAAAATGTAACTTCTAGAATCCTCTCGATATTGGTATCAAATGAAAGGGCTTGACCAGTAGAATACAGTAAATTATTAAAAAATTTAAAATCCAAGATGGCGTCTAACACAAAATGGCAGATACAATTTTTTTTAACCCCATTAATATGGGTATCAAATTAAAGGGCTTGACTAGTAGAATACAGATAACTACGTAAAAATTCAAAATCGAAAATGGCGTCGGAAATAATAAAGCAAAATGGCGTATAACATGAAGTTAAGCTACGATGTTGGATATATGGTGAAGGGTATTATCAGATTCGGCACCGCAAAATATAGCACTCTTACTTGTTTTAATTTGTTTTGCAATACTTGCAATAGTATTTTTTATAACCACCATCACAAAAATTATGTGGTGAAATATTTATTTTGTCATTTCGTAACATTTTAGACCCCATAAATTATATATGTATTGACTGAGTCCTGGTTTTACTTTGGGACGATCTATTTATGACCATTTCTCTGCCTACTTGTTAAAAGCACGTTATAGCTTAAATAGAAATGTCTTAAATAGAAAAATTTTGCCAGTATAGTTCTAATGATGTTGCAAATGGATAAATTGATCTACTAGAAAGAGAATTATAGCTTGTAATGCAAGAGTAGGTAATTAAAAAAATGTCTTTCTGACATCGAATAATATGCAATTGTTAATAAAAGCAATTTCGCGCCATGGCGTAGCGTAATAAAATTTCACAAGTACATTTCTTAAGTAAAAAATGTGTTTTTTAAAATTGCTCAAGTTCGTACATTACGAAAGGAGTTATGAATTAATATGAACGAAAACTTCCACCGTGTAGTGTCTGTTTTAAAATTGTGTTCAACCGACAGAATTAAATACGATTTACAATTTATTATAAGAAGTAAAAATGAAGATAACACGCCTTCTTTAACGCCCACGTCAAATATAAAGATTTCTGCTAACATCAAATAATTTCTCTATAAACAAAGATTTAGAAAAAAATGTTTTTTATATTAAGCTTGAGATCACTTTTTTTTATAAAAATAAGTTTATTTTCTAATATTTTGCTACCACATTGGGTAGCAAAGTCTAGAAAAAGTATAAACAATTAAAAATATGAAAAACATAAACTCAAATTCATTGCTAGTCGAATGGTTCAGTTATTCTAAACGAATTTTTCTTTTTTGGTTATAAAATTTCTATTGCAATTATCATAACTTCATAGTACTGATACTATATCGAAACGAAATTCGATAGATGGAGCCATAAAATTCTACAATCACAATTTAACTTTGCGATGGGTAACAATTCTTGTACCTACAACCGATACTGTTCTCTGTGTACAAAGATTAAAATAATTTGTTGATTTCTTTGGATCTAAAGTCACCTACATCCCACTGTATATGTGCAATTTTAAAAGAAAAATCTCTAAAATGTATTGTATCTGTTGTGAAATATTGTGTAAATAGATGTTTCACCACAGGTGGCGTGAACTGAGCACGTGTAAGGTGGCACGGCTTACGTGGCCCTCTTTTGATGCACGACGTAAATTGCAACTTACCAGTCGAAGTCGGAGGGACATGTCGAGGTTGCCTGGCGGTATTGACGGGTCACTGGATGTTAGGCAAACATTCAAGTCGACTCGGACCTCCATCGAACGACCATTGTCGCAGCTGTCTGGATAGAGAGAAGGAGGAATCGGTTTTCCACCTTCTCTGCGAATGTCCTTCACTGGCGGCTAAAAGACACAGATTTGTGGGCGAACATATACTGGATGGCCTCTCTGCAGTTGGACTGAATTATCTACTGAGATACCTCACGGCCACGGGGTGGATCTAGTACCCCTACTCTTGGATTTATTCTGAGATACATTAAAAGCTGACGATTGATGTGGTCCTGTCAAAACGGAGTCATATAGACTCTACTTGACTGTTTGCGTGCAGCGAACTACTACGATAACCAACCAGATGTTTCGCCACACTTCAAATGTTTGCCCCCCTACGTTACCCACTAAAGAATTTTCCCTCCCTAAATTTGCCCTAAAAGAGGGGAAACCTAATCTGACAATACTAAAGCGATGCCATAACCATAAACAGCTGTTATTTATGTGGTTATTTTTCAAACATAATATTTACTGTTTTTGCCTAGAATAATATTCAAATTAATAAAAACTATGAAAACAAAAGAAGTGAAAACAAATAAAATTTAATGAAGTTAATTCAACAATCAGTTATTTATGGTTACTCTACACCATCACTGTTGAATAAGAATAAAAGAATAATAATAAAACAATATCCATATTAATGTAAAATGGTAACGGAAATTTTCGAACATTACATCATCTTATTTCGCACATAACCCTGTCCTCCAATGTTCTTCACTATTAAGCTCATATTTTGTATACATTTTTGAAAAGCCTTGTGTAAAAGATTTTTATTCTATTAACCGATCGAAAATTTATCTCTATACCTAATATTTCAAATAAAATGCATTTTAAAAAGGTGTGCAAAAATAAAAATTCAATAAAAACTTCCCCACATGTTACAACATACGAGTACATAATTGTTGTTTGTTTTTTTTTTTGCTTAACCAGCAAAGAAGACCAAAATAAACAGTAAATTTATTAATAACATTTTTAGCGCCCTCAAAGCATTGACGCGTCGACCGAGTGACATTTAATGTGTGTAGAATTTTAAAATTTTAATTCAAATAATTAAAGTGCATGCAGGTATTAAGTTGCATATAAAAATGAAATAAATGTAATGACATATTTTTATTATGTGTTTGCTGTTATTATAATTATATTTAAAGTGAAACAAATATAAATAATTTGTTAATAGATAACATTGTTTTATCGTTTGCTTTAAGCGTTTTTCTAAATCCAAGCACGTTTTCTTAAATCAAGATCGTTGGTTTTAAACTTTAAAGCTAAGTTTAACGCGAAAAATGGCTAAAAATACGATTAAATTTGAATTAGTTGTAAACGTGTATGAACAAAGAAGTAATCGAAGATAAACAAAAAATATGCATTGAAACAAAATTTAAATGTCTTTACGAATAAAAACCTTGACAAAAAAATACTAGTGGTAACATGTAATAAGTAATTAAATTGTGATAACGTCAAATTTGACTTAGAGCTTTTACTGTAAGTCTTAGAGCCATTATTACAACGTGCCGACAAAGTTAATGTTAATAAAAGGTAACGTTTGTTAACGTGAACAATAAACTGACCATTAAGTACTTTTCGTTATTACAACATCCCTTTAAAATAAATTGTATTTTTTTTTAAATATGGCAGCACCAAAGAAAATACTGACTATTTTTAAAAAAATTATAAAATCTTTAAAAAAAAAGTGGCAACGACAAACGAATAAAAAACAATTCCTTTAACCCGTAGAAAATATGGTAACTTTAAATGTATAAACCTTACGTTAAAAGTAGAGTGATCTTTAACATATCGGACACTTTTAGGTTAAAGTGAAGTTGTAATAACGAAAAACTAGTTATCTGTCCGATAACATCCTAATTTTAGTTATCGGTAAGTTATAATAATGGCCCTTAGTCTAAATAATTGAAATAGTGAATTCCAAAGTAAGCGTTATTTCAGCAATACCATCAATAGAAATAGCCTACAATTTATTTAAAATAATACACACTTGACGAAGTTATTTAAAAACATGTAGATGGAATGTCAAGGTATTATTATTGGTTCTTTTTAAATCCCTTTGGCGTCCGAGGGCTACTAATACATCATTTACTTAACTAGGACTCGCACTTTCATAATCCTTTGCAATATCATAATGTCGGCTGCTGATTGTCAACCTTCGTTATAACTGGTTCCTTGGTAATAGCCAGCATTTTGTTTCAGGCTTTTGATCCCCAAATCATTCACTTTTATTAAATGTCCGCCAGTGTTGCTAAGTCTGATAACAGCCTGTGTTAGGCATTAGCACAAAACATGCGCTCCTCCTATCTTATAGGGCCCATACACAACACCATAAAATTGTGCAATCAAGTGTTTGTGCAATTAAGCTTTAAGCACACAATACACCAGCATGGTGGTACAAAATTCATTTTTTACCCAAAAATTGTGTGGAAAAGTTTGTAATGAATAACGAAAAAAATTGTGCTGCACTTATTATTGCTATAATCCTAAAACGAAAACGAATAAGGAGCAAAAAAAAAAAACGTGTTTGGATGAATAAATGGCTATGAATTGGCATTTATATTTAAAATGTTTTATTTTTTTGATGTTTATGTCTTGACGATTTAACTTTTATGAGCTAATTTTGCAACACACGACTAAATCATGCTGGTACAATCAAAAAAATATCAAACTATGTATTTTTTATAAAGCACCATCAGCTGGTACAATCTCACCACAACCTCATACACGGTCAATCAGCTGGCACAGTCACTTGATTGCACAATTATTATGGTGTTGTGTATGGGCCCTATTAGCTTTCTCTAGGCACAGTCAGCAAATATCATGCTCCACGATTTTCGTTTTAGTCAGATGATACTTGAAGCTTTCATGTCTTGGCATCAGTGCATTCATCCAGCTTAGGGTATTTCGATTAAATTCAAGCACTTTTCATCTCCTTCCGCTTTAGGGCTCATTGAGCATCATACAAATCTGTCTACGCTTGAAGTTTGCCTTTACCTTCTTGGTGCAAAAAGTCTATTCATTGAATAATAATTGCCAGCACTAACTATTTTTTTTACAAAAATTTCAGTTTTGGACTACAAATTCTCTTTTCGCAAGCCACGTCTGCCACTTCATTTTAGTTATACTTACGTATTCCTTAATTTACAACAGCGTTACCTCGCATACCAATTGAGCTTTAAAACGCATTTAATCACTAGAACTCAATTATCGATTTGATTCGCCATCCCCTAAATAATTTTTCTGTTCCTACGACGTTTTTTCCTCTGTCTTTACTTTTCGATTTTATTCAATACCTTCGAAGACTTTGATTCCACGTCGCAGCTCGAAGTTCTTGTTTTTGAAACAGATATTTTTGCTACTACTTAGACTTATGTCTACGTTACGTCTACATACGCCTCTCTACTTTTTGCAATGCCTTTAGAGGTTGACCTCTCAACCTCTTTCGACTATTTTATGATCTTCTTGTATTGATCTCTTCATTGATTAGTGATGGTTGGATTTTCCTCAGACTTAATTGTTTATAGATTTGAATTACCTTTTTTTCCCCGACTGTAATGCGATTTCTGTATAAAATCGTGAAAAAATTCGATTTTAATTTAATTAACCGATAATAGCGAATATTTCCAACTGTGTTGTTATTGATAAGAATTTCTGATGGCAATTGAACACTAGCTAAATATCACACTACCGACTATTCTGCAGAAAATCTATTATCTGTGTTAATATAAGGAGAACATATTTAAGAATCATACCAGTAGTTAAATCATCTGGATGTGAAAATCCAGTGCGATGTTCGCTGAACATATTTTTCATAAGTCGGAAGTATCAAGTTTCAATGTTTTCAAAAGAACTAATTGTACACTGAGGATCCTAAAATTGCGGAAATTAGCTTAATAGTTTTTCGTAATCCTTAAACTCGCTCAAACTACTATACTCAATTAAAATTTTTTTACAAAGTTGTAGATAATTCCTTTCACATGTTCGAAAAGTCGAATATAAGTCTTAGTTAGTTGAATTTGATTTAGTGTTGGTTAGGAAAATAAAACGTCAGTATTGTGTTGAGATGACTTGATAAAGATATAATATTTTAAAATTTTTTTTTTCATTATAGCCTCTTCCATTGCACCCTGTCACCGAGATGATCCAGATTTGGAAAATTGTATAATTAAAGCGGTAGACGATATAAGACCTCTATTAGCTCACGGTGATTTGGGTGATGACTACCATACGCCACCCTTGGAACCTCTGTACCTGGATAACATAGAATTAGGACGAGGGGGTCAGTTTCATGCGATATTCAGCGATATGGTCGTCAAGGGTGGTAGTAATTTTATAATTAACAAATTAGTGTAAGTTAGAAAAAGTAAAAATTTCTAAAAATACTAAATATTTCTAAAATTATAACCTTATAGAGCAAATGCTTCAAATCTGGCATTTGATGTATTTCTTACACTGCCTCGCATCGATTTCACTGCCAAATACTTAATGAGACTTAATATTTTATTATTAAATTTACAAGGAAGCGGAAATGTAAAGGGATATGCTGGCAAGTATTCTAATTAAAAAAAAATTATTTATAAAACAGACTTACAGTCAAACCTAAACAAGAGCGGCAAGCGTTTTATAGCTGTCAAAAATGTTTATGCCCATACAATTTGTATGAAGCAAACCGAAATACTGCGGCGGTAACGCCAGGGTACACTTAATAAGTTTCCGTAATTGGTCAGCTGATCGTTTGTGCTTTTTACTATCAATGATAAACTCTACTACTGCAATCGCAAGGTGTCCTAACGTATCATATTTTACAATAGTTTAATAAAGTTGTTGTTGCTTTTTAAGTAAAAACTGTCCTAAAATAATACTACTGTGTATGGTATGTTTATTGTGCTGTCATAACTATTCAGATACCTTCGGCGTTCGGCTAAGGATCTGCTAAGCCAAACCGTCTTCCGATATCCGATTGAAAGATTTTTTTATCAAAAATGTAACAAAATCAGCGATATTAATTTGATATATTACACCTACCCAGCAAAATCTTTTCGAAATTGTGTAATAGGTTGTCATTACTTCATAAATTACATAGTACTGAGAGGTCGTTACCAACATCATTATTTTAAAGAACAGAGTAATGGTCTATTGGTTATGACATTCGTAAATACTTTTTATATATTTTTTTTAAACAGTGAACTTTAAATTAACTTCATAAATATTATAATATGCCCAAAATTATAATTTTTATATTTTTTTGTATTGCAACAGTATAAAAATATCTAGCTATAATTCAGCTTTATTGGTAACTACTTATTTTATTGCTTTTTGTAAGTTCATTTGTAAGCGAGGGTCATGATTTCTGGGACAACTCAAACAAAAATAAGTAGTTATTCGGTCGAAAAGTACCTAGTTTATGTGTATCTCCAATATTACTTGCTAACTTACTAGGTAAGTAAAGATTTTGCTGGGTAGTTATGCAGGGTCGTTCACAACAATCATATTTTTTTATGTTGTTATTAAAGACATTTAAATTTAGGACACCTTGTGAATACAGTATATATAAAAAAATATAAGTTCGCCTTTGAATTTTTTTTTTTAAATAAAATTTGACATTGATAAGAGAGAGGTAGCGAATACAGTCGAATTCTACGATGCGTGTACATTGTAGTTAAGGGTACCCTGGGCAACGCTAATCTAATTTTGACTGGGGGTTAGGTTGAAGTTGGCTGCACTTCAACTGTGTTTTTTTTTGCTTTTGTATTTGGTGAAAAGTAATGCCATTTTAGTTATTTATTTACATATTTTCATTCTTATTTCTATTTTGTGGGTTTTATTAAACATCATAAGTGAATATTACAGTTCATTACACAACGGTGACGCTCTTGTTTAAGTTTGGCTTTAGGCATCAACATTTTTAATTTAGTTTTATTAACTATCAAACTTTTTTATTTAAATTGTGTTTTTATTTTATTTTTTGTAGAAAACGCCAAAGCTCTGGTCAAAATACGCGGCATTCGTGTGCCCCAAGATGACGTTGAATATGTTCAATTCACAAAATTGCCTTTAAAAATAAACATTGATGTTTTCAAAATGCAGTTGGACAATTTATTTAATGGGGATCCTGTGTTGGGCGAAGTCGGAAATACGATTATCAATGAAAACCGTGATTTGTACTTGCATGAAATCATACCGGGACTCGAGAAGGGATTATCGAAAAAGTTTTTAGATATAGCCAATATGCTAATGCAAAATACAACATACGATGAAATGTTTCCCTTGTAGAATGAGTGGCTAAACAATTTATGTATGAGTATAAAGTGTTATATTTTTTTAAGTTATTATTTATGAAGAATAAAATGAGTTTTTAAGCTAAAGTTAAGCTTTTGAAGTATTTATTTTGGTAAATTTGGAAACACATTTTTTGGACAATTAATTACAATTACATTGTTCAACATAGGAGAAAATTGTTATATTAAGAGTTAGAAGAATTAGAAGGTCAAAAGTCAGACTTTAACTTTGAAACACCGATATACTTTTCTTTTCTTGGTTCCCTCTGTCAAAGTTCTTTTGCAGAGTTTTGTGATTTTAGATAAACTTTTATTTTTTAGTGCAATATTCTATAAGTTTGTATAAGATTACTGATTTTACTCCAAAATACTTTAACGACAAAAAGTACACTTTGGAATTCAAAATTAAAAGATCTGAAGGAGAAACAGTTTTGATTGTAGTTTGGTTTCTTTGAAAGCTATCCTACATATTTTTCGCTCAATACTGCGCAGGTTAGTCAATCACGTAAAGTTTTTAGATTTTAATTACAGGTTAGTCCAACGAAACCGCATGATGTTGATTGCAAAAAAAAAAAACAAAAAGTTTTCAAAGAATTATCTTTATATTTCTTTTATGATGAAAAATAAATATATTTTGAAATAAAATTTCTTCGATTATTTTTATAAAAATGTTAAATTTTACCAAAAGCCTAAGATGAAGTAAATTTTATAAAAAAATAGGTCATCAATTGGTGTGCTCCAATTTTGGCATACTTTTTCCAGCATTTCAGCCAGTATCTCTTAAAAGGCAGCTGTAATTAGGGTGATCGATTATTCGACTTTTTTAAAAAACCGGTTTTCAAATAGTTTGAAATTTAAAATTAAAAAAAAAAACTATTTTAAAAATTGAGAAAAAACCGGTTAACCGGTTCGAATATATAAAAAAAAATTAAAAAATATTGTAAAAAAAGATAATAATAAAAATTATATCTAAATATCAAATTTTTACAGTTTATATACATAATAACGCAATAACTGATATGAATGCAGTTGACTGATTTCGTTTTAATTAGTTGAATTTAAGGACAATAGGTACTCTTTACAAGTAAAATAAATAAATACAATAAATTAATACAAAAATAAATAAGGCTTTTTATAAGGCTGTTATAAATTTTTGCATCTCATTCTGTAAATTTTTTAAATGTTAAATAGATTTTTTAAATAATAAGCACTGACGTATTTTGTTTAAAATGATTTCTGTGATTTGAAGAACAATTTAAAGGCTAAGGAAAAAATCTTTAAGATTTAATTTTTTTTGGAAACTTTTCGCGTACTAAATATACTATGGTACGATTGATTACAAAGATATATGAAAAAAACTCGGTGTATTCGATATTCGAATAATCAACATTTAGAAAAAACCGCCAGCTGAAAGAGGAAAAAACCGGGGTTTCCACCGGTTGTAAAACCGAGTCGATCACCCTAGCTGTAATGTTGTCATACAGGGCCGAAAATATGGCTTTATGTGTCCCCACAAAAATACTTTAAAAGGGTCAAATCGTATGATCTTGGCTGCCATTATAAAACTGCACCAAAATTTCAATTAATTGATCAGCAAACACTCCTCTATAGGTTCATGTAATAGCGTACCATGTGGCATGTAAAATCAAATGTCGCTGAAGCTCTGACTTCCATAATCAGGAAAATATGGGAACAAGAGCTTATTCCGAATAGCTGGAAGGAGGGCGTAGTTGTGATAATGTCAAAGAAGGGTGACCAAAGGCAATGCAGAAGGTAAAAAGGCATCACGTTTTTGAATTAGTAAACAAATTGCTATCATCCTTGATTCTACACTGAATGTGTCCATTTGTAGAATCCATCCTACGGAAAGAACTAGCTGGCTGTAGACAGGGAACATCATGTGTTATCCATATAAGCACAACACGCAATATCATCGAGCAATCCATCGAGTACAACAGATGCTTTTACCTACTGTTTGTAGATTTCGGACTTGCCTTTGACACAGTATCCAGACCGGTACTCTGTGATGATCTGAGCAAGGAATCCCGCCGGAAACAATTCACCTTATTTGCGGGTTATATGTAGTTGCCAAATGCAAAGTTTCATACAAAGTCAAAGAACGGCAACAATTCGAGTCAAACACAGGGGTAAAGCAAAGCTAAGTTTTGTCTCCCACACTATTCCTACTGCTGATATCGACTGTGCTAACAATATATGTATGATAATATCACGCAAACGATTCAGCATCTAATTATCAATGCAAAAAAAGTTGGCCTCTAAAAGAGAAAAGAAAACCAAACTGATGCGGATTTTTAATAACAATACCACTCCCTTACATTCCAAGAACAAATGATTGATGATATAGATAAATTGTTATATCTCGGTAGCACAATTTGCAAAGATGGAGGCTCCAGTAGCGAGACATCACTGATAGAATTAACAAAGACCGAACCGCATTCTATTCTCTGAACATGATATAGAGGGCGAACAATATAATTCATAAAGCTGAAAACTTGAAACTGTAGTGTCAAATCTGTACTGCTGTATGGTTGCAGAACCTGGAGCAGAACGCAAGTTGTATTCAGGGAATTGCAATCCTTCTGCAATAAGAGTATGAAACAAATTCTGCGAATTTTCTGGCCGAACTAGGTAACTAATGAACAACTGCTCTTGATGACTATGTGCAAACTAATTGAACACGAAATCCGCCGGTGAAAAAAAAATCAGGTGAAATTGCAAGGCATACACCAGACTGGAATCCACAGCGTTACGATAATCCGGGAAGACACCGAAACACATGGATAAGTATTATAAAAAATTAATACAAATCTCGTAATTGGAACCAAGCAAAAAATATAGCAAATGATCAAGTCAAGTAAAGAAAATTTTTTGAATTACAACTTTGTAAATTTGTTCAATTTTATAAAGAAACTAAGTTCAATTCTTCAATTTCCGTGATCATTAAACTGAACCTTGCTCCATTAAAAAATAGAAGCCAAACTGTTATATATCGGCGACAAATTGACTTATGGACATTTCCACGAATATGTCAACCACGACTGTAAAAATAAAAACTCTTGTAAGTTGTTCAATATAAGTTTATTGGTAAAAAAAACACTCAACTTTTACTATGCGCAGGTATTAAGAGCAATAATAAGAGCTTTATCTGATTATATTTTTTACTTATTTAAAGGAATTGCAATTAACTATTTTTATTTTTTAGCGACTAAATTGTAAAAATAAATTGTAATTGTAAATATTCCTTAAAAATTAAGGTAACAACAACAATTAAAAAGATCCATTAGAAAAAAGAAAATATAGTGTCCAATTAGCGGTATTTTTTTTAATTTCCCTTGGATATTATTTTAATGTCACGTACGTAGTGCAAAAACATTATTTGTCTCCGTCATTCGTATTTGAATAGTCGCAAGAGCACCTAATTTATAATTTAATTTTTTATATATAAATTTTATTACTTAAGAATACTATTAGAGAAAAATCTGTCACGTACGATATGACACGAACGATATTAAATTGAATTTATTATAAAAGCATTTAAAGATTGTTTTCAATTTAGTATGATGGATTTTAAATGAAAAATATTTGGTTTAGTTATAAAAAAAATACCTCCCAAGATTCGCAGATTTTTTCATATTTCCGTATATACCTCAAAATCACATCTGTTTTATGTCACGTACGTTATATTCTTATTTTTCTGGATATTGTAGATAACAATGATTCGAATATAAATAATTTTTTTTAAGTAAAGTACCCTTTGAATGGAACATGGAAATCCAATTTTGTTTCAGTTACTCTTACTTTTGCAAAAATTACTCCACTTTATAGGAGTACAAATATCATGTACGATGACATGGAATTGCCCATATGTCAACCGCAGTGGTTATCCATAAAATGGACCTAATTTACGAGCCATATTTCTATCATAGCACATTTATAAGCGTTGCTGATTTGTTTTTTCTCTTCATGGTAAAAGAGCAAACCTTACTTGCGAATTTTTGTCATTGCCACATGACAAGTATTTTTTTTTAGCACAGAAAAAACAAATAGAAAAAAATCACCCCAAACGAATTATATGGTCCAACTTTTATAAAATATTTTACTTATAAGAGAAAAGTTATGGTGGGTCGTGTATATAATAAAAATGCTCAAAGAGGCCATGAAGTAATAGCTTGGGAGAAATACTGGTTTACAACAAATTTTATTTTTGTATAAATGTTTGTGAGTAAGTTTCAATTAATAATTTCTTGTTTCTTTTTTGCTTACAATTTTTATAAATTCTCTAGAAATCTTATTAAATCAATTGCATTTGATGAAATGGGCAAAGGCATCTTTTTAAATTCATAAATCAATTATCTGCGCCATTAAAAATACATTTTGTTTTTGATTGAGCCTAAATAGTGAAATACACACAGCTTAATGTCACAACTAATTTGTCTTCAATACTAAATTCATTATGCGAATAGGGAAAATGTCACAGAGAGAACCTTTTTAAAATGAATTACATATTAAATATTTATGACAATTTATGTATACGTTTTTTAAAATGCCAGGAAAAATACTCTGCTTAAATTTAATTAAAATTATATGGCGACACTCATACCACTTTAATAAATAAAACAAGTAAGAGCGCTATATTCGGCCGTGCCGAATCTTATATACCCTTCACAACGTGTAGTCATGCAATAACAGTAGTTTGAATCACCATTCATCCCATATGAAATACGTATGTATGTACAAACATATAAAAAACACACATATATAAAAACATCCCATTGTAAAATTATAAATTTACGTATGTATGTTAAAAAACATAAAAAAAAAATTTAAACAAAAAATAAAAAAAAAATATAAAAAAAAAAATTGAAAAAAAAATTTTTAAAAAAAATTAAAAAAAAAAATTTTTTAAAAATAATTCATATAAATAATAAAAATATAAAACAAACAAAAATAAAAAAAAAATTTAAAGAAAATAATAAAAATATAAATAATATATTAAATAAAAAATAAAAAAAAATAAAAAAAAAATTAAAAAAAAATATAAAACAATTTTTTTTTGGCTCAGCTGGGATTCAATGCCACGGTTACTCTAACCAGTATACACGTTTTTATGTATGTAGTTGTTGTTGTAATGTTGTTTTTGTGAAAAAAAATCGAGGTGGTCGTGGGTTTTTGCTCATATCTCAGGTGTTTATGTACCGATGTTTCTGATTTTCAATAGCGATCTACTCCCGAATATTTCTGATATTTTAATACCTCACCCGGGTCCAAGCGATCTCTGGGGGCTTCAAAAAGTTGATTTCAACATACACACGGACAGACGGTCAGACTGACAGAGCTTAATCGACTCCCCTATTCATAAGCTTTCAGAAAATATATACTTTATGGGGTCGGAAATGAAAATTGTACAAATTTCACACGGAATGACAAACCTATATATACCCTTTTTATACCCTTCACCTGTGGTGCACAAGGGTATATATAGCTTTGTCATTCCGTTTGTAATTTCTACAATTTTCATTTCCGACCCCATAAAGTATATATTTTCTGAAAGCTTATGAATAGAGGAGTCGATTAAGCACTGACCGTCTGTCCGTCTGCCCGTCTGTCCGTGTGTTGGTTGAAATCAACTTTTAGAAGCAACTATATGTTCCTCAGATCTGTATATGGTATCAATCTCTTGGAAATATCCAGGAATGAATCGCTATTGAAATTCAGCATAATCGCCCCATAACTTTCTGAGATATGAGCAAAAAACCACGACCACCTCGTTTTTTTCACTATTACAACAACATACATACATACATGTAAAAAACATACCAAACAAAAAAAAAATACAAAAAAAAAAATACAAAAAAAATATTAAAAATAAGAAAAAAATAATAAAAAAAACTACAAAAAAAAATTTTTAAAAAAATTTAAAAAAAAATTTAAAAAAATTTTTTTTAAATTTTTCTAAAAAAATGTTTTAAAAAAATTTAAAAAAATATAAAAAAAAATAATAAAATATAAATAATATATTAAATAAAATAAAATAAAATTTTTTTGGCTCAGCTGGGATTCGATGCCACATTTATTCTAACGTGAATGAATGGTGATACAAACAATTGTTATTGCATGACTACACGTTGTGAAGGGTATATAAGATTCGGCACGGCCGAATATAGCACTGTTACTTGTTCACTGTGTGAAGGGTATAATAACAACAAAAGATCTGACTTAATAAATCGTGAAGAAAAAATTACAAATTTCCGAGACTAAATTGTCACGCAAACTTTGCAAAACGGGATAAAATAAATTATATTTTTTGATAATTAATTAATGTTAAGAAATACAGAGTTTACAACGATTTTAAACTTTTTACTTGCAGCAAAGTTTTATAATTTGATTAATTGCGTTGTTTATTTATTAAACATTTTGAACAAATTCTTTGTTTCAATAAACAAAAAATCAATAAGTTGTCAATTACTTAAGAGATAAATTTTCTAAAATATTTATATACGAAAATCTATTTAAAAATTTCAAACAAATGTTTGCAGAAAATTGTTCTCAATTTCACTAATTGAAAAAAAAAATTTAAATTATTGATTTCTAAAAAATTCTTGATATGTTTTCTATTTGTATAAAAATGTCCATAAATTTCTTATTTTAATCGTTTTAATTATGTGCCCAGCTGTTAAAGATTACA
Source organism: Phyto melanocephala (assembly GCA_941918925.1). Lineage (NCBI taxonomy): Eukaryota > Metazoa > Arthropoda > Insecta > Diptera > Rhinophoridae > Phyto > Phyto melanocephala. Next base: position 30,631,536 of record OW799237.1, on the reverse strand, counting down.
TTTCCAAACAAGTTTTATATAAAAATCCTTCATCTTCTTGGCTCATTAAATTAACGTCTCTCCCCTCCACCAACAAATTTGTAGAAAGCCCTTTTTTGCTGTTCTATACAGAAATGTTGACTGGTTTTTAATAATTAATAACATTTTCAGTTTTTTTTCCTTTGGAAAAATGGCAAAAACGCGCGCAGGTAATATAAGTAATAAAATGAAGATTTTCTTTTTAAATTTTATACAGTTTCTTTTTGTGTCCGCTTATCTGTAAGCACCCCTTCAACATCAGTTGTCGTAATAGCATCAGTAACTACAGCTGCCTTCTAGTGTCCATTCACTTATTTTCGTCCAACCTCTTTAGTCACTCCATCCACCCCATCCATTTTTGGTAAATGAAAAATGCACGAAAAGAAATCGTTAATGGCCACGCATACATAACGCGTTTTAAGATATTTTTTACTTTAATGTTTATTATTTTAAATAAACTAAATTAAAAGAATATGTTAGACAGTAACGAATATTATATGCCCTTCACATTTTGATTTAAAAAGTTTTTATATATTCTATAAGTAGAGATTTTTCGAAAATCTTTAAACAAGTTAATTTTATGAAAATGTTTATGTTCCATTTATTGCTATTGGTGCAAAACAAAGTTTTGTTGTGGAATAATTAAGATTTTAGAAGCTTTCTAAATATTTTTGAATTTTCCTAAACATCACTTTGTAAATACCATTTTGAATAGGTACTGGGTGGCCAAAACTTAACGAAGGGGTTTGAGTTCGTTATATCTTTTTACTTAAGAAATAATTATTAATTTTTTTTTAATACAGTTTATATCTGTGGCTTGGAGCTAAAAGGCCAATGTCACTTTTTTGCTCTTTAGAGTTAATCATTGCATTAGATTTATTTTTTTGCTCCATTTCATTATAGTAAAACAGCTAAAGTCATACTTAACCCAGAACAGCTTCAGAAATAAAATATGCTGGCCAATGACACTATGAAAGCATAGTGGCCATTTTCTGCTTCGCAAATTTGTGCTCTTTCTAACACATTTTCCATAACCTTTCGCAAAACTTCAGGTGTTATGTTGTTTATTTCGTCGCGTATATTGCTTTTTAATTGCTGGATGGTTCTAGGCTTATTAATGTAGATTTTTCCTTTCAAATAATCCCAAAGAAAACAGTTTGGAGCGGTTAAATCCGGTGAACGCGGAAGCGAATTATAATCACTTTGACGCGAAATAATTCGTTCACCAAAGATATGCCGTAAAAGAGCCACTGTGTCCCTTGCAGTATGCGCTGTGGCTCCATCTTGTTGGAACCATACTTGCGGATGGTTTTCATTTTCAAAAAATAAGGACCAATTATCCTTTCCGATGAAACACCGCACCAAACCGTACACTTAGATGGGTGTAATTCTCGCTGTTGAACTACTCCCGGATTTTCCGTAGCCCATATCCTGACTCCGAGGGTCCAACCCGCACATTAAAATAACGACGATATGCACGCTGATTCAAAACAAGGGATCGTTGATTTGAAAAATAAAGCTCAACAATTGATTACTGCTCCATTTTAAATTCCCCAAGCCTTCTTTACAAAATGCTGAAAAAAAAAAAAAATTATAATAAAAAATTTATAAGCAATTCAAACCCCTTCGGTAATTTAAGCCACCTAGTATTTTATATTTATTGTTTTAGAAAGATTAGAAAGACCTTTAGTTCGGTACCATATAGTTTCAATGGTAAATTCTTCACTAAAAAGCCATTTTAGAAAGAAAATATATACAAAGAAAGAAGCCTTCCTTAATCTTAATTTTTGAATTCTTCAACTTTTTTAAAACTGTAAAAAGTTCTATTTAAGATGCGTTGGGTGAAAAAAGTACCAATTATTATCCCTTTTGATTTTTTCCATTTTTACAGGATTCTTCGTGTTTAATTAATTCTTGATTGTTAACATTCAAAACTACATTATAAAATAAAAAAGAATTTATGAGTATTGACACCCTCTTTTATAGATTTTTTAATTTGGAAATTTACGAAAAGAACTCTTAGTACAAACTAAAAGTACTATTATAGATATCATCTATTAAAATTGTCCCACAAACACTGAGTTTTTAAAATATTTTACGAGATATAACAAATAAAGGAGTAACTGGGAGCCGTGGAAGTTCTAAGATAAGTTAAAAAGTAGTTATTGAAATTGGGACCCCTTTTTTGATCAAAGGGTACGATTCTGTGGTTTTCATGGGCAACCACGGAAAATCAAATTTTTCAGGAGAGCCACATAAACGTTTTATATAAAACAACGGGTTAGGTATTGAACTTTTTAAACTTTTTTTTCATAGCGAATACCAAAATAAACAAAGTAGTACGAAGACTAAAAGTGTTTGTGGATAAAGCAGCGTATGTTAATATAGGTTGTACACAAGTAATTATTCTACTTCTAGTAAACTGAAAAATTATTAGAAAATAACTTTTAAATGTGTTCAGAAATAGCAACGTATGTGGTTGTGTGTTTTTCTAAAAGAAGAAATAATGTGCCATTAAGCACACTTTAGTCAACAAACTGCGTTAGTGCTGAACGCTTTTTGAATATATATAGAAGTTACGTTGTTATGCCATTAAAAAAATCGGAATGGGTCCATATAATTTCAGAAATTTTAAAACCAAGTAAAGGGCCCTTAAAACCAAGCAATATGACATTATTAACTTAAAACCGTTAAAAATGAACATACGCGGTTGCCCATGAAAACTACAAAATTCACTAAATAATTTTATAAAAAATTATGGAATTCGGTAAATTTTCTCTGTGAAAAAGTTAATTTGTTCAATCAACAAATGGCGGCTTTTTAAAAATTATATATTCAATTGATTCCTTTTTTATTATTGTCTTTCGTTTATACCTCATGTTGCAAAAAGTACGAAAATAACGATTTAGTTGCTTGTCTTCATATTGTAAAAGTTACAATTGTTGAAAGGGTTGTAATTTTTTCAGTTTGTTTTGATAAATCATCATAGATTAATATAGAAAACCACACGGGAAAATGGTAAAATAGTTTCATTAATATGGGTGTTCGGTTTGGGCAATATACCGCGATATTCGCTCTTCGTGGTGAACAAATTTGATTCCACTGGTTCAGTTAATAATAAACCAACACCCGTATTTCGGTGAAATGCAAGATCTGCCGAAAAGATTTTCGTTGTCTATAAGTGTGTGCAAGCAAATCCAAGGCAGTCGAACTCACAAGAACTTAGCGTTACACGGACATGGACCGTCACTCTTACAAAATTCCACTGATAAAAGAGGTGCAGATAAACGATTGTTGCCATCAAATAAAATTATTGAATTTGGGATAATACTTATCCACATGAGATCTCAGAGCGTTCAATGAAACCCGAAAAAGTTACTCTTCCGGATTTTGGGCTGGTGGCATCATTGGTCTAAATTATGTTTGAGAACGATGTTCGTAATGTTGGTTACAGACTTGCGTCGATGATATGGATACTAAAAACATGTGCTTTTAACAGGCTACGCTCAATATAGATCATAGATGCCCAAAAATATTTTTCAGTCGTATTAATGAGATAATTTTAAAGTACAGTGCTATTAAAAAGTAAGCTCACAGATTTTTATCAAAATTTATTTACAAAAAATTTTTGGTTTTTTTTAAATGTAAAATAATGCAGTTCACATTGAATTTGCTATTTTTTTTTGTTAAAAGAAAAAATAAGCGTTAAGATTTCCATTAAAATTTAATACAAGAAATTTTTTTGGGTGTAAAAAACTAATAAAATAATAATTAATTAAATAAATAATTATTTTTTACTTGTTGAAATGGAAAATTTTCAATAACTTTAACAGTTTTAAATATGCCTTTTTAAAAATAAAATATTTTTCTTATTCGATCATAATTTTTTTACGCACTGTATTTGAATTAATATCAACACAGCCGCTAAGCATGTGAACTCGTCACTGTCTTATGGACGGCTAAACTAAAGAGCGTAAAAATAAACAATTGTTTGGTGAAATGGGCACCTATGATATAGATCATGACTCATTGGCTATTTTGCACGAGCGGTTTGAGGTCATTTCACGTGATGGTGATGTGAACTGGCTACCAAAATCGTGCTATAGACCCTCTTGGATTTTTTTTGTTTAGTTTTCTGAAGTCGTACGATAATGTGAATATACATTAACCTCAAAGCCAGCATAAAACTTACCATCAGTCAAATTTAATCTAATTTTTGCGGCAAACTCATTCAAAATTGAACATTTCGTATGCGCACCATTCTGCTTCTTCAAACTATATTCAATTCCTTTTAATGAATAAAATACTTTAATGATGTTAATTTTAAATTTAAAGATAGGAAGCCTTTAATGAACATTTTTGATTTAAATAGTGTAAAAATAAATTAATAATAACCACGGTACTATGTTTCGCCTTTCGCCGATACATACTTATATCTTTCGGAATATGTCATGATTTTATTTATTAATAAAATATTCAGTACGGCCGATTTTAAATTGTGGCTTTTTTCATACTAATAGTCAACAGTGAGAAATCTCTTGCAAAACATTTTATTACCGCATAAAATGTGTAGGGTGTATAAATATTGCCTAAGCACGTTAATGGTCTTTGGATGTATAGAAGGCGGCTTTTGTTAAAACATGGACAACAAAAGAGAAGCTCTTTGGGTAAAATTATTTTAATGGCCACTTCGTTGCCTTTAATTTTTCTTTTACTAAAAGAAAACACTGAAACTGTTTCTTTTTCTTCATTTTCATTTACTTTTTTTTACTTTTCGCTAGACTCTTTGTTAATTTTAAAATTCGTGAATTACGCACAGTTTTTAAATGGTAACATTTTTTTTTCAGCTCCACTCGAGTAGTATTAGTAGTTGTTGTTTTTATACTTATTTGAATGCTACGTTTCGTTTAACACGGTCTCATTTTGCTTGTTCTTAAAAGAAGCCCTTCAAAAAAAGGGGGTGGTGTTGGTCGTTTGAACCTTATTTGCGTATTACTAATGAAAAAAAGGGCTTCTAATTCAGGTGTTTTAGTGGGGCTTTATGTTCTACTATTTTGGTGGCAGCTACAACAACAACAATGAGTAAAAATCCTTAAAAAGTATTCATTAAAAATTTTGTTTGTTTGTAAGAGTACAAGTGCGTTTTTCATTTCATTTGGTGGGTTTTGGGGGATGGGTAGAATTAATGTCCATTCAAGGTTTTTCTTAAGATTATTTTTTGTTGCTTCTATGGGTATACTCTACTTTCCATTTCAAACATACTTTTCATTTTTTACTTAACGCCTTTAAGTGTGTATGTATGTACTTTGTTGTAGTGTTTCTTTTACATTTTTTTTATTTATTTCGGCCAAGAAAAATGACTATGCCTTAATGAATTTTTGCGTTTGAGTAATATGAGTTGTTGGAACAGTGACATAAACAAAGCAAATAAATAAAATTCAAAATTATATTTATTAAACTAATCTAAGTATATCTATCTACTATATATTGTATCTATTGAAAAATGTCGTTGATATCTTAATCAAACAACATTTTTTGATTAAATCTTTTTATAATTTACAAAATTATATAAAAATTTAAATTGTAATTAACTAAATATTTTTTGTCATCAAAGAGAACTTCCTTAGCGATTATTCCCAGAAGATAGGCTTTCTATTTCTAACAAATTATAAATTTGTTTGACCAAAATAATTGTTAGTTACACGTATAATTCAAACGCACATTCACAATAAAAAAAAATTTAATTTAATTTTTTCTATAATATTTCTAATGAACACGGTAAGTTATCTCTATTAGAAAAAAAATTTATCTATTCTTTGATTATTATATACATATAGATGGGTCGTAATACACAGTTTAAAAACAGAGAGTTGCTTTGGACATCGTAATAATGGAAAATCTTTATGAGAAACTAGCTAATACCCGGTGTGCTTCGCCACCCTCATCGTAATGAAATAAAAATTTTATAGTTCAAAAATATATTTATTTTGCAAGTGCCACACCTACTATTACTAAATCAACCATTTCTTATTCAAATAATCATATAAACGTCAAAGTGTCTCTTGCAAAATTTGGGTACTCTATCTATTATCGCTTCCCAGATATACGAATTTTTGTATTTAATTCATATGACAGGTGCCACGCCCACTATTACTAAAGCATTAATTTCTTATCAAAATAGTCATATTGATGTCAAAGCTTCTCGTGCAAAATTTGGGTACTCTAACAGTTATCGCTTCCCGAATATACGAATTTTAGTATTCAAATGCTATGAGAGCTGCCACGCCCACTATTTCTAATGTACCCATTTCTTCCAGAAATGTTTATTTGGGTGTCAAAGTTGCTCTTGCAAAATTTTAGTACTCTAATCGATATCGTTTTCCAAATATACGAAATTTAGTATTTAATTCATGTGGCCACGCCAACTATTGAAAGTCCGCCCATTTTTTACCCAAATGTTCGTGTGGATGTCAAAGCTTACCGTACTTAATTTGAAGACTCTAGCTGCATTAACTTTCGTGATATATAATATTTAATACTTATTCCTTAATAGGGCGTGGCACCCCGCCCACTTATAATTTCAAACCAAAGTATAGCCTATAGTTCCTTCCAGACATACAGAAAGATCGGTCCAGCCGTTGAACCGTCTATGAAGCACAAACAAACATACAAACACATATTGATTTTTATATATATAGATGGAAGATTGCTAAGTGTCACTAAGATCACTTCATTTTGTGTAGAACGCATATAAAACAGTATGAAAGTATATAGACGTAAAAGGCCTCTTAAAACCACTGTGACAATTGGTCGTTACATTGTCTCAATAAAAAAAAAAAAATAAGTCATCAAGACAGATATCCGCCGAAATTAGACATATCTATAATTTTTTTTAATATTTTAAACTCTGTAGCTCAATTCACCTAGTGAATTATTATTTAAAATATTTAATATCTTATTTATAAAAATTATTAAATGTGTGTATAAATCGAATTTGAGTAGAAAGTTAGATTTATAAATATTTATTACCTTTTTTTAAATTGTATGAATAGTTCAGTTAATCTTTAAAATTAATTTCTTTCTCTATTAATCATTCGTGTATTATATTATTATATAGTTTGTTGTTCAGAACATGTCAAATATATTTAAAAGGACTTTTTTGTAATTGGTTCCACTGTCCATTTTACCAGAAATAACATTTCGCGAAAGTATTTTTTATTTTTTTGCTTTTAAAAAATTGTTCAACATTTTTTAATGGATGCCACTCTATGAGAAATTAATTTTTATTTTTTTCTTGTTTATTCTTTCGTTTTTTTATTCATCTTACTAACCCAAAATAAAGATAAAAGAATCACCCAGAAAATTAAGTACTTTTTTTTTTGGGAGGACCAAAGTGGTCGAAAAAAGTAACGCATAAGTATTAAAATATTAAAATATAAACAGTTCGCAACTTCAAGTTTTGTTGATGACATGATATGTTGGAGCATTTTTGTTGAATAATTTGTATCCGTCTCTGAAGAAACTGACAATTAAATAGGTTCCACGTTGATGACAAAGATGAAGGATTAATTGCCCGAATTTTTAAAATTTTATAAGCCGTGCTGAGTTTATTCACTAACCGTATGGCTTGCGTGGAAATGCTAAAATTGTTTTCATACGAAAGCACAACATAGTATAATGCAATTCACAACCCCCATTGTATTTTGTATTGTCTATTAAAATGCAGTTTTGGTTTAGTTAAACACGCTTAAACACGATTTCTGTTGTATGGGTTGTATCAAGGCATATTTATTCATCAGGTAATTGCAGTTCGGAGAGAATTTTTTTGTTTATATTTTTTTTTATATAAAGTTTGACATTTGAAAAAAATTAAAAAAGAGAGAAAATTGTTTTTTTTTTGATTATGCATTTTGACAGCTGAAATTTAAAATAAGTGTTGAAAAAAATAATCAGCTGACGAATCAAGAGTACCTGATGATGCCTTGGGTTGTATGTTGTATTGTTGAAAGTCACTTATTATTAAAGGTCAGGCAAATAAAAACCAGGTATGGGAAAGTTAATCAAATTTTATTTATGCAGAGTAAGATACAAAGAGTATTTTGAAACAATTTTTGAAGTTTTTTTTTTTAGAAAGGTTAAAAAACAACAACAAAATATTTTTTTTTGCAGCAAAAAACTACTTCTAAATTTTGCAAAATTTTTCCTACCATTCCAGCATGACTTCAGTAAAAACATATAAAATTTAATTGTTTTAACAATTGTTACACAAAATGTTTTAACGGAAATTATCAACAACAAGCATACCGTAATATAAACACATACAAGTGTAGTACCAGCAGTACATTATAACGGTTATAAAGTGAACTGTGTATAATTTTAGAAGTACAATATAAATTTCATTATGCATAATTCTTTCTTACTTTCGGTTGCCTTTTTCAGCAGAGCGTAAGGGAAAGATGTGATTAAGTTGGAAGAAAACCTGGATGAGGAAATATAAAAGGTCCAAGGGATATTGGTTAGGTAAAAGAAGTCGAGCAATTGTTTCGGTAAAGAAATTAGAAGCAAACAAACAAGTGAAAAAATTGAAGGTAGATTTTATAAAAAATTACACCTGTTGTGTGATGGATGACGAAACATACGTACTGGCAGACTTTTCGCAACTTCCCGGCCAAGATTTTTATGTTGCTGATGAAAGAGGTAATATTCAGGAAGAGTTCCGGACAAAAAAAACAAACGAAATTTTAAAAAATTTCCCATGTGACAAGCTATTTGCTGTTGTGGCAAACGAAGCCAAGCATTAGTGGCATCAGGCACGATAAACACAGAAATTTATATCACGGAGTGCCCACAAAAACGATTTTTAAATTTTTGGAGACAGCATCGAGTGCCTACATATTTTTGGCCTGATTTGGCATAATATCACTATGGAAAAAAGGCAGGGAAAGTAATTAAATTTTTGTACCACGAGAGGCAAATCCACCTAACTGTCCAGAACTTAGGCCTGTGGAAAGGTACTGGGCTTTTGTAAAAAAGGAATTGAAGAACACAGAAAAGGTGTTCCAGAACATGTCCGATTTTAAGTGTAAATGGACCACCTTCTCGTAAAAGGTAGCAGAAGCAACTGTAAAATCTTTAATGGAAGGACTTCCGAAAAAATCGATAATTTTATAAATACGAAATAATAAATTAAGATTTCAATGTTAAATAAATTTGTACAATATGCCAATAAATTTGCGTATTTTATAGAGTTTCTATATTGCTAGATTTGAGTTTTATTCAACTTAATGCAACAACAATTTTTTTTCGATACACTCCTTATCACCATGCAAAGACTTACACCAGAACAACTCTTACAAATCGTGGAAACTTATTTTCACAATTTGCGTTTTGTTCACCAACTTATAGAGCACTTTGTCAAGTTTATGGTGCGCATAAGCGTCCATCTGAGCAGGTCGTACGCAATACTATGAATCGATTCATGATCACATTAATTGGATAACAATCACCTAAATCGAACCCGTACCGTTCGTACACATAAAAAGAAATCGCCACTGTAGACGCGATTATGACAGAGGACTTGAATTTATCGTTCCGTCGCCTGTCTCAGTAACTAGGTCTGATGATTTGTTAATTTTGTTATTCCTCATTCTATTGTAAATCATTTGGAGGAGAAATGGCTCAAGCAACATGAAGCAATAAACCATAAAGCGTGTGAAATCATCACTTTGTTGAGCCAAACTTTTGATACCCGAATTATCTCATGAAATGGACTTGTAAATTGACCACCTCGTTCTTGTGATTTGACACCTTTGAACTGCTTCTTATGGGGGTACATCAATTCTCTGTTCTATGCTGAGAAACCAGCAACGATTGATTATTTCGAAGCCAACATTCGACGCACAATTAACGAAATAAGACCGGGTACGCTCGAAAAAGTGGTGCAAAATTCGACAGTCAGGATGCCGTCTATAAGGCGCAGTTTCGAAGGCCATTATTTTATTTTCAAATACTAAATGCCATTTGTTGGTCATTCCATTGAATTTGTTGTGTTTTATTTTTAAAAAAGATTTTATACTTTAAAGAATAAAAAAATATAAATATTTTTATTAAATAAAAGTAAATAAAATTAATAGTACCACTACTAGGGGAAATACTGAAATAAAAAAAATTTAAAATGCTTGCAACATGCCTTGCAACATACTTCCGATAAAAAATAAATATTTAAAAAATAAAATGTTTTTCATTAATTTTCTTTTTTATAAAATTTTTATTAAATGATGTACAAACTGTTGTTATCTATAACATGATATGGTAATTTTTAATTTATTTTTATCTCTAACTTTCACACTAATAATTAACGTTTCTTCCTTCATCTACTTGATTTCCTGTTGGAAACAGTATTAAATTTCAAAGCAAAAATGTTTATGAAGAAATGAAAATAAAACAAAATTAAAAATTCCTTTAAAACATTTATCTAATGACCATAATGATTAATCAAAAAATGTTTAAGTAAAAGTTTTTTTTATTATATTTTTTTCGTCTTTTTTTTACTTTCCTACTTACTAATTCTGTTACCTTCCACCAACCAACTTAAAAGTCATTTACGCACGTTTTAACCCCCCCAAACATTCTAAAAATAATGCAATGAAAGATGAAAACTTTACCTTTGTCTAAAGCCCTTCCAACTCCTGTGTTTTTCATAAAAAAACAAAAAAAAAAAAATTAAAATGACAGTTTTTTTTTTGACAGAGTCCATACTTTTATTTTTAACCAAAGGCTCATTACTGATAACGTTTGCTTGCTTCGAGATTTCCTCCTTTTTCTCTCCTTTTTAATATTCATAGTAAGTGGTGGCCTTTACAACAAGTCACAGGAAAAGTTTTTCTGTATTTTGGTTTTTCTTGGCCACTAGGTCGGTCGCAACTGGCTTTGTTAGAGATTAAAAAGTTTTTGCACCCAAATGGAGTTAAAAGATAAGAACGACAAAACATTTTAATGATATTAAACAATAAGCTATTAAGCAGTGGTTGGAGTACACCATCAACATACAAACATACTGGTTACTCAGTGTTTTCACTCATAATGGGCGCAAAAACGTAATGGAAAATCGAAAATGCTGTTAATGAGATGAAGGTGAATGGTTTTTTAACTTTTATGTTTTTGGTTAAGCAGTAAAAACACATTCGTTGTTTTAAATATAAAATTGAAGAACTTGTCAAAAATATTTTATGAAGAGAAATTTAATCAACAACAAAAAATTTTCCATAAAATGAGTAAAGGCAGAATTAGTCTTTACTTTCTGTTCCGTTCCGAATCAGCTGACTTCATTCTGTTAAATAGAAAATGTGTACAAGTCGTTAGTTGTTCTGTTACTTTCCGTGCCGTTGCGGACGAACCTGTAGAAAATAGAATTCAACGTTAAGTGACGGCCATTGAGAGAGAAACAGCTGATATTTAGGTGTCTATATTTTAAAGGTGGCTGCAACATAGAGACTCTGTTTGCTTATAGATAAAATCTGACACTACAAATTTTTTTTATATATGGACTTTGACGAGAAAAATAAACAAAAAATATAATAAGCTTGTTTTTGTAAGATTACCTTATAAATAAAGGCAGATGATTTTTTACAGAAGAAGTAACCACAAAAATTAAACAACAGAACGGCACGTCACAGAACGACAACAGAAAGTAAAGACTAATGAAGCCTTACTTCTCAGTATAAATGTTACATGAAAAATTCTGGCTTTATTGTTAGATGGAATGATTCGGTATAACCGGATCGGTAAATAGTCGATTAATACCTATAGGTAAATTAATGACTGATCAGTTTATAAGATTATAAAAATAACTCATGGAGAATAAATATTTCATGACGAGATTCACATATGAGCAAAGAACAAGAATAATAGAATTTTATTTCTTACTAGCTGACCTGGTCCGCATTGTTGGCATTTTTTGTAAATATCTTCGGAACTACATAACCGATTTAAGAGTTTGATATCTCGCTTTAAAAAAATGACAACGGCTTTAAAAACAAATAAAATAAAAAAAGCAAACTAAATAAATATAAGTATGTACATATGTATATGTCATTGGTGGTGCAATGTGAAAGTTGGATTTTGCCACGCCCCTCCGCCCGCAGACCGATAATCAAAAATCAGACTTAACAGTATCACCCGCCTAAATATCAAAATCGGCCCAGCAGTTTTGGAGTCCATACGTTACATACATACACACATCCTGTTTTATATACATACACATATAGAAGATAGAAGATGTAAATCAGCGATCAATTATTTTAATGCAAAGAGTATATTGTCGAAAAACGAAAAACGTCAGAATTTCGCCCTCTAAACAATGTTTCGTTGCTTAGTTCATCGTCACCACTAACATGCATGAGATTCAAGTTAAACCGGTGGATCAGGTTTTATTAGCACTGCGGAAAATATTGAACGTGTAGAGAAAAATGTTAACGAAATACCAGAAACATCTACCAGAAGGAGTTCTGCTCAGATAAGAATGGCTCGTACGTCTCTACGTTGAAACATATGGAAATTTTATGAAATGTTTTTTCAGCAGGATGGAGCCAATGCCCATTCTGCTCAAGACACAATGACATTTTTTACTAAAATTTTAAAAGAGCGAATAATTTCACCAGATTCACCAGATTTGTCAGTAACCGATTATTTTCTTTTTGGTTATTTAAGGAGCAGCTAGAAATGCTAAAAAAAAATGTTGTAGAAAATGCTAGAAAATACGAGACCATCACTGCGAAGCTGAAAACGAGGGAGATTTAAGTGACATTGTTTTCCATGCTTAGGGTAAAATATTTCCATTTTGTAAACGGTCCGCCAAATAACTTTTTTTTTTTTAGAAAATGCTTTAAAAAGTGTAGCTTCGGCTGTGTGGCACGTAGCGGCTCCCTGTTGAAACCAAATGTTGCCAATGTCCTCCTCTTCATTTGAAAAGATGATTTTTTTTGGCAAAATCGGCCAAAGTAATTTCGCAATATTTCCCAGCGTTGTTCAAGCGTATACACAACCATATTCGTTCAGCGGAAGGATAAAACTAATTATCTGTCAAATCAGCATTAGCTAAGTGTTACCATTTACGAAATAAGCACTAGTTAAAAAAAAAAAAACGTTAGATGGCGGACCCATTATATCGGGTGTCCCAACTAGAACGCAATTTTTAAATTTTAAATAAAACACAGATATTTAAAAAAAAATCGTGAAACTTTATTATATTGTAAAGTAGACAGAGTGAGGTTATGTATGGAACAATATATCGTGCAGATGGCCGCCACGGCTTTGCTGGCACACACGCGATCTTTTAATGAAATTTTCAATGACCTTTTTGCATAAATGCTGCGGTATTTCATAAATGCAGCGTCAAATTTCCTCTTTTAAGGCTTGAGTCGTCGTCGGCTTATTCGCGTAAACCATCGACTTCAAAAAACCCCAAAGAAAACAAGTAAGAGCGCTATATTCGGCCGTGCCGAATCTTATATACCCTTCACAACGTGTAGTCATGCAATAACAGTAGTTTGTATCACCATTCCATATGATAAACGACATACATATATAAAAACATCCCATTGTAAAATTATAAATTTACGTATGTATGTAAAAAAAAAAAAAATAAAAAAAAAATTAAAAAAAAAATTTTTTTTTAAAAATAATTAAAATATATATAATAAATATAAAATAAAAAAAATAAAAAAAAATATTTAAAAAAAAAGTTAAAAAAAAAAATAATATATTAAATAAAAAATAAAAAAAAAAATTAAAAAAAAAATATAAAATTTTTTTTTTTTTTGGCTCAGCTGGGATTCGATGCCACGTTTTCTCTGACCAGTATACACGTTTGTATGTATGTACGTATGTTGTTGTTGTAATGTTGTTTTTGCGAAAAAAAAATCGAGGTGGTCGTGGGTTTTTGCTCATATCTCAGTTGTTTATGTACCGATGTTTCTGGTTTTCAATACCGATCTACTCCCGAATATTTCTGATATTTAAATACCCCACCCGAGTCCAAGCGATGTCGGGGGGCTTCAAAAAGTTTATTTCAACATAGACACGGACAGACTGACAGGGCTTAATCGACTCCCCTATTCATAAGCTTTCAGAAAATATATACTTTATGGGGTCGGAAATGAAAATTGTACAAATTTCACACGGAATGACAAACCTATATATACCCTTTTTATACCCTTCACCTGTGGTGCACAAGGGTATATATAGCTTTGTCATTCCGTTTGTAATTTCTACAATTTTCATTTCCGACCCCATAAAGTATATATTTTCTTTTTTAAAAAAAATATAAAAAAAAATAATAAAATAAATAAAATAAAATAAAATGTTTTTGGCTCAGCTGGGATTCGATGCCACATTTATTCTAACGTGTACGTATGCACGTATTTTATATGGGATGAATGGTGATACAAACAATTGTTATTGCATGACTACACGTTGTGAAGGGTATATAAGATTCGGCACGGCCGAATATAGCACTGTTACTTGTTCACTGTGTGAAGGGTATAAAAATCTAAAGGTGTTAAATCACACGATCTAGACGGCGAATTCTGCTCTCCAAAACGCGAAATAACACAATCGGGAAATGACTGATGCAGCAATTGAATTGTTTCTCTGGCTGTATGACATGTGGCGCCATCTTGTTGAAACCACATGCTTTCAATATTCATTTCTTCAATTCTAGGCAAGAAAAAACTTTGGAGACACCAATTTGCTGAGCTCGGTGTCGAATTGAGGTGGATGGAGTTTGAGCGACATCATCACGTACAGCTGCGACATTTTCGGTCGATCGACCTGGTCGAAGGCGCGTTGTTGTCTTTACATCACTAACAGACCCAGTTTCGGCAAATTTATCCATTAATCTCTTTACAGTTGACTATTTTGGAGCATTATTGTAACCCAAAATTGATCGCAATTTGCAAACTGTAGCCGCAAAACTTTCACCATTTTGGTAAAACAATTTCACAATGAGAATGCGTTGTTCATTCGTGTAGCGCTCCATTTTTGCTTACCTCGTACCTTCTACTAGCAAACAATAACAATTGTTCAAATGTCAAAAAATGACACTTCGAATAGCGCCAAATTTAAAAATTGCGTTCTAGTTGGGACACCCGATATTTTATAATCTGAAAAAATAATATATATGTATAAACAAAAAAATTATTAAATTTTTAAACCACTTTTGGTCTTTGATTTCAAATATAACTTTTCATTTAAGAATTATCAGGCAGCCCTGTCAATGCCACCTATCAAACACATTTAGATCTATGAGTCCGTGTCATGGAAAATTATATCTCAAAATACGTAGAACTCTGAAAAGCAGTCCAAAATAGTATACCTTAAACTTGTAAATAAAAAATCTTTAAAAGCTTACATACCCAGCAATCAAATTTTGAACTAGTTCAATGTAAATAACATTTTCATGGCTTCTAATTCATAAGTGCAAAGGGAGACATGAAGAATGCCTTCTCCAAATACAAAATAGTTAGCCATAATTGAATTAAAGAATTATAATTAACTCACGAAACTTTTTCTTTTCATTTACTGTGCATGCGTTCTATGCACCTATAAGAATGAAGTGAGTTTTGTTAATATATATATATATATGAGGAGCCGCAGAACAAAAGGTGCTTTTTCGCTCATTTCAAATTTTTGGGAAATTGAGATTTATTTTTTTCGCCACTTTAAAAAACTGCAAGAACCTGCAAATTCTAACAAGTATTTTATCATCTACAGATGCATCTAACTGTCATAAGTCACCCTATTAAATATTAAGGATGTTTGATATAATTCCATTTTTATTTCGGAAAAAGCACCTTTTGTAAAAAAGAAAGCAAAAAAGCACCTTTTGTTAAAAAAAGAAAAAGTATATTTTGTAATGCGAATACACATAAATGACGATAAAATTTTGACTGAATGTGGTTAAACCTGATCTAATATATTAAAAAATGTTAAATTAAGTACATAATTTTTGTCGTTTTATTAAATAAAATTGCAACTTAAACATTTCTTTCTTAGCCTTAAATTAAATACATATAAAATTTGTTAAAGTTAAACTCTTGTTCCAACATCTTCTTTTAGGCAAGAACATCCAACATTTTCGTCTATTGAATCCTCCATACCTTTATCCTGGTTATACAAAATGTCCTTGTACCAAAATAATGACTGATTTTCACTCCAGTATTTACCAAACTGTTTTAATAAAAGACTTTCCACAAAGACTTTAACATCTGGGGCCGAATTACGGCATTCGATCACGATCGAAATTTTACTCGAACGATCGAGTTCACTGTGCTTTAGGTATAGAGATTCTAATAAGAATTTTGCAATTTCGATCACGTTCGAATGCCGTAATTCGGCCCCTGATTAATTTTACTTTAGCTCTAGTTTGGTTTGATCATTAAAGTAAAAAGTGAAACTACACAAAGATTATGGAAAAGAACCTTTTGATAAAAAACAAGTAAGAGCACTATATTCGGCTGTGCCGAATCTTTTATACCCACCACCAATTTTGTGTACATTTAAAGCACAATATTTATTATTTTGTTAATCATTATGGAATAATCTCTTTATAATAAAATATGTATCACTTTCTTTTAAGAGGGTGGTTCAATTTTAAGGGCCCATGTTGAAGGTGAACTACACCTAGTCTTTAAATTTGTTTTCTGCATTTCATTTGACATTTCTCAATCTTAAACTTACTCAATTTGATCCGTGGAAAGAAACGCAAATGAGCAACGCTTAGAGTTATTCAGGTTTTTTATAAAAATGAGCGTTCAAATCAAAATGCATTTTGTGCACTTCGTAATTCTTTTGATCAACATAATCGTTCAAATTCGTCCACAATCGGGAGAATTGTAAAAAATATTTAAATTTCTGCAAAACAGGTCTGTATAAAATGTTAGAAAATCTGTGAATGCCTTCTTAGTTCGTTGCATGGGAACCACTGCTGGTTTTTGCGATAGTGTGGCAAAAGAGCAGTCAACCTCGCCTCATCATCATGCCCAACAATTGAGCATCAACATTGTCATTGAAAATTTGGACCATCAGATAGAGGAGTTGCGCCAAGGATGGGGGGGATCATTTGGCCGATATTTTGTTAAATACATAATTGAACCATACAAATATTATAATTACAAAAAAAAAATAATAATAATTTCCTAAATAATTTGTTTTTTATTTAAATTTAACATCGGCCCTTAAAATTTAACCACCCTTTATAACTTCGATATGTTACTGAAATGCTTTCGTAAATGTACTCTTTCAATGAAAGTGGGTGGTAAAGTAGGCGTGTCAATAAATTTTCTGCTAATAAATACAACTTAGATATTTCAATATAGTCCTTTATTTTCCCAAAAACTTTGTCAATAGAGAAATTACATGTATTTAGGATAAACCGTTATATGGCAGGTAGGCGTTAAAGTGAGCGTGTTACCTAAACTTTTTGGCACAACAATTGCATTGATAAGAAGGATATATGTAGCAAATTTCATCATGATACCTCTAACTTTGTCGGTTTTATTAGCTTTTAAATTTCATTAACGGTAGATAACGTGAAAAGTGGGCGTTATAGTAGGCGTGTCAAAGTTATTTTTGCGAATGAGTACAACTGAGGTGTTTCAATATAGCCCTTTATTATTCCAAAATCTTTATTAATAGAGGAATTATATGAATTTTAGGTAAAACGTTATATGGAAGGTGGGCGTAAAAGTGGGCGTGGCACCTTAATTTTCTGGCACAGTAATGACATTGCCTAGGGGGATATACGTAGCAAATTTTATCATCATACTCCTAATTTTGGCTGTTTTATGAGCTTTTAAATTTCATTAAAGGTAGATAACGTGAAAAGTGGGCGTTATAGTAGGCGTGTCAAAGTTATTTTTGCGAATGAGTACAACTTAGGTGTTTCAATATAGCCCTTTATTATTCCGAAATCTTTATTAATAGAGAAATTATATGAATTTTAGGTAAAACGTTATATGGAAGGTGGGCGTAAAAGTGGGCGTGGCACCTTAATTTTCTGGCACAGTAATGACATTGCCTAGGGGGATATACGTAGCAAATTTTATCATCATACCTCTAATTTTGGCGGTTTTATGAGCTTTTAAATATTATTAACGGTAGATAACGTAAAAAGTGGGCGTTATAGTAGGCGTGTCAAAGTTGTTTTTGCTAATGAGTACAACCTGGATGTTTCAATATAGTCCTTTATTATTCCAAAATATATATTAATAGAGAAATTATACGAATTTTGGGTAAAACGTTATATGGGAGGTGGGCGTAAAAGTGGGCGTGGCACATTGATTTTCCGTTACAAAAAAGCGTTTCACCAAAGAGCAAAGTGTGCAAAATTTCAGAGTCGTACATCCAATTTTGTTGCTTTTATAACGTTTTTGTTTTTAAATATACCGAAAAATACACTGTGCGGTATAAATTTTCGTACATTTTGATCGATAACTCCTCTCCTAATGCATAGATTTAGATAATTTTTGGGGAAAGACATTGTTTTTACACAGAAAATATATATTCGAAGTTTCATGAGTCTACGTTAATGCGTTTGGACACAATTCCATTTTATTCGATGTTCGAAGGACACTGTTTTTTCGACCTACTCTTGCTTTTCGAGCTATAACTCTCTTACTAATAATCCGATTTAGCCCATTTTCAATACCAAACAAACCTTGTCTATAAGAAAGATTCTGGCAAAATTTGAGCCCCCTAGCTTTTTCGGTGCGACCTCTATCGTGCTTTCAACAGACGGACAGACGGACAGACGGACAGACGGACGGACATAGCTAGATCGTCATCAAATCGAACCCTGATTCAGAATATATATACTTTATGGGGTCTAAAATGGATATTTCGATGTGTTACAAACGGAATGACAAAATGAATATACCCCCACCATTTTTTTGGTGGCGGGTATAATAATCAAAAAAGCACCTTTTGATAAAAAATAATCAAAAAAGCACCTTTTGTTAAGCATAAATTTTTTAGAACCCATTTACTTTGTAAAAAAAAAATAATAATAATGCAAACTTGATTGTTTCTACAAGATTTCAACCTAAATATTATAAAAATACCAAAAAACCAATTTTTCGCGAAATGCGAAAAAGCACCTTTTGTTCTGCGGCTCCTCATATATATATATATATATATATATATATATATAATCACATGCTCTCCAATGACACGTTAATGTTAAAATAATGCATGTTTCACTTAAATTGAACCCTTCATCATGGGTTAAACTCATGCATTCACTACTTCTTTTGCGTGTCTTTTTTTGCTGTGTAATTTTTTTATTTAATAAGGATATTATTGGTTTATAGATGAAAATGAGTAAAGTATTTGAATATTTATATGTTTTCAGACTGGTTATATGACAACTTGATCTAAGTGAAAATATTGCAAAGGAAAAAAATAGTGTCACTTTTTGTAGCTTGTTTAAAGCTTACTGTCGATTCGGCAGGTTGAGATATAGGTGAAATATGTCGCGACTTTTAACGCCGCTAGATTAATAGCAATTGGCGAATGGCTGGTAGGAGAACTTACAACCAGATACCAAAGAATAACCGATATAACAAAATTCCAATTAGATATGAGAACATAAACTGCATCACCATAATTTAGAAGATGGATAATGAAATGAAAAAACAAGTAAGAGCGTTATATTCGGCCGTGCCGAATCTTATATACCCTTCACAACAGTAGTTTGTGTCACCATTCATCCCATATGAAATACGTACATACATATAAAAACATACATATATAAAAACATCCCATTGTAAAATTATAAATTCACGTACGTATGTTAAAAAAACAAAAAAAAAAAAAAAATAAAAAAAAAATTTAAAAAAAAATTAAAAAAAAAAATTTAAAAAAAAATTTAAAAAAAAAATTTAAAAAAAAATTATTATATATATAATATATATAAAACAAAAAAAAAATTAAAAAAAAATAATAAAAATATAAATAATATATTAAATAAAAAATAAAAAAAAATTTTACAAAAATTAAAAAAAAAATTTTTTGGCTCAGCTGGGATTCGATGCCACGTTTTCTCTAACCAGTATACATGTTTGTATATATGTATGTTGTTGTTGTAATGTTGTTTTTGTGAAAAAAAAATCGAGGTAGTCGTGGGTTTTTGCTCATATCTCAGTTGTTTATGTACCGATGTTTCTAATTTTCAATACCGATCTACTCCCGAATAAGTCTGATATTTTAATACTTTACCCGGGACCAACCTATGTCGGGGGGCTTCAAAAAGTTGATTTCAACATACACACGGACAGACGGTCAGACGGACAGACTGACAGAGCTTAATCGACTCCCCTATTCATAAGCTTTCAGAAAATATATACTTTATGGGGTCGGAAATGAAAATTGTAGAAATTTCACACGGAATGACAAACCTATATATACCCTTTTTCACTGTGTGAAGGGTATAATTAGGGGAAAAAATTCTCAAGGCAGCGATCTTTATACGGATGGATAGACGATTGGTGTGCCGAACTGGAACAAGTTTATATGGCACAAGCCGAAACAGAGATAAATACTTCTGTCTACCAGATCACAATACTGTTTTACCCTGCATTAACACATGAAAGTGATTTCATGAAATTTCTGTATACGGATTATAAATAAAAATTTCTATGAAATAGTCCACTTTCATGTAAATTTCTTCTGCGTTTACACAGGAAAGTAAAATTTCATTTTAAAAATGTCGTCGAAGCGTAGAGTCGCAATAATTGCTATACATTGCACATTGATAAGCTTAATTTGCCTCCATTTTTCACTACCTTTAGAGTTACCAAGAATATTTTAAACACAAATTTAAAAGGCAATAGTTGAAAAAAATAATTTTTGTTAATTTTTAATAAAATTATTGTTTTAAATTTGCATTAATATTATCCTTTATGTATAATTGAAGAATAAATATTAAAAAACTTTTTATTTATACAAAAATAAGTTAAATATAAAATTACTATTTTACCACAATACTGTAATTTTGTATAAGTGTTATTAGTAGACAACAGTGTTTACCATTTGTCACTTTACTTTCTTGAAAACGTCAAAATTTACTTTCTTGAAAAAATCGTTGAAATCTGAGTGGAAAGTAAAATAAATGTGAGTGTGTTAGTAAAGAAGTGTGAGTGTATTGCGAATTTCATGAAATTACTTTCATGTGTAAATGCTGGGTTAGAGACTAAGATTATGCAATTACAGAAGGCATTAAATGGATAGAGAAAACTGATAACGAGGCTCTAGTGAATGAAAATGTTCAATCTTGGAATGTCCTGCATTGCTCGCATGCGAGTTGTGAACGTCTAAAGATTATATGGATTCTAAGCCATGAAGACATAAACGGAAACGAAGAAGGCGGCATATTATAAAATGTGGGATCATTTTTGAATACTATAATCTTAGAAAATGCTAAAGCCTTAAGCGCTTAAAAAATGGCAAAATACTAATGTCGGTAAGGTTACGAATAGGGTTATGAATAGGGTGACCCAAATCGTGAGAAATCGAAATAGATTTTGAAACCAACATCAAGGATTAACCCATGTAATAACACAAGGTCACACGGAGATAAGAACTCATCTAGCTTTAATTGAACTATCAGATGAAACGACATGTAAAGCATGCGAGGAAGAGAAAGAGACTTTGGAAGATTGTTTTTTTAATGTCAAACTTGGAACACCTAAGAATTTCGGATTGGAATTACATTTTAGGGATTGGGTTTTTGACCTTTTTAATATATTAATCGAATTGGGATTATATTATTCATTAAAAAATGTTATTCCTTTAGAGTGCACAACATGCTAATTGGGCACAAAAGTATACCAGTCATGGGTTTGATTTTTACGTGCCCCTCTTTTTCAACCTGACCTAATCTAAGCAAAAATACATTAAAAAGAACATTTTCTGAATACAAATAAAAGGCCTAATATTAAGATAGATAAATCAGCTAAATGTTTTTTATACTCTTTAACTGTGGTGTCGAACCTTATTTTCTATTGTTTGTCTACAATAAAAAGTATGCAGTTGAAGTTATTTAAAAACTTATTAAATTTATTTTTTACAAATTAATAAAAAAATTATTTTTGCATGGTTGCACGCGATGCAATCACTTTGCCTAATATTAAAAAAGTATAAGTTGATATTGTCGGAAGTAGCATAAAGAAAAATAACCAAAATTTTGCTATTAAAATAAAATAATATCGAAATTATGCAGACACCCATCGAAAGTCACCCCAGTAGGGATACTTAAGGAAGCAGTAAAGATAATTTACAATTTTATTAGAAAATTGATTTCATTTCTTTTGTCGGCATGTTCTTGAACTTCGTTCGTTTTTAAACTTTTCAATAATCCTAAATCCTCATTTCTGTTTAGCATTCGAAAATAAAAATTAAATTTCAAATACACACATTTTCCCATCATAACAAACACATCTTTTTCACTCTTCCAAAATGTTTTTAAGTTTTTCAATTATTCCAACTGTTTTGCAAAATTTAAATGTCAAAAAAGTAAAATCCCAAGCAGGCACCAAAAATAAACCCTTGACCATTATTATCCTTCAGAACGAAGAGAAGAACTCACACAACATGTATTGTTGTGACAGCAGCCATATGGAAAAAAAGGAAATAAATCAAATCAAGGTGTTTAAACTATAATTATATTTAAGGCATCCTTAAGGATAAACAAAACTGGAATTATAATAGAAAAGCAGGGGATAACAAATTAAAAAGAAAATTTAAGAAAGAAATATTACACAAATAAATAACTTATCATTTCAATATAAAAAAATAATCAAAATCATTCAGGCCTAAAGTGTTGTTATGTTGTTGTGATGGTCCTGTTTCATTGTTAACCTTGATTTGAAAAATATTGACAACATTTAAAATATAATCAATTGAAAATTTTGCAGAAGAAATACAAAAAAAAATAGTCAAAAAAAAGTTGTTTAAAGTACAAATTTGCATGAGAAATGAAATACAAATTTTTACAAGGATAATAATATGATGGCAAACAAATGGGGTGTCCCTTTTTTTTTTTTAGGCCTGCCTTGTTTCGTATCCTTAAACATGCATGAACATAATCCCAGAAGAATGATGAGATTCCTGTATACAATATATGGTCCCTTGTTGACCCTTAAATGGTTCTTTTCTACTTTTCAAAGCGCTTTTTCTCACACATGTCCTTTGTTTGTTTGCTTGTGTTGGGGTAAACCGAAGAACAAACACTTTCACTAGCATGCATGTGATTATGACAAGGATGTTTGCATGTGTATGTGTGTTTGATATTTTTTGTATTGTGTATGATATTTTGATTTCTTAATATTGATAAGAAGTGTTAAATTGTTTACCCCCTCAAAAAAAAAAAAAAAAAAAAGAAAATCATTTAGCCATAAAATACCCCCTAAAAAAAGAAAAAATCTATGGAAATCCTTATTACCTACATGCTCATAACCATACGTATTTATATATGAAGTAGTAGTTGACGTAATGTTGTTTTTTAAAGAACCCCAAAAGGTTTGTTATTCCTTAGAAAAAAAAGGGATTTATTTAAAAATTTTGTGACAATTAGGAAACGATTGATTTTTTTATTTTGTCGGATTATTTGGAAAATTGTATGCAAATTATAAATTTGTTTACTTGCCCGTCAAAAGATAATCAATGGAATAGTTTTTAAGTTAAATAAAATTAATTGTTATGCCTGATTGAGATCTTGGTATAGTCCTTAAAAGTTGAAGGCTCAGTTTATGGGACAGTAACGTATACGTCTATATATATAAAAGTGAAACTCTGTGTGTCTGTGTGTGTGTTAGCTATAGACTCCGAAACTGTAAAACCGATCGGACTCAAACTTTGGCAAGTTGTTGGACACATACCAGGGAGTGTTTATGGGTAGAAAAAAGTGGGCGGGGCCACGCCCATAAAAATTAGTTATCAGTTTTAGCTACTTGCACTTGACCGATTTTTCTGAAACTTTGCGCACATATCGAGCTGTCATGACTAAATAATTTCGTGATAAGAAAAGTGGGCGGGGCCACGCCCCTAAAAAAGTTTTAATTTTGAGGTACTTGCACTGGACCGATTTTTCTGAAACTTTGAACACATACTAAGCTGTCATAACCATAAAATTTCGTGATTAAAAAAGTGGGCAGGGCCACGCCCATAAAAAAGCTTATAATTTTGAGGTACTTGCACCAGACCGATTTTTCTGAAACTTTGCACACATATTGAGCTGTCATGACTAAATAATTTCGTGATCAGAAAAGTGGGCAGCGCCACGCCCATAAAAGCAATTATAATTTTTAGGAACTGGCACTGGTCCGATATTTCTGAAACTTTGTACACAAATTGAGCTGTTATGACTTTACAATTTCGTGATTAGAAAATTGGGCAATGTCACGCCCATAAAAAAATTATAATTTTTAGGTTTTTGCACTTGATATTCAATTAAAAATTAGAATGCATTTCGATTCATTAAGGGGCGTAGCAACGCGCGCCGGGTTTGGCTAGTATATAATAATATTTAATATTATTTTAATGCTTAAAAAAAAATATGCTTATTAATGACTCTACTGGATTACAATTTATCAAGAATCTATCTATAACAAGTAAATCTATCGAAAATTGTATGGTAATAGAAAATATAGAATAAAAACAAATTGGAAGGAAAACACGAGGGCTAGAATGGCATTATAATAGAAAGAAGAAAGATTTTGATTAGGAGAAAGTGTTCAAGGTAGCAGCAATTTCTCCATTCTGTTTTAGTGCAATGATTAATTTAGATTTCTTAATAAGGAAAGATTTTTCATCAGGACTCAACGTCGTCACCTCCAGAGCTATGTAAGAGAGAGAACCAATAAAAAATGCACCGCAATTTTGATATTCTGTGTTCCGTTTTATTTCATTTCGATTTGTTTCTTCGATTGTATGTATTCTGCGTTACGATCGTAGCTACGTTTTTCTAAGTTGTGTATGTACTAACGGACTTTTTTTAGATTCTTGTTAAAAATTAAACAAAATAAACTTATTTTGTAAACATTTTTTGTTTAATTGAAATTTAAAACTTTTATTTCATTTAATACACTTATGTATGTATGTATGTAATCTTGTTTTGCCTGCGTCTTTTCCTCCTCAGTCTGGTAAAATTTTATCTACTACGAGCACAGCTTTGCCTGCATTATGTCAAGGAAAAATTATAATAAATGAAAATAATAATAAAAAAAATAAATAATGGCACTGTGATTGAGCCATTCTAACGTTGCAATCAGCACCCACTCCGCACAGTGGGATTTTTTGTGCAATAAGTAATTTTTTTCGACACATAAAATTTAAATATCTAATGACGCAGTTTTGTAAAAAATTGATTCAGTATGAAGAATCCATAAATTGTATTCCAAAAAACGTTTATTTGTCTTTGAAATAATGAAGTAAATTCACATGTAAATTTTGTTCTTCTTCTTTTGTTCTACACTTCTATTGTGTTCGTACGTAAGATAATTTTATTGCTCTGATTTAAATAGTGATTTTTTTTAAATATAGCCTTTTCTGCGTATTGAAAAAAAATTATTACAAAGTTCGCTCATATGGTTTAAAATATATGATTGAATAATTTTTTTTTTTTTATTTATTTATTTATTTAGGTCAATGGATTCAAGATCCTTACAGACTTTTAGACAGTAAAAATAGTTACATAATTTCAGTTATTCGAGATAAAAATTAATTTAGACTTTACAATATTAAGATTAAAAGAAAAATCAACATATTGATAAAATTTATTAAATTCAGTAAAAATTTTTAAAAACCTATCAGAGCTGGCATAATTTCTTCTGAAGACTTTGACAGATAGTGGATAAAATAACGTGTAGAACGAGATGGTACATTAAAATAGATATTGGAAATCAAAAAATCATTTCCCTTTATTAAGTTGAGAACAAACGTGACATTTAGCATCGTTCTGCGACTTTTTAGGGTTGGCAGCTTTATAAAAGCAAGTCCACTTGTGTAAGGCGGCATGTTTAACGGATTCCAGTTTAGGCCTCGAAGACAAAATAACAGGAATTGTTTTTGTACAGATTCAATGCTATTGTTGTAAACATTATACGTTGGATCCCAAATCATTGAACCATACTCAAGAATAGGCCTGACCAGGGAAGTATATAATTGTTTTGTTATGTATGGGTCCTTAAACTCCTTCAACCAGCGTTTTATAAATCCAAGTACTGCACGTGATTTGTTAATAGTAACAGAGATATGTTTGTTCTATAATGTGCCGTGATTGCAAACTTCCTTGGAAGAAAAAAAAGGTTGCTTGGTCGTGCTAGGTGCTTCCGCTAAGGTAATACTCCATACTATCAATTAAAAAAAAGTTTAAATAATTAATAATCTTTCATAAAATCATAAAATTTGTCTCCAAATTCATGAAATTTTTAATTTAATTTTTAGTTTTCATTTAAATAGTTTTGGTAAAGAAACAAAAAGTTGTGGGAAAAAATATAATATGGGTTATATTGGCGTTGAGTCGTTGGCGTTAATTGAGATAATAAAGGCTCTGTGCCAAATTTCAAACCTTTTGGGCCAAAAATAAATTTTGGGTTGTGTGTAGAGGGCGTGGCCAATTTTGATGACACTTTATATTTTTCTTAATCAAGTTAATCAAAGGCTCCGTGCCAAATTCCAACATTCTACGAGCACTCCTTATATTTTTTGTCAAACATTATATGAACAAATCCCTCTGTGCTCCGTGTTGGTAGCTTCTTTCAGCAAAAAATCTCAAAGCAGCTATAACTCGATTAAGCGGTGATACAGATGCTAACATGGTGGACTGAGCTTCTGCAGCAAATGTGTCTAACACATACTTAAAATCGTTTTTATTAAGGCGAACGTTTTTTTTTTTAATCTGTTAAACTAAAGTAATAACATCACACATGCACGTGTATATTTAACAAAAGCCTCACAATTTATCAGTCATCTCGAATGGATTGCAATTGTCTCTCAACCTCTGTTCTTCGATTCTTAACTCTGCGTTCTGGAGTGCATTGTTTTTCTCTTCTAACAACAGCGTCGCTGCCTGCTATCGATTCCATTTTGTTAAAACAAGGAAATTTTTTGTTGCGCAACGAAAAAACAATTAAATATCAACTCCGGTGCGACAGGATTCCTCCCACTAAAATTTTAATCACGAATACCTCTTACGCATATACATAAGTACATACCAGTGATCGACTTTGAGTCGTTTTTTCAATATTAATAGTGAATCATAAAATTTGAGTATAAGTGCGTATAAATCATTGAAATTTAATTGAGCTGACGCACAACAACGTTGATTTAAATATAAGTACAACACACAATGAACATAAGTACTACGTCGTACTTATATTTATAGCGTCCCATACTTATATGATTTGCAAAACTATTCGCTCGCGTTGACTTATATTTTTAAGAAACTACTTATCTTCATAGAATGATGCAAGTTGACTCAACAACAAACACATTAACAGCTCTCATTTGTATGAAGAATAAACACGGTTGCCAGGTCGGAGAGTGT
This sequence comes from Phyto melanocephala, assembly GCA_941918925.1. Lineage (NCBI taxonomy): Eukaryota > Metazoa > Arthropoda > Insecta > Diptera > Rhinophoridae > Phyto > Phyto melanocephala. The sequence goes on along the minus strand of OW799237.1, from coordinate 30,603,917 downwards.
CAGTATTTTATTTTTTAATAAACGCAACTGATTATGGCCCTTAGGCTAAGTTTTGGTTGGCTTCTATAGTAAGAGGTAAACAATAACAGTTATTTTGTATTTTTAATTTTTATGTTTAAATTTTTTGCAGCATATTAAAAAACTGCATTTTTAGGTGCTCACTTAAATTTGAAAGATAATACGCAAAAACAAAATCTAAATCTCTTAAACAGACATCAAAGCAAACACTTTAGTTTTGCTTGTTGTTTTTGTATTATTTTGTTAAATTTAAATTGTCTATTTTTAACAATCCACAATCATTGTGGTGATATCAAATTGTAATCTGGCAAGCCTAGTTAGAACACACAACCCCATAATGAGTACGCTAGCCATAATTGCTTTTCACCCCTTTCTTACTAGGCAAGTCACTTGCGCAAGTTAGTTTTTTATTTTCTTTTATTTTCCTTTGAACTTGCTTTCACGTTCAGACTCAGCAATTGACTTGCCCAAGTTTCGTTCTCTTTTACTTATTATACTCTTCACACAGTGAAAAAGGGTATATATAGGTTTGTCATTACGTTTGAAATTTCTACAATTACACTGCTCTGCAACAAAATCCTCCATTTAATAAAACTATGTGGACTATATGGATTTTGACGCGCTAAACTCAAATCCGTTGTCGGTTTTTTTCCATCAGATCGGGATTTTTTTTTATGGGCGTGGCAAATTTTCCCCCCTAAATTAGTCAGGTACGGACACATATTTAATCCTAACTCGAGAACCAGTCATCCGATTTTCAAAAATAAAACACCAAAAAATGTGTAACAAAACTGTTTTTATTTCAGTGGAATACAATTTTTCTCTATCTCTTATTGTTTTGGAGTCATTTAAAAATTAATAGAGAAAAAAATTTTTTTTCGTGCAAAATTCGTAATATTTTTTAATTTAAAAATGGAATTAAAAAAAATATAAGGCAAATATTCAACATTTTAAACTTTTTTCTAAGAGCTACTTATCTTGGAAATAAAAAAAGTCATAAACTGTAAAATTCGGTTAAAAAATGTAGATTTTATTGTCAATTTACCGCATGTACCCAATATAGTTATGCAACCAGCCTTACATATGATATATGTAACATTTCGTTGAGCAGGTAATGGAACTAAAGTACAACGGTATTTTACATAGTTCTTGGAATTAATATTTATAACAGTATTTTTCAATTACCTGTGACTTCAAATTAAGAACATTAGGGTAGATTCTGGTATTTATTGTATATATAGAAGCTAATGGGCAATAAGTAAGTCACTTTTAATTTGAATATCGTGCGGTTAAAATCGGCAACAGTAAATAGATCTTATAGTGTACTTTGTTATTGTGTAAAAAAATAAAGCAATTAAAGAATCCACAAACGCTTTCATATTACAAAATGTCAAGGATTTGTAACAAATCTCTAAATTTATTTTGTTACGTATGTGGCGATCTAACTTTAAGTTCTCAACGGGAGACAATATCTTCCAAGGTTAAAGATGCTTATCGCCGATATTTTGGGTTTCCTACCGATGATAGAGATAAAAATTGGCTGCCGAAAATATGTTGTAGTAGCTGTGGTAAGTCTTTAAGAGGTTGGTTAAAAGGAAATCATAAGTATTTGCCGTTTATGAAGCCAGCGATTTGGAGTGAACCACAAAATCATCAAAATGATTGCTACTTTTGCCATACTAAACACGCGGGCTTACGAAAAAAACCAAAAATAAAGTTACTTATCCAAATACTTCATGCGTCAAATGACCAGTTTTCCAGTTTACAAGTAAATTTTTACCTCCATTGCCTCCTACAGACGATGAAGAAGATGGGCTGAATCCACTTACGCCAACATGGGTGTTTCTTCGCATTCATTTGGAAGTCCAACGAGTACACCTTATTTTCTGAATTAAACTGATATGAATAACTTAGTTTGTAAATCAAGGCTTTAAAAAAACCAAGTCTGAGCTTCTTGCATCCCAATGAAAAGAATGGAGTTTGGTGCAAACGGACGTTAACGACTATTACTTTCGAGATAAAGAAAAACCTTTTTTAATATATTTCAGCAAAGGGGAAGGTTTGATATTTTGCGATAATGCTGATGGACTTTTGCGACAAGTATGTTTCAGTCATAAATCTCAGGATTGGCGGCTTGTTTTTAATTCATCCAAGACAAGTTTGAAAGCGGTTTTACTTCACAATGGGAACAAATTTCCATTGGTCCCACTCGCGTATGCATGAAGATGATACTACAAAAAATTTTTATATTCTCATTACTCTTTGAATTGCAAAGTGGATATACTAAGTTTTATTGCTTCTTATGTAAATGGGATAGCCGCGCAAAAAAACACTACAATGTTAAAGTTTGACCGAAAAGAGTAAATTTTATTCCAGGAAAAAAAATGTAGCAGAAGAGCCTTTAAAACAAAAGGAACAAACTCTTCTCTTCATATAAAGCTAGGCCTAATGAAAAATTTTGTCAAAGCAATGAACAAGGATAGTGAAGCCTTTCTATACATTAAGAGCAAATTTCCTAGAATCAGAGATGCTAAAGTAAAAGAAGGCATATTTGTAGGTCCACAAATACGACAGCTTATGAAGGACGAGGTCTTCAGAACGAAATTGAATGATGTGGACAAAAGGGCATGGGAGCTTAAGCTACTTTTTTATTTTAACAATGTTTCCTAAACAAAAATTAATAATAATTAACAAAAGTTTTGTGTTATTTTAAGTAAAATAGCCTGTAAAGTAAAATAGCCTGTAATATATTCTTTATTGTTATTTGAAGTTATCTACGGGTGACGACAGGGTGGGTGCTTTAAGCGAGGCGATGCTACAAAATTACAATCTAGCAATTTTTTTATACCCTTCACCTGTGGTGCACAAGGGTATATATAGCTTTGTCATTCCGTTTGTAATTTCTACAATTTTCATTTCCGACCCCATAAAGTATATATTTTCTGAAAGCTTATGAATAGAGGAGTCGATTAAGCCCTGACCGTCTGTCCGTCTGTCCGTCTTTCCGTCTGCCCGTCTGTCCGTGTGTTGGTTGAAATCAACTTTTAGAAGCAACTATATGTTCCTCAGATCTGTATATGGTATCAATCTCTTGGAAATATCCAGGAATGAATCGCTATTGAAATTCAGCACAATCGCCCAATAACTTTCTGAGATATGAGCAAAAAACCACGACCACCTCGTTTTTTTTCACAATTACAACAACAACATACACACATAGATACATCTAAAAAACATACCAAACAAAAAAAATTACAAAAAAAAAAAATATTAAAAATTAAAAAAAAAATAATAAAAAAAACTACAAAAAATAATTTAAAAAAAATTTTAAAAAAAATTTTAAAAAATTTTTTAAAAATTTTTCTAAAAAAATTTTTTAAAAAAATTAAAAAAAAATATAAAAAAAATAATAAAATATAAATAATATATTAAATAAAATAATATAAAATTTTTTTGGCTCAGCTGGGATTCGATGCCACATTTATTCTAACGTGTACGTATGCACGTATTTTATATGGGATGAATGGTGATACAAACAATTGTTATTGCATGACTACACGTTGTGAAGGGTATATAAGATTTGGCACGGCCGAATATAGCACTGTTACTTGTTTTTATAAATTTCAGTTTATTTCGATTTTTATACCCTTCACACAGTGAAAAAGGGTATATATAGGTTTGTCATTCCGTGTGAAATTTCTACAATTTTCATTTCCGACCCCATAAAGTATATATTTTCTGAAAGCTTATGAATAGGGGAGTCGATTAAGCCCTGTCAGTCTGTCCGTCTGTCCGTGTGTATGTTGAAATCAACTTTTTGAAGCCCCTCGACATAGGTTGGACCCGGGTAAGGTATTAAAATATCAGAAATATTCGGGAGTAGATCGCTATTGAAAATCAGAAACATCGGTACATAAACAACTGAGATATGAGCAAAAACCCACGACCACCTCGATTTTTTTTCACAAAAACAACATTACAACAACAACATACATACATACAAACGTGTATACTGGTTAGAGAAAACGTGGCATCGAATCCCAACTGAGCCAAAAAAATTTTTTTTTTAATTTTTTAAAAAATTTTTTTTAATTTTTTTTTTTTATTTTTTTTATACCCTTCACACAGTGAAAAAGGGTATATATAGGTTTGTCATTCCGTGTGAAATTTCTACAATTTTCGTTTCCGACCCCATAAAGTATATATTTTCTGAAAGCTTATGAATAGGGGAGTCGATTAAGCCCTGTCAGTCTGTCAGTCTGTCCGTCTGACCGTCTGTCCGTGTGTATGTTGAAATCAACTTTTTGAAGCCCCCCGACATAGGTTGGACCCGGGTAAGGTATTAAAATATCAGAAATATTCGGGAGTAGATCGCTATTGAAAATCAGAAACATCGGTACATAAACAACTGAGATATGAGCAAAAACCCACGACCACCTCGATTTTTTTTCACAAAAACAACATTACAACAACAACATACATACATACAAACGTGTATACTGGTTAGAGAAAACGTGGCATCGAATCCCAGCTGAGCCAAAAAAATTTTTTTTTTAATTTTTTAAAAATTTTTTTTAAAATTTTTTTTTATTTTTTTTTTTTATTTTTTATTTAATATATTATTTATATTTTTATTATTTTTTTAAATTTTTTTTTTTTTTAATTTTTTTTTTTTTTTTTTTTTTTGTTTTATATATATTATATACATAATAATTTTTTTTTAAATTTTTTTTTTTTAAATTTTTAAAAAATTTTTTTTTAAATTTTTTTTTTTACAATGGGACGTTTTTATATATGTATTTTTTTATATGTACGTACGTATTTCATATGGGATGAATGGTGACACAAACCACTGTTATTGCATGACTACACGTTGTGAAGGGTATATAAGATTCGGCACGGCCGAATATAGCGCTCTTACTTGTTTTGCTTGTATATGTTTTTGTTGTACGAAAGTAGATAGAAGTAAAAAGTTGCCATTTATTGTTGCTACAAGTCGCTTTAGTGCGCCCACTCTGACGTTGTTCGCTGCATTACACATATTTGGTCAATATTGGGTACCTGCGGTAAATTGATAATAAAATCTACATTTTTTAACCGATGTTTATGGTTTATGGCTTTTTTTTATTTTCAAGATAAGTAGATCTAAGAAAAAAGTTTAAAATGTTGAATATATGCCTTATATTTTTTTTAATTCCATTTTTAAATTGAAAAATATTACGAATTTTGCACGAAAAATTTTTTTTTTCTTCATTAATTTCTAAATAACTTCAAAACGATAAGAGATAGAGAAAAATTTTATTCCACTAAAATAAAACTAATTTGGCTACACTTTTTTTGGTGTTTCACTTTTGAAAATCGGATGACTGGTTCTCGAGTTAGGAGGAAATAAGTCTCCGCACCTGACTAATTTTGGGGGAAAAATTTGCCACGCCCATAAAAAAAAATCCCGATCTGATGGAAAAAAACCGACAACGGATTTGAGTTCAGCGCGTCAAAATCCATATAGTCCACATAGTTTTATTAAATGGGAAGACAAAAAATTATTTTTTGCAGAGCAGTGTTATCAATTATCTGCACATACATACAAACATGGTATACTTGTTAGAGTGAGCCAAAATTTTTTTTTTATTTTATATATTATTAAATTTTTTATTGTTTTATATTTAATTTGTCTTTTAATTTATTTTTTTTAAACACATAAGTAAACTAAATTTATAATATTACAATTGGATGTTTTTATATATGTTTGTTTTTTATATATGTATGTACGTATTTCATATGAGATAAATGGTGATATAAACAATTGTTGTTGCATGACTACACGTTGTGAAGGTTATATAAGATTCGGCATGGCCGAATATAGCTCTTGTTTGTTTTTATTTCTTTTTTATTTTTGGTTTCTCAACAAAAGCTTGCTCGTACTTGCCGAGTACAGGCAAGTGTGTACTCAAATATGAGCAAATTTCTTCCTCTTAACCCGACCTTACCCCTTTTGTCTATAAACACAAGACTTGAGCAAGTCACTTGCGCAAGTGACTTGCCTAGTGAGAAAGGGGTGTTTGATAGTCTTTTTATCTTGCGTGAATAGGGTTGCCATTTCTATTTTTAAAAAAGAGGACGCCAGCATAAAAAATATAGGACATTTGCCAAAAAAAAGAGGACACATTTAAAAAAAATTAAATTTGATAAAATTTACGACGCGAAAAAACTTTATTTACAAAAATACAAACTGAACATATCATTCTGATTTAGTCGTTGAAAATAACAACAAAAAAACCAAAAAAAAACAACAAAAATTCATTGCATTCATTATCGGGAATGTACACTTTTAAAAATTTTATATATATTTTTCAACACTTCCAATTTGAGGCAATATATTACCATCGCATCTCTTCAAATATTTGTAAAACTCTAGGCAATCCATATCAAAATTATATACCCTTACTATATTTTTTGTTCAAGACTTTCTTCTATATCTGAAAAACAAACTTTATGAAAAACACACAGCTGACAAGCAGACCACTTTGCCGAACTTTTTTAAAATAGAAGAAGAAGTTAAGAAGAAGAAGAAGAAGTTAGAAGTTAAAATAGGCCACTTCGATAAATAGCGACAATTAAGGATAATAAAACTAATTTTGTATAAAAAGAAGTTTTAAAATTGTACTTTTTCAAAACTAATTGCACCTAAATCTTTTTTTTATACATTTTGTGACCTGTGATTTAAAGTTTGAATGTAAGTAAAAAACATCAGAGAAGGTGCAAAAAGCCTGACAACCCCGGACTTTTGCTAAAAAAGAAGTAGGACTGCCCCGAATGCCCTAAAAAAGAGGACGGTGTCCGGGGAAAAGAGGACGGATGGCAACCGTATGCGTGAACGACAATAGCAATCTACTGAGTCATATGTGTTGCTGAATATGAGTACTGTAAGTACCTTTCATTTAAAAGTGCGTATAAGTAGTGAAGACTTTTCAATACGTATAAATGCGTATAAATCAACGAAATAATGCTTCATGATTCAAGTTGACTTACTTCATTAGTATTCGTTGCAGATCTCTGATACATATGTATGTTCCGACACTTTTTCTTTTTCTCTTAGCTGATGTTTTATTTAATTATTGTTTTCCCAATTTTTATTTGTATATTTTTATTATTTTATTTATTATTTATTTTTTGTTCACTAAATTTAACTTCTTGTTAATGAATTTAAAAATTTTTTTATTTTTACTGTTTCTATTTAACACGTTTCACAGAAAAGTAGCTAATTTAAAAATACTCTGTTCTTCTTCTTTTTCTTTCGATTCAGTTTTTCGTCAGAATACCTTTTCCCGATCCGAGCGTAAGTAATCAACCCACAAAATTGTATCACCTTAGAGTTATTTAAGAAATAGTAAAGATAAATTCATCCCCTGCCAAATGTATTTAATTGTTTTCATTACCTAATGACTGAGTAACTTCTTCATTAATCACCAAATTTTCTTTCCCCACACTCGTGCCAAGAATCACAAAACAAAATTTTAAATCAACAAAATTAAGAAAATTACTTACAAGTCAAGTATGGGGTAGATTAATCTAAGTATTAAAAAACAGTAAAAACCAAGTCAGAGGTAATTTAAAACCACCTTAATACGAAATTAAATAATAATAAAAAAATATAAGTTAAAATAAAAAAGACTTCCTGTGACAGCACGCGTTCATCATTCACTTTCAACAGTTTTTTCTCAACATTTTTTTAAAATAGTTTTTCATTACATTTATTTTTTTTTGTTAAAAAATAGCTTTTTTTCTAAAACAAAACGTGTTTTGTGAGGGAAAAAATTCATTAGAATAATTAAATTATTAGAAAAACCATCAGCAGCTTACATTAATGAGAAGTTTTTTTCTCTAGTTTTTTTGTAACAATTTTTTACTGCCGGATGAGATTTCTGGGAGTGTGGATTTATTTTTATAAAATTTATTTTTTGTTTGTTAAAAAAAATGTTGGTTAAAATTTTTTTTACGGGAAAATATATAAAAAATTTGGGCATTACGTTCGCTGTTTTTTTTTTAAATATTTTATTTTAAGGGTTAAATTTTTTTTTGTTTTTGTAGGTTTAAAAAGGAATCAAATTTGTTTTCTCTGTTTTCATGTCAACAGCTGTAAAGTATGAAAAAGCTGAACGATATTTGAGGTAACCTTTTTGTCGTATTGGTCTTTTAATTAAAAATGCATATAAATTATAGAGCTTGTTGCAAAAATAACGGGTGGGCCATCTAACGTTTCTTTTCTAAGTTTCTGATAGTTAGAATGACATTGATATTTTGATAGGAAATTAGTAAGTTTTTTATTTAAAAATTGCAAAATGAAAACAATTAAAGCTTCTAACCAAAGCGATGAGTATTTAACCCAAAGTGAAACTGATATTTATGGAATTGTTCAAGAACAGGCCATCAGCTTAGTTTATATAATAATTCGTGATGCGATTTTATAAAAGTAAATGGCAAATTAACATTTCTGCTAGCGCCCGCACAGTGCGTAAACATCGATATCAATATTAGTGTAACTGCAGATCAGAGATCTGCAACGAATACTCATGAAGTAAGTCAACTTGAATCATGATTCATTATTTCGTTGATTTATACGCATTCATACTTATTGATAGATTTCACTACTTATACGCACTTTTAAATGAAAGGTACTTACAGTACTTATATTCAGCAACACGTATGACTCAGTTGATTGCTATTGTCGTTCACGCAATATAAAAAGAAGATCAAAAGCAAGTATAACTCGCGTAGTCATTATGAAGTTGTGTGTTTTAACTAGGCTTGCCAGATTACAATTTGACATTCACCATAATAATTGTGGATTTTTTAAAAAATAGACAATTTAAATTAAACAATGCATACACTTCGTAAACGCATATGTAAACTTTCTAGCAATGTCCAATGTTCCTAATCGTTTGGCAACTCATTTTACTAAGTATCAGCTGTCAAAATCGCGCATCATTTTTATTTTGTATGCAAACATTTGAGCTGCAATGGCTGAGTTAGTATTTTCTTTGTTTATTTTTAATAAATTATTTATAATTGATAGAGTTTATTTAAATCACAGATTAATAATTTAAATAATTAAACACTTTATATTGCAGAGACAAAAAGTGGATCCATGAGCGTTCCTAAATGCTGATAAAATGCAAAAAAAATCTCTGCAACGCAAGGTTGCACTTAAGACATGTTTAGCATTGCATACGCATTTTTTTAAATTATGAATTGCAACTTGCGTTTAGGAAGTCGGCCTATCTTGCACTCTCCGACCTGGCAACCGTGTTTATTCTTCATACAAATGAGAGCTCTTAATGTGTTTGTTGTTAAGTCAACTTGCATCATTCTATGAAGATAAGTAGTTTCTTAAAAATATGAATCAAAGTGGGTAATTTTGCGAATCATATAAGTATGGGACGGCATGAGTATAAGTACGACGTAGTACTCATGTTCATTGTGAGTTGTACTTATAAATCAACGTTGTTGTGGGTATGCGTACGTCAGCTCAGTTAAATTTCAATGATTTGTACGCACTTATACTCAAATTTTATGACTCACTATGAATATTGAAAAAAAAAACGACTCAAAGCCGATCACTGGTACTGATGCGATTGCAACTTTTAAAGAGGAATCAAAAAAAAGTATACAAGGTTTCAGCAAATTTAAATAGCGAACCACTCAGTTGAGGTAATTTCCAAGCTAGATTGTTTAAAGTCGATCAATTAAACTTTAAAAATCGTTCAAGCAATTTTCAAATTTTGTTATTTTAAGTTAAATTTGATTATTTGTAAAGCCACGAATGTATGAATGTATGTATGAATGTAGATGATGTGTAAAATTATCATGGAGACCATTTTAAGTAGTACGAGACGAGGGTAACCGAGAGATAGTGTTGTGAACATGTACTGACCACAATTGTTGGCAGGTCGAATGCTATGCTCTTTAAGCGAAGAAGGAAGGGAATTGGGATTGTATTCTTAATGAGTTTTGGAACCAAAATCAACTTATTCAGGAAGGTATAATATCTGGGGGTTACGCTAGATATGAACTAACTTGTAATGATAATGTCGGAACAAAGATATAAAAGGCAAAGATGATTTTGCATCAGTATAAAATTGTTTGCGATCAAAAGTGGAAATTTCGCTTAAAACTGCACATTAAATTTATGCGGGCGATGCTGGGATTGCTGACGTGGACTTATTTATAAGGCCTTCAATATCGGCCATTCGGATAAAAAGCGATAGCACATGGTATCGCTTTGAGTTGGATTTGGGGCATAGTAGAATCCCGGACCTCGTGAAAAAAGAGGTTAGTGAGACTCAGATGCCGATGGAGCGCATGAGTCGATTGAAAACGGTCGAAAGGTCACATCACACGCTCATAGTGGTTAGCACAATGAGTGCTTGATGATGGACATCAATATCTTTACTGATGGGTCGTTTATGAACGAGAGGGCAGGTGCTGGTGTATATTCACTTGAGTTGAGACTATCCTGTACCTTGAGTCTGAGAAATACTTTGCTTGCTACACGACTTAGATTACATGTTACAATGTCGAATAAAGAGGAAGAGAATACTCATTGCACTTGTTAATCAGTTTGGTGCTTGAGAGTGTTCTAAATCTCAATAAGTGTGCCTTTGCAAATAAGGTGACGCTGATGGTAAAGGGACAAGTGGGCATAGTTGAAAAGGAAGCTGCTGACGAAGTTGTGAAGAGGGGATTTGCAACGTCATTCTGTGGGCCAGAACCCAGAATTGCTCTGAGTGATGGGTTAGTGCGGGCAAAGGTTTTCCTTTGTGTAAACTTGTGAGAGTAGATGGAGGGTACGCAAGGAGCCTCTTGGCTGGAGTGCAGTAAGGGTACTAGTTTTAATCGGAGTACGATGAACTGGATAACTGCGTTGATTATAAGGAACTTAAAATATCATCTAAGGAGGATGCGGAATGTGTCTGGAGGATGCTGAGGCAGAAACTCATGTGGCTTGCAATTTGGTATCATAAAATTAATTTAAAGATTAAAGAACTTGCTATATTAAAAAAATAGTTTTCTAAAAAATTATAAGTCGAACTTTCCCGATTAGCGTCAAAACGTTTTGTAATAAGAAATGTGGCAAGAAACAGAAAACTTTATGTTCTGTTCAAAAAATCTGAAGTTCAACGCAATAAAAAAACAAGTAAAAGCGCTATATTCGGCCGTGCCGAATCTTATATACCCTTCACAACGTGTAGTCATGCAATAACAGTAAATTCACGTATGTATGTTAAAAAAAACAAAAAAAAAAATAAAAAATAAAAAATAAAAAAAAAATTTTAAAAAAAAAATTTTAAAAAAAAATTAAAAAAAAAAAAATTATTATATACATATATAATATATATAAAACAAAAAAAAAATAAAAAAAAAATTAAAAAAAAAAAAAAATAAAAAAAAATAATAATAAAAATATATATAATATATTAAATAAAAAATAAAAAAAAAATTATAAAAAAAAATTTTTTAAAAATTAAAAAAAAAATTTTTTTGCCTCAGCTGGGATTCGATGCCACGTTTTCTCTAACCAGTATACACATTTGTATGTATGTATGTTGTTGTTGTAATGTTGTTTTTATGAAAAGAAAATCGAGGTGGTCGTGGGTTTTTGCTCATATCTCAGTTGTTTATGTACCGATGTTTCTGATTTTCAATACCGATCTACTCCCGAATATTTCTGATATTTTAATACCTTACCCGGGTCCAACCTATGTCGGGGGGCTTCAAAAAGTTGATTTCAACATACACACGGACAGACGGTCAGACGGACAGACGGACAGACGGACAGACGGTCAGGGCTTAATCGACTCCTCTATTCATAAGCTTTCAGAAAATATATACTTTATGGGGTCGGAAATGAAAATTGTAGAAATTTCACACGGAATGACAAACCTATATATACCCTTTTTCACTGTGTGAAGGGTATAATAACACTTACTACGACACCAATATAGGTAACAAACACTTGCATGCACATAGCATGCAAATATTGGAGTAAAGCTAATTTTAAGAAATTGTTGCAATTTTTATTTTTAATTTAACGCTCATGAAGCAATAAACATACAAGTTTCGGTGATGGATTTGATCTGGAGTGACTTTTGGAAACTTTTTAAAGTGTTGTTCATACGAAATCCAATCGTGTTAAACCTTAAAAATTTATTTATAGCAAAACATTTCATTTAAGTCTTTCTTTATTTAAAACAATGAATTACAACAAAAGTTTAATTTAATTTATAATTATTTAATTGCGTTTACCATACTAAAAATCATTCCTTATTATTTCACAGTTTAATAAAATTTAATTCAAAATTCATTTTAATATTTAAACAGGTTCTTCCTGAAATTGTCTAACGTTTAAATTAAATCCATTTTAAATTCTTTTTATTTTCTATAATTTTTATAGCGCATGAATGTATGTATGCATGTGTGATAAAAAAAATCAGCTAATTTAAATTAAAAAGTGGAACACATTTACAGATGTGTTCTAGAGTCATACACACATACATACATATTCAAAGCATTTTGTGGGGTGTCATTTTTTCCGTTCGTAATATTCAAGCATACACCTTAACTGCGTAAACCGTTAACCCTTAAGATAAACATTATAACTCGCTCGTGCTCCTCACCCAGACTGTAGCATAATAATGATGAGAATAAAAACAAAAAATAAAAAAAAATACTTGGGATACACATTTTTTGCATAAATTAAAGTGCTGCTGACATTAATAATTTGACTAAAAGCAACAAAACAAAAAAGTAAAAGAAAGTAATGTAATATTGATCCCTGAGCACTGATGTTTGCTGCTTTAATTGGAAAAGCAATATTGAAGGGTGAAAACGAATTTAAAGAGCACTAATTTTTGATTTAAATTAGAGTGGGGCACAAATTGTTACTTAAGTTCATTTTTGTCAGCAACCTCGGTCGTTTCTTTCACGAACCCCTTTTAAATTACATTATGGTTGTTGGCAAAAACGAACTAAAGTAACCGATTGACCCAACTCTAATGTAAATATATAAATTTGAGGATAATTTTCAATAAATAATTTTTTAATGATTTAAAACAGTCCGTCATAGGCAAATCACCTCTTTGAGCTATTTTTCTCTTTTAAGCTCACATATACACCTCACACGTATTGACTTAAATTAAACAAATAACTAAGTCTACCATCACCATCGTCATGACAATTATGGCATACCTAACAAATGGTGGCCGACAATATTAAAATCTATCTCCAAATAAATATTTCCAATGCACAAACTATTTTGGGGCCAGCAGTCCCGGTTTTGCTAGTAACTAATAATAAAAACCCATAATTTGCTTTAGAAAAGAGCAGAAAATCTTCATTTTATTTTCAGTTGTATGATTATTGCATAATACTTTAGTTAAATATAATAATGATGACTTGCAACCATTACATGCTTTAACCACAATCATACAATTCAATCATAGTACGTTGATCTTCGCTTATGATTACCAAAATCATGTATTTTCTTTCTACGTAACAAGATTATTCTTAGTAAAAGTTTTACTTATTAAAGAATTGCAATTATTAGCATTAGCATTTGTTTTTAATTGTAAAAGTTTGTATTTTTTTTAATGATTAAATTTTATTTTTTATTAATTATTAAATATTGTTTTAAGTTTTATTAAGTTACTAGTCAAGCCCGGTGCGCGTTGCTACGCCCCTTAATAAATACAAATGCATTCTGAATTTTAATTGAATATCAAGTGCAAGAAGCTTAAAGTTATAACTTTCTTTTGATGAGCGTGTCACTTCCCACTTTTATAATTACGAAACTGTACAGTCATGACAGCGCAATATGTGTGCAAAGTTTCAAAAAATCGGTCCAGAGCAAGTACCTCAAATTATAACTTTTTTATGGGCGTGGCATTGCCCAATTTTCTAATCACGAAATTATATAGTCATGACAGCTCAATATGTGTGTGCAAAGTTTCGGAAAAATCGTTATAGTGCAAGTAGCTAAAAATTATAACTTATTTCTTATGGGCGTGGCACTGCCTTTTTTATAATCACGAAATTGTATAGTTATGATAGCACAATATGTGTGCAAGGTTTCAGAAAAATTGATCTAGTGCAAGTAGCTAAAAATTAAAACTTATTTTTTATGGGCGTGGCACTGCCCAATTTTCTAATCACGAAATTTTATAATCATGAGAGTGAAATATGTGTGCAAGGTTTCAGAAAAATCGGTTAAGTGCAAGTAGCTAAAAAATGATAACGTATTTTGTATTGGCGTGGCCCCGCCCACTTTTTACCACCCATAAACACTCCCTTGAATGTGTACAACAACTTGCCAAAGCTTGAGTCCACACACAGACAGAGTTTCACTTTTATATATACAGATTTTCTAATTGTAATATTCAATTTAAAAAATTTTCAATATTCTTAAGTGGTTACGGTAATTTAATTTGAGAATATTTTTAGCAAGTTTAAAAATTTCGGACAATTAATTTAAGCCAGAAAAAATATTTAATATATTTTTATTTGAATATTTTTTTTAAATTTATTTATATTTTATTTTAATTTTATTTTTCATTTTTATTTCATTTTATTAATTTTTTTTTATTTATAATGTTAAACACTTTTATGTTATAATTTAATTTTGTTTTAATTTTTCGTTGCGGCAAAACAGCAAAACAGCAAAAACATATTGATTTGTTTGCAAATGCAATATCCATCACATACATATTTGAACAATGACAATGCTACTGCGACCCATCCAAAGTCTTTATACATTTCCTACTTAAATTTACACAGGGATGGCCTAGGATTAGATCAGATAGGTCCAACACTACCTACATTGTAAGCAATGGTTGGAGAATGATTCGTAGGCACGATGTCAGCGCAATGGCTACATTTTATTCGTGTTTGTTTTGTTATTTGCCTCTACTGTACATTTAGTTTCACAACGGGATAGGAAAAATAATATTTTGAATCGGATGTTAATTAAGTGGTCCTAATTATTTTATTTTTATTTAACATTTTGAGATGAAAGTATACAATCTGATAAATTTCAATTCGTAATATTCTGCGGACAGTTGGGTTGTTGAGCGAATTAGGCTCTTAAAATAAGTGATTTAAAAAGTACACGTAAAGAAAAATTATGGTTGTGGTAACCATAATCAAAGAGCAACATACTATGATTGAATTGTATGATTATGGTTAAAACATATAATGGTTACCAGTTATCATTATTATGTTTTATTAAAGTATCATTGAATAATCATGTATATGATTACAATTGAAATCGACAATCTTTGCTTTTTTACGGCAAATTATTGTCTTTTGCTGTGACATACACATAATGATTGTACTTACCAATTTAATTGCAATTTTTTTACCAATATTTTTTTCACTTTCTCGTTTATTTTTAAATTTTCTTTAATTTTTCAAAATTTTTGTTCCTTTGTTTGACATTTCAAACTTTTAAAATATAAAAATTTATTCAGCAAGAAGAAGAACAATTGAAATCAAATTATTATTAAAAAAAAATCTTAGCTTGATTAATTTGAAAACATTCTGTTATCTCACTTATTATTTAATGATTATTTTTAATTTATTGAATAACATTGAATATAATGTTGTTTTTATCAGATTAATTTTTTTAAATCATACTATTTTTAAATGATAACCATTTTGAAATTTTTACGAAAAGTAAACATTAAATGATACAATTTAAACAAATGCTTGATTATCGTGACAAAATATATGATGAAATGAAACAAAAATAACTATTACTTGTTTTCGACAACCAAATATTGTTTTAGAAAAATAATATGACCGTTGTGATCATGTCGTAATCATGGCTTTTCTTTGCGTGTACGCTTTTATAATAAACGAGATATTGTATCGCGACTTAAATATCTGTAACTTATTTTATCGTTATACTCTTTGAATGTATAGAAAATTTCTTATTGCGTTACAAACCATCTAACCAACCAACAAGACTTCACCTTTATCTTCAAGATATAAAATCTATAAACATAACAGCCTTTGAAATATTAAAAAAAAAACTCGTGAGCTTGATATTTAACTACACTGATGATGCTTCTCATCTAAAGAGCGAAGGACTAGAGAAAAAACCCTTGGCGTGTGCTTAACATGTGCTCTGGTTTAGGGTTTTTCCAACTTTCAAACGTTTCGTAATGGTTTTGTAAAGAGTTAAATAACTTTTTCGGCTATAATTTAACATAAAATAAATTAAACAGCAATGTGTGTTTTTAATAAAAATCCATAAATTAAAATACGCTTGGTATGCAAATTTTTTCTTTTCTTCTAAAAGTATAAAACATAAATAAAAAACCAGGGGTATCAGTAGCAATTACTCAATGTAGAACCCAAAAGTACACACGCGTCACCCTAATTTTTTTCAAACATTTTAAACACATTTTAACTCTGAGTGAGGTTTCTATTCTTTTTTGTAATATTAACGATATCTAAGGGTGTCATTTTTTTTGTCACGACTTATGTGTATGTGTGTAAGTGAGTTGGTAAAAAAGGGTTTAAAATTTCTGTATTTGTCTTTAGAAAAATTTGCATTTCGTTAAAACACAAACAATGGAACACCTTTGTGTTTTATTATTTTTTTTTTGCTGTAACTCTTTTTTTATTATTCTTATATAAGGATTAACAGTTTATTTTATTCATAAAAATATGGGTAACATATTGATTTTCTTTTGTTGTTTATGCAATGCACCGGATACGGATGTTGTCGCATAAAGCTGCATTAGATTTATTTAAAATTTTTCGTTGCTGTTGATTTTAAATTTAAATATTTTTGCGTAATATCATTTGCATATGGTTAAATTGGCATTTGTTCGTATGCTTATATGTATGTATGTTTGAGTTTAGGGCAAAGAAAGTTTTTGAGTTCTTGTTCTTTTTTTTAAATTTCAATATTGTAGACAGTAAAAAATATTTTACCCATTATGTAAAGAAAGGCATTGCCGACACAGAAAACGAGAAAGAGTGAGAGAGACAGAGCGAGGTAAGAAGTCGTTTTTTTGGTGTACTTTTAACACGCACCAAAAAATCTGATTTTCTGAATTGAGAATAGATTTTTCTAATTAGTTTGAATTTTCAGCTGTCGTTGTAATTGAATACACAAATTATTTTCTTGACAGACGTTTAATCATGTAAAATATGTATTTATCCTCAGATGCCGTTAAACTTAATTAAGACAATAACGACACATTTATAAGTTTTACTCGACCATATAAAAAATTTCAAGCAAAGGTTGGTATATTTATATTTATTTAATATTCATTTTTCAAACTTTAGCGGCCGTACTTATAAAAAAAATATTTTAGGTTTATTAAATGCTTATTTGACAGATGTTGTATAGAAATTTGTCAAATAAGCCTTCAATAAGTTTAAAATATGTTTTCAATATACGGCAGTAAATTTTTAATTTCTTTTTTTAAATTGGTGGTTATATTTTTTACGGCCCTTTTTACAATGTATAAACAAGAATATCAACAAACCGCTACTATCACAAGACGAATTCACATCAGGTGACAACATCCCTACAACAAACACAAAAAGGCCCAGAGAGTCGCAAAACTTTTCATTGAAATTTTATTTTTTTAAATTTACACGAAATTTTTTAAAATAATTAAGTATTTTTGATTTATTACAAAAATTTCTGCTATTTTATATCACACATTTGTGCTTTTTTGTTTATTGTAATTATAACTTGTATTCAACTTATTTCCAATAAGGTATTGCACAAATACATTATAAGTATTTTTATAATTTTTTTTTACAAATTTTTACCACTGTAGTCATGCAATAACAACTGTTTGTATCACCATTCCATCTCATTAATATGATATACGTACGTACATACTTAGATACATATGTATGTATATGTTTCATTATATTTAAAATGACTTTGTCCGCTTAAAAACATTCCATTGTAAAATTATAAATCGAGTTTATATATGTATCAAGGCGAATTCAATAAGGTGAACTTATTAGATCAGCTGATCATCAGCTGTTGACTACTTCTAGGGACCACTTGTCAAATTTTTGTGTTTGTGTGTGTTTTTTTATTGTTGACATTTGTGAGCGGTGTTTAGTTTAAAATTACAAAAATTTTAAAAAATTGTGAAAAACTGTAATAAATGGTAAAGAATTTGTAAGCAAATAGTGAAAAAAGTGAAAAGTTGTAAAACACATTGTGAGCAAATTGTGTTGTTAACTTTTTAATTGTTGAAAACAAGGCGAATTCATACAGGTGAAATTATCAGCCCAGCTGATTGTGAAACATTTTGTCAAAATTGGTTGAATTCGCTTTGATTTCATTTATTAATGCAGGGATAGGATATGTGATTTTGGTTTCGGTATTAAACAATTAACTTGAGTGTACTTTTTGACAATAAATGTGCTTAATTTATGTATATTTTTTGCTTTTGCGTCATTAATAATGTGTTTAAAAAATTAATATTCTGTTTTTAATCAAATTTTATTATATTTAATATGTAAAAACAACTTTTCCATCCCTGATATACGAATTGGCCTTGACATAAAACATCCCATGAAAAGTTGCTTTGTTGTATCAATTCGCCGTTGCATATACCTTATGGATATGCCTTGGTTGAAAATTTGTAAACAAGCGTTGTTTTTCTTTATAAGTATTTGTGAATTTGTCAACAACTTTTTGACATATCGTTTTGTTTTACACTAACAAAATACACGTTGTATTTTTTTTACTTTGTAGCAAGATGTATTTAAACAGGTGGCATCGTTACGCCAGCTGACTATTTTTTGCTCTACCGTTGTTTGTCCAATCTTATGTCAAAGTTTGATTTATGTTTACAAAAAGTTTTTGGTTGTTGAGATTCAAATTGATAAAGTTTATAACTATTTTTAATAAAAAAAACAAAAAAATTTACGGTAGACGTGTGTGTGAGTGTTTTAAAACGTAATTTTTTATATACTGTTTTAAATATTTATAATATAAAAAAGCTAAAAAGACCATAAAGGAAAAATGCGATACTGCATTTTATGCCACAAGCCCGCAGTACCTGGTAATGGTACATTTTTTAATGCTCCTCGGGACCCAAGCAAAAGAGCGGAATGGGAACAGTTGTGTCAGAAGAAGTTTAATTCAAGCACCCGAATTTGCTTTGATCACTTCTCCAAGGCCGATATTGTGACATCGGGAAGTCGGTATTTGTTATTGCCCAAAGCTATGCCTATATTGCCTATGCAAGAGGAAACTTCATTGGGCAGTAATCAATACCACCCAGACAACTTGGAGAGTAATGCTGAAAATTTGAATCCTGAGAGTAATGCTGAAAATTTGAATCCTGAGAGTAATGCTGAAAATTTGAAACCTGAAATTTCTCCGCAGGGCTTGCGTTTTTTTACGTATAAAGAACTGACAACAACTTCAGTTTCAAAATTACCAGAGCCACAATTTAAAGGAAAAGAATCCCAAACAGAGTAAGTAACACAAAATTATATTATGTCTATGTACTGTAGGACTAAGTAATCGCCCAAAACAGCATTTTTTTAAATTTAATTAGTAGATTATATTTTCATAATTTTTGTCTATAATATTGTTTGTATTCTTTCGGCCTTAGCCCATCGATTTTTGATATGGTATCGAAAGAGTACAAAGAAAAAATTCGGCAATTGGAAGCAGAAAATAGGGATCTAAAGTGCCAACTTGCTCAAGCAAACTTCGCCATAAATGCGATGAAAAAAATTTTCACAGATGGACAAATTCGGCATTTAATGAAACCCGGAAATGTAAAATGGAGGTGGAATGATGTTGCCAGTGCCGTTTGTTTACATGCATCTGGGCCGAGGGCATATAACCATCTATATAAGAAAGGGTTTCCTCTGCCTCATGTCACAACATTACAGCGTTGGTGTCGCAATGTTGATATATCACCAGGCATACTAAAAAAGACCATAGATTTCATGGGAAAAGACATAGAGTTGTCTTTGGATGAAAAGCTTTGTGTATTAGCATTCGACGAAATGAAAGTGGAGGAAACATACGAATATGACCCGCTGGATGATGTTGTTAGGAAGCCAGCAAACTTTGTACAAGTTGTAATGGCGCGTGGTTTGAAAAAATCGTGGAAGCATCCTATATTTTATGATTTTGACTGCAGAATAACACCACAAATATTAAAAGAAATAATTGCCAAATTGAACTGTTCTGGTTTTCCTGTAGTAGCGGTCGTATGTGATATGGGTCCGACCAACAGTAAGTTATGGAGAGAGATGGGTGTTACTCCAAGTAAGTAAGCTATTTTGAACAACACGATCACATTATACACACATTATTATATATTTGTTTTTTTGCGGCCGGATTGCTTGCTGAGATATTGGTAAATGTTTTGGCCTATCTATATAGAGGATTTACAATTCTGATCTCCTTTAAATGGGTAATTAAAAAACTATTTTTGAAATTGGTAATAAGATTAATATTTTCAAATCGGTAACTTAGATTAATTTAATTTAGTTTGTTAATTTACTTTTTGTAAATTTAATATTTAACATAATTTGTAAGTTTCCTGCATTTTGAGATTTGATATATTAGTTTTTAAGATCCATGTTTCAAAATCGGTAATAATAAGATTCATTTAATTTTGATTAATTTAATTACGCTTATTTTGATTTAATTTTGCTTGTTTTAATCTAGTTAATTATAATTTTTTTAATTTAATATTTAACTTAGTTTCCTACATGTTAAGATTAATTATAATATTTTTTAAGATCTTGCTTACGTTAATTTGTAAATTCTCTACATATTTTTAAAGTTAAGGTAACTATATATAAAATATAAACAAAAATCTTAAACACACGTCTATTTTAACTACTATTACAAATTTTAAAATATTTTTAAAAAATAACATATGTACTTATGTATTTTATGCAATATATTTTTAAGGTAAACCTTGGTTTCCCAATCCCACAAACATAGAGGAAAAAGTTTTCGTATTTATGGACGCCCCCCACCTTCTGAAATTGATTCGAAATCATTTTTTAGATACCGGATTAGTTTTTGAAGAAACATTATTAAATTCACGGGCTATATGGGAATTGATAAGGCATACATCAAAGTCCGACGTGTCAATTACATACAAATTGAGCGAAGATCACCTCACTGTTAAGGGTCCAGGTAAGTAAATAGTTTTTAGTAATACAATACATAGTACATATTAATAAAAATAAATAAAATATTACAATATTATTTACAGGAAGACAAAAGGTAAAATTAGCAGCTCAGCTGTTTTCGAATACCACAGCCAAAGCTCTCACATGGTGTCACTCACTTGGCATGGATATTCATCAAGCTAATAAAACTGCCAAATTAATCGAGATGGTAAACGACTGGTTCGACGTACTGAATTCAAAAATGGAAACGTTTAATTACCCTGGCAAGGTACTAAATCAGTATATATACTTGTATTTATCCATACACAAAATGTAAAATTCTATATTTTACTCATTAAGGAACCCTTTGGACGGAAATATAAACAACAAATTGATGTCCTAAGCCGTATGACAAAATTTGCGTCTAATAACGTAGTACCTGGAAAGAAGAGTGTACAGCATTTCCAAAAAGGAATTATTATGACAAATACCGCATTGGATATGCTTTACAACTATGTAGCAAAATATGGCTTAAAATATTTGGTAACCAGTCGCTTAAACCAAGATGTGCTGGAGCACTTCTTTGGCGCAATACGGAGTAAAGGCGGGTTACATGACCATCCTTCGCCAATGCAATTTAAATATAGGCTCCGAAAATATATACTAGGTAAGTTTTTCAACTACTTACATAACATTTTATAATATGAACACATTTATTTCATATTACAATTCAGCAAAAAATACTGAGTATTTAAACGGAAATGGTAATGTTGAAAATGACGAAACTGCTTGGTTAAATACCAGTGATGTCAACATGTCTTTCACTGATCATTCCCGTGTTTCCTCTGAAGCTTTAGATGAAGACATCATATGTGAAGATGTCTTGCGTGATAGCGGCTTTATAGAAGAAAATTCTGAAGGGCAAGAATTACTGAATGGCCTTGACAGTTGTAATCTTCATGACATTGGTATTTTACAAAACGATGCCTTAGAATATATAGCAGGCTATATAATTCGAAAGCTTAAGCTAGTAGAATACGACTGTCATGAAGATTCCCACACGTACGTTGACCACATATCTAAAGGGTTCTTAAAAAAACCGGCAAAAGAATTTGTGGTAAAAATTAAAGAGCTCGAAGCCATATTTTATAAAGTGAATGGATTTAGAATATCACATTCTCCAAATATTCACAAGAACTTAATGGAGAAAAGTTTATTTATTGATTTGCCCCCAAATATTAAAAAGTTCTTTTTTAAATGCCGAATTTATTTCCGAGTAAAAAATTTAAACAAGCGTCTGAAACTTCAAAAGTCCAAACAACGCATTTTAGGAAATAAGAAGCTGCTAAAAATTAAATTATAAAATGGTTAGTATAAAAAATTTTTTGTTTTTGTTAAGTTTTAAATGTATTAAATTTTTTGTTCTTTATAGAAATTATTTTACCATGTTCAACAACAATGAGAGATGGTTAAATTAATACGTTTATAAACAAAAGTGCCATATTCGGGCTGATGAGCAACCTAATGGGTACCATGTACTGCACTTCATTATAATAAGTGCGTATAACCAATGTTTCACGAATTGATAAAGTTGGTTTACATCCAAGCAAATAAATTGGAAGTAGTGCAAAGAGAATTATATTATAATGACATTTTAATGAATTATTTCTGTAAAAGCAATAATTATAAATTACTCCCTAGATGCGAAGTAATTTGTCATAAATGATGTGCTTAAAAATGAATGCAACATTATGCAAAATATCTTAAAGAATTCATGTAAACAAACAAAATCAACTCTTGAAACATTGGATGCTTTTCACCATATATGAATGAGTTCTGTGCACTTGTTAAAATAGAGTACAGTTCATTTAAATATTCATGTAAACACATGATCACCAATGACACGCTAATGTTAGTCATTAGTGTTTTCACCTAAATTTATCACTTCGTCACTAGTAGATTTTGTTTGCTGGGTACGTAATGATTAAGTTTAAAGATAAGATGTAGTTTATTACAAAAAAATTGGGATACGTCCTTTTTATATTAAGTCATTGATATTTTATTTTCAATAAAATTAATATAAAAAGCCCTAAAGGCCAATGAAGCTATATTACAAAGAAATATTCTTGAATAAAAATAAACTAAATGCAAAAGCATATAATAACAAAAAAATTTTGTTTTTTCATTATTTTAAAATTTGGCTCCTTAGCCAAAAGAAAGATACAAGTATCCTATAAGTAGTACTCAATCAACAAAAATATCCGGTGGGGCAGACATTATACCAAAAGAGTTGTTTAACAGTATAAACGAGTTTGTGACATGCTAATTGCAAGAAGACACTGTAATAGAAAAAATATTTTATTATAGCGTTGTAAAGAAATAAATATGTTTTGCAAGAGTAAACAAAATTTAATTATACTCACACTTGAATACGTTGCTGATTAACTTGTAAAAATCATTCAATTAACCAATTCATCCCAGCAAACTCGGAACTGGACTCTGTTGCTTTTGCTGACCAACTTGCCCCTTGGGTATACGAGAACGTAAGCGTGCACTTACCACATCCAACATTTTTAAACATAACGCGAGTTGCTGCATATCTATTTTTGCATAAAATAGAAAAATTAATTCATTACTTAATATTATTTTACTAAAAGTTTATTACTTACTTTTCTTTTTAACTCGCATGTAGGTCGTCATTTTGATTTTTGTTTACAAATAACTTTTGACATACTCGAGCTCATTACACAAACAAAAATTACTTTTTTGTTGTAATGTTGTATTTGTTGCAGTAGTACTGCCACCTGTTCATTTCATCATGCTTTGTAGTTGTTTTAGCGACGAGTTCACCTTATTGAATTCGCCTTGATATGTATGTTAAAAAAATACAAAAATAAAAATATTAAAAAAAAAATTAAAAAAATTAAAAACATAACAAAATAATAATAAAAACAAGAAAAAAAAAATAAATAAATAAAAAAAAATAAATCTTAATAATATTTAACAAATACACATGACACGGTGCAACGATCATATGGACCGGTCAGTACCAACATTCTGTTGAATAATTGACTGGGCAAAAACAATTATGATTAATATAAGGAGAAATGTTGTGAATACAACAACCATGATTTCATTACCATAAGACTGATGGTTAAAAGCAACAATAAAATTGTGATAAGTAGAAGGAATAACAAAATGTGGAGAAAAGCTTAATTTGTGGTAAATTTCGTTCTCAATCAATTTCATACATATAAATAGATGATATTGAATAGATGATATTTACATTCAACACTTGGACATACTGATCAAAGAGAGCTGATGATGAAACCGTAACTGGTTTCAAAAATGCATTCTACTCGACTGGTGTCGGGATAAAAACTCAATTTTACAAGTTTATTCTTTCACTATCACAAAAAGAAAAATTTAATTTCTTTATTTAAAATTGAGAAATTTAAAAAAATTAACTTGAGCCGGTTTAAAAATATAATGAAGTCTATGAAACAAGGTCGACAAAAGAAAAGAAAACTTGGCAAGTTAATTGCTGTGTCTGAACGTGAAAGCAAATCCTAATCAGAAAGGGGACTAAGAAGTATTGGTCTTGGCTGGGATAGAAGATACATATGTTCCAGATAATTTTTTAATTTAATTTTTTTTAAATACAATTAATTACAGAAAAAATTTTCATAAATTTAACGAGATATTATTTAGTAATACAAAAAATTACATGAGCATTCAATAAAGGGTATGAACTGTGCTAGGCAAAGTAGCGGTCACATACATAAGTAAACAGAAATGATAATTGTCACATTCACAATTGCACACGACGCAAAGAACTTCGCTTTATCCGTGTTATAAACTACTTGCCCCTGTCAGAAACTGTAGTTGCTATTGAAAGCTCTTTCTTAGGGGTGTGCCAATGTTTTAAGCAATGAACAAATAATACTTGCATGGTGTCACAGTCATCTTAGAGTGATTGAAAGATAAATTATATTATTAACAACTCTGATATAGTAATTTTAGCATTATTAATAAAACATTCGTTTTCCTTTAAAAAACTAACCCACTCTCACCTCAAACGGAAACCATTTTGAATGTTCTTGAGTAAAATATAATAACAAACAAAATCCTTTAACCCTTTTGTTTTACCACACTTGACCAATAAGGCAACATTTTAAACGCAATTTTAAGCAAAGGCAATACAAAAAAACAAGAGGAGAAGGAAAAGAATACACAAAAAGAGTTAAATTTGAAAGTATGTAAATGACCATAACCGCGCTACCCTAAATAAACGAGTTGCAAGTAACGCTTTTGAAACCACCACCACCATCATCATCTTCACCATCGGCAATACAACAGTTTTTAAAGCAAACAACAGCAACAACTACCAGTATTAATTGCAGATAGAGAAGCATCATAAAAATTCTTAAAAAATAACTTAAACTATACAATGAATGCAAATTAGTTGAAATTAAAAAACAAAAGAGACGACCACTTTAACAACATCGTGATGATACAACTCACATTAAGAACTTGGTAGTAAAGGACAATCATTATTTCAAAGAATGACAACAACAACAATGTTTTGCGCCATTGTTTTTAAAATGTTTACCAACGATACAAAAAACTAAACCTACCACCATAATCTGTTTTGTATAACTTTGCACAAGTTGAGTGCAAAGAAGAAACCCTTTTAAAAAGTCTGACGTAGAATACTTTCTTGCTTTTTTGCTAACGTTGAAGATTTGAACAGTTTTACGAGTTTGGCCATGGTTGACCTTTTTACGAGTTGACACAGTGAGTGGAAACAACCGAACGAAATGGTTTTGTAACCGTGTCCGTCTGTGTGTCTTCCATTCAATTACACGGTTCATATGACTTTGTGGGCGAGGAAAGAAAGGAGTTGTTTGTTGGAAAATTAAAAGTCTAAATTGTACACTCTACAAAATTTATTTGAGAGAAATTTTGCATAGATAAAGGATTTATGAAATATTTAGTACAAATATGAAACTCAAAGTATTTTGAATAAATAGACAATTTGTAAGAAATTGTCAAAAAATATACGAGTTTTTGAAATATTTATAAAAGATTTATTGTAGGGTTTTTACATGATGACATGACATATTCAGACAGGTAGATGCAACGGGAGTTTAAACAGCAAAGCAACTTTTTAGTGGATGTGTTCCGTTAAGGCGAATTCGTGTATCAGGGATGGAAATGTTATAATGATATAATTAATTTAATAAACTTTTGTTAACTAAAGGATATATATTTGTGAAACCCATGATAAAGGATGTAAAAGAAAAAAAAAACAAATCTAAATAAATTTCGTTAATTGTCAAGGCCAAGGCGAATTCATACAGGTGAAATTATCAGCCCAGCTGATTGTGAAACATTTTGTCAAAATTGGTTGAATTCGCTTTGATTTCATTTATTAATGCAGGGATAGGAAATGTTATTTTGGTTTCGGTATTAAACAATTAACTTGAGTGTACTTTTTTGACAATAAATGTGCTTAATTTATGTATATTTTTTGCTTTTGCGTCATTAATAATGTGTTTAAAAAATTTATATTCTGTTTTTAATCAAATTTTATTATATTTAATATGTAAAAACAACTTTTCCATCCCTGATATACGAATTGGCCTTGACATAAAACATCCCATTAAAAGTTGCTTTGTTGTATCAATTCGCCGTTGCATATACCTTATGGATATGCCTTGGTCAAGGCATATTCATACAGGTATATGTAACGGCGAATTGATACAACAAAGCAACTTTTTTGGGGGTGTTTACTGTCAAAAATTTTTATTCGCTTTAAAAAATGTAAACAAAAAATCAAGGCATATCCATACGGTATATGCAACGGCGAATTGATACAACAAAGCAACTTTTCATGGGATGTTTTATGTCAGGCCAAAAATAAAGAAAATTTTTATATAAATTTTTTAACAAATATTTAAAATAACAAAAAAATTTGTTTATTGTTTAAGATTTTTTCTGAATGTTATTTAAATAAAAAGAAACTCTATAGGAAAGTGTGTAACAAAATTTGGCGGTACATATGTACATATTCTGCCCGGCAAAGGAAAATTAACTTGGACATTATAAGTATCAGATTTAAAATGTCCTACACTATGTGGTGAGATGGTTGTGAGAGACAATACTTTGGAAAAATCATCTTGACTGCTTCGAAGAATTGATGGTAGCAGATACCTTCAAAAAAAAGTTAAGCCAAAAACAGAAGGACTTTGTTATCTTCTTTCCATATTTTTTTAGTGCCAATTAGTAACTGTGACTTAAATATAATGGAGCAGCATTTTAAATTTATTTTACAAAAAACAAGTTAGAGTGCTATATTCGGCAGTGCCGAAGCTGATAATACCCTTCACCATCATGTACATAGGTATAATCACACATTGTAGCTTATCCTATATTTATACTCCATTTTTCTTTATTATATCCGACGCCATTCTCGATTTTGAATTTTTACGTAGTTAACTGTATTTTACTAGTCAAGCCCTTTAATTTGACACCCATATTGATGGGGTTACAAAAATTTTATCCGCCATTTTGTTTTAGACGCCATCTTGGATTGTAAATTTTTTATAATAATTTGCAGTATTCAACTGGTCAAGCCCTTTCATTTGATACCAATATTGAGGGTGTTCAAGAAGTTACATTTTAAAATACCAGATTTGGCTCATATATAAATATTTTGTCCGCCATTTTGTATGACATGAATTTTAATTTTTTTATAGTGCTTATATTGTGCTAGTCAAGTCCTTTTAGATGATACCAATATCTGTTGTCTAGAAGCTGAAAAAATTTGATTTTAGTTTGTAAATTTTTGGAATATATATTTTTCAAACAAAATTTTTGCCTATAACTTTACCGATTAGATCCCGCTTTATCCAAAAATTTTCAAAAATATCTCTAGAGGTATATTATATCTACAAACAGTAGCAGGGGCACCTATAAATTATTCTATAGCTGAAAAATTTTAATTTTGGTGGGAAAAAATGGGAAAACGCAGAGGCAGTCGTGTTTATTTGCTCATATCTCAGAAATTTTTTGGGCGATTGTGCTGAATTTCAGTAGCGATTCATCCCGTATATTTCTAAAATATTGTAACCACACACAGATCTGAGGAACATATGGTTGCATTTAAAAATTAATTTCAACAAACACACGGAAAGACGGTCAGGGCTTAATCGACTCCTCTATTCATAAGCTTTCAGAAAATATATACTTTATGGGGTCGGAAATGAAAACTGTAGAAATTAAAAACGGAATGACAAAGCTACATATACATATATACTTTTGTGCACCACAGGTGAAGGGTATAATAAACTTTTGTTTAAAAAATTGCAGAAAATTTTCTTTTTTATTTTATTTGCTTATTTTGTAATCAAAAATATAAACAAAGTTTGACAGCAAAGTTCCCGATCATTGGGTCTGATAATTTCGCCTGTTTGGATTCGCCTTGTTAATTGTGTAATACCGAAAGCAAAGTCTCATTTTCCATTCCTGCATTAATAAATTTTAAGCGAATTCAAAAATGTTCCCCATTGGCTGTTGCGACGAGGTTACCTGTATGAATATGCCTTGCATGGTGATATACAAAATCATGATATATACATCACCATAGCTACCATCAAATGAGTCGCGGTTGCCGTCTCCAGGGATTACCACAAGGATGCTACCACTGTTTTCAGTGATTTAGTCATATCAAGTGATGACCAGCAGCCTTATTTTGTAACTTTCTAAAGCTAAATCTATATCGCTAAAACTCTAAAGAATTTATGTATATAGAGATTTTAGTAACCTGCGTCTCCAAGTAAACGGCCTTGCATCTCTCTGTAACACGCTAAGGCTAAATCTCTATCACTAAAACCCTAGAAAATAAATTTACAGAGTTTTGGCTGACATACATATATTCTTTCAATATGTTTCATAGAAAGCGATAGAAATTTAGCTTGGGCGAGTTACAGAATAAGGCTGCAGATTATTAGAATTCAACAGATATCAAATGCGAAAATGCAAGCCTTTACCAAGTTAATATTTATATATAGAGATTTAAAGCATTATATAAACTTATTAACACATCTTATGTTTTATATGACACCATTTACTTAACACTGTAAAAATAGATTGTAAATAAAATTATTAGAAAAATTCTCACGGTGCATCATGTTTATAGTCCGTTATCTATCCGCCACCCGTAACTGAAGCTGAAAACAAAAACAAATTAAAAATATGGCGTTGATGACCATGTTCAACAAATAAAACGAATTAAAATTCCAATTTTCCATTACCAAATAATTTTTTACTATCACGACATTGCTCGAAGAATAATAGCAAAGTAATAGACAAAAACAACAACAACATTATTGAAAGTAATATAATATTACGCGGGCTTCCCACTCCAGTTTATATTTACAATAGGCAAAGCGAGTTAAACATTTCATACCAAATTCTTATTTTCCGTTGCCATTACCCCCTTCCCCCGTGAAGCATTCGCGCGTTTCTTATACAAATTTAATGTCAGGACGGACAAAATAACTTTCATACTTTGTCACAAACATCCAATGAAAATAAAACAGAACTAAAAATACAAGTAATAAAATTAAATTCTTCTTTTTTCTGTCTTAACATACCTTTGGCTTTAAACCCTTATAACGCACAACAAATACAACCCAAATTCACTGCCGCTATTTCTTTATGTGCCATGTAAAACTTACAAATCCAACAACTCGTTTATCATTTTCATAAAACTGTCCTTAATAATGTTGGGCCAAAGACTTTTTCCACAAATCAAACCATCTGTGAATGATATTCTTTTTCGTTGTGATGATGAATCAGGAGGAATTGGAAGTAAAGAGATGGGTGATGATGATGGTGGCATTGATGATACTGATTTTATGGTTTAAGATGAGGTGTAATATTAGTTTGATTTCATTCTTTTTCGTTTTACCGCTTGTAGAAGGTTTGCAATGGAATTTTACAAAAATATGTGTGTCTAAATATTCATTAATATACATTTTATTTCATTGTCTTTTTCATTTTATACAAATTTTTTACGGTACGCCAAAGTGAACAGTGGTTGATCAAGTCAAGTTATGGAAGAAGCCTATTAAATATGACCTATTTGCGATAAATTTCCATGAAGCAATTATTGAATTTTCGAGACCGAATCGATTGTCAACTAAATTTTTATCGAAAGTATCTTTGTATCTATTGGCTTATTTTTTTGTGCGTTTTGGTAACGAAGTCAACGTGTCCAGGAAGGTGAAATATTTAGGGGTAATGCCGAATACGAAACTAACCTAGAATTATCGTGTTGTGGCGAGGATACAGAGGGCAAGGAGGAGTTAGCATCAGTGTAAACGGGTTTGCGGAGAATGTCGCCTAAGGCTGCACACTGGATGTATACGGTGGTGGTGAGACCAATGAACATTTACGCATCTGTTGCCTGGTAGCCTAAGGCTTCCAGGAAACAATCAGGCGTATGTTAGATGGGTTTCAGAGGGTAGCTTGCATGGGTATATGTGGTGCCATGCTTACCACACAAACGCTGGCAATGGTGGCGATGCTGGGACTTATTATGCGTTGGACTTATTTGTTAAGGAAACGGCTGAAAGATCGGCAATCTGGATAAAAGGCCATGGCACATGGTATCGTTTTGGGTCGAATTTGTGGCATGGAAGAATTCTAATCCTCGTGAAAAGAGAGGTTTGGGAGACTCAGATCCCGATGAAGCGTATGAGTCGGGTGAAGGTTGTTTAAAGGCTACATTACACGCTAATGGCAGATGGATCCATGCAGGATGAGTGCTTGGGGAATGACATCAAAGTATTTACCGATGGGTTCGTTATGGACGGAAGGGCAGATCCTGGTGTATACTCACTTGAGTCTAGGGGAGTACGTATCCGTCTATCAGGCAGAAATGTTTGGTTTGCTGCATGCGTTAGATCACCAATTGGAACGTCGAGGAATAACTGGGAATGAGGCTGCTCATGATGAATTCGCGAGAAGGCGATCTGCAACTACATTCTGTAAACTATAACCCAGAATCGCCCGGGGGGATGGGTTGGTGCGGGCAAGGGCCTTTAAATCGGGGAACTCTATATACCTGTGAAAGTGGATGGAGGGAACCACCAGTAGACAGGCTCATTTGGTGCTTAAGGAGCCTCTTGGCAGGGATGTAGTAAAGGTACTTGATTTTAGTCGGATTGGCTGGATAACTGCATTTATTACAGGACATGGAAATTTCAAATATCATCTGAAGAGGATTCGGATCAAGGATGATTATATTTGTGGAATGTGCCTGGAGGATGCTAAGACAGCAGCGAATGTAGTATATGCTGGCGGGCGGAAGATTGAGAATCACGATAAACGCTTTAAAGTTTGATAATAAAACTTAATTTTTTTTTTTAATAAAATGCATGCTAAATTTTAACTTAAAAAGAGTGTCCTTCAACTATTTAAATATCTCATAAGCTGTTTTACACTAAAAACTATATTTAAATCCATCTCATAAAAAAATACATTACAGAAAAAGCGGTCAAAATTAGACTAGTTGGACAATAAAAATGGAATAGCTGAAATATATTTTTTTTTAAATTTAATTTTAACAAAATACTTGTTCTTTGTTTTAAAAGTGTTTAACAATTTAACCATTCGAGTTAGAGGATTTCATATATTAGTTTAAGTAACTTCTTTTGTTTAACCACTGTTTCTTAGTTCGTTTTTAAAATGCTTTATTTTGAAACTCATCAACCAACAATGCTACGACTTTCAATATACAACAAAAATTAAGAAAATTGAAAAAACCGAATTATTTATCTTTTTTAATTCATTCATAGACACGCTCTGTTTTTCAAAGTGGCAGTAGTGTACTTTGTCATAAAGGATAATGGTTTGTTAAGAATTTCTTGCCCCATTTTATCATTACCACATCGCGTAGTAATGTTTTCTAGTGGCAGAATATATAAAATATATTTAAGATTTTAAGAGGCAATGGGACGAAATATTTGTTTAAGCCATTAAATATATTATTTTTAAAAGTAAACAATTGATATTTTAATTAAAACTCTTATGTACAAAGGTTTGGTAAAAGATAATGCTAAAACTCTAAAGTAAATAAAGGACAAATTAGGCAACCTAAAATGAATTGAAACTGCTTTATTATTAGAAAAAAGGAAAAAAATGTTTCCAAGATATATAAGGATATTGATTAAAAACAAAAATCCTTTCCTACAATTACTTTCGAACAATAGTAATTTTCAAATATTTTCTTAAATCATTATCGTATTTCTTTGCAATTTTTAAGTGGGGCTTTGCACAATATGACACGCTCTCTTTCTCTGCTGTAACTGTTAATGATAATGCTGGTTCAGTGTTGCCATAAGTGCTTTTTATACCCTTCACACTGTGAAAAAGGGTATATATAGGTTTGTCAATCCGTGTGAAATTTCTACAATTTTCATTTCCGACCCCATAAAGTATATATTTTCTGAAAGCTTATGAATAGGGGAGTCGATTAAGCTCTGTCAGTCTGTCCGTCTGTCCGTGTGTATGTTGAAATCAACTTTTTCAAGCCCCCCGATATCGCTTGGACCCGGGTGAGGTATTAAAATATCAGAAATATTCGGGAGAAGAACGGTATTGAAAATCAGAAACATCTGTACATAAACAACTGAGATATGAGCAAAAACCCACGACAACCTCGATTTTTTATTCACAAAAACATCATTACAACAACAACATACATACATACAAACGTGTATACTGGTTAGAGAAAACGTGGCATCGAATCCCAGCTGAGCCCAAAAAATAATTTTTTTAAAATTTTTTTTTATTTTTTTTTTATTTTTTATTTATTATATTATTTATATTTTTATAATTTTTTTTTAAAATTTTTTTTTTGTTTTATATTTATTATATATATTTTAATTATTTTTTTAAAATTTTTTTTTTTTAATTTTTTTTAAATTTTTTTTTTTATTTTTTTTTTACACATACATACGTAAATTTATAATTTTTCAATGGGATGTTTTTATATATGTATGTTTTTTATATGTATGTACGTATTTCATATGAGGTGAATGGTGATACAAACTACTGTTATTGCATGACTACACGTTGTGAAGGGTATATAAGATTCGGCATGGCCGAATATAGCACTCTTACTTGTTTAATATAAGTTTTTAAAACCGCACAGGAAAAAATTTCAATTACTAAATAAATATTATTTATTAAAATTTAAGCGCACAACATGCCAACTGGGCATAAGTGTATACCTGTCACGGTTTTGGGCTTTTAGTGCCTCTCCTTTTCAACCTAACCTAAAATTTGATTGGATTTTGCTCCAATTATTAAAACGATACTATTAATTAAATGTTTTATTTCAAAATATATTGAAAAAATGTCGATTATAGCACTATAAAATTTAGAAATATAGCTAAAATTCTTGATTAATTCAAATAAAACATTTACTTTATCAGTTATCAAACATATTTTAAATACAATTATTATATATATAAAGAACAATATTCCTTATAGAATAGTGAAAAATGAAATATAAAGATGCATTTGGTTTCTATGACGAAGCGGCAATCTACTTGGTACACAAAATAAGATCTGCAAAATCAATATCAACTCTCAATATGTCAATAATAAGCAGTGTTGACTTAGTCTTAAGATATTTCTCCAAATCATACCCAGATATAAACAACAACAACAAATATAATTTAAAAGAGGTAAAGCATAATGAATTAATCCCTTTTGATGTCTCTCGATAAGAGAAATAAAGAGTCCGCCATCTAACGTTTTTTTTTTTTGTGAATGATAACACTTAGCTCGTTTATGATTTGACAGATAATTAGTTTTATCCTTCCGCTGAACGAATATGGTTGTGTATACGCTTGAACAACGCTGGGAAATATTGCGACATTACTTTGGCCGATTTTGCAAAAAAATAACATCTTTTCAGATGAAGCTCATTTTGATCTTGGCGGGTATGTAAACAAGAAAAATGGTCGCATTTGGGGCACAGAAAACCCGCACGCGTACATTGAAAAACCGATACACCCAAAACGAGTCACTGGTGCGGATTTTGGTCCAGAGGCATAATTTGGCCATTTTTGTCGAAAATGAGCAAGGAGTGGCCGTTAGAGTCAATGGCGATCGTTATCGGGCCATGTTGAACGAATTTTTGTTCACAAAAATTGGCAACATTTGGTTTCAACAGGACGGCGCTACGTGCCACACAGCCGAAGCTACACTTTTTTTATAGCATTTTCAAAAAAAAAAAAAAGAAAGTTATTTGGCGGACCCATTATTTTTTTAAATTTATCAAATTATTAAAGCTCCTATCAATTTTTGAACATGTCAAAGACACCAGATTACGAAACGTAGCATCGAAAATGATTGCCGAGAAAAACTGACAAATCGGCTTGAAACTAATTGAGATATCAGCACAAAAATACAAATGCTTCTGGATTTTTCTTAGAATTTACAAACGAAAAACTATTTTTTCAGATTTTGAACAACAGAGATAAATGATTTGGATAGCAAAAAAGGCTTGACTAGCAATATATAAAACACTATAAAAAATTTAAAATCCGAGATGTCCGCCACTTCAAAATGATGTACAATTATTTCATATATGGGTCAATTCTAGTAACAAAAAATGGGTACAACCCTCTCAATATTGGCATCAAACGAAAGGACTGTGCCTGTGGAATACCGTAAACACTGAAAAAGTTAAAATCAAAGATGGCGTATATTATTTTTTATGAATACGGCCCAAGGCATATTTATTCATCAGGTAATTGCAGTTCGGAGAGAATTTTTTTGTTTATATTTTTTATATATAAAGTTTGACATATGAAATAAATTAGAAAAGAGAGAAAATTGTTTTTGCATTTTGACAGCTGAAATTTAAAATAAGTGATGAAAAAAATAATCAGCTGGCAAATCAAGAGTACCTGATGAATAAATATGCCTTGAATACGGCCCTTAATTATTAGAAATGTAGATATTTAATCATTATTGGTGTTATAATCAAATGTCAACTGCCAAAAATAATGGGTAGCAACCACAACCTGGGCACATACAATAATTTTAAGTAAAACTGCAAATTCAAGAGAATCAATCCAAATAATTACTTACCCATGGTGTAATTATACAAGGTAGCGGTGCCAGCCCAGCTGATTATTTTTTTGTGCTCTGGAGTATGTAAAACTACATATTTAGAAAATGATTTCAACTCCGGAAATTGTCAAACTCCATACATAAAAAAAGAGAGACAAAAATTGCTCTCCCTTACGCTATCACCTTATGTTATTACACCATGTACTTACCTATTAAGGTGTGAATATGCAGAACATTTTCAGCTACATTTGTAATAATACAAAAACTCCTTACAATATAAGAAACAAAACATATTTCAACATATTTAGCTGACCACAACTGTCCTTGTCGATGGATCAGTTTTTTTATTATTTATTTTCTTAATTGACATGAAAATATTGTTAAATTTATCACTCAAAGTAAAACTTTTTATACCCTTCACACAGTGAAAAAGGGTATATATAGGTTTGTCATTCCGTGTGAAATTTCTACAATTTTCATTTCCGACCCCATAAAGTATATATTTTCTGAAAGCTTATGAATAGAGGAGCCGATTAAGCCCTGACCGTCTGTCCGTCTGTCCGTCTGACCGTCTGTCCGTGTGTATGTTGAAATCAACTTTTTGAAGCCCCCCGACATAGGTTGGACCCGGGTAAGGTATTAAAATATCAGAAATATTCGGGAGTAGATCGGTATTGAAAATCAGAAACATCGGTACATTAACAACTGAGATATGAGCAAAAACCCACGACCACCTCGATTTTCTTTTCATAAAAACAACATTACAACAACAACATACATACATACAAACGTGTATACTGGTTAGAGAAAACGTGGCATCGAATCCCAGCTGAGGCAAAAAAAATTTTTTTTAAATTTTTTTAAAATTTTTTTTTTAATTTTTTTTTATTTTTTTTTTATTTTTTATTTAATATATTATATATATTTTTATTATTATTTTTTTTTATTTTTTTTTTTTTAATTTTTTTTTTATTTTTTTTTTGTTTTATATATATTATATATGTATATAATAATTTTTTTTTTTTAATTTTTTTTTAAAATTTTTTTTTTTTAAATTTTTTTTTATTTTTTATTTTTTTTTTGTTTTTTTTAACATACATACGTGAATTTACTGTTATTGCATGACTACACGTTGTGAAGGGTATATAAGATTCGGCACGGCCGAATATAGCGCTTTTACTTGTTTTAATTATGTATGTTTTTATGATATTTTTGAATATTTATTTTTCCTTTTTTTCCAAATGACAGATAATTCTATATTTTTTAAAAACTTTTAATATCAATTAAAAAATTATTGGAAACATTTAAAAATATGTATGCAAGGTGGATTGATTGGTTGATTCGCCTTGTATGTATGTATATTGCAAACTCAAACTCAAAATCATATCCAATAGTTAATTAATTAATCAAAATTTAGCATACATTTAAGCAGAAATTCTGTGCGTAAATAATAGGGTGATCAATTATTCGACTTTTTTAAGAAACCGGTTTTCAAATAGTTTGAAATTTAGAATTTAAAAAAAACCGGTTGTTATGTTGAAAATTTAGAAAAAACCGGTTAACCGGTTCGAATATATAAAATATAATATTGAAATAAAAAATTAAAAAATATCGTAAAAAATAACGCAATGACTGACATGAATGCAGTTGATTTAAATTAGTTGAATTTAAGGACAACAGGTACTCTTTACAAGTAAAATAAATAAATACAATAAATTAATACACAAATAAATAAGACTTTTTATAAGGCTGTTATAAATTTTTGTTTCTCCTTCTGTACATCTTTTAAATGTTAAATAGATCTTTTAAACTAATATGCACTAACGTATTTTGTTTGAAATGATTTCTGTAATTTGGAACACATTTTAAAGGTTAGGGAGAAAATCTTTAATTTTTCATTTAAAAAATTCTTTCTTATACCCCTGATAGACATAGACATACAAATACATGCATAAACTATTTTGTTCGATGGTTTAATTGAATTTTAAGTTGACAGACACTCAATGCCATTAATTAAAATTAAGATCTGGAAGAAGAGATTATTGGTTTTTCTTTATTTTAACTACATTTTTTACCTCAAAGTGATCGATTAGTTAAGTTTATGCTTCAATTAACTTTAACTTTTAACGTTAGGTTTATATCCTATAAAAAAATAATATTTAAAATTAACATTTGGAAAAAACCGCCAGCTAAAGGAGTAAAAAACCGGGTTTTCCACCGGTTGTAAAACCGAATCGATCACCCTAGTTTATATCCTATAAAAAAATAATATTTAAGCTCAATTATATTTCTTATTTAACATTTGTTTTTTAAACAACAAATAAATTTCTTACAATATTATGGAAGAATATTTAATAGTTTTTTTTTTTGATTTTTGGAAACTACTAAATATATTCTATGGTACAACTTGTTACAAAGATATATGAAAATAGACTATAAAAAAAATAAAAAACCGGTTTTTTCTGATTAAAAAAACCGGTTGTTCGATATTCAAAAAATCAACATTTAGAAAAAAACGTCAGCAGAAAGAGGAAAAAACCCGGGTTTTCCACCGGTTGTAAAACCGAGTCGATCACCCTAGTAAATAACTTGGACTTACTAGATGTAACCATAAATTGTCAATTATAGTTTCATAAATTTTGTTACTAAAAAACAGCACAATCGGCTTAAATATAAGCCTCTTATTTAACTTAAAATTTTTAACATAAAAAGGAATTTTTCTTACTGGAAAATATTTTACACTACAATGGCAAGACTGTGTTGATTGACATGTGTTACAGTTTGTCATTAACTGTAAGTGCACCGGTGCATTTCCTTAAATTAAAATTTACACTCTTACAAACATACCTGCATTGCATAATTACATGTTTAGGGATCTTTGTATTATTTTTGTTTAAAATTTTGCAATTGAAATGTTTTTTGTTTTTGTATTTTCATTTGATACAGCAATAGATAACAGCAGAGCAGTAGACACAATCTTGGCTGGTGTCAAAGCAAAGATGTAATCTTTCAAAAAAGAAGTAAAAAAGAACTGAAAATGATGAAAAATCAACCATTCGATTTTAATGACAAAATACAAAATTTGGATTAGAAATCTGAGTACCTAGAATAATGAGTAGATGATGTAAGTTTTATTTTAAAGTATTAAACTCGTGCTCCAGTTGTTAACAAAAGAAAATAGATGAATTTGTATACGTATATCATAGCCTTTAACTGTGGTGCCAAGACAAAGAAGTGATTTTGCAGGGGTTCAACTGGTGACGAAGTGAT
This sequence comes from Phyto melanocephala, assembly GCA_941918925.1. Taxonomy (NCBI): domain Eukaryota; kingdom Metazoa; phylum Arthropoda; class Insecta; order Diptera; family Rhinophoridae; genus Phyto; species Phyto melanocephala. Next base: position 30,565,277 of record OW799237.1, on the reverse strand, counting down.
TTAATTTAGGTGAAAATATTAATGATTTCAACTTCAGCGTGATATCATGTGAAATCATAAGTTTATATGACTATACATATTAATGAACTGCACTCCATTCTTATAAGTGCTTGGAACTTATTCAAATTAAGTGAAAAGTATCTGATGTTTCATGAGTTAATTGTGAGTTCAAGAATTGTTTAAGATATTTAGCATGATTTTACATTCATTTTAAAGCACATCATTTATTACAAATTATTTCGTATTTCGAAAGTTATTTAGAATGAATACTTTCGCAGTATTGATTTAATTTCTTTTCTGGGTATGAATAGGTTAATCAATTTAATAATGTTCGGTTGTCCAAATATTTGTTTTTTTTTTTGTTGTTTGTTTTGGTTGATATCCACTTTTAAATGCCCTTACATGTTGTATAGACCTGTATAAGGTACCAATGTTTTGCAAATAAATCTCTATTGAAATCTGAAACAATCGCCCCAAATTTTTTTTAAATTTGAACAAAAAAACACGTCAGTCCCTATTTGTTCCCAAAAAATTAAAATTTTTCAAACCACTGGATAACGGTTAGACACTTTTGTTACTATTGGTGGATACCATATTGGTTGGTTACCTTGGTAGTTCGCTGCACGCAAACAGTCAAGGAGTTTCTTGTTGACTCCGTTTTGACAGGACCACATCACTCGTCTAATGTATCTCAGAATTAATCCAAGAGTAAGTAAGATACTAGATCCACCCCGTGGCCATGAGGTATCTCAGTAGATAATTCAGTCTAATTTCAAATATCGCAGAGAGGCCATCCAGACATGTTCGCCCATAAATCTGTGTCTTGTAACAGCCAGTGCAGGACATTCGATGAGAAGGTGGAAAACCGATTCCTCCTTCTCTCTATCTCGACAGCTGCAACAATGGTCGTTCGATGGAGGTCCGAGTCGACTTGCATGTTTGCCTAACATCCAGTGACCAGTCAAAACCGCCAGCAACTTCGATATGTCCCTCCGATTTCGACTAGTAAGTTGCAATGTACGCCTTGCATCAAAAGAGGGCCACGTAAGCCGTGCCACCTTACACGTGCTCAGCCCACGCCACCTGTCATCGGCCTTCCGGAGAAAGTGCCTGGAGATTCTGCTTAAAATAGTCCCTAACGGGATTGCAACTGCACTTGCGATAGAGATATCCAAAGCAGATCCTTTCTTATGCGCAGGAACCCAAACTAGAGTAACGTCAGCCCGTTGACCAAGCCTTGACAGTTCCTTTCTACATTGGCCAACTAAATTGGGCGAAGTAATGTATGACTTGAGTGACAATAGTGCCGCCTGAATGTCGACAAATATACCAATACTCCCGTGGGTATTCCTGTCAATCAGTTCCTTACATGCCTCCCTGATAGCGAGTATTTCCGCCTGAAATACGCTACAATCATCCGGAAGGCAGAAAGAGAGCTGAATCTCCGGTCCATCAGAGAAGATACCGGATCCAACACCACATTCCATCCTAGAACCTTCAGTATATATCTCACTTCTGGAGGGAATTAGAACCCTGTACGTCCCATCAAAGTTCATGTAGGGCGTAACGTAGTCAGAGGGTTGATTCACGCCCAAAGGCAGCGTGGCCAATATCCTCGCATGCCCATACGTCCTCGACTTACCATATTGGTCACTAATCGCTAAAGTTATAAGCAAAAACTTTTTCAAAAACTATATATTTGGTTGATTTTAAAAAAACCTAACCAATCGGTTTGAAATTAGCTGAGATATAAGCACCAAATTACAATTGCTTCGGTGTTTTTTTACACAAGACTAACAAACGAAAATCGACTTCTTTTAACCTTGAAACCACTGAGGCAGTCAATATGGGTAGTAAATGAAAGGGCTTGACAATCAAATTATAAAACGCTGTATAAAACTTTAAAATCCATGATGGCCGCCATTCTAGTAATTAAAAATATATGTATATCCCCTTCGTTTCCCTCAATGTTGGTATTAAATAAAAGGGCACGACCAGTGGAATTCAGTAAACTATGAAAAATTTAAATTAAAAATAAAATGGCGGATATATGGGTCATATATAGTAATTATGGATTTATGCCCTTTAACGCCCACAATATTGGTATCAAATGAAAGGGCTTAACCCGTAGAATATAGTTATCCATGTAAAAATTCAAAATCCGGAAAAAATTCAAAATCAAGGAAATAATAAACCAAAATCGTTAAACCTACATATTAATAGTGAATAAATTCGTTATGTCTGAAAATATATCACTTGTTTTATTTGTCTATTTCATCTTTGTTTTTGGAGAATTTATATACATATATGTGACGCGACATGACGAAAGGGACCTTATCTTGCCAGAGTAATATTTTCAGTACAGGCCAAAATGTGAATTAAAGTTTAAATTTCATGTTTTGGGTTTTAGCTCCTAACGCTACCTACATATCTCGTCGTGTATTACATTATCGGTCACTTTCTTTTGTTTAATGAGCTGTGTTTGACACTAAATTATGTTTTGAACTTAGTCTTTGTCTTCAGGGTGTTTTTACATAAAAATAAAAAACTTTAACCTCACTTATCTCAAAACTACATTTTTTGTAACAAAAACTTGAAAATGCTGTAACTTTGTTAATTTTTAAGTTTTCTGCATGATTTTGATGCCATTTTGTTCAGAATTTATTTTGAATTGTCCTTTATGCATTGGTATCAAAAACTCGATTTTGACCCCTGGCAAGATAACGTCCCTTTCATTATGTCGCGTCACATATACAATTTCAGTTAATTTTGAATTTACAGAAAATTCTCTATATATATTTAAGTTAATAAAATAAAAGAAATACAAAATTATTAAAATTTTCAATTCATGTTTTTATTAATAAAACATTTGCATTAAATTTGTTTTTTGACTTAATAATTTTTGCGTGAAATACCTGTCTTTTAAAAATGTTCAATAAATTTATATTTTCAGGAAGTTGCCAATAAGTTTTCTATTTATACAAAACTTTTAATCAATTTTTTATTTAAAGAAAATTTTCATTAAATTCAATACAATTTAGTAAAAATCCGATATTCCTACATTAGGAAACATAAGGTGATAGAATATAAAATGGATTTAGGATTCTCACTTATAAGGTGAGTAAAAACGCATAATTTTAGAAGTCAAAATGTTCTGCCTGTATAGAATATACTTGTTTGTTGAGAAAACATTTATCTAATTTTAATATTTTTACATTCATCATATTACTTTGCATTAGTGGCGTTTGTAGTATTAAACTGTTTTAATATTGTAACATTTGACAGTGATTTTACATTAGGCTTTTTCTTCGCGTAGTAGTAGTAGTAGTTAAACACAAAAAAACAGACAAACGTCTTCGTACTCATAAAATTTTCATAAACTATGAAAATTAAACCAAGGCAAACATACATATCATGAGAATATATGACATTTAACAGAGCAAACAAGGTGACAGCCAAAGACAACAACATATACTTAACATTTGTACACCCTACAATATGCAAACAAGATACATATTTTAAATATGATTGAGAATTATGAAAAATTTTAAATCAAAGATGGCTTCCAAAATAATAAGGCAAAATTGTGTATAATATTAAGGCCCCTTTCGCATTAGGCAACTATAATTGCGCAATTCTTGTGTTTGTTGGTGTGAGAGGAAAGGTCGGTGTGAAGGGGAAAGAACTGCCGAGATTTGAGTACAGACTTGCTTGTACTTGGCAATTCTGCTCCTGCTGTCATTCTTGTCTTGGAATATTTATTTGTTTTTGACATTGTCTTTTATTTCTTCTTCGGTGTGTTGTGTAATTTTGTGTGTGTGAAAATTTTATTTGTTTATAAGTGAATCAAATATTTAAAAATGATGAGAAATTGGAAGAAACTGGAAGAAATTGAGCAACCAAGTTGCTCAATGTGAACATAAAAGCAAGTTCAAAAGAAAATAAATAAAAATTAAAATTATACTTGCGCAATTATAGTTGCCTAATGCGAAAGGGGCCTAATTCTGAAATTTTAGCTGAGCTACGATATGGTAACTTTACCTATGTATATGTTCATAAGATTCGGCATTGCCGAATTTAGAAATCTTATTTGTTTACTCTGTTAAATGTATAAAATAAGATATACATATTTAGGGCCGTATTCATAAAAAATATTTTAGGTTTATTATAGGCTTATTTGACAGATGTTGTAGAGCAATTTCTAACCTAAAATATTTTTTATGAATACGGCCCATAAGCTTTAAATGAATGGAAAGATTATATTTATGACTCGATTACTTTTGCTCCCACCAACTAAAATATGACTGGTATGTACATATTTCTCAATTTAACAGAATTTTGGCATACATTTTTCAAATGTAATCGGTAAAGTTAAAGGCAAAACATTTTTTAAATAAAAAAATTTCCAAACGAAAATCAATTTTTTTCAACTTCTAGACAACCGAGAGAGTCAATATTGGCATCATCTGGAAGGATTTGACTAGCGCAATATAAGCACTATAAAAAAATTAAAATTCATGCTGGCCGCCACCGTAAAATGGCGGACAATAAATATATATGTATATGGGTCAAATCTGGTATTTTAAAATGTAACTTCTTAAACACCCTCAATATTGGTATCAAATGAAAGGGCTTGACCAGTAGAATACAATAAATTATTTACAAATTTAAAATCCAAGATGGCGTCTATAAAAAAATGATGAATCAAATTTTTTAAACCCCATCAATATGGGTATCAAATTAAAGGGCTTGACTAGTAGAATACAGTAAACTACGTAAAAACTTGCAATCGAGGATGGCGTAGGAAAAAATAAAGACAAAAGGCATATAACATGAAATATAGGTTAAACTACGATGTGGGATTATACCTATGCACATGATGGTGAAAGGTATTATCAGATTCGGCACGGTCCAATATAGCCGTGTTTTTATCTTATTTTTAGTTTTAGCTGTCAAAGTCTATAGATAAAAACCATTTCTTTATTTTCTCTCAATTACTTCAAATGTCAAACTTTGTATGTAAAAAAATTAAACAACAAAATATTATCGTGTTGCAATTACTTGATGAATAAAAATGTCTTGGGTTGGAGTAATGTTGATATCTGGATTAGTATTAAATACTGTTAATTGCAAGGAATATGTTCAATCGCAGTAATTCTATTAAAATTAACATGATATTTTATTATGCAAAAAATCAACCTGGTGCCAGTCTCTAAATTGTTTAATAATTTTTGAGAGAAACTTAAGGAGCTCTTTTTGGATTGATAGATATGTAAGTCAATAAGCAAAACTATCAACTCTTTAGTGAACAGTAGCCTAAAGAGTGTTTTAAGCCGCTATGGCAGCCAAAAACAAAACAAAACATCGATGGTTTTTAAACGCTTTTGAAAAATCTTTTAAGCTTTGACTGTTTGTTTTATTTTATGTGAATTTAAGGTTGGCGTTCTAATATGAACATCCAGAAAACTTTAAGGGGGGAAAAGTTTTTGTTTAATTTGTTTAGAAATTAATTCCATGATTATTGTGAATGTCGGCCGCTATAAGGCCATGTATTGTATTTATATTTTTCTAGCTGAATTTATTTTCTTTTAAATAGCCTGCAAATGTATAATTTGATACTTCTTAATTCGTCAGCCGTCCCGTCAAAGTGCTTTTTGAACAGCAGTTTTGAAGTCGTACCAGTTTGCTCACGTTTATGTGAATTGGTTTTAAGAGATGAAGAAATCGTAAAAGTTAATTTAATCTAGTGTAAAGGCTGGTTGGCGTGATACATTATTATATATCCACTTGATATACTATTAATGTAGACTTGTTATTTAGTCGACTTAACCATTCCTTATTTTCCAATCATTCATACACATGTTTGTATTAACATTGTTTTTATTTTAGTCTAATGATGATGAAGATGTTATGTTTACGTGTTTTATTTACACGGAACGCCTAAAAGTACATTAACAAATTTGTTTATTTTTTTTTTACACACATACATATTTCCACATATTTCGTTGACATTGTTTGTTCTTCTTGTTGTATAATTCATTTTTTTAGCAAAACATTTATGAGCCTTTAATGTATCCAGCCACCCCCTTTTCCTACACAATAGAAACGCATCAAAAAGATTTCTTAGTTTTTATTTCTATTTAATTGCATTAGTTTAGTTATTTTGTTGTTATTGTTTTGACATATTTATACATAAAACAACTGCCTAGGAGGTGGGTGTAGGTGAAGGGCGAATGTGGACCATTTAAATCATAAAAATCATATGACAAACAAACACTCATGCATACAACCTCATAGGTGTCTGTGTGTGTCATGCAGCAAAATGATAGGTAAGTCATGTAGCCGTTAAAGTGTCTGACATTTACAACCAATCAGCCGCTGGAAGTATATCTTTGCTATTTACACTTTGACAACTGACTTTTTTATTTTGACAGTGAAGTACATGTGTATGGGTAAGTGTGTTTGCATGTCATATGTACTCAAACAAATATATATAAATTGCAGTTAGAGATATTTTCTTATGTCCTGTGTGTGTAAGTGCGAATAGTGTAATTTCAATTCTTTTATAACTTTTTTATTAGAGTCTTAGAAAATGTAATTTTCTTTAAATAGTGTAATTTTATTGTAAAAGGAAGGAAGAACAAAATAAAATTATTTGCTAAGTTTGTTTGGCTAAATAAACATAAAATTATCGAAGGAAAAGATCGAAATATAAAAAATGCTTTTAACTTTATAGTAGTTAAACTATATATGTATGTGTGTGTGCTTTTTTTGAATCTTAATTCCACATCCGTATTTCTGGGTGGTTGATAAATGCATTCATAGTTCTGTGGCTTGGAGCTAAAAGGGCCAATGTCACTTTTTTGCTCTTTTGAGTTAATCATTGCATTAGATTTGTTTTCTTGCTCTATTTCATTATGGTAAAGCAGCTAAAGTCATACTTAACCCAGAACAGCTTCATAAATAAAATGCTGGCCAATGTCACTATGAAAGCACCTATAAAAGTTAAAGTACAATTCCAATTTTCTCAAAAGTAAATATTTTGACATTGGCCCTTTTAGCTCCAAGCCACAGAGTTAAAGTATTATTACGTTTATACATTTCATAAACGCTGACTTATTTCCTTTAAAAGTGGGATTCTTTTAATTGCGAATAATTTTGGTCAACATAATTATTCAAATTCGTCCACAATCAGGAGAATTGTAAACAATATTTAAATTTTAGCAAAACAGGTCTGTTTGAAATGTGAAAATATCTGTTAATGCCTTCTTAGTCTTAGTATTCGCCGATATTTTGTTCCACGCATAATTGAACCATACCAATATTATCAAAATAAAAAGAAATGACAATAATTTCCTAAATAATTTGTGCTTTATTCAAAATCAACATCGGCCCTTAAAATTAACGACCCTTTATATAAAAAATGTTTGTTTAATCTTCTGAAATTACTGCGAAACTGCTTATCCAATTTTTAAAAACTTTTTTAATAATGTTCCAAACAAAGTTTTAAATTTTTGTGAAATTTATTATATAATTAGAGGATTTATCGACTAATAACTACAAAATAGCGAATTGTTTGTTTTGGTTCTACCAGAACAAATATACATGTCATACAGTTATAACGGTATTTTGATTTGTATGTATTTATTTGAAACCTCTAAACCCTTAAACAAATACAATTGAATTAATAAAATGCCCAAAAAAAGAGGATATTTCTATAGAAAATTATTTATTTATTTTTATTATCAACTCATACGCAAGTGAAAACCTTTCAAAATATTGAATTGTCTTTTGTTTAAAGTAACTGTTTACAGTAGCAACAACAAAATGACAAAGTGCTGTAAAGGACATTATTGTTATTGTTAAGAGATATTTTGCCAGTTAAAAATTATATAAAAAAAACATAAGAGAAATGCATTCAAAAGGCCAAAAGATAATAACGTAAATTGAGAGCACTACCAGGTGTGTGCAAGAGTGCGTTTCGTTAAAGTAGCATCGTCTTACCAGCAGACCTCCAAAACGGAATTTTAAGCCATGTGTGTCTGTTGGTTTCTTTTTTGAAAATAAAAAATGAAATGACACAATTTTTCTGTCATGCTTCTTATAAGTATATACAAAATTTTGTGCAATTTAAGGTTGTATTAAAAAAAAGCAACAACTGTTTGGTGGCAGTGTTGCCATAAATAAAAGATAATGATCAGCATTGGCTAACGGAAGATTGAGAATCACAGGCAGGCACACATTAAGTGGGAGTGCCTTGGGGGACTACAGTCTGAAGGAGATGCTGGCGATTACGAAAGACTATGCGATGAGTATTGTCGGCAGCTTGAAATACTTTTCCAGTACAGAATTGAAGCGGGATTCAGGGAAGATAAACTCACCGGTATCCTGTAAAAACTGGAGAACGAAGGGCGTCATAAAGGGATACGAAATTGTAGTGGTTTCGATATATATTCCCCCTACACACATACATACATATAAACATATATGTGGGCATCTATAATAGTTTGGGTTTTAAAAACAAGACGTGATCTGATTTTGGGGAAAAGGTACTTTAAATGCAAAGCGGTTTGATAAAATGAAATATTTCCGAAACTACAGTCTTTGAAATTAGTTTTTTTAAAGGCGATAGAATCGCTTTTAAGAGCATGGCGTCTTCTATAAAAAGAAAATTATTTTTTTTATGTGTTCTGAAAGATACTTTTTGGCAAGGCATATCCAAGGCGAATCAATCAGGTGACTGCATAACTAGTAACTTCACTAACAATAGAAAAAACAACACGCATTTTGTTAGTGTTATTGAGTACCTTAAATGTCAATGTTAAGGCCAAGGCGAATTTATATGGATATGCCTTGGTTAAGGCAAATTGAAATTCGTCTTTGTAAATTTCTGACAACTACTGACAAATCTCCTTATTTATTAAAACAATTATTTTTGTATTTTCTTTAATTTAATTCAATTATTTATAAAAACTGCGAGGATAAGACGATAAAAAAGAAGCCTAAAAAGGTTGTTATAGAAAGCAATCATATACCGAAAATACTAATAAATCAAATGTAAATACACAAATACTGGAAGCAAGTAAAGAAGAAGACACTCAGGAAGATATCAAACAGAATTTAGTCTCGCTGATGTTTTGTTTTAAGCTGACAAATCAAATATCCTTCACACTTTCCGAATAATATTGAAGACAGTTTCCCGTACCTCGAGTTCATTAAAATCTGAAAACAATTCTGATATCATCCTTTTCCTAACCACATTTTGACAAATCCTATATAAGTGCTGCACAGATGCATCTTTTTCGCTAATTTTAGTATTCCTAAATGTATTTAAATATAAATAAAAATTTAAATATTTTATTGGTCAATTAATATGGTTTTTTTAATATTTTATTGGAGGAAATAAAAAATAAATCGCCTGAATTAAGTAGAGAAAATAATGGGTCTATATTGCTGATTTTCTATAGCCTCTTGTTGTTCATCTCTTATATATCAAAATAAGCTGCTAATTACGGCCAAATGTAGTAGAAATACAGACTTCAATGGTACACCTATTAAAAGGTTGAGATTCTGTTGTTTCCTGGTTACTTATTTCTGAATCCACACACCACGAAATTTCATTAAATATTTTCCTATACTAGGAATAATATCATGCTTTATTTCTATATCTATTTTCTTTTTAAACAAATTATGTTTCAGCACTTAGATGATTCGTTTGACGAGCACTCCTAGTCGTTATTCATTGATTAAGCCACTGATGTTTTTAAAGTTTTGTATTTTTTTATTGTAAATATTTTTTATTACACAAAATTTTCTTTTTAAAATTTAATTTTCAAATTAAAAAAAAATATAAAAACGTAAACAAAGGCGAATTCATTAGACAATAAGGTACTCAACAAGGCATATCCATAAGGTATATGCAACGGCGAATGGATACAACAAAGCAACTTTTCATGTGATGTTTTATGTCAAGGCCAATTCGTATATCAGGGATGAAAAAGGTGTTTTTACATATTAAATATAATAAAATTTGATTAAAAAAAGGATATAATTGTTTGAAACACATTATTAATGACGCAAAAGCTACAAATATACATAAATTTAGCACATTTTTTTATCAAAAATGTACATGTAAGTTAATTGTTTAATACAGAATTTAAAATCACATTTCCCTTCCCTGCATTAATAAGGCAAATTCAACCAATTTTGACAAAATGTTTCACAATCAGCTGGGCTGATAATTTCACCTGTATGAATTCGCCTTGGTACTCAACAAAATAAAAAAAAATAAAAAAAAATAAATGAATCAGCTGTTTTTATACGGTCACCTTATCAATCCACCTTGGGCATATGCATAAGGTATATGCAACGGCGAATTGATACGACAAAGCAACTTTTCAGGGGATGTTTTATGTCAAGGCCAATTCGTATATCAGGGATGGAAAAGTTGTTTTTACATATTAAATATAATCAAATTTGATTAAAAAAGGATATAAATTTCTAAAACACTTTATTATTGACGCAAAATTAATTTATACATAAATTAAGCACATTTATTATTAAAAATGTACACTCATGTTAATTGTTTAATACCGAAACCAAAATCACATTTCCTATCCCTGCACTAATAAATGAAATCAAGGCGAATTCAATCAATTTTGATAAAACGTTTCCCCATCAGCTGGGCTGATAATTTCACCTGTATGAATTCACCTTGCTTTTTGATGTCTGATTTAATAATTTAGTATAAATATTTAATGTTTTTCAACAAAACTTCATAACTATCTATGACATCCATTATGCAAAGAGATGTAAAAATAAACAATTAAGATTTAATTTTTGTATAAATTATTAGTAAAAAAACAGATTACATGCACTACCAGATTAAGACAGAGACATAGATACAGAAATTTTCATATTGGAATTAAGATTCGTGAATTGGTGACACTTACTAATATGGCTTTCTTTGGTTTAGAGAAATTTATTCTTGAACAGGGCATATGCTTTGATCTTTACAATATACTTATAGGAAAGTTTATTCATTTTTAATTTTTTATACTATTTTTAAGAAAAAACAATTTCATATTTCGATAACACTTCCTTTGAGAGAAATAAAACTTTGTAGGGAATAAAAGTTTCTATTTTTCTTATTTACTAGAGGGTTTCAATTCTTGTGCAAAGACCCATTTATTTAGAATCACATATTTTGCGATCGGTTCCATCATTGTTGTTCCACTGTTTGATAGTTAAAGGAAATCGACAACACTGCTTTATAGCTAACTCACTACTAGTATGTTGAAAACAAATAAAAATAATATTTCTGTAAAATCGATTATAATAAAAACAACAAAAATAAGATCATATTTTGCATGTAAGTATGTATGTCAATAAAACAAAAGGATATACATAAGTACTAGTACATTTGAGTTTGTGTAGTGACGATAATAATGGTGGCGGTGGTGGTGGCAACAACAACATCAACTACCTGTATCCTTATTTTGTGTTGAAAAAACCTAATATTTTATTTTTTAAATTCCATACCAACATAAAGATTCTATTATTTGTTAGATTTATTGTCATTAGTTTTATAGAAAAATGTCATACGTTTTTTATTCCCTTTAAGAAAAAATCCTTAAAAAACGAAAAGGTTTTAAAAGTATTTTTGTTTTTATTCTTTATGAAAATTATTAAAGACGAGTTTTTGAATTTAGAAAAAAAAACGCCTACAAAATGTTATGTTTTCTAAATATTTTGAGGATTTATCAAATTGTTTTTTTGAATGACAATTTCTGTAATCAATCATTATTGCAATAATGAATAACGTTTTGCAATAAATTTTTTTACACCATGTTTTGTTATTGTGTCTTTAGAAGGTTAAATGTCAAAATTGTTTGAGATCATCTTAAATTATTTACGCTAAGCAGAGGGTTATTCCTTTAGAGAGTTTGAAATAATTTTAAGGATTATAGAGGCATTGTTTTAAATTCCTTACAAAAATAAATATTAGTTACAAATTTGTAGGGATTAAAGGACATTAGAGTAATGTTAGATAAAGTGTACCTTAAAAACATCTTTCAAATTAAAGGTTATAATGTTTTAAGTATTAAAGTGTTTTAAATTTATGTTCCTGGGCCACTATAAAAAATTTTTTTTTTTAATAATTTTAAATTATTTCAAAATGTCTATAACTATTTGTTTCTTATTCGTACGTATAACTTTAAGCGTTTTCTAGCATTTTCTTAATGGCTTAAATTAAACAAATATTACATTATATTGATTAAAAGCACAAAAGAAAATGATTAAATAATACGTACTTATTTTAATCACCTCCAGCTTCTAAACTTCAAACCCTTATTTTATTTTTATTCCACTTCCTCCACCCACAATCTCTTTCTAATATGTAAATGCAAAATATATCTACTAAAAGTTAAATAAAAATTATTTTTATTTAAATTAAAAAAGAAATAAAAAGGAATGAAGTGAGGAACAATTCCAGAAGATGATAGAAAACGAAGAAAAAAGAAAAACAAAATTAAAAATGCAAAAATCAAATATTAATGAAAAAACTGAAGATGTTAGAAAAGAAGAAAAAGGAAAACCATAACGGCAATGAAAGTAATGAAAAAAATAAAGGAATTTTAGAGGATAATAGCCGACTACATAAGTCAGTACAGAGAAAATATATTAATTTTCCAATATACTCGCTTAAAGTAATTGTAAATTATTTATCAAAGAGACTTTTGGCATGACGACTCATTTTATATAATATGACATTTAGAGCACGTCGTTGATTTTTAGACTATTGTAAAATTTTCTACAGTTTTAAATCAATAAAGAAATTTTTAAAACAAAAGTTACTGCAGTCGCTTTTAAAAATGGGCCTTTTTATACGCTTCACCTGTGGTGCACAATATATAGCTTTGCCATAATCATAAAGTATATATTTTCTGAAAGCTTTTGAATGGGGGAGTCGATTAAGCTCTGACAGTCTGTTCGTGTGTTGGTTGAAATCAACTTTTAGAAGCAACTATATGTTCCTCAGATCTGAGTATGGTATCAATCTTTTGGAAATATCCGGGAATGAATCGCTATTGAAATTCAGCACAATCGCCCCATAACTTTCTGAGATATGAGCAAAAAACCACGACTACCTCGTTTTTTCACAATTACAACAACGTGGCATCGATCCCAGCTGAGAAAAAAAATTATTTTATTTTATATATTATATTATTTATATATTTTTTTTAATTTTTTAAAAAATTCTTTTTTAATTTTTTTACAACATTTTTTTTTATTGTTTTAATAAATTTTTTTAAATTTTTTTTTGTAATTTTTTTTTTTTTGGAAACACTCAATTTAATTCTGCAATGGGTTGTTTTGTATATGTATGTACGTATTTCATGAGATGAATGGTGATACAAACAATTGTTATTGCATGACTGCACGTTGTGAAGGGTATATAAGATTCGGCATGGCCGAATATAGCACTTTTACTTGTTCTATATCTGAGAGCGACTTTTCTTAAACTTGCAGTCGTGTTAGGTTTTATGTTTATATTTTAAGGGAAAGAGGAGTTAAGCTCTAAAACTACAATATCTATCATTTACGACTTCATATGTTGGGTGGCTGAGCTACGTTGAATTAAAGAAGATCACTATGGTCAAACAGTTTATTTGGCAAATTCTGTCTTTTATTCGAGTGAATAACCCTTATCGTAAATGTTTTTTTCCTCCGAAGTATTTTCCCTTTTCCCTAAAACACCAGTGAATAAGTTCCCCAGAAATTTCTCATACAGGGTGGCGCAGAAAGATCGAAATGGTGTGAATTCCTTATAACTTTTTTATTATAATTTTTTTTTTTTTTTTCAGTATTTTGTAAAGAAGACTTGGACAATTTATAATGGAGCAATACAAAACTGAACAACGTGCCCAAATCGTTGAAATTTACTTTTCAAATCAACGGTCCATTGTGTTGACTCAGCGTGCATACCGTTGTCAATTTAATGTGCTGGTTGCACCCTCTCAGTCAACAATAAACCGTCTGGTTGCAAATTTTCGACAACAAGGAGCAGTAAGGAACCTTCCTGGTTCCGGCAGACTACGAACTGTCCACACGTTTAACAATATTCAAGTGGTACAAGAGAGTATTCGGGAGGATCCAGAAACATCAACCAGGAGACGTTCGACACAACTTGGCCTCTCAAGAGGGTCGCTGCAGCGAATTTTGCATACCATAAGAATGTTTCCATACAAAATTCAACTTGTCCAAGAATTGAAACCGACAGATTACCAGCAATGACTTGACTATGCAATTTATTTCCAGCAAAAAGCACAAGAGAATCCTAATTTTATTCATCAATTGTGAGTGACGAAGCCCATTTTCAATTAAATGGGTTTGTTAACAAGTAAAACTGTAGGATATGGGCTACGGAAAACCCAGGAGTACTTCATCAACGACAATTACACCCAGTTAAGTGTACTGTTTGGTGCGGTGTTTCTTCAGAGAGGATCATTGGCCCATAATTTTTTGAAAATGAACGAGGTGTCGCCATTTCCATCAATGGTGATCGATATCGGGCCATGTTGGTAAATTTTGTAAGGCCAGCCGTGGAAAACCATCCGCAAATATGGTTCCAACAGGATGGAGCCACAGCGCACACCGCGAGGCGTCCGCGTTCCCTGGATTTAACCGCTCCAGACTGTTAAACAAATATGTCTTAAATAAAAAGTTATAAGGAATTCACACCACTTCGGTCTTTCTGAGCCACCCTGTATATATAGATGTCCTTTATTTAACCTAAATATTATTTGTACATACAAACATGTAAAATAAGTTAATTAGATAAAATGTTCACAGGGAACATGGGGCCTCAACGAACTCTTTTAATCTATTTCTATCTCTGGCAAGTAGCTAAGTCTCATTCATTCTTTTCTGGTGGATCGGATCCTGGAATTACGTGGAATTACGACTGGGCTGGTGTTGACCTTCAAAGTTCCAGTCTAGGTCAGCTCTGGCAATATTTGTCGAAGGTCGTCTGAGAATATGGCCAATCAATATCCATTTACGTCTCCGTATTTTATTTACAATAGGCCAACAATGTGGCTGACTTCAAAAACGTCAATTGCTTTGTGTTTGAACAAAACATCATATTTCGTAACGCCGCAGTACAATAATTATACAATATATACCATTTTTAAAAGCCATCGCCAAGTATTTTTTACGCAGTAAGAAAGCAAACAATGCATCGCTTTTATTGTAAGTGCATTGTTTCGGAACTTTGCATATATATGTGATTTAAATACAGTTGCAATACTGTATACAAACTTTGTAAACGAACGTCTTGAAAGTCAGCCTGTGTCTGGTTCCAAAGGGTCTTATTGAATATCCAATAAGGCCAGTTAATCCGTAATATCTGTCTCAGGCACCGGTTAACAATTTTTTTCCTTTATTTATTAACATTCAAATTGCTAATAATTTACTTTATTCTAAACTATTGTTAAATGAAGAAAAAAAAACTTTAGGCAAAATTCGTAATACCAATTTCAATAAATTCGAATTCAAAACAATTATTAAATATACCCAGCAAAAAATACATGCAAAAGAAATAGTGAATGCATGAGTTCAACCCATGATGAAGTAATTCAATTTAGGTGAAACATTCATGATTTTTACATTAACGTGTCATTGGAGAGCATGTGTGAATATATTAATGAAACTCACTTCATTCTAAGCATGTAGTATAGTGCATGGAAATAAACCCATGTTTCATGAGTTAATAATGTTTGTTTACATGAATTGTTTAAGATATGTTGCATGCATTTGCATGTATTTTGAAGCACATCAATTATGGCTAACTATTTTGTATTTGGAGAAGGCATTCTTCATGCCTACTTTTGCACTTCTGAATTAGAAGACATGAGAAATGTTATTTACATTGAACTAGTTCAAAATTTTTTTTTACTGGGTATAGCAAGTAAAAGCGCTATATTCGGCCGTGCCGAATCTTATAAACCCTTCACAACGTGTAGTAATGCAATAACAGTAGTTTGTATCACCATCCCATATGAAATACGTACATTAGGGCGACAATGAAATATATGGGAAAATTTTTTTTCTAGAATTTAAAACAAAAATGTAAAGATTCTTTTGCCACTTGGTCTTAAACTTACTTGCTGAAAATTTGAGCCAAATCGGATAACTCTATCCCGTGCACCTTTGAGGTCAAAGTTCAAATTTCGGGAAATATAGTGTATTCGCCTATATTGGAGCTAAAAAAATAGCTTTTCGATATGAATTATACCGAAATCCAATAGGATTAATGTGCCACATAGTGTTGAACTTGCATGCTGAAAATATTAGCCGAATCGGGTAACTCTATGCCGTGCACCTTTGAGGTCAAAGTTTAAATTTTGGGAAATTCAGTATATTTAACTATAATTGATCTAAAAATATCGTTTTTTTTTAAGTATATTCATTTAAATTGTACAGAAACTGGATGTTTTGGATATTTTTTAAAGGATTCTAAAATATTATCAGTAAATTTAACCCTTTTTTGCTACAGGGGTCACAACGACCAAATTTCTTAGCTTTAAGTACAACATTTAAAAAAGGTGATATACGTATCCTGAAAAACGTAAAATATTTTTAATAGAAATATTAACCCTTTTTAGCTACTAGGGTCAAAACTACCCATTTAAAATATTTTGTTTTCATTACGAAATAAAAATATATATGAACCGCCCTGTTTGTAACCTGTTAGTGCAGACCTCAACCCCTGTAAAACATGATTTTTATAAGTTGGTGTAGATACAAACCGATAATATTTAAATTTAACGTATTTAAAACAAAAAAGTCAAGGTATACTAGATCTATTTTTTTTTTTTTTTTTTACAAGAAATTACAAGTAATTGCAAAGCTTTATCATTTTAATCAGTTTGACGCGTTAAACGCTCGAGTTAACAGTGCAAAGTGGTATTTTGTCAAAAAAATAGTTTTAAACAATGCCTTTATTAAGAGATGAAATTTATCTTATCGGTTTTGAAAAAAGTCAATTAACTGGGAGTAAACTTCCATCAATAGGGGATTGTCTCAGAGTTATGTTTTATAATTTAAGAACTGTGAAATTAACAATTAAAGACAGTGTACGACTGGTGGTAAAGGAGTGTTTTACTTTTTGGGAAAAAGCTCGGATTCCTACTATGTCAATTAAAA
This sequence comes from Phyto melanocephala, assembly GCA_941918925.1. Lineage (NCBI taxonomy): Eukaryota > Metazoa > Arthropoda > Insecta > Diptera > Rhinophoridae > Phyto > Phyto melanocephala. The sequence continues at coordinate 30,548,066 of OW799237.1, read as the reverse complement.
ATGTAGAGAAGAAATTAACTCGCTTGTACGAGGAGTGGAGGGAAATGAATAGACGGAAAAGCAGAACATCCGAAATTTATAAGAAAAAGAGAGAAGCATGGAAAGATGCACTCGATGATTTGTTTGACATCGCACATCCCGATGCACTTAAGTTAATGAAAATCGAGGACAAATTGTTTTTGTTGAAACAGAGAGAAAAAGGACGAGAAGGTTGCATGGCGGGAGTTGATGCAAAATTAAAGAAAACTGAAGAAAGACGTGAAACCCGGAAGCAGCGGGAAGAAACTAAAAGAAAAATGTATCAAGAGGTTCCTTCAACATCAAAAGGTAATTTTTATAGTAATTAACTATTTTTTATAAATCTGTGAAACTTTTAAAACCCAGCAAAGCCTTCTATTACCCTGTAATGGGTTTAATATACTAAAATCATTATTTCCACCTAAAATATTTAAAAAATTGTTGATTTTTTTTTATAATCATATAAAAAAAATTATAGGATTTACTACAATTGTAACAAGTTCAGATGAGTCAGAAAACGGTGAATCTACGGAAGCTAATGATCATATAATAGACCCAATGACCACGAGTTGTCCTGATACTTTGAATAGTTCACAAAAACAAAATACTTTAAACACAAAAATTTAACGCCCAGACTTGCTGCAGTTTTAGATAAATTAAAATTAAGCTCTAGAGATACTGTTCACATGCTTATTGCAGTTTTGGATGCAGTTGGATTAAACTCATCAGAGTATGTTATTAACCGCACGTCTATTCATCAGCAAAGGGATGCATTCAGAAAAGCAAATAGTACTCGAATCGGGTTAAAACTTCAATCCAATACTCATCCACTAACGATACACTGGGATACAAAACTGTTATCTGGCATATCAGGAAAAAACGAAGACCGACTGTCAATAATTGCAACCGCTCCCGATTTTGAACAAATAATTAATATTCCTGATATACCGGCTGGAACTGACGTTGAAATAGCATCTGCAGTATATGATTCATTAGAAGAGTATCAAGTTTTAGATAGAATCGAGGCATTTGTCTTTGACACAACCGCCTCAAACACTGGCAAATTTAAAGGGGCCTGCAATATATTAGAAAAAAAATACGTAGAGACATTTTGTTCCTAGGATGCAGGCACCATGTGTTTGAAATAATTTTAGCAGCTGTTTTTAATGAAACAAAAATTTGTTCTTCGACTGGCCCAGAAGTCAGCTTATTTAAAAAATTCAAAAAACAATGGTCGAACGTAAAAAAGGATGAGTATATGACGGGATTAGCAATACCTCGAATAAAAGAAATAGTAGGTGATTATTGCGCTAAAATTTTAGATTTTGCAAATATAAAAGTTAAAGAGGACTTTCCACGAAATGACTACAAACAGTTCCTGGAATTGATTATCATATTTCTGGGTGGAAGTCCTCCTAGTGGCATAAAATTTTTTAAACCCGGTGCTCTTCATTTAGCTAGATGGATGGCTAAGGGAATATATTGCCTTAAGATATTGATGTTTCGCAATCAATTCCCAGAAATCACAGAATTGGAAATAAATGGTCTAGTTGAAGTTGCAGGTTTTGTTATAAAGTGCTATGCATTTTTCTGGTTCAATTCAGATAAAGCGGAGCAAGCTCCCTTAAACGACATATTATTTTTGAGAAATTTAGAAGATTATAAAAAAATAAATGCACAAATTGCTGATAGAGCCATAACAAAGTTTATTAATCATCTATATTACCTTAATGAAGAATGCGTAGCATTCAGTTTATTCGATGATAGAATAGACTTTGAAACAAAAAACAAAATGGCTAAAAAAATTTTGACTTTTATGAAGGAAGAAAACCTTGAGGAAGAAGAAATTTTGAAAAAGTTTTTAATTAAAAAAGAAAATCTTAATACTTTCTTCGCTAAAGATAATTCATCAATTTTGATTGAACTTGTATCCGAAAATACGAAAAGTGTTTTGAAGAGATTCCAAATTTCAATGGATTTTTTACAAAAAGACCCAAGTAGCTGGAAAGATTGTGAAGATTATAGAAAAGGAAAATTTATTATTCAAAAACTAAAGGTTGTTAATGACTGCGCCGAACGAGGTATTAAGCTTGTTGAAGATTGTCATGAGAAGATCACAAAAGATGAACAGCAGCGACAATATTTATTCAAAGTAAGTTATATATAAATTTAACTAATTTACATTTAAATAATTATTGTGTTTCTTTTTAGGTTGTTCAAAACTATCGACAACAATATACGAAGCATGCGAATTTAAATAATTTAAGAAATGATTACATTTAATCAAATTTACCGAAAAAGACCTTTCAAATTGTCTTGCTTATTATATTAAAAACATATTTTTATTCCAATTAAAATATACTGCTTTTGCTTCTATACGAAAAACATTCACATAAATATATATTTTTAAATATTGGTTTTAAATTTCAGTTTTTCGTTTTTAGAAATAATATTTTACACTTTTTTTAAATATTTAATTTATAGCTAATTTAAGCAAATGTGTAATTTTGACCCCCGAAGCAAAAAAGGGTTAAATTTACTCATAATATTTCAGAATACTTTTAAAAATATCTAAAACATCCAGTTTTTGTACAATTTAAATGAATATACTTAAAAAAAAACGATATTTTTAGATCAATTATAGTTAAATATACTGAATTTCCCAAAATTTAAACTTTGACCTCAAAGGTGCACGGCATAGAGTTACCCGATTCGGCTAATATTTTCAGCATGCAAGTTCAACACTATGTGGCACATTAATCCTATTGGATTTCGGTATAATTCATATCGAAAAGCTATTTTTTTAGCTCCAATATAGGCGAATACACTATATTTCTCGAAATTTGAACTTTGACCTCAAAGGTGCACGGGATAGAGTTATCCGATTTGGCTTAAATTTTCAACAAGTAAGTTTTAGACCAAGTGGCAAAAGAATCTTCACATTTATCATCAAAAATCCAAAGTTGGTTTTTCATTGTCACCCTAACGTACATACATATAAAAAACATACATATATAAAAACATCCCATTGTAAAAAAAATTTTTAAAAAATAATTAAAATATATATAATAAATATTAAACAAAAAAAATATTTAAAAAAAAAATTAAAAAAAAAAAATAATAAAAATATAAATAATATATTAAATAAAAAATAAAAAAAATAAAAAAAAATTTAAAAAAAAAATAAAAAAATTTTTTTTTGCCTCAGCTGGGATTCGATGCCACGTTTTCTCTAACCAGTATACACGTTTGTATGTATGTATGTTGTTGTTGTAATGTTGTTTTTGTGAAAAAAAATCGAGGTGGTCGTGGGTTTTTGCTCATATCTCAGTTGTTTATGTATCGATGTTTTTGATTTTCAATACGGATCTACTCCCGAATATTTCTGATATTTTAATACCTCACCCGAGTCCAAGCGATGTCGGGGGGCTTCAAAAAGTTGATTTCAACATACACACGGACAGACGGCCAGACTGACAGGGCTTAATCGACTCCCCTATTTATAAGCTTTCAGAAAATTTATACTTTATGGGGTCGGAAATCAAAATTGTAGAAATTTCACACGGAATGAGAAACCTTTATATACCCTTTTTCACTGTGTGAAGGGTATGAAAATGGCCTCAAGACAAGCAAGGCGAATTCATACATGTAAAATTTCAGCCCAGCTAATAAAAGGTCTACCACACTGACAAGCCTGGAAAAATCACTGCATATAGTTGTGCCACAATAAACAAATTAAGAAACCTTGCACCATTAATTTAAAATGAATAGGAAACTTCCTTAAGATTACAACTTGTTGCTTCAGTTTTTTTATTATTAATTTAGTCATCAAATCACCATTAAGTAAAGGTTCTTAAAATTATATTTTTAATAAAGCGACATACGCTTGTTGTAGGGTATGCAACAACAAAACCCTTGTAAACAAGGGCGCACTAAAATATGCAAATTTTTTTTCATTAACCAATATAATGGCTTATGGTAATAGGGTTGCCAAGATAAAATAAGTAATAGCAGTGTTAGCAGAAAGAGAATAACACTAAAAAGGCAAGGAATGAAGAGGTGGTAAATGAAAAAGAAAAGAGTTTACTCAATGACATCAAATGAGAATGAACAAAGGATTTTATATTTTCGTATTTTTGTTTTGTAAACAGAATTTTCCAAATATGTACTACAATTTCATTAAATTTTAAATTAGCGGTGGGGGTTAGAAGCAGCCAAGGAATAACTAACTTAAGCAGCAAACAAAAAAAAATATCAGAAGACAACACAACTGTTATCTCGCAGTTTAAGGCGAAAGAAAGTTAAAGCAGTAAAGTAAGTTAAAAAAAAGTGTTTAACCTAAAGGGGGTGTAATTTTATTTCTTTCGTATTAAATTTATTTTGTTTGATACGCAGATGATGTTGTTTTAGAAATGCACAGCACTCAGCATCTAGGAAAAAAAGTATTAGTTGGAAGAAAAATAAAGAAACATAATTTATGGTACCCGTGTGGTATGGTTAGAGGAGACGAAACAAATTTTTATATTTTGTAGGCAAAATACTCAAAGTACTCGTGCAATGTAGATGGCACGTTTCGTAAAGTTCGTTATCAATATTCAACGCTAATTCATTTATATTTTAAAATTTTCTACGCTTAATGAGTAAAAGATACGTACGTATTAAGTGTATACAATCAAGTATTAAATGTTGAAAAGTACAGCATACATTTGGGTGTAACCAAACAGATTTTTATTTTGCATATGCTAGGACGTTAGGGCAAGGGTTTTATGAAATTTTGTATTGATGACTAGTTTGATATAAATATCTGTCTTGTAAAATACATAAATATATTGTTTTTAATAGCATTAATTATTGTCTCTTTTTAACATTGTAAATACAAAGTTAGTTTTTGCATTTTACACCTTTTCATTTCTATAAAAAGTTTCACTTTACATTGGCAAATTCTTTAGAAAGGTATTAGAAGAAAGTTGTTATATGATGCAGACATTAAATCAGATCTTTTATACTGTAGTATTTTTTCACTCCTTTCGTTGTTTATTTATCAACAATTGTAAAAGTTAAGTATTTTTATAAAGTGATCAGTGAGCGAAGGAAATTAAACTGCTATTTTAACCTAAAAATGATAATGCAGATAATGTAGTAAATTTAAAAATAATTCATTTTTATTTTGTTTTATCATTTGTTCGTCGCTTTAATCAAGCGTTTGTTTGAATTTTAAACGTCATTTAATTTTTAATTATCATATAATTTTCTGTTAAAAATAGTGTGATTAACAAAATCAATATGACAACAAGTAAGAGTGCTATATTCGGGGCGAAACGAATCTAATTATAGTCTTCACCATCATTTACATAGCTATAGCGAACATATCGTAGCATACCCTAGATTTCAGATATTATGTCATACGCCATTTTGCTATGTTATTTCCGTTGCAATATTTGAATTTTAAATCTGAAATGGTTAACTGTATTCTTCTAGTAAAACCCTTTTATTTTATCCATATAAATGGGGTTAAAAAAAATTATCCGACATTTTGTTTCGAATGCCATCTTGGATTTTACACTTTTTCGTAATTAACTGTATTCTACTGATAAAGTCATTTCATTTGATGCCAATATTGTGGGAATTAAAGGGGACAAAGCCGTTAATGCTATAGTTTATCCATATATCTGTCATTTTAACTTGGACGCCATCTTGGATTATAACTTTTTCATAGTCTACTTAATTCTTCTGGTGAAAGCTTATCCTTTAATACCTGTATGAAAGGATAGGTGGCAGCCTTTTTGAATTTTAAATAATACTTAATACACATGCATATGTAATTGTATATCAAAAGCTGTTTGCATTCAGACGGAATGTATTTTACATATGACTTGCCATTTTTACGATTTTGTAAATACGTATATTAACCGTTAAGGTTTTTGTTAATTTATTCTTTGTGCCTTCTCTTGCTTTATGTCTAAATTATCTGATGTCAGATGCTTTATCAGATCAGAGTAGAACAATTGAATTGAAAATCTGTCATATGACTTTTACATATATATTTCTTAAAAACAATACTTTAACGGGCTTACATGATATGTATAAATTTTGCAGTGGAAGTTTTACAAGTCATTTGTAAAATACATGCCTTCTAAATGCACTTTTAGTAAAAAAAAGTTATCCCACACAAAGTTACAAGGACTTTGTTGGAATGGTTTTATAAAAATGGAGTAATTAATAATTATTTTGCTTGGGAAATGCCACGACTACTATTCCGATTTTAATTTTCATTAGGTTGTATTGTCAGGATATCAGATTGCATGTACAGAAGCAGTTGAAAGGTCTATCTTATATACTCTTATTAAAAGGCTTATATTATAAAACCGATTTTAAGAAAAAAAAAATACTATTGGAAAGGAACTTTCTTGCAGATGTGTAGAATTTAGATCATTTTTAGTATTTTATGAGTTTTAAGGGCTTAAAATTGCTACTAATACATAAGCAAAGCACATGAATGTAAAAAAGCAAAACAACAAACAAAGTAATGCTTGTTGATAAAAATTGGTTTTGTAAAGAGTACACGCCAAGAAAAATCATGGTTATTGTAGTCATAATCAATGAGCATATTATGATTGAATTGTATAATTAAACATATACTGGTTGCCAGTTATCATTATTATGTTTTAATAAAATATCATGCAATTAACATATTATGATTACAAATAAAATAGACAATCTTTGCTATTTGTTAAAGTAATTTACTGTTGTTTGATATTTATTATATTGATTGTACCTTTACAATCACAATTTTTTTACTAAAATTATTTTTTCATTTAATTGTTGGTTGACTTACAGTGAATGAATGTTTGCACCGTGCCCTTTGCTCTTGTAATTTTTATTTTATTTGTCGAACTTGTTTTTAATCATTCATTTAATCAACTGTTCTGTTGAATACTGGCCAAACACAAAATAAACAAATGATTATAAACATTGACTGTCAAATAAAAACCAATCATCTATTCTTATCGCTACCTAACTGGTGGCTAGAGCAGGACAAACGAAAGAGTGCTGATGATGAAATCCGTAGTTGGTTTCGAAAATGCATTCCGCTCAGCAAATGTCCGCAAAACATACTTATCCAGATTATTCTTTCATTATCACAATTAAAAAAAAAAATCTTTGTAAAATAAGAACGTTTAAAAATAAACTCAAGCCTGTATAAAAATTTAAATTAAATCATTTTAAACGTAATAAAAGTTATTCAACAAGAAGAATAGCAGTTGAAATCAAATTATTATTAAAATAATCATACCTTGATTGCTTTGCAATCATACTGTTGTATCACCTAATATTTAATTGTTACTTGTAATTTTTAATACTTTTAAATATAATGTCATAAAGTTTTTGTTGTGAAAATTTTAAAGGACAATAACTACTGCTTGTTTTCGATTACCAAATATTGTGACCGTTCTGAGCATGTCGCAAGCATTCTTTTTCTGTGCGTGTACTTTCAGTGTATGGTGTAAAATAAAAACTAGTGAGAGTGTTATAGTTTAATCTCCCGTTTTAAAGATGTTTGTTACATATTGGATTTACTTCCGAATTGAGGATTGTTTTTTCAAATCCAGTGATTTTTAGGAATAACATAAAACTTTATGGTGACCTGCAAAACAGGTCCGGATTCAGCTAGTTTACATTAAATTAAATTCTCCGGGAAACCCAACCTGTGCGCAGATTTCCATAACAACTGAAAATTGTTGAAAAAGCTGTTACAAGATTTGAAACATATAATTGAATAATACACTCAAATGGGTATATTTTAACACCTAATTCTGCACTTTTAAAGGATTTTTTAGTATTTAATTTTATAGAAGCTTATGTCCTTCTTCAACATCGTTTTATATATTTTCTTTCAATAATTATTTGAAAGATAAATTCCAAGAACAGTTCACCATATTGGCAGAGACAGTGTCATTTAAGTACAAGATGGCATGATTACTTAATACAGAACTTACTACGCCATAATTAAAATTATTTTTCTTGGTTATAATATTGCCATCTCTTTCCTTTCCTTTCCTTTCGTTTTATATTCTAATTCTTATACCATTTTTAATATCACCTACAAAATATGTTGACCCCTTTTTCTAACCTACTGATTGGTTGTCCACTAGCTCATCCATTTATGTCTCACTGGCCTTCTCAATATATTTTATTTAACCCTTTCATAATAGAATGCTTAGCAACCCTCATATTAAAAGGCTTATTGGGATAAAGAAACAATAATGGAAATTAAAAAAAAAACAAGTTTTAAGTTGTTTATGGTAGTGAAAGCGCATGAGTAGTATTTGCATGATTATTTAACCCGTTCAGTTTTTTGGTAGTTTTAACCTTTTTTTAAGTGTTTTTTTGAATAAAAGAAAGAAAAAAAAACCTAATGAAAAATGCAACCCACCCTATTTTGTAATAACCAAACAACCCTTTGAAATAATGACACCAGTCTATAGTAGAAAAGTGGACGAAATACCTTTAGTTAATTCCTTAACTCGTTAATTATTTTAATATAAATCCACATAAATATACGTATGCAAGCACGGATCCAAAAGCAGGGGGAAAGTATATTTCACTTAATACAATTTATGCTTTTGAAAAGTAATAGTTTTGGCAGCCATTTAACACACAATCCATTTATAGAACTAACCTTCCACCACAAACGCTACTGTATGTATAATTTGTTTTACAACAGCTGATGCCATATGGAATTATCTCTTATGTTTCATAGGTTTCGCATAACATGTAACAATTTTATGGTGCGTAGTTTGACAAGTCATATGTTAATCTTATAGTGTTAAAAGTCCAAAGAAATTAATAATAGTTTTATTGATTTCGATAAATTTTCCATCGATGAAACTTTGCTGTATTTTTTTTCAATAATTCCCTTTAATTTTGATGGGAAAACTATACCAAACTGAATGATAAATTATAACGGTCTAATTCATAAATATTGAAAGAGCTTTATAAGAGGGTTATAAGTAAATTTTTCATAAAAAATCACAAGGCATATTTATTCATCAGGTAATTGCAGTTTGGAGAGTATTTTTTTATTTATATTTTTTATATATGAAGTTTGACATTTGAAATAAATTAGAGACATTTGAAAAAGAGAGACAATTGTTCTTTATTTATGCATTTTGACAGCTGAAATTTAAAATAAGGGTCGACAAAAATAATCAGCTGACGAATCATGAGTACCTTGCCTTGAGAAAATCAGTTTAATAAATCTTTTATAAACCTTTAATAACTTTTATGAATAAGGCAGTAATTAGAAAGACAACCCTTTTTATTGTTTTTGTATTAAATGAAAAACAAACAGAATATGATTATATAAGGAATATTATATTCAGCAAATGGCCATCAAGGATTGGACTCACACTTACACACAGCTCACTTGAATCATAATAGTTAATCGCACCTAGACTATCACACCACCTCTACAGCTATGCGAACGACTGAGGTAACGCTTCCCAACATACCAAATGACTTGTGATTAATATTATAATAAGCTTACCAACACAAGCCGCAAGCTTGTAAAAGAGTTGTGAATTGATTGTAAAATGTTTGTGTAACAACACAAGCTTAAATGTACACGATTACTATAAGCTTTTGCTTGTATTTAATAGTAGAATAAGCTTACGAAAATAATATTCTCCAATTCATTATTTTTTGGTTTTTTGTTATTAAAAAGAAGTTCAATTACTTCTTTTGTTTCTGTTCTAACTCTTTTTTATATTTGTAAGGCATTTCTAATTATTTTATAATAAATAATGGGCCAATTCAAAGTAGACTCTCATATTGTACTATGTCATATAATTCATATTAATATGACTAGTGACTTTGAACACCTTTTGTTAACAAATTATGTATTTAATACAAGAAAGAAGACAAAGAGATGACGCTGTTAAAAATTGTATGTATACAGGAAAGAAGAAAATATAAAATATTCTCTCTGAGAGGTGAGAAACGAAGAAATTCTCTCTGAGAGACAGTATGGTTAAAAGTATAACATAAACAATTTCTTATACATAGGAAACAAATGTGTAAAGTCATATTATTTTTTTTGTATGGAAATTACTAACAAAAATTTTATGCATACATAAAATAATATGAAATAGTACAAATATGACTGATATGCAACCACTTTGAATTGGCCCAATATTACATACCATTTATTTTTTCGCACAACACAATTATAACTTTTATTCACTTTGAAATTTTAACACTAAATGCAAAACACAAAAGAAATTTGTCAACAAATAAAACTGCACTTGTTGACAGATTTCCCGTACATATGTACTTAAGAAACTATAGTTTTTGTGTGCATACATACGAACTGTTCAGAAACATTTGTGAATCCACTATTGTCATAATATTATTCACAAGTGGTATTGCAGTTTTATTTCTATTTGGTATGTTGGGTTCTCTTTACGTAGATTGTATAAATAATAGTTAGCATATTCATTAAGAAACTTTTTTTATCTGAAAAAAACCATCATTTGTTCGCCTGCAAACTGGAGTCGTTTTGCCCTACAAGTAGCATTTAGGGTTATTTTTTCTTCTTTATTTTCAATCTTTCTAAATACTTAGCACTTTGAAATTATTTTCATATTTAACCGTTTATCTGGGATAGCTAAACACTCGTATTTTTATCTAATTTATAAAGCAGAAGCAGAGGCAGCTCTCATGATAGCTCTTTCGTTCGCTTGTTTTGCAACTTTATCGGTAGGCCGTTACAATTTTTTTCCAAAGTTGGACTGTTTTCTTATAAAATTGCTTGTAATACTCTGAGTTCGACCAATTGCTTTAGACCAGTTTCTATGGACCCTTTCATGTAACGATTGTGTTCTCTGCTTATTGCTAACTTACCAGAAAACTTTAAAAAACTTTTGCGGTAAATCATAGATGATAAAATTGGTAGTGATATCATCTGCTGTTTCCAACTAAAACGCACGATGTAAATTAAAAATTAAAAAGTTTTGGAGAATTATCTAAATATTTCTTAATACGCTGGGTCTCCACATAGCAATTTTCGTTGCTTAGCATAAGCAAAAACGTCGGCAGAATAACAGCATTTTATTGCTAGAGAATGTTTCTTTTCATTGGGTGAAGAACACGACACAAGTAATTTGTTTATAAAATTTAATATTGTTGTTTCAATTTTTATGTTTTTAATAATTTTAGTTTTCACTAATGCCTCATATCCAAAATGCGCACCAAAGTGTGACACGCTGCAATCTCATGCGGTTTCTCTGAAACCTAATCGAAAATATTTAAAAAACTCGAACCTATAGTACATGAAATGTAAAAAGCCACATGCACATGTGGGTCTGACATCACTAAAATATTCAGCGCTTTGTTTACACTTTGGTAGTGGCAGCATGCGGTAAGATTTTGATATTACACGAAATGTATGTTAGTCCAAAAATGCAAAAATTAAACATATGTGGCTGAAGCGGATGAATTTATCGATGGCTTAATATAAAAAGGACTTATCTTGATTTTAAACAAAAACGAGTTTTTAATGTTGTCTGGTAGTTCACATGCACACAAATTACCCTAAAAAATTAAGTGAGCTATGGTTGAGAATAACGGATTTATGACCAAATAAAAAAGCTCTAACTCAATAAATTCAATCAATACATTCTTTCTCCTGTAACAAATCGAGTTACGCCTATTTTATATTAAGCCATCGTTATGCTTTATAAAGATATCAAAATAACGTCACAGGCTACAGGTTTAAGTTGTAAATATTCCTTATCTTCATGATTTCTCATCCACTTGTTGATATGCTATAACTCATTGAACAAAATGGCTTGGTTAGGCATGATCATTGAGCATGAAATTATGAGCCTGGACTTTTGTTAATACTCTTATGACATTTTAACGACCATAATTATTAGCATCAACAATTGACCCAGTCTCTCTGAATTATTTAATTATTCTCTTCACAGTCATCGAAATCAGATCAATATCCCGATCATATTACGTTTTATTGTTTTTGGCCATGGCTTGCGAAGTTTTTCAAATTCGTCTTTCATGTTTTTTGAAACATAAATATTTAAACAAAAAATTGAAATGTTAGTTAATTAAAAAATTATACTTTATATTCTACTCAAAATCTTACTCAACAACTCGTCATTGGCTCTTGAGAGCGTATTGCTAGCTTCTTTCTTACTTATTTAACAGCAAATATTTTATGTTAATAAATTGTATTTGTTGCGAAGTCCAAGGAGAAAACCAAAAATAAATAGAAGCCTGTGAAAAAACAGCGGCAAAGAAAAGTTTTCAATCGTTCGCTTATGGTTAAGAAAAACATAAGTTTTTATTTGTGAGCCTTTTTTCTTCGTCCTTTTTGCCATACGTTTTTGTTTTGCTTAAGTTTTGTGCTGAGTTGTTTATGAATTTTTGTGTTTGTTATTTGTTTAAATAAAAAAAAAAAACAAAAAACAAAATAAGTACGTAGTACTTTACCACTCGTACATTCATTCATTGGTATTTAGAATAAAGCAAAAAAGTTTTATTTTTGTTGGAAGTAAATTAGTTCATGTGGAAGTTAGAATTTTATTTTATTCTTATTTTTCTTTAAATAATTAACACTTCAATGATTATGGTCAAAAGGAATGAAAAGTTTTTCGTTTTCCTCTTTTCATCCCTTACAAATTTTTCTAAATTAATGAGAAGTTTTTTTTTTCTTCAAATTTACATACAAGTCTTATTAAATAAACAAATAAATAAGTTTCTAATTAAAACGTTAAACAAAATTTTATTGGCCTGAAGCTATAGAGAAAAGTATTTGGAAGGAAATTGGAAATTTTCTCATAGACGATTCAAGTTTTAACTATATTTTATATAAAGTTTCTGATACTTTAGTTATTTGACGAATATTTTTTATAATTTGTTTTTCATGCTTAAGAACAAGGAAGGTGTATTCGTACCCGAAAAAATAAAATATTGCCAAAATAGTTTCAAGCAAACGTTTCACAGAGGAGTATTTAGCCTGAAAAGCTGGCCAAAATTATTAAACGTGTTTTTTGAATTAAAAGTTCTGGTTTTTTGATAGTTTTCGTTGTAGTATGATATAAGAAATCTAGAATCAGATTTTGAAAAAATTACACTGCGCAACAAAAGTACACTGCGCAAAAAAAAATTTTTGTCTCTCCTAGAAATAAAAGTATGTGGACTATATGTATTTTGATACCCTTAATTCAAATCTGTTGTCCGTTTTTCTCTAGTACGTAAGGATTTGATTTCAAAGGCGTGGAATATTTCACCCCTAAATTATTGGGTTGCCTAATATATTTAATCATAACTTGTAAACGGGTTCTCCGATTTTATTAGGAGGAGAATTAGAAGATGCACCGGAAAATTCTGCTTAAAGTAACCAAACACGTTTCTTTTCTATCTATTACTATTTCGAAGTTATTAAAAATTAAATGGCGAAAAAAAATTTTTCCTGCAAAATTCGTCAAATTTTTTGTTTTCAAAATGCCATAAAAAAATTTAAGAACCAAAAATTTAAATTTTTAAAATTTTTCCAAAAGCCACATTCCTTAGGAATAAAAGTCGGTGTAAATAGTAAAACTCAATTAACAAATGTTGATTTTAAAGGTTTAAACTGCTGCAAAGCCTCTTCAAGGCATATACATAAAAATGTTGTTGTATGGTCGATAAGAGCTTGGAGCTTCACTTTCGCTAATGTTTCACTAACGGTTGTGGCATCTTCATTGGGACAACATTTTTTTTTTTGTATGAGTAATGAGTAACATGGATACACATTTTTATTGGCATTGTATAAAATTTCATATTGCTTTTTCGTGAGCTCTGCATTTACAAAGAGTGCCAAAGCTCCTTTCCTTTATTCACAGGGTTGACTTCAGAAGTTGTAAATGATTGCTTGCAAGTTCTTGCTTTTCTTTGGGATCTCATTATATCCATTATTAATTTAGCCGCATCATTATGTCCCACTGCTTTTTGACTCATGGATGCAGCAAATGTGATCTCCTCTGTTGTTAATTGGTTACGAACTTCTTCCGTTTTTCTTCGCATTGTTCTTTCACTAGCTGCCAAATACTGGTATTGTTACAGTTCCTTCCAGCCATTTAGTGTTTGTGCTTAAGAAGCGGTCCTCTTTACGTTGTGCCAAAAGCCAATATCTTTTGAAACAATTTTTTAAATTTTTTAAACACTGCTTCAGTGTTAATATGCCCCCATCCCCTTGACATTTTGCTCAATTTTCTGACCAATAAATCCAATTTCTCGTCAATGGTTCCAGCATTAGATTTTATCACTATTTGGAATAACTATAATCTTGTGAAAACTTGTTCCATGTTGACTCTCGAAGTTACAAAACGGTTTTGATAAAGATTGTGTGCAATAACCCTTTATAAGTATTTTCAAGCGCATGCTTTTATGGGTTAATTGGATGGTAGCCTGATAGCCATGTATTTTTGTTTGTTTTTACCTGTATTTATTTTTTTTAAACTTATTTTTGTGATAAATGCTTTTAATAATTTTTCTTATAAGGTACGTATATTTATTTTTTTAACATATGAAGTTTTGTAGAGCAGGTACATAAAAATATCCTTTATGGGCATGTGTGGGACATTCCCTTATAACTATTATGGGTCATAAAGAAATTTTCAAATTTATAATTATAGGCAGGTATTAACATTGTGAAGTGTTAAAAGTGATGTGAATAACAGTTGAAATCAATAATTCGAAATACATAAAAGTTTATGACAATATAAATGTATCAGGATAAGTGCCTGATGAGCAAAAATAGAAAAAATGTGAAGTTTGAAAAAAATCGTCAAGAATAATGGCGCAAACTTTTTTTTGTTTCTAAAATAAGAGATTCCAAATTTTATTGTGGTATCAAACATAATTCGTAGAGATGCTAAACTCACTTTCAAAAACCTCTTCTTTTTATTTTTTTTTGCAAAAAAAGTGCATAATTTTTTTTTTTTACCTTTTGTACGAATTGTTTCAACATGCATATTCAACATATTTAAATTTTTTTTTTGCTTTTTTAAGTAACTTTTGATCAATTCTTTCAGCGAAAAAACCTTAAACTTTTATTCGTTTTGCCGCAACAAAAATAACAAATAAACATCCAGAAACCGAAAAAAAACATATAAATCTCATATAATTTTCTTCACTTTCCTGACTTTAGCATGGTCTCAGAGCTACAAATCGCAACTAAAAGTCTTGAAAATTTACAATGTAATGTAAAATATTGTTGTCTGTCGAGCTGCGTACTTAGTTTTTAAGATTTCTTAAAAATCAGTTTTGCCTTTTTGGCCAGCTTTTGAGGTCAAATACTCCTCTGTGCGTTTGTCAGAAATTAATTTCAATTTATATAAATATTTTTATTGTTTCAGTTAATTTTTTGTTTCGGATAAAACAGCAAATTTATGTTTTTATTATCCAGTGAGTGTGTGTTTTCATCATATGTGTTGTTAAAGATAGATTGATAGACTGACTGTAGATTTAAGAAGTCAATAGTCGTTGATTCTTTCGTGACGGATCATTTCGTGGGAAATGATTTTAAATTTTAAAATATACTTATATTCTTAAACCTTTTTTCCATTGTTTCTTACGTTTAAATTTTTCTTAGAGTTGTACCGACATTGAATTTAATTCTTCTTTTTATAAGTAAGCATACAGTGCTTAAGGTCTGGCAACATGCATTTTTATATTACGATGTTTTCGGTATTATGATAAATTTTTGATACACCAATGCATGTATCTAATACAATCGTACAACAGAAAAACTATTTAACAAGATTTATTTTTAAACTAATATTAAAATTTTTATACAGGCATGATTTAATTTTTATACATTCTTATTTTACAAAGAATTTCTTTTTATATTTATTTATTTTTTTAATTGCGATAATCAAAGAATAAACTGGAAAAATATATTTTGCCGACACTAGCCGAGTGGAATACAATTTCGAAACCAGCTACGGATTTTATTATCAGCACTCTTTAATCAGTGATTATTACGTGTTGGATGAAAATATCATCTATTTAACTACCAAGTTTTAAAGTGAATTGAATTCGGTAACTAATTTGTTTACTTGCTTCATATTATCTTACCACAACGAGTTAGATCGAAATTTTACCAACAGCAACCCTTTTTCTTTTAATTATTATCTTTCTATTATCACTAGTTTTGTCCTGATTTATAATAAAATATTATCCACAAAAATCCCCAGCGAAAAGAGTGAAAAAAAAGAAAATCCCCAATTTGGGAAAAATTTCCAAAATTGAGAGCATTTAGTGAGCCCAAAGGGCCCTATCTATTAGGTGTTGTTAAAATCTGTGCAGATCAAATATTGCTAGAAATATGGATATATTCAAGGTTGGCTAAATAAATAAAATAAGAAATAAATGGCTAATAATTTGAATAAATTTATATTGTATATGTGACACTTTAATTAATCTTATAGTTATCCATTACATATGGGCATTTCCATGTCATCGTACGTGTCATTTGTACTCCCATAAAGTGGAGTAATTTTTGCAAAAGTAAGAGTAACTGAAACAAAAATAGATCTTTATGTTCCATTCAAAGGGTACTTCATTTAAAAAAATTAATTATATTCGAATCATTGTTGCCTAAAATATCCAGAAAAATAAGAATATATCGTACGTAACATAAATCAGAAGTGATTTTGAGGTATTTATGGAAATACGAAAAAATATGCGAATCTTGGGAGGTATTTTTTCTTCTATTTATTTCTTCATTTAAAATCCATCATACTTAATTGAAAACAATCTTTAAATGATTTTATAATAAATTCAATTTAATATCGTTTGTGACATATCGTACGTGACAGATTTTTCTCTAATAATTTTGTTAGGTAATAAAACTTATAGTACGTTAAGAAAAAAAGTTAAACTCTAAATTAGGTGCTTTTGCGACTGTTCAAATACGAATGACGAAGACAAATAATGTTTTTGCACTACATATGTGAATAAATAAAAAAAAAAAAATACCGCGAATTGGACTCTATATTTTCTTTTTTCTTATGGATCTTGTTAATTGTTGTTGTTACCTTAATTTAATTTTACAATTACAATTTATTTTTACAATTTAGTCGCTAAAGAAAAATAGTTGATTGCAATTCCTTAAAATAAGTCAAAGAGATAATCAGATTAAACTCTTATTATTTCTCTTAAAATAATTCAATAAGCTCTTAATACCTGCGCATAGTAAAATTTGAGTGTTTTTATATGATATATTAAATAAAAAATAGTAATAAAAAATAATTTGTATTTTAATCAGTTTTGATTTATCAATTATTCTGGGTTAGTACATAAATATCTTCTTCTTCGAATACATATCTGTGTAATTTTGAAAAACGACTTATTTTGAATTTTTAAATATTTTAGGAGAGTAAAAAAACAAACAACAGATCAAGGCATATTGATATTTTTTGTTTTACTTTTCAAGTTTAAATAGTACCAAAAACGTACTAGTGAACAAATTTTGCCATCCCTGACACACATTATTTTGAATTAAACGAGTATGCTTGTAAGTCATTTCTATTATACTTGTGCAGCTCTTTGATGTTTAAATTTGCATACAGTTTAATGTTAGCAATTAAAGCATTATTTTGATAAACATTTTTGTTTAAAAATTTTTATTTTATGTTTTTCAAAGCATAGTATATAGTAAATACTAGTCATGCTGCACTAAAGACGAAAATAATAAAAAAAAGGTAAGAAAAGCAAAAAACAAAAATATATTTCAATTAATTTTTTTTTTTTTTGGCCAAACTAATAAATATAAAACTGATTAATCTTTTATTTATATTTTGTTGACTATTTCTTCGCAAAATATTTTTTTTAGTTCTTTAATCAACTCAACCACACTTTTAATCAAGTTTTATTTAATTTGCGGCGAAAAAAAATTAGAAAATATTCGATCTTTAGTTTTTTCTATACACCTATAAAGAGGCAAAAATAAAAAACAACTTTGACAGGACAGTTGGTATCATTAATAAACAAATAATAAATTAAATCAGCCTAATTTTCCAGCCACACAATCTTCAGGAAAATTTGCTAATGAAATCACTATAGCATGCATTTATAAGCACATACCTAAATCTCTCTAAAAAAAAAATGTTTTACAAGTTATTTTTCTTAAATTCCTTCTCTAAGTTTGTCATAGATTTAGGGAACAAAAAATTCATATATAATTCATGTTAAAAAATCTTTGATCATTTAAAACATTTTTTTTGTGTAAATATCGATGTGTATTCATTGCATTTATAAAAAAATTTTCGTTAAATATTTTTTTACGCAAAATGTATCGTTGATCATTATAGAGTGCATGACAGTCGCATATAATCGTAATGAGTTTTTTTCTTGCCTTTGCAGTCAACTTATTTTTCGGCTTGATTAATAATTTAACCCGGAAAAGTGGAAACAAAAATACGTTGGTTACTAATTGTTTCTAAAAGCAAAGCTATCGACTATTGCTTTGGATTGGATTCATTTGGTTGTTTGTTGTCAGTTATTTGTTTTATTGAAGAAAGAGTGTTGATGGCAGTTCAAAACCAAAAACGCAAAAACAACAAACCTCGAAACGAAATCGAAGTCATTAAGCGTATACACACATACATATTTAATTATACATTATATTGGTGTATCTTTAACAGTCGTCATAATGAAGATGGAGATATTGGTTGGAGGAAGTTAAGGACATTTTTTTTTGCTTACAATGAAAGGAATCTAAGGAGTCTAGTGAAGTAAATACGTCAAACATTTTTGAAAATGTCTTTAATATTTTAATATTCGCACAGTCATTTAAACTTGTGCGATTAACGAAATATTTGTTGCCTAGAGTTAAGAGTTGTACTGATGAGAAAGAGAAGTAGACGAATAAGATTATTAAGTGAATGCTGATGATGACGATGATGAAAGTGTGGTTATCGGCTTCGATGGGCACAAGAAGCAAAAACAAATTCTCATAACAACCACAACACTAACAACAATATCAGGAACAACACAAAAAAAGGAGAAAAATAAATCCTTAACTTTGCTTAGGGCAGCAATAATTGCAATTGACAGGATTTCAATAATGATGGTGGCGGTTGGGATGTTACTATTGCTTGTCGAGGCTGACGTTTTAGCATGGGGACAAAATTCTTTCAATTCACTTCAATAGTCGTCTAAAGAGTAAGAGGCATTAAATATGAATGTATGAATGTATGTTGCTTTTAAAATGCCTTTGAAAGTTAAATTTTCTTGTGTTTTTTCCTTTTTCTTTTTTGTTGTTTTTATTTTTAAGTTTCTTAGGTGATAATATTCAAATCAATGCTAACAAATATGGCTTAATTTGTTATATATTTTACACACATTTATATACACAAAAGCATTAATTTGTGTTCAGAGTACAATAATACAAAAAGAAATTCTATTTTGTTTTTTATTTTTTTTGAAAGACCTTTCTTTGCATAACTTAAAGCAGGGATGTCCAAACTTTTGTAAAATGTTATTTCTATTAAAAGTTCTCTTAACAGTGATTATTTAATAAATATATGTTAAGGTTTGACAACAATATTTTTACATATCTTAAACAAAAATTTTTTTTTAAAAACAAGAAAAAAAATATATCTTCTTTAATTTTTACACAGTTAACTGTAGTTTACTAAAAAAAATTTTCACCATTTTGTTATGGATGCCATAAATTGAATTTCATATTTTTTAATAAGCTTCTTATTATACTGGTCAAGAACGTTTCTTTGATACAAATATTGTTAGGATTGAAGGGGACAAAGCCATTATTACTATATTGACCCATATATATACCATTTTAATTAAGACGCCATTTTGTATTTTTAATATTTTATAGTTTATTGTTTTCTACTAGTCTTGATTTAATATTAATACAGGGGCTTGATTTTATATCAATACTAGCATATTACCCGCTACTTCGCTAGCGCAGTTCTTACTATTTACTGAATACTTAATAATTGTAAATTCTCAATACGCAAAAATGACTATCAAAATAATAAAAGTTAAATTTTTTCCTTGACTATAATCTTCAAAATCAACTTGGATTATTAGTACCTACTTTTAGAATTCTATGTACACAAAATATAAAAACAGCAAAAAAATGCCATAAAAATAAATTTTTTTTGTCATCCATAACATTTTGAGTTAGAATTTGGATTCAAAATCACTAATTTTAAGAATCTATCTTTTCAAAGGTCATAGTATAAAAAGTACAATAAAACTGCGAAAAGGCATCTTTTGTTTCGCCCTTATCATTTTTATTCTCAATTTGAACCAATAGCCACACAAAGAGTATCATAAAAATTAAAAAAAAAAAAACCTTTTTGGTCACCCATAAGATTTTCAGTCTTACCTGGAATCAATAGTCCTTTATTTTTCAGTTCTATCTTTATAAACGTAAATATACAATAAGTACCATAGAAATGCGAAAAAGTACCTTTTTAAGTCAAAGTTTAAATTTCTAAGTCTATAAAATATCTATGTAACAAAATATTTTAAAAGACATGATTAAAAGTGAGTAAATCTACTCTCTTTTGCATAAAAGTTATTATGTTCTAAAAAGTACTAAACTGTTTTTCCAAATTTTCCCATTTCTACCCTGTTATGAATGTATTTCAATTTTGACTAAATTATTTTTTATGTCTGGTAAAATCCCAATTACAAAGTTTAAGAAAATTGGCCCTTTAATTAGGAATTATACACAATTTCCGGTATTTTCCTCTTTTTGGTACCTTTTTTGTCCCCCTAAAAGTTTCCATAAATTTCACCTAAACAATTGTCCATATTCTATTAGGCAATAATAATTATCAAAATTTCGCCATTGAATAATATTAGAAAAGTTTCTTTTAAAAAAAGTACCAAAAATAGGGAAAATTTGTACCCCTTATACATGCGAATTAAAAAAAGTGCCTATTATATATTTATTAATATTTTTTCGTGGATTAACTAATACAGTTTAAACTGTTTTTCTAGCTCTATGTATTTGGAAGTTACATAGGGTACCAAAAAAGTACCAAATTATAGTTTTTGCCTCTTATGGGTTAAAAATCACAAAAAAAAATAAATAAGAACCTGTCAGCTCATTTTTTGTGCAAATTACAATACTTTTTCAATTTGATTTGTATAATTTGTAGCTTAGCAGATATAAGATTAACGATTTTACCCCCTTAAAGTACGAATTTCCAAAAATCCCTTCTTAGTGGAGCTATACATTGAAAGAGAAAGCGATTGTCAAAATTCCATGTCTCTAGCTTATTGCGTTTGGGTCAGTCAGTCACGCTTCTCTTTTATATACATGATTTAGGAGGTACAATTTTAAATATTAGAATTGATCCATATGTAAATTTATTGCACGCCATTTTTAAGTAGCAGCGATCAAGCATTTTTTTGATAGTTCAGCCTTGCAGTTTTATGTCCTTATCATGTACATCAATTAATTAAGATATTTAGGAACCTGATTTAATAAAAAAAGTATATATATTTTTTAAAATTATTTTTGCAGATAATTTTAAAAATTAGTGACTGATTTACGAATATCCCCGAAGGCATTTCATATTTATAAAGAACAAACAAACGTCCTAGCAAATTAACACATTTTGATTATTCTGCGAAAATTTTTTTTCGAATTCAAAAATCAATGAAAATTTATAAGCCATCAGTTTGCTTTGGCAAAAGATTGGGTACGTTCGTAGATGCTGCAAATTTATGCATCACTGCGGCAGTAATGC
This sequence comes from Phyto melanocephala, assembly GCA_941918925.1. Taxonomy (NCBI): domain Eukaryota; kingdom Metazoa; phylum Arthropoda; class Insecta; order Diptera; family Rhinophoridae; genus Phyto; species Phyto melanocephala. The sequence continues at coordinate 30,526,254 of OW799237.1, read as the reverse complement.
AAAATGAAGTTGCTGATGCGTGATCAGCTGTTGCAGATGCATAGCAGCTGCTTAACAACTGCGTAAAGTTTGCTTTTTTGGACGTTCTGCAAAAAATATAAAATGTTATCCGACTTATATAAGAAATAAACTGACTGATTATTAGAAATAAACTAAAAGTTAAAAGAAGGTTGATTCCTAAAATAAAAAATAAAAATATTATAATAATAAAATATAATAAAAGACTAAAAATATAAACGAATTTAATTTAAAGAAGTAATTGTTGTTTAATGCTACTTACTTCTCCATTGTATGTATACTCGATCACTATTGCATCAGAAACTTAACTGTTGTCATATTTGCAGAAATTTGCGGCAGCACTGCCAACTGTTTGCAAAAAAGAACATTTGACGCTTAAAAGTGCTGCCAAAGGTTGTATTAATGAACGTCATACTTTTACTATGCTGCAGTGATGCGTTACTGTTGCATTTACGAACGTACCCATTATTATTTATACTCTAAGTGTGTTAAACTAAATGAGAATTATAAAAAGTTATGTTTTTGAATTACTTTTAACAAATTTCGCAACAAGAAATTGTATTGTGTATGAATCGAAGCAAATGTCTGAAAATAAGTTCTTACGTATCACTTTATAAATCAAGTCATTACTAAAACACTTCTAAGTTAGACAGACGATATAAAATAGTCATTGAAAAGTATGTTGTTTAATAAGAGCAAGTCATTACCTAGTTTTTGCTGGGGTGTTTATTGATTATCCTAGAACTGAAAAATGTTTTGTGATTTTTGTGGTAAAATATAAATAAAAAGAGACAGTGGTGTTTATTTGGAAATATTACAGAAAGTCTTAGGGCGATTCTGCTGGATTTCAATAGCGATTCGTTCACGAATATTTCCAAAAGATTGATATCACATACAGATCTGTACAATATGTGAGGACTACTAAAAGTTGATTGCAACTAACACCCGGACCGACTCTTCTATTCATTAGCTTTCAGAAAATCTATACTTAATAATATTGTAGAAATTTCACATGAAATGACAAAGGTTGGCAACACAGGTGAAGTGTATAAAAATAATTATAAATATGGGAATACAACTGTGTATAATGTTTTACTCTGAAGGTCATACTATTACACTTGTTTCTAGAAAATATTTGAAACACACACATTTATACTTTCATATAAACTCCCCCAACGCTCAAGAGTTTGGCCATCGCGTGTTAAAAGAATGAATTTATATTAAAATAAAGCATTATAGAGTTTACTTGTTTCTAACTCATCATAAACTTTTCTTCATAACATTTTCTTAATTCAGTTTTCTTTTATATTTTGTAAATATTGTGTGAAAAACAAAAAAAAAAACAAAAACAAAATAAAAATAAATTTTTTGTTTATATTTTCAGTTGAATGAAATGGAAATTTTTAATTGCTTTATGGATATTTTTTACATTCTTTATATTCCCACCCTACATTAAAATCGAGAAAAATAATTTTAAAATCTAAACATCAAGTTTTATTTTAGTATTGATAAGGAGCAGGAGGATGGATGTCTCCTTTCCCAGGCTAAGTTGCCAAAGCAAACAACTAAAAAATATTTTATAAAAATCTTACAACTTACAAGAAAAATACAACTTGAGTATTTTTCTTTTGAAATTTCAGTTAAAAAAATTTTCATAATTATTCGTATTTATTAATAAGTATGTAAGTACATACTAAAAAAAGAAATAAAGGAAAAATCAGTAATTGCTCTTATATAAAAGAAAAACTTTATTTCGAAAAAAAAACACTTAAAAATCAATCGAATATTTATAGGCAACCAACTAAAACTGCCAACAACTTAAGACATTTTAACATTTCATATTAAAATCACATTGAATTGAAACATTTCCCATAACAATAGCGATGACAGTGACACTGGCACTGTCACAGTCACAATAAGAAGAAAAAAGGGTAACAATGTGTAAATGATTGAGCTCTTCTAACAACAAATACATGTACTATATGATGATAAACTCTTTTGTTTTTTTGGATCTTTAGAAAATAGACAAAGAATTCAATTGCGAAAAAATCATGTTGAAAACATGACATTTATTACGCTCTATTAGCAACGACAAGCAAAATAACCCAAGAAAATCGTACAAACACACACTTTTGCACGAAACGCACACACATCCTTTCTCTACCCCTTCAATAACTATCGATAATGGAACTCTTATACATACATATGTGTAAAAGGATACGTTTTCTATACACTCATATGAACATCTAATACATCATAGTGGCAACGAGGGTCGTTGCGCGCCTAGTTAAAAAAAACATCGTCATAAATACTTTATAGAACAGAAAATTTTATGAAAATTTTATGTAGAGAAATAAATAGAGCAATTACCAAATAATTTCTTAAAATAAATAACTGATGTATTCAGGAAGTCCAAAGTTTCAAATTTTTTTAAATTTCATGAATTTCCAAAAATTTTAAAAATGAATAAAAAGGATTATATTGCTTATCGTAAAATTGTTAAAGTTTTTTCAAAAAATCTTCAAAATAATGACATTATGACAATAAGACATTTAGAACACACAAATACAATTTAGAGGAAAGGGGGATGCAGGAAGCATGACCCGCCTCCAACACCCTCACTCGGATACGAATATGGTCCATTGTGTTTCCATTTATATAATAAAGATAGAGGATTGATTAGAAAAAGAGTATGTTCATATCAAAGCATTTTTATTCCTTCTTCTTCTGTATTTTGCAAATGAGTGAAAATAACAATAAAATATTGATTATATTTCTCAATTACATTCGAATATACGCAACTGATACGCGGTGTTCCAATTTTTAATGGGATTTTACTGTTATTTGTAAATAAAAAAAGGTTTCCTTAAATTACCTTAATATTTTCTATTGTAAGGGAAATATCTATGACAATTATGTGTGAAACAAGATAGCGGGCAAATGTTCGCCAAGGCTTCGGTGGAATACATTTATCCGATGATCTATATTTTTAATGATACTCAAACATAATTAAGATTAAATGTCGTTAATGTGCCGAATTATCTTATTCTTTAGCCCTTGAATTGTTCTTGGCTTATTGACGTAAAATTTTTCTCTTAAATATCCCCGAATAAATAAATCCAACGGTATCAAATCACATCATCGTGCCGGCCAGTTAAAATCGCCACAACGTGAAATTACACAGTCATTGAATTTCTCATGCAAACGAGTCATTGTTTTATTGGCTGTAAAGCAAGTGGCACCATTCTTTTGGAACCGCATACGTTAACTGCTTGGCCGACCTTATTTTCCAATAAATACGTCCCAATGACGCCGCCAGTCCTTAAAGCACAAAAAACGGTAACTTTTTGTGAATTTATCGGATATTAACAATCTAATTTGCGTTTTATCCACCATGCTTTTAGAATTTTTAAGTATAACGAGGGTTGAGTCCTTGGATTGCTGAACATCGGACATATTTGCTGACATCCGATCCAAGTAAGTAAAGCGGTTTCTTAAGATGCTTATTTGCAACTGTATACAACGTTTTAAGTATTTTTTTATATATTTTATTTTTTTTTGTTTTGAACTTTCTTATTAAACCCTTCACACGAAAGAGTAAAGGGGTTTATAAAGGTTTAGAATACCGTTTGAAAACAATATTCGTTTTCGACCCCATAAAGTATGTACCTATACATATCCTTATAGATAGAGGAATTGATTTAGCTAAGTATGTCAATGCGTCTGTCCGAGTGTATGTTGAAATCAAATGTTTGAAGCCCCCACATATACTTCAGACTCTTATATGGTCTCAATTTATCAGATATAGTTTCGAAAAATTTGCTATTGAATACAAACTGTGTGAAGGCTATATAAGTTTCGGCAGAGCAGAATGCAGCGCTTGTTTGGCTATCAATAGTTTCGTTTTATCTATATGCTTATATATTATATATAAAAGTGAAACTCTGTCTGTGTGTGTGTGTTAGCTAGAGACTCCGAAATTATAAAAACGATACATTCCAAGGAATGTTCATGGGTGGCAAAAAGTTGGCAGGGCCACGCCCATAAAAAATTAGTTATCATTGTTAGCTACTTTCACTTGTCCGATTTTTCTGAAACTTTGCACACATATTAGCTGTCATGAATTTACAATTTCGTGATAAGAAAAGTGGGCAGTGCCACGCCCATAAGAAATAAGTTATCATTTTTAGCTACTTGCACTAGATCGATATGCTGAAACTTTGCACACACGTATTGGGCTCTCATGATTATACAATTTCGTGATTAGAAAAGTGGGCAGGGCCATGCCCATAAAAAAGTTATGATTTTGAGGTACGTGCTCTGTACCGATTTTTATGAAACTTTGCACACATATTGAGCTGTCATGGCTATACAGTTTCGTGATTACAAAAGTGAGCAAGGTCACGCCCATAAAAAAGTTATAATTTTGAGGTACTTTCACTTGTCCGATTTTTCTGAAACTTTCAACACATATTGAGTTGTCATGGCTATACAGTTTCGTGATTAGAAAAGTGGGCAGTGCCACGCCCATTGAAAAAGGTTATAATTTTTAGCTTTTTGCGATTGATATTCAATTTAAATTCAGAATGCATTTTTATTCATTAAGGGGCGGAGCAACGCGCGCCGGGCTTTTCTAGTCTACATATAATGATGAATGGTACCATTATTTTAGATAAAATCAGTTCCTCTTGTGTAGCTGGAAGAGTTTTATTTTAGTTACAATATTTCCAAACGAATCTTTTACTTAGTTGTGCAGTACATGACTGCTTGCGTGATATTTCTGTATTTTAGTATCAATTATTATTTCTAACTTAGTTTAGTATCAAAAGACCAACCGAACTTATTAGCAATATATATACTTATATAATATTTAATATTTATTAAAAAAGTTTATAAAAAAAAATTAAGTCCTTATTATGTCACTAATAAAAAAAATTCAAGAATTAGTTTTGCGATTAAATAAATTCAATTTTTTAATATTACACCTTAAAGCACATTATAAAATTAACTATTTGGATAGACTTTCCCGTTATATGTGGATCTTATAATGTTATATGTAGGTATAAAAATGCTAAATTTTCCCATCTAAAAAGTTTTATCCCTAAATAGCTGACCAACGCTGTAAGCTACTGTACTATCAATTAATATCTTTAGTATAATTTTATGTCCTTATATGTTTTCAATTTAAACATTTTTATGGTTGGTAACAATTTGCTAAGAACATACATACTACAAGCTTGTTTGATGCTATATTTAAGGCCCTTCCCTACCCTCTAGTGTGCTCCCGTATTAATGCACTTATTTATTTTCTTAAGTGTCACACATGTATTGAACCCATAATCAAATGTGTTCGATTCCTTAAAGGCACAAAATGTTTATCAGCTTGTTGCGCCTCATATCAAATAGAAAAAACAAATACACCAAAACCGTTTAAGACTACATGAACGAAAGTGAAGGGTTTTCCAATTGCCTTCGGGGAGTAACGACTATTTATGTGTATATTTGCCCAAGGACATGTGTAAGTAACATCCTTAAAAAAAAGTGTGTTTATTTTGTGAGTTTTTTTTATTGAGTCGCACATACTGTGATTTTTATGCCAAAAAATCATGTGTAATGTGTGCGTATGTGAGAAAGGGGTTGGGTGCGTTTCGCGTATGTTTATGTATAACTTCTTATGAAAGGATGTATTTTTTTTTCTGTGTCCTTTATTTGCTTCACTTAAAAATGTCAAATTTTTCCTAATGTATTGTATTACTTTTTATTAATTTTTTGTTATTTGGTGTCGTCAGACAACATTGAATGTTGTCGTGTGCTTTGTTACGGTTACGGTTACTGTTTGTTATTTTTCAATTGTGGTTAACCCATGCATTGCAGCTTAATGTCATTATTCGGTTTAGTAGCTGCATATGCATATGTGGGTGTACTGGCGCTTGGATTGTGAAAAAAACGTCATTGATTTTTGAGGAGTTTGAAGAAAAAGGATTGTTTTAAAAGGGTAAGAGGTCTTTGATATGTGTATACATATTAACATATTCTATTTCTTCTGAAATTACTTTTCAAAAAGTGTATATTTTTAACACTGAAAAAAAAAACGCAGAAAGAACATTTTCAATAATCTTTACATTTAGTTTAACATTATGTCAATAATTTATACAAAAATTTGTAGAAACAAATTACATTGAAAGTTGACAATTTTGCTACTTATAAAATTTTTTTTTTTTAAATATAATAAATTATTAAAAAAAATTTTGATTAGGACTATTAGGGTGTATCTTAAAAATAAAGTTTGCCAATTATACCGTATTGTTGCAAAGCAGTTTCAAAAAAAATTTTACCGAACGTTGTTGTGGCTAAAATACTGTTACGTTTATACCTTTTATAAACGTTGGATTATTTCCTTTAAATAAACCTTTTGAGTTCTTTTATTGCAGTCAAAAACAGTTGAAATTCGTTATAAAATTAAGAGCACTTTATTTTCTTAAACACACTCAAAGATTGCTTTAATATCACTTTACTTATTACACTTATGATTATACACTTTTATTATCAAACACACTTTGATACGCACCTTACAAGCTCTACTGTAATACTGATCACGTTAGCTGTGTTGTTCGGCTATTTATAGTAACATAGTGGTGTTCGGTAACATTCGACAAAGTTCTCGTATGTACATTCTAGTACATTCGAAAACCGTTAAATTTAAATTAAGACGTTAAGTAATATGCACGAATAATAGAAGTGCCTAAAAGTATGCTACACAAAATAACAAACAACATTTTCGAACAACCAGCAAAATAAACTAATACAAATAAAACTACAGTAACTTAAACTACTACAACTAAAATAAATTATAATGTAAATTAAGCTACTTAAAAATAAATCTGTAACACTACCGCCCGCTTAAGCCTGTTCGTCCCGAATAGGCATAAATTCACTTTTTCCGTATTTAGCGAGGCGCTCGAGATGAACCACTTTCATCTTTGATCTTGGGCTCTTGTATTTCTGGATTCTATACACCACATCATTTATTCTCTTTATCACCTTATACGGTCCATCCCAATGATTTTGCAATCCTTTATTGCGTTGTGGGTTATATAATAGAACTCGCTGACCCTCATTAAAGCCTTCAGATTCTGCTGCACGGTCGTATCTGGCTTTCATCTTGTTGCTGGACATGTTTGTTTGCTCAAAGGTCCCGCCTAAGTTATACTTCTGCAATGGCTCACGACTTTTCTTGCTTGGCTTTTCACTGCGATGCATTGGGCGCAATTTTCTATCCAACCAGCTACCGATTGTTGACAGCCAACCCAATAGAACCGTTGCTTTAACTTTTCTATGGTCTTTGTTACACTAAGATGACCACCGCTTGAACTATTATGAAACTCCTTCAATACCTCTTTGACTTTAGAGGATGGCACCACAATCAGATTTGTTACCGATTTTCCATTAGCACTTTCCCATATTCGGTATAAACATCCATTAACCACCTTCAGGCTATTCCACAGCGCCCAATAGGACTTCATCAGTGGACTTTCCGCTGATATTTGGTTTCGAGTGGGCCTTTTGTCTTTTTCCTTTGCTGATATAATCTTTGCCAATATAGGATCTTTTCTTTGCGCCACTGACCATTCACCGCTTGTGTCTATATGCGTTAGTCGAACATCTATTACGCACTCTTTTTCCTCGGGTCTTGCACAATATTTGCTATTCAAGCTGCAGAATTTTCGGGAACGTGCATCCGCATTGCCATGTTTTACGCCCTCTTTGTGCTCAATACTGGATTTATTTCCCTGAAGTCGTTTAATCCAGTAATCCAACGGAATCTCAATGTTGCGCCAAATCATAACTTTTCGTCCCATGTGCAGATTAATGTTATGACTTATCATAAAATCAGCGCCCACGATTACTTCATCCACAATGTCAGCAACAATAAATACATGATTAACACTTATATTTTCAATAGTTAATTTAACCTTTATTTTTCCATAAACATTAGCAAACTCTCCAGTAGCTGTTCGTAGACTTACACCATATAGTGGTTCGATTTCCTCCTTGACTATATCAGGTCTGATAATTGATTGTGATGCTCCTGTATCTATTGTAAGAACATGCCTCCGACCATTGATATACCCACAAGCAGTAAGGTTGCTATTTTTCTGCTGCATAACTGATATGGAGATTGTGGGGCCCTCGGTTATGGGATCATGCTCATGCCTATAAGTGTTAACCTGTTTCAACGGTAACTGCGTGTTTTCCAGCTTGTTGTACTCAGGTGGCGATACAAATCTAGCCCGCTTCCTTGGTGCTTTGCAATTTCGTTGAAAATGTCCACTTTTACCACAATTATAGCATTTGGCTCTGGCTTTGCCTTGCTTTTCCTCTAACGCCTGTATAACTGCATTTTTAATTTCATTAACTATATTTCCGTCTCTTTCTGCAGAAAATTCGAGATTTCTCACCTTACATATTTGTGGCTTAGAGAGTAATTTTGCAGTTTCCTGTGTTAGTGCATATGAAACTGTTTCTGCAAACGTCGATTTATGTGTGCCAAACACCGCGTGCTTTATTTCTGGATCACGTATTCCATTTACAAACGTTTCAATTTTAAACTGATCCAAAAATGGGTGATTTTCACCTGGATATGTCAGCTGCACCAAACGCTCGATTTCCGTTGCGAAATCTTGTAATGACTCGTTAGCTTTCTGTGTTCTGCCTCGTAATTCCATTCGGTATATATCTCGTTTGTGCTCGCCGCCATACTTACGTTGTAGTGCAACCATTATGTCATCATAGTTTTCTCTGCAGCCAATGGGCTGCGTTACCTTTTAATGCCAAAATCAACTCTAAAGCCTTTTCTTCATTGTTCCACATATTTCTATTGGCAACTGTCTCAAACTGAAATTTAAAAACATTAAATGGTGCACTGCCGTCAAAAGTAGGGGCCTTTATTCTACTCGATATTTCTGGAATTATTCGCACTGGTCCCTCATGACATTGAAGATCATTAATTTTTATTTCCAAATTTTTAAATTTTTCGTCTTGTAATTGCAATTTTTCATCAACATTTTTTACTTGTAACTGCAATTTTTCGTTAACATCTTTAACTTGTTTTTCAACGCAATCGACTCTGTTATTCACAGCCTCAGAAATTTCCTGAAGTTTCTGGTTCGTAGCTCTAGAACATTCTTGAAATCTCAACTCCAACTCTTCTTTTACTTCAGCTAATAATTTTTCATTATTAGCTCTAGAAGTTTCTTGAACTTCTAATTTAACTTCTTGAACTTCCACTTTAACTTCAGCTAATAATTTTTCATTATTAGCTTTAGAAGTTTCTTGAACTTCGGCTAATAATTTTTCATTATTAGCTTTAGAAGTTTCTTGAACTTCGGCTAATAATTTTTGACTGTTAAGTTCCATCTTTTCCATCATAGCAGCAAGCATTGTACTCAAATCCATGTTGTTTGTGGTTGCACGAGTAGAAACTTCCATTTCTTCTTTTTCGTCAAACTCGTAACCATCAATGTCAATATTACGCCGCTTAAATTCATCTAGAAGTCTCTTTTGCAATTCCACTTTATTACCTGTTGTCAACAATGCCAGCTTACTCAATTCTTTCTTGAGTTGTTCAACTTTAAGCTCCTCAAATTTCATGTCTTTTATTATAATGCAATTTCACTTCTGACACCAGTTGTTACGTTTATACCTTTTATAAACGTTGGATTATTTCCTTTAAATAAACCTTTTGAGTTCTTTTATTGCAGTCAAAAACAGTTGAAATTCGTTATAAAATTAAGAGCACTTTATTTACTTAAACACACTCAAAGATTGCTTTAATATCACTTTACTTATTACACTTATGATTATACACTTTTATTATCAAACACACTTTGATACGCACCTTACAAGCTCTACTGTAATACTGATCACGTTAGCTGTGTTGTTCGGCTATTTATAGTAACATAGTGGTGTTCGGTAACATTCGACAAAGTTCTCGTATGTACATTCTAGTACATTCGAAAACCGTTAAATTTAAATTAAGACGTTAAGTAATATGCACGAATAACAGAAGTGCCTAAAAGTATGCTACACAAAATAACAAACAACATTTTCGAACAACCAGCAAAATAAACTAATACAAATAAAACTACAGTAACTTAAACTACTACAACTAAAATAAATTATAATGTAAATTAAGCTACTTAAAAATAAATCTGTAACAATACATTTTTCGTTGTACCTTTGGCATTTACAGTCGGATCTTAAAGTGTGATATATATAAAGATATGTTTGTCGATTATTTCGCAAAAAAATTAAAAATTTAATACTAATATTTTTTTAAATTTTAGTTCAGGCTTGAGTTCATATACAAATTCTTATCATCAAAGAGTGCTGATGATGAAAACGTAGCTGATTTTGAAAATGCATTCCACTCGGCTATTGTCGGTAAAAAATATAATTTTTCAGATTATTCTTTCATTTATCACAATTTAAAATTCTTTGTTATAATAAGAATGTTAATAATAAACTCCTGTCTGAATAAAAATTTAAAAAAATATTAGTTTAAACCGAAATGTTCGATATATAAAAATTTAATTTATAAATTTTTTTTAATTTCTTCTAAAATTATCTAAATACTTCCTTTGCAAAAATTAAATCAATGATTTTTTGTGAGCTTTAATTTTCTGATATTAGGGCGGTATAGTAGGGTGGTAGGAACTGAGATCTGGTGGATAAATAAATAAAAGGAATACTTGAGATCAATGACTATTAAAGCAAAACATTGGTCTCATTGAAAACAACAAAAACATTGATGTGTGATATCGCTTTAAGATCCGACTGTTAATGCCAAAGATATAACAAAAAATGTGTGTTGATAACCCTACTACCTGCAAAAAATTTTTTTTTTAGACTGCCTTGCAATTATACTTTATATTCGGTGGTGTATGGAATTTTTTTTTTTTTTTTGCTATAAGAAGATACGGTCTGGTGGTTATGGTGTGTATAAAATTTTAATTGTTCAAATAACAACCCACATTTATATTTTGTAGCTTGTCAACAGTATTTCTGTTGTATCGGTTGTATTTTGTAGCGTCAAATAATATTAAACGTCAAGCAAATAAAAAATCAGGAATAAGAAAATTGTTCAAATCTTACTTCTGCAAAAGTAAGAGTAATAAGATTTTTTAATAAAGTTATAAAAACAAAAAAGCATTTAATATAAAAAATAATATTTATTTTTTTTATTTTGAAAGCAAAAAATACTATATAAATAATTGTGTGATTCCGTAAAAAAATTCCATTTCCCATCCCTGTACACATGAATTCAATACAACACTTTATTAAAAACTTTTGAAATGAAATTATTGTGAATACAATTTTTTTGTTAGATTATAATACTGGCTTTCATGTTCATATTATTTTAAAAATTTTCCATTTAAGAAAAAAATCAAATATTATTTTGTGATAACGAAAGAATACAGCGAAAAAGTAAGTTTTTACAAAATATTTTAATGGAAATTACTAACAACAAACATACAATGTTGTTAACTTATACACAAATTGTCCAATAAGACATTACAAGAGGGTTGTGAATTGAACAAATATCTTCTCTGTTCTACTAATTTCCATTTGTTACAAACGTTTGCCGGTGCATGTGTACCTATGTATGTTTAAGAAAACTATTAAAATTAGTTTTTATAATTAACATTTCTTTATTGTCTGTGCAAATGAATTTTAAGGATTGTGTATAATCCAAAACGACTGAATTACTTTTTTTAAATTTTTTCTTCTTGCAAACATATTAACCCTTAATGCCCATGGTATTTAAGAGAATGCACCCAGAAAAAATTTCACAATAAAATAAATATTAAATAAAACAAGCTATTTATTTCAAAAAAATAGTAAAACAAAACTATTAAATTGTCTTCTTTTTCTTCTTCAAATAAAAAAAATATTTTTTATCCTTAATTAAAGTAGTGGTAATTGAAACCGAAAAAAAAATTATATCAAATTTAGTTTAGAGTCAGACATAATTGAAATAATTTTTATTCTTTAAGAAAAGGAATAAATTCACTAGATTTATCTTAATGGCCCTTAATTAATTCAATGAAATTTGCCTAAAAAAGAAAATGAATACGAAGTTTCCTGTACACAAAAATTAAAAATTAAATTTAAATTGCATTGGAAATAATTATTAAATAAAAATAAATGAAAAATAGTTTTAAGTACTAAAATAAACAATCACAGAGCATGGCATTTTTAAATACCATCTGCACACGATCGGAGTTGTGGAGGTTGATGTTTGCAAAATGTGCCTTGAGACTACTGAGACAGCGGCGCCTGCAGTATGCGAATGTCCGACAATGGTAAAGAAGGGGGTCGAAAAGGGACTCGTTTGTGGAAGAGGTGTGAACTATCAAATTGACTCTCACTTTATGCCATTTATGGCAAATCATTCAAATGGCGGCCACTACTTCGTTGGCAGTGCTTTCAAAGACCGACGGCTAATTTTTGTTTACATAGCGGCTCGAACGTATAATCCATCCAAAATGGTTCTTCCTAACGTATATTAATTACTTTTCACACAAAATCTTCATTACAAAAGGTCGCTTCTTGAGTCGCTTACCTACTTTCAAGAGCGCTTGTTGAGGGTATGGATTTTTATATGCGATGTTCCGCTTTGTAGAAAAAATATAAAAAACAAATTCATATGGAAATAAATTGTTCTACCTATTTTACTGCTGAAATATAAGCAATACATACGCGAATAAAGTCTCTACTGCTTAGAAAAAAGAAAGAAATTTTGGTGAGTTGACATAAGTAGTTACAGAGAGAATAATCGGGGGGTATTAAGTCGCATAATCACGGGGGGTATTCAGTAGGGTGATCGATTATTTGACTTTTTTAAGAAACCGGTTTTCAAATAGTTCGAAATTTAGAGTTTGAAAAAACCGGTTGCGTTTTTTAAAATTAAGAAAAAACCGGTTTACCGGTCGAACAATAATATATAATTCCTTAATGAAAAAACTAAAAATATTGTAAAAAAATTATAATATAAACGATATCTAAATAAGGACTTTTTACAATTGATATTTGTTCGACTTCCCAATATCAAAACGCAATAACTGACATGAAAACAGTTAGCTTACTTAGATTTTAATTAGTTTAACTTAAGGACAAAAGTACTCATTACAAGTAAAATAAATAAATAAAAAAGACTTTATCGGACTGTTATACATTTTTGTATTTCCTCCTGTGCATTTTTTAAATGATAAATGTGTCTTTTAAATTTATATGCACTCACATATTTTGTTTAAAATGATTTCTTTAATATAAAATACAATTAAAAGGCTAGGGAGAAAATCTTTTCAGTTTTTTTACAATTTCATTTTAAAAATTTTTCCTTATACCTTTTTTTATTTTACATTTATTTTTGAAACAGCAAATAAATTTCTTACAATATTATGGAAAATTATTTAATAATTTTTTTTATTTATAGAAAAAAGATGTATGAACATAAACATAAAAAAACGGCTTTTATTGGTTAAAAAAACCGGTGTCTTCGACATTTGAAAAATTAATATTTGGAAAAAAATGCCAGCTAAAAGAGTAAAAAAAACGGGTTTTCCACCGGTTATAAAACCGTGTCGATCACCCTAGTATTCAGCCATCAAATTTTTGCTTTGCAATTTCATTGTTAAAAGTTCTTTAATTGTAACTAGCGTGATCAAATGGTTATTATTCGACCGGTTTTAACGGGGTTTTTCAAATTTGTCGAAGCCGAATATCTTAAAATACCAATTTTCCGGATATCGAATTTACAGGTTTTTTTGGTACAAATAAACCGATTATTGTTTTGAGCTGAACAGTACTATTAAATATATGCACACAACAAAGTGCCCTACAAAAGTCAATCATTAAGAACAAATTTGGGAGGATTTGTTTTGTTCAGATAAGTGTATGTCACTGAGTGATAAATGATGACAGTGATTTGAAAGGCTAAAAAGTTTACTTTATGCTTTATATTCTATTAGTCTTACATGTATGCTAAGTGAAAGGTAATTTTCAATTTCAAGTTTACTTCAAAACATTTAAACTGCATTTTGTTTCTAAAGGATTGTTTTTAAAGAAGCAACTTAGAAGACAAAAGATTTATTTTTTTTCGAATTGATAAATGTGGTCTCACATATGTTAAAATGTTAACTACATATAGATATATTATATACATATACATATATTATTTGAATAATGAAAGTGCATATGTTTATATGCATATCTATGTTTAATAGTTTGAATATCTTCCTATAATATTTTAAAGCAAAAATTCTTTAAAAATGTCTGTCATGACTGCAGTATATTTTGTTCGTTCTTTATCTTTGTGAATTGTTTTGATCTTGTTTAATTAAACTTTTTATTTTAATAAATAATTAGACTTTTGCGTTATTTTTTTATTCGAATAAACCGGTTAACCGGTTACTTTTTAATTGCTTAACCGAAAACCGGGTTCTTTTAATTAGCAACTATTTGGAATATCCCAAACCAGTTTTTGAAAAACGACGAATAATCAATCTCCCTAGTTGTGACCACTTTTTATAAATAACGTGTTCAAATATACAAAAAATCCTGATAAACAGTTGTAATTATTTATAAATATTACATATTATTTTTATGTGGGCATTTAAGGGTTAATTTTCTAACATTTAATATTTTCTTTTGATTCGTTATATTTGGCATGATGTTGTAATATCATTTAGATTTCGTAAAGAAAATCATTCAATATGCAAGTAAGTATGCATTAATTTAATCCTTTTTAAACCTAAAGCCCTGGCAAAAAAAATAAAGCAAATGTACAGATGAAAAATGCAAGACAAATTTGCCAATTGACCGCTTATGCACGAAAAGGTGTTTGCAGTAAGATTGCACATGCACTTTTGTGCAAAATTAAACTCATTTTACATGCATTTCCTATATGGGATTAAAACAAAAATCAATTATTATTTCTTTTTTCGTTTTTCTTTTTCAAGTCGTATTGTAGTTGTACCTTAAAGGAGACCACTATTAAGAAAAATTTCTAAAAATTGAAAAGAATTGTAAAAACAATTTATTTAATTTTTTTTTTTTGAAGATTTTGCTCTGCTGAAAGAGAAAATTATATATCTTATTGAAATTAAATTTAAAAATATTCTAATTGTTCTTATTAACGATGAATTTCGACCAGGCAGTTAAAATGTTATTCAATTTTTTTAAAGGGGGTTCTAATAGCTGTGGGTAGATGTTCGACCTGCGTGTGATAAATATATATATATATTCCTTTTAATCCTGCAAGAAGCATATCTGTATGTGAGGTTTAAACGAAAACCTTTTTTAATTTTAAGGACCCGAAAAGAAAAAAACTATAATTGTGATAATCACAAGCTAAGAGTACTGTATTATGTTTCAATTGTATGATTGTTCTTGTACATATTTGTATATGTTTAATCAAAGTGTCATGGAATTATGATTTCAAATAAAATATATAATCTCTGCTCTTTTTTCAAAACAATTTATTGTTTTTTGCTATTGCATTATCTACAAAGATACAGAAAAGAAATAATTGTAGATTAAATAAAAATTCACTAGGAATATAGGACATTCTCGTGTTTTACTCGATCTTAAGCTAAGATCTTGGCTTGGAACCCATTAAATTCAGGAGCATACGAGGATTTCTCTGGCCCTATAAATTTTAGTCCGGTGATTGCCTTGCAATTTTTTCTTCTCAAAATATGACCGATTCATGATGACTGATTCAATTGGATTTCAGTTCGCCAAGATAAGCAGATAATAATGGGTGATTCAAGTAGAGACATTTTTTCAATAGCCTTTTTTTGATAGATCACCTGTGAGTCGTGTCATGTTATTTTTGGTAAGTATTGTTTAGCACTTTATAATGGAAAGACCTACGCCTGAACAACGTTTACCAATTGTTCAACTTTATTACGAAAATTCACGTTCCGTGAAAAATGTGTTTCGTCAAAATAATCGGCCTACTGAGCATTGTATTTGCAACACCATCACCCATTTTGAGAACCAGCATTCGTTATTGGATAATATTCGACCGAATAGACCACATCCAGCACGCTGTACAGAAAATATAGCGGCCATAGCTGAGTGTGTACACAAAGATCATGGAGAGTCGATTCGGCGCCGTTCGCAGCAACTCGAACTGACGTTTGATGCCTGAAATTGAAGCTCGTGATCTCGGCGACATTTGATTTCAGCAAGACGGCGTTACTTCCCACATATCGCATCAATTAATGGATTTATTGAGAGAACACTTCGGTGAGCGTTTAATTTTACGTTTTGGGCCGGTTTATATCACACCATTAGACTTTTTTCTGTGGAGATATGTAAAATATAAAGTTTATGGGGACAAACCCGCTTCAATTCAGGCCTTGCAGGAAAACTTCACGCGTGTCATTCGCCAGTTATCAGTCGAAATGCTCGAACGAGTCATCGAAAATTGGACTCAACGCATGGACCATCTGCGACGTAGCGATGGCCAACATTTGATAGACATTATCTTCAATAAAATAAATGCCAAAGAATGTTATTTTAAATGATAATAAGCATTCCCCATTAAATTTGAATTTTCTGTGTTTTTTTCTTTAAAAAAGTAGGGAATCTCAAAATGGATCACGTTGTACATTAAATATGCACGATTTATTTTAAGCATTAACTATAGAAGACTTGAAGCTTCTGGCATTAATATTGTGTTGTGCTCCAGGTGTTGCAACGATACAGCAGTACAAATTTTGATCTTTGTTGTGATAACAATACAATTTGCTTTCTATATTTTATGCAGAGAATGAGATAGGGGCCGGGATTGGTTAATTCTGTAGGCAATGTCGGTACTAGAGGCACCATCCTTACGAGAAGAAGTCTACGTCCATGATCAGGCATCCTTGAAGTATTAGGTTTAACGTATTGGTTTTCCTTGTATCCATTTTGAGGCGCTCTAGCTTCAGTTCTTAAAGCGATGTGTAGAAATCATAGATGTATGTCGAAGGCATAGTCGATATTATAAAGAAAGTCGTTCACTTTACAAAGGATTCCATACAGCACTTTGAAGTTTGCTTGCTGCAGTGCACAGTCCAATGGCAAAAGAATTATAGTGGGAAACAGAATACATCCTTGTTTTACTCTTTGCTGAGTTAGAATGACTGGCTTTCTATGTCCTTACATCAGAATATAACTCGCTAATAAGGACAATTATTTTTGCAATATTCCCTTGCATATAAGAGCATGCCATAGCGATGATCGGAAGAACTTTCAAGTTCTATAAAAACTAGATAAAGACTGCTGCTTGACTTAATAGACTGTTCAACTATAATGTGCATTGTGCTTACCATATGTCCACTAATGATCTGCCTGGTCTAAATCGTGCTTGTTCTTTCTGTATAATGTTTCATAAAGCTGCAAAAATTTGTTGTAGAATTAGGGATGATAGCTATTTATTGTTTGGATTTAATAACGTAATGCCTTTCCAGTTACTGCACTACCTTAGATCACCTTTCTTTGGCAATGTCACGATGACTCTAGACCCTAAACTTATTTCATTACTGCCAAGAGAGCTTAGCTGATGAGTTTGGTACCATATTTTAACAACTCTGTAGGTACGCCGTATAAATCAGGCGTTTTCGAGATCGAATATCTTTTTATTTTTTTTTAAATTTGTACATTGGTTTAAACGTAACTTGCAAATAATTGAATTTTATTAACAAAGTTTATTATTATATTTTTTTTTTATCGAAAAATAGTCTTCATTGACGAAGCTCATATTTGGCTCAGTGGGTACGTCAAAAAACAGAATTGCCGAATTTGGTGTGAGGAGTAGTTAGTAGCAATTCAAGAGCTGTCAATAAACCCTGAAAGATACACTGTTTGGTGCAATTTGTAGGACGGTGGTTTCTTTGGAACGGTGAAAATCGTAAGGTTACAGTCAATGGAGCAGAGTACTGTTCAATAAATATCGGCTGCTTTTCCTAAAATGGAAGAAGGACGTCGCACGGTACCATAAATCTATTAAGTAAAAGGCGAATTTTGAGATTAATTAATCTCAGCCTTTTAGCAGTCCTGTAGATCAGGTGATTTGGCTTAACTTGACTATTATTGGTAGTGATGGGTGAAGTTTCTCAATCAATCTACAATTTTATCCTTTGATTAAAACATTACATTAATGAGATATCGGCCGAAATGCTACGACGTAGTTAAGGGCAATATTGATTCGCAAGGTGATAATTTTTTCCACACTCCCTTTAAACTCGAGCTCTCTCTTGTCTTCAATACTTCAAATATCAGACTTCTTAAATAATAAATTTAAATAAAATTGTTTTTCTGAATTGCGATTATTTGATGAATAAATATATTTTAAGTTTTCCACTGTATTTTGAAGATACAATTCTGATAACCCAAATGCAGGGAAAAGCGTGAGTTTTGTAATAAATTGAAGAAAAAAAAAGCGGAGCATTTTTTTACTTTTTTTTTTTTTTGAAATTATTATGTTGTTTTATATTACAAAAATCGCATTAGTTTGAAAAGTTTTTTTTAACACATAAAAAAATAAAAAAAAACTTTAAAACTCACTGGTTTTTTAAGTGCTTTTACGAAAAAAAAAACAAAAACTTTAAATCAAACCAAAAAGCAGTTTTAATTATATGCCAACATTAAACCGATTTGACAATATTCAAATGAGGAACATAACAAAAATAACCCTTTGAGAATTGCATTTTTTTTAATGCTGTCAAATTTTCAAACGAAAACCTTGATTTTTTTTGATTTTACGGGTAGAGAAATGAGTACAAAAAAATCTGTGTGTATCTAAGGGGGGTAATTTTTTATGCATGATAAACAAATTAGAAGTTGTGATGTTGTCAGGACATTCGGTTGTGTATTTTTGTATTTTATTTTAAAATTTTGATTCATAGTTGTTGTCGAAAAGGAAATGTAAAAAAAATAACTTTAATGAAATTGAATAAGAAAAAAAAGGAACCCAGCAATCACCCCTCAGCGTGTTCTGGGTACAGCTTTCAACTCTTTTTTTGTGTCTTTCATAAGCAGACACACAAAAAATTGTAATTGGAAAAACTACTGTCGGTTAAGAACGACTTTAACTTCATGATGGTATTAACAAATGAAGTCGTCGACTGAAAATATACAGTTAACGCAATATGCCAAGAAAAAATTACCAAAAACTTATTTACTAAAAAGAGTTTCTTGCATCGCTTCTAGAGCGCTTCTAGGATGCATGATTTGTGAATGTGATGTCCCAATTCGTACGTCTTTCTTTTGCAGTTAATGAAAACTTATTTCAAGAACAGATTAATCATGACTTCCCCTTACGCACTGCTTACAAAGATAGAAGCAAGTAAGGGAGAAATATAAAACAAAATTGCTATTAAAATAAATTAGTGTCTCTTTTCAACTGGTGAAAAAAAATAATAAGCAGTACAGAATACATTCTTTGTTGTGCTTTCGTATGCAAACTATTTAGGCATTTCCATTAATGCAATACGGTGATGGAGTGAAGTCTGCAGTGCTTATAAAATTCAAACAATTTTTTGGTTGGTGATTCAACAAAAGAAAAATTCAGTGATGCCGTAGCAAACATTTAAAAATTGCATATATGAGTGTTGGACGAATATCGAAGTAGACCACTTATATTTCGGGGTTCTTTTCGACCCCCTTTCTAGCTAAAATATTTACGATTCTATTCATACCTTCACTGTTAAGCTTTGATACCACTTTTACCCGATTCATGTGCCCATCGGTATCTGAGTCTCCCTAACATTTTTAGGCTTACCCTCATACCTAAACAAGAGCGTTGAGCGTCAAGCGTTGCAATTTTGCATGTATTTTGTTATTGTAACAAAAACAAAACACATGTAAAACTCCAACGCTTGACGCTCAACGCTCCTGTTTAGGTATGAGGGTTAGGACTCTTCTAAGCCCTAGCCAGAGGTATCAATAACACTTTTATATCCCGGACTAGAAATATTACCAAGGCGTTGATGCTTCATTAAGGAGAGAGCAAACGTAATTTTTTTGAACCAAAATTGATAAAAAAAACAAGTAAGAGCACTATATTCGGCTGTGCCGAATCTTTTATACCCACCACCAATTTTGTGTACATTTAAAGCACATTATTTATTATTTTGTTAATCATTATGGAATAATCTCTTTATAATAAAATATGTATCACTTTCTTTGTAGAGGGTGGTTAAATTTTAAGGGCCCATGTTGAAGGTGAGCCACACAAACAACAAGTTTTTTTTTGCATTTCATTTGACCTTTCTCAATCTCAGACTAACTTAATTTGAACAGTGAAAAAGAACGCAAATGAGCAACGCGTTAAAGTTATTCAGGTTTTTTATAAAAATGGGCGTTTAAATCAAAATGCATTTTGTGCACTTTGTAATTCTTTTGATCAACATAATCGTTCAAATTCGTCCACAATCGGGAGAATTGTAAAATATATTTAAATTTCTGCAAAACAGGTCTGTATAAAATGTTAGAAAATCTGTGAATGCCTTCTTAGTTCGTTGAATGGGAACCATTGCTGTTTTTTGCGATAGTGTGGCAAAACAATTGAGCATCAACATTGTCATTGAAAATTTGGACAATCAGATAGAGGAAAAGCGCCAAGGATGGGGGGGGGGGCCATTTGGCCGATATTTTGTTAAATACATAATTGAACCATACAAATATTATCATTACAAAAAGAAATAATAATAATTTCCTCAATAATTTGTGTTTTATTTAAATTCAACATCGGCCGTTAAAATTTAACCACCCTTTATAACTTCGATATGCTACTAAAATGCTTTTCTAAATGTAGTCTTTCAATGAAAGTGGGCGTTAAAGTAGGCCTGTCAATAAAGTTTCTGCTAATAAATACAACTTAGATATTTCAATATAGTCCTTTATTTTCCCAAAAACATTGTCAATAGAGAAATTAGATGAATTTAAGATAAACCGTTATATGGGAGGTAGGCGTTAAAATAGGCGTGTCACCTTATCTTTTTGGCACAACAATTACATTGATTAGAAGGATATACGTAGCAAATTTCATCATCATACCTCTAATTTTAGCGGTTTAATGAGCTTTTAAATTTCATTAACGGTATATAACGTGAAAAGTGGGCGTTATAGTAGGCGTGTCAAAGTTGTTTTTGCGAATGAGTACAACTTAGATGTTTCCATATAGCCCTTTATTATTCCAAAATCTTTATTAATAGAGAAATTATATGAATTTTAGTTAAAACGTTATATGGGAGGTGGGCGTAAAAGTGGGCGTGGCACCCTAATTTTTTGGCACAGTAATGATATTGCCTAGAGGGATATACCTAGCAAAGTTTATCATCATACCTCTAATTTTGGCGGTTTTATGAGCATTTAAATTTTATTAACGGTAGATAACGTAATAAGTGGGCGTTATAGTAGGCGTGTCAAAGTTATTTTTGCCAATGAGTACTACCTAGATGTCTCAATATAGTCCTTTTTTATTCCAAAATCTATATTAATAGCGAAATTATATGAATTTTGGGTAAAACGTTATATGGGAGGTGGGCGTAAAAGTGGGCGTGGCACATTGATTTTCCGTTAGAACAAAGCATTTGACCAAAAAGCCATGTGTGCAAAATTTCAGGATCGTACATCCAATTTTGTTGCTTTTATGACGTTTTTGTTTTTAAATATACCGAAAAATACACTGTGCGGTATAAATTTTCGTACATTTTGATCGATAACTCCTTTCCTAATGCATAGATTTAGATAATTTTCGGGGACAGATATTGTTTTTACTAAGGAAATATATATTCGAAGTTTCATGAGTCTACGTTAATGCGTTTGGACACAATTCCATTTTATTCGATGTTCGAAGGACAGGGTTTTTTCGACCTACTCTTGCTTTTCGAGCTATAACTTTCTTCCTAATATTCCGATTTAGCCCATTTTCAATACCAAACAAACCTTGTCTATAACAAAGATTCTGGCAAAATTTGAGCCCCCTAGCTTTTTCGGTGCGACCTCTATCGTGCTTTCAACAGACGGACAGTCGGACAGACGGACGGACATAGCTAGATCGTCATCAAATCAAACCCTGATTCAGAATATATATACTTTATGGGGTCTAAAATGGATATTTCGATGTGTTACAAACGGAATGACAAAATGAATATACTCCCACCATTTTTTTGGTGGCGGGTATAAAAATAAATACAAAAGGCAGCGTTTAAATTAAAAATGCATCCATCTAATGAAAATGAAGCAGTATTTTTAGTTCAATGTAGTTTATTCACTCAGTTCCGTTAGTTTGTGATGTCATTCTATGACTTTCAAAATGTATAGCCAATCCATCACCATTAACGTTGTTTTCCTGTGGCTATTGGCTTTTGTTGGTATTGCTCCCGAATCTCGCAAAATCCTGCCATAATACTGGCTCATAACCTGTATTTTTTTACTTTTCTTAAGAGGCAGCGTTCCACGTCTCTCAGTAAAGATGATTGGATTTCACATTCCTCTTTGAAATTATTAATTTTGTATGCTGGGGATGAAATCAAGAAGTAAAAATGGTTTTTAAGCGGACGAAACTTTGTCGCGCTTTTTTTATACAATTGTCAATGTCTTCACCCAACCCGCTAAGAAAATTATGCTCTAAAAATAGAAAAAAATGGCTGACATCTTCTACTACACCACTGCTAATGTTAAATAGCTCCTGGGACGTCTCTTTTAATCAAAAGATTTTGGTTTAGCAGTATTTTATTAAGAGGAGCCATAACGGTTTTTTTATTTGGCAGATTCAATGCAAGATCTGAGAACCTGTGCGGTAAAATGGAAATTTCATTTGCTAAATCATTCACTTGCCATTGTGGAGTGCAATTTGTAGAATTGTTTAAAGAACTATATTAAACAGAAATGAAATAAAATTCAGCCTTTTCGATAACAGTTTTTCTTTTTAACCCTCTTAATTCAGAACTTTTCTGTGTTTAATTCGATTGCTGGCGTCCTGATAAAGCTCTTAGACCATAGTGCGCTCCAAATCACACTGTGATTTAATTTGTCGAAGGCATTTTCGAAATATATTAATCACATATAGAGTGTTGATCGCTATTACGCAGGCTACTCCACAATAACACAGAGACTGTTTATATGGTCGATAGTGGATTTACGAAGTCTGATTTCCGCAAGTATTTAACCGATGACCTTGCTGACAATGCAGAGTAAAAGACAGTGTAAAGTAATACCGCGACAATTGTTTGGTCTGATAATACCTCCTTTCTTTCGAATGTAGTTAAGGAAGCAGATTTTTCGCTAGTATTTGTTCCTGGTGAGTATGATCTTTGTCAAAGATTTTTTCTTGCTGCTACATATAGCTTGTTATACCCTTCACACAGTGAAAAAGGGTATATATAGGTTTGTCATTCCGTGTGAAATTTCTACAATTTTGATTTCCGACCCCATAAAGTATATATTTTCTGAAAGCTTATGAATAGGGGAGTCGATTAAGCGCTGTCCGTCTGTCCGTCTGACCGTCTGTCCGTGTGTATGTTGAAATCAACTTTTTGAAGCCCCCCGACATCGCTTGGACTCGGGTGAGGTATTAAAATATCAGAAATATTCGGGAGTAGATCGCTATTGAAAATCAGAAACATCGGTACATAAACAACTGAGATATGAGCAAAAACCCACGACCACCTCGATTTTTTTTTCACAAAAGCAACATTACAACAACAACATACATACATACAAACGTGTATACGGTTAGAGAAAACGTGGCATCGAATCCCAGCTGAGCCAAAAAATTTTTTTTTTAATTTTTTTTTAAATTTTTTTTTAAATTTTTTTTTTATTTTTTTTTTATTTTTTTTTTTTATTTTTTATTTAATATATTATTTATATTTTTATTATTATTTTTTTTTTTAATTTTTTTTTTATTTTTTTTTGTTTTGTATATATTATATACATAATAATTTTTTAAAAAATTTTTTTTTTAAAAAATTTTTTTTTTTTTAAATTTTTTTTTTTTTTAAATTTTTTTTTTAAAATTTTTTTTTTTTTTTTTGTTTTTTTTTAACATTCATACGTGAATTTATAATTTTACAATGGGACGTTTTTATATATGTATGTTTTTATATGTATGTACGTATTTCATATGGGATGAATGGTGACACAAACCACTGTTATTGCATGAATTCACGTTGTGAAGGGTATATAAGATTCGGCACGGCCGAATATAGCGCTCTTACTTGTTGCTACTAGTATTACCCCTCTTGCCGTTTAGGATGATCTTGTAAAATTCGTCAATACTGATGAAGCTTCCAACCGAAGAATTTTTTTCAATTTCAAATTCATTCCGTTATCGTATTGCATCCATGGATATGCTTAAATTGTTTGCATAAGAAAGCTCAAAGTATGTTCTCTGTACTGCTTATTATTTCAGCAGTAGAAAAATGAAGAAAGAGTTTTTTTCAATAGTAAATTTCTTTAATATTTATCTCTTACCCCGTGCCCCGGTGGACTAGTCAGTAGTGTGCTGGTCGCGCTATTTTGGGGTTGCGGGTTCGATTCCCGTCAGAGACTCTGGACTTGTCTGCTTCTCTTCCTCTTTTCTATTCTATTCTTACTTTCCTTTTCAGGTATTACAAAGGTATCAATATAATGGACCCAAGTGAGCTGCACAACAGCTGCCTGTTCTACCTAAACTAACCTATCTCTTACCATCAGACATCTGTTTCAGCAGTGCTTAAGGGGAAGGCATGATTAACTTGTTATTGGCAGGGATAAAATCAGCGCTTACTAATTGCAAACTAGAGATCTACGCAGTAGAACTTCACATATTAAAATCATGCCTTACAGAAGCGATCTTGGATGCAAGTAAGCACTTAGTAAGCTATTCAAGAAGCTGTTTTTGGTAAAAAAAATTTTTTGTTGCATATTTTTAAAATTTTTTTTTTGGCAAAGGATGTGGTCTAATGTCTTTTTTAGCTCAATAATTTTTTTTTTCTAAAGAAATTTACAGAATAATAGTTATTTTTTATAAAAAGTTTTCAAAATACTTTTATTAAAAAAATCCTATTCGGTTACTTCATTTTAGCAGGGTAATGTACCCTTTTGGTACTGTAGCGTGTACATACAAGTCCATGTATTCAAATGAAAAACAAATCTAACAAGTCTGTACATGACTTTTTTAAAAAATTTCTAATTTAAATTATTTACTTCTTTTCGCATTCATTGATCTTGTTTTGTAAGTATCATTGTGTCCTGTGGATAGAATTTGCAACCCTTTTGTGTGTGACTTAAATGCACTGGCATGAGTATATTTTCCAACTTGCTGAAAGGGTTTTTCTTTTTATGTTTAACACAATAGTGTGTTTTATTTCTATTATTCATCTTTGGTTAATTTGCATTTTGTGTGTGTATGGATTTGGGAATCGTTTTTTTTTTGTTCAAAACTAGTTTTTTTTTGTTTAGAGCCAACAAAAAAATACAATGAGGCTACACGTTTTTTTTTCTCTCTCTAAAACTGATGCAGTTGTGTGGGCTTTCAAATACAAATGCTAGTATTTTTTGCGTGTACGGCCGTATTCCTTTGTCAGGATACACATTTTTTTTACATTTTTTTTCTATTTAAATCCTTTTGTATTTGACAAGTGAATATTCATGTTTTCTTCTTCTTTTTTTTTAATTTTTTTTTTTCTAAATTGTTTAGTCGACCCAAAAAAAAGCAAGGGTTAAAAATTGCGTGTGCCTGCATCGTTCTACTGTCGTCTATGCCTGTGCGTTTTTCAAATAGAGCTGAGAATAAAAAAACGTGGGTACTTAAACATGTGTTGAAGTAGAAATTTTAGATGTGTTTGGAAGATTTTTTTTATTAAATTTTTTTTATTTATTTTTTGTTGGAAGATCATAATTTTTTCTGTCTAGGCAAGTATTTACAGGGTAATTAGACACCAAGATACTGTCTAACAAATGTTTGATTTCAAGATAAATTGCATGTACGGATTTTAAAACGTTGCAACTAACATTTTTTTAATACTTTAATGGATATAAGGCTATAATTTTTCAACTCCTTTAATATTATAATTAAGAAGGGCATGTTTTAATAAACTAATACTCTGGAATATGACGCTGTAGTGTTTAACCTATGCATGTGTGTAACTTTATGCTTGTATGCTGTCCAATGATCAATAAATTTATAAAAAAAATATTAGAAATCTATTTTGTTTATTATCTTAAGAAAACAGGAGGTCAATTATTGTTCTATGATAATTTGAAAAATAAAAATTTCATATTATTTCGTTTTCGCTATAATGGCCACTATTTATTTTATCACTTATTTAGAACCGGTTATGCGATTTTTGTTTGTGTAACAACTGCATCAGTTATATCAGCATACTCTTTGGATCTCCTAAATAATATTTGCCCATTGAGTATTACTTGAGAGAAAAACAAAAAAGAACACTATATTCGGCTGTGACGAATCTTTTATACCCACCACCAATTTGATGTACTTGTATAGCACAGAATTTATTATTTTGTTATTAACTGTAATCGCTATGGAATAATCTCGTTATACTAAAATATGTATTTCGATATGCTAGTAAAATATTTTCGAAAATTTAGTCTTTCAATGAAAATGGGCATTAAAATAGGTGTGTCAAAAAGTTTCTACTAAAAAATACAACTTAAATATTTCAATATAGTCCTTTATTCTTCCAAAAATTTTGTCCATAGAGAAATTATATGAATTTAAGATAAAGCGTTATATGGAAGGTAGTAGATAAATTGGGCGTGTCATTTTCCTTTTCTGGCATAATAAGGACATTGACCAGAAAGCTATAAGTACGAAATTTCATCATCATCATACCTCTTATTTTGTCGATTTTATGATCTTTTAAATTTCATTAAAACTAGAATAAGTGAAAAGTGGGCATTATAGTAGGCGTGCCGAAGTAGTTTCTGCTAATAAATACAACTTAGATATATCAATATAGTTCTATATTCTTCCAAAATCTTTATTCATAGAGAAAATATATGACTTTGAGATAAAACGTTATATGGGAGGTGGGAGTGTCACATTTATATTCCGTTAGTGTAAAGCTTTTGACCAAAAAGCGATGTTTGCAAAATTTCAGAATCAGACATCTAATTTTGTCAGTTTCATTACGCTTAAAATCTTGAATATACCAAAAAATAAACTGCGTGGTATAAATTTTCGTACATTTTGATCTATAACTCCTTTCCTAATGCATAGATTTAAGGAATTTTCAGGGAAAAATTTTGTTTTTACTCAGGAAATATATATTCGAAGTTTAATGGCTCTACGTTAATGCACAATTGGATTTTATTCGATGTTGAAAGGACATGGTTTTTTGACCTACGCTCGCATTACGAGCTATAACTCTCTTCCTTATATTCCAAGTAAGCCTATTTTTAATACCAAACAAACCTTGTATATAAGAAAAATGCTTTCAACAGACGGACGGACATAGCTAGATCGTCCTAAAATGATACAAAGACTCAGAAAATATATATTTTATGGGGTCTAAAATGGATTTTTCAATGTATTACAAACGGAATGGCAAAATGAATATACCCCCACCATTTTTTTGGTGGCGGGTATAATTATAGTGGCCCCTTAATGAACTGAACGTTCTGAGATGTAAAATAAAGGAATGTGAGGAATGTGAAAGTACGCTAACAAACCATCACCTTTGGATCATTTATAAATGAAAATTATGCGGAACCTTGCCTAGACATGCCCTAAAAAAAAAAAATAAAAACATGTTAAAAATTAGACATCCAGAATAAACTGTCACATCAGTCACATCGACAGATGCCCGAAATAATCTTCAAACATTAAAGTTGTAAATTATTTATCAAATAAAATCAATTTCTTGGATATTAAAAACATTATTTTTTAATTTTGAATCATCTTTGGACACCATCAGTTTGGGAAAAACACAAATCTTTTGGTAGTTTAAAAATTATTTAAAGTTTGAGCAATGAAAGAGTATGCCAACAAGTGGTAAAATTTTACTATAAAAATATGGGGAAAGCCAAATCTTGAAAGAACAAACAAGATTTTAAAATTTAATATGTAAACACCGAAGAGATGGAACCATGCTCAGCATAACTTGCTGAGCATGGACGAAATATCATTGGAACCAGGGTACACTTATACAAGGTGGCGGTGCCAGCCCAGCTGA
The DNA here is from genome assembly GCA_941918925.1 of Phyto melanocephala. Taxonomy (NCBI): domain Eukaryota; kingdom Metazoa; phylum Arthropoda; class Insecta; order Diptera; family Rhinophoridae; genus Phyto; species Phyto melanocephala. The sequence continues at coordinate 30,497,992 of OW799237.1, read as the reverse complement.
CTATTTGTGTTCTGAAGTATGTCAAACTACATATTTAAAAAAATAATTTCTACTCCGGAAGATGTCAAATTCCATACATAAAAAAGAGAGACAAAAAGAGCTCCTCTACGCTATCACCTTGTGTAATTACACCATGATTGGAACCCTACCTTTTTAGTTTCCTTAGCTTACACTAATTTAAGGTTGGGCGCTGTGGCTGGCTTGGCTACAGAATCTGAAAATTTTATCTTTCAAATCGTCCAAAGTTGCTAATTTGTTATCATATACCAATGACTTCTTGTTATTACAAAGAAAATAGTCAAGGGCGTTATAAGTGCCGATTTGAAGAAAATATTTCTTCAAAATATAGGTTCGCACAGGTTTAGTAAGACGTGTGTTTGACGGGGTGTATGGCTTGACGTACCGCCTTCTTAAATATTTTTAGTTTACTTTAATTTCATTTGAAGATACAAATAATCTAAATCTGTCGCAATATGTTCTAGCACCAGTGAAATGCATATAGACCAGCTTAAACCCAACAACCAAAAAAAAAAAATAATAAGTTTTATTAAAACTAAAAAAGAACATTAACGAACAAAGCATGAAACGTAAGCTAACTCTATCACTTATAGCTAAAGTATGATAAACAAGATGAGAATTATAAAAACATAATTCAAATTTTATAGAGTGTGTTTGTCTAAGCAAATGTCTCAAAAATATAAGTTTGTTTTTAATTTTAGATAAATGAGACTTAAATTTAGAAGTTAATTATTATTTTATTAGTATTGTTCTTGATTCTGTAAAACAAGTTCGTTTTGTGCTTGTTTTAAGAAACCCAGAAATAAATCGTACTTGTATTTTTAAGCACGATTTCGGTTAAACTTAAGAATATTATTCTTGGATTTAGAACTTAAGTTTTATTTCTGTGTAAGACTATAGAGATTTCGTATTGCGTTTTTCTTACTAATTCTATTCCGAATTGAAATGCGATTTTCGAAGAAATTTACACAGTATTAAGGCGTTTCTTTGGTCTAGGTATATTCATCAATAAATAACAAAGTCAACTAATGCTATTTTCAAACGTACACCTAAATTGTGCAACTAAGAAATTGAAAAAAAAAATATTTCTTAATTATTTTTAATTTTTAATAAACGTAGTCAATTAATTTGTTGAACAATTAGCACTTAATTGAACGATAATTTGGGTCAGGTTTCGCTGAATGGACTTCACAGTTCTGTTTAGTGAGTAGACACAATTTTATACAAAAGTTCCGTTTGTTTAATTTTTTTAAAGTTTTTTAAAGCTCATTAAAAATTGTGATTTTTAGTGTAAAAAAACTAAAAATAACAACATAAATATGTCTGTTTTTTTATTAATTTAATTAATTTAATTAATTGATTAATTTAAAAAACAAGCAAAAACATAAGTGGATTACGAAAATATAAATATTTTTTTTTTTTGATTCTTAGTCCTGTTGGCGGAGTATTCTATAACTCTTATTGCCAGGGTATCCCGCAACCGTTCAGTTTCCGTAAGCCGACCTATACCTTCATATAGGAAGTCGGTGCTGAATACTTATATATTAATTATCTATTTAAAGTGTTGCACGTGGTTAAATTAGACTCCGGGTAACTGTAACTCGGGACAGCTAACCGACGCCACGTCATTCACCAATGCGAGAGTGAAACACAAGACTCTCGAAGCCAGATGAAAAGAACGGCCTGATTGGACAACGATAATGACGCGTGAGCTTCTGAATATTTACGGTACATCTACTGAAATTAATGAATAAGCCCGGGGTGCAATTATCTAAGGTGACTGCATTTCGGAGAGAATTTTATGAAAAAATATTTTTATATCAATTTGTATAATTGGAAATTATGAGGATAAAGAGAAAAAAGTATAAAATTTTGACATTTCAAATGTAACAGCTGATGATCATCTGATCAACAGAAACTACATATATAGGATACCCTGGAACCGGAAATTTATTTATTTATGATTTTAAATTAAACCAAAATTTTATCTAAGATGCATTTTACAAAACTATTTTTTTGTTTAACGATATTCACAAGTTTTATAGAAGAAAGTTAAAATATTTTCAGTTGAGAAATGCTAGACCTAATTGAACACGTATGTCGAAAACTCAATTAAAATTTTAATTGACTCAATTAAAATGTATGTGTGTCTGAACATAGTTTAAACGCAAAACGAGAATTATTTAACCGTTGCCACAGAAATTGGTGTTGACAGTTAAAAGTTCTTCACTTAAAAATAAAGAACCCTATAGATATGAAAGATTCAATAAATATGGACACAGTGTAATACCTTAGGGTATAGGATTCTTGATTTAGTCGAATTTCTCGAATTATGCTTATGAATTAGTTAAGGGAACTTTGTTTCCATAGAGTAAAGTACACAACAAAACACTCTTTTTTCTAACCTAACCTTAAGTTTGAAATACAATTAGCCCACCCTGTATCTGTAGAATAAATGCCATGTCCCGTCTGATCCACAATAAACTCTTGCTAGCAAAAGGGTTGTCCTCAAACTAAGACATGCAAAATTGTAAAGACATGTGTAATAACTCAAAACGAAATACCAAATCCTTTATTTCAAAGCACTCACGCACTTACCACATTTTTTGTAGTTATTTTCATATCCTTGCCGAAAAAATTATCCTGTGGCATGCGAAGTACAGGTAAAAGAAAAATGTTTAATCGCAATAATTTATTAAACTGAGTGAGTGTCGTTTCAAAAGAAATAAAAAAAACAGCTTTGCATGTTAAAGCTTGAAAAAAAGCACAGATGAACATTTAAAAGGATAAAGAATTAACGCAACATCTACAAAAAAAAAAAAATTAGAGTCACTGTGTACAGACTAAGAAAAAATTAAAAAAAAAGGAATTTATGGGTGGGTATGATTTTTTTCCACTGCTGCCGTTTCTGTCGTTGTTTTTGTTTGACGTTATTAATGCTAGAGACACGTGAGGGGTGACTTCAGTTTTTTTTTCACAATTTTTTATAATGAGATACAGTTTGTAGCAATAAAAAAGAAAACGTTTTACAATTTAAAAGCATTTTTAGATATTTGAAAATATCGTTAATAATTTGAAAAATATGCAAGAGATAAGAGTTAAAACACAACTCAATGAAGCCTTTCAGAGTTCAATGATGGTTGGAGTGGTAAAATGTAAATGAATGAAGCTCAAACTTCTTTTATTGCGTCGTATAAGTGTGAATGTATGTGTGCTAGGTTATTGTTTTAATGTGTATGTGCGAGCTGGTTTAAGAGTATTAGTAAAGAGGAAGTTTAAATATTTATTGATTTTTTTGAAAAGAATTTTAATGAAATTAGAATTTTATTTAATGCTGGCTTATTTGTTACGGTACTTCTTTTTAGACGTTATAAAGAGTTACAAAAAATAGGAAAAGCTTTAAAAATTTGTACGTTATATAGTAATGCCCCTATATTTTCCCCAAAATTATGTTTTTTAATTTATTTTTTTTTTAAAGAAAAAATTTTTGAACAGGACTTGACAATTTTCTTTTCTCAAATAACACCTTAACCAACCCATTAAAGTTCTCAAATTCAATGTTTGGACTTTTCGGGAAAAAGCCAAGGCAAAATTATTTATACTTTTTATAAAAAAACTATTCAGGACTTGTTTGAAAAGGTGCAAAAAAAAAGAATCGTTTAAGAAAAAATTATGAGGAAATAACAAAGTAAAAGTCATGCGGCTTGTTGACATATCAATCAAATATTGGTACAAAAAACATAAACAAACACACATGTACATACACATATGTACGTATGTACTTACTTGTACACAAATAGAAACACACATCCCTATAAGCATCTTAGCTAACCTTTAGATAACTTTAAGTTAACTTTTTCGCAACAGGTGATGGTTGATGCCTGGACTATTTTTAATGGGGCTAACTGATTATTTTAACATTGCGATCCCCTACGAAGTAGTCAATTGTCCGATTCTGGATGATTTGTTTACTAACTTAAAGTTAGCTACTTACATATATAGTTAGCTTAAATATACTTGTATTTAAGTAATATATAAATTGACTTAATTTTAAATTATTGTTGAAACTTTTTTTTCAAATATTTAAATTTTTTACAACTTTATTTCAGAAATATGTAAAAAATTAATATTATTTATTATATCGACCCCTGTGCGCGAAATTATCGTACGTTACAAAAACAAAATTTTACAGGAAAGCGTTTTTATTACTATTAAATAAATGAAAACGTAAGTAACACTGCTGCATACAAAAAAATGTACACAGCGTTATCTCCATAACTAAAACAGTTATCGCTATAATATTTTGTCATCAGATGTATTAATAGATGTAGAACTAATTTGCAAAAAAAAGTCGATTTCTAAAAAAATGTAACATACGATAATTTTGCGCACAGGGGTCGATTTATTAAACTTTTTTACAATGAATCTTTAATTATTTATTTTTCACTGACTTCACTTCTTTAACTTTAAGCTATAAACACAATCAAAGACTACCGACCATCGACTACCGACTACAAAAGTAGCTGGCTACAAAAATAGCCAAGACGCCAGCTACTTAATTCTTTTAACGACTACCGACCACTAACTACAAAACTAACTGCATTACATTTCTGTAAAATCACTTCTAAATAAAATCAACAATATTATATTGTAATGCTACTTACCACTTATTTTAACAGCATCTGCTACTTCCTTCCATACAATATCTTTTTGCTTTATATTTTTATAGTTTTCTTGGCCCAGATCGTACAGTATTGGCCGGCCGCGTACTTCTTTTATTAGCTGCTCGTCCACGTCCATATTTGCATGTAAATTGAACTAAACATTTGCATTAAACAATATAATAAATACATATAAACAGTAAAAATGACTATTATATACTTACCAATTTCAATAAAAAAAACCAAAAAATAAATATAAATGAAAAAAATTAGAAATTTATGAAAAAATAACGAAATGGAAAATTTGACAAATAAAAAGTAAATGAAAAATTCGCCAAATAAAAAGCAATTGAAAAATGTAAACAAATGAACAGATGATTATTATTTTTCAATGGTGCCACTATAATAGTTTGTCGCGTTTTTAATAGCGATATTTAATGTATTGCGTTTTTAAAACCACCATTTCAGGCATTTATTGTATTGGCAGCACTAATCTGTTTTTTGTAGCCAAGAACAATAGAAATTAGCCTAAGTTGGCTACGGGCTACATAAGTAGCCGTGTAATCGGTAGTCGTGTAGCGATTAAAAGAATTATTCTCATAAGCACGCATGTATTCTTTTTTGACATTTTGTAGTCGATGGTCGGTGGACTTGATTGTGTTTATAGCATTACCGACTTCCAACACAAACGATAGACATGGAAAACTGCAATTAGCAAAATAATAACAACAAACAAGCAAAAAAAACCGTTTAAATTCTCTTTATCTCACATACGTGGTCAGAGTGTATGTTGTTGTTGTGAAAAAAACGAGGTGATCGTAGTTTTTTCATCGTATCTCAGTTGTTTATATACCGATTTTTCTGATTTTTAATACCTCACGCGGGTCCAGGCGATATCAGGGTGCTTCTAAAATTTGATTGAAACACACAAATAAACATACCGACAGGCGGATAGGGCTCAATCAACTCCTCTATTCATAAGCTTTCAGAAATGTAAATTGTATACCTATATATACCCTTTTTCACTTTTGTGTGAAGGGTATAAAAACGCATATACTCTTATGTATGCTTTAAATTTGGATAAATTCTGCATTACCTTGTAGTTAGCTTATAGTAAGTTAATAAAAGCTAAATAAAAGTGTGTTATTTTTGTAGTCGAACTCCCTATGGCTTATAGGGTTCGAATCGAGCGGTCACATAAACAAAATGTATACGTAAATACACGTTTAATATCTGTGATTACGAGTTGCCAGATAAATTAAAAAAATTTGGTGGATTTTGCTGCATGAAAGAACTGTAAGAAGCAGTTTTTTGAATATTTTTTATCATTGAAATTTATATAAGCACTCATGGTTGCAGTGATCATAATTGGAGAACAAGAAAAATAGATTTTCTTCATAATGAAGGTTCCACGCCCATAGTTCTTTTAAACTATACAAACATTTAAAATATTTTGGATACGGGACAAGAACAGTTGATCTTGTATGATGGGTGCCACACACATTAAAAAATATATTTTTCCGTAAGAACCATTTTTGAGAGTCATGGACTATTGTGAAACTAAATTAGACAAATCGGTTCAGCTATTCTCAAATATCAGATAAATCAGATAAAGTGGGCGTGGTCAACTTTAATTTCTGTAATAAACTATATTTATGTGTTTCGGAAATATCGCCGTAGTCTGCTTATTAGGGTCCTTTTTCGACCCTCTGCGCTTCCCGGTGATTTCAGGGCTACCTATCGGCATCCATTCCTTCACTGAGTTCTGCACTACAGGCATTTTTTCTGGATTAAAAAACGATTTCACAATGCCTACTGGTGATTGACGATAATCCTAATCGCACAGCCCTTCGCAACCGCTAACATTTTGGTAAACTGGGGCCAAATTACGGCATTCGATCACGATCGAAATTTTACTCGAACGATCGAGTTCGCTGTGCTTTAGGTATAGAGATTCTAATAAGAATTTTTAAATTTCGATCACGTTCGAATGCCGTAATTTGCGCCCTGAGCATCCCCATGCATTCATACGTACTTGTAATTCTTAGTCTACCACGACCTAAGTCACCCTAAACTTGTTAAGTGCGTGATCCAGGATTTTCATATGTCTCCTCAGTAAACATACTGATGTCACTATCGATGCCCTCATTGTGCATGAATCTATCTGTTATGAGCGTGCAAAGAAGCCCCTCGACCACGTTCACTCTACTCAAACACTCTACAGGCATCAAAGTTTCCTTAACCTCTTCATGAACGAGGTCCAGGAATTTCCTATGCCTCAGTCAGAGGTGCTGGTAATACCTCTATACCCGGACTAGCAATAACACCAAGGCGTGTACACTACCCAGAGGAAGCCGTAAAATCTAAATTTGGTTACGACAAAATACAAAAAAAAATAGTGAAATCGGTGCAGCCATTCTTAAGTGATGTAATTACCAAAGAACGACACTAGGCATCAGACCTAACCTGTGCACAAGATAAAGAGAATGAAGAACCCAAAACTAAATATTGCAGTAGGTTTATAGAATGTAGATTTAGGAAAACTAAAACCGCGATAAAAACTGAGTTAACATACAAACTTAAATATAATTCTTAATTAAGCTTTTTACATGGCAACATCTAATGATTTATTTTACAGATGTGGCAACACTTTCAACAAAAACAGTAAAGAATAACATATCAAGGCTGCATAATCAACAACAACGCTCAACTCGCAGGCACATATACACAAACATATAGTTACAAACTAAAAAAAATTTTGTTTAAATACTTTTGTCTATACAAAACTAAAGTAACCGGAAAACGGAAGTGGCCTTAAATCAAAAGTAAACCATAAGCTGTTTTCCTAAAACTCACATATGAACTATTTTGGCCCTTTACTTTGCTTAAGGTTTATTAAAAAAACTAGTGGAAGTTTGCTGTTGGCGAAAAAAAAAAAATATTGGAAATAAATAAAAATCGTAAAATTTTTGTTTGGGAAAAAGAAATAAACCTGCTGTGTTTTTTAAAAATAAAAATCCCAACCATGTTTGGAAAAGGAAATTTTTTTGTAAATAACATATAACAAACCCTGCTAAGCATATACGAGGATATTAAAAATATGTTTTTTAAACTTAAATATGGAAAAAGAAATTTGGAAATTTCCTTACAATCGAAGGCGATTTTTTTTGGTTGTAAGGTGGTACCCTCTAATGTACACGAGGCATTTTCTAGCAAATAGATTATCTGAAAAGATATTTCTATATAATGAAAATTGTCGATAGAAAACTAGTTTTTATTAAAACAATGTTTATTGTTAATTCATGTTCTTAAACACTGTTTAAGTCTGCCCTCCTATACACCTTTGAAGGTATGCAGTGTGTGGTCGCTCTGTTTGCATAAAGTATTTAAGCCTTAAAAATAAAACTTTTACCTCGAAACCAAATCTCTGACATATTGTAAGGAGTCTTCTGTTTTAGATGGATTTAGAGGTCACTTCTAAATGTGTCAGTGACTAAATATGTTAGTCAATTTGTTTATGTGCGTGTGTGTGTGTGTATTTAAGTTATTTCCGTTATGTTCATGAAAAATATAAAGGAGAGCCCAAAAACCAAAGGCAATATGACAACAACAAAAAACAAAGCTTATTGGTGTACGAGGTTGGGGGGACTGAAAGGAGTTACTAAAAAATCATCAAAATTGTGTGGATACGAATGGTAAATAGGGATTATTCGCACAGGTACAAATCAATTTTCCAATTGACCGTTATCTTTCCTTATTTTCTGGCTAAATAAAAAAAGAAATCTACACGTGCTGCTGTCTTGCATGAAACTGTGTTAATATTGGCAAGCGAGCATATATTTACATTTGTATTGGTTTGTTTAGTAATTTATTGTCAGTTTTTCTTTTCGTTGTTTGGACACTTCAAACGGATGTTATTTTTGTTGTCCTTTAATGTTACATAGATCAGGATGTTTGAGTGTTTACAATTTTTATTTATGTGTATTAGTTGATTGACTTGCTTTGGACTTTAGGCGTTTTTCGCAGTGTGAGTATGTCAAATGCAGTTACTTTATTAGAAATCGATTAAAATCAAAGAGCTTTGCTGATTTTGTTTTCTTTTTTTTTTTCTTAATTTTCTGGTTCATGGTCAGACTAGTTTAAGCGCTCAGGAGTTTTTGTTTAAGGTTGAATATTTTCACTCAGAGTAGGTAAGATTTGTTTAAATTTAATTCGTGTAAAGAAACCCAAACAAGGTACCTTGCATGTGAATACATTTTTGGTGGAGAACCAAACTACTTAACAAAGTAAAATGTTCTATCTTCTATAACTATTTTGAATATACACACATATATATTTTTAATGTCCAAATAAAAAATAGCAAAAGTGTGCCAGTGTATCAGGTCAACTATAAAATGACTGTATTAGACCCCATCGTCGTACAGTAAGTACCGATGAAGACATGGGTGTTGTGAACAAAAGTGTGCAATTAAATCAAAAAATATCGATTGAACAACATCACTTTTACGCACCAGCAGGCTGTGATTCGTTACGAGTCCTCAGTTTTTGACAATACAAAAGCTTTAATCGAAAATAAATTTTTTGCTAAAAATCCTCTATTTTGATAATGCGCAATTTCATCCCGGCAGTTACCTCAACAAACAAAATCGTAATTTTTAAAGAACAGAAAAGCTGCACGTCATTGTCAAAAATCCGATGCATACACTGAGAGTTACAGTTACCTTTGGAAATGCCAAATATATTTATAAATTTTAAAGCAGTTTTGAAAAATGAATTAAAATTCCTAGAATTAATCACATCAATAATACAAATTTAAGATTTACTTAAATATAGTATTTATCGACCAAAAACATAATTTATTTAACTTAATAAATTCCTTTTAATAAAGGAAGCCAAAAAGAAAATAGAAAAGTTTTTTATATGTTTATCTTTAACATAAGAAAATACTAAGATTTAGAATAATACATACAACATTACACATTTGGAAACTGGTGGCATAACCAAACGTCATATTTTCAAAAGTAAAGAGGGTGCATCCTAGACCTTGGCACAATAAAATTTTACGCTTAAACAATTTGAGCAAACGAAGGGAAAAAATTCAAATAATTACTTACATACATATGTACATGTAAAAGTTAGAATCCATCTGAATATATCGGGCTGAAAAGAAAATTGGCTTCGATCCCATCTGCAATAAATTTCAAGCTCTCTATGATATTTATTAGGATCAAAGTTTGTTTTTTAACAATGTAAATACATATGTAAATACTTATGTACTTACTAGAATTTTAATCTGCTGATGGAAGATTTTTCTAAGTACTAACCTCCCTTTTTCACACGCTTAAATCAATTTTATTAAACCATTCCCTCAAAATGAATTGATGAAATGAAAATTAAATTTTTCAATTTTATTTTTTATTCAAGGCATATTTCATATTATTATTCATTAGGTACTCTTGATTTGCCAGCTGATTATTTTTTTCAACACTTATTTTAAATTTCAGCTGTCAAAATGCATAAAAAAAAACAATTTTCTCTCTTTTCTAATTTTTTTCAAATGTCAAACTTTATGTATAAAAAATATAAACAAATAATTCTCCCCGAACTGCAATTACCTGATGAATAAATATGCCTTGTTTTTTAATATACTTTTTTCAATTGACAGAAATCTCTAAGTTTTTTGAAAAAATGTAATATCAGAAAAAAAATTATTTAAATTAAGTTAAGTTAAGTTAAATTTATTGAGACTTCATTATTTTCATCAAGGCATATCCATAAGGTATATGCAACGGCGAATTGATACAACAAAGCAACTTTTCATGGGATATTTTATGTCAAGGCCAATTCGTATATCAGGGATGGAAAAGTTGTTTTTACATATTAAATATAATAAAATTTGATTAAAAACAGAATATAAATTTTTTAAACACATTATTAATGACGGAAAAGCAAAAAATATACATAAATTAAGCACATTTATTGTCAAAAAGTACACTCAAGTTAATTGTTTAATACCGAAACCAAAATCACATTTCCTATCCCTGCATTAATAAATGAAATCAAAGCGAATTCAACCAATTTTGACAAAATGTTTCACAATCAGCTGGGCTGATAATTTCACCTGTATGAATTCGCCTTGATTTTCATATAACAAGATTAACAAACAATAAATAAATAAATAGAATACTTAAAACTATACCGTATTATTTTAATTACATAAGTTCTTATTGATTATGCGACTAGCTTATCGAAATTTGACAAAATTATTAATTAAAATATTAAAAAATTACTTCCATGACAATTTATAAACATTGCTTGCTCCCGGCATTTTACCAAATTAGTAGAGTAATATCCACATTTAATAAACTTAATGCTAATAAAATAAATTACAAACTGAAAAATAATAAAAAATAACAAAAACAAAAAAAAAAAACAATAAATATTACCCCCTGTGAACACCAGGAGCGATACGTGAATAGAAATTTCAAACAGAAAGACTATCTAGCAGTTCTTGCAAAATTCCAATCGGAGAAATATAATTTGTATTTGACAAATTAAATTCTTACTCGCAAGACAAAATATCTTGCATTATACTACCTTCAAAGTAAGATAGACTTTCTACGAAACGTTTCATCATGTCAAGAGCATAAAAGGAAATCGGAGATATGTTAGCCTGTCCATATATAAGTTTATTTGAATATCTTTTTCTAAAAGATTTAAAATTTTTTCCAATACATTTTCGCAAAATATGGCGCTCATATAATTCCATTCTATTCATCATTGTTATAGAAATGCTAAACCATATTGGAAATGCGTATAGAAGGATTGGTTTTATTCTTATTATTTATATACAGAAGTAATTTTGTTTTAACTGGTAAAAATTTTGCATTAAGTAATCTGGAAAATGCACCTTTAACCCGATTTGCCTTATATAAATTATAAGACACGTGTTTATTAAATTTTAAAAGTTTGTTGAAGTTTACTCCAAGATATTTGATGCTATTCTTAAATACGATTTCAGAACCATTTAATACTACTTTCAAATTTTTGCTTTCCGGAACAACGGTGTATTTGCATTTACCGGATGCATTTCGCAAACAAATAGCGTTTCTTTTTGAAACATTTATTTTAACTCCCCAATGAGAATAATATTCATCAACATATTCAAGGTGCGATGAAACACGTTGGAGCGCAATTGATAGTGAAACGTCATGTGAATAAAGCAGAGAATCATCGGCATAAAGAATACCCTTGGAATTATTATATTCGTGTGGAAAATCATACATAAGTATGTTATATAAATGAGGTGCCAACACAGAACCTTGCGCAACACCACAATAGACATTACCCTGTAAAGATAATTCTTTGTCGAGTTGAATACAAAATGTCCTTTCTTTAAAATAGTTCCTAAATATTTTAACGATTGTCGCATCAAAACCGAGTCTTACCATTTTTACCAGTATACCGTTATGGTAGTCTTTATCAAAAGCTTTTTAAACGTTAAGCGATACTGCGACAGTACATTGACTCTTCCTAAAATTTTGTACAACATCCGTGTTATTTAAATTAATTATACCCTTCACACAGTGAAAAAGGGTATATCGATGCCTTACTTCCTCAACCTCGTATCTTAAAAAATACGGTTTTGACTTTTTCATGTCAAACGATTGTTTTATGCTTTAACTAAAAAATATAAGTATATTATTACTTCTAATATATATAAATACAATCAATTCCTTAATAATTCCATTTAAACTTTTAACCAAACACCGAAGTATAAAAAGATGAACCATTTTTTTTGTCTCTCCTGAAAAAATTTGTTTTTTAAGATACGAGGTTGAGGAAGTAAGGCATCGATATATAGCTTTGTCATTCCGTGTGAAATTTCTACAATTTTCATTTCCGACCCCATAAAGTATATATTTTCTGAAAGCTTATGAATAGGGGAGTCGATTAAGCTCTGTCAGTCTGTCCGTCTGACCGTCTGTCCGTGTGTATGTTGAAATCAACTTTTTGAAGCCCCCCGACATAGGTTCGACCCGGGTAAGGTATTAAAATATCAGAAATATTCGGGAGTAGATCGGTATTGAAAATCAGAAACATCGGTACATAAACAACTGAGATATGAGCAAAAACCCACGACCACCTCGATTTTTTTTTCACAAAAACAACATTACAACAACAACATACATACATACAAACGTGTATACTGGTTAGAGAAAACGTGGCATCGAATCCCAGCTGAACCAAAAAAATTTTTTTTTTAATTTTTTTTAAATTTTTTTTTTTAAATTTTTTTTTTTTTTATTTTTTTAATATATTATTTATATTTTTATTATTTTTTATTATTTTTTTTTTTAATTTTTTTTTATTTTTTTTATTTTTTTTTTGTTTATATATATTATATACATAATAATTTTTTTAAAAATTTTTTTTTAAAATTTTTTTTAAAATTTTTTTTTAAATTTTTAAAAATTTTTTTTTTTTTTGTTTTTTTAACATACATAGTGAATTTTTAATTTTACAATGGGACGTTTTTATATATGTATGTTTTTATATGTTATACGTATATCATATGGGATGAATGGTGACACAAACCACTGTTATTGCATGACTACACGTTGTGAAGGGTATATAAGATTCGGCACGGCCGAATATAGCGCTCTTACTTGTTTTTTTCACAAAAACAACATTACAACAACAACAACATACATACATACAAACGTGTATACTGGTTAGAGAAAACGTGGCATCGAATTCCAGCTGAGCCAAAAAATTTTTTTTTTTAATTTTTTTTAAATTTTTTTTTTAATTTTTTTTTTTAATTTTTTTTTTTAATTTTTTTTTTATTTTTTATTTAAAATATTATTTATATTTTTATTATTATTTTTTTTGTTTTATATATATTATGTACATAATAATTTTTTTTTTAATTTTTTTTAAATATTTTTTTTTTTAATTTTTTATTTAAATTTTTTTTTTTTCATTTTTTTAAAATTTTTTTTTTGTTTTTTTAACATACATACGTTAATTTATAATTTTACAATGGGATGTTTTTATATATGTATGTTTTTATATGTATGTACGTATTTCATATAGGATGAATGGTGACACAAACCACTGTTATTGTATGACTACACGTTGTGAAGGGTATATAAGATTCGGCACGGCCGAATATAGCGGTCTTACTTGTTAAAATTCAAATTTAAAAATAATTCAATTAGTCAATAAACAAAAAAAAAAGTTCAACTATAATTTGTTCTGTGTAGAAGAGCTACAATTTCATCATCAGCATGAATATCCCATCTCTAATACAAGTCATCCTCAACAGGTTACTTGTATCTTTACATTACAAAAAATCTTCATTTTTGAAAATTTTATTATTAGTTTTTATAAATAATTTTTTAAGAACGTTTTGTACATTCAAGATTATACATACGTGCATACTTATAATTTTAGCCTAAACAGATGATTAATAGCAAAATATCTTAGCCAGTGTGTCTTATTTGATTTTTATATTTAATGATGGGGTTTTGGCTATCATTTAAAATCTTAAATGCTAAAGATGTAATTTAAAATACCACAATAGTTTTATTTTATGTGTCTTTATATAGCTACACCCACAATAGTGTTATTTTATTGCAAAAAGGATACACTCGTAACAACATTTAACAAGTATGTATCTCAACATACGTGTTGTATCTTTACAATCAAAATCTCTTTGCATAAGAAATGTTACTTGAAAAAGAGTTGTAGAAAAAAAACTAACGAGTTTGTGACAAAAACCTTTTTAAACATAAATTATCTAAGAAAAATATCTACATTGTAAAAATGAATCCTTTATAATACAGTTATGAAAGTGTCTGTAATAAAAGTAAATAACAATTATATATATTTGCTTGTACATATCTTGTTCGAATAAAGCAAAATGAAAAAAAAGAAACTTAAAATTCATAGACACGTTTTGTCACTTTACACATTTCAAATTATCTGCCTTCTCCATTTCCCTCAAAATTTTCGCAGCCAAATAAGTTGTTGTAAAAAGTAAAGAAAGAGATATTTCCCCTTTTATATTACCTCGTCAGTTTAACAACTGTAAGGAAGAAATTTTGTTTTTTATTTAAAAAAATCTCCTTTAGAATATCTTCTCTATATTCCAGGAATAAATGTGTAATTGGATGTTAAAAAGTCGCATTTTTTCCTTATATTTGCAAGTGTCTCAAGTATGCTTATTTATTTTTGGCGAGCTACTACTATTAGGATTTTATATTTATTTAAAAAATTTTGCCTTCAGATTATAAAAATTATCCTTACTATCAAGTTAAGTTGTATTTCATTGTATAGAGATGTTTTTCTTGGCTGTAACATTTTTTTTATATGCTAGACAAGGTGTTAAAAAGGGAAAATTAAAAAAAGCCCTTTAAAAATTAATTTATTTCTAAAGTCTTCTTAAGTGAGTTCAATTTCAAAAAAGCACAAAGCTAAACTATATAAATAGTCTTCGGATAAAGTTTAAATTTTGATCCGACGTACAACTAGGTTAGGTTTGGTTAGATTCGGCAGCCACACGAGAGCATAGCTCACTTGGGTCCTACAAGGGTCCCGCTGTGATACCGTAAGCATCAATGCCCATTTGTCTACGTCCTCTGGCCGTCGTTCCTCAGCCATCCTGTCCTGTTTATAAAGGTGTGGATCTTTCCCAGATCACCTGTGGAAAGACAAGTTTTACTTTCAAGTATTCAGGTCCCCGAATGCAGGACAATTACAGAGAAGACGTTCAGTTGTCTCCTCCTCTTCCTCGTTATCGTAACTTCTGCAGAAGTCGTTGTAAGGGATATTTAGCCTGTGTACCTATAGGAAATGTCCGGTAATGACCGCTATGAGGTTTATAAGGTGGATTCGGGGCATATTCACTGCATATTGCATCCTATGCACATCCATGTCAGGCCAGATCTTTCTGGTTTCCAAGCAAGTGGGTTCTCTCACCCATCTTTTCTTGGCATCTAAATAGAATCGATGCGAGATAAGCTGCTTACCCTTCGATAAGGAAATATCCAAAGCACAACTGGATTCAAACGAATCTTAGGTGGTACCGGCTTTTGCAAGTGCATTAGCCCTATTATTACCATCAATATCCCCATGTCCTAGAATCCATACAAGGGTAACCGTCGAATGTCTCGCTATCTCCTCAAGAGACATCCGGCATACCTGGGCAATTTTCGATGTGCTGTACACACTCTCAGGGATCCTTGCTGTCAATAAATATATGAATATCCCTGCCAGATATTTCATGATACTGAATCTGTTCCGCGGTTGTCTTAATAGCCATTAATTCGGCCTGTATCGCGCTACAGTTCTCTGGTAGCCTCAGGGTCGTACACCTAGTAAATGCTGGTTCTGCAAAGATGTCCTTTTTCAAGTATGTTATGCCACAGATTCATATTGCCCTTTTCGACCAGAAGAAATGGTTAAAATTATTCAGCCGAAATCCTAAAGTTGTAGACATATTTAGTGGCCACTACCACGATGTTGGTAATATGTCCGCTAAATAACAGTGCTTCGGTGAATACCTTTAGGAACAAGGTACATAAGTAGGCAGCCTAATACGCATTCTGTTACACAAAAACCATGTAAAACCTAACCAAGAGGTCCATTGATCGGCAAGGATGTTTAAAAGAAAGGCCATGACTACTTACATATAATCTTACGAGAAGAGAATCGGTGGCAATATTGTGTGGAACAGAATCCAGATTACCCTGGGTGATGGGTTGGTCTCTTAATGAGTAAACTCTACAAACCTGCAAAGGCAAATGATAGGACACGGACTCTTGAAATATAATCCGAAAAAGATACAAATTAGTGGTTTGACAGTAGCAAATATCCAAAAAGAGATACGGGAGACTCTGTGATAAGTATTTCCGGAAACCACCAGTAGGCAATGCGATATCTTTTTCTAGTCAAGAGTAAATGCCGTTGGCATGGAATTCAGTGAAAGTAGGGATGTTACTCAATAGCCCTGATATCACTAAGAATTGAGATGGTCGATAATTAACCCGAAAATGGTTGTGGTTATAAATAAACACTGAGAAGAAGCCGATAAATCTGCGAGTTAAAATGACCTACAAATCACACGAAAAAAATACGACACCACATAGGCATGACGTCACCAAAGTCGGCACCCAATCATAACTAACCATACCAAATCACATCTCCCAACCGAAGGTGGGTTCATAGTGATAATGCGTTATGAAACTTTAAATGCGTTTTTCTCAAAACTTCATTTACACACACTAGGTCGCTTTTCTCGAAGAACGTCACATATATCTGTGGCTTGGAGCTAAAAAGGCCAATGTCACTTTTATGCTCTTTTCAGTTAATCATTGCATTCGATTTGTTTTTTTGCTCTATTTCATTATGGTTAAATAGCTAAAGTCATACTTAACCCAAAATAGCTTCATAGATAAAATGCTGGCCAATGTCACTACGAAAGCATATAAAATTCAATTCAAGTTTTCTCAAAAGTAAATATTTTGACATTGGCCCTTTTAGCTTCTAGCCACAGATATACGTGACGTTCTTCGAGAAAAGGGACCTAGTGTGTGAAAATGAAGTTTCGAATCCTTGTAAATAAGCTTTCGCATTGTAACATGATAATGATAATTATTACTTTAATTAATAATTTCTACAAGTTATTGAACATTTTCTCTAAATATAAAAACCTTTAAAATATTTCTTTATTTTTTCTTTTATAAATTATTAAAAAAATAATCTCTACGTATAAGAGAGTTACTATGTATTTCTCTATGCCCTAACACATTCATCATTATCATCTTCATAATAATTGTCAAACTCACGTCAACTGTTATATTGACGTTGTTGTTAATTTAATTTCTTTTGGTTATGCTATTTTTAAATCCTTCGTGCTTTTTTTCATTCAGCCTTACTCTTTTCATGGGTTTGTTTAAGTGTCTCTGCCTTAACTACCCAACGAGTGTAGGCACACAAAAAAAGGATTCATTAACAAAAAAAAAAAAGAAATTCTGTATACAGAAATAAAAAATGTGCCACCCTCATTTTTTTCCATTAAGCTTTTTTTCCTCTTTTACTTATTATGTGTTGTTTTTTGTACGTTTTAACTGTTCCATCATTTAACCGAAAAAAAAATTGTTTAAATGAGCCTCCACTTTTTTTTAATTTTTTGTTATAAATGTTTCTGCTGCTGCTGCTGTTTGTTGACTTTGTTGTAAGTATTTTTTTCTTCTTAAGGATTATGTTACCAGCAAGGAGTTGTTGTTAAGAATTCGTTGTAATTTTTGTATATTCTTCTAGTTTCCCGTTTTCGGTTGTTAAATTTGGAAATTTTTTTCTTATTGTTTTGCTCTAAAATCAATATTAACTCTTTTGAGAAGGAGTAGAAAAGTTAAAGGCAATTTTCAATGTTTTTTTTTATTTCAGTCTATTTTCATTATTTTGTTTTTAAAATCATCTTCTGTTTTCAGTAAAAATGATGTTGATGAGTTATTGCGGGTTGAAGTTGGAAATATTTTGCTCAAGGGGCTACAAACATTTACATTAATATTTTTATAAATCGCGAGACAACTTAATAACTATTTAAATTTAAAACGATAATTCAGCAACTCAGCGATTATACGGTAAATCAGTGATTCGGTGAACGATAAACGGGTAAATCGATGAATCAGTAACCGGTTTAGCTGCAGTAGTTGTTAACAATTGTTGATTAGATCATTAACAGCTGGTCGGAACGGTACACAAACAAAGAAAATAAAATCTGAATAAGAAGCTGGAGTTTCGGGAGATCCAATTCTTTGCTTCAACTAACTACTACGGTATAATGCGAACGTAAGAAATTTTCGAAAGCTTTTAAGCTTCCTTAATAATAACTACGGTTTAACTATACAAATGCAAGAAGATTTCGGTATCTGTTACATTTGATTTAAACTACCTACTGCACAGTGGTAAAAAACATCCATTTAGCCGGAAGAAAATATTTTGCTCAATAATATGCTCTCCAGTATCCATAGTGCATAACGGTAAACTTGTCTTTCATTTAATAGCTATGCTAGCATTGCTTTGTTGTTCTTAATAAAATTGAATTTTTTTGTGCCCATGCATTTACAGCTCAAGTGAATTGTTACGTTTATAACTGTTGGCTTATTTCCTTTAAATAACCTTTGAGTTCTTTCATTGCAATCAAAAACAGTTGAAATTCGTTATAAAATCAAGTGCACTTTATTTACTTAAACACACTCAGAGATTACTTTTATAGCACTTTACTTATTGTTATACACCTTTATTGTCAAATTCACTTTGACACACACTTAACAAGCTCTACTGTTATACTGATCATGTTAGCTGTGTTGTTTGGCTATTTATAGTAACATAGTGGTGTTCGGTAACATTCGACAAAGTTCTGGTATGTACACACTAGTACATTCGAAAACCGTTACATTTAAATTAAGACGTAATGTTAATGTTAAGTACTATGCAGGAATAATAAAAGTGCCTAAAAGTATGATGCACATAATAACTCTCGTCATGTTCGAACAACCAGCGAAATAAACTAATACAAACAAAACTACTGTAACTTAAACTACTAAAACTACATTAAAATTTTAATGTAAATTAAGCTATTTAAAAATAAATCTGTAACAATATTTAGTAGGGCAAGTAAAGTAATTGTAAAAAAATAATCAAAAAGAATTAAAAATATTATTTTGGTGAAATTAATATAAGAGATGTATCAATAAATATTACCATTTATATCTGTGGCATGTTTATGTCTGTGTTTATAGTTTCCCAGAAAAGCACGGGAGTGCCGTAATGTGGTTATTTCAATATTAGTTTATGTCGACTAAAACTTTTTTAGCACCAACATATTTCATAATTTATGTTTTTATTTACAAAAAAAGTGCTGCTTTTTACATGTGTGTTTTTTATATGAAATTGTTGTTTAATGTACAAGTTCTTTTAGAATTTTATATTTGCATTTATGGGACTTAAACTCTTATTTTTGTGTTGTCGTCATCTGTACGATTGTATTTTGTCAATATCGATTCTTATTTAGTTTACAAAGATGTAGCTTGGAGCTAAAAGGGCCAATGTCAAAATATCTACTTTTGAGAAAATTGGAATTGAACTTTAACTTTTAGAGGTGCTTTCATAGTGACATTAGCCAGCATTTTATTTATGAAGATGTTCTGAGTTAAGTATGTCTTTAGCTGTTTTACTATAATGAAATAGAGCAAGAAAACAAATCTAATCAATGAATAACTCAAAAGAGCAAAAAAGTGACATTGGCCCTTTTAGCTCCAAGCCACAGATATATAGTCCGCACAATTATTTTCACAAGAAAATAATCACCTATTTCTTTTTAAATTAATTTGATTGTGGAAGTCTTACATAAATCTTCTTATTCGGTGAATTATATAAGATTTAGTTTTAATCAGTCCAAAGAACTTTTCTTCTACACATAAACAATAAAACCCGAAATGCCAAAAAATTTCGGAATCCCAGGATTTAAAATTTTAAAAACCTGAATCCAGGGATTCCAAGAATTAGCCTCGTTTAGCATCCCTATACCTAATACATACTTTACCACAAGAACAACGCAGATGGTTTTGTTTTATTAAACAAACTTCCTATGCCCCTAAAAGTAGACCTTATTTATTGTTGATTATAATTTATTAAGCTTAAAACTGTATTAAATGTGAAATTAATAAATTGGATTTAAAAAAACTAATTTCAACCTTAATTAATTTGCATTTGTTGTTGTATTTTATTTTTATAAAGTAAATACCTTTTTTTTTGGTCGAGTCTAAATGTGTGTTTGAGATTTACCTAAATGTATGAAATTACAGTAGCATTAAACATTAAAGATAATACCCACAAGTGTGCCACAAACGTTTTTCTTCCCTTTTTCTTTGACTATTATTCATGTTTTTTTTTTGATTCAAGAAAAAAGTATTATACAAATTTTAGTTGGGTTAAATGGTGAAATAAAAGAAAAAGAATTTTTTCAATGTATGGGTACCTTAAGTAACAACAGGGTTGCCGTTTTGTTAATAGTATTTGTCTGTGCAAATGTATTTTTTTCGTTTTGTTAATAAGGAAATTTAAAAAAAAAGAAAATAGAAAAAACATAAATGAATTCATTTTGTCCCCACAGACATGTAAGATGCCCCCTCATCTAAAACAGTCACGGTATGTACACGCACACAAAATATAATTGTAAAAATAACCTTTTTTGAACTGAAAGAAAATGCTTGCGATAAAGACAAGTAAAAGAGTTCTTTTTCGGAAAGTAGTAAAAGGAAAAAGATGACATACACACACATGCATACATTTTGCTACTGACTTTTTTGCGAGCTATTAAAAATGTATTAAAAAAATCACATGGCGACACAAAAAAGAAACAACAAAATTTGAATACGCTCTTAAAGTTAGGTAAGAAAAATTTCGTTGCTTTTATTTCCATGTGCTTACTTGCTTTGACTTTGTCATTTTACGAATAGAAGCACTGATAAGTGCCAATGCATAGTAGAATAAATAGAATAGATACAACTTTACACGTTTTTTTTTCGCCAATTTCTGTGTGATTGTCAAACAAGTAAGAGCATTATATACTTTATAGGGTCTAAAATGGATATTACACCATTTTTTTGGAAAGAAAATGTTATTAAAAAAAGTGAAGCTTCGGCTGTGTGGCATGTAGCGCCATCTTGTTGAAACCAAATGTTGCCAATATCCTCCTCTTCAATTTTTGTGAACAAAAATTCGTTCAACATGGCCCGAAAACGATCGTCATTGACTGTAACGGCCACTCCTTGCTCATTTTCGAAGAAAAATGGCCCAATTATGCCTCTGGACCAAAATCCGTACCAAACAGTGACTCGTTTTGGATGTATCGGCTTTTCAATGTATGCGTGCGGGTTTTCTGTGCCCCAAATGCGACAATTTTGCTTGTTTACATACCCGCCAAAATCAAAATGAGCTTCATCTGAGAAGATGATTTTTTTTTGGCAAAATCGGCGAAAGTAATGTCGCAATATTTCCCAGCGTTGTTCAAGCGTATACACAACCATATTCGTTCAGCGGAAGGATAAAACTAATCATCTGTGAAATCAGGCATGAGCTAAGTGTTACCATTCACGAAATAGGCATTAGTTGAGAAAAAAAAAACGTTAGATGGCGGACCCTTTAGTCAATGTCACTGTTATGTCAGAAAATGATTTCATTACATAGCCTTCGTAGAATATGGCTAATCCCATACCATTTACGACCTTTAATATCTGTATCAATCGGTACACATTTAGCCATGTACAAAAGTTGATTAAAAGGCACCTAATGTGGCCAGATTTATAAAAAAAATTGGCTGAGGCTGCGATTCACAAATATTTGCCACTTTCGGAATGTGGTTGACGTTGTGCTCCATGTAGTTTAGGACGGATTTCACACTACAGTTAATAATTCTAATTTTTTATTGCAACGAGATAATGTCCGCTCGCTATACTTTATTTAGCGTGTGATATGTGATTCTGGCTTTGTTGATGCATTCCTTTATATCCATACCGAGATAGCAAAAAGAGTTAACGTCCTCAATTATGGCTTCATTTAGTAGGAGAGGATTTGACTTAATGGTGCCTATCCGCATGAGTTTTGTTTTATTCTTGCTTTTCTTAGAAACAACTCTCCTTGCGTTATTCAAGACATAAGAGTTTTTCTTCCATATAAACGAATCGCTGAGTAAACTGGCATTATCGCTTAGATTCCAGTGTATACCATGAGGAGCATCGCTATTTATTTGTTCCTTTACCCTATCTAGAAGGAAAAGAAATAATGTGGGGGAAAAACGCAACCTTGTATAACACCGGCGTTGAGTTCGAATGAGCGGCTCTCGTTTCCATCGAATCTCACATTAGATTCAGCCCCATTATGTAGTTCACGAATTAGGTTAACAAATTTGTCTGCTATAAGTTAATCATATTAAAAATTAAAAATACACATTTCTCTTAAAATATTTTAAAACATTAATTAAAAAACCTTAAAATTCATAAACCAAAAATAATTACATTATGTTTTTGATATCCAAAACTGTTCCGCTGATATATAAACCAAATTTTAAAAATATGTTGCCTACTTTAAGGAGTTTTTGCAAAAATTCGCCTTAAATAGTTTCTAACGTTTACTCTTTATTACTGTTAACCTGCTTAATGAACATAATATGAAAAAAGGGGTTGAAGTTAAACAAATTAATAAGAAAAATGTATAAAAGAAATTATAAACAAATTTCTTACAGCGCCACAGACAAAGCTGATCGATATTTTAATATTATTTTTTGCAAATTTTTATTTTGTTTTGTTACTTTCTGTACTTTTCATACTACTTACCACTTTGTTTACCATGGCGGTATAAAACAGAGTTTTTTCTTTTTTTCTTTTTTTGCAAAACAAACATACTTACACATACATTTTATCCTTTGCGAATTTTCCTCATTTGCATGTTGTACAGATGGGTGAGCGGGTTGTTTGGCTGGCTCTAATGAAAAATGTTGTTAATGATAAGATGATGATGATGAGTGGTGTCTTCAATACTTATTATTTTTTCTCCTTTTCGTGTTTTGTTTTCTTTATCATAGTGATTTTCAAAGTAACATCAAATGAAACTTAAGCATCTTTATTGAGTTTACTTTGCTTAAAGCATTTCCTTGCCTTGTGTGTAGGATGAACGTATAGATGTATGTATGTGTGTTTATATTTAAAAGTATTACGTCGATGTTGTTGATGACAGCTCAGCTCTGCTAAAACACATTCTATCATAAGAATCTGCTTGGTTTTATGTGTTTTTTTGCTGTGTC
Organism: Phyto melanocephala; assembly: GCA_941918925.1. Lineage (NCBI taxonomy): Eukaryota > Metazoa > Arthropoda > Insecta > Diptera > Rhinophoridae > Phyto > Phyto melanocephala. Next base: position 30,474,439 of record OW799237.1, on the reverse strand, counting down.
GTCTAGTGTTCTCTTCTTCTTATTTAGTATGAAATATCCTTGCCAACAACTCTTTGATATAAGGGTTTTTTAATTGAATTTCATCATGAACATTTCTTTTTATTTCTACTTTTTGCGCTTGTCTATAGAAACAAACTTTGAAGAGTTTTGATTTAATGAGTTTTTTATACAAATAAAAAAACAACAACTGTAATAAAAAAAAAAACTGCATAAAAAAGTAAGAAAAGAAACTGAGTTGCAAATGAGAAAATGTTTCCTGATTAAAAAGAAGTAACAATAACAAATCAGAGTGCTTTATTAAAATGAAACAAGTTTTTAATGTCTTTAGATAAAATTTTTAAATTAAAAAAAAAATATACCGGAATTGGAAAGGAAAGCAAATATGCATACTAAGTGCAGTTATGCATTATCCCTAAATATTTAGAACAATTTTTAGAACAGGCTTAAAGGCGGGGCTTCATCTTACGTAAGTCTGCGTTTTTTTCCAGATAATGCCAGCATACAATTATTTCGGTTGGTAAATTAAAGCGGGATTATTAAATTAATTTAGAAAACTAATAATGAGCTGCAGATCGCCTTCACCTTTTTAACACTTTTCTGTAACCGATAAGATTTAGCAATTCTATAACTCCAAAATTGTTCCTTTAAATCACCGGCCCTCTAAAAATTACTGTCCAAGAAATATTTCGTCATCAAATAATCTTGACTAATCAGGTGGCTATGTTTAAGTTCATTTATTTTGATCTTTAGCTGCCAAAATTCATGGATAACATAGAATATTCTCTCTCGTTCTCGTTCTGTGAGGGGTCGATTAATCCCTAACCGTCTGTCTGTGTGTTGGTTGAAATCAACTTTTAGGAGACAATATATGTTTCTTAGATCTCTGTATAGTATCAATTTTTTGGAAATATCCGGGAATGAATCGCTATTGAAATTCAGCTCAATCGCCCCATAACTTTCTGAGATATGAGCAAATAAACACGATTGCCTCTGTTTTTTTTCCCATATACATATTTACCAACAAAATTAAAATTTTTCAGCCATACAATAATTTATAGGTACCCTTGCTACTATTTGTAGATATAAAAATGTTGCCTCTAATCGGTAAAGTTATAGGAAAAAATTTTTTTTAAAATATATATTCCAAAAATTTACAAACGAAAATCAATTTTTTTCAGCTTCTAGATAACCGAGAGAGTCAATATTAGCTCATCTGAAAGGATTGGACTAGCGCAATATAAGCACTATAAGCAAATTAAAATTCATGTTGGCCGCCACTGCAAAATGGCGAACAATAAATTTATTGTTGGGTCAAATCTGGTATTTTAAAATATAACTTCTTGAACTCCCTCAATATTGCTATCAAATGAAATATTGCTACCAAAGAAAGAATACAGTAAGTTATTAAAAAATGTTAAATCCAAAATGGCGTTTAAAACAAAATGGCTGATCAACTTTTTTTAACCCCATCAATATGGATATCAAATGAAAGGGCTTGACTAGTAGAATACAGATAACTACTAAAAAATTCAAAATCGAGGATGGCGTCAGAAATAATAAAGCAAAATGGCGTGAAGGGTATTATCAGATTCGGAACGGTTGAATATAGCACTCTTACTTGTTGTCATTTACATTATTAAACAACTAGAAATAAGCCCTAGGTAATTCTAGTTTGGAGAGATTTTTTTGGAGTATGTTTTCTATCACTGCCCGAGACTACAGAACCACGGTGACCTGAGTGTCTCGGAGTGCAAACTGAAGAATATCATTGGATTCATCATGGGGTTAGGAAGGTAAGTTAACAGACAATGAGGGCTTATTATGAATTTCTTTTCTTCTACACTATTTCTTTCCTCAATTTACCCTATCTTTAATTAAATGTGAGCTGTAGTCTGCATACCAAAAAATATTGACTTGTCTATTAATATATAAAAGGAACAATTAAAACCAAAGAAATTATTTTAAGCCACCCTGTAAAAAGCAGGTTATTTACTAATTTGTAGCACGTTTAAGGTTCCCTTTATACGGGCACTGTGGCATTAGCCTTAAATAAAATAAAACACTACTTTGTTCACCATTAAATGAATTACCAAAATCACTGTTGTACTACAGGTCTTCTCAAACACAATAATCTTTTATAACTCATCCGCCACAGAGATCATTGTAAATATGTGTGTAATAAAATAATCAAAAGAAAACTTTTTAATTACCTCTTCAGTTTTTCTATCCCTTTTTATTGTACACGAAAAATTACTTGATCTTTTACTTGTTTCATTTCACAATTTTAAAGTCGAATTGAAAAGTCAAACGCCATGTTGACTTCACTTGCACATGGCAGGAGTTTTCTTAATAAGGCAAATATTAATTAGAAGGAAATTCTCAACTTCAATAATAATAATCAAACATAACCCACCAAAGTCCTATGAAAAAAACAAGCCAGCCATTATGGTCTTAATAAGCATCTTTAGTATTTTCCTTCAATGAGCTCATCAAAAAGGAGGCCAGAGAAGGAGGTAAAAATGTTGTAAACTCGTTGTTTAAAAGGGCTTTATTTAAATATAATTTCTATTCAAATTTTCTGTAGTCTTTGCTTCGTCGTTTTCATTTATTTTCTGATGCTCTCATTTTAGTTAGTGTTTGTAATGCTGAACAGGCAGTATGGCATGGATGAACCATCCAACCATGCAATATAATGGTGAATGTTGTATATATAAATGAATTAACAGCGTGCTGAACAAATGAAAGGATAATAAGGATGCTTGACACAAACAACAAATTACATTAACCAGGGTTATAACCCCATAATAGTTAGTCATAGCAAAGTATTTGGTTTGTGGCATTAGGGTTTCTAATTTATCAATTTTTTTTTAAATATTTTAAAATTCCAAAAGAATTTATCAAAACTTTTCTAAACAGAGAAAGTTTAAAAATGGTATTGTTAGATCTGTAGCTTTTTTGAATGATAAAGCGAGATTTACTTCATTGCAAATAATCAGCTTTATTGAAACTTATGTTAAAGAACTTTATTTAGGTAAACTGAAAACCTGAGCGGAATAACTCTAAAAAATGGCATTGTGGTTGTTTTTATACCCTTCACCTGTGGTGCACAAGGATATATATAGCTTTGTCATTCCGTTTGTAATTTCTACAATTTTCATTTCCGACCCCATAAAGTATATATTTTCTGAAATTCTTATGAATAGAGGAGTCGATTAAGCCCTGACCGTCTGTCCGTCTGTCCGTGTGTTGGTTGAAATCAAGTTTTAGAAGCAACTATATGTTCCTCATATCTGTATATGGTATCAATCTCTTGGAAATATGCAGCAATGAATCGCTATTGAAATTCAGCACAATCGCCCCATAACTTTCTGAGATATGAGCAAAAAACCACGAGCACCTCGTTTTTTTTCACAATTACAACAACAACATACATACATACAGACATGTAAAAAACATACCAAACAAAATAAATTACAAAAAAAAAATAATATTAAAAATAAGAAAAAAATAATAAAAAAAATTACAAAAAAAAAATTTAAAAAAAATTTAAAAAAAAATTTTAAAAAATTTTTTAAAAATTTTTCTAAAAAAATTTTTTAAAAAAATTTTAAAAAAATTTAAAAAAAAATAATAAAATATAAATAATATATTAAATAAAATAAAATTTTTTTGGCGCAGCTGGTATTCGATGCCACATTTATTCTAACGTGTACGTATGCACGTATTTTATATGGGATGAATGGTGATACAAACAATTGTTATTGCATGACTACACGTTGTGAAGGGTATATAAGATTCGGCACGGCCGAATATAGCACTGTTACTTGTTTTTAACTGCATGTGAACTTTCGCTTTCAATAACTATGATTTGATAGCTGAGAATGTCAAACCCGTTTTTTAGGATCCCTTTTTGACCCTAATCGTTCATCAGTGATTTCGAGGATACCCATCGGCGTCTCTGCTCTACTGAGTCTCATACCATAACAAGTGCTTACTTTAGACTAGAAAAATGATTTCACACTGCCGACAGGTGGTTTTCGACAATCCTCATCCCACAGTGCTTTGTGATCGCCAGCATATTCTTCAGACTAAGGTCCCCCATAACATCTGCACTTAATGTGTGCTTGATCGTGATCCTCAATCTTCTGCTTGCCAGTTGTGGACATTCGCATACCACATAAGTTGCTGTTTGTTGCTTATTCAGCTTATCGTACTCCGATCAAAATCAAGTAATTTTACTGTATTTACTCCTGTCAAGAGGCTATTTGACCACCATACGAGCTTTTCTACAATTGGTTCCCACTATATACCTTCGCAAGTTTGTAGAGATTACCTATTCAATCTTGTTCGATCTAACTCATCACCGAGAGCAATTCTGGTTTCTGATCCACAGAATCAAGTTGATGTTAGTATTGAGAGAAAAGTTATAAAAAAAAAATAAAATGAAAAGGATGACTGAATAAAGAGCCTCCAAATTATCCTTTAATAGAACTTCAGTAGGTTTAAGAATAAGGGATCGACCAAGAAAGAAATGCGTTGACGAAATTCTAGATGACAAAAGAAAAGAAGCTAATACAGAAACAACGTCGTAAAGCTAAAGAAAGGTCAATATGAAGGACTTAGGGAACACTCATTCACAAGGAATGAAACCAATTTCGGTTTATTAAAAAAATATGCCAACTATTTGAATGGTACAAAAGTAGCAATTGGTATCAAAACAAAAGTTTAGTCATAAAATTCGAAAAGATAAGAGTTGAACAACTCTAAAATGAATAAGGAAGTGCTACCGAAAACAGTTAAAAACGTTGAATTACATACAAGCTATATGATGAACTCAAACAGCAGATATTTAATGAATTGAATGAAAAAGAAGAAATCAAAATTTGCACTCATAGTACAAAAGACAGTATTGATTTGAACTCACTATTAGTTAAAGAATCATCTAGAGCTACAAACCAGATTCAGAGAATGTAAATATCACAATCAATGACGTTGAAAAGCCAGTTTCCAAAACAGATAAAAACAACTTATCTAGATAATAGCGATTTCGTTGAAAATTGCAACTATAAGTCAAAAATATTGACAAAAACTTTTAAAAATAGGAAGCATTGCGAAGTTTTCTAAAAATTTCGGGTTAAAAAAGGCTATTCTCTCGACAGTAACACACCATTAAACACAATTACCAGTAGAAATGTATGGCACAAAAAAGAAAAAAAGGCTAAAGAATTGATTTTGGCATTAAAGGGCAACACAAGTTTTAGAAAATCTAAGATGACATAATAGTTTCACGACATCCTAAGTCTAGTGGCGAATGTACAGCAAATGATATTACGAGGTAGAGTGAAGATAATAAATATGACGTTGCAAGAAAAAAATCTATTCGTAAATCGAATTAATTTTAAAACATTTGTAAAAGGATTTCTTGATTTTGAATTTGATTACTAAAAAATTAACATTTGCAAAAAAAAGAATCATCACAATGACAGCTGTTTCGGAAAGATTAAAGGCATCATCAAAAAAAAATCGAAAATAGTTTTATTGCTTTTCAAAATATTTTCCATGAAGGTCAATACATTTTTGCATACGTGTGAACCAATTTTGCATATGAGCGTATTTTGAACGCATTTTGAATGACTTTTGTAGGGTTTTGTTTAGCTTGTAAGATCTATACAGTCGACTTCTATCTAATTTCGGCCTCACACGCGTAGATCTACGATTCGTCATCTGTCACAATGTCATACACGTGTCTTAAAGCATTGCGATTGTTTTTAAGCATTTCTTGAGACCAATTGACACGAGCCTTCTTTTAAGCAATGATCAAATTATGTAGGATCCAACTCCTGCAAATATTTTTTACAGCCAAGGGTTCATGCAGTATTGGATGTATGGTGGTCCCACTAGTTATTATTTATGGTTGCCGCAATCTCACGATAAGTTACATGACGATCTTGTAGTATCATTTCATGTACAGCATCAATGTTTTTCGGAACAATACACGATTTCGGGCGACCTTCACTAAACTTGTCGTTAAGCGATCTACAACCACGATTCAACTCAGTAAACCATCGATAAACACAGATCCTATAAAATGAACTGAGTTTATCGACGCATTAAATTGATCAAGTCCAGGCTAAAATTTGTATAAAAAATAATCCCACCAAAAAGTTTACGATTAGATTTTATTTTTTGGTTGACATGAATTTTACGATTTACAACACAAATGTTGAAATTTACTTTACGAACGTTAGTGTCAGATTACAGCACTGGGGTCGCCCAATCCCGAAATATAAGAGGCAACACTCGTATAATTTTGATGGCGTTGCGTACAGTAAAAAATCTAAAATTAAAAACATAATTTTGTTATTAAATTTTTGTCTGTCTGTCTGTTTGTCTTTTCATCAGTCTATCCAAACAGGATTGGTTTAAAAACTACTAGATGAATTTTTATAAAAGTTAATATGGAGGTGTTTTAAACATAAACGAGATAATATCTTATTTCTAACAGAAAAAATATATCAATAAAATGCCACTAGAACATTGGTATGAATACGGCTAGATATGCGATTAGTTGTGGCGGCAGTAAAAATATTGAGAGACTGATTCTCAAAAAAAAAACTCGAATGGCAACCCTTGATCACATGATCACATATATAAAGTTCAGTAATAATAGCGGAACTCACTATTTGATGCAAACTACCCTTGAAAGTCGTGCAGACCATGCAAGACTAGCAAACAATTTAACTTGTGTATATTTGCACTAATTGCAAACCAAGAGTGAATTCCGCTAATGTTTTGTCTACAGTCGATTGATGCAAATTTACAATATTATTTTTAAAATTAAGAAACTAGTAACTGCGAAGAAAGGTAATTATTTAAGTAATGGTGTTAATTATAAGAAGAAATTTCCTCTTTCGTAAATAAAAACCGTTTTGCCTTATATGTATGTTGAAAAGATACAATTCTGATTATGTCCTTCAGAAAACTTTGCTACAAAACACTTACGGATTAATTTCGTTTTTAATATTTTTAAGACAAAACAGCAATTATTTTACCACCGTAATAATAAGGCACGCCCCTTTCATCAAAAATTATGTTCATTATTATTTATAAATTTTTTTTTTTAATTGCCATTATACATTTGTTATTCTTTATTTCACAGTCATAAGATGTACAATTATTGCCGTATCCAATGTATCCAATTTAAATTTGCTGCTCATTAAATATACAAAAAAAGAAAACATAAAAAAATAAGACGTTTTCCTTTGAAATCCTTTTTGCCGCCATTGTTGTTGTATATATTTTTTTTGCTATGACGCCAAACTCCTTCTTGCTTTGAAAGTTACTTAATTAACATAAAAATTAAATATTCTAATTTTAACAACATTTTACGCTATATCCTTTATTTTCTTCCCTTTTCTCCATTGCACACACATACACTCGTTACACAACTGATTTCTGAAAGAAACAAAGAGAGAGAGAAATAATACAACAAACTACAAACCTGAGTGGCTTTTAATAATAAGGATGTCTGTCTTACGCGTGCCAGGATACAAAAGTGGAAGATGCAAAAAAAAAAAATAACGAAACCATTAAAAAACAACACCGAGCAGCACAGACGTCTTTTTACAGGCATTCATTTTACAATTAATGTTTTTTGATGTTTTAGAAGGATACAATAAATAGTCCATTCGACTACTCTCATTAAAGGAAGTTCAAAAAAAAACGAAAGCAAAGAAGATGAGTACAACAAAATCACTGCTAGCAAAAGAGATGGCGAAGAGTTAATAATAATAAGCTGAGGACCTTTAGATAAAGAACAAGTATAAGAATATACAAATAGAAAGGACATTATATCCTTTGGCCATATCAAATACATATTTATGAATAATTAAAAAATATTTTACAGAAAAAAATACAAATAAAGAGAAAAATAAATGTAGATGGCTAGTGGCTGTGTGCTGAGTAATGAAAATGGCAGGATGAAAAGTGGTTTGTTTAGTTTCTTTCTTGTGCTTTTCAGAAAAGTGTTGAGTAGTTGGTTGAGGTTTTCATTTGTTTTATCAACCATAATGTTTGTTATTTTATGCCATAAAAATTAATTCTAAAAATTTTATTCATTTAAATTAGAGTATTTCTTTTATCGTTAGGAGGGTCGTTTAATAAATCTAATTACAGTCTATAAAGATTTTTTATGATTAAATGAATGCTCCGGTTTAAGGGTTTCTTTGAAGTCCGCTATTTAATGTTTGGTAATCGGATTCAATTCGTAAAAATGCATGGTAGAATTTAAGGTCTAACGTAATTCGGCATAAAAGTAGCAGAATTATGCTGTTGAATTTTTAATTGCAAATTTTACAAGCAGCATTTGCAATATTATTTAGCCTAGGACAACATAGCTAGTTTTCTTTACCTGCAGATATAAGGTCGAGAGGCTTAGGCGAACGATATCTAATAATTTATAGTTAGGATTGGCTAGTGATGCAAACTATGTTCCTTTAGTCTTGGTGCACTAATGAACAGTTAAGATAGCTTTGAACGTATATTACATCTATAGGAACTTCATAGACAAGAGTTGTGGTGCGCAACCAAATAAGTTAATTGGATTTATTCAACTTTAGTAAGACTTCTTCTGGCCGCAAAATAAACTTTGAGGTAAGAGGTTGGTAAAATTGCTTTCATAAGTAACTTCTGACTCTGACCAAAGCTTAGAAGAGTACTCCACTTGATGTCACTGGTCCTGGAAATGGCAACAAGAAGCTTGATTATGATAAGTGACTGGGGATTAGGTTGATTAATTAATATCAACTACACTAGAACTGGAAAACTGGTCTTCTGGATTATATTTAAAGCCAAAGAATAGTGACGGAAAATACTGTCGTGGAGATATATATAAAGGGTGTGAAGTTTTTAATGATAGATCTAAGATTAATATAGGCATAGTGGCGATTGGCTACGTCATAGGGCATGGGACAGATGAAATTATACAGTAGAAACAAATATTGTAGAATATTCAAAGCAAAAATATTACAAGCTTACTTAAATATTGATAATCAGGTGGCTTCTACGGCTTTCTAAGGCTTTTAAGAGTTTTTTTTGGCTTTAGAAAGACTTCTTATAGAAATATTACACTTGGGCTTGTGATTAGTTTGACGTGGTGTATGAAGTTAAACTTAGCCGGCAGCCTAATCGACTCATTTTCTTGCTTGATGTAAATGGCAAACCAAGAGTCAGCAACGCCGATTAGCATAGCGTCATAATACCATGATTTCTGTAGTACAACCTGTCATATAGCATACGATACAAATTCGGTTAGTGAATTTCTTTTCGCAAGTGCTAGCCTCGTTCGTAAGATTTAATGATTATAAAAAGTGGCAAACAATTAATTACCCTATCAAAAGATGTTAAAGGCATCGTACGTCAATAAATCCAAAGCATGAAATAAATATCTCGAATTATTAATTATATACTAATGAAATATATTGGGCCAATTCAAAGTGGTTGCATATCAGTCATATTTGTACTATTTCATATTATTTTATGCGTGCATGAAATTTTTGTGAGTAATTTCCATACAAAAAAAATAATATGACTTTACACATTTGTTTCTTATGTATAAGAAATTGTTTATGTTATACTTTTGACCATACTGTCTCTCAGAGAGAATTTGTTCGCTTCTCACCTCTCAGAGAGAATATTTTCTATTTTCTTCTTTCCTGTGTACATACAATTTTTAACAGCGTCATCTCTTTGTCTTCTTTCTTGTATTAAATACATAATTTGTTAACAAAAGGTGTTCAAAGTCACTAGTCATATTAATATGAATTATATGACATAGTACAATATGAGAGTCTACTTTGAATTGGCCCATTGTATAATAATTATATACCTGTTAGAAATAAATAACAATAAGAGAACCATATGGTCAGTCTTAATTCTTAGTGGATTTCTTATGCAAAAGCTAGCCGAAAAAAAGGCCCTTAATTAAATCGACGACAGTAGTAGTAGTGATTATTTGGCCCGTAATCACCGCTACCAAAGATAGATATTTTATGCAGCCATTAGCTTGCCTATAGGTCAAGACCATAGAAAAACCCTAATAACCTACGCGAAGCCTAATTCCAAGTGCTCATTGGTGTAATAATATTACTCTCTAGACATCGTATACTCTTTGTGCAGAGTGTTGGACAATTGCAAAGGTCATCACTACATTCGAGATTGCAATGTCCAGTCAGAAAACCTGATAATTTTCTTATGTTCTTCCTGTCAAAGGAGAGAAGTCCCTAAGATTTGGGTCTAGAGAGAAACACGAATCTCCGAGCCTGATGTTGACTTTGAGCTATTCGTCAGCAAGAATAAAAATCAGCTGCGAGGAGGGTTGCTAGTACAGCCTTAATATTATATAGAGGGACACTCAAAAAATGCTCCGGGCATTTTATTATACGGCTCGCCCAGCAGTGTGCAAGACTTTCGGCACATTCATTACCAACATGGACCTTGTGACCCGGAATCCAAAACAGTAGTACACAGTTTTGAATGCTAAGCCAGTTGAGGATGTCAATACATACCAGCACCAAAGCCGAGTGGACATAATAAGCCATAAAGGCTCATTAAGCTGCTTGGCTTTTCGAGAGGTTGTAAATGCGGACTTTCCCTACATTACTTCCAAATATTTATAGGCACTGTTACAAATGGTAAATACTTAAAAAACTTTGAGTTTGTTACTTAATTTTCTCATGTTCTTTTTTCTTGTTCAATCAATTAATTTTACATAATTAACTTAATTCTACTAGTCAATCCCTTTCATGTGATATCTATATTGATGTGGTTAAGAAGAAAAAAATTTCGCCATTTTGTTTTAGATGCCATTTTGTATTTTCTATTTTTTTACATTTTGCTGTATTCTACTGATCAAGCCCATTCTTTCGATACTAAGATTTTGGCATTTGAAGGGGATAAAGCCGTAGTTATCATATTTGCTTATAAATATATCCGCCATTTTTAATTTTTTTTAACTTTTCCATATATATTGAGAAAGTTGAAGTGGGTACATTTTGAATTACTTGATTTGACCCATATAAAAATTTGTTGTACGCTATATTGTAGTGCCGGTCATCGAATTCAATTTTTTACACTCTATTATATTTTGGTAGTAAAGCGCCTTCTATTGATACCCATATCGATCTTCTCAGTTGTCTGGAAACTGAAAAAAATCGATTATCATTTGCAAATTTTGAGGAAAAACACCAAAGTTGTAGTTTGATACTTATATCTCAGTTAGTTAAAAGCCGCTTTGTAAGTTGTTTCCAAGATTAATTTTGGAGATTACACTTTGTTATTTTGTGTCTGCAGAACGTCCATAAACTATTTATAAGCTTTAAAAACATTTACATTTAGCAACACTTTTTCCAAATAATATTTGCCTATAACTTTTCCGAATAGTGCAAGATTCGTCAGTTTGAATATCTCCAAGGGCATATAAACTACAAAAAAATGTTTCTGGAAATTATTTGAGGGCTGGAAACGTTTAATGCAACGTTTAATGGCAAAGAACACAGGCAGTCATGTTTATTTGCTCATATCTCAAAAAGTTGAGGGGGGTTATGCTACATTTGAACTGAAATTCTATTTACAGACAGACGGAAATTGTTCAATTGGGTCTCCTAGTCATAAGCTTTCAGAAAATATATATTTTAAGGGGTAGGAAATAAACATTATAAATACCGTTAGAGCTCCGGTGAATGGTATAATTACGTTAAACTGCAACTCTGTTAAGCAAGAGCTTAGAGCACGTAAAGTACATGTACAACTTTGTTTGATATCTCATTACCCAAAATGAAAAATTGAAAAACAAAAAAAAAGTTAAGGGGTGCAACTTTGTCGATTCGTTGAAATATATATATATATATATATGTCCTTTCTTTAATTAAATATTAATATAAATAGAAATACATATCGATTTTTAATTAATACTTAAATAAAAGTTCAAAGTGAACATAGGGCGTCAACAAATTCTCTCCATCTTTGTCTATCTCTGGCAATCGCCTTAGCTTGATTCCATGAAACTCGAGCAAGTTCACATTCCTGTTTCAGGTAGCGCACCCAGGTGTTTCGGGGTCTACCAGGTCTGCGCTGACCTTGTGGGTTCCAATCTAAGGCTATTCTTGCTATTTCTGATTGTGGTCTTCGCAATATATGACCTACCCACGTCCATTTGCGTTTGCGAATTTCGATTTCTACCGGCTTAGAGTTCGCCATCTGCAGCAGTGCTTCATTTGTAATCCAATTAGGTCAAAAGATGTTAAGAATTTGCCTTAAGCATTTGTTTATAAATGTTTGGATTTTACGAATGAATTCTTTTGTTAAGCTCCAGGTAGAACAGCCATACAATAACACAGACTTAACACTGCAGTTGAAAATGCGTAGTTTAGTTTTTTGCGAGATATTGTTTCTACGCCAAATTTTGTAAAGCGATAAAAAAGAGCTGCGTGCTTTATTGATACGATCAGCAATATCGGCTTGAGACCCTCCATCTTTGGTTATCTTACTACCAAGATAACAAAAAGAATCTACGTCTTCAATAGTAACATCATTTACCACCAATGGAGTTGTTACATCTGTTCCTATTCGCATAAGCTTAGTCTTCCTACTGTTGATTCTCAATCCAACTTTTATAGCATTTTCGGAGAGACTCCTAAGTTTTGCTTCAATATCCTGAAAGCGATGGGCCATCAGACATATGTCATCGGCGTAGTCAATGTCATAAAGAAATTCGGATAAGGTCTAGCGAATACCAACAGGAGCTTCTCTATTGGTTTTTTTCATGACACAATCGAGTAGTATTAAGAATAACGTTGGCGAAAGGATGCAACCTTGTCTTACACCAGTGTTGAGAAAGAACGGGCGACTCTCATTTCCGTTAAAACGAATCTTACACTTAGCATCCCTGTAGAGTTCACGAATCAGGTTTACAATTTTTTCGGGAATGCCTTTACATAACAGTGCCGACCACATTGAATTACGGAATATTGTGTCGAAAGCGCGCTCAAAATCAACAAAAAGAAGATATAAGGGAGTGTTTTGTTCGGCTGATTGCTCAATTATGATGCGCAACGTGTTGATATGATCTGCGCACGACCGACCTTGCCGGAAACCAGCCTGTTCTTTACGCAGTATTTGCTCCGCTATAAGGGAGATACGTTGATTAATTAGGGATGCTGTAATTTTACCAATAGATTTAAGGAGAGTTATTCCACGCAAGTTTTTGCATTGCATCAAATCGCCTTTCTTGGGCAATGTAATAACTAAACCTTCTTTCCATTCATCCGGAATACGATTTTAAATTCAGGGCTCGCGAATTATTGGGGTAAGAACCTCTGCTACTGCTCTTCGGCGAAATATAACTGTAGTTTATTAACGTGTACTTGAAGCCCAAATATTTTGCAGTTTCTAAACGACAAGCAATTAGTTATAAACTTATCATACAACCACCGTACACTTTCATTTCCGCTGATTTAAGCCATTACACTACATTTAAAGTAACTCGGTGGTCCTCTTTCATTTGCATTGTTTCTTGGCATAATTTAATTTTCGCCCATTAAGTCCGCCATTTAAGAATGAAAAAGGAACTAAAGGACGACTGACAAACAAACAAAAAGAAAAATCTTGAGTATGCGCCTGCTTTTTTCTTTGCGGCTGCTCCTGCTGCTGTCGTTTGTGCTGTGGTGCTGTGGACGGTTTTAATGATTCTTTTGTTTTATTCATTAAAGCCTTCATTAGTGGGTGGTAGTAGTGCATGAGATTGTTTGGCTGTGGTGGTGGTTTTCTTTATGAGTTGTTTCGAAAAGACTTCAAATATGTATTTTTTATTTTTTTAATTTTTTTGTTCTGTTTATAACATCATTGTAATTATGTGAATAAATTTTTTGGAATGAATATAAATATATTTTATGTTTGGAGTGCAAGTCTAAGCCATTATAAATTAAATTTATGAGTAAACAAGATTTTATATTTAAATTAAAAATTTGTTATTAAGCATTTATTTTAAATTTTCTAAAAAATTTTATTTTATTTTTTAAACCAGTCAGAAGCATTCCTTTACTAAATTTTTCACAGCATTAAGTGAAATTCTTAATAAAATTTTTTTATTTTCTTAAAAAAAAGAGCTAAACTACTCAGATGTTAAAGCAGAGCCCGTATACAAAATAAAATAAGCTAATTGTAGATTATCATTGAGTTACTAGAAAGGAATGCCTTTATTTCATAAAACACATTAGAAATATAATCTGGCAAAGGGAACAAAAATTAAAGGACATGGTGCAAATTAGATTTATACATTTTTATTTTATATTAAATTAAGTTAAGTAAAGCATATATGCCTTGTTTTTTTTATTAACTACAACTCTACTCTATAATTTATAAAAGGACATCATATGCCGCATCGTAGCAACACACATGAACATGCAAGTGAGCCACAGAATGAAGGAGTACGAGTAACTACTCATTATAAAGAGAAAAGCCTAAAAGAAAACCATTAGTTGTACAAAAAGATGATGGAGAAAAAAAAACTTCAAAAAAGGACAAGCAAACCTTTAAACACATGTGTAAGGGATTCAGTTGTACATTGTCCTTGGAAGAGGGGCTACAAATCTTAAGAACATTTAGCACATATTAATACAAAAAGGATCTTATGTACATTCAAACGATAAACTAATTACTAAAATAGTACACTACAAGGGACGGTCAGCAGTGAAACGTTATACTGACACACAAATTATTATTATTATTATAATTTAATCATAATGTTTGAGAGTAGAAGATATCAAAAAAGGACTAAAAACTCTTTTGACTATACACCAGGCCACACTCTTGTTTAACATTAAATACATGTTCTTCAATTGAAGACTATTTTGTAAACTTTTACTAAATAAACATGTGAAAGATGAAAAAAGATTTTCTAAAATATCTCCAGTAATTCAATAAAAGCAAAAGAACTGACCTTTCCCCACAATTGTTACTACGTAAAGCGTTGTACATGCACACATGTACCACTCACGACCGTGTTTTATTTTATCCGCATCATACATGTTGTATCTACGTTTGCTTTTGCACTAAAAAGGGGGCGGATTTTTGCTTTAAAATTTGTTATGAAAATTATGTGAGTGAAAGCGTATGTAGAAAATTTTAAGCCTAAAACCACAAATCATCAAATACAAATTTTACATGTGTGTTTAATGCTAATTTAAAAAAGTGTTGACAACAGCTTTTAATATGGAAAAGCGCTAAGAAGTTATTTTGAAGAATTCTAACCTAAATGCTAGGCGCACAATTGCGACGAACTTCGTCCAACACGACGAATTCGTCGGTAAAAATTCGCTGTGTAAATTCGTCGTATGAAGCACAATAACGACGAAAGAGTAACATCTTTTATAACTGATAAAATTAGTGTGACCATATTAAAAAAAAAAAATCCCAAAAAATATTCAAACATTTGCAAAAATCTAAATAAAAACAATTTTTGTAGGTAACTTGTTTATATACATTTTAAATAAAATATGAAATAATTATTAAAGTAAATACTTACTTTATTTTCTAAAAAAGTTGAAAAGTAAAACCAAATTTAATAAAAATGGTCACCTGTCGTTCGCCGGCGTAAGAAATATAAATAAATCTTTTGCAAAGTTCGCCGCGTACAGCGAATTTCGACCGACGCCATAATTGTAGGCATTCTCATATACACAAATGTGTTTTATTTTTGACGACGAATATTCGCGGCGAAAAATTCGTCGTTCGTCGCAATTGTGCGCCTTGGAAAAAGTCAACTGTTTTCGAAAAAGTGAAACGCATATTTGTTGCGTTAAATATGGGTGATATTTTAACAGTTGGGTTTTGAAAATAGAAAAATGCCAAATTTTTTAAAGGTAAATGAAATATCTATTTGAATCGGTAAATGAAAGCGGCCATTTACTTTTTAATAATTATTTCATGTAAAGGTAGCCAGCGTATACGCCATCTATTCATCTGTGAGCTGCAATTATTGCCAAGATTTTCCAACTTCTCGGCCGGTATCACACCAGGTGTTACAGGGCTGGAATTGAGGTTGGCTTATTCCTATACACAAGAGATTTCATTTTTTTCCCATAAAAGGTAGACTAATGGGATCAAATCACAAAAATCTACAGCTCTAAAACATAAGATTATTTGCTAAACAAACTTCCAATAGGTTTATGGTATTGAATGCCGTGTGTTAAAAGAACATGTCAATCAATCTTCCATTCTGGTCAAAAAGAACAAGGTTACTATCGCACAGTATCTTGAAGGTGGTCAAATAACAAAAGCTCAATTGTTGGCAACGGCGATGAATTTGCATAACACGATCTTAATTGCCATTATCCGATACAGTACCAATATTATCTTCGGTACGCACTCTTCGCATTTGGGTTGGTCGATTAATGTCTAACAAACTTAAATTGGTGCAAGATTTAAACACAACAGCCATAAAATGGATGACCATAAATTGTTCGTTTGTTATTCTATTCATGGTGAAACATTTTTTTAATTATTATCACATGTCATGACTCTCTTTTCTACACTAAAAAACTAAGTAGTGAAAAAATCACCCTTTAATTGCTAATGACTTCTATACTAATTTGATATTTTAGGGTTCAAAAATATTTCTGTTTGTTTAAGTTGACAATGACACGGAAAAAACTATTTTTGGCAATTAAGTTTTAGTAAAAATAATCATCTCGACTTATTAAGAAAGATACGAAATTCCAAAAATATTTTCTGAATATTAATTTTTTCCAATTACAGTAATGACATCTCTGTATTAGATAAAAATTGTCCGCCAATTGATTTTAACATATGTACTTTTTGAAGGTTGCAGAACTAAATGTTTTAAAAAGATGTATTTTTTGTATATTTTCTAGGTTATTATAGTCATCTCTTAGCCTGTTATGCACAAGGTGGCAAAAAAGTCATCATCCTATCAGTAGACCTCAAATAAACACAATTCAAAATCAGAATTAAAGTTTTGCAATTATTGAAAAATTGCAGTTAAAGAACATCGGGTGTACATAAATCTTTACAGTGCATTCCTTATATTGGCAATTCTCAAGCTATTAAATGTAAAAGGTTTTCCAACAAGAGTGATATGATTTCCCGGTGCAGTAAATAAACAAAATTTTCGATTCTGGTGCTTTTTATTTAGAACTAAATTGTATCGATTGTACTTCACATTAAATAAAAATTTTAAAATTTTCTTAACATTAAGTGTGTTTTCTTCAAGAAATCATATCGCTCTCTTACTTAGATACATGAGTATACAGTAAACTCGCGAAAACGTGAACACTCGAAAGGGTGAACGTCTCGGAAACGTGAAAAAATTTATTTCTATACGGACTATTCTAAAACGTGTACAAAGTGTAAAAGCTCAAACACGTGAACACACTTTTTTTATTTTCCGTACTTCTTAAACAGTGTTTTTTATTTTTTTGTTAATTGAGAAATTTTTAAATTAAAGTTCATTAATCCATTCGAGCAATGTTTTTGACATACAACGTTACATCTTTAATTCATCCTATAGAGCAAAATAACAAAATAATAGAGTTGCATTACAGAAACTGTCTATTGGTATTACTCACTGGAAAATAAAAAGATTTGTTAGATTCTATTAAGATGTCAGTTATACAAGATGGAATAATTTTTTAAGACTTTGCATGGTTTTGCATTTCACAAACAATTTTATAAAGATGATAGAAAAATATTTTAAATTTAGTTTTAGACCAACATGATGGCAGTAAAATAATTCAATGAAGTATTGCTCCTGCAGAAAGAGGGCAGCTGGAAAAAACTGTTATTAGACTCTTTCAAGTGCTAAATTCTCGTTTATCCTGGAAAAATAACATGCCAGTCTCAAATTAAAATTAACTGACCCTGCAGAAGCTCTCGAAGGGCTGAAAATGAGACCATGAGTCTGTTAAGAGATCTTAAGAAAAAGCTTTGCTAAAGATGGTCCAATAAAAAAATTATCAAAAAAGGTGACCGATTATTTCCTTTAAAATGAATTTCACTTTATAAATATTTTTCAAACAAAAAATTTTTCTATGAGTTTTTGTTTTTTAATTGTTTTTGTAAATTTAATGTATATTTTTCAAAGATATTTACCATTAATTTTATTTTTTCTTTTCCTATGCAAAGCGAACTGAGTATAAATATTGATATACAAATATTTTTAGTCATTAAATATAAATAAAATATTTCTTTTAAAATACTTAGATTA
Source organism: Phyto melanocephala (assembly GCA_941918925.1). Classification (NCBI taxonomy): domain Eukaryota; kingdom Metazoa; phylum Arthropoda; class Insecta; order Diptera; family Rhinophoridae; genus Phyto; species Phyto melanocephala. The sequence continues at coordinate 30,456,159 of OW799237.1, read as the reverse complement.
AGTTATAGTATTTTCACACTTAAGGTTTAAATACTAAATTCAGTTTTAACGTTAAAACCAATCATTACCACCTGGTTTCACTATACGAAATAATTTTGTTAAAACCTTCTTAAAACATTTTTTGTTTTGGTTTTAAGTAGATTTAATGTAATAAATACAACCCTGTTTTCGGTGTACTAAATATAGTACTTAAACGTTAAAATGATTAAAATTAGCTGATAATGTTAGATGGCGCTAAATAAAAAAAATAGTTTAACAACTGAAATAACACAAACAAAAAAAAAAAATAAAAAAATATATTTTTTGGGCTCAGCTGGGATTCGATGCCACGTTTACTCTAAAAACTATACCACGTTTGTAGGACATATGGGTTTTATGTTGTTGTTAAGAAAAAAAGAGGTGGTCGTGGTTTTTTGCTCATATTTCAGTTGTTTATGTACCGATGTTTCTGATTTTCAATACCGATCTGCTCCCAAGTATTTCTGATATTTTAATACCTTTCGCGGGTCCAGGCAATGTCGGGGGGCTTCTAACCATTGATTTTAACATACATACGGACAGACTGACAGAGCTTAATCGACTTTCCTATTCATTCAGCATTTAGAAAATATATACTTTATGGGGTCGGAAATGAAAATTGTAAAAATTTCACACGAAATGACAAACCCTTTTCACTGTGTGAAGGATATAAAAAGAGGAGCCCAAGACAACAATAGGAATACACGAATGCTTAAATGGGCATGTTGTGCGCTCTAATTTTTTTTAAATACTTGCTTGTAACTTTTTTATTAAAGTATCAGTTCCGATACTGAATGGGGTCCTGGGTTAAGACAATCGGAGGCACTCACACCCTTAGCGGAGAAGCCACTAGAAGATCTAACCGGTCACAAATCTGTTTTAACGCCTAAACAGGACGCGTAACTAGCTTTTATACTTAGTGGCTTCTGCCGAAATGTCTTTTCTTTAAAAGATTTAACATTCGATAACGTTAGAAAATTTGAAGACGTAAATTGCTTTGGTAAAAATTAGATTATGTTATCGCGAGTTTACTGTAAATACAATAGAACCATGAAATTCAAATAAAGAAACGATTTATATACAAGAGGACTATAAAGTTTAAATGGAATAAGATTATTAATTTCGTCCTGAGAATTTTGCTAATTCAAAATTGGACTCTCTTTTTTTTATACGAAATGAATGTATTCAACATATTTGAATGCATGATCAATTTATTTTTATTTTTTTTGTCAAGTGCAGGCATTCCAAGTTTGTTTTTGTATGGTGAATTATGGATATTCAGTAATGAACAAATTTAAGGAATTAGATTTTAAAGGATTTTAGATTTTAAAAAATTTCAAATATTTTAGAATTATTGAAGGTTTATTTGACAGATTACTGTACAACACCAGTCAAATATGCCTTTAATCAACCTTAAATATATTTTATGAACACGGAAAAAAAATATTTATTAAAGTCATAAGAATAAAGTTAATTATTTTGACACAATTTTAATGGTACTGACACGATTGCCGAATTTTCTAAAACAAAAATTCGTACAAGCTCTACCAGCTTCCAAAGATATTCTTTTTCCTAAATTTATTTTTAAAATCATTAAATTTTATATTTAGAAAAAAAACCCTAAATTGGCCACAATGTTCGGTAACCGCCAACAATATCAACAGTTGGTAGACAAACGACCATGAAAAAGAAAATAAAGACAGAACCAGTTAACAAATAAACATTTTACATATGCAAACTTCCTCCTCCCTCAACACAGCTCTTTCCCACACATTGGCAAATAAACCATTACACATATGAATAAAATTTAATAAGGACATGCATACATTCATATGTACATATGTATATGCTAATCTCCACATGCGTGTGCGTGTGTTTGAATAAATATGGTTGTAAATATAAATCATGGATATTAACCCATTAAAGCTTTTAGCATCGATAAAAACACAGTGAGACAAGAAGGGGGAAGTTGTAAAGTATACCCGCAGCTTTTATTGTCATACTATACATGATGATATGTACATAAGTCGACGAGGCAGAAGACAGGATTGTGTACAAAAATTATATCATTTTTTTTCTCTATTTATAATGTAGAAAAATATTAAGTATTTTGACTAGCTTTTCTTTTTATTGTCGTCAACCACCCTTCTAAATTGTCTGATTTTTTTCCGCTTCTTGTCAAGTTAATAAGTTTTTTATTAGTTCTCTATAGTAAAATTGCAACATATATTGCCAGTTTTTCTTTTGGTTCCCTGGAGATTAAACTCCACGTCTAAACTGCCTTTTTGATGAGAAAAAAAAAATAAACGGAATCAGAAAACGGGTTCTAGTCTTGTTGATTCACTTTAAAATTTAACATTTTTGAATTGTTTAAAATGAAATTTTTGCAAATTCAACGTAGTTGTTGCGTGTGCTCGTGTATGTTTTATTTTGTTGTGCTGGGGTTTTTAATGAAATTCGTGTGAAATTGTTGAAATTTTGTGGTAGATTTGTTGAAAATTTAGTTGTTATTGTTGCTGTTATTGTGGGTGGTTTAATAATGTTTCTATGTGTGGTTTAACAAAACATTACACATATGTGTGTATGTATGCATGTATGGTTACTCCCAACCACATAAATGTTTGTTTGTTTGTTTTTTTTTTACTTCTTGATGGCCTTGTAAACGGATACGGAAGTTGCAATTGTGCTTAGCGTGCACACACACGCACCCACCCATACATTTTAATACAAAAAATCGTATTTATGTTAAGTTGTCTGTGTCAAGTGTAATGTTTATCATAATGATTGTTTTGTTAACACTGAATATGTTTAGAATTTATATTTGCATATGTACATGTACATAGTATGTATGTATGTCTATGTAAATATCATTTACCCTCCTATGCCTATTTTATTGCTATGTGTGTTTGTGTATGCGTGTACTTTTTGTGAGGATGGGTTGAAAGGTTATTATTGTAATATATTTGTTAATATTTGTTTTGGGGGTTTAAGTTCGTTTTTTCTTAAACTAATTTTAGCATAAAAAATTTGATTTATTTTAAAGAGTTGAGCGGGGATGTTTTAAAATTAGATAAATACGTGAGAAATTTCTTTTTTAGAAAATAGAGTTATAAGTGACAATCAAAATGATACAAGTTCATATAAAGGATACAAGGGAAGTATTTAGGTTATTTATAGTATTTATTAACATTCGTTAAGTATAACAGAGGTGTTCAATTTTAAGCTGTAATATGGAATCTTTTTTACTTTAATCGTGGATAAATGGCTGTCTTGTAAATGGTGATTAAATTTTAAGGGCCGATGTTGAATGTGAACCACACCACACACGTCAAGTTTTTTTCAGCATTCCATTTGATATTTTTCAATTTCAGACTAACTCAATTTGAACCATGGAAAGATGCACAATCGTTCACGCTTGTTATGAAAATGATGACGGAAACGTCCAAATGTGCGTGCAATCGGAAAATAGTGCAAAAATTTGAGCAAACCGGCTCTGTAGGAGATGTGAAAACACCAGTCCATGCTCGTATAGCTCGTACTGCAGAAAATATTGCTGCTGTTCCCGATAGTGTGGCTGAAGAGACGTCCACCTCAACTCGTCGTCGTGCCCAACAATTGCACCTCTCACGCTCGTCAATGATGAACACTATGCATAAAAACTTGCATTTACACGCTTACGAGGTGCAATTGACTCAAGAACTTAAGCCTCTTGACCATTTTAAACGTCATCAATGGTCAGAAAGGTGGCAAGAAATGGCAACCGTGGATGATTAATTTTCGAAGCAAATCATCTTCAGTGATGAGGCACATTTTCACCTCAGTGGAGAGTGATTGTCGAAAAACCAATGCACCCACAAAGTGTGACTTTTTGGTGCGGTTTATGGGCTGGCGGCATTTTCGGGCTGTATTTTTTCCAAAATGAGACTAGTCAGGTAGTTACTGCGAATGGTGTTCGCTATCGTGATATAATAACGAATTTTTTATGGCCCGAATTGAAAGATATGGATGTGGATAATATGTTGTTTCAACAAGATGGTGCCACTTGCCACACAGCTAACGAAACAATGGCTCTTTTGCGCGACAAATTCAATGGCCGTGTTATCTCACGTGGAGGCGATGTCAATTGGCCGCCGAGATCATGTGATTTGACACTTTTGGAGATCTTTCTTTGGGGTTATTTGAAAGAAAAGGTGTACGTCGATAAGCCAGAAATAATTCAAGAGCTAATGGATGAGACAATTTGGCACATTAACCTCAACTATGCCTCAGCGTCGTTGAAAATTTGGACCATTGGATGGAGGTGTGCCGCCGAGGTCGCGTCGGTCATTTGGCCTATATTTTGTTCCATACATAATTGAACCATACCTATATTATCATAATAAAAAGAAATGACAAAAATATTTTCCCAAATAATTTGTGTTTTTTTTCAAAATCAACATCGGCCCTTAAAATTTCACCACCCTTTACAATGTATTAAGGACAAAAAAGCCAACAAACGGGTAATTGGTTTCATGTCAAAATAACTTTCACTTTTATTTACCAAAAATACTTTAAACATTTGTACATACCAATATCGATGGTCACAAGTAGAAAGGCCCTGGATTAAAATTGTAACATTACAGGAGAACGTAAACACTTAGTAGAAGCTGTTTTATCAGAATGTAATTTATTTTATAAGGTTGCTTGAACAACTGTTATATTTGATACTCTGCATCAGTGTTGCCGCCGACCAACTTTTTTTCGCAGTGAAATCGACAAAAAAAAAACGCAGTGAAGCGCAGTGACGAAAAATAAAAAAATGTCGTTTTCGTTTGGACCAAAAAAAGAAATTTTTTTCACTTTTTCACACTTTTTTGCCCTTTCTTAAACGCCATTCATTTCGAAACAATATAAAAATTAATTAAATGGATTGAAAAGCAAATATTGTTTTCACGAAATAGTTTGTTGATGTTTTTCTAACGGGATTTTTGACATTTTAATTCAAGACCTAATCAGTCAACTGCAACGTAACGTAACAGCAGAAAATGTTGCCATCTAGCTGCTATATTTTTAACAGTGTGACAATTTTATCTCGTTGTGTTATAGCCTTTATAGACTTACGTGTTAAACGAGAAAAACTACCAAAAACTTAAAAACGCAGTGATATTAAAAAAAAAACGCAGTTACGCAGAGACGATGGACAAATCGCAGTGAAAAACTGCGATCGCAGTGAAAACGGCAACACTGCTCTGCATACATTTTTGTGTCAAGACGTATTTGTGGGAAATGTTTTGAAATCCCTGAAAAACTCAATTTCTTAAACAATATACATCGATATGTACGTTTATATACATGTATATTTGCATTAAAAGGATCTTTAAATAATCATTCAAATTATTTTAAAAAAATTCTGTTTTTAAAAAACGTTGCTTAAACTTGTTTATTTAAGAATTTTGAAAATATTATTAAAAAGTCATGGTCATTTTCGAAAAAAGAATTAAAATTTTTAAAAGTATTTTATTTAAGTGGTTGTTGTTGGGCTTCAGAATTTATTTTTTCTGGCAAATGTTTGAATCAATTTGATTTTAGTTCTATAAAAATACGAACAAAATTAAAATTGTGGAAAAATTATGAATAAATTCTTAAAAAAAATCCAATGGTCAGTCTAACTGCTAATACATATCAGCAGAATATCGCAAGCAATGACATTTACAGCGACGTTCGTTGTGCTAAGTGCATTTTAAACGTCGTATTAATGCAATAGAAAATTTAACCTTCAAGTCAATTTCCAAAATGGCCAACATATTTCTATGGAAATAAAATCAAATACTTTATTTTATTTAAGGTAAATTTTTATTTTTATATGCCAGAGGATCAAAATGATAATGAAAGGATTCCATAGAAAATTTTTTCCGACGATTACTGAATAAAATGCATTTAGTTCATAATTTATCATCAGAACTCTTCTATTTGGAACTTCTAGTGTTGTGCGTAATGTGTGATATTTTCTCCACCAAATATAGTCAAAGGACATGACAATGGATTGATTTTGCAACTTGTTTAAACTAATACAATTTGTTATTAAATAATTTTTGTTGTAGGACCGAATCGTATATGTTTTAGTGGTTATTTTTTTTTTTTATCAGACATTTGTCTAATGTGAACTTACCTTAATTGATTTAATGCTTCTCCTTGATTAATACAGGGTAGACCAAACGTCACCATGGGGTTTATAAATTTAATATATTTCTCGTTTATATAATTTTTTTCTGCTTAGAAAACATACAAAAAAGCCAGCATTTTACATTAATTATGGAAAATAATGTTACTTAAATGACTTCGTTTACAGTTTCGCTAAAGGTGAACTCATTTTAAAACATTTTCTTAAAAATCTTTTGAAATTTATGGCTGTAGTATACGATTTTCTGCACCCATATAGGCCTTGAGTTCAAAGATTGTCTCGTACTTGTTCACATTTACTCGCTCCTTTAAATAATCGCAAATAATATAGTTGAGCTGTGAAAAATCTGGCGAAGGGGCTGGCCAATACATTTTTGAGTTTTTGGAAAATATTTGCTCTCCAAAAATTTATTTAAAAGTCTTAGTCTCGGGCATCTCTAATCCTGATGAAATTTTATGTCAAATACCGCTATTCATTTACGGTTACAGCACTTTTATTTTCTTTTAAGAAGAGATAAGTCCAAACGATATTTTCAGATGTAATGCCACACACTATACTGTACAGTTAATGGGGAATAATTAGCGTTGATGAATGGCTCTTGGATTTTCAGAGTCCCACAACCTTTGTTTATTGTCAACTGTTATCATTCAAATGAAAATGAGTTCATCACTTATAATCAGATTTTCAATAAAGCTTATTTCATTTCTGATCAACTGTTAAAATTCAACTACAAAATTAAAATGTTGCCGATGATCTTGCAACAGCTGCACCTTATATGGTGTTTCGTTAACACCTTGCTCTTCGTGCAATATTTTCCGTGGTCTACCAGTTGGGGGAAATCTCTGAAGGCGCCATGTTGATGTGTGATGATGAACTCAGCAAATAATTATTGCTTCTTTTATTTGACATTAAAATGTTGACGATATGCTCTTTGATGATGATTTCAATTACAATATGCTATTATTCTGATTCTTTGTTCAGTTGTTTATCTCTCTTTTTTTTTTTTCTTCAGGTGTCATTTATTTATTTTTTGGTATTTTTATGATATTAAGAATTTTTCTGAATGCAGCAATTCTATTTATGTATTTTTTTAAACAAAATAAAGTCCTTAGATAATATTAACAATGGAAATGTGCCGTGTAGAGTCCAACTAATTAGTCGGCTATTAAAATGTTTATTTTCTGGGTTCATCAACATATTACACAAAATTCGGTATTGTCACTTTACTGGACTAGTAAAGCGAGATATTAAAACTTAAACCGTTTGCACAACTTTTTAAAAATTGCTACTAAATTAAATAAAATAAAATTTATTTAGATATTGATACAGACGTGAAATTTTCTTCTACCTCCAATAACACGGCTGGGATTTGTTCACCCCCCCTAAACCCTGACAAATCTTAAAATGCTTCATCATCCCACCTACAGCTTACAGCTTAAAAAATTAATTTATTTCTAATTTTAGCATTAACTTCTTCTATAAATATGTACGAGTATTCTTAATGAAATCATTAAATTTATTCTTTTTTTTTCCAAGCATTTTTTCAACAACCTTTTCTTTGATTACTCAGTTTTATACTGTAAGATGAAGAGTAAAGTAAGTAAAAAAGAAGGAAATTACAAAAATCCAAATGAATATTTTATAAAACCTTTCATAGCAAAGAAGAAAAAAAAACCATAAAAATGAAACACATAATCATAACTTTCAATATTACGCTACCATTACCCAACTCCTTTTTAAGAACCCACAAGTACTTTGTGATTAAAAAAATATTGTACGAAAACTCATTGAGACTTAACGTCTCTACGATTTTTTTTTTTTCTTATTTTATATTTTCGTTCGTTGTATGTACATTTTTTGCTTTCACAAGCTTTTTTACATACATACTTCCTTCCAACCATTACATCGACATATACTCCTTTTCTTTTAGATTTTTTTATGCCATTTTGCCCGGTTAAGACAGTGTTTTTGTTGTTGTTGTCTTCACAACTAGACACGTAAGTAAGACGCGGAGGAGACGCGAATAAAGCACAAAAAAAATGCTAAATATAAAAAAATGAATAAATAAAAAATTAAACAAAAAAGTACAACAAAACAAAGGAGACGAAGAAGAAGAAAAAATTAAAAAAATCCAAATTACAAACAACCCCTTTTTTGTGTGTGTTAACTAACGAAGAAAAAAGAAATTCTTGCTGTTCTTAACATATTTTTTTTTAACTTTATCGCATTAAAATGTCATGAGATTGAAGCTTTGCATTAAAGACAGACATGCTAAGTAATGTAATCATCATAAGAAACCAAGTATAAATTTTTTTTTAATTTATAATAAAAGAAATTCGTGAAAATCTTATTTTTAAAAATATTTTTGTTAAATTTTCTCCTTAACAAAAATGCTCAACAAAAATTAGAAAATGATTTCAAAGGATATTTATTGTTTTTATTTTCAACTCTCTATATACTTTATATTTACTTCTGCTTTAATATATTAATGAATCATAATAAGAATGATTTGCTTGGATATGGGGGCAAATAACGTCATTCAAACGTGATCGTTATTGAAACTTCCTATTAGAATTATACCAAAAGCACAACGTATTTGATCGTTCGGGTAAAATTTATATTATGAAAAAATCGTCGCTCGTAAATTGTTTTGTTCTATATGACATATAAAACCTATATACTAACGACAAAATGTCATAATATGTCCCATGAACTTTTGTGGCCAATTTTTAATAAATTCAGTTAATTTTATTTTTTTTTCTAATTCGTTTAAAGCCTTATAACAAGAATACAATGTTTCATAAGAGAAATATAGAAAAAAATCATCAATAACAGAAAACATGTCTTTGTTTATTTGCCCAGCTTCATTCTGTATCCCGTTAGCAAACAAACAAAAAAAAGGCGTAATTTAAGGACATGATTCAAAGTCATCTTATAAATTCGGTATAAGAAATTTTCAATGACCAGTTGCAGCAAATATTACAGCCATATCCACGTGTTGGTGCCACCATAGTTGAGGATAATGCAATGTTTTATGTGACTCCCAAAATAAGAAAATTAATTAATATATTTTTCCAAATCTTCTATCTATATATATAAAAATGGTGTAAAAAATTTATAGTAATTTATAAAATGAGAACGGCTGATTTCTGTAAGTTTTTTTCCAATTTCGAGGAGAAGGTTTTTTTGGAAAATCCATTCGGCAAAGTCGGAAAATTGGAAAAATCGAAAATCAAGTTTTTGTATGAAATTTTGTGTGAAATTATTCCTTAATGGCTTTTCAAATGAAAAAATAGAAAGTTCTCAGCCAAGATCCGATAGATGGCGTTATACGTTGAGTTAGACTCTGCGCAATCTGACAGTTGTCACATTGAAAATTTAAATATTTGTGTTGTATTATTACTCTAAAGTTTGTCTGAAGGCTGAAAAAATAAGGCGAGGCGAAATTCGCCGGGTCCGCTAGCTGTCCATAATTTTGTTTTCTTTTTCAAACCCAATTTTTAAAAATAACACAAGGGAACAAAGTTTTTGTTGATTAGGAACTAACTGTTGTTTTTAAGGATATTTGGGACGATGAATTCAAATCTACACTTGGCTTTTTTCTATCAGCTGGACTTACGATATAACGTTATATCCAAAATTAAGGCACTTCCACTACACATATTAGAATAGCTTGAAAACGGTTTACCCTATTCAGTTATAAAAAACAATAATATTATCTTTAAGTAGTCATAATTTTAAATTTTGTCCAGTATTTTCAGAGATATCGGGAAAGTTGTGGCAGAACAATGTGTTTTTAAACAAAATCTCAATATTATTGATTATTTAAAACTTCTTAAAAAATATAGAACGAAAAAAATGCCGTTATTTTTTTTGCAATATAGTCAAATATGTTCCTAGCAAAACGAGCCATATTTCGTTTAAATCGATCTACAACCTCTGGGTATCAATTCTCGTTCTATGAAACTATGAAATGAAAAGTTTGTGTGTGTAATATCATATGGTGCCACCATACCCTTTGCTATACAAAAACTTTTTCATTTCACAGTTTCACAGAACGAGAATTGAGCCCCTGATTTTATTTATTTAGCTGATGTATATTTAGCGATTTGTAACACTAAATTAACGTTTTTCCCTTCATTTCAAAATGAGGTAGGTACCTTCACTCAATTGCGAATAAAAGTGAAAAGCGTTCAGCGATTTTTATGATTTATATGATTTTGTTCATAGGTTATGTGACTTTACATGAAAGTAATAAAACTTTACACTTTTTCCAACTTTGGAGTTTTCATGATTCTTTTAAAATAAAATATTTGAATTAGTTTTTTTCTTCAACAACCATTACTCAATCATTTTTTTGTGATTTTCAAAATTTTGATTGTTTTTTAAAGGTAACAATAACCTGTTAAATAAAACAAATTTTGAAAATCGCTTAATAAGGAGTAAAGTTATGATTTCTTGAACTTTTAATTATTGGAAAAAAGTTAAATATATATGATTAGTACCTGTATTTTAAAACTGCGAGCTGATGAAGAAAAACAAGAAGACAAGATTTGAAATCAGCGACCTTGAATCTGAAATAAGTAAAAATTGCAATAAAATTACAGTCAACACCAAAAACTTTAATTTTGTTCTCTTGTGTAATTTATTAAACAAAACATAGCTCTTTATGTATAGAAAGTATTGTTAAGAAAATTATTTTTATGGAATATTTATATATAAATCATATTAAATTTTTTTATTTATTAAAAAAATTTTATACAAATTTAAAAAACAAAACTTTGTTGATACATTTTCAGATTATTTTTTATACGTTTGAAAGGTTAGAAAATGCATTCTTTAAAACTGCTGCCTTTTCACCAACACAAAAAATAGCAACAACTGAAGCTCTGCCAAGAAAACCAAGTCTTAAAAGAGTGCTCTGCTTAAAATAAAGTAAAAAAAACGAAACGTAAGAAAAAGCTTGTGTAACGAAACTGCCGCCGGTGTTACTTTTAAGACGCGAAATTTATAATGAGTGAAACCCTTGTATGCTAAAGGCCCCTTTCTTCCACACCCCCTGCATTCATTTACAAAAAAGAAATAAAACAAGTAAGAGCACTATATTCGGCTGTGCCGAATCTTTTATACCCACCACCAATTTTGTGTACATTTAAAGCACAATATTTATTATTTTGTTAATCATTATGGAATAATCTCTTTATAATAAAATATGTATCACTTTCTTTTAAGAGGGTGGTTCAATTTTAAGGGCCCATGTTGAAGGTGAACTACACCTAGTCTTTAAATTTGTTTTCTGCATTTCATTTGACATTTCTCAATCTTAAACTTACTCAATTTGATCCGTGGAAAGAAACGCAAATGAGCAACGCTTAGAGTTATTCAGGTTTTTTATAAAAATGAGCGTTCAAATCAAAATGCATTTTGTGCACTTCGTAATTCTTTTGATCAACATAATCGTTCAAATTCGTCCACAATCGGGAGAATTGTAAAAAATATTTAAATTTCTGCAAAACAGGTCTGTATAAAATGTTAGAAAATCTGTGAATGCCTTCTTAGTTCGTTGCATGGGAACCACTGCTGGTTTTTGCGATAGTGTGGCAAAAGAGCAGTCAACCTCGCCTCATCATCATGCCCAACAATTGAGCATCAACATTGTCATTGAAAATTTGGACCATCAGATAGAGGAGTTGCGCCAAGGATGGGGGGGATCATTTGGCCGATATTTTGTTAAATACATAATTGAACCATACAAATATTATAATTACAAAAAAAAAATAATAATAATTTCCTAAATAATTTGTTTTTTATTTAAATTTAACATCGGCCCTTAAAATTTAACCACCCTTTATAACTTCGATATGTTACTGAAATGCTTTCGTAAATGTACTCTTTCAATGAAAGTGGGTGGTAAAGTAGGCGTGTCAATAAATTTTCTGCTAATAAATACAACTTAGATATTTCAATATAGTCCTTTATTTTCCCAAAAACTTTGTCAATAGAGAAATTACATGTATTTAGGATAAACCGTTATATGGCAGGTAGGCGTTAAAGTGAGCGTGTTACCTAAACTTTTTGGCACAACAATTGCATTGATAAGAAGGATATATGTAGCAAATTTCATCATGATACCTCTAACTTTGTCGGTTTTATTAGCTTTTAAATTTCATTAACGGTAGATAACGTGAAAAGTGGGCGTTATAGTAGGCGTGTCAAAGTTATTTTTGCGAATGAGTACAACTGAGGTGTTTCAATATAGCCCTTTATTATTCCGAAATCTTTATTAATAGAGAAATTATATGAATTTTAGGTAAAACGTTATATGGAAGGTGGGCGTAAAAGTGGGCGTGGCACCTTAATTTTCTGGCACAGTAATGACATTGCCTAGGGGGATATACGTAGCAAATTTTATCATCATACCTCTAATTTTGGCGGTTTTATGAGCTTTTAAATATTATTAACGGTAGATAACGTAAAAAGTGGGCGTTATAGTAGGCGTGTCAAAGTTGTTTTTGCTAATGAGTACAACCTGGATGTTTCAATATAGTCCTTTATTATTCCAAAATCTATATTAATAGAGAAATTATACGAATTTTGGGTAAAACGTTATATGGGAGGTGGGCGTAAAAGTGGGCGTGGCACATTGATTTTCCGTTACAAAAAAGCGTTTCACCAAAGAGCAAAGTGTGCAAAATTTCAGAGTCGTACATCCAATTTTGTTGCTTTTATAACGTTTTTGTTTTTAAATATACCGAAAAATACACTGTGCGGTATAAATTTTCGTACATTTTGATCGATAACTCCTCTCCTAATGCATAGATTTAGATAATTTTTGGGGAAAGACATTGTTTTTACACAGAAAATATATATTCGAAGTTTCATGAGTCTACGTTAATGCGTTTGGACACAATTCCATTTTATTCGATGTTCGAAGGACACTGTTTTTTCGACCTACTCTTGCTTTTCGAGCTATAACTCTCTTACTAATAATCCGATTTAGCCCATTTTCAATACCAAACAAACCTTGTCTATAAGAAAGATTCTGGAAAGATTCTATCGTGCTTTCAACAGACGGACAGACGGACAGACGGACAGACGGACGGACATAGCTAGATCGTCATCAAATCGAACCCTGATTCAGAATATATATACTTTATGGGGTCTAAAATGGATATTTCGATGTGTTACAAACGGAATGACAAAATGAATATACCCCCACCATTTTTTTGGTGGCGGGTATAAAAATTAAAAGCACCAAAAACAACACCAAATGTTTCCAAGCGACATAGATTACGCGCCCGTTAAAAAATAAAATAGCTAGAGAACCGAAAGTATGCAGGGCGAAAATAGAATAAAGTAACGGCGACAGCAGCAGGCAAATGAGATATGTATCGTTGCTTTTTCTTCTTCTCTACATATTTTTTGTTTTCTTCTCGTTTTGTACGTTTCGTTCATTATATTCATTAGAATACTACAACGAAAATGAAAAGAAAGCATGCTTTTAGCAACAAACATTTGTATCCATTATTTATGATGGAGTAGAGTTAAATTTTAATGTATTTAAGAAATAATTTTTAACTTTGTTTTTTTTTTGTTTCGCGTATTCTATATGGTAGAGCTTAAGGTTGTTAAATTTTAGGGAATGAATTCATATTTCAGGGTTATGATAAAAACTTTTATGTTTTAGGATTTTGAATTTCATTAAAATGCATTTTATAATAACTGATTGAGATCCAACATATTTATCTATATGTCATCAATTTAACCTGGTATCGTCTTATACTTATACCACAATAAAATCCATATGAAATATTTATGTGATCAGAGTCGATAACTACTTAAATAGACTTAACAATTACTTATCCGCTTAGAGAATATTTAGGTTAAAATTTAGAAACTCCCTTAGGTAAATTAAAATTATTAAAATTTCACCTTTTCATTAGTAATTTCCCAGTGTGAGACGTTTTTATTACAAAGTTGTGACCCACAATCACAGTAAACATTTCAAAGTTTAACGATCTTAGACCCATTAAATGTATTTTATCTGTCTTTCCACCTTATCAAAGAGAGGCCTGAGACCAATAATATTTCCAAATGTGTTTGTCTGGACAATATATTTAAATATTATTTATATTGTAGAACATTGTGAGGCCTGACTAAATTGTCAGTCAATTGTTATTCCTGTAGTCGCAACAGTTTAATCTAATCCCGATCTAATTAACTGTTCCTTTGTTCACATTACAAAATGCTAAAGTCAATTATATTTTTTTGGTATGAAAATATTCCTATTGGTCATAACTTCTCGAAATTGTTCTCTTTTCTGTTCATAGCGGCGTTTAGACAGCTATTTTGAATCTACAGTGTTTGGTTGTAGGTCCACTGACTATGCTTTAACAAACATTTGGAGGAACAGTCTTTATTCTAATTGCGCCATTTGGATTAGAAAGGCATTGACATTCACTATCTTTTTGCTGTTTATCTTGTGATAGCCATAGCCGCTATCTATTGTATTTGATTTCTCAAATAACTTTAGTCCAATTACTCAACCCTTTCTGACTAGGCAAGTCACTTGCGCGAGAGACTTGCGCAAGTCTTGTGTTTATAGACAAAAGGGGTTAGGTCGGGTTAAGAGGAAGAAACTTTCTCATATTTGAGTACACACTTGCATGTATTCGGCAAGTACGTGCAAGAAACAAAAAAGAAATAAAAACAAAGAAGAGTGCTATATTCGGCCACGCCGAATCATATATATCCTTCACAACGTGTAGTCATGCAACAACAATTGTTTATATCACCATTTATCTCATATGAAATACGTACATACATATAAAAAACATACATATATAAAAACATCCCATTGCAATATTTTGTAATTTAGTTTACTTATGTTTTAAAAAAAAATAATAATAAATTAAAAGAAAAATTAAAAATAAAACAATAAAAATTTGAATAATATATAAAATAAAAAAACACTTTTTGGCTCACTCAGTATACCACGTTTGTATGTATGTGTAGATAATTGTAGAAATTTCAAACGGAATGACAAACCTATATATACCATTTTTCACTGTGTGAAGAGTATAATAAGTAAAAGAGAACGAAACTTGGGCAAGTCAATTGCTGAGTCTGAACGTGAAAGCAAGTTCAAAGAAAAATAAAAGAAAATAAAACACTAACTTGCGCAAGTGACTTGCCTAGTCAGAAAGGGGTGATTCTTATTCCAGATAACAACACAGTACTGGTTGCTATTTTGTAAAGAGGTTTTGTATATATTGTTAAAGATTTATATTTAAATAGTTCGATTTACAAGTTAGTTTTGTTTGGTTAATTTATTTAAATTACATAAGTTTTGTTTACAGTAGTTATTAATGCACATCAAACATGCCCTTTTGTTTTTTTTTCTTTGATTGGTCTACTAACATGTTAAGTAATAAACAGATTAAATGTTTTCTTATATGCAGCATACATTAAGGCGAAGTTTTTTCATGTTTTTTTTAATATTACCAACATCATTACGTTTTAATTCAAATATATTGGCCTTCTGGTGATTTATCCGAATTTATAAGTGTGTACATCAGAGAACGGTCTGATTGGTCTATTTTATGTCTTTAAATACAACCTCAAAAAGAGAGCCTTTTGTTGACAGTATACATCAATTTAGTAAAGCAATGAGTGATGTGATTTACAAAAAGGAACTATAACGAATCATGTATTGCTTGTCTTCTACAAAAGTAAACTAACAGTCGCAAAAGCAACGAATACTGAGCGATTGGTATGAATGGTTTTAATGCTGATTAAATGAGCAACGAATACTGAGCGAATGGTATGAATGGATTGCATGCCTGCCTTTTTTTTGAAGGATGTTATGTTAATGTTTTAAAATTTCATAAATTTTTAACAAAAAATTATATTATACACATCGAAATTCTCTAAAGAAATGGTATTTAAAAAAAAATATTAAATACATATGCATATATGTACATAAGCAAAACTGGTTGCTTACAACATTTTCATACAAATGTCAACGAATACTGAACGAATGGTGCGAATGTTTTAATTTCTTTCATATGACATCAAGAAGAAATGAGTATGCAGATGTCAATACACATTTTTTTATTATCAATCAAAGGCAAAACAAAAGCTATGCATTTTTGAAAATGCAGCAAACGCTAATGGTTTTATTCTGTTCTCTGGAGTACATACCAAAGCTTTGTTAAATATTACAAACTACCACTGTGTATTCTACTTAGTCGAACAACACACCTAACATGATCTGTATTAAAGTAGACCTTGTTAAGTGTGTATCAAATTCAATTTGATAGTAAAGGTGTATAACAATAAGTGATTGATTATAACCATAATTGCGTAGAGCGGAGAGATCATAGAGGAGTTATTGTATGATAAAATAATTGTAATAATATTCCATAACTTATAATACAAAATTAATATTTCTTTGAATTTTCTATTTTAAATTTATTGTAAACTAGCCTGTTCGCGCGTCTGTATAGTTATCGGGACGAAAGTTAGCCTCGTATTTATGCAATAATCCAGGTTGTCATCTATATTTGCTGAACATTTCTCTTAAGTCCATTTAGTAACTTTTTTAAGGATTGAGTAAAAATATCAAAGTATTTAAACATACAAACATTCATATTTATTATATTAGTGGGATGGAATTCAATGCAAATATTTATGACAAAACACTTCTGTAGATAACTTTCGATTTAAATTGTTTTTATAAATGCAGGTGTAAATTTTAGACACTCGAAACCTTTGAACAACCGACTAAGTGCAACAAATAAAAAAAATATTTATTGTATATTTCATCGAATATGCGTCTAGGTTGTTGTGATTCTGTATGCCAAAATTAATTTAGTTCCGTTCATCTAAGATACAAACATCTAAGCATGTACATTTATTGTATTAAAGTAGGATCAATTATTCTGAAACTCATTTTTAGGAATTATTAATTTTCCTAAGACATTTTGAAATTTTTTTGTAAACACTTAAAAATACCGAAAAATTAAGTCGATATTAGGAATTTTGAAACCATCTAGGGCTTATGGGTATATTTGTATCTAATTGGAAACTACTATTTATGCTACAATTTAATATGGGAAGCATAGAAATTATTTCTTTTTAAATTTGTTTTCCATTCTTAACAAATGTATTAAGATATCTACCAATGTGCGCGTAATTATCATATTTTAGGTTTATTTTAGAATTCTACTTTTTTATGCAAATTGGATCTACATCCATTATTCCATCTGCTGATAAAATATTAGAGCGATAACTGTTTTAGTTATGGAGGTAACACTGTGTACATTTGATCGTATGTAGAAGTGTTATTTACGTTTTTATTTATTTAAAAGTAATAAAAACGCTCTCCTGTAAAATTTTGTTTTTGTAACATACGATAATTTCGCGCACAGGGATCGATATGCGTTTATAGAGTTTATTTCGTTTTAACGAACAATCGGTAAATTGTACACAAAATTGTATAAAACCATAAAGAAGAGCTAAACGCTAAAAAACTTCGTCAAACTCAAACTTTTTTGTATCAACATTTAAATTAGAAGCCGGTGTACAAGTATTGCAACTGTCAAAGAACGATTGTAAACTATAAGCAATTAGAGTTGTGAAGACTTAACAAAAAAACCAACTGGACGATGCAAAAGAAAATAAGGTGGACAGCATTTTGCCGGGGAGCATATGATTTGGAATTTTTAAAAATAAAAACATGGTTTTTACTGATGATGGAAATTTTAACCACGAATAACGGAAAGACTTTAATTATTACTTTATGTAATAAAAGAAAGGAGTATGAAGCGGCAGAGTTTTGGTGTGGACGGCATAATAAAGTTAATGTTTCTAAGTGGGAAAGAGACCGATTACAAATTACGATTACAATTGACCCATTAGAAAAGTTGTTCCGATAAAATCTTTTAACAACTTAAGCAAAATTATATCTCTAATACACCTTTAAACATATTTGTTGTGTTCACAACAAGTCTTAAGTGTCGTATTGGCATAATGTAATAATATTTCAAAAATTTAAAAATTAAAGAAGAGCATAATATTTTGTATTGTAGAACTTGTAAAGATTTTGAAACTTTTTTTAATTATGACAATACGACATTTAGGACACCTTGTGATTCTACCATATATTTTATGGCTTAAATTAGATGAAAACATAAACAGAAGTTTCTTAAATTTTAAAATCCTTTAAGCGCTAAATAAGAAAAATAAATAAAACCATTCAGACATAAAAAGTTCGTTAATTTAAACTTCTAATTTAAATTAATACGATGATTACAGGATGTACCCCATAACAGGAATTTAACTCTCAGTACCTTCTGTTTCTTCACACTCTTGCCAACTTAACTCAATCTAAACCTGTGCTCAGATGCCTAACTCCCCCTACTGTCGCCTTTTCTTTCCGTAAAATATAATAAGCAAACGAAATGACATGCTCTTAACTCGTAAATTTAAAAAAATTCAACCCTTAAATATTTTTTTTTTGTTGGCGTATTTAAACCACCCAACCATTTTGGTGGGGTTTTAAGCTAAATGTTGTTGTAACTCATACCAAACTCTGGCAACATCTTTAACAAAAAAAAAAAATAAAATAAAAGACAACAACAAACTTATGGCTGAGATGCCATTATAAAAGGGGTCGCAGGTGCAGATTTGTATGTTGTATATACAAACACACATACTTTTCTAAAAGTGTTTTTGTAAATAAAAACAAAAACAAAAAAGTGAAACTTGATAAAACAACAAACAGAGTTTTAAAAATTTCTAGAGTACAAATACAAAACCATAACCAAAAGTAAACGAAGAAGAAGAAGAAGAGCATGTTTTTAACGGCAAAGAACTCGCCATACACTCGTGCTTTAAAAGCGAAAGCGTATGCAAATGAGTTAAATAAAACAAAAACTCACACAAAGTCAAATACATACAGTGTTTTTGGCTGTAACGCTTAGAGAGGGTGGAATTTTTCTTTTTTTTTTTGTTGAACATGCTTTCGATGGGGTTTTGATAAAAGGATTTTTATATGTTCTTGTTGTTATTTCGCGCTCACTCATACACTTTTTTATAGCTTTTAAAAGTTGAACGCTTCATGTTTGGTGCTGTCGTTTTATTGTTGCTGTTGTTGTGAATTTTTCCATGTACAAAGTTGATGGGGTTTTATTTTTGGTGGAAATACTATATTACATTTCATTCGTATATGTGTATGTGTGTGTGTTTGTGCGTGCGATTTTGTTTACGTGTGCTTGTGCTTGTGTCTTACAAGCGAACTTGTCATTTTGCATAAATTACGAAAGGAGTAAAAGGAAAAAATTGTATATTCAATGTAATGAAAGTATGATGCTTGTTTTAATTTTCGTATCTTATGCTTAACATTGTTTTTTATGAGCGCGCTACAGTTGGTATAGTTTGACAGCGAAATGTTGTTGTAATCAAATAATATTAATATTGTAATTAAATCGGTAATAGTGCTTTGAATTATAAATGGATGCATGTATCGGGTGTTTCAACTTGAACGCAATTTTTAAATTTGGCGCCATTCGAAGTGTCATTGTTTGACATTTGAACAATTGTTATTGTTTGCTAGTAGAAGGTACGAGGTTAGTAAAAATGGAGCGCTACACGAATGAACAACGCATTCTCATTGTGAAATTGTTCTACCAAAATGGTGAAAGTTTTGCGGCTACAGTTCGCAAATTGCGATCAATTTGGGGTCACAATAATGCTCCAAAAGAGTCAACTGTAAAGAGATTAATGGATAAATTTGCCGAAACTGGGTCTGTTAGTGATGTAAAGACAACAACGCGCCTTCGACCAGGTCGATCGACCGAAAATGTCGCAGCTGTACGTGATGATGTCGCTCAAACTCCATCCACCTCAATTCGACACCGAGCTCAGCAAATTGGTGTCTCCAAATCCACTATGCACCGAATGTTGACAAAAGATTTGCATCTTCATGCATACAAACTTCAATTGACTCAGGAACTAAAGCCAGCATGTCATACAGCCAGAGAAACAAATCAATTGCCGCATCAGTCATTTCCCGGTCGTGTTATTTCGCGTTTTGGAGACCAGAATTGGCCGCCTAGATCGTGTGATTTAACACCTTTAGATTTTTTTCTTTGGGGTTTTTTGAAGTCGATGGTTTACGCGAATAAGCCGACGACGACTCAAGCCTTAAAAGAGGAAATTTGACGCTGCATTTATTAAATACCGCAGCATTTATGCAAAAAGGTCATTGAAAATTTCATTAAAAGATCGCGTGTGTGCCAGCAAAGCCGCGGCGGCCATCTGCACGATATATTATTCCATACATAACCTCATTCTGTCTACTTTACGATATAATAAAGTTTCACGATTTTTTTTTAAGTATCTGTGTTTTATTTAAAATTGAAAAATTGCGTTCTAGTTGGGACACCCGATATTTGATGTATGTTAAAAATTTTATCTTATATTGGGTTGAAGAGTTGAAAGTTATGTTTATAGTAAATCGTTGGCGGCTTTTAAGCATAGACCACTGGTCGATTCTCGTTCTATGAAAATTTAAAGTGAAAACAAATTGTCTCAATTTGGTTGTTGAAGGCACTTAATCAATTTATTACTTCATTATAACCAGGGGCTTAGTCCTTGTGAAACTATGATGTGAAAAGTTTTTGTACGTCATATCATATGGTGCCACCAAAATAAAAATTCACAATTAAAATACAAAGATAAGGAGTGTGAAACATTCTATTCTTCCCTATATTTTAATAACACATGTGTAAACTTGTTTCAAAATTGTAACAAAACTCAAATCAAAAGTACATGTTATGATAAAGAAAAAAGTTAATTTATGTATTCTGTAGTTCTAATAAGACACATAGAGCCACAAAAAATTCTTCCAATAATCCCTTTCATATGCAATATGTTTTGATTCACTCCAGATGCATCCTGAAATTCTTATTTTGGTATCCGTCTGTCTCCTGCAAATATGAGGATGTCTCCTCCTATACGTCGTTGTCGCTGGGGATTCCACTCAATGGCCTTTCTGCTAATATCTTTCTAAGAGTATGACAAATCCAGCGTCACTACTTATCTCCAACTGAATGGGTATTTGGTGGGTGGTATTGTAAAGATTTATGTTGCTTTTTTTTCAGGCCAGGATAGGCGTAGGATTTTACGGAAACATCTGCTTACAAGTACTTGGATGCTACTGATGTATTTGAGTGCAGAATTCCAAGATTCACTGCCATACAGCAATATAGACTTCACGTTGGAGTTAAAGATTCCGAGTTTGGTAGTGGTGGATAGCTGTGTGGATCGCTATAAAAGATTTTGCGTAGCAAAACCTCGTCTTGCCTTGCCTAACCTAGTTTTCACATCCTGAAATGAACCAGCCGGTTGTTTTAATAGTGCTACCCAAATAACAAAAAGAAGTTGGATCTTCTACAGGTTGGTGCCGTTAAATGAACGGCTGATGCATTTATGCGCAATGTTTTGGTCTTTTTGAGCTTAATTAATTAACTTAACTAATTCCACTCTTACGAGCATTTCCTCTAACGTACGGAGATTGTCTTGCATGGCAGAGTATCTGTTAGTAAGAAGGCAATATCTTCTATATAATTGAAGTCTTCTGAACATCCCTGCAGTCCCCAGCTTATACCTCTATTAGTACGTGTGGCATCTGCCACAATGACGACAAGAACGATATTTTATAATTGAGGTGATAATACACAGCCCTTTTTAAAGCCCTTCTTGACTGTAATTATGCCAATTATATTTTCGTGCAGTACTCAGCAATAAATAAATAATAATAAAGACTTCGTATGGGCTCTTTTATTTTCTCCGAGACACTCTTGCACCGTAACGCCGCCCATAATGCTCTAAACCAAGGAGTATCAAAAGCTTTCTCGAAGTAAATGAACATCAAGTAAGGGGAAGAGCGTCATTCCATGGATTCTTAGATGATTATTCTCAGGTTGTTTCTCTAGCCAATACCAGATCATTCAGTACGAAATTTTGCTTGTTCTTGTCACAACTCATCACGAAACTCTGTGAATAGTCATAATACAGTTTATAATGCATGTAATTATCTTATAGAGCATGAAGAGAAACGTCATCTCTTTCCAGTTGTGACATTTTGTGAGATCCACCTTTTTACGCACTTTGGCAATAACTTCATTTATGAGCTTGTAATCATTTTAATAGATAACGGCTGCTTCCAGTCCCTCTGACGTTTATTTAACAAACGAATGTTGCTTGATTTTGTACTCTGAAGCTGTAATTCGGATTTGTGCAGAAAAAGGTGAAAACCCCATATTGAAAAATCATCGCGAAAAATATATTATTTGCATTACCAAATTGAATTGAAAACTTGCGCATGTTCGCCTAGTTCGTTCTGCGGAAAACATTGCTGTTATTCACGATCGCAGAAGAGCCGTCAACCTCGACGCGTCGTCGTGCCCAACAAAAAAAAAACATCTTACGAACATCACTGATGCGAATTTTGAATAAATATTGGAGTTAATACGCTTATAATTGTTTTAAGAGCTGAAACCTACTAATCATTTCAATACGCCAAATGGTTGTTTAAAGAGATAAAAGAATATGGTTACTTTACAAAGAAAATTATCTTCAGCGACGGGGCATACTTTCACGTCACTAAATATATGAAGAATTTACACATTTCGGCAATTGAGAAGACACGATTGATTGTTGAAAAGCTGATGAATCTACAAAGAGTGGTTGTTTGGTGTGGCTTGTGGGCGGCGGCGTCATCGGGCCGTACTTCTTTTAAAATGACGTCTGCCAAACAGTTATCGTGAGATGGAAAATAAGCTTCTTGTGCCCAGAAATTGACGAAATGTAGATGGAAAATATGTGGTTCCAACAGGTTGGAGCCACTGACACACACCCAACGACATAATGGCTTCATTGCGCGAGAATTTCAATGGCCGTATTGTCTCACGTCGTAGCGATATTAATTGGACGCCACGATCATGTGATTTGCCACCGTTGGACCTCATTTTTTTGGGGGTATTTAAAATAAAAAATATACGTTAATAAGCCACGAATTATTCATAGCTAAAGGATGAGATAATTCGGCATATTAACGACATTGAACATTAATTAAGTCTTAGGGTCATTAAAAATGTGGACTAACAGATTGAAATAATTCCACCGAAGCCGTGGCCAGCATTTGGAAGATATTTTGTCTCGCACATAATTGTCATAGATTTCATTATCATAGAAAATAGAAAGATAATTCTCTGCAATCTTTTTATTTTATTTATCATTAACATGGTACGTTTTGGTTGGACCACCTGTTTAATGAATATCACCGATGTCGTGATATTGTAAATAAAATCATTAAGAATGAAAAATCCTGATTTTATGCAACTTGTTGTGAAAGTATGGCTGACAACAAGAAAATATTGCAATTTTTAAAGGAATTTAAAGCAATTGGAATTAGAACTTAAAATAAATATATTGGAAAAAGCAGACATTGAGCATTTCCATCAATAGTTTCGTATAAAATATAACCAGCTCTACGATCATGCTTCTTTGATTGGTGTTGTACTTTTTATCAGTTATGCCAAATGCTGTAAATTGAAACAAATTTTTAATTATGAATTTCTTTCTAAAAGTTTAGCATTCGTAAAGCTGGCCAATTCCTAAACCTAAAAACTGCTAGTTCATATAGACAAAATAAACGCATTTTTCATATTTCCAGTGACGTAGATAATATGGGAATAGGTAGGAAAGAGGGATACAGGAAGCAAGGGCAGCCTCCAACACCCACACATTTGGAGACCAATATGGTCCAGTGTGTTACTAATATGGGAATATATCTGTGGTTTGGAGCTTAAAGGGCCAATGTCACTTTTTTGCTCTTTTGAGTTAATCATTGCATTAGATTAGTTTTCTTGCTCTATTTCAATATGGTAAAACATCTAAAGTCATACTTAACCCAGAACTGCTTCATAAATAAAATTGTGGCCAATGTCACTATGAAAGCATCTATAAAAGTTAAAGTTCAATTCCAATTTTCTCAAAAGTAAATATTTTGACATTGGCCCTTTTAGCTTCAAGCCACAATAATTTACATATCTCTCTTCCGATCTGGCTCAGGGGAATACTTTTTGTTTATATGACTATGAGTCACTAATATGCAAAATTTAATTATTTCTCTATCACCCTCGAATTGATCTTGATTAATTTTAAAAGTACTAGATGTAAACCTTTATTGCGGCATTTCAATTCTTATGTATTTAGTGCTGTGTACGACGTATTACTTGTCGCCTTTGCTGCTTCAATACTTTTCTTATTTACTCCTCTCTTCTTTTAATGACTTTTTTCTTTTAAATAAAGAAAAATGGAATTGAAATCTTAGAGGAGGAGAAGCAGAAGTGAAGTAAAATAAACACGGGGATATAATAAAATACGCCAAAAATAATGTCTAGAGGTGAGGGGGTGGGGGCGACACAGATGAAGAAGGATAAAAAAATTGGAAAATGAAAAATGTCTTTGTGTTTAATGTATATTGCCTTTATTTTTCTTAATAAGCTCAAACATTAAAATGAAACAAAGTATAGCAAGCAACAGCAACAATGTTAATGACGACCAAAAACGAAAAAAATCGATAAAATTTAAATTTTAAAAGAATTTAAAGTAAATAGTTGGTAGTTGGTAACCCTATTGTGCGAACATTGGATTTTTTAAAGTGGTTAAGTACTCAAAATTAAAAATAATTAAATTAAGCAAATAAATATATTTGGTAACGAGTTATTACTATTATCCTATAAAGACAACTTTAAGTAATTGTCATCTATTCGAGAATGGCGCCTGCAGGTCGTCGAAGTATTAAAAATATAAATGCAAATTTGTGCGGTCAGTGCAAATTGAAAATAGACGAAGAACAAGAGGAAAACATACAGTGTGATAAATGTTCAAAGAATTTTCATGCTATTTGCACTGAGTTGGACAAACGCCAGTATGATCATCTGTTACAAAATGAAAAAGAAGAATATGTTTGTCACTTGTGTGATGGAGATAGTGGTAGCTTAAAAAAGGAATTAAAAATTATAAAAACACAGCTAAGTAAACTGGATAGTTTACAACAAACTGTAGAATTTATGTCAAAACAGTTTGATGATGTCTTGAAAGGCATAGCCGACAACAAAAAAAAGTTGGAGGTTGTGCAAAAAGAAAATAAAAATTTGAGAAAAGAAATTAATGATTTAAAAAGCTCTGTTAAATATTTGAATGATAGCAGAGTAAAAAATGATTGTTTAATAAATGGAATTGTTGCCGGTGAAGGTGCTGATGCAGTTGAAACCGTAGTGAATTTGATGAAAGGTGTTAATGTGGAACTTAAATCAACTGATATTGAGAGTGCATATTTTTTAAAAAAAAGCAGAAACACAACACAAAAAGCAAATAACAAGAAGTCTATGGTAGTTAAGTTTAACAACAACAAAATTAAACAATCGGTGATGTCAACTAAGAATAAATTAAAGGAGACAAACGAAATGAAATCTATTTTTATCAACGATTTTTTAAGCAAAGAAACTCTTTCAATTTTAAATCATGCAAAAAGTCTACGTTCAGTTGGGTATAGCAGTATATATGCCAGGTCTGGTAAAATCTATGCCAAGAAAAATGGGCTATCCAAGCCAAAATTATTAAAAAGTTTCGAGGAAATTGATGAACTTCTTTTACAAGCAACTAATATAAAAAAACGTAAGCATGCAGATCATAACAATGTGGAAAGTGAAAGCGATGATGCTCGTTATTCTTTTATGTCTCCAAATTAAATACATACACTAAATTATATATTTATTTTAATAAATTAAGAATTAAATTTTTAATATTAATATGCCAAGTAATCATTATTTTCATTCTATTGTAGAATTTAGAGATAAATTAAAAGCTCAAACTAATAATTATTTATTTATATTGTCGTTTAATGTTAGAAGTATTTCTTCTGTTAACAAATTCGATAAATTTAAAACAGTATTAACTAAATTTTCGAGACTACCTGACGTAATTTGCATACAGGAAACGTGGTTCAATAGTAGATTACAACAACTTTACAATATTCCAAGTTACAATAACGTTCATTGCTCAAGATCTGATAGTTTTGGTGGGACTTCTATATATATACGTAATTATTTGCAGTATTTTGTTGAGACTAGTGGCAGTAAAGATTTTATTGAAACTATAACAATTGTTTTCAAAAATATAAGAGTACGCGGGAAACCATTAAAGTTGTTGTCCTTTTATAGATCACAAAAGTGCAATGTTAATATATTTGCAAACTTTTTGGAAGAGTCACTTGAACGTTTAGCGCAAAGCCCGTATTTGATAATGGGGGATTCCAACGTAGATATTTTGCAGAATTCTGCAGCTCGCTGTTTACTGGATATTCTCAATAGTTATGATTGCAATAATTGTCATACATTAGTTACTAGACCTAGTAGTCATTCTTCAATTGATAACGTATTTAGTAACATACGAGATAAACTTGAAATTGACTCAATTGAATGTGGTTTTTCAGACCATAACATAATTAGCTGCATACTTGAATCATCAACGAAGACGTGTGACTTTTATGAAATAGAAAAATGCTATTGTAATTACGAACTCGTCAGATCTAACTTAAATATCAGTATGAACATAACAAATCTTTCTGGAAATCCTAGTGATGATACATCTCAGTTAATTAATTGTATTTCAAATGCTGTATCTAATTCAACTATAAAAACTAAAATAAAAGCAAAATATAATATTACACCGTGGATAAACAAGAACATTCAAGCACTTATTGATTATAAAAATAAGCTTTTAAAATCTAAAAGAAATGCCTTTAATAAATCGAGTATCGAGCAAAGTATAAAGAGAATTAGCAAGATAATAAAAATTGCTTGTAAAGAATCGATGGTAAATTATTATCATGATAATTTATGTAAAATGCAACAGGATCCCAAAAAATGCTGGAAATTTTTGAATAAAACCCTTGGACGAAGTATAAAACCATTGTATAATATTGGCAATGATATTCTTGATGATAAAGTTAAAGCAGAAATTTTTAATAAACATTTTTCAAGTTCAGTCGAACATTTAAAAAATCAAATCGAAACTACTTTTAACGACAATTGTAATGCTTTTAGAACTCTGGAATATTCTTATAATCACATAAAATTTGAACATACCGATGATAGTGAAGTATTAAGCTTAATTTCACAATTGGAAATAAATAAATGCCCAGGGAGCGACTTAATATCAGCTAAATGCCTTTTTGAATGCAAAGAGACACTTGTCCCCCTTTTATCAAGAATCTTTAATTCTTTAATTGACCATGCAATTTACCCAGAAGCTCTTAAAATACACAAAATAATTCCTATTCCCAAAGATAAAATTTGTAATGATATTGATAAATTTAGACCTATAGCTGTTTTATCAACAATTGATAAAATATTTGAAAAATTGTTGTACATTCGACTCTCAACGTTTTTTGAGAACGAAAATTTAATATACTCCAATCAATATGGCTTTAGAAAAGGATGTGGTGCTGATGAGGCAGTGATAAATGTTGTAAATTGTGTTTGTAATAGCTTAGATAATGGCTTTTCGGGTGTAGGAGGGATGTTTTATGATCTAACAAAAGCGTTTGATCTTGTGGATCACGATATACTTTTACATAAATTATACTATAATGGAATAAGAGGGAAAAATCTACAACTAATAAAAAGTTATTTATTAAATCGGAAACAGTATGTGCAAATCAATGATAGCATGAGTAATATGGCTGATGTTAAATATGGAGTTCCTCAAGGAAGTGTTTTAGGACCTTTGCTGTTTATTATTTACTTAAATGATATAAACAACTTGGGGCTAGAAGGCAAGATATTTCTCTATGCAGATGATATATGTATACTTTATCCGTATAAACAGAATTTAGTATTAAAAACTATGGTTGAAAGAGATGCAGCTTTAATTTTTGAATATGCACGTTTGAACAAGCTTGTCATAAATGCAAGCAAAACCAAATTTATACGGTTTATGCCCCGACCTAGTCTAAGAAACACCATAAATGTATTTGCATATGGTAAGGAAATTTTGGAAGTAGACTCTGTAAAGTACTTGGGTGTTTATCTTCAAAATAACCTTACATGGCATATGCATATCGAAAAGTTAAGAGCCAAAATCGCTCCGGCTCTTGGCATTCTGTATAAATTAAAACACAGATTAAATGCAACAACGAAGTTAATTGTTTTTCAAACCTTAATTCAAAGTCATCTAAATTATATGGCCCTTATTTATGGGTTTCAAAAAAATACAGATCTGAAATCATTACAAATACTACAAAACAAATCCTTAAAGATCGTATATAGTTTACCTTGCCGTTATCCTACTCTTTCCTTGTATAGAGATGTAGCTAAAAATGTGTTGCCAGTACATGGATTATTTAAAATGCAGTTATTAGTCTACGTCTTCAAAGTTTTACATAATATTGGTCAACATACAATTACGTTTTCAAGAAATCAAACTGCTTTTAACACTAGAAATAGTCACTACCTATGGATGTCCAGATGTCGTTTGGAAACTACTAAACAGAAAATTGAATACGCAGGTAGTCTAGAATATAATAATTTACCTCAACAAATACAGGATTGTTGTACAATTTCTTTGTTTAAAAGAAAATTAAAGGATTATTTGTTGCAAAATATTGAAATGCTTCTAATCTAATAAATAATTTAATTATTATTAAATATAATTTTACATTATAAATTAGTAAATTATAAAATTTATCTATATGAATATATTTTTTTTTTTTTTCCTCTGTAATACATTGTATTTAACTTCTTATACTACCAACTTGTCTCTGTAATGCCTTAGTGGCGCTGAGACCCCAAATAGAAATTGTATTTTGTATTATTGTATTACAAATATGGATTTTCAATAAAAAAAAAAAAAAAAAAAAAAAAAAAAAAAAAACAGGAAACAAATGTAGCCACAATTTATAATTTCACCCGAAATGAGAGATAATGGAAATGTCTTGTTGCAGAATAGTGTTCACATGTAAGAGTTTACTTTCTACTGTCACTCACCATAATTTATCCTAAATGTTGTCTTCTCGTTTAATCCTTTTACAATCAATTGCCATTCGTTATGCTGTTTGCAATTGAAAACCACAAGAGTTAAATGCAAACGAAAGAAGAAAGTGTTTTTTTTTTTGCAACTACATGAAAAAGGATTCTATTTAAGGTTTTTGCATATTCTTAATGTTAATTGCAACCAGCCACCACCACTGCACACAGTTCCAGTTGTCCTTAAGTACAATAACATTGTACAAACAAAGCATTGCGAATTTTTATTCATTGATTTACATTTTAGTACATACGACGGTTTTTAATGTTCACCAGAGAATGCTGATTTCTATTTATTTATGTATTATGCCTGTACATACGAATGTGTTTAAGTATGTTTGTGTTTGTGCCTGAACAGGACATGTGTTTTACGCGCGCAAAAATTTCCTTTAAATTGTTTGTTTGCCAAAACAGTCATACATTTACAAATACTTTCTCTAGACTCTAAAGTAAACAATTCTCAAGCAGAAAAACGTACTGAATATCAAGTCAAATTATGTGCAAAATATTGTACTCGCTCGCATTCGATTACGACTTTTACAGTGCATGTTAAGCAACAGTCTATATATATTGAGTTTTTACCAAAAACGTTTTTGTAAGTGGGAAAAGAAGGACAACACCCTGCTAAACAATACTAGGTTCAAGGGCATCTTAAAACAGCATGTGGCTTTTGCTTTTATTTAAATTTTAAATGTGGAAATACTAAAGTTCTTTAAATGTTTTTTTTTCCTTTTTGCCATGTTTATGTCTAAAAAGATTATCTTTTGTTAAATCATTAAAACTAGGCTAGATTCAGATGATTCTAAAGAGATATATTCTAGCATTTAGTATATAAAATAGAAGGAAATTTAGTAAAATAACTAGGGGTAATGCTGCTCAGTATTAACTTATGAATTCAGTCCAATATCGATTTGAAAATATTTTGTTGAGTGAGTATTCCTTCTGCAAAGCTTGATCTCTTGAATGTTGTACGTCAAATAGAGAACATCTTCTATATATATAAAAGTGAAACTCTGTGTGTGTGTGTGTGTGTTAAACTGTAACTGTAAAACCGTCGGACTCAAACTTTGGCAAGTTGTTGTACACATACCAGGGAGTGTTTATGGGTGGAAAAAAGTTGGTGGGGCCACGCCCATAAAAATTACTTATCAGTTTTAGCTACTTTCACTTGATCGAGTTTTCTGAAACTTTGCACACATATCGAGCTGTCATGACTAAATAATTTTGTGATAAGAAAAGTGGGCGAGGCCACGCCCCTAAAAAAGTTTTGATTTTGAGGTACTTGCACTGGGCCAATTTTTTTGAAACTTTGCACACATACTAAGCTGTCATAACCATATAATTTCGTTATTAGAAAAGTGGGCAGGGCCACGCCCATAAAAAAAGGTTATAATTTTGAGGTACTTGCACCAGACCGATTTTTCTGAAACTTTGCACACATATTGAGTGCCACGCCCATAAAAAATAGGTATCATTTTGAGGTACTTGCACTGGACCAATTATTCTGAAACTTTGCACACATATTGAGCTATTATGACTTTACAATTTCGTGATTAGAAAAGTGGGCAATGGCACGCCTATAAAAAAAAATTATAATATTTAGGTTTTTGCACTTGATATTCAATTAAAATTCAGAATGCATTTCAATTCATTAAGGGGCGTAGCAACGCGCGCCGGGTTTGGCTAGTTTGAAATAATATTCAATATCAGTAATGCCAATGTTGTAAGTTGTATTAAAGTGTAATGCATTAGAATTTGTTTAAACATCTTTTACTTAACTCTAAAACTAAACTGACCACCATTGGTTTTGACTCACGGTATTTTTTGCTGAATTTCGATACACATTATAAGATCTTTACCATATAAATTATTTTGTTTTAAAAAGCTCTGGGTAGCGAATATTGCGATTTGTACGAAATGGAAATGGGACAACTATTTGTTTGGCCAATACCTCACCTAGCATTTACACATGAGAGTAAATGACTAAAATTGGCAATAAACTTACAGTAAAACACTCACATTTTCTTTTTTACTTTTTATTAAGATTTCAGCGGCATTTTCAAGAAAGTAATTTTTTCCCCATTTTCAGAAAGTAAAATGACTGTGATCCACAAATCAACTTATGTATATGGGGTGGGCCATTTAAAATTTTAAATGCGAACTACCGATTACTTTAACTTCGAAAAGTAGAATAAAATTCATTTTTATTTGGTTTGTCGCTTGCTAAATAAAACTCTATATATTTGAACAAAATTTCAAAATATTAAAAATTCACTTCAAAAGTAGTGAATACTTACGGCAAAGTATAAGAAATTTACATGGAAAGTTTCTAGAACTGATCGGCCTTTAGTTCAATTTGTGTGTCAACTTGTAAAGCGTGTTCATGAAAATGGATCGTTATTAAGGCAAGCAATTCGTGTACGTTCTCGTCCAGTATGTTTAATAAAAAACATCCATTGAGATTCCGCACGGCCGAATATATCACTTCTACTTGTTATACCCTTCACAGTGAGTGTAAGAGTATACATAAATAGGTTTGTCATTCCGTGAGAAATTTCTGCAATATTCATTTCCGACCGCATAAAGTATATATTTTCTAAAAGCTTGTTAATAAGGGAGTCGATTAAGCAATATCCGTATGTCCGTATGTAATTCGTGTACGTTGAAATAAACTTTTCGGAACCCCCGGCATCGGCAAGACCCGTGAGATATGAGCAAATAAACACAATAAAAATTAAAATTTTCCAGCACTAAAATAATTTATAGCCAGAGTTGTTACCATTTATTTGCCTCTGGAGATTTATGAAAAATTTTGGATAAATCGGTCACTAACTGGCAAAGTTATAAGCAAACATTATTTGAAAAAATATATTTTTTTTTAAATACAATAAATTTAAATATAATAAATTCATTTCTGAACACGCTTAGGATACCAAATTGAATAAATAAATAAATTATACGCGGAAATCTCGTAAAAAACCTAACAAATTATTTTGAAACCGACTGAGATACAAGCACTAACATAAAACTGCTTTGGTGTTTTTCCTAAAATTTACAAACGAAAATAGATATTTTTCAGAGAGACAGGTAGCCAACATGGGAATCAAATAAAACGGTTTAAATATTAAAATATAGTTAGGAATGAAAAGACAAAATCCAAGATTGTGTCCTAGATTAAAAGGCGAGTATATGAGTCAAATATAGTAGTTACGGCTTTGTACTCTTTAACCCCCACAATATTGGTATCAAATAAAAACGCTCGACTAGTAAAATGTAGTAAAAACTATTAAAAAAGTGTAAAGTCCAAGAAGGCGTCTAAAACAAAATTACGGGGCAAATTTTTTTAACCCCAACAACATGGGTATCAAATAAAAGGGCTTGACTAGTAAAATACAGTTAACTATGTATAAATTCAAAATCAAAGATGGCGTCGGAAATAATAAAGAAAATGATGCATTAAATGAAATCTTAAATCTGGACTCAGCTACGATGTGGTATTTGTGCCAATGTATCTAATTGACGGTGAAGGGTTTTATCAGATTCGGAACTGCCGAATATAGCTTTCTTACTTGTTTTTATTATTTGTTAAAATTAGGATTCGATATTATACTTTTAGCCAATGTTTTTAGTTTAAAAAAATTTGCAGCCTTAAAATTATATTCATAAAAAAATAAAATGTATTTGAAAATTATTTTAAGAAAATTATGTATGAAAAATTTGATATAAAATACATTTCAAACTCATTTTAAATTTTATGAATATGGGGATTATTCTGTAAGTCGCTATAGCTAAATTCTTTTAGCTAAATTTTAAAAATTATTTGATAGAATACATGTTAGCTTAAAATCTCTAAATATATACTTTAGAGCTTTAGTGAGAGAGATTTAGCCTTAACGAGTTACAGAATAAGGACCTTACTGGAATGTAATTTACTGGGCGGTTAAGGTACACCAGCTTATAATATGGCGCCCAAACAAATAGATACAACTATTCAGAAATCACAAATTTCTGTAGGTGAAACGTATTAACGTGTAGAGTCAGTCAAGCACGTAGCAATAGCCCACTAGCTAAATATATAGCCCAAATATAATTTCATAACGAGTTAAAGTCTCTCTTTATAGATAAGAAAACCGTGGAGTTTAAGGTTTTTGTTCGAAATATGATATTTTTGAAAATAACCTATAATTAATATTGGACTACGTGGTCCATTTTAGTTAAATTGACTTCTTACATGTAGTCAAGGATCATATCATTTTTAAACAAGAGATTGTAGTTAAACGAAAAGAGTTCCTGTTTTAACGAATACATATACAGTAAACTCGCAGAAACGTGAACTAATTTTTACCAAGGGTGTTCACGTTTTCGATTTTGTTTACGTTTTAGATTGCATTTTTCTATAACATATTTTAGTCTCTTTTATCTTTTGTTTTATTTAAAATAAAGTATGTACGTTATTTTCACCTATGAAAGATGTTTTGATTTAACTTTTTGTAAGCTTCTGCCATATTTTAATGTACTTCATAGCTACTATGGTTTGCAAAAGAGTTTTTAAGATACTTATTTCTAAATTATTTATTGAATTTATCCAAAATAGAGGTTTATCATGGCTATTTTCCTTAATTTGATTGTACAATTCAATAGCTTTCTTTTAATCATAACGCCGCTAACCGGTAGGTTTTTATTTCGAAGTTGGGTAAACTATTTGTACAGAGATTTTGCCATTTTTGGAAGCTCCGAAGTATGCAGTGTTTTCTGATCTCTAAAAATATTTTTATTGAAAATATGTATAATAAAAAACCAGAAGTGGTAAATCTTCAAGAAAAATCAGATATTTTAGAGCTTTTACGCAAAGGTTCATCTGTAACTGGTTTGTCGAAAAAGTATAATGTTGCCAAATCGACGATTTGTTCAATAAGAAACAATAAAGATGCACTTGTTTATATTATCTACTAGCCAAACCCGGCGCGCGTTGCTACGCCCCTTAATGAATCGAAATGCATTCTGAATTTAAATTGAATATCAAGTATAAAAACCTAAAAATTATAATTTTTTTATAGGCGTGGCATTGCCCACTTTTCTAATCACGAAATTGTAAAGTCATAACAGCTCAATATGTGTGCAAAGTTTCAGAAGAATCGGACCAGTGCAAGTACCTTAAAATTATAATTGTTTTTATGGGCGTGGCCATGCCCACTTTTCTAGTCACGAAATTGTGAACTCATAACAGCTCAATATGTGTGCAAAGCTTCAGAATAATCGGTCCAGTGCAAGTACCTCAAAATCATACCTTTTTTTTATGGGCGTGGCACTGCCCACTGTTTTAATCACAAAATTATTTAGTCATGACAGCTCGATATGTGTGCAAAGTTTCAGAAAAATCGGTCTGGTGCAAGTACCTGAAAATCATAACCTTTTTTTTATGGGCGTGGCCCTGCCCACTTTTCTAATCACGAAAATATATGGTTATGACAGCTTAATAAGTGTGCAAAGTTTCAGAAAAATCGGTCCAGTACAAGTAGCTAAAACTAATAACTTCTTTTTTATGGGCGCGGCCCCGCCCACCTTTTTAATCACGAAATTATAAAGTCACGACAGCTTAATATGTGTGCAAAGTTTCAGAAAAATCGGTCCAGTGCAAGTACCTCAAAATTAAAACTTTTTTAGGGGCGTGGCGACGCCCACCTTTCTTATCACGAAATTTTTTAGTCATGACAGCTCGATATGTGTGCAAAGTTTTAGAAAAATCGGTCAAGTGCAAGTAGCTAAAACTGATAACTAATTTTTATGGGCGTAGCCCCGCCCACTGTTTTCCACCCATAAACACTCCCTGGTATGTGTACAACAACCTGCCAAAGTTTGAGTCCGATCGGTTTTACAGTTTCGGAGTCTATAGCTAACACACACACACACACACAGAGTTTCACTTTTATATATATAGATATGTCTATATGTATAGTCTGCACAAAGAGATGCTTCCAGTGGAACTGTCGCATTAATACTAAAGCTACTTATCATGCAAAAAAAGTTGTTTACAACAAACAAACTACGAAATTATTCTGCGGGGAATCCCAAAAATTTAAAATGAGCTTACATAATTGAATTTTAGCGTTCGATAAAAAGTTCACGTTTTAGAGCCTTCAGCCTCTGTTCACGTTTTACAGAAGTCAATGTAATAAAAAAAATGGTCATGTTTTTGGGTAGTTCATGTTACTGGATGTTTACGTTTCTGCGAGTTCACTGTATTGTTGTTAAGACGCGTTTAATGGTCGTGTAGGTGCTCCATCGCGTAGTGACAAACAGTAGTTTTGAGACTACTCCGATGTGTTATATGGTCCAGCCCTAGGACATCGTAATGTTAAATCGACCATGTTTTCTCCATACATTTAGGTGATCCTTGGATTAGTCCTAGTCTATTACAGAGTATAGTTTACATGCGTGTATGGACAAGTCGCGTTATCTGCAGGGTACTTACCAGTCAAGATGTGTTTCTAACATAATGAACATAAATTCATAATCTTTTGAAACGATGAGTATTTGATGCAGTTCAAAATAACTTCTTTTTACAGATCTTTGTGAAGTAAATAAAACAATTTAAGTTGATGCACTTTTGTTTTCGATAATCATTAACACAATATTGTAATATTTATTATGCCGCATTCAAACTCTTTTAAATGCTTCAAAATTTTGCAACACATCTTACATTTGTTTGTTTTATATAATAATAAATGCCTTAAGAGAACTATTTGTAATACGTCAATAATTATTAAACATTGATTTAAGAAAAACAATACACTTATCAATATTATTTGTTTTTTTGTTTACTTAAGGATATATTTTTTTTTTAAAGTTTAGTTACAAAAAATTTGTCTATATTACGATGTTGAATTAAACTAATTATACAGAGTTTTTGTTTTTATTATTCGTTTTTTAGTTTTTAAGTTTAATAAGAAACAACAAATTATTATTATTATTACAGAGTTATATATATTTATGTATATATTGCACAATATGTTTTCTTTTATAATAAAGAACTTATATTCAAATTTGGAATATATAATTTTTTATATATTTTTTATAATTTTTTTTTAATCTTTTATATATAAATTGCTAAAAAAAATTGACACATTGAATAAAGACTTTTTACAGAAATTAATATGTAGGGACAAATTATTTACAGTTGTTTTTATTTTAAAGGGGGGCTAAGGGGCATTGTCCTTTGTTAATGTATTTAATGGATGTTTGCGTTATGGATTTTTGTTATATAATTTTATTTTAAATATCTAAGTTAGTATTATGTTTAAGCTAAAACTTAAAATTATATTTTGGAAACTTTGTTTTTTATACAAATTTTTATATTGTTATTGAAGAAATACATATGTAGTGCATTTAAAGTAAAATTTTGCGATTTTTATTTTAAATTTTCTTCAACTGGTGGCAAATCGAATTTAAGAGAAAAATCCAAAAATTCTACTTTGAAGTTCACTAGTTTTTTCAAATTTGCTTTAAGGTTTTAATTTGAGGAACTTTTTATACCATACACTTTTTTTGTTGTAGTAAACAAAAATTTTTAAAAAATATTACAAGTTTGTTTTGGTTTTTTTTTTTTTTAATTTGAAAAATAAAATAAAAGTAGTTGAGAAAAGTTTAATATTGTTAAAGTAATAAGATTTTATATCTACAA
This sequence comes from Phyto melanocephala, assembly GCA_941918925.1. Classification (NCBI taxonomy): domain Eukaryota; kingdom Metazoa; phylum Arthropoda; class Insecta; order Diptera; family Rhinophoridae; genus Phyto; species Phyto melanocephala. The sequence goes on along the minus strand of OW799237.1, from coordinate 30,419,138 downwards.
GGGTTTCATTTTTTCTTTACGTTTTTTGTGTTCGTTTTAATTTTACAATTAATGAGGTATTTTCGGGATTTTCTTAGCAGTTATTTTTGATAATATTTACAAGTTTTTCGATTTTCATAAATAATAAAATTTGTTTTTACAAATACTTAAATGTTATAAATATTTTTTTATATATTTTTTTGTGTTTTTCATTTATTTATAGGGAAGATCTTTATTTACATAGAAACAAAAATTTAAGATAAATTCTTTATGGTTTCGCAGGGCTGATGATATTGTTGTCAATATCAAGTCCCCTTTATTTGTGGTTGTTTGCTTTAAACATTAAGAGGTATTGGAGGTATTTGGTTTGTATAAGTTTTCATTCCTGTTTTTTATAAATTTCAATAAAATTTTTTATTTGTTAGTTTATTAGCAAAACTAACAATTATTTAATTATAAATAAATTTTTCACATTTTTTTGTTTTATTTTTTTTAAAATGAAATCGCAATAGAATTAAGGTTTTTAATAAAAATTAAAAGCAACAGAAGAGAACAAATAAAATTTAAAAATAATTATTAGTTTCTTTGATCTTTTTTAATATTATGTAATAGTTTCCTTTCAATAATACAAATTTTTGTTGTTCTATTTTATATTATTTGATCAATATTTCGCTACCTCTTTGTGTAGCATCATCAGGATACGAGTTTTTATTTTATATTTGTTTTTTGCTGATTTAGTGTCGGGATATTTAGTTTTTTTTTTTTTTTTTTTTTTAATTTATAGTTAAATTCAAAACACTTCAACTTTTGAGGGAGTTCTAGTATAATTGTCAACAACAAAACAACTCGCTACACTTTTCTTCTCTATTTTCCAACTGGGGTTTGCAAAATATATGCCCTTTCCAGCAAAAAAAAAATCTATGACAAAAAAGTGAATTTGCAGGAGTTCAACGGGTGACAAAGTGATTAAGTTGAGGTGAAAACACTAATGACTTTAACGTTAGCGTGTCATTGCAGATCATGTGTTTACATGAATACATTAATGAACTGCACTCCATTCTAATAAATTCATTAAACTCATGCTTATTTGGTGAAAAGCATTCGACGTTTCATTAGTTGATTTCGTTTGTTTATATGAATTGTATAAGATATTTTGCATGATGTTGCATTAACTCTAAAGCACATCATTTATAACAAACTATTGCGCATTTAGAGAGTCATTTGGAATGAATGCTTTAAACACTCGATTTATAAGTCTTGAAAATGTAATTCGCTTTGCACTACCTCCAATTTTTTTTTGCTGGGCTTTCAAAGGTTGTGAGTAAAAGATGTGTACAATGATGAGTTTATTAAAATCGTTTCAAAATTTAAAGAGTTTTAAGCGCTAAGAATTGAGGCATGCAAAAACACGCATAATCAAAATAAAGTGTGCTTGATGTTGTGGAGGCAAAAAGGTTATAGCAAAAGCATAAAAATAGTTTAGCAATTAAAAGCTGGGATGGAAAAATTAATTTTTTTAGGTTTAACATGTAATAAATATTTTTTTAATGTAAAAACAAAATATTTCTCTTCTATATTTCAACTGAAAAACTATACCATTTTAAAGGTATTTACTCTAGAATGTACAACAAAATATGTTTCATAAAAAGCGGCTCAGAATCTAGTATTAAATAAGCGCCAAAAATTAACACTAACAAGTGCTTATGATTTTCTGTGTAAAACAACAAAGCAATGTGTGTTTTTGTTATAGTAAAGACAAAGAGTTGTAGTAATTCGTTGGCTTAATATGCAAACCTGCTAAGTCCACTTTTTAAGTAAATTGAGATTTTGATGCTGTGTGGTAGAGCAAGATACGCCTCATCGACCAGCATGTAGTTTTTCTGCAATTTAAGTCTTGTTGATGTGTAAAAAGGTTTGATAAGAAAAACTGTTAAGTCCTCTCACAGAAAATTTTTTGTAAGAAAGACTGCTAAATTCGGTTAATTATTAGTTTAGGGTTTATTACTAACTCCAATTTGTTTTTTTTTTTTTTGTAGATTGTAGTCATACATGAAGAATACCATAATATAAACCAACAATATTTCTGGTTTTCCTCTCAAGCTACAAATATGAAATATAAGAAGTTTTTTTTTGCTCTTGTAAAATGTGCTAAAAGGGAGTTAGCAGGTTTGCATATTAAGCCGTCAAATTGCTTTCTCAAAAGTGAACAGAATTAAATTATTAAAATCAGATTTGGCAAATTAATACAGTTATATTTTATTTCAGGTTGAACATAATCAGTTTTGCGTTTCTGTGCTCCAACTTTAAATTCTCTATCTAATGCTAGGCGCACAATTGGGACGAAGGACGAATTTTTCACCGCGACTATTCGTCATTAAAAATAAAACACATTTGTGTATATGAGAATGCATACAATCGAAATTCGGCAGAAATTCGCTATACGAGGTAAACTCTGCAATAGATTTATTTCTTAATGGTCAAAACTTGAACACTTGCCAACAAGTACTTGGTTAAAAAAGCATTATTTAAATAGCCGTCTTCTTCATAGGGTGGTACTATTAGTCACATTGTCAAAATTAATAAAGTTTAAAAACGATTCAAGAATACTGTTCATTGTTAAATTATTGAAAATTATCACAATATGACAATACAACTTGTGATACATGACAACTTGTAAGTTGACCTAATGTTCTATATATATTTTAAAATATAGTTTGACCTGATGTTTTTTATATTTTGAAATTTTAGTTTTTTCATTCTTTTGCTATTTTTTTTGTAAGTTTTTCTACATTTTGTACCATTTTAGACAAAAAAAAATTTAGACCTTAATTTTATCAGTTTTAAAAATTTTACAAAAAAAAAAAATAAATAAATAAAAATATATAAGCAATAGAAAAAATATTTAAAACACTTAAATTAGAGAATTTAATACAAGTTTTAAAACTGAAATTTAAAAAAAAAAAATACACTTGCAAAGTTGTTATGTATATCTTAAAAGTTTCTAAAAACATGTCCAATTTAATAATTACCGTATTGTGTTTGAGCTAAAAATTTTAAATTGAGGTTAGAAAATTGCAAACTTTTTTTAATTAGTGTAACTATTTTATAATCGTATAGAAATCCGTTTAGGAAGAGAATTGAATTAAAAACAAAATCAAATTAATTTTAAACAAATTTAATTTGTTTCTTAAAATCTTATTTTGAGGTTATGAACACTAAAAAACTCGAAAAAACGTAACTGAAAAAAAACACTACTTATTTAGTATAACAAAAACTAAAAAAATTATTTCTTTTTAAATTTGTGTTTATGGTAAAAAATAAAAATGTTATTAGCGAATCATTAACATTAGGGACAAATTTCTTTTTTTTGAAATTGTAACATAAGAATTAACTGCTGTATCGATAAAAAATATTTTAGGTTTATTAAAGGCTTATTTGACAGATGTTGTAGAGAAATTTGTCAAATAAGCCTTCAATAAAACTAAAATATTTTTTATGAGTACTGCCCTAAATCTTTTGACAAAATCGGGGTTTGATAAATTTAAAAAATTTTTGATTAAAAATGAAAATGCTTTGGCTTAACTTTAAGATTGGGTGTAATATTAACAACCTATTTTATACCAGTTAAATAACTCTATAAAATTTTTAAGTTTTAAAAATGAAAATAAAAAAACAGACAAGCTTTTTTTTAAACTCTAAAATATTTTGGCAGAGAAATAAATATATTTTGTAATTTTGCCAAAATATAGCTCTAAACTTTTTAACTATTATTTTATATTTTACTCATGCTTTATATAAAATAAAAATTAGAAAAAACTTATAAAACTTGTAAGCCCCTTTTTTTAAATAATAACATATTTTGTTATTATAAATTGTTTAGCAAATTAAAATATTAGAAACATTTGACATAATACTTTTAATTAATTTTTAAATAAAGAAAAGTTTTTGAGAATTTAAATATTGATAATGAATATAAAGTTTACATTCCAACAAAACCCATAAAAACAAAATAAATATTCCTAAACTTTAAAAATAATTCCCGCACAAATGTTTATGTCCATTCCACCATTTTCTGTTTTCACATGAAAAAAAAATAATAATACCCTGCAGCGTTTTAAAAAAAAAAAATAAAAACAAAAAACAATGTTATTTTATGTCCAGCAAAAACAATTATAATTATTATTTTTTAAAAAATTATAATAATAATAATAAAACTTAAAGTTAATTTTGATTCGGTTTCATTTTGTTTTTTATATTTATAAGTAATAATAAGAAAAAAACAATTTTTTTTGTATAAAAATTTCTTCAAGAATTTTTGATTTTTTTTCGTTGTTAATAATAATAATAATAATAAGACTACAAAAACTAATTAATAATTAAAACTAAAAATAATTTCAACTGAAGTTAATAATCTAGCCAATTTGTTTGTTTTTGCAATAAGATTTAGGATTTTGTCAACAAAATTAATAATAATTTAATTTAATAAAAATTTATGTTTTATGTACAATTTCGTGTATTATTTACATATTTTCATAAGCCTCCGTTGAGAGCTAATGAAAACTTACAACCTTTTTGTTTGTACAAAAAACAATAAAAAATAAAATTTAACAAAATTAAATTAAGCAATTTAGAAATATGGCACACTTTTCTTAAACAAGTAGCAAGAAAGAGAGGGAGTGAGAGCGAGTGAGAGAGAGAGAGATAGAAAGAAAGAAATAGTTTAGTTTCTCTTTGTACATTTTTGAATAATATTTATAACTATATCCGCTGTGTTCTTTTTTGGTTTAAACTTACTTTGCTAAAGAAGAAAGTTTTTGTTTCCGACAATTGGATAATGACAGGATTTAAATATAGTTTTAGTTGTACTTGCGAGTTATTTTATGGGTTTGCGTTAAGGTTGTTTGGTCTGTTGTGTATGTCCCGCTTCGGTTAGACAAAATTTTTAAAACTTTGTTGCAAAACATTTGTTCCATTTTATGGTGTCTATGTTCCATATAAACAATCTTTGGACTTATTTAGCAATGACTAATTGATGGGAGATCCAGGGCATCTTAACTATTTTACTCCATAAGTTGTGGTTGATGTTTGATTGCAGAATATTGTTTTTGTTGAAGATGGTGTTGTTGCTGCTGCAGACGCAAATGCATAGTGGCAGCATCATCCAATTCATCTAAATCCAAATCGTCATGCATCATGAGCATATTGGGTTCGGGACTTTGAGCGGCTGAGGAGGGATTTGAGGTTACAAACTCTTGTCTTGTTGTATGCATGCTCAAATCTTCAGGTTCTGTTTGCTCTGGCATATCACTGGGTACATGCATGATTTGGGGAGGAGGCAAACGAAATATACGTCTTATGTCGTTGGCTTTGCGAAAACGCTGCGAACAGGACTCATCGGTTTGACTGCCACCGTCTTCGGATAGATCCAGAGGAACATCTTCCTCCATTTGTGATATGCCAGCATAATTCATGATGGAGTGGTTTATTGAGGGCTTGCTAATTTCCATGGATTCTTCGGAGCCATAAATTGATTTTTGATCGCAATTTAAAATGCTGTACTCATTGCTCATGGCTGGGGATACAGCTGGTGTAATCGGTGATTGTACACCACATTTGTGATTCATGAGATGATGGCGGCGTCTAAATTTCATGCGACATTTTTCACACTCAAATGGCTTTTCGCCATTGTGCACCAGCATGTGGGATTTCAGTTGATTGGAGTCGCTGAATTTGCCGTCGCATATTTCACAGGTATAGGGACGTTCACCCGTATGTACTCTCAGGTGGCGCCTTAGATTGGCTACTTGTACGAATTGGCGATCACAGTGAGAACAGTGATAGGGCTTCTCCCCGGTATGCAAACGCATATGGGTCTTTAAATGATGATCACGGGTAAAGCGTTTATGGCACTCAGGACATTCAAAGGGTTTTTCGCCAGTATGGGTGCGTTCATGATTTTGTAAAACATGTTTGTAGCCAAAGGAACGAGAACAAATTTTGCAGGTAAAACTTTTGTCACGTGAGGCTCCATCCTTGTTATTCTGATTGGCTGGGCTGGAGAAATCATGCGATGAGGAGTTCGGTGATGATCCAGATGATGGTGGTGAAATGGGTCCAGGGGTATTGTACAAATCGCTTACACTCATGGAAATTTCCATGCTGGGAGAAATTAGATCCTTTTTCACTGTCAGTTTGCGAGCCTTCTTGGCGGGCAATTCACCTTGCGTCGAGGCGGTGGGTGAGGACATCGTAAGCGTATGCTTGTTGGCTTGGGGTGTATTGATGTTAATGGGGGAAAGCGGTGAGGCGGGTGGTGAATGAGGAGCAGCATTGGCCAAATTAATACCAGCTGGATTGCCAGTAGCCCATGAACCAAACAGGGTGGCAGGATGATGAGGAAACAGAGTTGAAGCCAATGTTGACATGGGCAGTTGTGCCATAAAGGCTGCAGCAGCTTGTCGATTGGCAGCCATCAGTTGTGAGGGAGAGAGCATGCCAAAGGCTGAGGCGGCAGCTGCTTGTTGAAGACCGGGATACATGGCTGCAGTATTGACGGAGGTATTAGCGGACATGGGTGGTGACAAAGACAAAGAACGATCAACTTCTTCGCGTTGTTGCATGCCAGCTAAGGCGGCGGCTAAGGCTATAAGAGAACAAGAAAAAATAAAATATTATATTTCTTAAGAAAAAAAATAAAAAAAAAAAAACGGTTTAACAAATTAAACCAATTAATGAATTAAATGTTCGCTTTAAATCAAGAAGTTTCAATTACTAACAAACCATTGAATCTTACGACTTTATTAAATGTTTTGGAATTTTTTTCTTTATGAACGACAAAATAATTTGTCATCATTTATTTCAAACTTGTAAGTTTCATGTAAAGTTATTTTGATTTTGGTTTTCTTCAATTTTTGTAAAAATTTACTCTTAAACTTTACTTACATCTTGTTTGCGCGTCCTGTAGCAAAGATATGGCCATATCTTCTCGGTCTGTGGGTGTTGTATTTATTTCTTGTAGTTTTTTTTGTGTTTTGCTTAATTCATGTAAAAAACACGAAATTTTCTTTTTCTATTGCATTTAAATGCAAATGCTGATGATTGTTGAACTAATCCGTAACTTTGGTTTTTGTACTATATTTCTAAATTCACTGTTTTAGTTTATGTTTTTTGTTTGTTTTCGAATACGTTTTTTGAGGTATTATTAATTGCGTTTAAAGAGGTATTACACGTTTTTCTTGTTTTTTTTTATTTCAAAAAAAATTTAAGACACTTTTTCTGAATATTTTCTTTAATATGAATGATGTCTTCCTGTTGAATTGTAAATTACAAATGATATGATATTTTAAAAAATCCTTGCAATTTATACACTTTTGCTGTTAAATATCCTTTTTGGTTTTGGCCAAGCAAATAAGCGGATTCGTACTGCACGCAGTTCATAAGTGTATGGGGTAAAAATATCCTGTATTTTATTTTGGTTGTGTATAAAATTGTATAATTTGTTTCTTCGTTTCAAATATACAAAACAAAATATAAATAAATACTTTTAAAAACACTTTATGGAAATATTTTTGTAAAATTTATGTTTTTTGAGTTGTTTAACTTATTTCTATATGTTTGTTATTGTTTTTGTCATGTGAATTAAATATAATTTTTTTTTGCTATATTTTGGTTAGATGTTCTCTGTTAACGAGGCAAATCACAACTGATACCTTCGCACGAAAAGTGCATGCTTTATGTACTAGTGACATTCTAACTGCTCATCATTACTCAATTGAATGTTTTGTTGTTGTTTGCAGCAAATCAAAAATGAAATGAAAAAAAAATATACAACCCTCATAAACAAACCCTTGTTCTATGAATTATTATGATTAACACTCTTTAATACAAAAAAAAAAAAAAGAAAAAATACTCTTTCAAACAATCACTCTACTCTTGCTTTGCTCTCTTCTTTTCGTGTGTGTTGTGTTTTCGCAGAAACAGGTATTTTGAAATGCTTTCATGTGATTTTACTCATTTCTTTTTTTTATTATTTATTTATTTTATAATTATTTTTGTTGTGTTGCTATTGTTATTCGACCCATCCTTTTTTTAATTTTCTAAATTTCTCGTAATTATGCAAATTTACCTTTTTCTTTTTGTGTGTGTTTTTTTTTTGACTTGAGTAAATTGTTGTTTTCGTGTTAATATTGGCGGCATAAGTATCGCAAAAAACTAGAGTAGCCTGTTTTAGTTTTTATTACATTTGTAAAAGGTCTATTTTGCATGCCTTTTAGGAAAGTCAAATAAACCGTAGTTGTAGATGCTGTTTGTTATCGCACTAAAGTTATGCGACAAAGATGAAATATCACACATACATACATACATACAATTGTATGTAAATTTTTTGTGTATTTTTCATATAGAGGCATTGGCGTTGTTAAATATTTTTATGGGGGTGGTGAAAGTTTAATTTTTTTTTTTTGGGAGAAGGGTTAAATCTCTATGGGAGGAGAATTGACCAAACCCCAACAGAATTGGTGAAAAAACTAAGATATAAAATAGCCACTTTAAAACGCAAGTGTTTTTCTAGTTGTTAAATATCAATTAAAAAAAATTAATTTCACAGTCTTTAAGACAGTTCATACAGTACCGTGAAATCTAATAGACAACTTAATGATGACTTATTGATTTGGAAAAGCTTTTAATTGATTAAAAAAGCATAAAATGTAAATGAAATCTTCTCACATGTGTTGACAATGCATCTAACCAATTAATTCTTGACTACTGCAAACATATGAATTTACTAAGGGCCATTATTACAACTTGCCGTAAGCTAAAGGTAGGATTTTTTGTGTCCGATAAATAGCATTGTATTATTACAACTTTTTTATTGTTATTATTATTAATAAGGATAATATTAAATGGAAAAAATTATAAAAAATAATGCTTTATAATGTAAAGCCATTTATAGATCCGACAAAGTCCTGCCTTTAAGTAACGGCAAGTTATTATAATGGCCCCAAGTGTATAATTTTTTTTTTAGAGGAAATCAATTAAAGAAATTTACATCTAAATCCTTATATTCATAGGCAATTATTAAATTAAAAAATACGTTCTAAGAACGAATTTTGTATACAAATTTTAAAATTAATTTCAAGTTTTTTTATGAATTTGGGGGAAATGTTTACACCAAATGTACGTTTTTTTCTTATACATCAAGGCATATTTATTCATCAGGTACTCTTGATTCGTCAGCTGATTATTTTTTTCAACACTTATTTTAAGTTTCAGCTGTCAAAATGCATAAATAAAAAACAATTTTCTCTCTTTTCTAATTTATTTCAAATTTCAAACTTTATATAAAAAATATATAAACAAAAAATTCTCTCCGAACTGCAATTACCTGATGAATAAATATGCCTTACTTATACATATTCTTTGATTTTTATAACAATGTATTCGGGAATATTCTACCAAGTTTCATACTTATTGCTTGCTTGTTTTGCGTTTACAGCAGCATTCTTCATGGCTGTCCATAAGCTGTTAATTGGTATTGCTTTTGAAACTTAACTTGTTTTGGGTTATTACCACCAACATTTATATCTGCTAAATATGAGTACACGACAGTTTCCTGAATATTTAACATTTTCTATTCTTTATAAATATAACAAAAAATAACCTGTCTCAGAGTATATAGACATCGTCCTCGGAGTTAATCTGTCTTAAAACAATCTTTATATTTTTATTCTCTGAAAAAGTAACGCCCAAATTTAGAGTTAATATTTAGATGGTTTAAAGTAGCTGTGTGTAATACTAAATGCATAACTATTCTATAATTAAAATACTCAAGATGATCACTTTAGCAAAGGGTTTACTTGGGATATAACTCTGAAAAATATTGTCTCTTTAATATTACGGGTGATCGTTCTATTGAGCTGCTAGAGTATAGATAAGGGTACTAAGTCAAGGCAACATTTTGCAGGCTGAGACCAAATTTGTATTGGAAACTTAATCCTTTCCCTGCAAAATTAGACTTTTTTAATATATTCCTGTTCTAGCCAACATAAATTATGTTTTATCATTTTTATAAATATTTATATGTATTCCTTAATAATCCAAAAATTGTTGATTAATTTTAAGTTTCAATTAAACTTAAATTTCTCAGCCTACAAAAATCTTACTTATTTGCCCCTTTTTTCCTATAAACACACTCTTTAAAAAAAACATTTCCCCTTAATTTTGTTCAACCTACATAAGGCTTTATATACATAAGTATGTACATATAACTACATAATGTTTTATACACCAAAAGGCCCTTAAGTAATATTAATATTGTCTGCCTCTGTATCATAGGCATTTCCTGTTCTCATGTTTGCTTCCGCTATTACTAGTTTGCCTCTTTTTACCATTTTTTTGTTGGTAAAATCAAAACATTTACTCCTATAAGTTAATGTTAAAGAAAACCCAAATGAAAATTCTCTCATTTTATAAGCAGCTTTTACTTTTTATATATTTTCCTTGCAATAATTAAAAGGCGCATACTCCGTTAATAAAAAATATTTTCTCTTTAGTAAAGTACAAAAAAACCCGATTATTTATATACTTGTTGTTGCTCTAGGCATATAAAAACAAAAGCAACAACACTATCTTAAACGGCTTCCTTTTGTTTTCTTTCATCCCCCTTTTTTTATGCTTCAGAAACGAGAAAAGAGCTGTAGATATTATTGTTCTCGGCTATAAAAAAGTGAGTTGTTTTTGTAAATATTACACAGTTGTTTACTCTTTCAATGGTATGTGTGATGAGAGTTTGTATTTTGTTTGTGGAATAGATATATAAAGGAAGTAATGGGTAGTTTTTGTTGCTATTTTTCAGCGCCATTTGAGTAAGTTGTTGTTTTTTTTTATAAAGAAAGGGGATACCGAGAGTGTTTTTTCTATTTTTTTCTTGTTAAACATGTAGGGGTAATAAAAATGAGTGAGTTTTTTTATGTAATGAAAAAGGGGAACATTTTAATTAAAAATGTCCGATTAAATTTTGTATTAATATAAAATTATAAGTTTTAAATATAAAGGCCCATAAGGGAAATAGAGTAGGAGGAGAGGCATATTTAAGAGTTAAAGAAAGCTTAATTATTTACTTTAATATAATACATTAGAAATTCATAAAATTTTTTGTAAAAATAATTAAATAAATTAAAATTTATATATAATTATGATTTTAATTAATAAAAAAAATTAAATAAAGATAATAATAATAATAATAATAATAATAATAATAATAATAATAATAATAATAATAATAATAATAACAATAAATTTGTAATTATGTAATTATACATCTACAATAAGGTTATTTACAGATTTTATAAAAATCATTAAAGAAAACTTTTTTTAATTTATAAAAAATGTTTTGAATGGTTTTTAGTCTTGTTTTGTCTTTTTTCGATATTGTTTCAGTTATTCTTGCTCTAGAAAATATATAAAAAAATTTGTTTTAACCTTATGAACAATGTGTTTTTTCCTCATTAACTTACTTTGTCTCTAATGTTTCCAAAAACAAGTAGCCATTAAAAACTCTGATCGTTAAAAAAAGGACATTGGCGAACAACAACAAATTATTCAGTTACTATACAATGCGACACACGCTGAGTTTTTGAGAATGTCCTTGCCTTTACATATCTTTAGTTTTCTGGTGTTTTTTTAATGTTTTGAAATTATTACTTTAAATATGATCTGCTGTGAGGTATAGATGTGTGGCTGAAAAGGTTAAACAAATGCATAAAAAACTAAAACCGGAAAACATTAACAAATATATAAAAAAAGTTTCATAAAAAATGGTGCTTAAATTAAAAAAACAAATCCTACGAATATATTTAATATGAATATTTGTGTGTTTGGTACTCAACTACGCAAAAACGGCTAACGGATCTAAATAAAAATTGGCACACAGATAGACAACAACCTACACGCAAAGAAAAACCATGGTTAAGACATGATCACGACGGTCATATTATTTTTTCTAAAACAATATTTGGTTGTCGAAAACAATTAATAGTTATTTTTGTTTTATTTCATCATATATTTTGTCATAAAAATCAAGCATTTGTTTGAATTGTATCATTTAATGATTACTTTTCGTAAAAATTTCAAAATGGTTATCATTTAAAAATAGTATGATTTAAAAAAATTAATCCGACAAAAATAACATTATATTCAAAAGCATTAAAAATTACAAATAATTATTAAATAATAGGTGAGACAACAGTATGATTACAAATTAATCAAGCTATGATTTTTTTAATAATAATTTGATTTCAAGTGTTCTTCTTCTTGCTGAATAAATTTGTATTATTTTAAAAGTTTGAGATGTCAAAAAAATTAATAAAAATTTTGAAAAATTAAAGAAAATTTAAAAATAAACAAGAAAATGTAAAAAAATATTGGTATAAAAATTGCAATTAAATTGGTGAGTACAAGCAATATGTGTATGTTACAGCATAAGACAATAATTTGCCGTAAAAAAGCAAAGATTGTCGATTTCAGTTGTAGTCATATATATGATTATTGAATGATATTTTAATTAAACATAATAATGATAACTGGTAACCATTATTATTTTAAACATAATCATAAAATTCAATCATAGTATGTTGCTCTTCGATTATGGTTACCACAACCATATTTTTTCTTTGCGTGTAGATTAACACATGGCCTACCTTTTATCACAACAATCAGGCGAATTCGCGAATTATGCGAAAATATTTGTTTTAATATTTAGTTAGTGGGTTGTTTAAAGGTTTTGAGTGTCCAAAATTTACACGTACTGGCCAACAAAAAAAATTTACCATCCAAAATCGTCTGTAGAAGTTTTTTTTCTTAAATAATTTCATTTAATCCCATGCCACTAATATAACAAAATGAATGTTTGTATGTGTAAATGTTTTAATATTTTTACTTAATCATGCGAAAAATGACTAAACGGTTTTAAATGAAATTTGCCACACAGATATATAACAACCTAAATAATTAGATAAAGAGACTACCTTTGATGCCGATAACTACACGCAAAGAAAAAATATGGTTCTGGTAACAATAATCGAAGAGCAACATACTATGATTGAATTGTATGATTATGTTTAAAATAATAATGGTTACCAGTTATCATTATTATGTTTAATTTAAGCATCATTCAATAATCATATATATGACTACAATTGAAATCGACAATCTTTGCTTTTTTACGGCAAATTACTCTCTTTTGCTGTAACATACACATACTGCTTGTACTCACCAATATAATTGCAATTTTTTACCAATATTGTTTTACATTTTCTCGTTTATTTTTAAATTTTTTTTTAATTTTTCAAAATTTTTGTTCCTTTTTTTGACATCTCAAACTTTTAAAATAATAAAAATTTATTCAGCAAGAAGAAGAACAATTGAAATCAAATTATTGTTAAAAAACCAATGCTTGATTAATTTGTAATCATACTGTTGTCCCACCTATTACTTAATGATTACTTGTAATTTTTAATGTTTTTGTTTATAATGTTATTTTTGTCAAATTAATTTTTTTAAATCATTATATTTTTAAATGATAACCATTTTGAAATTTTTACGAAAAGTCAACATTAAATGATACAATTCAAACAAATGCTTGATTATCGTGAAAAAATACATGATGAAATGAAACAAAAATAACTATTACTTGTTTCCGACAACCAAATATTGTTTTAGAAAAAATAATATGACCGTCATGATCATGTCGTAACCATGGTTTTTCTTTGCGTGTACGCAGATGAAGTCGCGGGCACAGGCTAGTAACTAAATAATTGCCATGGTGCTGTTAATTTTCTAAAAAATCCAAAGTAAATTACATCAATTAGAAATTATCGGGTTAAGAAAAATTTGAATTAAAAAATATTAAACTTTTTCTAAATTAAGTTAAGGTCGAAATTTCGGAATTCAAAACTCAAGTCTAACAATTGTAACATTTAGAATGCTGTTGTTTGCATTTTAGCATTGTATAGAAAAACCTATGAATTTGTTATACGTTCATCAAAAGTGACAAGGGTGATGTACATATGTTCATAAGATCGCACTAGAAACAAATTCGCCGTACGTCTTCGAATATGAAATGTTTTTACAGGCTATTTCAGACTTTTCTTTTGTCGAACTTAAGGTTTCTTTTCTTTTAGAGCTAAAGTGTGTTATATCGATATTTTTGGCTTAATTAGGGAGACCAATGTCAACCTCTTCATTATTTTTTTTTAGCAAAAGTATAATGATCTTTTGTGAGCTTTAATTTTGTGACATTTAGATGGTACATTAGAGTAGTATAAAGTTAGATCTAGGGGATTAATACTATAATAAGACACCTTTGATAAAATCCTTTAGAGTACATCATTGGTCTCTTTAAAACAGAGACATAAATTATGTAATAATTTAACATCAGACTGTAAATGCTCACGATATGGAATTTTAAAAAGGCAACCACTACTTTCGGCAGTCAACTTAAATATTTCTGAAGCAAAAATATATATAACTGCTTAAGTCAACATATGCTAATATTGTAATAATAACACTATGACAATCTCGCAATAGTTAGTATGCCTAACTACCTTAGGCAAAATTTTCAACTATTTTGGACAACCCTACGGAAGTTATAGCGTAAAAATTTATTGCCTATATTTTTCAGCGAACAATTTCACTTGGAATGATAAATTATTTTATTTTATAATTTAACTAATGATACGAAAACCGATAAGCACTTTATTAATATAGCGCAAAATTCAAAGAATAATATTTTATTTTACCGGGAACGAAATTTATAAAAAAGAGCCGAAAAATTTTGAGGTGCTTTCCTGAAAAGCCGCAGTTTTTCCTTATTGCCGCAAATTTATTGTTGCAATTCTATATCCAATATGAAGTTATTGAGGGACTCTCTGATAAATTTTCTTGTTATTAAACGTGGTTACTAAAAAAAATTAAAAATCATAAAAGTGGGCTTGACATGATCTTATAGTTTAAAATGAAAGAGATCCAAATAGTTGGTGTGACACTTCATATAACATATCAAATTTAAATTAAAAAATCATAAAAAAATATTATTAAAATATCGAAAGCGTCGAAATTATAGAGGCTTCAAATTATAGTGGACTTCAAATAAGACCTTAAAATTATATGTTTGATGTGTTAACTAACTACAAGGAGAAACCCTTTTCGGTTGTGATGACAAAAAATTGTTGCCAATGTAAATGTACTTTATATCGAAATATTGATATTGGGTGTTTTCAGAGGCTTAAATTCTTTATTAATAAAACACAGCAGTTTCAATGGAATTGCAAAAATTTTGCCTTTATTACCTCAGAAATTTCATGGCGTATGACCTCCGCGAATGTGCCTTATAAATACAATCCTGTCTGTCTCTGTTCAACTTTGCATCACTTTTTTGAATATGCCCGGTGTTTTATCATCAATAGTGCGTCGAAGCTTGCCTTCTAAATGATCAATCGTTGCTAGTTTAACAGCATAGACCAAGTCCTCACAACAACAACTTTCAGTTGGTTCTAAACCCATTCACCTAACACGCTATCCAGTTAGAAGTCCGCTGGCTTTAGTTGTCATACGGGTTAAATCTTATATGATTGAAAACCAAGATTTTTCTCTAAAATTTTCAAAGTAGTGTACAGGAAGATAGTGATTTCCTGAAAACCGTATCGAATCGATAAATTGGAGTAGTTTGTTATACTCTTTTCTACAGCAGCGATGGCTTCTTCAGTTCATATGGTCCGTAACATCGGTTCATCGATTTGCATAAATATTATTTAAAAGAGTAAATGTGATCATGAATCGATCCATAATATTGCATATTATCTGCACACTTTATGGGTCATGTTACTTTGATGATGTGTCCACGCCGTGGCGTTATTGCTACTCCTGAGTATTCAGGTATTACAGCACCTATGGCTGGGCAATAGGAGAATCCTGTAAATAGTATAGAAAGAGGTTAGTGACAATTCGATGCCGGTAGAGCGTATGAGTCCAGAGAAGGTGGTCTAAGGGCAATTCACAATGAGGGCACGGATAGTTACAGCAGTATCTTTACTGATGGGGCATTTGAGAATCCTGGTCCCCGTACTTAAACTGTTTAGGGAGGCTCATATTGAGGTTCTTCACATAAAGTGTGAAAGCTATGGGGATCTCAATCTAACGAAGATATTGATGCTTACGAAGGACTGTGCGATTAGGATTGTTGACAATCACCAGTCGGCAATGTGAAATCGTTTTTTAGTCTATAGACTCTATAGAGAAAGCGCTTGTAGGGGCGCGGTACACAGTGATGCAATGGATGTTGATTGGAAGTCATGAAATTACTGGGAACCGAAGCGACCAGAAATAGTGGTGGTCTGCTTCGATATTCATCCATTAACTTGACAAAGTGCTCTATAAGATTGGCGAACAGAGCGCGAATTTTTTAAATAAGTTTCTATTATTTGTAAAAACTGTTTTGGTGTAAGTCTTTACATGATGATTTGCCAAGGTATACTAAGGTAAGTCTAACACACTTCATATGTAATTTTTTTTATTAAAAACTTTAAGATCACTTAACAAATTAATTTCCAGAACTAAAAAGTGCCATTGGCAAATAATTCGGTTGCCACAACGAAAATGTTTATTTTGCGTATACAAATGAAATAATGTTTTGATGACATTAATTCATAGGGCCAATTCAAAGTGGTTGCATATCAGTCGTATTTGTACTATTTCATATTATTTTATGCATGCATAAAATTTTTGTTAGTAATTTCCATACAAAAAAAATAATATGACTTTACACATTTGTTTCCTATGTATAAGAAATTGTTTATGTTATACTTTTAACCATACTGTCTCTCAGAGAGAATTTCTTCGCTTCTCACCTCTCAGAGAGAATATTTTCTATTTTCTTCTTTCCTGTATACATAAAATTTTTAACAGCGTCATCTCTTTGTCTTCTTTCTTGTAATTAATACATAATTTGTTAACAAAAGGTGTTCAAAGTCACTAGTCATATTAATATGAATTATATGACATAGTACAATATGAGTGTCTACTTTGAATTGGCCCATTATGTCAAGTTAAATTGCAAAAGTGTTTCATTATTAGTTTGTTTTATTTTATTCAGCAATACATTAAGAATCTTAAAAATCGTGTTACGCTTAAACAAAATTTTTTTGTACATCCCCTAATTAACCCTCTGATCCTGTTTATCTGAAGCCCTAATGACTTTATATTCTATTACTCATCATTTTTTAATTTTCTTGGCCTATAATCAATATCATATTGATTATTTTGTCTAACGTACCTCTACCTTTTATGAAAAAACATTACGGCATTAAAAAAATAAAGAAAAGGTCATAATAATCGAAAACAGAATTGCCTACTTCTGGCGTGCGTCATCTACATGCCACCTATAAAAAACCGTCCTCAAGATTGCATAAAAAATACCAGGTAAATAATTACAAAAAAAAAATAATAAGAAACAACTCTTTTTTAACTGAAGTACTAAAAAACAAACAAGAGATCCTTTTGACAAAAAACGAAGGATGGATTAAACAAAACAAAAAATGTGTTTTTTATGGATTTTTCTTAAAAAACTGCTACAGTTTAAAAAAAATGCACTGTGACATTTTCCTTTTTTTACTTTGTCACAGTTTTGCGTTTTGACTTTTTAATGACCTTTTTTTGTAGTTTCATAGGGTGTTTGTTACCTCAATAAAGCAAGGACGTGATTTTTTTATTTTGTTCTTGTCTCTCTCATAGTATGCCTTTAGAGGTAAACATTTAGCTACTAACCATATTCTGTATACCACATATATATTTTGCATTTCTTACAAGGATGAATGCGTGCACATTTGTCATTGTGTCGTGTTCAAAAAATATAACAAAAGACGAAAGTATAACAAAAGAGCCTAGATTTTAGTGGCCGTAGAAAATTTTGAAATTTTCGCATAAATTTTGTCTTGAGTCTCCTTCGAAAACTGACCGTTACAAAGTTAAACAATACTTTACATTGTGTGTTTAAGAAAAAGGGAAAGCAAACGAGACACAAAGAAATAAGCCATTATAGAAAATATGTTCGTTCGCTCAACAAACTGTTACGTAAAATTCAATCTTTTCGTTTAAGAAATTTTTATTTTGAAAACTAAAATCAAACAAAAGGTTTTTTGTTTTCTGGCAAAAATTTTCCCCGTCATGTTATATAAGTAGTTCATTATTTAACTGCCCTGTAAAAATCTAACATTTCTGCAGAAAACTGTGCATCAGAACCTTTTTTCTTTTTTCTCTTTTTTTTTTGTGGAAAAACAGAAAATGTTTAGCGAATCTTGACGGTTTCATTGTAAATAATAAGGGATTACGAATGGTTTGTTATCAATAAAGGAAAGTTACATTTCTTTAAAAATTTAAATAAATTTTTTTGTTTGTATTTAGAAAACTAGCCGACATCATGTGCAAAACTATCTAAAATGATTTATAATCCAAATATTGCAAATTTTATTTTTTTGTCTTCTTCCCGCTAAAAACGATCAGTTTTACATTGTCGTCCTCTGATTATTAGTGTATGATGGTAGACAACAATTGTTGCAATATTTGTTCGAAGCAAATGTTTAGCCTTTAGCGCTAACTCTGTTGTTACTTTTTACGATAATTACTTCATCTTATTCTTCTCTCCAAAGATTAGTGAGAGTATGCGATAAATATTTAAATAAATAATTAAACAAATTGTAATGTTAAGCTTTAATTGATGTATTAAAAATGTAAAACTCGTTCACTGTAGTCAATAACAGTACATATTGATATGATAAGCGGCACTCTATATTTGTTCCATCATATGCATTAGACAGCGTACAAAAGTGGGTAATGGGAGTGATAGCTTAATGCTCGGCGCACAATTGGGACGAACGCCGATTTTCGCCCAACACGAAGAACTCTTCAATAAAAATTCGCTGTGCAAATTCGTCGTGTCAAGCATAACAACGACGAAAAAGTAACGTCTTTTATAGCTGAACGTCTTTTATAGAGAACAAAAATAATCGATGAATTTAAATTTTTCTGAAACTCGACAAAATAATAGCGTGGCCATATTCAAAAAAAGACCAATTAATAAACTTAAATATTTGCAAAAACACAAATAAAAAAAATTATTGTAGTTTACTTTTTTACGTTTATTTTAAATTTTTTTAAATAAAAAAGAAAACAATTATTTAAGTAAAAGATAACTTTATTTACTTAAAAAGTTGAGAAGTAAAACCAAATATAATAAAAAAATGGTCACCTTGTATCAATTTGTTCGTCGTTCGCCGGCGTAAGAAATAGAAATAAATCTAATGCAGAGTTCGCCGCGTATAGCGAATTTCGACTGACGCCACAATTGTATGCAATTTTATATACACAGATGTGTTTTATTTTTGACGACGAATATTTGCGACGAAAAATTCGTCGTTCGTCCTAATTGTGCGCCTAGCATTAGATTGAATTTATTAATTGGATATATACGGCAGAAGCGCCACCTATCAAGTTGAAAAATATTTTCTCTTTCAAATTAAATCTGTTTCGTGAAAATTGAATGTGCAATTTCAGAAAATATTGTGAACAAAAAAATTTGTCATGTGATTTATATACATATATGTATATTAAGACAATAATTACAAGACAGACATTATCCTACCTGCAAAGGTGACAAATCACCTGACTGTTTTTTTTATAATCTATGCATCTGTCATATATAGTTTTTTTTATTCTGCAATAAATAATTCGCAGTTTCAGTTGATTTAAAACGTTTTAAAAAATACATAACAGTGAATAAAAACTTTTTGCTTTAAAGTTCTTTAAAAATTATTAAAATTAAAAAAGAAAATGAATAAATTGTGTGACATATGCAGACATAATTAATGTCAGTACCTGCCGTTGTGACCTAAACCGATGTGGTATTACGACTGGTTCATTTAAATGCTATCAAATATTCCTTGTAGAAACGAAAATTTGTGCCATATTGCTTAAGCCGCCATTTTGGATTTTACACTTTTTAAAAGTTTATCCAATTCTACTGGTTAAGTCCTTTCAGTTGTTACGAATATTGTGGGAGTTAAATGGGAAAAAGCCGCAACTAGTATATTTGCCTAATATATCCGCCATTTAATCTAGGACGCCATTTTGGATTTTTATTTTTTTCTAGTTAACTGTATTTTGTTGGCCAAGCCCTTTCATTTGATATCAATGTTTTGGGGATCAAGGGGTACTATTTTGAAATATCTGATATGAACCATATGTAAATTCATTGACCGCCATTTTATAGTAGCGGGCATAATGGATTTTAATATTTTGTATAGTGTTTATCTTGCGCTAGTCAAGACTAGTTTTGACTCTCTCGGTTGTTCAGAAGCTGAATAAATCTAGTTTTATTTGTAAATTGTGGGAAAAACATTGAACTAACTAAGCACCAAAATACAACTATTTTTGTGCTTATATCCGAGTTAGTTTTAAACCGATTTGTTAGACTTTTCCAGAAATAATTTTTGAGATCACGGTTTATAATTTGCTGTCTTTAATGGATTCAAAAATTTTTTTTTTTTCCGAATAATTTTATAACTATAACTTTGCCGATTAGTAACTGATTGGTCCAAAAATTTTCGAGAATATCTTTAGAGATATATAATATTTCCAAATAGGCACAAGCATGTGTTTGTCTTGTCCTAGAGCTGGAAAATGTAAATTTTTTTGGTAAAAATATGAGAAAAATAGAGTTCGTTGTGTTTATTTGTTCATATCTCAGAAATATTTCTAATATTTTGCTACTACGCACATGTACTGGCAATGTCGGGGGTCTTAAAGAACTGTTATCAACATACACATTGCACAGATGGCATGGCTCAATCGACTACCCTATTCATAGGCGTAACTAGACCATTGCTGAGGGTGCAATGCCTCCGAATTATTGTTTTTGCCACCCCACAAAATTTGAAAAAATCAACTATTTATATTTAAAATAAAAATATAAAATGAGTTCAGTTAAAGATTTTGCCCCAGCTGCAGCAAACAATGTTTAAGCTTTAACCATCCCCAGAAGAAGTTTGTAGCTACGCCAACGCCCCTATTCATAGGCTTCCATAAAATATACACTTTAAATGGATATAGTAGAATGTTCACAAGGAATGACAAACCTATATATACCCTCACATTTTTAGTGAAGCGTATAAAAAGTACAAAAACAATATCACTGACACTATTGTGCTTCAAAATTGCATTATCACAAGTGACAAATTAAAAAAATATATCTCTTCTATGCGTATTTATGTCTCTATGTCAGAATACATAAACAGCTAAAAAAATCACTTCTTATCTCGTTTGTAGAAAAAAAAAAAATAAATAAAAATTTTTAGTTAATTTGCTAAAGGAAGTATTGACCTTCTAATAGCAATAACCTTGAGTTTTCTTAAACATGGATTTGCAATGAACTTTTATAAATTGAAATATTTTTAGCATAAAATTAAAAAAATTATCGTAGTTTTGTTTTTCTTTTTGTACAAACTTAAATCTATAATTAAATGATTTCACTATGTTGAAGATGTTTTCGCAATTATCATAAATTTCTTATCTTCCTCATTTGTTACGAAAGGTACTGCTGAAATATTAAGGCTGAAACAGACTTTGAACATATGCAAGTGATTTAACGGAGTTTGAAAGAACTTAAGAGACAAATCTGGAATTTAAACTCTTCTCTCTCTGACAGTTTAACTGTCAACATTTTGCAGCAAGACAAAAACATCCGGAATTATGTTAAGAAATTTTCCCTCGGCTTGAAATAACGAAAAAGGGTTCATTTATCACGTTAAAACTCTATGTGTGCGTAATTACTGAAATCTTAATCTTAAGCTTAATATTCTTTTTTAATACATGCAGCACTTTAATGTTAAGAAAATATTAAACATCATTGTAAAATTTAAAATAAACTCGTACATGTACATGTTTAAATTATTTTCATACATAAATACGCCTAACCAGGTAATACAATGAATTGTAATCCTGACTCAAAGGACGCATTAACATATTTCACTTTAAGTACCTGCTACTTTTGTTTATTACTAAATAGTCTTAAGTATGTGTGTGCGCGTATGTGTGCGTGTGTGTTCGGCAGACAGCTAAAATTGTATGAAAGTTGCTTAAAGTTGTTAATAATATAAATCTGTTTATTGTCCTTTGTATTATGATCTTAATTGTATTGTAATCCGGGTTCAGAATTTTGTTAAATCGTAAATTAGTGGTTTGTTGTTTAGGTTGTCGCCATTCAAACATCGCCGAGCAATGTATTAACTAAATGAGGGCTAATTTTAATTCAAGTCCCTAAACACACAATAATGAAGTGTGGCTAGTATGTTTACGTTGTATATAATTGAGTGATAATTAGATTCGCTAACAAGAAACAACACAATACGGACTATATGAACTGAAATATTTTTAAAATTTATACCATAGGAGTGGATATTTATTAAAAAAAAAAAAAAATCAGAAAATCTATAAATAGCAAGTGAAAAATTTAAAGTAAAAAACTTTTGCTTTTAAACTTACAGCCAATATTATACTCCAATGAAATATGTTTATCAAAATTTTCCTCAAGAAGAAATTGTAACAAAAATATCCTGTAAAACAATTATGAGAAAATTATAAAAAATGAGTCAAGTTTTTAATTGCAAAGAAAGAGTACTATATTCGGCTGTGCCGAACTTTTTATACCCACCACCAATTTTATGTTTTTTTTTAAAGCACAAACTTTATTATTTTGTTGTTAACAGTAATGGCTATGGAATAATAAAATATGTATCACTTTCTTTGTATAACTTTGATATGCTAGTAAAATATTTTCGTAAATTTAGTCTTTCAATGAAAGTGGGCGTCAAAGTAGGCGTGTCAATATAGTTTCTGCTAATAAATACAGCTGAGATATTACAATATAGTTATTTATTCTTCCAAAGCTTTGTCCATAGAGAAATTATATGAATTTAAGACAAAACGTTATATGGGAGGAAGGCGTTAAAGTGGGCGTGTCCGCTTTCTTTTCTGGCATAACGAGCGGTATAAATTTTCGTACATTTTGTTCTATGACTCCTTTCCTAATGCATAAATTGAAACAATTTTTAGAAAAAAATAATTTTTTTTACTCAGGAAATAAAGGGTCCGCCATCTAAAATTTTTTTTAACTAGTGCTTATTTTGTGAATGGTAACACTTAGCTCATGTCTGATTTGACAGACAATTAGTTTTGTACTTCCACTGAACGAATATGGTTGTGTATACGCTTGAACAACGCTGGGAAATATTGCGACATTACTTTGGCCGATTTTGCCAAAAAAATCATCTTTTCAAATGCAGCTCATTTTGATCTTGGCGGGTATGTCAACAAGCAAATTGTCGCATTTGGGGCTCAGAAAACCCGCACGCATACATTGAATAGCCGATACAGCCAAAACGAATCACTGTTTGGTGCGGATTTTGGTCCAGAGGCATAATTGGGCCATTTTTCTTCGAAAATGAGCAAAGAGTGACCGTAGTCAATGGCGATCATTATCGGGCCATGTTGATCGAATTTTTGTTCACGAAAATTAAAGAGGAGGATATTGGCAACATTTGGTCTCAACAGAACGGCGCTACGTGCCACACAGCCAAAGCTACACTTTTTATAGCATTTTCAAAAAAAAAAAAAGTTTTTTGCCGGACCCCTTATATATTCGAAATTTCATGGCTCTACGTTTATGCGTTTGGACACAATTTCATTTTATTCGATGTTGAAAGGACGCGGTTTTTTTTACATACTCTTGCATTACGAGCTATAACTCTCTTCCCATTTTTTCCATTTTCAACACCAAACAAACCTTGTGTAAAAGAAATATTCTGGCAAAATTTGAGCTCCCTAGCTTTTTCGGTTCGAGCTCTATCGTGCTTGCAACAGACGGACATAACTATATCGTCATAAAATGAAACCAGAACTCAGAAAATACATACTTTATGGGGTCTATTTCATACATACTTTAGGATATTTCGATATGTTACAAACGGAATGACACACCACCCACCATCACCATTATTTTGGTGGCGGCTATAAAAATAAGGGCAGTCGTGTTTATTTGCTCATATCTCAGAAATTTATGGGGGATTATGCTGATTTCCAATATCGATTTACCCTCGAATTATTCTAATACTTTGATATCTTACACGAGTCTTGGCAATATCTGGGGGCTTCAAAAAGTTGATTTCAACACACACACGGACAGACGGAAAGTGCTTAGTCGGCTCCCCTATTCATAAGCTTTCAGAATAGATACACTTTGTAAAAGCGCCTTCATATTCTTGTATCATGTAACAGCTCAGTTAAACACGCATTACAAAATTACAAATTAATGTTTAAAAGTTATTGGTCAGTTTTAAGGCCGAATTTTTATTTTAAAAAATTTAAAGAAATTTTTAAAATTTTTCACCTTTTTGTGCCAGTTTTAACGATTTTGGGTACGATTTTCAGTTTGTTTTTTTAATTTCCCTGTTCATAACCAAAATCGCTGTTCGAAATGCTTTTTGTGTGCTAACCTGCTTACAAAAGAGGTTGCAGAAAGCATGCTTTTTGATTACTATCCACCAATTAGGAAGTATTTAGTAACAACAAGCGATTAAAAGTCGTATACATTTTTAGACCCACCACTTTGCAGTATGGTGTGTCTAAAATTTCTAATGTATGTTTGAAGTTGTTTTGTAATAAAATACCTTTAAAATTTTCCAAAAAAATGTAACATAAAACCGAATAAAAAATAATTGTAGAAAACCCCCATAAAAATTGGTCTAAAAAAACATACAAAAATTTCGCAATGCCCTTCACAATATTGCAAACAAAGAGTTGGAAAATAAATACAATGATCAAACAAATAAAAAAGGTTTTAACACAATTTAAACAACTTATAAAAATAGAATCCTTCAAAAAATCTAAAACACAAACAAATAATAACATCAAATAAATAAATAATAAAAAACACTAGAGTTACAACTCTCAGGAAACTCTTTATAATGTTTAGGCTGCTCATGCGCTTGATGTGAGATCCCTTCAAACAAAATGAAAATTTTAACACTTTTACTTTTCTTTGCCAGCATTAAGGGTTGTAAACCCACATAATAAAAGAGTTGATGATGGTGATAATGATGATCACAATATAATTTTTTAACAATTTGTAACACTCGTGGCAAAAATGAGAAAAAAAACTGACTCGAAAAAGGGGTCCTTTTTATTCATTGATAATATTTGCTCACCAAATATAGAGATTAATAGAGACGATCAACTATTGTGGGTTAAAATGATTTTTTGATGTGTTGATAATCGGAGGAAGATGTTAAGGGTTTTTTTCAACAAATATTAGATAATAAATTTTACAAATAAAAAAAAAACAAAACATTAAAAAATTGAAATAACTGTGCAAAATGATTTAACACAAAATTGATTTTGTTTGACAAGATCAAAAGGATTCTTTTTGTAAGGCTGTGTTTAAGGAGGGAGGATTTTGTATTTAAAGGGAACTAAAAAGGGGCATAATTTCTTATTATATTCATACATAGAACTCTTTTTGAGACATTTAGGTAATAAAATTAATTTTAAAAATTAGTCAATTCTTTTAGAGGCTAATATTACAATATCAAAAAGTTAATAACACCAACTCAACTTTGGGCAAACGTGTTTTATCAGCTCAAATTTACCAACTCTGTAAATGAAATTTAAATGCGGAGACCTTGTCTGTGGAAGAGCTACATATTAGAGTTAATGCGGGGATATGAACCTCTTACTCCTATATGTAAGGCTGGTACTTTACTAATTAGTCCTTTCGGGCCCCTTAATACATTTAGCCTTATTATCTATATTATAATGCTTATATACTCATGTTTCCTTAATTTTTTTAAGTATCATATTGTAAGTATAAAATACACACCAACTTGATTTTTATTCATAGTTGAGGTGAATAAAATTTAAAAGCAGCATTACAAAGATTAAAATGCATTATAATAGTTAAACTATAATTATTTAAAATATTACGCGATTACCATACAATGAACGCTAGTGATCTTTAAATAATGTTTTATAAGCATAATATAATATTTTAATTCCATATAACCTAATATGTTATTATACGTTAGTATGATTAATAATCATAAAATGATCTCACATAACCATAACATAATCCATCATGATCATAAAATGTTCACAATATGTAGTTATACATTAACAAAATGATTGAAAATAAACATATAATTGTATTGTTTTTTAAAAGAAATGGTCTTTTTTAATACCCTTTTTCAAGTTAGTGTAAAAAGGTATATTTAAGTTTGTCATACTGTTTATAATTTCTACAATATTTATTTTGCGATCCTTATAGATAGATTAATTGATTTAGCCAAATTTGTTAGTCTGTGTCAATGTTGAAATCAACTTTTTTTAGACCCCTCGTATACTTCAGACTCCTATATGGTATCAAATTATCAAATAACCTTTCAAGAATTTCGATATTGAAAACCAGTTACATACGTGGCTAAATAACAAGTAGAGATATGAGTAAAAGAACCGACTGCCTCTTTTTCTTACCCAAATAAAGGCGGATCTTGCAGCTCCCACTATAGATATACATATAACAACATTAATAGCAAATATTTTCTCAATATTAATTTTTTATTGAGATTGTAACAACAAAGTGTGATTTAAAAAACAACAACAGTAAAAACAAGCTGTGGCTAAAAACCCTTAATTACACTGCTCGACAAAAAATTATTTTTTGTCTTCCCGTTAATTAAAACTATGTGGACTATATGGATTTTGATGCGCTGAACTCAAATCCGTTGTCGGTTTTTTTCCATCAGATCGGGATTTTTTTGAGTTCAATTGAGCAGAGATTTTAATTTCATTTTAAAGGTTAAGTTAATGAGTGTTATCTATGAATTAAAAAATTCGATTCCAGGCTTCTGACATTACTTTAACTGCTGTTGTTGCTGCAACTGTTTTATGTGATTTTACTAGAGATGTGCAAATATCGTTATTTGTTGCTCGTGAGTCACGCAAAAATATCGTGCGTGATTAAACAAATTTGATTCTTACACACTCACGAATTAACTTTCTTGAGCTTTTGAAAAAAATTTATAATTAGATAATACCATCCGAAGTCCGAACAAAAAACTTATGTTTATGCATTAATTTATAATTTTTTATACTGGGGGTTCGCGACTATCTCGTCCTATACCGCTAACATTTTGTGGGAACATACAGACTGTTCTAAGAGTTACCCACATCAAAATTTATGTGCCTCGCTATTGCAGTTATGCAGATATGAGAATATTAATAATTGCCCATCTCCTCCTCCTTTACCGCCAATATTTTGTGGGAACATGCAATTTGTTCTAAGACTTACGCACATAGAATTTAGTGTGACTTACTAATGCAGTCATTGAGATATGACTTGATCCGCAAAAAATATCTCTTTAGCCCCATTGTGCATCGCATGAATACGACATTATTTTATGTACATGATGATCAGTTATACATATGTACTTACATGCTTTCAGTTGCATATTTACAATTTTATGAAGGGTGAATAAGAGTCGATACTGCTAATGAACTTGTTTTTCTGCTATTTGTCATATTGACTGTACTTATCTTTTTAATAATATTTTCTATACTATTCACCTTTAATTTTTCAAGTAGTTATTTTCGACCTCAAAACTTTATAAATTTGGAGGTCGATTGAATGATGTCCGTTTGTCCTCATAACTGTTGGTTTGGCTGAAATCAATATTTTTAAACCCTTATTTGTTACACCAACCTGTATATGGTATTAGAATATTCAGAAATAAATCTTTTGTGGAAGTGCACAAAGCAGCTAATTAGTTTTTGATCTTGACGGTGACGAGAAATTTCTAGCCGTGATCTCTGTTAGATTAGTTAAAGACAGACTGAGTTACATGGACCAAAATATAGCTGACTGGGTATTTTTTGAAGAATTAACAAACGATAATATAATTTTTTAAACTTCAGGACAACCGACTGAATTGAAAGAATTTGACTTAAATTCTTGCTCTAAGAATTAATAGAGCAGGAAGTTTAAATGTTTTTGTATATTTTTTGTGCTAAGCAGTTAATCATTAATTACATATCGATAGTTCACTTTGCAAGCCCCTTCAAAACAATTCTTCTTGAAGAACTCTTTGTGTTTCATGCCTTGCAATCAAACTGTGGGAAATTTTAAACTGCCCTACACAATTCGTTAGTCCTGTTCATGCCTAGAACTAAAATATCTTTGCAAAATTCTCAAACAAAATTTATTTGCTACATTTTGTTTAAATATCATACAAACTTCTCTCTTTAGTATTTAAACGTAAATTTCACTTTCCTTTTAAAACACTGCACCACCCCAAACAAATCTTTAATTCTTTAAATATCTCTGCCCAGCATGCTTTTGGCATACGTCAAAGGAAATTTTGTTATAAAAATAGAAATAAAATCCATTAACAACATCTTTAAGATCAACACACACAAAAAAACTCCACTTTTTTTTATAAGTAAATCATAAAAAACACAATTCCTCTATAAATCCTTGATCAACAAATAAATAAAAAAAAAACAACCACACTTAGAGCGTGCTACTACTGCCGACAAATATGCCTGACAGCGAAAACAATCTAGTAGCAACAAGATACCACGCGTTCTTTCGACAAAAAAAAAGACTCACAAATTGGGGTTTTTTCTAAAAAAAAACTATATTTATACCCTCTATTTGATATAAAAATGAGACATTTTTATATAAAAAACACGCGCGTATTTTTTTAAAAAAGCATTACTAAACAATGAGTGCATGAACTTATGTGAGTCCTTTAAAAAAAAGGATCTTGTTAGTTGTATGTCTGTATGCCTGCATTTTGAAGCAGCATATGTTGCATGCTAAAGAGGATGCTGTTTAAGCCACAAAAGGTAAATAATCTTAAATGTATTGAAATCATCAACGATATAAAAAAATTTAATTTTATTTTTTTCATTAAACAGCCGTGTGTTTTATGTTAAGAAATCACCCTTATTTGTACAAAAATATATTCATGCATCATAAATATAATAGTTTGTTTTTTAAACAATCATGGACAGACAGACAGACAGAAGAAGAAGAAATAAATGATTATTTTAGCTATTTTTTGATGTACATACTTATGTACATATGTAGTCACATACTACATATGTATGTATGTACATACATATGTGCTTCTATAAAAAACCGATCCTTGTAGGTAAGGTATTTATGTATGTATGTACATGTGTTTATGCAAAAGGTATCAATAATATGCATATGTGTTTATATGCATGTATGTATGTGCATACATGTTTATTTTCATATCCTGATTATATCCTTTTGATGGGCATTCTGACATTTATTCATTAAATTTCGTATACATATTTCTTGTTGGTAACTAATCACTTTCCTTTTTGTTTCTCAAATACATCTTGTTGATTAAGAGTTTCTTTTGTTGTGTCTGTGTATGCGTGTTATAATTTAAATTTTAATTTTTTATCTATTTAGTTCTGGAGTAGAAGGGAGGTTATCCGGCGTACGTTTTGAGTTCAACAGTCGGCGTAAACTTCCTTGTTTTTTGGAAAATCGAAAAACGTAAAAAGTGAAATTTTTTAAGAATGTTAACGTATTTGGTTGCACCTTTATGGACCTTGTTGGAAAAATTATTAATAGACGCACGAGTTATACGGATTTACATACTTACGTTTCTTTACACATGAAAAGATTAATAAGGATGTGTGTGAATGTGTGTGTGTTTCTTTAAGCAGCAAATGAAAAATGTAAAAAAATGACTGCGAAAGAAAAGTGAAATTTAAGACAATTTTTGTTTCACTGATTATTACGCAAAATTTAAAAAAAAAAATCAGACACGTGTTTATTTATTTCTTTTTTATACATAGACTTAAACGTATGGCAAACGTATCGTAGAAATTATACTTATTTTCTATAGTTTTTTTTTTTTTTTTTTTGTTAAAACTGAGTAAAAAACATCGAAATTGTATCTAAGTTATATTCGTCAATACTATTATTCGCTTTCACATATTGACAAAGTTTTGTTTTGTATGATCACTCCGAATTCTGGCACAGCAATAGATAATATCTAAAGGGTCTCCTAACTTAATCCTCCGTTACTCAGTTA
The DNA here is from genome assembly GCA_941918925.1 of Phyto melanocephala. Taxonomy (NCBI): domain Eukaryota; kingdom Metazoa; phylum Arthropoda; class Insecta; order Diptera; family Rhinophoridae; genus Phyto; species Phyto melanocephala. Next base: position 30,388,929 of record OW799237.1, on the reverse strand, counting down.
CAGGTAGTGCCATTGACACTTTTGCTTTTACTTTCTGACGTACTCTGATCCTTTTGGTGGATTTATTAAGTCGCGACTTTAAAAATTAATCCTTAGAATAACATCTCACATTAATTTAAAGCGTTAGAATAACATTTTTATTTTCATATAATGGATTTAAATCCAATAGTAATCTGCTTGTCCTTATTCTTATGCAACAGATTAAAATAACTTCAATTTGTTTAGGTTAAGCAAGAAAAATTTCAAAAAATGCTTTAATACTGTTTGTATTTCCTAACTAACATTTTTAGAAAGAATTTATAAGCACACACTGCTATTTTAAAGCTGGAACTACGCAATTTTAAGCTGATCAACATGAGTAGTTGAAAATTAATTTGGAAAAAAACTAAACAAGCAACTAAAGGGTTCGCCATCTAACGTTTTTTTTTTTTTCAACTAGTGCTTATTTCGTGAATGGTAACACATAGCTCATGTCTGACTTGCCAGATAATTGGTTTTATCCTTCTGCTGAACGAATATGGTTGTGTATACGCATTACTAAGTGGGCCTGCGATCGACTTACAGAAGATGCCGATTTTGCCATAAAAATCATCTTTTCAAATGAAGCTCATTTTGATCTTGGCGGGTATGTAAACAAGCAAAATTGTCGCATTTGGGGCACATTAAAAAGCCGATACACCCAAAACGAGTCACTGTTTGGTTCGGATTTTGGTCCAGAGGCATAATTGGGACATTTTTCTTCGAAAATGAGAAGTGGCTGTTACAGTCAATGGCGATCGTTATCGGGCCATGTTAAACGAATTTTTGTTCACGAAAATTGAAGAGGAGGATATTGGCAACATTTGGTTTCAACAGGACGGTGCTACGTGCCACACAGCCGAAGCTACACTCGATGTTTTGCGCCCTGTTTAAAAAAAAAGTTATTTGGCAGACCCTTTAGTATTAAAGTAATTTGCATAAGTATAGTGCGCGCCAAAATGATAACGTCATTAATTTTTTATTATTTTATTGCAAAAATACGAAGAGCACTGCTTGATAACGTTACCTAAGATACTTTTATCTTAAATGCTATTTATACATTAATTTTTGGCTCACATTTGTTAATCGTTAGTTCTTTTTATGAGCGAAAAAAAAAACAAAATGTGCATTAAGTAATGAATGAAAACGATAAGGTCAGTACTTATTAGTTTGCTGTCATTAAAGGAAAATGAGAGGAAGAAAAGGGTTGCCTGAACTTTTATAGAGCACAATAGATGCATATTTCAATTAATAATTTAGACAGTAGAAAGTTTCGCGATTTTTTTAAAAAGTTAGAATAGTTTAAAGGTTAGCCAAAGTGCTTTATTTGCGTAAAGTTCGTTAATTCAATTAAGATGAAATTGGACTAAAATTGGACAGTCCAATGTTCTCCGAACTAAATTAAAAAAAACTCCATGTTTGAGTTTAAGTCATAAGGTAAAACGATAAAAGTTTGCCAAAGAACAAATGTCAACAAATTGGCATCAAGCCCTCTATTGTTAACAATAATATTTTAGCATGTTATTTTAGAAATTATTTTTTTGTTTTTATAAAAAAATATAATATTGATCGTTAAGATGGCTTCAGAGAATTTAAGCGAGATTTGAGAAGGAAGTCATGCAATATATTAAGAGTTCTTTTCCTTAAAAGTTTGTGAGACATTTAAGTATAATTCCGACTTTACCTTCCTTTCAACTAGAATCAACAGTTTTGAGTACCGGCATGTGCTCTCAAATCATTTGTTGCCATATCTGGGTGTACAACAAGAAAACCAATTTATTTTCCATCAACATAACGCTGCTAAGACTAAGACCTCGTTTGAAGAACATATAGTATATGTCATGGCCAGCACGTTCACCAGATTCAAATGTTATAGAAAACATGTGGGACCACTTGTTCGTCAAGTAGGAAAGTAGGAATTTTGAGCGCTTTTCGGGATATTAGATTGAAAGCTATTAATTATTTATTATCTATTATTTAATTATTTCTATGTCAAATGGTACTTACAAAACATTAATTTAAAAAGGCCAATAAATAAATTTATCAATCAATATGTCATGTTATACTCTAATAATATGCATTGACCTTATCATTTTGATTTATTATAAATGCATATTTTTGATACTTTCGTTAATAAAAAGAACCAATGGTAGACAAGTGTTAGCAAAAAATTTTAGTATGAATAACATTCGCATAACAAGTATTTTAGGTAATGGTACTAATCAGCGCTGTTTGTATTTTTGCAACAAGAGAAAAGAGTAATGTTTTAAAGTGCATTTTATGTAAATATTTAAAGAATTTACTTTTTATGGTTATCTAAGATCATGTTATGTTAATCTTAAGTTATTTTGTGGTATTATGCTTTGATTATGTTATGATCAAATATTTTTATATTATGATCATGTGCAAACATAATATGATATCATGATAATTTAATTTTTAATTATTTCTCACAACCGTTACATGCTTTAACCACGGTGGACTAGTCAGTAGTATGCTTGCCTGTCAGTCGGGGGGTTGCAGGTTTGATTCGCACTAGAGACACTGGTCTGCTTCTCTTTCTTTTCTCTTTTCTATCAATATGATGCAACCAAATGAGCTGCACAATAGCTGTCTGTTCTTAGTTGGTTAGGATAAGCAGCTGTAAAATACGAAAATGAATCCAGCAGTGCCCTTTACCATCATGTACATCATTATTTCTAAGACTATCTTTAATTTTGAATTTGTACATAGTTACTGGATTCTACTAGTCAAGACTTTCATTTAACAATCATATTGATGAGGTTGAAAAAAAATTCCACCCTTTTGTTTCAGTAGCCATCCCTCACTTTTAATAGTTTATTGTATTCTAGTGGTCAAGCCCTTTCATTTGATTAAAGTTAAAGGAGACAAAGCCATAACTACTTTATTTGATTCATTTTATTTGCAATTTTATTAACACCATCTTTCATAGTTAACTATACTTTTCAAGTCAAGCCCCATCATTTGATTCTAATATTGGCTCTCTCAATTATATAGAAATCGATTTTCGTTTATAAATTTTAATAAAAATACTGAAGCAGTTGTATTTTGGTGCGTAAATCTCAGTTAGTTTCAAACCGATTAGTTTTTTCTCAGAAATTATTTTTGAGAGCACGACTTATAATCTGATGTCTTTAACGTGACCAAAAATTGTATAGGAGTTTGAAAAATTTTATATACTATAAGAAGAATATATATTTTTCAAATAATTCTTGCCTATAACTATAACGATTTGTCCAAAAATTTTCACTAACATTTCAAGCGTACCTACAAATTATCCTAGAGCTGAAAGGTTTTAATTTCTGTGGTGAAAATAAGGGAAAAAACAGAGGCAGTTGCGTTAATTTGTTTATTTCTTATAAAGTTATTAGGCGATTGATTTTCACGTATACACGGACAATGCTCAAATCACTCCTGTATTTATAAGCTTTCAAAAGATATATACTTTATGAAGACGGAAATGAATATTGTAAAAATTTCCACACGGAATGACAAACCTATATATATTCTCAAATTCTTTGTGAAGGGTTCAAAAAACAGTTTTTAACCCTAATCTTACCAACATGAGTCTGTGAGGTATATTTTCATCTTTAACTCAATGTAGTAACAAAAATATTTGGAATTTCGCAACCATACTTCTTGGCTTTTGGAAAAAACGCATTTAAAATTTCATAACGTATTATCACTGCGAACACACCTTCAGTTGGAAGATGCGATTTGGTATGGTTAGTTATAATTGGGTGCCGACTTTGGTCACGCCAAGCCTATGTGATGACGTCTTTTTTTCGCTTTTAGTGTGACGATAACTTTGCTATTGTTGCTTCTCTGTTTGTTATGATCTCGATACTTGATTCTTAAGCCGCAACCAGTGACCAACGCAACAACCTTTTTATGGGGTAAATAAATTTTTATCAGAAATCTAACTCATTTCATCGTATTCTACACCCTTGTAGGTACCAAAATCCACTCTTAAGTTCAAACCCGTTTTTCAAGAGAAGATCACATATAAGAAGATATTCAAAACGAAAATGCATTAAATAAATAATATGATATTTGTGCGATCCTCAGACAAGAAGTCAAATATGTAACACAAAGTCTGCAATGGACATGCTATGAAGATTTATGATTGTGAAGAGTATAACTAATAAAAAATGTCGTCAACATTATTTTGTTTAAAATTGTTTTAGTTTATTTTCTTTAAATTTTTATTTAAGTGTTTCAGGGATACACTGGAAAGATTTTAAGCTCGATTTTAAGTCGCTATAGTCAGGCTTAATCGTGTCTCTATTGTAGCTGGTCTTATATTTCTATAAAATCTGGTTCTCAAAGCTAGCGAAGTTGAGCGGGTTAGGTTTAGTAGAAACTGTAGTCAGCTGTCTATAAACTAAAGTTTTAAGTAAATTAAGTTAAGATACAAAAAAAGGGTGGCAAAACTACTACATTAAAAATTATTAGTTTTAAGTAAAGTTTAAGTACGAAATACATTTCACTCATTTCTTAAATTACAATTTATTTTAAACATTTATATCCGGTTTATTTATGAACTTTGACTAGAGGTCTTCCGCACTTTATTATCTGTTTTCATTTGTTTATAAAACATATTACCTGAATACAAAACCAATATTATTTGTTACCCAATGACGCAATAGGACCCTTTTCGGAGATTAGTTAAATCGTGGTTTTCAAGTAGACTTTAAGCCGCGGGTGCACATACATTCATTTAAGTCTTTATAGAAACTTTGGAATTTTTAAATTTCATAATCACTTTTATATACAAGTAGTAAGTATATATTTTAAGCCATCCTTAATCCTCTGATTAAAATACTTAGCCAACTGGTTAGTGGAAGTAATTTTGCTCTTGTCCTTAGTTAAGAAAAATTTACCTGAAAATTGTTGTGTTAAATAAGGGTTAAAATGTTTTTTTTTTTTTTATACAGCAAAATATTATTTAAAATATATAGCAATGCGTTGTAATAAAAATCTTAGACAAAAATATTACCTGCAGTAAGGAGACCACCATTAAATGGCTTTGCTATAACGCGCATATTATGAACTAAGTATTTTCCCATTAAATAAATATTTAAAAATAATTTAAAGTTAAAAATTCGAAAGTATGAAGTTTGCAATTTTGTTTATTATTTTCAATGTTACAAAAGATTAAGATATAATTTTTTTTAGTTCATTTGAAAATAAAACAAATTATACAGAAAGTTTCAGGGATAAGATTAAATTTCGTTACTGTTGAGATGCAATATGGCCTTACAACGGCAATTTCTTAAGAAACTAATAAAAATGTTTATGCTCGCAATTATTTTGAAAATAACAAAAACCATCTTTTAATAAAAAGGAATTTTCGTATTTTCGTTAAACAAAAAAAAAATATATGAAATTAAATTCCACCTAAAATGTTCAGCACTTATGACAAAATAAGGGCAACATTTTTAGCTAAAATGACCTCATGCGACCAACAGAAATATTTGCATAAATAATATTCATATTTCGCTAATTGTTATTTTAAACAATGAAGTAAACAGACCACCTACTTTTTCGACTGTCTTTTATTAGACTATAAAATGTGCATGTTTGTCTTTATATCCGTGTACTACGTCTTGTCCTTTTGCAATAATTTTAATCCTGTTTTAAAAGCAAAAACCATAGATTTAAAACAAAAAAACTATTGTCCAAGCAGGACGTATTAGTGCTAGTATGTCAGTTTAGTTGTAAAAGGTCATGATGCTGCTGCGGAAAGAGCGAGTTAAATGTGTTTAAATTTTGTGGGCAGTTCAGAGCATAATTTTAATTATAAACACATCCTTGGCAATAACCAAAAACCATCGGAAATATGGTTTCTGCTTAAGTATGGTCATTTCGAAAAAAATTTTTTTTTTTAAATTCTTTTATTCTTTTGGTGTAATTGTTTTGTGAGAGAGATTAAGAAATGATTTTGCATTTTTCTAAGCTATGCCATAAAAATGGGTGGTCCAAAATTTTGTAAAAATATTATAAGAAATAAGGGGATTAAGGAGAAATGTTGTTAAATTCGTTGACGTCTCACAGTGGGACATTTGGCCAGAAGGCCGTGCAAATTTCATAAGCTGTAATAAAAATGAAATTTTTTGCGGATATAAGACATTTTAACTCACAAGTTACAATGCAAACTCTTAAAATCTTTATGGAAATTCAGGCAACATTTTATCTGATTTTATTATCTTATTTTGGTGTGCTATAAAGAGCGAAGAAGAGACAGAGAGCTTAACAGAAAACTGGCATCATACATAACTAAAAATGGTTTTGTAATTTTAAATTTTTATTTATTGTCGAACTTTTTTTTATAATATTTAACCCAATATTCAAATTTTTAAACAGGCTAAATTTTTAAACATTCTTATTTTTACAAAGATTTTTTTAATAATGTGATAATGGAAGAATAATATGGAAAAGTATATTTTACCGATACTAGCCGAGTGGAATGCACTTTTGAAACCAGCTACGGATTTCATCATCAGCACTCTTTGATCGGTGATTACATGCTGGATGTAAATATCATCTATTTAACTCCCAGGTTTTTAAGGTGATTGAGTTCGGTAACTAATATGTTTCCCTTTTTATACCCTTCACACAGTGAACAAGTAAGAGCGCTATATTCGGCCGTGCCGAATCTTATATACCCTTCACAACGTGTAGTCATGCAATAACAATTGTTTGTATCACCATTCATCCCATATAAAATACGTGCATACGTACACGTTAGAATAAATGTGACATCGAATCCCAGCTGAGCCAAAAAAATTTTATTTTATTTTATTTAATATATTATTTATATTTTATTATTTTTTTTTATATTTTTTTTATATTTTTTAAAAAAATTTTTGTAGAAAAATTTTTAAAAAATTTTTTTAAATTTTTTTTTAAATTTTTTTAAAATTTTTTTTTTGTAGTTTCGTTTTATTATTTTTTTCTTATTTTTAATATTTTTTTTTTTGTAATTTTTTTTGTTTGGTATGTTTTTTACATGTATGTATGTATGTATGTATGTATGTATGTATGTATGTATGTATGTTGTTGTTGTAATTGTGAAAAAAACGAGGTGGTCGTGGTTTTTTGCTCATATCTCAGAAAGTTATGGGGCGATTGTGCTGAATTTCAATAGCGATTCATTCCTGGATATTTCCAAGAGATTGATACCATATACAGATCTGAGGAACATATAGTTGCTTCTAAAAGTTGATTTCAACCAACACACGGACAGACGGGCAGACGGACAGACGGTCAGGGCTTAATCGACTCCTCTATTCATAAGCTTTCAGAAAATATATACTTTATGGGGTCGGAAATGAAAATTGTAGAAATTACAAACGAAATGACAAAGCTATATATACCCTTGTGCACCACAGGTGAAGGGTATAAAAAGGGTATATATATGTTTGTCATTCCGTGTGAAATTTCTACAATTTTGATTTCCGACCCCATAAAGTATATATTTTCTGAAAGCTTATGAATAAGGGAATAAGAGTCGATTAAGCTCTGTCAGTCTGTCCGTCTGTCCGTGTGTATGTTGAAATCAACTTTTTGAAGCCCCCCGACATAGGTTGGACCCGGGTAAGGTATTAAAATATCAGAAATATTCGGGAGTAGATCGGTATTGAAAACCAGAAACATCGGTACATAAACAACTGAGATATGAGCAAAAACCCACGACTACCTCGATTTTTTTTTCACAAAAACAACATTACAACAAAAACATACATACATACAAACGTGTATACTGGTTAGAGAAAACGTGGCATCGAATCCCAGCTGAGGCAAAAAAAATTTTTTTCAATTTTTTTTTTATTTTTTTTTATTTTATATTATTTATATTTTTATTATTTTTTTTTAATTTTTTTTTTAATATTTTTTTTTGTTTTATATTTATTATATATATTTTCATTATTTTTAAACATTTTTTTTTTAATTTTTTTTTTTAATTTTTTTTTAAAATTTTTTTTTTTAAATTTTTTTTTTTTAATTTTTTTTTTTAAAACATACATACGTAAATTTATAATTTTACAATGGGATGTTTTTATATATGTATGTTTTTTATATGTATGTACGTATTTCATATGGGATGAATGGTGATACAAACTACTGTTATTGCATGACTATACGTTGTGAAGGGTATATAAGATTTGGCACGGCCGAATATAGCGCTTTTACTTGTTCATATTATCTTAGCACAACGAGTTAAATCGAAATTTACCAACAGCAACCCTTTTTCTTTTATTTATTACTATCTTTCTATTATCACCAGTTTTGTCCTGCTCTAGCCACCAGTGAGGTAGCGATTTTGTTGTTTTTTCCAATATACCGTATTCGGTGATCTTATACACATACATACATATAACATCTAATCTAATTTTTTAAAGGATATTTGACTGATATTACTATGACTAATACTTATTTACCCCTTAGCTTAACGTTTGTAGACTTCAAACGTGCTTTTGACACATTACAACGCAATGCGATCTGGGCAGCTGTAAGATGCAAAGGAGTATCCGAGAAGCTTGATAAGTTAATTTAGGAGCTCTTCTGTAGCGCCTATTTTATCTATATTTCATGAAAAGGGCACATCAAGAAAACCCATCGAAGCAAATGTCGGACTTTGTCAAGGCTGTATTTTGTCTCCATTATTATTTAACATAATACTTGACGCTGTTATGAAACACTCCATGGGTATGCAGCATGATATTTCGTGGGGCCTCCTCGATAGATAAGGTGATATCGACTATGCGGATGGCGTCTGTGTTTTATCCCACCAGCATAGAGTTTAGGTTTCAAGCATTTGATACATTCACGGCTAAAGCTGGCTTATAAACTAATTTTAATAAAACCCAATTAATGCGCATAAATTCATCATGCAACATCTAGCTATCAGGGCAACTCCTTGATGTTTTTGAAAGCTTTTGCTGTCTGTGGAGTATATTTTAAAAAGTGGGGGTAGCAAAAAAGATATTCAAAATTGACGTAGTCTGGCGAAGCAAGCTTATGGTACGCTCAACCAATTTTGGAGACTGCAAAATATGCCAACTCACACTAAAGTCAAGATTTTTAACAGTAATGTGAAATCTGTGCTTCTATATGGTTGCAAAATATAGAAAATATTAAGAAACCTCAGGCGTTTACTTAGAAGATTTGTAAAATAGAACAGATCAGCTTCTTTTGGGTTAAAACATACTTTCGTGTTAATTTGTATAATTTCAATACACAATACAAAATCCAGTTAATGATATAACTAGACAGATAGGCATCGAATAAAACGCCCCAGATTCTGGTTCCCATGGGAACCTGGCAGACCTATAAATAAATACTTGAAAACGACAAGTAGAGAGCGAGTTGCATAAGCATGATGTATCCTGGAGTGAGACAAAATTGTTGTATATGATAAGGGAAAATGAAAAAAATTTGTTGGGGCACTGTGTTCCGCTGCGAATTAAAGGATTAACAAATACCCATTCACATGACTGTTAAAGAAAGAGCTCAAAAAGTTTAACACTCTTTTTTGACTCTCCTGAAAAATTTGATTTTAAGAAAAACGCGGCTTCCAATTAAAACCACACTTATTAATGTATTAAATTTACACAAAAGAATGACAATTAGTGTATCCTAATCATTTTCAGGATCATGATCATCATTGTCATGATTAGGATGCCTGAAAATTTTACTATCTTGATTTAAGATTTTTTTTTCAAAAGTCCACTGAGTTGTATTAATTTCCTTTTTTGATCAATTAGAATTGGATTAAAACTTTTAATTGCCATAAACCCCTTTTAGGTTTTTTTAATTCAATTAAGTATGGAACTACGAACTGTATAAGAAAAGCAATTCCATTTTTAAGGACATATAAAATTAAGACCTTAAATTTATCGTGAGTAACAAAATGTATAATTAATTAAATAATTGAACTATCTTCAGTTTACATTTGTAGGCTATAGATTAACAACGAACTTAATCTCATATAAATCTCAATATAAAACTTGTCTAAAAACACTTCACTCTACAATGTGAATACATATACAGTTTTCATCTTAAGCCAGTGCTGGAAAACGAAGCAATAATTCAGACTCACAACAATTTTAAAATAAAAAAAACTCACTCACCCTGACGGCAATATGTCTTCATATGCCTTTATTCTTTAACAAATTTAACACTAGTTAAATAAAAAAGTCAAACCGCTAAAATATAAAAAAGGACAACAATAAAAAAGGACCTTCTTAAAAAAATCGTGGACATGGCAAATGCATACTACTGAAATACGACAAATAAATTATGACTTTCTTGTTGACGACCGATTTACTCTTCTATTGACGTTTGCAAATTCTATTTATTTTTTTTTTTTAAATCGCTGCATTTAGAAAAAAACCTAATTTTTACGTTTGAACTTTCGTCAATTTTAAATGTCTTCTATGAATTGAGATGCTCTTGTATTTCAAAGACAAAAAGAAAAGTATGAATCTGTTTCTCCTTTCTTTCAAAAAAAGAAAAAGAAACACATAAAAGATTGAACCTTTTTTATCATTAAACAGGATTAAGAGTAACACTTTTATGATGCAATTCGTTTCTAAATCCGGATTTAGGTCAGATTTTGTTTTTTCACAAAAACATTTTGACTTCCTGATTGTACAGGCTTGCCTGAAGGTCGCAGGCGAAGTTTTTACTACCTGGCCTGGGGGTAAAATGAAAAAAGGATGAGCAAGCCAACATGGTCAGTGTGCATATTTGTTAAACGCGAGCAGGTAAAGTACATACACATAAACAAACACTTGTGTTTTATTCTGTGCTGTTATGTATTGCCATAATTATGATCCTGTTTTAAAACGGCGGGAAAACGAATGCATTCTTGGAAAGTTTATTATTCTTTGTTTATGTGTTTATGCCCCTAATAGAAGTCGGCCATGAAAAATGATTTTTGCTTTTTTTTTTATTGCTCTCCTAAAAAAACAAAAGCAAAGAAAAAATCAATTCATTCGCTTGAACTCGTTAGGCAGCGGATTAAAGGAAAATCCATAACAGTTACGCCCACTCTAAATACACATACACACACATTATGTATTTGCATGCCTTTTACTACAGAGAATTAGCGTGAGTCGCTTGCAAAACCAGATTTTTGTCCTCATCCTTTTGTTAATTGTCGCAAAAAAGTTAAAAAGTTATGACCTAAGAGGTAAAAAATTTAGTCCGTCAGTTAAATCGGATTAAAGCCTTAAGGCGAAGCGTTTATGTGTTTCTACACAACGTTTTTTCTTTGTTCTCCCTTTTTTTATTTGCATATTTTTTGTTGTAATAAAGAGGTAATATCCGCGTATAATTTACATTTATGAAAAGCGTTTCTTAAAATTGCATTAACATTTGTAAGTGTGTACACCTTTTTTTTGCAAAAATTTCAAGGTCATTTAAAAAAGGTGTAAAAATAAAACTGACAGTATTTTTTGACATTTAATTTCAGACTTAAATACTTTTTTTTTTTTAATACAATCTTTTGTGTTGTAGGTCATGAAATTGTTGATTCCAAGAGTTGAGCCATAATCAGGCAGGCATTGAATTAGCGAAAATCTTAGGAAGTAATTAAGCAAATAGATTTAGGGTACGAAAATATGCTCACACATACGCACATGCCTTTACTGTAACGAAGTGATCAATTAAGATTTTTAATTTTATATCTGCACAAAACTGCAGACAGGAGTTTGTATATTACTTTTATCGACAAAATAATTTAACAAAACTTTGCTTCAATTGCTTTTCTAAAAGCTTTTAAAATCATTAGCTCAACTGCCATGTATGTATTTTAAAATGTACCTTGACCATATTTTGCTAAAATCTTTTCTTTTTTATAATTTAAAAGTCGGGTTACCTGAAGTCGGTTATTGAAAATCGTTTAGTATGCATTTCTGCTATTTTGTTTAATAACCAAGCAATAACAAATTTTAATTAAGAAAACAAAAAATTATAAACAACAATAACAAAGTCTTAATTACCATCAGACTTATGGATTAAAGTAACAATACAAAACTGATAATAAAAAGCAAAAATAACCCTCGGCTACGGCAGGCATAACATAGTTTTTCCGATTATACTTTCATTTATCACAATTAAAACTTCTTTGTACAAATAAAAATAATAAAAAGAACTTGAGTTCGATTAAAATTTTTAATATAAATTTAAGAACAAAAAAGTTCCACAAATAAATTAAAATTTAAAAAAAAAGACTAAAGTTGTGGTAGATTTCGTTCTCCTTACTATGGTGTAAATACAAATAGTTGTGCGACGTGTAATTAACGTTTTCTATTTCAAAAACTAAATACTAAAATATTTCGTCCCAGGAATGTTGATGATTAAAACGTAGCTACTTCGGAAACTCTTTCCACTAGGCTGGTGTCGAGAAAAAATTAACTATTTTTAGTTTATTCTTTCATTCATCTCTATCGTAAATATTTTTCCTCTAAAAATATTTGCATTTTCTTAACATACCAATCCTGAATCAATTCCCCAAAGAAATTTACTCTTATTTTTCTAATTTACATTCAAGCAGCTTATATTATTTTTACAGCTTTTCAATGCAAGGAACGAACACTTACTGGGAATAAAAGTTTCACTTCGTTTTCTCGATGGGCGTGATTATCTTTTCGAAAAAATTGTGTCTATACATAAATTGTTTTTGTACGAGAGTGTAAAAGGCAAAGTATGTATGTATACATGTATATTCTGAATCCTTATAAATATATAGAGGAATTCATTTATCTGTCTGGGTATGTTAAAATCAATATTTTTAAGCCCCCACGTATATATGGTATTCATTTATCTGATATTTTTTCCAGAATATTGCCATTGAAAATAAGTTATGTTGACAGTTACAAGCTAAGATATGCACGAATGAATGCAACTGCTTTGGCCACATTTACCAAAAATCTTATTCTAAAGGGTAAAATACCGACAAAAATATCGGAAAAAAATTTTGGAAAGAATCTCAATTAAAAGTTAAGATTGTCGTTTAGCTGAAACAATAGCAAAAGTTAGCTATCGCTAACACATCCGGCACGGCCGAAGAAAAAACTCTAACTTTTTTTTAAATTATGACAGTGTGTATAGTCAGCGATCGGGAATAAATATATCTGTAAATAAATACTCTTTAGAATTTTCATCTGTCTATCTTCCTGAACTTAATTAATTCAAAAGTAGTCACAAATAACATTAAAAAGAAAAATTAATATTTACCTTAAACCGAGAAGAAATAAATAAATATTTTCTTACAACTATAAAAATTTCGCAATTTGTATTTTTTGCTTTAAATTTTTTTTGGATCTTTTTGGTCCAATTATTAATATGATGCTATTAACTAAATAAAAATTAATAGTTGTAATTAAAAAAAATATCAATTAAAACAGTGTTAAATAAGTAAGTTAATAAGTAAGGCCATGCCGAATTTTATATACCCTTCACTGTAATAACAATTGTCTGTACCACCATTCATCTCATATGAAATACGTACATACATACATATATTAAAACATCGCATTGTAAAATTATTAATTGAGTTATCGTATTTAAAAAAAAAATTAAAATAACAATATAAATAATATACAAAATTGTACCACCATTCATCTCATATGAAATACGTACATACATACATATATTAAAACATCGCATTGTAAAATTATTAATTGAGTTATCGTATTTAAAAAAAAAATTAAAATAACAATATAAATAATATACAAAATTGTTGTGAAAAAAACGAAGTGGTCATGGTTTTTCCTCATATCTCAGTTCTTTATGCATATCTCAGTTCTTTTTATACCGATCTGCTCCCGAATACTTCCAATATGGCAATACTTCACGCGAGTCCAGGGGGAGGCTTCAAAAAGTTGATTTCCACATGCACACGGACAGACGGTCAGACGGACAGACAGAGCTCAATCGACTCTAGTATTCATAAGCTTTCAGAAAATATATTCTTTATGGGGTCGGAAATAAAAATTGAAGTAATTACAAACGGAATGACAAACCTTTACATACCTTTTTAAAATTTTTAATTAAAATTTCCCAAAATTTTAAAAATTATATTTATTAATTTAATCATTCCTATTGTTTAAACTTGTGATTAATATAAATAAAGCATTTGTTGTATCAATTCATTCATCTCTATCGTAAATATTTTTCCTCTAAAAATATTTGCATTTTCTTAACATACCAATCCTGAATCAATTCCCCAAAGAAATTTACTCTTATTTTTCTAATTTACATTCAAGCAGCTTATATTATTTTTACAGCTTTTCAATGCAAGGAACGAACACTTACTGGGAATAAAAGTTTCACTTCGTTTTCTCGATGGGCGTGATTATCTTTTCGAAAAAATTGTGTCTATACATAAATTGTTTTTGTACGAGAGTGTAAAAGGCAAAGTATGTATGTATACATGTATATTCTGAATCCTTATAAATATATAGAGGAATTCATTTATCTGTCTGGGTATGTTAAAATCAATATTTTTAAGCCCCCACGTATATATGGTATTCATTTATCTGATATTTTTTCCAGAATATTGCCATTGAAAATAAGTTATGTTGACAGTTACAAGCTAAGATATGCACGAATGAATGCAACTGCTTTGGCCACATTTACCAAAAATCTTATTCTAAAGGGTAAAATACCGACAAAAATATCGGAAAAAAATTTTGGAAAGAATCTCAATTAAAAGTTAAGATTGTCGTTTAGCTGAAACAATAGCAAAAGTTAGCTATCGCTAACACATCCGGCACGGCCGAAGAAAAAACTCTAACTTTTTTTTAAATTATGACAGTGTGTATAGTCAGCGATCGGGAATAAATATATCTGTAAATAAATACTCTTTAGAATTTTCATCTGTCTATCTTCCTGAACTTAATTAATTCAAAAGTAGTCACAAATAACATTAAAAAGAAAAATTAATATTTACCTTAAACCGAGAAGAAATAAATAAATATTTTCTTACAACTATAAAAATTTCGCAATTTGTATTTTTTGCTTTAAATTTTTTTTGGATCTTTTTGGTCCAATTATTAATATGATGCTATTAACTAAATAAAAATTAATAGTTGTAATTAAAAAAAATATCAATTAAAACAGTGTTAAATAAGTAAGTTAATAAGTAAGGCCATGCCGAATTTTATATACCCTTCACTGTAATAACAATTGTCTGTACCACCATTCATCTCATATGAAATACGTACATACATACATATATTAAAACATCGCATTGTAAAATTATTAATTGAGTTATCGTATTTAAAAAAAAAATTAAAATAACAATATAAATAATATACAAAATTGTACCACCATTCATCTCATATGAAATACGTACATACATACATATATTAAAACATCGCATTGTAAAATTATTAATTGAGTTATCGTATTTAAAAAAAAAATTAAAATAACAATATAAATAATATACAAAATTGTTGTGAA
This sequence comes from Phyto melanocephala, assembly GCA_941918925.1. Lineage (NCBI taxonomy): Eukaryota > Metazoa > Arthropoda > Insecta > Diptera > Rhinophoridae > Phyto > Phyto melanocephala. The sequence goes on along the minus strand of OW799237.1, from coordinate 30,373,413 downwards.
AAAAACGAAGTGGTCATGGTTTTTCCTCATATCTCAGTTCTTTATGCATATCTCAGTTCTTTTTATACCGATCTGCTCCCGAATACTTCCAATATGGCAATACTTCACGCGAGTCCAGGGGGAGGCTTCAAAAAGTTGATTTCCACATGCACACGGACAGACGGTCAGACGGACAGACAGAGCTCAATCGACTCTAGTATTCATAAGCTTTCAGAAAATATATTCTTTATGGGGTCGGAAATAAAAATTGAAGTAATTACAAACGGAATGACAAACCTTTACATACCTTTTTAAAATTTTTAATTAAAATTTCCCAAAATTTTAAAAATTATATTTATTAATTTAATCATTCCTATTGTTTAAACTTGTGATTAATATAAATAAAGCATTTGTTGTATCAATAATTTAAATTATTTAAACTGTTTTTAATAAAAACAAGTAACAGTGCTATATTCGGCCGTGCCGAATCTTATATACCCTTCACAACGTGTAGTCATGCAATAACAATTGTTTGTATCACCATTCATCCCATATAAAATACGTGCTTACGTACACGTTAGAATATATGTGGCATCGAATCCCAGCTGAACCAAAAAAAATTTATTTTATTTAATATATTATTTATATTATATTTTTTTTTTATATTTTTTTTAAATTTTTTTAAAAAATCTTTTTAGAACAATTTTTAAAAATTTTTTTTAAATTTTTTTTTTAAATTTTTTTAAAATTTTTTTTTAGTTTTTTTTTTATTATTTTTTTCTTATTTTTAATATTTTTTTTTTAATTTTTTTTGTTTGGTATGTTTTTTACATGTATGTATGTATGTTGTTGTTGTAATTGTGAAAAAAAAATGAGGTGGTCGTGGTTTTTTGCTCATATCTCAGAAAGGCTTAATCGACTCCTCTATTCATAAGCTTTCAGAAAATATACACTTTATGGGGTCGGAAATGAAAATTGTAGAAATTACAAACGGAATGACAAAGCTATATATACCCTTGTGCACCACAGGTGAAGGGTATAAAAAAATATTAGTTTTTTTAAATACAACATAGATAGGTTCCACAAGCACACATATTATACCATGACAAAAGACGTATTTTCGAAAATAATTGGTAGCACCAACGGCTTAGATAAAATGGAATATTTACCGCTAAAAAGGCTTGATCAGGTATGGTAAAATAATTACCTATTAAAATGAGAATCGTGAAGACTATATATAAGAATCAGACCTGGGGGATCTCAATTACATTTCAATTACAATTACATGTAATTTGTAATTGAGGTAGTCTAAATTACAATTACAAGTAATTGTAATTGAAAGTAAGGACTTAACTCAATTACAATAAAATGTAATTGTAATTGAAAAATGTCAATTACAATTACTTGTAATTGTTAATTGAAAAAAATCAACTACACATTACATGTAATTGTAATTGAAAATGTTCAATTACTAATTACAAGTAATTGTAATTGTAATTAATCAACAAATAATTATTATAATTTAAATTGGTTCCTTGTCTTAATTATTTTTCAATCAGGTATGTGATGAAAAACGATCGATTTCATTTCGATCATTATTGAAATTTCAATTCGGACGTGTTCGTAACATTTTTAAACTGAAAATTATTAAATGGTAAAGACTGGCTTATATAATATGTAATTGATAATTTTTGTAATTAAATACTTTTTTCACAATAAATACTTAAAAAAGTAATGATTACTTGTTTTTTTTTAAATTACTTAATGAAAAATTTTTTTTTCCAATTAAATGTAATTGTAATTGGATTTTTTTCCAATTACAATTACATGTAATTGTGATTGGAATTTTTTCAATTACAATTACATGTAATTGTAATTTAAGAAAACTTCAATTACAATTACATGTAATTGTAATTAATTTTTACTTCTTTTTCAATTACAATTACGTGTAATTGTAATTGAAAAAATTCAATTACAATTACATGTAATTGTGTAATTATAGGTGTAATTAAATACAAAATGTAATTGACACCCCCCAGGTCTGATAAGAATACAAGAAATATTGACTTTGGACACATCTAGAATGAAACTGAAACTGAAACCCCTTATTATTTATATTTAAAACAAGACATATTTATTATATGTGTGCACTTACCAGAACAATCTCTTGTAAATTGGCCATTATTTTTTATTATTCTGCTGCTTGGATAACAAATATTAAATTCATCCTTTGAAAGCAAATTTTCCAAAAATGTCATTTAGGGTAACATTTTTTTTTTTTTTTTTTCAACTGACAGAAATCTCTGTTTTTTGAAAATATTTTATATTAATTAAAAACTTAATCAAATTAGTTATAAATAATTAATTAAAGATGAAAGCAATTTTTCTTTCTGTGATGCTTTTTTATAAATAATTTAGAAGTTTGAATGCGAACAAAAATTAATCATAAATTTCAGAAATTTGTATTTAAATAATATTTTAGATTTTATGAATTTCACGATCATGTTGGATTAAGTTGTGATTATTTAAAATCATTTTGAAGTAATTTTAAACTGGAATGTTTATATGATATTAAGTCATTATATTACAAAATTTTTAATTGATTTTTCAAGCTCGAGGTCTTTATAAATATTTGTTGATTTATTTATTATTCAATATTTCGCTACTCCTTTGTGTAGCATCTTCAGGAAAGAAATTGTGTGTTTTTACAAATTATAATTAATACAATTATATAAAATTTTGTAAAAACACACAATTTATTTCCTGAAGATGCTACACAAAGGAGTAGCGAAATATTGAATAATAAATAAATCAACAAATATTTATAAAGTCCTCGAGCTTGAAAAATCAATTAAAAATTTTATAAAATAAAGGTCAAATAAGAGCAATAAGAAGTCATTATATTACAATATAATAATAATGTTCCATCCAAAAATTCAAACTCATTTCCTTAAAGCACTGCATCCATGGAAATGCTTTAAATATTTGCATACGAAAGCAAAGCAAATTATGTATTCTGTACTGCCTTTTATTTTAGCATAATAAAAAAGGAGATAAATTATTTTCAGTAGTAATTTTTTCTTTTTAAGCAGCTCGTAAGGGGGAGGTATGATTAAGCTGATTCTGGTACAGATAAAACTAGAGTGAGTCGATTATTTGATAATATCTGGCGCCATCTGGCAAATATCTTAACCAAGTAGTAATGATGGTTCTATACAGCTCGCTGTCAACAGTAAAGTTATGACTTGATTTACTTTTAAAGAAGTAAGGATCATTGATCTTCAATACTGGGTGGTGTGGAACTCATTCTATAGATAGTGACCAAGCAGGTAGCCCGCACATGCGTCTATAATGGCTATTAAAGATTTCTTACTCCCCCTTTTTGACAGAAGGGTGTTTTTAGGGTACCGTATTACTGAAGGATTTTACAGACTGAAGTATTGGCGATCAAATGATCAAACAAACTGGCTGTGATACTACAGAATATACTCAGATTATATTCGTATCTACTATCGTATATCTACTTTGACAATCATGCTGATATTAAATCGCAAATTATAACTATTTGATTTATTAATGCCGGGCATCTCTAAACGTGATAGAAAGGCATTCCAGTGTTGAGCTCAGATTGGTATCTGGTCACTCGAGAGTATCAGGAAACCGCATTTCGAAGGATCCAGCGAAGAGTAGAACTCTTCTCTACTTGGGAAAGATTGAAACAATCAATGGTTCGCCATTTCTATCCTAAAAGATACTGGTCAAACAGGAAGTGCTACTTGTAAAGTAGCAAGACAAACGTGCCCGGCAATAAAAGACCATAGAATGGGGGCATTTATATAACTCTCTCTCTCTCTCTTTCTCTCAACTCAATTACATGACTGCAGTTTTAACTGGACAATATTTTTTGGGTGCATACTTCAGGAGATAAAATCTTCATGACTTCTACAGAAATTGTTACAACGAGAAGGAGGTTGAGGCTATGAAATATATTCCCTTTCATTGCTGTGCTTTGACAGGGATTAGGGACCCGTATCTTGGGAAAAGTTTTCTTCTTGTTAAGATGAGAAGAAGGTTAAGGCTGTGAAATATCTTCCCTGTCATTGACCTGCTTTAACAGGGATTAGGGCCCGGTATCTTGGGAAAAGTTTTCTTCACAATCTAGAGAATGTACCTCGCATTGATGTTAAAGGAATTTGCTTATGCTGATTTGTGTATCAGGTTAGTTTTAAAGTATTTAAATCGATATTCTCTGGCCTCTGCCTCATTATTAAACAGAATCTTGTGCACGATAACACTTCCGAACTATACTGTAGCAAACGTTGCTCTGGCAACTATTCATGACCAAATGGTAAACCAAACTAAAAACAAATAAAAACAACTTAACAGCAGCCAGATTTAACTTTAACAAATTTTAATGCATGTCGAAAAAAGGGAATTTCTCAAAAAATACCCTGTAGATACTATGTTCAATGTTAGCTGAAGTTTTCCTTGAGCTGCACACTCTTTATTTGCACTTGTGTTGGTTAAGAGTAGGTATACAAATAACAGCAACTCACTAAACTAATGCGTGTACTGGTTTTAGAATACAAACGAGGCATTTGAGTGGAGATTTTAATTTGTTTGATTTATTTTTTACAACAACCAAGTACATACTTGCAAAGATTTTCACTCAAAGCATTTGCTTTGTATCATAAAAACATCATATTTTATAACTCCTTCTCCACAATTTAAAACAAGTGGATTTTGTATAATACTTGTATTGAAATAAATAGACAACTTATTTTTATTACATTTAAGATTTTATTTAATTTCGCATAAAGTGTTTCTTATCAGTCCCTACTGATACCAAATGAAAATATTTTAACAATGAAGATGATAAATATACAACCCCTGAGTAAAATTAAGCCAAGAAGGGAGTCATACACGAACACATTTTTCTATGCTGTTACCATACCCAACAACATCATGTAAAAAAGGTTTATCAGCAGCCACAGTGGCAGTAGCAATAAAATAAAAATTGAACTACAGCCGCCAAGCGCTTTTTTATATATTTTTAAAAATTTTCACATTTCTCATATCTTCGTTTTGTGAAATGTGAATATTAAGAATAATTTTTGGCAATAAATACTTAAATGTAAAAGTTTATAAAATACATACATTTAAGCTTATCAGTTTAAAATATTTTTTTTTTGTGTTATTATTGCATCGAAAAAGTAAACTGCTGCTGTTAGCGGTATTTGCTGTCTCTGGTGGCAGATCTTTAGGTTTGGTTGTTAAAACTTTTAAGCTTCAATTATGTAGTCATAATAATGATATGCTAACAGCATAAAATAGCTTTATTTGTTCTTGCGGGTTGAAGATTATTATTTGAAAAATCTCAAGATCAAGGATTTGTTTGAATTATCATTGGGTCGGTTACTGCACTCTGCAAAATCACACAAAAATAATACAAAAAAAAAAAAAAACTCAAAATAGTCAACGAGTAATTCCAACAAAATATTTTTTCTTAATATGTATATTCAATTTTCATTATCATTAAATTAACAATTATCAAATTTATTTGTCAAAAAAAAAAATTATTCAAATAAAACGGGTGTCCCAAAATTAACTAAGAGCTTTAAATAGCAGGCATTTGTACTTTAAAGTGTTGATGACCCTAAAAATACAGTTTGAAGGGTGACAGTTAGGAGTTAGTAAAAGTAGAGCATACGCGAGAAAGTAACGCATTTTATTGTTGAGAAATATTTTCAAAATATTGAAAATTTGGCGGTCGAAGTTTGAAAATTTATTAAAAAATATGGTGAGAATATTTTAACTTCTATGACTAATAGAAGAGATTTTTAAAAATTCTATTAGACTGGATGTAACTGTATGAAATCAAATGTGTCAACAACGGGACCCTCTTTGGAATAGGTTTTAGGGTAGAAATAAAGGCTGTCTAATTAATTAATTTATTTATTTTTTGTGCAAGTGGCTACTGTGAAATCTGGCACCTAAATATGCTTATATGCTTATTCCGATAGTTAAAAATTAAGTGACTTTAGCAAAAACAACGCGTTATAATTTTGAAAAAAAAAAATGGAAGTCATGCTGAGACTGTTTGCAAACTTCAAAGAATTTTTAGTCAAAAAAGTGTCAACCATTCAAAAAGTAGTTAAAAAATTAATAGAAACTGGATCGGTTATGAAAATATTGCTGTTATAAATGATAGTGCCACGGAAAATCCAAAAGAAATCGATTCGGCATTCATTATAAACAACATTAAATTTCAAAAGACCTTCATGCGTAAAAAGGAGTTTAGACCAGCATACCATTAATAGGGCAACAAATCATTCGTAATGGAGTAAAGTCAAGTCTATGTCAATTTTTTTTTAAAAAAGTCAACTTTTCCGATAAAGCGCATTTCCATCTAAACAGCTTCGTGAATACACAAAATTTTCTAATTCGGGACTCAGAAAATCCTCAGGTAAGTAATCCAAGGGAAACAAAATAAGAATCTTTCTAGTGCAAGTTTGTGGTCAAGTAGAATGATTGAGCCTTACTTTTACAATTCACTTATTGCAGCAACAATTTCGAGAACCAATTTTCTCATGAAGTTCTAATGTCGACTGCCTACCAAGATCGTGCTATTTAACGCCGTGTGGTTTTTCCATTGGAGGCATCAACAATTTCGAGAACCAATTATCTCATGAAATTCTAATGTCGATTGGCCACCAAGATCATGCGTGTTAATGCCGTGTGAATTTTTCTTTGGCGGAAATGTAAAATCCTGGGTTTATGCAAATAAACCAAAAATAATTTCAGACCTTAAATTCGAGATCCAAAGTGTCATCTGTGAGATACAGCCTCATCTCTTGGAAAAAAAATAATGGAAATATAAATGAGTTATGCTACCGTGGGGCTTAATTAACGGATATTTTGTTCCGTATTAAATTGGAACATGTCTTCTTTATTGTAAAAAAGAGCGTCAAAACTATTTAAAAAATACATGTTTTTACTTTAAAATTCTTAATATTCTTGAGTATGGTTCAATTAGTTGGGATCCAACGTAAATATAATGTTTACAACAATGACATTAAATCTGTAGAAAAACAATTCCTGTTATTTTGTCTTTGAGCCCTAAACTGAAATCCGTTAAACATGCCGCCTTACACTAGTAGACGTGCTCTTATAAAGCTGCCAACGCTGAAAAGTCGAAAAACGATGCTAAATGTCAAGTTTGTTCTCAATTTAATAAAGAGAAATATATGCTCTGATTTCTTGATTTTCAATATCTCTTTTAATGTACCATCTCGTTCTACACGTTATATTTATCCACTATCTGTCAAAGTTTTCAGAAGAAATAATGCCAACTATGATCCGTTTTTAAGAATTTGTACTGAATTTTCTTTTAATGTCTACAATAGTCTAAAATAATTTTTACAACTGAAAGTATGAAACTATTTGCACTGTATAAAAGTCTGTAAGGATCTTGAATCCAAAGACCTAAATAAATAAAAAAATTAAAATTTACAGAAACATGATTTATAAAAAAAAACTTTCTACGCAGAAAAGGGCAATCAGCACAACGTTGTTCCGACGTTGTAGTTACAACATAAAAATTAAATAAGAATTTCGCAACTCTTGTTATGATTATCGTCACAGCATCGTTAATACAAATTAACAATAGAGATAAATCGCAAATGTAAGTGCTATAGGCTAATAACAGGTCATACGGAGTTGAGAACCCATCTAGTTCGCATTAGATTGTCTGAGGAAACGATATGTAGCCAATTTTGGAATACCTGTAAAACTCGAACTGGAGATCCATAAGGAATTACATTTAGGGGACTGAGTTCTTGAACTAGTCCGATATTTATTGGAAAATTTTTATTATGGTTTTTGTTTGGGAATTCCGTTTTCCGCATGGAGCGCACAACATGCCAACTGGGCATAAGTGAATACCTGTCATAGGTTTGGGCTTTTAAAGCCCCTCCTTTCAATCTAACCTAAGTGTTATAGGCTTAGGTTAGGTAGAACAGGCAGCTGTTGTGCAGCTCACTTGGGTCCATTTTATTGATCCCATTGTGATACCTGAATAGAAAAGTGAGAATAGAACAGAAAAGAGAGAAGAGAAGCAGACAACACCAGAGTCTCCGGCGGGAATCGAACCCGCAATCCCCAAACTAGCAGACCAGCACACTACTGACTAGTCCACCGTGGCACCCCGTGCTATAGGCTTACTGTGACCACAATATTACTAAAACAAATTTGTTAAAAATATTGCACCGGCGTAAGAGCTTTGCAAACACAATACTTTAAACTAAGATTGTTTATATATTTATAGTTTTGTGACGGTTCAACATAAATATTTCATATTTACAAATGTAGCGCACATAAGGCTGCTCAAATATTGACTGTAAGTGCTGCCCGATATCACGACATGACAGCACAACTGTTTCTGTCTAAATTAGATAAAATCGATACCATACAGTCCGAGAAATAATTTAAATGCGGCATCAGGCATATTCTGGTAGTGAACTCTCACTCTTAAGTAATCAGAAATCAGATGCTACGATTTAACATAATTGGATTCATTTGAATGAGGTTTTTTGTGCTTCCAACTTGGGCCTATAAAAGTCCAACAAAGAAATGTTTATCATTTGCACTTTATGATTCAACAAAGAAACTAAAACAAGTTACAAAAACTGTGCTTTCTAAGTTTTATCATTTCTTCGCTCATTTTAGGCCACCCTTTATATTTTTGTCAAAGAGTGAACGCAATATACTGATTAGTGTATGTATGCATATGCTTTCTTTTGTTGTTGTCTACTTTCGTTTTATAAATATTTGCAAATATTTTCTTTAAATTTATTTAATAAAGATTAGCAGTGTTTAATTTTATTAAATTTGTATGACAAACAATGTATTCGAATTAATTAGTAAATCGTACAGACATTTTGAAATTACTAAACCAAAATGCAGTGTGTTTATTGCTGGATTGGTATGAGCAAGAAGTTAAACTCCAAAGAAGAAAGTGCAGGATACGTTGAACAGTGGTCTTGTAATCGAACTCTTCACTTGCAGTTACAAAATTCCTATTGCAAAAATCATAATTTCTTGCTGCTAACTTTATATTCATATTCTAAAACAAAATTCTGTAAAAAAAATATAAAATTATGCTGTCAAATTTAAACTATGCGATTGGCAACAATTGTGGTACTCCCAATCGAGCATTATGTCCTTCTCATCTTGGTTTTATATTATTTATTTTAAAAGTATTTTAAATATTATTTAATGGCACGTTCATTTTCTAGAAATTTTCCAGACTTTTTAGTACAACTTAATGTCTAGTAACGAGCTGCTTATTGATTTGAAAACATCTGCTCAATCACAAACACAGCAATTAGAAATCAAACTTTTTGATTTAAGTATTAAAAACCCCAAAAATCCACGTGATATTAAAAGAGAAAACAAATATAATGACCTATATTTCAAAATCCGCTTAAAACCCACCAGACAAATCAAATAGGAAAAAACAACGGATAAACAAGATCGAATGCAACAATAATGTAACGTGACAACAGTTCAAACACTGGCTGCCATGAAACCAGGCAACAGCTGCTAAGGGGGGATTAAACAATTTTTAGCACAATCGTTTCCGCCAACAAAACTAAATTCAACAGGAGCAGAAAGGAATTTTACTAAATCACTTCCATTTAGCAGGAAGAAAAGGTCATTTCAAGGATCAAACAAATAATCAATAAAAACGGTACTTCGTTTTACCATTGAAAAAAAAAGAATAACCATCAAATCAATATGAAAATGCGCTTAGGGATTCTATTACTAGGAATTAAGAATTAAAAAAAAAAACTTGATTTTTTTATCTAAAAAATTAGGATCGAAACAAAAGATTCAATAAACTGTAAAATAGCAAAACTATTTGTATATTTGTTGCATTTCAGTGTAACAATATTGTATCATTTTTGAGAAATATTGTATTAATTTTTGTATTTCGTCTTATTATTGCTTAATAAAATCAATAAGATTTTAATCCTTATTCATACTCTGTCTTCTTGTTGAACAGAAAGAAGATCACCGATATTAGGCAAGAGAAGTAAATAGACAGGAAGTCTACTTCTTCTTTTATTTGTTGTTTTGTTTTTGTATATATGTAGTTGTAACTACCTTGCAGTTCTTGTTTTGTTTTAAGGACTTTTCTTATTTGGGAGCGTTTTATTTTTAAAAGGTATTGCATATGGTCCATTAATAGTCCATCCATTAGGGTTTTGTATTTATTGTTTACATGTCACTTAAGTTTTTTTAAATTAAATTTTTTATTCTCTTGTTAAACAATTCAAAAATGGTGCGTATTAAACGGTTGGATTTTTGTCAAGAGATCGTAGCGAAATTATAAAAGTATTAAATTTTTGGTAGTTCTTAAAGACTTAGGTTGTACTTAGATAACCGTAAATAATGGCTTAGAAGTAAATTAAGAGGGCCATATACTGTAATAACTATTATGACAGAAAAGAATTTTAACCTTTAGCAATGTAAAGCTCTTAAACTGAGTTAATTTTATATGCATATTAAATCTAAATAGTTAATTGTCTTTTAATACAAAAATGGTCTAGTTTAGTTGTGTTTATTTATTACTAGCATATTGCCCGCTACTTTGATAGCGTAGTTCTTACTATTTATTGAATATTCAAGTTGTTTTTAATTACTAGAGTGCCCCTGTGGACTAGTCAGTAAAGGACAAGTCAGTTGTTTGGGGGTTGCGGGTTCGATTCCCGCCGGAGACTCTGGAATTGTCTGCTTCTCTTTCTCTTCTATCCTAAATATTTCTATTCTTATTCTATTCTTCTCTCTATTAAGGCATCACAATGGACCGTAATGGTCTCCGAGTGAAGGTGTGAGGGTAACTTTGCACCAGCCTTACCTACCTACCTTTTAATTACTAAAATTCCGTCCTTCACTATAATCTTCACAATCAACTTGGATTATTAGTACCTATTATCAGAATTCTATATATACAAAATATAAAAACGGCAAAAAAAATTCCATAAAAATTGGAATTTTTTGACGTCCATAACACTTAGAGTTGGAATTCGGTTTAAAAATCACTACTTTTAAGTTGTTTACAAACGTAATAATACAAAAAGTACAATAAAAATGCGAAAAGGCACCTTTTGTTTCGGCCTTATCAGTTTGATTCTCAATTTGAATCAATAGCCCCTTTTTTTTAAATTCTATCATAAACGTATAACACACAAAAAGTACCATAAATACTCAAAAAAGTACCTTTCTGGTGGCCCATAACATTTTCAATCTCACCTTGTATCAATAGTCAGTAATTTTAAAATTCTAGCTTTGTAATAGTTGAAAATACAAAAAGTACTATGAAAAAGATAAAAAGTACCTTTCTGGTCGCACCTAACATTTTCAGTTTCACCTGGAATAAATAGTCCTTGATAGTTAAATTGAAATTTTTAGACGTCCATAACATTTAGAGTTGGAATTCGGATTAAAAATCACTAATTTTAAGTTGTTTACAAACGTAATAATACAAAAAGTACCATAAAAATGCGAAAAAGTACCTTTTCGGCCGCCCATAACATTTTCAACCTCAACTCGGATCAACAGTCACTAATTTCGAAATTCTAGCTTCACAAAAGTAGAATATACAAAAAGTATCCAAAAAACAGAAAATTACCTTTTTTGGGATTTCCATAGCAATGTATAAATTCCAAGTTTAAAATGTTTAAATGTTTATGCAACAAAAAAAATATTTTCATAGATATGATTTAAAGTGAGTAAATCTTCGCTTTTTTTTTATAAAAATTTTATGTTCTAAAAAGTACCATACTATTTTGCCGAATTTTCCCTTTTCTACCCTGTTATGAATGTGTTTAGATTTATACCAAATTTCATTATTTGATGTCTGGTAAAATCCCTATTAAAAATTGTATGAAAATTGGCCGTCTAATTAGGAATTATATATATTTTTCGGGTATTTTCCCCTTTTTGCTACCTTGTTTGTGCCCCTAAAAGTTTCCACAATTTTCACCTAAATATTTGTCCATATTCTATTAGGCAATAATAATTATCAAACTTTGTTCCATTGAATAATATTAAAAACGTAACTTTTAAAAAATGTACCAAAAATAGGGACAATTTAAACCCCTTAAACATACGAATTTAAAAAAAAAGGGCCAAAATCTTATTAGTATTTTTTCACGGTTCACCTAATACAGCTTAAATTTTTTTCTAGCTTTATGTGTTTGGAAGTTACATAGGGTACCAAAAAAGTACCAAATTATAGCTTTTACCCTTTTTCCTCTTAAGGGTTGAAAATTCAAAAAAAGGCCAGACACCTGGTGCAAAGTACAAAGTTTTTTCAATTTAATTTGTTTTTCTTTAGTTTGGAAGATATAAGATTAGCGATTTTACCCCCTTAAAGTACGAATTTCAAAAAATCCCTTCTTAGTTGAAAGGGGAACCGTTTGTCCAAATTTTATGTCTCAAGCACTTTGCGTTTTGGGCTGTGCGGTGATGAATAAGTCAGACCAAGGCGAATTCAATAAAGTGAACTTATTAGATCAGCTGATCAACAGCTGTTGACTATTTCTAGGGACCACTTGTCAAATTTTTGTGTTTGTGTGTTGACATTTGTGAGCGGTGTTTTATTTAAAATTACAAAAATTTTAAAAAATTGTGAAAAACTGTAAAAAATCGTAAAGAATTTGCAAGCAAATAGTGAAAAAAGTGAAAAGTTGTAAAAAAGATTAAAAAAATTGTGAGCAAATTGTGTTGTTAACTTTTTAATTGTTAAAAATTATTATTATTTTAGAACAATGCCTTCTTGCTCGGTATGCAAAAGAAAATATTTTATTTGTGAGTACGCTGGCCTGGAGCTGATATTCTATATTTTTGTTGGTTTGGGTTTTTTATAATTTTGCCCAATTAATCTTGCTTTTTTAAACTATATTAATTTTCTTCAATAAATGCTTGAATAAATAAAAGAAAAATTTGTAAACAAACGTTGTACTTCTTTATAAGTATTTGTGAATTTGTCAACAACTTTTTGACATATCGTTTTGTTTTACACTAACAAAATACACGTTGTATTTTTTATACCCGCCACCAAAAAAATGGTGGGGGTATATTCATTTTGTCATTCCGTTTGTAACACATCGAAATATCCATTTTAGACCCCATAAAGTATATATATTCTGAATCAGGGTTTGATTTGATGACGATCTAGCTATGTCCGTCCGTCTGTCCGTCTGTCCGTCTGTTGAAAGCACGATAGAGGTCGCACCGAAAAAGCTAGGGGGCTCAAATTTTGCCAGAATCTTTCTTATAGACAAGGTTTGTTTGGTATTGAAAATGGGCTAAATCGGAATATTAGGAAGAGAGTTATAGCTCGAAAAGCAAGAGTAGGTCGAAAAAACCCTGTCCTTCGAACATCGAATAAAATAGAATTGTGTCCAAACACATTAACGTAGACTCATGAAACTTCGAATATATATTTCCTTAGTAAAAACAATATCTGTCCCCGAAAATTATCTAAATCTATGCATTAGGAAAGGAGTTATCGATCAAAATGTACGAAAATTTATACCGCACAGTGTATTTTTCGGTATATTTAAAAACAAAAACGTCATAAAAGCAACAAAATTGGATGTACGACCCTGAAATTTTGCACACATGGCTTTTTGGTCAAATGCTTTGTTCTAACGGAAAATCAATGTGCCACGCCCACTTTTAAGCCCACATCCCATATAACGTTTTACCGAAAATTCATATAATTTCTCTATTAATATAGATTTTGGAATAAAAAAGGACTATATTGAAACATCTAGGTAGTACTCATTTGCAAAAACATTTTTGACACGCCTACTATAACGCCCACTTTTCACGTTATCTACCGTTAATGAAATTTAAATGCTCATAAAACCGCCAAAATTAGGGGTATGATGATAAACTTTGCTACGTATATCCTTCTAGCCAATGTCATTACTGTGTAAAAAAATTAAGGTGCCACGCCCACTTTTACGCCCACCTTCCATATAACGTTTTACCTAAAATTCATATAATTTCTCTATTAACAAAGATTTTGGAATAATAAAGGGCTATATTGAAACATCTAAGTTGTACTCATTCGCAAAAACAACTTTGACACGCCTACTATAACGCCCACTTTTCACGTTATCTACCGTTAATGAAATTTAAAAGCTCATAAAACCGCCAAAATTAAAGGTATGATGATGAAATTTGCTACATATATCCTTCTAATCAATGTAATTGTTGTGCCAAAAAGATAAGGTGACACGCCTATTTTAACGCCTACCTCCCATATAACGGTTTATGTTAAATTCATCTAATTTCTCTATTGACAAAGTTTTTGGGAAAATAAAGGACTATATTGAAATATCTAAGTTGTATTTATTAGCAGAAACTTTATTGACACGCCTACTTTAACGCCCACTTTCATTGAAAGACTACATTTAGAAAAGCATTTTAGTAGCATATCGAAGTTATAAAGGGTGGTTAAATTTTAAGGGCCGATGTTGAATTTAAATAAAACACAAATTATTTAGGAAATTATTATTATTTCTTTTTGTAATGATAATATTTGTATGGTTCAATTATGTATTTAACAAAATATCGGCCAAATGGCCCCCCCCCATCCTTGGCGCCTTTCTTCTATCTGATTGTCCAAATTTTCAATGACAATGTTGATGCTCAATTGTTTTGCCACACTATCGCAAAAAACAGCAATGGTTCCCATTCAACGAACTAAGAAGGCATTCACAGATTTTCTAACATTTTATACAGACCTGTTTTGCAGAAATTTAAATATATTTTACAATTCTCCTGATTGTGGACGAATTTGAACGATTATGTTGATCAAAAGAATTACGAAGTGCACAAAATGCATATTGATTTAAACGCCCATTTTTATAAAAAACCTGAATAACTTTAACGCGTTGCTCATTTGCGTTCTTTTTCACTGTTCAAATTAAGTTAGTCTGAGATTGAGAAAGGTCAAATGAAATGCAAAAAAAAAACTTGTTGTTTGTGTGGCTCACCTTCAACATGGGCCCTTAAAATTTAACCACCCTCTACAAAGTGATACATATTTTATTATAAAGAGATTATTCCATAATGATTAACAATATAATAAATAATGTGCTTTAAATGTACACAAAATTGGTGGTGGGTATAAAAGATTCGGCACAGCCGAATATAGTGCTCTTACTTGTTCACTTTGTAGTTGTTTTAGTGACGAGTTCACCTTATTGAATTCACCTTGAGTCAGACTTTAAGTCAGTAACGTTACTCTTTTATATATGTATATAGATAAACGTTTTTGTTAAACTTTATGTCAGAAAATTTTTTATTTTATTTTATTTTATTTTCGTTGTTGTTTATTAAATATTTATTTTGATTGAACTATTAAAAATTTTTGTTTCACTTATACTTCCCAACAATTTGCGATATTATAAATTTTATTTTTTTCTTTAACCGCATGAATGGAAAAGTCAATTAGGCGATATTCATCTGTCCATGTCAGTGATGCCAGAACTTGATTAGCAAAAATGGCTAAAGTTCTGGAAAAAAAATGGCTAGAAACTAGCTAAAATATGGCTAAATGTTTTAAATAGAAAGTTTTCAATATTTTAAATAAAAAAAATAAGAAAAATTTATTTTAGAAGAAAAATTATAAAATTTAAGATCGTTTATAATATACTCAATCCATCTTTGACTAGTTATAAAGTACAAGAATTGTTATAATGGCGTTAAAAGGACCAATTATCATCAGCATCTAGCTCGCTATTATTGTCATTGTCATCTTAACTTTCTTTAGATCCTATCAATTTAAGATAACTATGTGGTACCTTATATTGATAACAGCATTTATCAATTCTTTTTAAGCCGTATCTTAAAAAAATAGTATAGAAAAAATAAAATATTGGTCCTTCGAAATAAACCAAACTCTCTTTGATCTTTATAAGTCAATATTGAACGTGCCATACATGACATACGACTTGAGTTAGTGGAAAAAATGCTCGAAAATTGCGTTCATCGAATTCGTTCCTGCAGAAGAAGTCGTGGAGGCCATTTGAATGAGGTTTTATTTAGAACTTAATTGTATCGATTGTACTTAACATTAAATGAAAAACTTTTGAATTTCCGTAACAATAAGTGTGTTTTTTTTTAAAGAAATCATATCACTCTTATTGAAAACCCTTTTACATTGCTAATGTATCCTCCTGCTGTTGTAGCTTAAAATTCATTGGATTAAAAGGTAAAGGCTTGGTCTTGATAATATGTATTTTCGATACCATTTAAGTGTTTCAGAGTGAACGGTTAAATCATATAATTTTGAAATAATTTCACATTTACAATATTTACAAAAACTTTTTAACTTCTGTACTCCATTCCTTCATAAACTTCTGGGAAAATTTTGTTTATTTTTTAAAAATTTTCTTTTATTTATTTATTAAATACACATGCTTGGTTGGTTTTTTTTACTAATTGATTGTTTGTTTGTTTATGTAATATTTTAAACAGGTTCCCATCGATGCAATTTTTAGTAGTTTCAAAAACATTGTTTTATAGAAGCGTTTTTCACTATTTAGGAAACGAAACAACAACAACACCTAAAAGCTAAAAACAAAAAATGGCTAAAAAAAGGCAAAAAAAAAATATCTAGGAAAAAAAGCCTTATACCTAAAAGCAGATTTTCCTAGCTAAGCGTGTTCAAAAATAGCCATAAACTAGCTAAATTGACAACACTGGTCCATGTTTCAACTAAAATAAATTTCTTAAGCCCCCATACATTGAACATACCCATAGGTGGTATTAAACCTTTAAAAATTTATATCATGACGCAATAAGATATAAGCAAAGAAACAGGACTGCTGCTATTTGTCCTATTTTCAACACAAAAATAAAAATTGTTTAGCTCTGGAATATATCTACGGCTGCTTGCAGAAAATTTTGGACAAATTGCTTTCTAATCAGCAAACATATAGACAAAAATAATTAAGAAAAATAAATTTCGCATACATATATTACACTTTTAACTGATGTCTAACCACAAGAGTGTCACTTAACAATTATTTGTTGTTTAAAAAAATTCTCTAGAAAAGCTTAAAAGTAGGTTATCAAGCAATTGAAATATTAAAACCTAAATATAATTGCTTCAATATTTGTCTTAAAATTTACAAACGAAAATGAATTTTTTCAGCTTCAAGACTACTCAAAGGGTCAATTTTAAAAAATCATTAGATATCGAATAATATTATTCAAATTCAAGATGGAACCCGAAACCAAATTGAGAATTAAATATTTTTTGAACCTCCTCAATATTGACAAATGAAAGGGCCGGATTAGCAGGGGACTCCATATAACATACCACCATCCACTGTCAAGAGTAATAAAATAAATGGCTAAAGAATAGAATTCAGTAAAGTCGGAAAAAAATTCAAATCCAGGCTGGAAAGATATTTGAAGTCAATCAACCTGGAGATAACTAAAATTTTTTCTAGTAATTGGTTAAACTATGTGGTGTCAAATTAAGTGTGTTCAAAAATTATTCGAGGCTCAGAACAATGCTTCGTTCAACTTTTTCTAGAAATATTTGTAAAGCTTAGATTCACAGGAAAAAGTGTAAAATTATTTGAAGGATTGAGCGACACAAGGGCGAACTTATTTTTTACGCAACAATTCTCAATAATTTATGGAACACTTTAATTGCATTTCAATTGCAAACTTCATCCAAATTTATTTGACGTATTTATACAGTTTGCAGATGAATCTTTAGGATATCTATGGACTTTAGAATATTGATTTCAACTAACAAATGGACTAGAAGAAGAACTTCGTAAAACCCACTACTGTACTATATGCATTCACCACATAAATAAATAATTTCATAGGTCACAAATAAATGTTGTAGAAATTACAGCATATACCCTCGTCACTCATGGTGAATGGTATAAAAGTACGAAAATATAACCTCTTTTTCAATACCAGTTTAACAAAAGAACCGGCTCAAAAATTCAAAGAGTGGGAATATTATTTTTATTATAAATACAGCTACACTAAGTTTTGGGTAAAAAAAAAAAAAAATTATGGGAAAAAGAAAGCAAAAATTGTAGCGCATTAAAAGCCTAAAAAGAACCCAATTAAACCAAATGGCGACAAAAATTCTTACAGTAAATTTAAGGACTTTTTTGTCAACACTTTTAAAAGACAACATGAGACATTGAAATGTGTGTGGCCATGAAGTCATTCCCACAAATTGTGATCCAATTAACACGCTATGACTAGGACATGAAAAACAATACGACATTAATTGTAACGAACTTTCTGTCAACTAAGAAACCCCACTAAAGCAACCAAACAAACCAAAAAAATAAAAAATACTTTAAGGATTAACAAAAAAACACACACAAACACTGGTAAGTAGTAGAGTAAAAAAAAAATTTAAAAAATACCCGCCATAAATAAATTAATTTAAGTTCCTAGTTCGACTTAAGTAGAGCAAACGAAGCATACCTTTCAATTTACATGTGTGAACAAATTATTTTGCAGTTGCGAGTAGTTATGGGAATAGGTGGTAGTTTGACATGATAGTTTGCTGTAGCTGTCAACTGTCAACAAGCTGTCAGTTTAAACATGACATTTTCATTTTGGAGTCTTTTTTTAAAAATATTTTAAGGCAAGTATTACTTTAAAGGTTTGCGTATTAAAATCTTAAAAAGTAAAATTTTGCATGAATAAACATTAATTGCTCTGAATTGTTGATGACAGTTCAATAACAAGTAAAAATGTCCGAAATATTTGCCAAAAATTAAGAGTTGCCTTTTATGCTGAACATGTCATTGTAATTATTAGCAATTGTTTAAGATTGTTTGTATAGTCAACAGCCTTAACTAATAAAATCTTAAGCGTATCGTTTGCTTTATACATAGAATAACCTTTGGTTTAAGATATTTTAAATTAATCATTTCTGCTGCAATAAAATAAATAAATAAATTCTTTTTTCTTGTAAGTATAGAACGATTTTTTAACATCTCCTTTGACAATCCTATTTGATCCTTTGACTTTCTTTTATTAACTTGGCCATGATTTATGATGTTCGCTAGAACATTTGCTAACCAGTCTCCAGACAATTGCTTAGGCCACCTTTTCATACACTTTGCCATCGACCAAGTACTTTTGTCTTCGCACGGCATACATTTTGCCATTAAAACTGCTAAACAACTGTAACGAAAGGTGTCAAGTATTTTGTTAGTTTAGGGTTTTTTTCTTAACGATTGTCCTTATAATTTAGTTTTTTATGATTTCTTGGAGATAGAAAATAAAACAAATAGACAGAAGTCTGTCGCTGGCAGTTGCGTTTGTCGTTGATGTAACCTTAAGGAAATGTAGAAACTGCATCATTAATCATATTTTAGTTTTGAATGGAGGAGTTTTTTGCCATCAGCAAATTCCTCTTTTAATTTAAAATTTATAACTTTAAATTTTTATTATTCCATTCCAAAAAAAATGTTTCATCATTTTCTATTTGTGTTTATTTTCATTTCTGATGAGCAGTTGTTTTCGTTAATGTCAATTGTTTCGAAGGAAGTAGCCTCGGTTAATGTGGGATAAGTACTTACTTGCCATGTTTTGTGCGATCTCCCAGGCCAGATGCATTGTAGGGACTTTAGTGTATGGGAGGTATATATTTATTTAATTAAATTAAGATCATGGTATTACAATTACACTTTTGCAACAATGATGCATTGTGTAAAATTTCCCTGAATACAGTGATGTAGAGGCTCTTTTATCTAAAGTAATATAAAAATAAATATGACGGTAGACCTGTATAAAAATCCTTATTAATTATTTAATCTAGTCAAGACAGCATAGATTAGGTTATAATAGTGTGATAACTGTTGAAAAGACAATTAAAAAATTATCACTGTTATACGCTCGATTTACGAATTCTTAAATTACTCTTATTGCCGAATGGATTACGCTCTTTCTGTTCCTCTACATATCGCTTAAATATTAAAACTGTTTCCTATTTGGATTTAGTTAAAACCTAAAAATTTCACCTGCTTTTACTAATACTGTTTTGGGAATCCCAGTGCTTAGCACAAGAGTTTGCCAACAACGGTGTCCAATGCCGGTTCGAAGGACTATAAACAAGAAGCAATCGCTAATGACTTCAACTCCAAAAGGAATTTTAAATTAATATAAGTCGATATTAAAGAAAACATTTGGCATTAGTTTATAAGACCATTTTTTGGTGACCCGGTGGACTAGCCAGTAGTGTGGTGGTCTGCTAGTTTGGGGGTTGCGGGTTCGGTTCCCGCCAGAGACTCTGGACTGGTCTGCTTCTCTTTCTATTCTATTCTGACTATTTCTATTCTTATTATATTCTTCTGTTAATTTCTATATTTAGGCATTACAATGGACCGTAATGGTCTCCGAATGAGGGTGTAAGGGTAACTTTGCACCGGTCTTACCTACCTACCTATAAGATCATTTGCGGGGCTTGTGAAAGATATTTTTCTCCTAGGAATTACAGAGATTTCCCAGGAATTTTCAAAAACATTTAAAATAATAAAAAGGAATTTCAAAATGAGTGTTCACCAGTGTTATTAGTTTCATGGTGTAATTACGTAAGGTGATAGCGTAAAGGAGAGCAATGTTTGTCTCTCTTTTTTTATGTATGAAGTTTGACAATTTCCGGAGTTGAAATAATTTTTTTAATATGTAGTTTGACATACTCCAGAGCACAAAAAAATAATCAGCTGGGCTGGCACCGCCACCTTGTATAATTAAACCATGATTAGTTTATCAATTTTATGTCTGAATTTAGGTCAAGAACATTTAATTAAGCCATTAGCCATTCTTTAGTCACTATTTTGCTGTTTAATTTTGTCATTGATTTTAATTCATAAATAGCGAAAACACTACAAACAAAATACTTCTTTCGCTATTAAAAAACTTAATAATGGAAATCTCTTTTAAACTAGAATTTAATAAAATACAGGGTGGTAACCATGGGGCTTAAAAACTAATTAAATTTTTCGTTTTCTTTCATATTATTAAATAATGCCTGGAGAATAAATAATGGAGAAATTCACAACGACACAAACAACAAAAGAATTTTAATTTCTTAATCAACGATCAATTATTGTAACTTTGGAATTTCGCTCCCTGAAGCAATGATTCGTTGCTTTGTTCATCGTTATTTGCCTCGAAACGATGGACCACGTTTAATTTGCACTAGGGAAAGTAGTAACGTTTAGAGAAAAAATTTAACGAAACATCCGGAACATCTACCAAAAGACGTTCTGCTCAGCTGGAATGGTTTATACGTCACTACGGCGCATTTAAATCAAAGTGTGATTATTGGGATAGATTCGGATAATTCGGATAATATCACGGGGATAATAACTGTAAAATCTGGCATATAGATGTCAACACAGACTTGTGTAATTTGTTTATTCTACATTGGGCAATTGACATCACTATTATGTAAGCCGTGTTGGCATCTTGGTACGCCTCTAGAGATATTCGTGAAAAATTTTGTACAAGTTGGTTAGTAATCAGTAAAGCTATAGGTCAATATGATTTGGAAAATATATATCGAATTTTTCAAGCTCTTTCATTAATTTTGGGCACGTTAAAGACGCCAACTTATATAGAGTGATCTCAAAAATTATCTCTGAGAAAAACTAACAAATGGATTTGAAACTAACTGAGATATAACACATAAATAAAACTGCTTCGGTATTTTTCCTAAAACTTACAAAAGATTTCTTGCGTTATTTAATATCAATATCAAACGATAGGGTTTAAACAGTTAAATATAGTTATTTATGTAAAAGTAGAAATCCAAAATGGCGTCCTGGATTAAATGACGAATGTATATGTCAAATGAAGTAGTCACAATATTGGTATCCCTCACCTCGCAATATTGGTATCAAATTAACCAGTAGAATGCAGTAAACGATTAAAAAGTTTTAAATTCAGAAAAGCGTCTGAAACAAAATGTCGAAATTTTTTAGATTCACCAATATGTTAAATGGAAGGGCTTGATTAGTAAAATACGTTTTACTATGTAAATATTTAAAATCAAAGATGGCGTCGGAAATAATAAAGAAAATTGCGTTAAAATAAAATCCAAAACCAGGGATAATCAACAATGTGGTCATTGTACATGATGGTAAAAGGTATTATTATCAGACTCGACACTGCCGAATGTAGCACTATTACTTGTTTTTAATTAAAAATAGTACACATGCTTATACTAATAGAAATTCTCTTTAAAATTTTTAATTAACTATCATTTTTTATATTTTAAAAACGGTTTTAAAATTACGCGTACGACATTTAGACTATCAAATAGTTTAGAAATGTTAATAACAAACGAATACTTTAATCCTCATAAAACTTTCCCCCAAATATCCTTTTTTTCTTGTATATAAAACAGCGGTGTTTTTGATTTTATTGTATGCAGTTGATACAACGTTGTATAACATTTTTCAAACGTGTAAATGACAATAAACGAAGAATTACATGACTGGTTCCTTAAGAGCGGCTTGCTTGAGCATTAAAATTATTGTCACCTAATTCTCACAAATGTGTCAGATATCATCACTTATACATTTACATCAATAAAACTAAGCCTTTCCTTTTTTTAATTTACACCTTGCTTTCTAGTCAGCAACTAGAACTACTACTGTTTGTAAGAGTGTTGGAAAATGCTGCAAGATCACGTAAAACAAGTTCCCAACGAAAAGGTGACATTTCAAATGATGACAATTTCTTGTTGTTTGTGACAGCATTAATCGATATTTTATGTTAATTGTAAAATCTTTTGAGTAAGATGACTCAATTTGTGTAAGTTGTGTTGTGCTACTACGTGAGCGGTCATTACATTAAGGGAATTATCAAATATAAGGCAATCAAGCGGTATCTTTTATTTGATGTTAGTCATCCTAACAGCCACAAGGTGTTAAGTACTTTCTTTTGGTAACGTGTTAAACAGCATCAAAAGGGGGATCAGAAGTAGATGCTAAGGATTTAGAGAAAAAATAAAAAAAATTAAGCTCTAGGGTTTTATTTTATTTTAAAAAATTTTAAAATAAATTTTAAATTTCTCCAGCCGACTTTATTTTATCCCTTACTAAAAACGCAGCGTTTATTAAAAAATATTTTAGAATTATTTTTCTCTACATAAAACTTTTTTATTTTAATTAAAATATTTCTTAGTACTTTAAGTATAAAAGTAAAGTTTATTTCCCGAGTAGACATTACAAAAGAGCTAAATTCAATTGAGCACCAATTTTCACAAAATCGTTAGGGCGATTTGTTTTCAATTGAAAATTAATTGAAGTGCATTTTACTCCGATGCTACAACTTTTAACGGTTTTATAAGTGTTAATACGATTTTTTGCAATAGATAAGCTAACTAGAAACAATAATAAACTCACCACTATGAGCCCAAAATATATTACCTTATCGGAAGATGCTCATTATAAAGGGTTTTTAAACAGGCACGCTACAAAAGTAGACCAATATGGACAGCAAACGACGCCATATTTTTTCTGCTCTTTTGACACTTCTCTTCAGTAAGGCTTGCCATTTCATGATGACAGATAAACGAGTCAACAACGAGTCGAAATTATTAAAATTTACTACCGAAATTCGGAGTCAGTGGCTCCAACGTTCTCATTTCTGGCTGAATGGCTTCATCAATAAGCAAAATATGCGTTATTGGTCAGACAGCAATCCACACGTACTCCAAAAGTCATCCCGAAAAAATTACGGTTTGGTGCGGTTTATAGGCCGGCGGCGTCATTGGGCCGCTACATCAAGTATATGGTCTATGCCAACAAGCCAGCGACGTTTGATGAACTTCGTACGAATATGAAACGAGAAATTGCAGCAGTATCGCCCGATTTGTGCTTGAAAACCTAGTTCCATACATAATGGCATCGAACGTACTTTCACAGGAATAAAGAATTTCATTGATATCCAAAACCATTTTTGTTTTATTAAAAAATACTTTTGTAGCGCTCTTATTGAAAAACCCTTTAGGAACAATGAATTACTTGAATTTTTGGATAACAATTTCTGGCTATCCTGTGCCAACTAATCAATAACTATGGCATTTAGCCGCTTATTTCTACTAGTCTGAAACAAAGCATGACAGAAGAAGTGCTAAAAGATCTTACAGCGCCCAATCTAACGAGTGTATTGTCTATAGTTCTAAGGATATTGTAAATAAGACGTCAGTATCAACCTGTCTTCGTTCTATACAATTAGATACTACAAGTTCGTTCTATAGCAAATTTTTGTAAAATACTTAAAGTTATTTCAGCAGCATGCAGTTTATAAACTGCGACCGCCAGTCACGTTTAATCAGCGTCCAGGCACTTTTAAACCTTAACGACAAAGTTAGTTACTAAAAATTAAATAAACACAGAGAGTACCGGTTGTGAGTACCGCAATTATTGCCAATCGCAGAGTTTAGTGGTGACAGTAGAATTTTATGGTTATATCAACAGAATTTCGTTTCGGAATATAAATTTGTAGTCAGCACTAATATTATATGATTCTTGCAATAGAAATTTTTTAGTCACAAACAAAAAGTTCGATTGCAGGAACTGAATCATTTTATTGGAAATGAATGTGATTTTCTGTTTCTGTTTTCTGGGTGTAAGTAACGAGTTCTATTATCTCTTGCTGCTTTTAAGTGGGTGGAGTATCGTTGGGACTTATGTTTTCGAATAACACTGATAAATAAGTTTTTATTGCGGAAATTTTATAGATTAAGGGAGGACAGCATATTTCTTAAAGAAGAATATTCAGATGCCTACACAACTCGTGCCATAGTAGACATTTTGAAAGATATAATTTGCAATGGCGAGCAAAATCGCCAGATTTTACAAATTCTTTCTTCTATCTTTAATAAGACAGTTCTCTAAAAGTTATTAAAGAAGATAGTCGACAAGAGTAGGAACAAAACGCTCGAACATTGGAGTTTAATAATTGCGATGCCCACATTAACAATATAATATTCAAAAAAGTAGAGGAAAAACTTAAAAGTCCAAGTAAACCTTTACATGGTGTCTCTCTTGCTAACTCAATGATTTGGATTATTCGGATGATAATTGTCTACTTTCGCACAAGATTTCTAACATGTAAAAAAAGGAGAAGATTTGGAAAGATTAGTACACAATATTTGACTTTAGATAAATATCAAGAAAACCAAAGCTATGGGAATTTACAACGTAGCTACCGATAACATCATGCTACAAAGTCAACTAGTTGTTTCCGTGGGAAGTTTCTGTTATGCAGAAGAGTGTACACGACACAGTCGTAAAAAGAAGGCTCAATAAAGTGAGAGCTGCATTCGGAAGACCACAACCAGTATAGAGAATCTCACATATCCAGTTGACCCAGGCTTAGAATACTCAACGAATAAGTAAAGTCTATTCTGCTGTATGGAAGTGAAAAACGGTTAGTATCGAACATCAACACATAAAAGCTACAGGTATTCATCAACAAGTGCCTCACAATCACATGCAGAATATTCTGGTATCACGACATAAGCAACGCAAATCTCTGTCACCTTGACAATGATTAATCCATACTAAAGCAAATGAAACATAGGAAATGGAGGTGGATCAGCCATACTATCAGAAAAAAACCTGATATAATAACAAGGATGGCAGTAAAGTGGAAAATCCTTAAAGCCTAAGTAGCCATGGTCGGTCAAAGAATACATTTAGATGCACGCACGATACTCCAAGAACTAGAACAGCGCAATCTTGACTCTAAAATAACTGCTGCAAATAATGTAAGATGGAGATGTTTCGTGGAAGACATATGATCCTAAGAGTTATAGTGAAAAAAAAACATTTAAAAGAAATACAATGGAAATATGTGGTTTTATTCGAAAGCTTTAGTAAAACATGCAAATTGAATTTTTTATTTTATAAAACTTTTTTGTTTAAACTAATATTTAAATTTTTAATCAGGCTTGAGTTCATGTTTAACATTCTTTTTATTTTTACAAAGAATTTTTAATTGTGATAAATGAAAGAATAAATCTTGAAAAATTATATTTTTACCGACACTAGCCGAGTGGAATTCATTTTTAGAAACCAGCTACGATTTCATCATCAGCACTCTCTGATCGGTGGTTACATGTTGGTTGTAAATATCATCTATTTAACTCCCGGGATTTAAGTTAATTGAATTCAGTAACTACTTGAGTTTTTTCTTTTTTCATATATATTTTTACCACAACGAGTTAGATTGAAATTTTAACCAAACAGCAACCCTTTTACTTTTTGTTTGTTATTATCTTTCATTTTATCACTATTTTTGTCCTGCTCTAGCCACCAGTTAGGTAGCGATAAGAACAGATAATTGTTTGTAACAATCAATTTTTATAATCATTTGTTTTATTTTCTGTGAGTAAAAGGGTTGCTGTTTGGTTAAAATTTCAATCTAACTGGTTGTGGTAAAAATATATATGAAAAAAGGAAAAACTCAAGCAGTTACCGAATTCAATTAACTTAAGTCCAAAGAGTTAAATAGATAATATTTACAACCAACATTTAACCACCGATCAGAGAATGCTGATGATGAAATCGTAGCTGGTTTCGAAAATGCATTCCACTCGGCTAGTGTCGGTAAAAATATAATTTTTCAGATTTATTCTTTCATTTATCACAATTAAAAAAAATTCTTTGTAAAAATAAAGAATATTAAAAATATGAACTCAAGCCTGATTAAAAATTTAAATATTAGTTTAGTAAAACATTTTAGAGTAAGTGTTTATGGGTCACCCAGTATAATTTCTTTTTAAAGCGGAGTAACACACAAGCATTTTTTACTAATATTCTATTGTATTAGCTTTTATGAATAGAGCAGAGAAGAGCAATAAGATGCTGAATACTGAAGAGATAGAGAAATTTATTTTTTTTGTAACGGAGAAAAGACGTTAGATATATTATAAGTAGTGTTGTATTAAAGCACATCTGTTGTTATAAAGGCGTACATTTTGGAAAGACTTTTTTCATTATTTTTTTTACTCTTGCGGCTTCTTTACATATATTGGTTAACTAATAAAGGAGTGCGAAACGAACCCATAGCCTTGATGCCTGCATATACGTAATTGTTAAGCACTTTCACCATTTATTCGTTGACCGTATAGCAAACATGGCAATGCTAAAGTTGTTGCCATACGAAAGCACCATAAAGAAAGGATATTTCAGTCTCATTAGGTAACCAAAACATTGCAATTGTTGAATCAGCTAAAAATCTTGGAATAATTTTCAATAAATCTCTTATATGGAACAATCGTATTAACTCTGTATTTGGAAAAATATTTGTAATATTTAGAACATTGTACCCTACACAACATCTTACTCTTTTAAATATTCGTTTACTTCTATCCAAAACGTTTAATATGCCGCATTTGCTATATGGTTGTGGAATTTTTGCTTATTGTGATTCACAAAGCAAAAGGAGATTATTATTTAGTAGCGTATAATGCGATCCTTCGTTATGTATACCGTATTAAGAGATATGATGGAACTTCTAACTATTCAAAGGCCTTGTACGGAGTTGACCTCATTGATCTGCTTAGGATAGGATCTTTAATTCTAGCACACAAGGTAATAAAATCCAAATAGCCAACTTACTTGTTTGAACGCCAACAATTTGAACAATCCAGTAGAGGAAATAAACTTAAACAATATCCATATCGAGCCTTAGTATCTAGTTGGCAATATTTTATGAATACTATAAGTCTACTCACTACCCAATTATTTACAAATAACAGACAACTCTTTAATATTTAACAAGTAAGAGCACTATATTCGGCTGTGCCGAATCTTTCATACCCACCATCAATTTTTCGTACTTTTATAGCTAGGGTTTTTTTTTCGCAGTTTTTTGTTTCCCGGGAATGCGAGATTTATTTTTTAATTTCCCGGGATCCCGCAGCAAAACAAATAAAAAGTAAATTTGATTTTATTTAAACAAAAAAACTTTTTATTTAAAAGCATAAAATAGTTTATAATGTAAAAGAAACACTTCAAAACTATAAAAATCAATAAAGAAACTTGAATTTAAAATATAAATTGAGTAAAAATATTTTTTATTGAAAAAAATATTATTCTCTAGATACGAGATCAAATATGAGCACAAAAAGAAAAATTCAGCTATGAGATCAAAAATAAAATCATTAGAATTCAATTTCAATATAAACATCTGCTTTCGAATCGTAGCCACCTTTTTTATTTCCCGGGATCCCGAATAATAGTTCCGGGAAATCGGAAAGATTAAATAACTCAAATTCCCGGGAAATAACCCAATTTATAGCACAAAATGTATTTGTTTGTTATTACAGTAATCGCTATGCAATAATCTCTTTATACTAAAATATGTATAACTTTCTTGGTATAACTTCGATATGCTAGTAAAATGTTTTCGTAAATTTAGTCTTTCAATGAAAGTGGGCGTCTTGAAGTTGTTTTGACTAATAAATGCAACTTAGATGTTTCACTACAGTCCTTTATTATTCCAAAATCTTTATTCATAGACGAATGATGTGAATTTGAGACAAACCGTTATATGGCAGGTAGGCGTTAAAGTGGGCGTATCACCTAAATTTTCAAGCGTACCATTAACATTGATTAGAAGGATATATGTAGAAAATTTCATCATCATACCTCCAATTTTTACGGTTTTCTGAGCTTTTTAATTTCATTAACAATAGATAACGTGAAAAGTGGGCGTTATAGTAGGCGTGTCAAAGTTGTTTTTGCTAATGAGAACAACTGAGGTGTTTCAGTATAGTCCTTTTTTATTCCAAAATCTTTATTAATAGAGAAATTATATGAATTTTAGGTAAAACGTTATATGGGAGGTGGGCGTAAAAGTGGACGTGGCACATTGATTTCCCGTTACAGAAAAGCCTGTCACCAAAAAGCAAAGTGTGCAAAATTTCAGAGTCGTTCATCTAATTTTGTTGCTTTAATGACGTTTTTGTTTTTTAATATATCGAAAAATACACTGCGCGGCATAAATTTTCCTACATTTTTTTCTATAACTCCTTTCCTAATGCATAGATCTAGCTAATTTTCGGGGAGAAATATTGTTTTACTCAAAAAATATATATTCGAAGTTTCATGAGTCTGCGTTAATGCATTTGGACACAATTCCATTTTATTCGATGTTCGAAGGACACGGTTCTTTCGACCTACTCTTGCTTTACGAGCTATAACTCTCTTCCTAATATTTCGATGTAGCCCATTTTCAATATTAAACAGACCTTATCTATAAGAAAGATTCTGGCAAAATTTGAGCCTCCTAGCTTTTTCGGTGTGACCTCTAACGTGCTTTCAACAGACGGACGGACGGACATAGCTAGATCGTCATGAAATCAAACCCCGATTCAGAATATATATACTTTATGGGGTCTAAAATGGATATTTCAATGTGTTACAAGTTGAATGACAAAATGAATATACCCCCACCATTTTTTTTGGTGGCGGGTATAAAACCGTATTGTTTGGTCTCTAATTTTCAACTATTTTAAATATTGATTCATTTTTGATATTTAAAATTTTTATTATTTTTTACCTTTATCATTGATTGATTTTTAATTATATTTTATTCTTGTATAATTTAAATTATTTTTTGTTTTTATTTTTTTAAATATACGCTAGAAGATAACATACTGTAATTAAAAAGATTTATGTCTTGTTGTATGTGATATCCACATTAAATAAATTAAAGTAAATATATCTATCTAGTCTTCGCCTTATATTTTAACGAGTAAGAAAAGGGGAAGATTTATTTTAATATTCAATATTTTTCTATATTTTTCTGAATGTGAGTGCATGATTACGCTGCTTATGGTAGTGATGAAACAAGCACTTAATGATTGCATAAAAGAACCTACGGAATGGGGCATCACATACAAAAATTATGCTCTTTAAAAACGCAGGTAAGACTAAAGTAAGCATTTTGGGAAGTTAAGGTCCTTTTGTTATGTTAAATTTTAGATGAACTCATATACACAATCAAAAGGCTTCACCACTGACAAAAAAAGTTTAAACCAAATTTCAGTAGAATTTATTTAAAATTGCAGCCTGTGTTTTCATTATAAGTTTAACCTGCTTCAAAATATAGAGGGAAGTCGCCTGGTATTTAAACATAGGTGTTAAGCTATTTCTTTCGGAGTTGCAGACAGTAGCAGGTGTATGTTATAAAAATATACATGACTATAACTGACATGATGTAATCATAACACGTAACACATGTCTTAGTAATTGTGTCAAATAAGAAAGTATTTTTACGTTACTCTAGCAACTTTACACTTATATTTTTACCTACCCTTAGCTATGCATGTAAAGATTAATTTCTACGTTTTTTCTTTTAATTTTTTTTTCTGAAATCGTTGTTTTTTTAGCTCTTGGCTAAAATTGCACTTCCATTTCCGTTTGATTATTAAAACAAATAGTTCTTTTTTTTAGAAAATACTCTTCTTTTATTTTGAATGAGAATAAAAAAAATATGTCATATTTGTACATATTTCCTTGGGAACCTGTCATATGTCTTATGTTCCTTTGTTTATTATTAATAACCACTACTCCTTTTTTGTCCTTTAAATGTTCTTTTAAAGATTTAAAATAAACACATGACAACCACTTTAAGATTTTAATTCAAATTCATTTCCTTGTCAGTGTGGTCCACTTGTATGTTATTACAGATGTGCCAGTTTGGATCTTTTTGTGCAATTTTAGGTAAAATTATTTCTATTTAGTGTAAAGAGAACTAAAGTAAAAAATTTTATTTATTAAAATTTAAAATAATTTAAAAACTAATTCACTTAAAGAAATTATCAAAAGGATATTGTATAATTCTTAACATTTAATGTTGGATTTTATTTATGTTGTACTAAGCCTATTTTTAAGATAGAGTTGCAGGTAAATACTACAAACAATCCCTGTTAAAGATATTATTTGTAGTAGAAAATAGTTTTTGTACATTTTCTGAAATTAGCTGTTCATACTTTTACATTTGTCCATACATATAGAGCAAACCAAATAGAGGAAGATATGAAATTTCTTTTAATAATAGTCATGAACAGAAAATGGAAGCGTAAACATAGTCGCTCCTTTTTAACTGCTAACCTCACCCACTGTCCTCTTAGGGCTTGATTTCCCCTTTCTTCTCTTAAGAGGCTCTAGGGACCGACCTTACTCGGTATAATCTTAACATCCACTCGGAGGAAATTTCAAAGCACTGTGCCGGCCTGTTGGTAGCCGAAACACCAGGATCGAATGCTCTAGACTATTCAGCTATTCATTCTAAACTATTTTAATTACCGAAACCACAACAGAACATTTGTGACATTCATTATAGGAACTACAAATCCTTATTAGCTCCAAGAGCGTCCAGAGCATCCCGAAGAAGTCAGTTTGGTGTCAATTTGCGGCCAACTGCATAATCAGCCCTCATTATATTGAAGACTACGTTGACCAAGACATCACCGTCAACAATGAGCGCAATCGGTCGATGATTACATACTTCTTACAGGGTAAAATATACAATAGTCCTGAACAATAAAACAAGCCTTCCTGTTGTTATCAAAAAGTAGTTAGAGTTTCTACCTCGTTTGTTTATAAAAAGTCTTTTGTAAATTATATTAGCTTTTTTACTTTTGCCATCAAAAAATTATTTATTTTTCTAAATTGGCGATTTCCTGTTGAACGATTCATTCACAATTTCTTCTCTCTCTCTCATCATTGACATGTATAAATTAATTATTTTTTAAAAAGATCTTTGTTTCTTGTATGCAAGAATGAATTCTTTAATAAATATCACCAAAAGTAATACAAATGAGTAAAAAATTTTATACTTAATTCTAATAATCATGCATAATACGAGTACCATCAACCCGCATTTGTGACTTTCTTTTTAAAAAACACTTTCCCAACACACTGCGGACATTCAATACAACAGCATTTAGTGTAAATTAAAAAAAAAGGTTGCATGAGCACTTCAGAAGTAAACGTGACTGTCATTTAGTCAGTCATAGTAGTGACATGCATAACAGTGACAAAATTTAAAGAGCATTTCAAAGAAGACCTTCAGGGCGTTGCCAGAAATGGAGAAATTTTATATAGAAAAAGAATTCCTAAAAAATTTTTTTAAACAAAAGAATAATTCACCAAAAAATGTTCAAAAAAATATATATATTGATAACTAACAGAAACCGGATCGCTTTACTTGCCTCAACAAAGTTTTTTCCTTGTATTCATTAGGAGACAGATTTTGCGCATGGGGGGATAGCCTCCCCTTCTTCTATCCTTGCCATTTTTAGTTCTAAATAGAAAGTTATTTCGAAAAGCAGCTAATACTATGTTTAATCCAATAGCAAAAAAAGTTGTTCAGAAATAGTACTAAATTTTTTTTTGGAGTGTACCACATCGATCCTTATCTCATCGATTTTCTTTCCGAAAAAGTAAACAGATATTGTAGCTAGTTAAATAAAATTTAAATCATATAACAATTATTGTTTAGCAAATATGCGATTAAATATATTTTCCTTGTATTTTCGATCTTATCGAATTTTTTTGATGAACGTTTTTATTAAAACGTAGTACCTAAACCTAAACAAGATCGGTAAGCGTTTTTTGGTTGTTAAAAATTTCTCATATTCATACAATTTGTATGAAACTTGTGTTAAATTTGAAAGTTTAATTTTGACAAGGCGTTAGGTATGGAAGTAAGCTGCAGTATAACTATTGTTGTATTTTTTTACTTTTGTAATTGTTGAAAAGTAATGTCATTTTAACTATTTTTAGGTTAATCTAGAGATTTTATTTATATTAAGTGAGTTTTATTAAAAAAAAAAAAAAAACAAAAGTGAGCATTAATATTCATTAAACAATGTTGACGCTCTTGTTTACGTTTGTCACCTAAGCTTTACTACTGAACGGAATATTACGCAACGCTTGGTGCTCTCGTGCAGGTTTGTCTGTAAAGCATTTATAGTTCCTGATATATGTTACTTCTCCTGCTTTGATCGTATTGATTTTGGTCTGTAATAAGACAAATGATATAGTAGTACAGTACACAACGTTTAAGGATTATAGATGTAATTTCATAAAATGTAATTTTTTATTTAGAAGATGTCACACCCAGTTTGTCTTTCTTGCTTATTTTAAGCCTAACTTTGCAAGATCTCATAATGCTTGATACAAATTACGAATATTTGAAAACAAAATTAGACAAATCATTCTAGCGGTTGTCCGGCTTTAGTTAAAAAAAAAATGGGTAAATGGTAAATTTTTACTTCCGTAAAATCGTAAAATGGGTTATAAGAAACATTTTAAAAAAATTTGCGATTCCGTGCAGGTACAGTGATACGATTACCAACAAACGACTTTTGATGTTTTTCACATAAAATTACAAGTATTTCCTTAAACGAATCAAAAATATTTTATCATAAAGAATTTATTCAAAATAAATTTTATATTGAACATTTTTTTAAAACAGAAATTTTATCAAAATATTCATTAATAAAAAATCTTAAAATGAGTACAAGTAGAAAATTTACCAAGAAAAATTTTATATGATAAAATTGTGAAATTTATTTAAGACTAGCCAAACCCGGCGCGCGTTGCTACGCCCCTTAATGAATCGAAATGCATTCTGAATTTTAATTGAATATCAAGTGAAAAAACCTAAAAATTTTATTTTTTATGGGCGTGGCATTGCCCACTTTTCTAGTCACGAAATTGTAAAGTCATAACAGCTCAATATGTGTGCAAAGTTTCAGAAGAATTGGACCAGTGCAAGTACCTCAAAATTAAAATTGTTTTTATGGGCGTGGCCCTGCCCACTTTTTTTATCACGAAATTGTAAAGTCATAACAGCTCAATATGTGTGCAGAGTTTCAGAATAATCGGTCAAGTGCAAGTACTTCAAAATGAAACCTTTTTTTTATGGGCGTGGCACTACCCACTTTTCTAATCACGAAATTATTTAGTCATGACAGCTCAATATGTGTGCAAAGTTTCAGAAAAATCAGTCTGGTGCAAATACCTCAAAATTATAGCCTTTTTTTATGGGCATGGCCCCGCCCACTTTTTTAGTCTTAAAATTATAAAGTCACGACAGCTTAATATGTGTGCACAGTTTCAGAAAAATCGGTCCAGTGCAAGTGCCTCAAAATTAAAACTTTTTTAGGGGCGTGGCCCCGCCCACTTTTCTTATCACGAAATTATTTACTCATGACAGCTCGATATGTGTACAAAGTTTTAAAAAAATCGGTCAAGTGCAAGTAGCTAAAACTGATAACTAATTTTTTATGGGCGTGGCCCCGCCCACTTTTTTTCATCCATAAACACTCCCCGGTATGTGTACAACAACTTACCAAAGTTTGAGCCCGATCGGTTTTACAGTTTCAGAGTCTATAGCTAACACACACACACACACACACACACACACAGAGTTTCACTTTTATATATATAGATTTCTTACAAACAGTAAATTTTTTAGCAAATTAGTTCAATAATATTAAATTTATAGCAAGTTTTCTAAAATAAGTTCTTTATAAGCAGATTTATTGACATAAAGAAGTATTCATCTGGTAGCGCTGTTTCTAAAATATTGAACATTATTAAAGTTATGAATGTAATTACATTGGGCTGAAAAAATTTAATTACACTTAATAATTTTTTAGGTTAGAGAAATTTATAGTCACATACACATTTTAAAAAAGAAACAACTGAATACGTTTTAAAAAATAAATAATTGTTTTGATTTAAAACAGAAAATATAAATTTTTATTGAAATGTATAAATTGTTTGGCTGTTAAAATTTTACTTTTTTAAAGGAAAAAAATGTTGTGTGAAACATCCTTTTCTCCGCCCCCTAGCTCTGCTATTTATAAAATTTCACTAACACCGCGGCTTGTGTCTCCAAAATAAAGGTTAAAGGCTTCGAAGTGCGTCGCTCATGAGCCATATTATTGAAGCCACATCTGTCGAATAAGCTTCCATTAATTTAGTTTGTTTCGTGACATCATTTTAAGCGATTAGGCTTATTATCGAGTTTACAACGATACCAATTATTATGAGCTCCAAGAGCGTCCAGTGCATTCCGAAAAAGTCAGTTTGGTGTGGTGTGGCTGAAGTCGACGTTTACCAAGACATCACCAACAACATCGAGCGCTATCGGCTATGTGCCACATTATATATACTGCTTCAGCAATTTGAGGACACAGTCATATCACGTGGAGGTGTTGTAAACCGGCCACCTAGGTCGTGCTTTTGGATACCGTCAATTTTCTTAATTAACAGGTCTACCATATGCAAATAAGACATAAATTAAAGCGTTCCTTAAAGCCAATGTTACTCATGCCAATTGTCTATATCAGTCTGATTTGTGGGCCATAGTCATGGAAAATTTAGGTTTTTAATTGTATGCCAGCCAGTGTTGCCGCGGCACACATTTGCACGATGTTATAAGCCACACATAACGGCATGAATGGGCCTTTTAACTAAAAAACAAAATTCGATACCATTTTACACACACTTCGTTTTATTTAAAAACATATTTAGAAAGCTCTTATTTAATGATCCGATGTATCAAAATTCTTTTTTAATGTATCGATTTATATTGACTTTTAAAGGGAATTTTCCATATTAGGTTCATTTTATTTAATGAAAAGTGTTTAGAGAAAAGTGCTTATATTTCGGTTAATCGATGCCACCATTAACAAAAAATACAATGAAGAATCTCTATTAAGAGTTTGGGCCAGCTTATCATGCATCTTTATTCGATTATTTTGTGTAACGAAATTAATTTTTGCTCGGTTACAGCAGCTAAGAACTATTACAAAATTGCTAAATTTTTTTAAACACAACTCAAAATTTAGGAGATTTTTTTTTTAGTTTTCCGTTTTCATCCACCAGGGTATATTCTTAGTGTGATTGCGTTACCAAAGGAACAATAAATAGTTAAAAAATAATAATTTTTACGAAGCCATACAAGACCGGTTAAAGTAAGATATCGGTTTCAAAAAAGGATAATTTTTATAATTAAATTTTCTTAAAAATTTTTAATGACTTATAATTAGTTAAATTTATGAATGAAACCAACAACATTAAGCAATTAGCCGAGTGGAATGCATTTTCGAAATCAGCTACGATTTCATCATCAGCACTCTTTATCGGTATACTACTATGTAACTTAAAATTCCTATTTATGTTACAATTGAATGAAATTTGAATTAGTGAATCTTAGTATTAATTTTCATATTTTGTTGAATATTTAATTTCACCTATCAAATGACAATTCATAATTCATCATGTTCATATTCTTCTTTATTCGTAATACATTTTTCGTTATGCTTTCAATATCCATCCTTTGGCTGGAATTATTGAAAACAAGGTTGTATTTACATTTTCATTTATATAAGTCCATCTAGGTGATAGACACTGAACAATGAATTCTTGAATGTCATTAACACCGTGCCATGTGTGTTATACTTATATATTTATATTTTATTCGAACTTTTTTCTATATATTAAATTTTAATGTGAACCATTTTTTATTTTGGCTTAAGTTCATTTGTTCTTTTTATTTAATTTTATAATTCAAATTAAATTAAATTGTAACCATTTTAGGAATATTCTTTCTAAAAATTATTTCCGATATTAGCCGAGTGGAATGCATTTTTGAAATCAGCTACGATTTCATCATCAGCACTCTTTATCGGTATACTACTATGTAACTTAAAATTCCTATTTATGTTACAATTGAATGAAATTTGAATTAGTGAATCTTAGTATTAATTTTCATATTTTGTTGAATATTTAATTTCACCTATCAAATGACAATTCATAATTCATCATGTTCATATTCTTCTTTATTCGTAATACATTTTTCGTTATGCTTTCAATATCCATCCTTTGGCTGGAATTATTGAAAACAAGGTTGTATTTACATTTTCATTTATATAAGTCCATCTAGGTGATAGACACTGAACAATGAATTCTTGAATGTCATTAACACCGTGCCATGTGTGTTATAATTATATATTTATATTTTATTCGAACTTTTTTCTATATATTAAATTTTAATGTGAACCATTTTTTATTTTGGCTTAAGTTCATTTGTTCTTTTTATTTAATTTTATAATTCAAATTAAATTAAATTGTAACCATTTTAGGAATATTCTTTCTAAAAATTATTTCCGATATTAGCCGAGTGGAATGCATTTTCGAAATCAGCTACGATTTCATCATCAGCACTCTTTATCGGTATACTACTATGTAACTTAAAATTCCTATTTATGTTACAATTGAATGAAATTTGAATTAGTGAATCTTAGTATTAATTTTCATATTTTGTTGAATATTTAATTTCACCTATCAAATGACAATTCATAATTCATCATGTTCATATTCTTCTTTATTCGTAATACATTTTTCGTTATGCTTTCAATATCCATCCTTTGGCTGGAATTATTGAAAACAAGGTTGTATTTACATTTTCATTTATATAAGTCCATCTAGGTGATAGACACTGAACAATGAATTCTTGAATGTCATTAACACCGTGCCATGTGTGTTATAATTATATATTTATATTTTATTCGAACTTTTTTCTATATATTAAATTTTAATGTGAACCATTTTTTATTTTGGCTTAAGTTCATTTGTTCTTTTTATTTAATTTTATAATTCAAATTAAATTAAATTGTAACCATTTTAGGAATATTCTTTCTAAAAATTATTTCCGATATTAGCCGAGTGGAATGCATTTTCGAAATCAGCTACGATTTCATCATCAGCACTCTTTATCGGTATACTACTATGTAACTTAAAATTCCTATTTATGTTACAATTGAATGAAATTTGAATTAGTGAATCTTAGTATTAATTTTCATATTTTGTTGAATATTTAATTTCACCTATCAAATGACAATTCATAATTCAACATGTTCATATTCTTCTTTATTCGTAATACATATATTGTTTCGTTATTAATGGTTCACATTAAAATTTAATATATAGAAAAAAGTTCGAATAAAATATAAATATATAAATAATTATTAATAATAAATAAATACCGTCAGTGTTCTTAAAAGGCAATAAAGAGTGAAATGTTGTAAGCAGACCTTACAGTGTTAATTAAAACTGTCTGCTATATGACTTAGCGGGGTTTATTTAAAACAAAATAAATAAATACGATTTATTCTACATAATCTTCTTGTTACAGCGTAAGAAACAAAATTGAAGTGTATTTATAGTTATGTAACGAAGTGTGTTAAATATTTAAAAGAGCCCACGTTACAAGCACAGCCTTTTTTACTAAAATACTTGCATGCTTGTGTACGTGTACTAAATGTATGTATGTATTTAACACCATGCCATTATTAAATAATAAATATGTGACTGTAAGTATCCCGCAGATTTTTGTATTTTCTTTTTCAAATTTCGATCATTACTTTTGCATGATTCTTAATTTTGTTGTTCAATATTTATTGATATTTGCTTGTTCGTTCAACTATTTCAATTTATGCAACACATCCTGTATGAAAATTTTTCTCTATGGCTCTCTTCACATTCATTTAATTTGAAGTGGTCATTGTGGCTTGTTTCATTAAGTGGTTTCTTATTTATTGTCAATTTTGTTTTGTTGGAGTCATAATGACACATTCAATTTGTGTACTTTTTTTTGGCAAATATATGGAGGCGTGCAGTTATCAATTTGTTGTACTTAGAACAAACCTTTTTTTTTAAACATCATACATTCGTATTAAAAATATTTCCATTTCCATAGAAAATTAACAAGAATATTTGTTTGGTTTATGGTAATTTAAATGTATTTGTTTGATTTTTACTAATTCGAAAAGAAATTATTATGCATACCCTGTTTGGATGTAGATTTTATTACTTTTTTGGATGGCAAGATGCTGGTAAATTAAGACAACAACAACAACAAAAATACATCATAAATTAAAGGAGAATTACAATTATGTTTATAAGAGTTAATTTGTAGGTTAATTAAGGTTTTTGGATATCTTAATTAAACAATACCTTGAGGGTTTTAATATCATTTTTTTGTTTTTAATTTAATCAAATTTTTTATTCGTTTTCAAGGAAAATTTATTTATCAGGAAAACGCAGGTTAGAGAGAATTTTTTTATTTATATTATTAGGGCCGTATTCATAAAAAATATTTTAGGTTTATTAGAGGCTTATTTGACAAATTTCGCTACAACATCTGTCAAATAAGCCTTTAATAAACCTAAAATATTTTTATGAATACGGCCCTTAATGTATAAAGTTTGACGTTTAACATAGACGAGAGAAGAAATAAAATGTTTTTTATATATTGCTTTTGACAGCTGAAGTTTAAAATAAGTGAATACAACAAAATCAGCTGACTAATCGAGACTATCATCTGATGAATAAATATGCCTTAATTCGTTTTATTAACTTTTTTAACATTTAAATATATATTGTTGTGAATATGTACATGCTGATTCATAACAACTATAAATTAAGATTTATTCAAACTATATATTTGAAATTTATTGTATCATTTTTATTCTGGCTCAAGTCCATTTCGTCACCGCTCTGATGAAATCGGTTATGTGACAATTTTCCAAAAATTTTTACTGCTTTATTTTGAACTATTATTAGTCATACGTTTATCCACTAAACCGTTTAAGGATGTCTGGACTAGTTCAAAAGTTAATAATAGTTAATGTACTTAAGTTAAATACTGTAAAGTAAGAAAAAAAATGTTTTTTTTGCTCTCCTGAAAACTCATTAAAAAACTTATAACTAAATTGGTTAAAGCAACGACGATTTATTGTAGTATTTAAATTCCTAAAACATTCTCTTAATTAAATTAGATTCTAACCCTTTTAAGAATATTTTAAAAATTATTCCGATGTTAGCTGAGTGGAATACATTTTCGAAACCGCTTCGATTTCATCATTATCACACTTTATCGTTATACTCATATATAGTTTGAAACAATTTAATGAAATTAGAATTAGAGAATCATAGTATTAATTTCTCATTTTATCTTCCTTTTGCTTTTAAATGATATTTTTCTGCATGTTCACATTCTTTCATATTCTTTCATATCCATTCTTTGGTTGGCAGTATAAAAAACCAAAGTTTATTTTAGAATGATAGAAAAAATATGATAGAACAGTGAAAAATGACGAGAAAATGAAAATATTATCTCAGCAGTGTTATCGCCGAACGACAATGCATTAAACACACAGACGACAACCGGCTCTTGACTTTAATCTGTCAAAATCACAATTCATACGTTTATAACCGGTTACAAGTTAGTTGTAACTGATCAGTAAATCGTTTTTGCTTTCAAGATCAAACTCTATATAAAAAAAATTACGACTTCACGTTGAAAAATTTTTATATGAAGTTTGAGATGGATTGGAAACAGCGAATATATAATGATTTTTTTTTTTTTTTTTTGGCATCACAACGGGTAAACAAAATGTTTGTCATTTGCTCACTGGTGGAAAGACCTCAAAACCAAAAGTCTTTGATCAAACGGAAAAGTTTTAAAACTCATTAAAAAATATCGCTTAATTCTGGACCAATAGATTACACTGATCTTTTAAAACTATTTTCTCATTATTTGTTCATGTTCGCTGTTATTACTGAAAACTAAATAGAATAACAAATCAGTTTCCATGCTTATTGTTACAGTTCGCAATATATTGTAAAGCCTATAGTACACGAAATATAAAAAGCCACATGCACATGTGGGTCTGACGTCATTAAAATGTAGTCGTAGTGGCTGCATGCGGTAAGATTTTGATATTACACAAAATGTATTCTAGTCCAAAAATTCAAATGAAATACATGTGGCCGAAGCGGATAAATTTATGCTTAATGATGACGTCAAAAGTACGTCACAGCCACATGCCCATGTGGCTTTTTACATTTCGTGTACTACAGGATTAAACTTAGAAAAACAATTTTGCACTAGTTCAAAGTGAACAACATTTTTCATGACTTTAAAACTAAAAGTGCAAGAGAATGCTTTCTTATATGCATTCTGTGTGTAAGCTATAGACTTCGAAACTGTAAAACCGATCGGACTTAAACTTTGGGAAGTTGTTGTACACATTCCGGGGGGTGTTTATGGGTGGAAAAAGTGGGCGGGACCACGCCCATAAAAATTAGTTGTAATTTTTAGCTACTTGCACTTGACCGATTTTTCTGAAACTTTGCACACATATTGAACTCTCATGTCTGTATAATTCCGTAATTAAAAAAGTGGGCGGGGCCACGCCCATAAAAAAGTTATAATTTTGAGGTACTTGCACTGGACCGATTTTTCTGAAACTTTTCACACATATTGAGCCGTCAGGACTTTACATTTTCGTGATTATAAAAGTGGGCAGTGCTACGCCCATAAAAAAAAGTTATCATTTTCAGCTACTTGAACTTCACTGATTTTTCAAAAACTTTGCACACACATATTGAGCTCTCATGATTATACAATTTCGTGATTAGAAAAGTCGGCAGTGCCACGCCCATAAGAAATAAGTTATCATTTTTAGCTACTTGCTCTTGACCGATTTTTGTGAAACTTTGCACACATTTTGAGTTATCATGACTTTATATTTTCTTGACTAGAAAAGTGGGCAGTACCACGCCCATTAAAAAAAGTTATAATATTTAGCTTTTTGCACTTGATATTAAATTAAAAATCAGAATGTATTTTTATTCATTAAGGGGCGTAGCAACGCGCGCCGGGCTTTTCTAGTATATTTATATAAACACATGCTCTACAATGACACGATAATGTTAAAATGAAGCATGTTTCACCTAAACTGAACCACTTCGTCATCGATTGAACTCATGCATTCACTATTTCTTTTTTATGTCTTTTTTTGCTGGGAAGTAAATCCAAATTATTATGAAAGTCGAGAATAATTATGAATTAGAAAAGTGCCGAACCAGATTGCAAATGTGAGAAGGGATGTCACTCAGCTTATTCGATTGACACATCAAGTGTGTTTTTTCTTTGAGCAAAATAAATGAAAATTTAAACACACTCAAACGCAATCGAACGTTTAGAATTTTTATTAAAACCTCTAGACTAGATGGCATGTGGAGACTTCTACTTGTGAAGTACTAAGGCAGGCCTGTCCGTTAATGGACGACCGTAGAACAAGGGCAATTTTTCAATTCACTCGCTTCAAATTTCAATGTCTAGTTGATGCTCTTACTGGACTCTGTGTGTAAAAAGTACATTCCGTGAGATTAAATCTCCTTTGCAATAACTTCTGCGGAAGTTGAAACGCGAAGAGGAGGTCGAGGCTATGCAATATCTTTTGTTTTAATTGCCCAGCTTTGGCGGGACTTAGAGCCCGATCTGGCGAATATATCTTATGTTGATGTTTGCAGGATATAGCCAATCGTGAGTCGAGTTCGTTTGGAAGTGCGCAGATCGTTCTTTCCTGGGGGAAAATGGAACGAGCGATAGGCGATATCCCATGTCTCATGTATAAGGTATCACAAAGGGATAAATCACGGACCAAAGTGTGATGTTTTTCAGATCATCAGCTTGTTTAACCTAACTTCACCTCTATACCAAAACCACAACAAACTCTAACATTGGAGTAAAATTTTGATCGCCCATTTTTACTCCAGTAAATTAGTTATAGCTTAGTGATATAACTAAGATAATTATAGCTTAGTGCTATAACTACTTTAAGTGCAACATCACTAATAGCTCATTCAAATGCTTCAAAAATATTTCTTTGCTGACTCATTCAGTTTTCTTTCTTTGTGCATTCATATGGCATTTTATTTATATTCTATAGATTATAAAATGTGCCTGATTATACTTAACTACGTAACTGACTCAGTAATTAACTAGTTTGAGGGCTATGAAAAAATCTAACTAAAGCAGTAGAATAGTAGATAAATTAACATGAATCAGTGCACTGCAGTAGTATGATAAATACATAAGTACTTATGTACGTATGTACATACATATAACAAATAAAAATATCTCACAACAATAGAAATGGTTAAATTTGTTTAAAAGTATTTTCACTTTTTAATAAAAGAGTGCCTCTAATCTTTGGACAATAAAATTGAAAGGAAAACTATGTATGTAGGTACAATGATTCTACTTTACGAAACACAAGAAATTTGAGAACTTGAAAATTCTTTAAAAAAAAATAACTCACCAATACTGATAAAAAAAATGTTAAATTAATGAAAAAAACGCGTAAAAATCTATAATATTTCTCTATAATTTGAGTGTAAAAACCACTTCCGGTAGGTGAAACTATAGGAATCCTTTAGTTCTTTCCATACAATTGTAAAGAAATAAATCACAAACCACTTTCACTTACGGTGGCAGTGATTTTATGAACTACATACACACAAACATATAAAATTATTTTATTTTTCATTTCAACACACAATTGAAACACCTTAAATAATGGAAACCATATAAATAAATATTAGATCATTTCATTGCGATATGGCTGCAATTTGTATGGTTTTGATTGAAAACCGCACATTCGTTTTTGTTCACTACTAAAGTATACGCCCCTCGTTTCTACTCTTTTGACGATTAAACGAGTGAATATTATTTTCAAAAAATCTTCCAACACAGCCGGATACTTTGCTTTTTTCTCTTCAGGTTTTCCTTTAAAAAAAAGTGAAAATTCAAATTTCACTTTTACTCACAGGTCTTCTCTATAGAAAGCGAA
The DNA here is from genome assembly GCA_941918925.1 of Phyto melanocephala. Classification (NCBI taxonomy): domain Eukaryota; kingdom Metazoa; phylum Arthropoda; class Insecta; order Diptera; family Rhinophoridae; genus Phyto; species Phyto melanocephala. The sequence continues at coordinate 30,329,597 of OW799237.1, read as the reverse complement.
ATTTTTTTGTCAATATTCTTTTATAATGTTTTCACAACAAATGTTTGCCAATACTTACTCCCATGTATCGAAATTCATTAAATGGAAATCATTGTTTGTTTTAGGGGAATTTTAATAATAAGTTATCGTATTGCCAAATGTTAACTTTTACCTAATACTTACATATGTATATGTATATGATCATGAATACATATGTATGTACAAATATGAAAGTGAAATTTGTAACATTTATATAAAAATATAAAATCTTTTTTAAATTTCAAAAAAATATGAAAACCAGTTGGAATACTGTGCTTGTTGGGTTGTATTCAATCTCAATAATTTCCTCCACTAGTTACATAGTACATACTTTGTATTTAGTTAAGTAGATATCATCTCGTCTTATATACAGTTGTATACTCAATGGCGTAGCTACACATTTTTTCTTGGGGGTTGGCAAAATTAGCATTAAAAAATTCTGCGGGGCGCAAAAGCCGCAGATTAGTTGATTTTATGTGTATAATTTTAATATTAAATATGTTTTTTTAATCCTAGGGGCATTGCACCCTCTGCTAAGGTTATACCCGCCATCAAAAAAATGGTGGAGGTATATTCATTTTGTCATTCCGTTTGTAACACATCGAAATATCCATTTAAGACCCCATAAAGTATATATATTCTGAATCGGGGTTTAATTTTATGACGATCTAACTATGTCCGTCCGTCTGTTAAAAGCACAATAGAGGTCGGACCGAAAATGCTAGGGGGCTCAAATTTTGCCAGAATATTTCTTATACACAAGATGTGTTAAGTACTGAAAATGAATTATTAGGAAGAGAGTTATAGCTCGTAATGCAAGGCTAGGTCAAAAATATCATGTTCCTCCAACATCGAATAATATGCAATTGTGTCCAAACGCATTGATGTAGAGCCATGAATCTTCGAAAATATATTTCCTGAGTAAAAACAATATTTTTCCATGAAAATTGCTTAAATCTATGCATTAGAAAAGGAGTTATAGATCAAAATGTACGAAAATCTATACCGCACAGTGTCCTTTTCTTTCTTTTCTTCTACTTAAAATTTAAAACCTAATAAAACTGACAAAATTAGAAGTACGATTCTGAAATTTTGCAAACATTGCTTTTTATCCCCTTCACCTGTGGTGCACAAGGGTATATATAGCTTTGTCATTCCGTTTGTAATTTCTTCAATTTTCATTTCCGACCCCATAAAGTACATATTTTCTGAAAACTTATGAATAGAGGAGTCGATTAAGCCCTGACCGTCTGTCCGTGTGTTGGTTGAAATCAACTTTTAGAAGCAACTATATGTTCCTCAGATCTGTGTATGGTACCAATCTCTTGGAAATATCCGGAAATGAATCGCTATTGAAATTCAGCACAATCGCCCTTTAACTTTCTGAGATATGAGCAAAACACCACGACCACCTGCTGAGCCAAAATTTTTTTTTTATTTTATATGTATAGGTATATTATTTATACTTTTTTTTATATATTTATTTTTAATTTACATAAAATATTTACTAATTATTTAGGATATTCTCCCAATAAATTTCAAAATTCTTGTTTATTGGTCTTTATGCATTTCACTGGTGCTTATGCCAGATCATCAGTAGACCTTTAAACAACAAAATTTATGAAAAAGTTTAAAAATTTTACAAGCTTTATTTAAAATTCTCAGATTATTCCATAGCGATTACTGTTAAAAACAAAATAATTAATTCTGTGCTTTAAAAATACATCAAATTGGTGGTGGGTATCAAAGATTCGGCACAGGCGAATATAGTGCTCTTACTTGTTTTAATTTTGCCAATGTATCTGCAACTTTGCTAGCGCAGTTCTCGCTATTTATTAAGGACTGATGTTGTGTTATGCCTTCAAAATGTTTCGTTAAATTTATACAAGCTAATTACTTTTATTTAGCAAAATGACCTATGTCCGCAAATAGGAGGGGAACTATTAACTCCTACTTTTGCCAAACATTTTATCAATTTATTAAAAAAATTTAAAAAAGTACCATAAAAATAAAAATAAGTACCTTCTTGGGTACCCCGTATCAATGTACAAATTTCAAGTTTAAAATATTTAAATATCTATTTACAAAATAATTTATTTAAATATTTAAACCTGATTTTAAGTGAATAAATCTACTTTTTATAACATAAAGACAAACATGTTCTGAAAAGTATGAAACGAATTTCCTGAATTTTTCAATTTTTACCCTGACAAAAATATGTTTCAAGTTGCACTAAATTAAATAATTTCTTATGTCTTGTTAAACCCCTTTTAAAAATTTTATTCCAATTAGCCCAGTAATTAGGAGGTACATACATATGAGTAGGTGAGATGCAAAACTCGTTCGTTACAAAATTAAAAAAAACTCTTTTCGCTTCAAACTTTAATTCATTATTCTTTTATATTCCCTCAATTTTCGATTTTTCAAATGTCAAATATTTAACTAAGAATGTCATGTTATTTTAGGGTCAAAATCGATCCCCTAAATTGCTGCATTTCGCCAGCAGCACCTTGATTATGTGCGCTTCTAAAATTTTTTTTTTAAATGTAACCAACGAGTTTTGCATCTCACCTACTCATATATATAAACGTAAAGCCGATCGGACTCAAGCTTTGACAAATTGTTTTACACATTCTAGGGAGTATTTACGGGTGGTAAAAAGTGGGCGGGGCTACGCCCATCTACATATACATAAAAATGAAATACGCCCATACAAAATAAATATTAGTTTTTCAGCTACTGGCACTAGATCGATTTTTCTAAAACTTTGATTATACAATTTCGTGATTAGAAAAGTGGGCAGTGTCACGCCCATAAAAAATATGTTATCATTTTTAGCTATTTCCACCATTCCAATGGTTTCCACCGATTTGCCTTTAAAATTTAAGCGACTACAGTTTCCAGTTCGCCTTGCCTTCGCTATTACCATTAACAAAGCACAAGGACAATAATCTCTGCGTGTGCCAGGATTGAATTTGGAAAATCCATGCTTTTCACATGGCCAGCTAGGCGTCGCATGCTCCAGAGTGGGAACAGCAACAAATTTGTTCATTTTAACTGCATTACAATATAAATCAATAAAATATTATTATCTATATATATAAAAGTGAAACTCTGTGTGTGTGTGTGTGTTAGCTATATACTCTGAAACTGTAAAACCGATCGGGCTCAAACTTTGGTATGTTGTTGTACACATACCAGGGAGTGTTCATGGGTGAAAAAAAGTGGGCGGCGCCACGCCCATAAAAAATTAGTTATCAGTTTTAGCTACTTGCACTTGACCGATTTTTCTGAAACTTTGCACACATATCGAGCTGTCATGACTCAATAATTTCGTGATAAAAATAGTGGGCGGGGCCACGCCCCTAAAAAAGTTTTAATTTTGAGGTACTTGCACTGGACCTATTTTTCTGAAACTTTGCACACGTATTGAGCTGTCATGGCTTTATAATTTCGTGATTGAAAAAGTGGGCGGGGCCGCGCCCATAAAAAATTAGTTATCAGTTTTAGCTACTTGCACTGGACCGAATTTTCTGAAACTTTGCAAACATACTGAGCTGTCATGACTTTACACTTTCGTCATTAGAAAAGTGGGCAGTGCCACGCCCATTAAAAAAAAGGTATCATTTTGAGGTACTTGCACTGGACCGATTTTTCTGAAACTTTGCACACATATTGAGTTGTCATGACTATACAGTTTCGTATTTAGAAAAGTGGGCAGTGCCACGCCCATAAAAAAGGTATCATTTTGAGGTACTTACACTGGACCGATTTTTCTGAAACTTTGCACACTTATTGAGCTGTCATGACTATACAGTTTCGTAATTAGAAAAGTGGGCAGTGCCACGCTCATATAGAAAAAGTTATAGTTTTTAGCCTTGCACTTGATATTCGATTAAAATTTAGAATGCGATTAAAATTCATGAAGGGGCGTAGCAACGCGCGCCGGGATTGGCTAGTATTTAATATTATTCAATTAAAATTCAGAATGCATTTTCATTCATTAAGGGGCGTAGCAACACGCGCCGGGCTGGGCTAGTATATAATAAAACAGAAAATTAAGTAATGCATGTTAATACAAATTGTTTTTGTAAATACTTCACAATTTAATTAAAATACATCCAAATTGAAGATAGTTTTTCCTGATCTAGTGATTTTTCGGAGCAACATAATACTTTGTGTGGACCAGCAGAGTGATCCCGTTCAGCTAGTTTAAAATAAAACTGTAAGTTGGCAACAAAATAAAATTTATAGAAAAATGTTTTATATTTATTTTTATTTAAACTGCTTGCACGGAGAAGTGTGATATTTCTTAGAGATAAAACTCATATAGAGAAAAATGCAAAAAGATAAAGTAAATGTCTTGGGTAAAGCATTTTTGCAGCTACAATCATAAAAAATTTCTACTAATACAGTTATTAAATACAAGAATCACAGCAAAAAAATTAATTGTAAAAATTCTTATTTCTTTAATTCTTATTCTTATTCCCTATAACCATAATTAGTAATTGAAAATAATTAACAGTTATGTTTATTTTGATCACTTATTTCGTTACGATAAACAATTTTTTTTGTATTAACTTTTTATGAAAACTCAATATGGTTGTCTCTTTTAAATTATTAATTACTAGCATGTGCCCGCGAACTTTCTCAATATGTGTGCAAAGTTTCAGAAAAATCGGTCCAGTGAAAGTACCTCAAAATAATAACTTTTTTATGGGTGTGGCCCCGCCCACTTATTTAATCACGAAATTATATAGTCATGACAGCTCAATATGTGTGCAAAGTTTCAGAAAAATCGGTCAAGTGCAAGTAGCTAAAAATGATAATTAATTTTGTATGGGCGTGGCCCCGCCCACTTTTCTAATCACGAAATTATATGGTTAGGGCAGCTCAATATTTGTGCAAAGTTTCAGAAAAATCGGTCAGTTGCAAATAGCTAAAAATTATAACTAATTTTTTATGGGCGTGGCCCCGCCCACTTTTTGCCACCCATAAACACTCCCTGGAATGTGCACAACAACCTGCTAAAGTTTGAGTCCGATCGGTTTTGCAGTTTCGGAGTCTATAGCTAACACACACACACACACACAAACACACACACACAGACAGAGTTTCACTTTTATATATGTACTAGCCAATCCCGGCGCGCGTTGCTACGCCCCTTCATGAATTTTAATCGCATTCTAAATTTTAATCGAATATCAAGTGCAAGGCTAAAAACTATAACTTTTTCTTTATGAGCGTGGCACTGCTCACTTTTCTAATTACGAAACTGTATAGTCATGACAGCTCAATAAGTGTGCAAAGTTTCAGAAAAATCGGTCTAGTGTAAGAACCTCAAAATGATACCTTTTTTTATGGGCGTGGCACTGCCCACTTTTCTAAATACGATACTGTATAGTCATGACAACTCAATATGTGTGCAAAGTTTCAGAAAAATCGGTCCAGTGCAAGTACCTCAAAATGATACCTTTTTTTAATGGGCGTGGCACTGCCCACTTTTCTAATGATGAAAGTGTAAAGTCATGACAGCTCAGTATGTTTGCAAAGTTTCAGAAAATTCGGTCCAGTGCAAGTAGCTAAAACTGATAACTAATTTTTTATGGGCGTGGCCCCGCCCACTTTTTCAATCACGAAATTATAAAGCCATGACAGCTCAATATGTGTGCAAAGTTTCAGAAAAATCGGTCCAGTGCAAGTACCTCAGAATTAAAACTTTTTTAGGGGCGTGGCCCCGCCCACTTTTCTTATCACGAAATTATTTAGTCATGACAGCTCGATACGTGTGCAAAGTTTCAGAAAAATCGGTCAAGTTCAAGTAGCTAAAACTGATAACTAATTTATTATGGGCGTGGCTCCGCCCACTTTTTTTTCACCCATAAACACTCCCTGGTATGTGTACAACAACTTACCAAAGTTTGAGCCCGTTCGGTTTTACAGTTTCGGAGTCTATAGCTAACACACACACACACACACACACACAAACACACACACACACACAGAGTTTCACTTTTATATATACTAGCCAAACCCGGCGCGCGTTGCTACGCCCCTTAATGAATCGAAATGCATTCTGAATTTTAATTGAATATCAAGTGCAAAAACCTAAAAATTATAATTTTTTTTATGGGCGTAGCAGTGCCCACTTTTCTAATCACGAAATTGTAAAGTCAAAACAGCTCAATATGTGTGCAAAGTTTCAGAAGAATCAGTCCAGTGCAAGTACCTCAAAATGAGACCTTTTTTTATGGGCGTGGCACTGCCCACTTTTCAAATCACGAAATTATTTAGACATAACAGCTCAATATGTGTGCAAAGTTTCAGAAAAATCGGTCCAGTGCAAGTACCTCAAACTTATAACTTTTTTTATGGGCGTGGCCCTGCCCACTTTTCGAATCACGAAATTAGAAAGTCATGACAGCTTAATATCTGTGCAAAGTTTCAGAAAAATCCGTCCAACGCAAGTACCTCAAAATAAAAAAATTTTTAGGGGCGTGGCCACGCCCACTTTTCTTATCACGAAATTATTTAGTCATGACAGCTCGATATATGTGCAAAGTTTCAGAAAAATCGGTCAAGTGCAAGTAGCTAAAACTGATAACTAATTTTTTATGGGCGTGCCTCCGCCCACTTTTTTCTACCCATAAACACTCCCTGGTATGTGTACAACAACTTATTAAAGTTTGAGCCCGATCGGTTTTACAGTTTCGGAGTCTATAGCTAACACACACACACACACACACACCCGTGTGGGGTTTGCTAGATCCTCCATCGGGACCCTCCCATTCGGCGAATTGGGAGCGCTCGTCATGCCCTTTTCAGGGCGTGAAGGGTACCAGGGAAATAAAATACCTGGGGGTGATCAAAATCGAGCACTATGACTGGATGGTAGGTTATTCAAATCCAGGAGCGTCTGACCCACATTGGGCGGCTTCCTGGTCAGCGTCTGTCTCCATGTTAGGAGCGGCTGTTCTTTGTGTCCTGGCGGGAGGCGAAAAACGCTAGGGGTAGGATCCCCGAATAATAAAACAAAGATGGAAAGGTTAAATAAAATGAATGAAGTTACTACACAGGGGACTAATACCCCAGTGTCGGCGGCCGCGAGGGGTGGGCAAGCAGGCTCCCGGGCGTCGATATCAAGCGACTGCAATGCTATTCCGTTAGGCTTGGCTGGATTGGCAGATAATGCTACAAGCATAAATGATAGCGGTTCTAGTGGAAGGGGACTAGATGGCGGCAAGGGTGACCATTTGGTAACAGTCAACCCCTTTGCCCGAAATTCGAAAATGCGCAGATCACCTCAACACGAGAAGACTCTATCCAATGAGACGGCAGTAAACCCGAATATGGAAACCACAGCATTCTGTAGACTCGGCGTCTGCATCCGGAATTTAGTGGACATGCTGGAAGATGGGAAAAGGCGTTCGATTCATCAACCTATGCGGGATGCTATAGAGAGCATTAAGGCCTTGTACGAGCTATCGGCGATAGAAAACCATGACGAAAAGGCGAAAGAGGTCATCAGAAGCTCAAAATCCTCTCAAACCTCGCCATGGTTAAGGAGAAAAGAGCCCAAGAGGAAACCAGAGGGGAAACCGGAAGGAGCACCAAAGGAACCTATGGCAAAGAAAGTCTACGAAGGCAAGAAATGCGAGGAAGCAAAAACGGAGGAAACCGCCAATATACAGGAGAATGATGGTTGGAAAGTGGTAAAGTCTAAGGCGAAGACAAAGAAGTCAAACGGGAATCGCAATAGGGTAAGGACGAAACCCGACGCGATTGTAATAGAGGCTGTAGGGAATAGTTCCTACGCCGACATCCTGCGTAAAGTGAAGGCCGATCCGAGTCTCAACGAACTAGGTCAGGCAGTATCCAGGATTAGGAGAACCAATAATGGTAACCTATTGTTCCAACTGCGAAATACGGGCGAGCGGACAGACGAGTATAAGGAGGCGATCGGTCAGAGTTTAAATGGCCAGGCGTCTGTAAGGAGTCTGAAACCGAGAAAAGTTATAGGGATCAGAGATATCGATGAAGTAACGACGAAGGAGGAGGTAGTTAGGACAATTAGGGCGCAACTAAAGCTAAGAGACTCTGACCCGGTAGAGATGCTTAGACTTAGAAGTGCATACGGTGGAACACAGATCGCCAAAATTAGTTTGCCAGTAGACAGAGCCGAAATGCTTCTGAAAATGGGGAAAGTCGCTACAAATTGGGCAATATGGCGTATAAGGGAGGAAAAGAGCCTCCTAAAATGTTTTAGATGCCTCGAATTCGGGCATTTGGCGGTCAAGTGCAGAAATGCTATGGATAGATCGAAGATGTGCAGGAGATGCGGTAAGGAAGGGCACATGGCTAATACATGTGAGGAAAATCCCGTATGCATGTTCTGCAAGAACAGTAATACAGGCGACTCAGCCCACATTGCTGGAAGCAGTAGATGTCCGGTATTCAGGAGAGCTCTCGAAACTAGGAAATAAATATGGAGCTAAGGATCATGCAAATAAACCTCAACCATTGCGAATTGGCAAACGACCTACTGTCACAATCAGTAAGAGAAAAGCAAATAGATGTTGCGATAATAAGCGAGCCATATGGAGTAAGAAGTAGCAATGTTTGGACAAGCGACCAAAGTTCGAAAGCTGCAATATGGGCATGTGGCAAACATGCCTTTCAGAACATTGGAGATAAAAGAAAAGGCTTTACTCGAGCAAGGATAAAGGGCATATTCTTCTACAGCTGTTATGCTCCACCGAGTTGGTCCCATGAAGAATATGAATCTATGTTGCAGGAACTTGTGAATGATGCAGTTGGGAAGTCCCCACTTGTAATAGCTGGTGACTTCAATGCATGGGCGACGGAATGGGGCAGCCAATCGACAAACAGAAGAGGACGGAGCCTCCTGGAGGCATTTGCACCCCTGGATGTAGACGTGGCTAACAATGGAAGGAGCCAGACCTTCAGGAAAGCCGGTCGGAGCTCTATTATCGACATTACGTTTGTCAGCAGCTCGCTAACTCCAAGGACGAAGTGGTGGGTTAGCGAAGATTGCACTTACAGTGATCACCAGGCGGTAATGTTCGTAATCTCAGGATGCAGTGGCCGTGGGCGACATACTAAGCCTACAACGGGTCCAAAGTGGAAGGATTCACGTTTCGACGTGGAAACATTCAATGATTCAATAATGGACGAGGAGATCGAGGAAGGTCCAGTGCAGATAGCGTCAGTGCAACTATGCCGGTTAATAGAAAGAGCTTGCGATGCGTCAATGCCACAACGTGAGCCGAACAGATTTGGTTCTCCATGCTATTGGTGGAATGAGGAGATACGAAGCCTCAGATTGGAATGCCTTAGATCGAGGCGCAAGGCACAGCGATCGAGAGGGAAAAGCTACCACACTCAGAGGATTGAGGAATTCAGGGAACATAGGAAGAAACTCAAAACTGCAATTAAGAAGAGCAAAGGAGAGAGCTTCAAGCTCCTCTGCGAGGAGGCAGATGCAAACCCTTGGGGTACGGCATATAAGGTGGTAATGAAGAAGCTTAAATGCCAAGCGGCTCCCCAGATAATATGCCCAACACTCCTATTGGGCATTGTATCGCACCTGTTTTCACAGCGGGAGAACAATTGGGTATACGTCGACAGCAGATTCACGGACTGCAATATTCCCCCTGTCACGGAGGAAGAGATTCTCAAGATAGGTAGGGAAATTGGGGATAACCGGGCACCTGGCCCGGACGGAGTTCCCAACAAAGCCATTAAAGCCGCAATACAGCGACGACCATGCTTGTTCAGGAGAATTATGCAAAGTTGCCTTAGTGAGGGTATTTTCCCGGACCAATGGAAGAGACAGAGACTAGTTTTGCTTCCGAAAGGGAACAAACCAGCTGGCGACCCTTCATCTTATCGCCCTATCTGCCTTCTTGATACACTGGGCAAAGCACTGGAAAAGGTGATCTACAACAGACTCATGGACATCGTCGAGAGAGAGAATGGACTCTCCGAGACACAATTCGGATTCAGAAAATCACGCTCCACGATTGACGCCATAAAAAGGGTAGTAGATACAGCTGCGGGCGCAATAGCAGGAGAACGTTGGAGATGGGGGACAAAAGAATACTGTGGTATTGTCACGCTTGACATTAGAAACGCGTTTAACTCTGCCAGTTGGGATTTCATAATGGCAGCTCTAGAGAGACTGAACACACCGAAGTACCTGATTAGAATAGTGAATAGTTACTTTTCGAATAGGAAACTGATCTACGCAACGGACGATGGGCCACGGATGTATGATGTTAGTTCAGGTGTTCCACAGGGATCGATTCTTGGTCCACTACTATGGAATATCATGTATGACGGAGTTCTTAGAACACAACTACCGAGCTCGACAAGGATAATCGGGTTCGCCGATGACATAGTGATTGTCAGTGTAGCGAAACATATTGTGGAATTAGAATCGGCTATAAACGATGCAATTGTGAGGATCCAGAGATGGCTAGATTCGGCGAATCTCAACCTGGCAGAACAGAAGACTGAAGCAGTACTTATTACAAGTAGGAAAAAAGTGGAATTTATGAAGGTGAAGGTGGGAAACCAGGAGATATGTTCTAAACCGGCAATCAAATATCTTGGGGTCATGATGGATAACAGACTTAAATTTGGGCCTCATATTGAATACGCGTGCGCGAAGGCCGCAATGATTCAAAGGAGTATTGCTAGAATACTACCTAATATTGGAGGACCAAAGGGTCCAAGAAGGAGGCTTTTGGCTACGGTTACCAATTCCACATTGCTTTACGCAGCCCCTGTTTGGGCACAGGCTCTGAAGATAAAGGAGTATAGAAGAAAAATGTCCTCGGTTCATAGACTATGCGCGCTCAGGACAATAAGTGCCTTTAAGACGGTATCGGACGACGCGGCTTGTGTCATAGCGGCAATGATTTCAATAGACATACTGGCGGCGGAGATCCAGAGAATCTACAATAGGCGAACGACAGGCCAGGTAGTAATAAATTTAGCTGCAGTTAAGAGAGAGGAAAGATCGTTTTCAATCAGAGAATGACAGAGAAGGTGGGATACATCGACTAAAGGGCGATGGACATATTAACTTATCCCTAATATTGCGGTATGGATGGAAAGGAAGGCTGGGGATGTGAACTTCTACTTGACACAGTATATGACAAACCATGGCGCTTTTAGGCAATTTCTGCACAGGGTTGGCCATCATGCCCAGAATGCCCAGAAGAGGCGGAGAATGCGGAACATGTCGTATTCCGATGCCCTAGATACATGGGGTGGACTTCGGGTATGACGAATTCATCGGAGTTTCTTCAGCATATGTGTCAGGACGTGGAAAACTGGGAGGTCTTTAGTGGAGTGTGCTCCCGGATAATTAAGGACCTAAGAAGGCTGGAAAGGGCTAGACGGTCCGACGAGGAGGAGGCGTAAATGCCAACGGCCCCCGCGAAGTAATACCTAGCGGCAGTCCCGTGGGGATGTCCGTTGATGATCGAGGGGGTGTGGTTTAGTACGTAGGCGCTACGGCGAATCGTACATGCTTATGGCACGGGCCACTAGTATCTATGAAGATTCCACACCACCGGCTCGAAAGCAAAAAAAAAAAAAAAAAAAAAACACACACACACACACAGAGTTTCACTTTTATATATATAGAAGATAGAAGATATAGATTTGACAAAAATAATATGATGTCATTGCAACAGTAACACAATCAAAATTATTTAATATCACAAATAATCATTAACTGTGAGGTAAACAACGGTACAGTTACAAAGCAATCATTCTATGATATATATGCAAATATAGATGTTTTTTAGATATATGAAGGATAGGAGTACTATAATACCAGCTGTCATACTAACAAAGGGTGTTTAACATTCTCAGTATATTTTGGCAAATTATATGCAAAGCATTACATCAGAACAGAGTTTACAAATCGTGGAAATTTTTTTTTTTTAATTCGCGTTCTGTTCACGAAAATTACAGAGCATTTCGTTAAGTTTACGGCACGCTTAATTGTCCAACTTAGTAGGTAAATGCAATACAATGAATCGATTGATGACAAATTAAGCCCTTAGCGTACATTCAGATGAAAAAGTTACCACAATGAAAAATTCATTAAAATTTGACCTTAAACATTTAAAAATATAATCCGAACTTAAAGCCATCTAAAGCTTAACTTATTGCCTTTTATACTTTAACGAAAAACATATGTTAATTGAAAGATTGTGAAGATAAGTCATTTCCTAAGCCGATTGTAACATTTTTTAATTACACTTTTAAGCTTTCTAACCTAGATTCTACATCAAATTAAAAATTCTTAATTGGCCATAAACTGAAAGTAATCCATTAAAATAATTCACTTAAACAGTACATGGGCATATTTTTTTAAATTTTATTTTAAAATAAATATAAAGCTTTATGACCTAAAAAATCTTTATTACAAGTCTCGCAATTTCCAAGCATTTTTAAAATATTAAGATCAGGAAAAGCATTGCAGTCCAAAAAAATGTTAGTTCTTTAAAGATGGAAAAACGCTTCTGCAATAACATATCTAACGCATTTTCTATAAAATACGCTTCCAAAAAAATCAATGCTAATCTAATATTAAAGGCAATGGGTACATGTTTGGCATCTACCTGTAACATCCTTCGTTTTTACGTGAAAAATTACCTCGTCAAAATGTAATTAATTTTTTAGTTTTAAAAAGGCCACCATGAACCAATGTCATATACTTTTTTACTTTCAACACTTCTTTTTGTTATAAATAAAAAATCGATGATATAAATATTAAGAAAAAAGAACAATTATTTAACTCAATCTCTTTATTGTTTCACTTGTAACATTTTGAATTTTTTCCGATACTCTTGCTGATCTTGATAAATATTGGTCAATTAAACAATAAACCTGCTCAATTTAGTAGCAGAGATCTCAAATAGCTGTTGTAAAACAAATATAAATGTATCAGTTAAAATCTCTACACTTCTTCCATAAAAATGTTAACAATGTCAATGTTTAATTGAAATGAACATTAAAGATCTTCCAGTCAATGATAATGTCACACATTCAATGTATTTTAATCGTTATTTTTCAAAAGATGTGGCAGTATACAGACAGATGTATGTGTATGTGAGCATGAATGTATGTAAAGACATGTAAGGCTTAAAAAATCATTTAACAAATTTTCCCACAAGTGTCCAAGATTTTTAAAGATAAAGTTGCCTTCATTGTTTCAAATATGAAAAAAACATGATAAGAATTCTCTTGCCATGCGGAAGTAGTTCTCAAGATCATCGGCTGGAACAACCCACACAAATTTTTAGAGAAAGAAATTTGCAAATGTTGGCCTTTTGTGGTTAAAAATATTTTTTTAGGCTCTTCGTCTCTCTACAACTAGAAATTGACAATCGCCGGTAACTTGACATTTAAAACTCAATTAATATTAGTTTCCATCAGCAAACAGATGTTGGCTAAAATCAATAAGACAGTAAGTATTATGCAAACGATATTGCTAAACTCTGAATCCTTTTGTCTTAATTGCAGACACAATAAAAGGTTTAAAAAATAGTATTGAAACATATTTTTGTGCAATTCTTATGCTGTCAATGTGCCTGCCTGCGTATTTTATCATCTTCACTTGTTTTTGTTTTTTGTGTTCTAAAGGATTTGTTTTTTTTTTGTTTGTTGGGTCTTTAAATAATATTTAATACTGGCTGGAAATAGAAAGAACTATTGTAGAAGTATTATGAAATTAAATACTCTTCGTATTTTTTAATGTTTCCATTGCAGGTCTCCTGCAGGTTCTGTCTGTACTGCCTAACATCTTGAGAACCACAAGTAATTTCAAGATTTTTTGCCGGACATACATACAAATATCTATGCATTTTTGTTTTTTTTTATAAATAAGTATCCTTTTTTGGTATCGGTTAGAGTATTGTTGAAACCTTGCACAATATTCTGTTGGCCATTGTTTGGATCTTCTGTGACCATTTTTTAGATAAAAAAAACAGATTGTTTTTTGTCTATAAGAAACTCTTTTGTTTGAAAAGGTTTAACTGCCGTAGAAAACTATTGGTTAAGGAAAAACAAATTCGCAATATGTCCTGATATAATTGATGGTTTTCTAGTTTTGTGACCCCTTTGTTTATATGATCCTTCTGATGATTTACTCTGTATGCATTTTTCCAATAGACAACATAGAGTTATTGGCGGCTACACTCTTTTCTTGTGTTCGATTTTCCGGTGATCATTTATTTTGTTTTTCTTTAAATTATTTCGTAATAAGAATAAATTTGATACATTCAGCTTTTTGTCGGTAACAGAAGAATTTTAGGAATGACATTTCAAGGTTTTTTTTAAGAATTTAAGACAAAATTTTCTTTTAACGGTAGAAAAGAATGTGATAAAGAAAACTGTTTGATTCTCGGTATTTTGAGTACTTGAAGGTTCACTATTATATTTGAAAGTTCTTTCAAATATTTCCTGTTATGTCTTCGCGCTTACTCCTAATTGTTTTTCTTTAATTACAGACAGACAGACAGACTGACAGTGCTCAATTCATAAGCTTTCAGAAAATATATACTTTATGGAGTCGGAAGTGAAAATTGGAAAAATTTCACACGGAATGACAAACCTATATATACCCCTACACTCACATATTTTAAATCCAAAATGACCACCACTACAACATAGCGTACAATTAATTAACATAAGGGTCAAATCTTTAAATTAAAAATTCACCCACTTCATCCCCCTCAATAGTGGGATCAAATGAAAGAAACTGTGCAAATAATACAAAATGTTAAAATCCAAAATTGCGTCCACAATAAAATGGCGGATACATGTGTCAAAATAGTTAACCCATCAATATGGGTATCAAATGAAAGGGATTGAAGGCAGCTTACAGCTAACTGTGTACAAATTTAAAACTAAAGATGGCCTCGAAAATAATAAATCAAAATGGCAGATAACATTAAATCTAACCTAAGCTACGATGTGCTTACTATACCTATATACATGATAGTAAAGGGTATTTTCAAATTCCGCATGCTCGCATATATAGCATTCTAACTTGTTCCAAATGATATTGTTTATTGGAAAAATTTACACTAAAACTTCCTGTAAAGTTGTCAAAAAGATTAAAAAAATTGCTGCTCTTAATTACGGGATTGCAATGGCGTTATCAACTTAATTTTTGCTTATGTCGACTTAAGCAGTTTTTCCTGTTCACCACAGAAAAAAAATATCAATATAGGTTCAAAGCGAAATGTAGTTTAAAAAAAAATTTCGTTAAGCCCCCTTATGTACATACTTATGTATATGCATTGAACCAAAAAAAAATTTTCAAGTACCTTTTAATTTTATATTTTTCTTTAATCAAATCAGTTCTTGTTATTTCTTAAACTTTTTTAAATTTTATTATTTTATAGTGAATATACTTAATGTATATTGAAGTTCAATTAAGCATTTGTTTTAAAAATACAATATTCTTAAGATTTGTTCGTCTAGATCTAGGTGTACCTAAACCTTTTTAGTACACTGTATACATTCCCATCGATTCTGTAAGAAGTAAAGGGTCTCTGATCTATTGTTGACAAAGGCTCACTTTAAAACCTTTTTTTATATATCAGCCACTCAAAGGTTTACTTTACTAGTCAATGTTTTAAGAAAATATAAATGCCCTTCCTTTTAGTATCAAAATGTGTCTAGGTGAGTATTTTTTGGTATCGAGATTTTTAAATATTAAAAAAATTATTGTTATCACGAACAACAAATGTTTATTTCTTAATAAAAAAACTGAAAATAAAGTCCAGCCTTAACTAAATTAGTAGAAGTCCAAAATTTAACTAAAGCTCCATATTTAGTGAAATTTTATTTTATATTTTTATTGAAAAGCTTTGTACTATTACTTTGACAGGCATATAGCAGAAACCCTTGACTAATTTTTTTCTAATCAAAGTGTGGTGTTTTGAGCTGAATTTATATGATGTAATTGAACGACTATTAACAAGTTCAGTGGACATATATGAGTCGTTCAGTGGATAAAGGGAATGAGTCCATTTTTGGCGTTTTTCAGATTTAGCGTGGATACACTTCCTTTTATAACTTACAATGTATGGTAAAAATTTTATTTTCAAAATTCAACGGAAAGCCCCTTTTAAAGACAAACCACCACAAAATTTTTATTTTCACTTGTTAACTTTGCTTTTAATCAATCTTATTTGCTTCTATTTCTTGCCTCTCTTCGAGCTTTTGTGTTATTTAAATTGTTGTTGTACTTAGTTGATTGCTGCATGAGAGCAGCAATCGGAAGCGTAACTGCAATACAACTATACTTTATTACATATGAATTCGACCTTTGATCGCAGTTTTGATATCGCTGTAGTTAGAAGAGTTTCTAATTTAGTAAGTGCAGTGAGTGCCGATCGGTCGTAACCTTCGTCGTAAGTTACAACCTTCCTGCTAAAAAGCATTTGAAAAAGATTTCGTAAAAAACTAAAGCTATAACAAAAGAAAAATGGTATGATTGATTTATTAAAATATATCCCTCCTGTGTACCAGACTTTCTATAAAATCTTGAAAACAGTATCAAGTCAGAAAAATTTTTTTGAAGAAGACATAATATTTTGTTAAATTTGTTATACTTACGATTAATTTAAAAAGACGATATTTGTTTAGTTATTTTTTGTTTTAAAAAGAAGAAATTTTTTATGATATTTTTCTAAGTTCATTAAAAAAAAACTGTGCGAATGCACTGAACTTAAAAACAAATTATCTGCAGCCTTTTTTGCAAAATTATAAGAAATTTACTCTTTTCAAAATATACTAATTTAATTAAAACACTAAGCGAGGTAAGCCAATATTTAGATGGATGTTTTTTCTTTTTATTTCCGAACGAATGCTCGAAGTCAAAACATAATTAATTTGCATTTTTACGCTATCGATTTTAACAATAAACAAGTAAGAGCACTATATTCGGCTGTGCCGAATCTTTTATACCCACCACCAATTTTGTGTACATTTAAAGCACAATATTTATTATTTTGTTAATCATTATGGAATAATCTCTTTATAATAAAATATGTATCACTTTCTTTGTATAGGATGGTTAAATTTTAAGGGCCCATGTTGAGGGTGAACTACACCTAGTCCTTAAATTTGTTTTCTGCATTTCACTTGACATTTCTCATTCTCAAACTTACTCAATTTGATCCGTGGAAAGATACGCAAATGAGCAACGCTTTAAAGTTATTCAGGTTTTTTATAAAAATGGGCGTTTAAATCAAAATGCATTTTGTGCAGTTCGTAATTCTTTTGATCAACATAATCCTTCAAATTCGTCCACAATCGGGAGAATTGTAAAAAATATTAAAATCTCTGCAAAACAGGTCTGTATAAAATGTAGAAAATCTGTGAATGCCTTCTTAGTTCGTTGAATGG
Organism: Phyto melanocephala; assembly: GCA_941918925.1. Taxonomy (NCBI): domain Eukaryota; kingdom Metazoa; phylum Arthropoda; class Insecta; order Diptera; family Rhinophoridae; genus Phyto; species Phyto melanocephala. The sequence continues at coordinate 30,312,116 of OW799237.1, read as the reverse complement.
GAACCACTGCTGTTTTTTGCGATAGTGTGGCAAAAGAGCAGTCAACCTCGCCTCATCATCATGCCCAACAATTGAGCATCAATATTCTCATTGAAAATTTGGACCATCAGAAAGAGGAGTGGCGCCAAGGATGGGGGGCCATTTGGCCGATATTTTGTTATATATATAATTGAAACATACAAATATTATAATTACAAAAAGAAATAATAATAATATCCTAAATAATTTGTGTTTTATTCAAATTCAACATAAAATTTAACCACCCTTTATAACTGCGATATGCTACTAAAATGCTTTTGTAAGTGTAGTCTTTCAATGAAAGTGGGCGTTCAAGTAGGCGTGTCAATAAAGTTTCTGCTACTAAATACAACTTTGATATTTCAATATAGTCCTTTATTTTCCCAAAAACTTTGTCAATAGAGAAATTACATGAATTTAAGATAAACCGTTATATGGGAGGTAAGCGTTAAAGTGGGCGTGTCACCTAAACTTTTTGGCACAACAATTACATTGATTAGAAGGATATATGTAGCGAATTTGATCATCATACCTCTAATTTTGGCGGTTTTATGAGCTTTTAAATTTCATTAACGGTAGATAACGTGAAAAGTGGGCGTTATAGTAGGGGTGTCAAAGTTATTTTTGCCAATGAGTACAACTTAGATGTTTCAATATAGCCCTTTATTATTCCAAAATCTTTATTAGTAGAGAAATTATATGAATTTTAGGTAAAACCTTATATGGGAGGTGGGCGTAAAAGTGGGCGTGGCACCTTAATTTTCTGGCAAAGTAATGGCACTGCCTAGTGGTATATACGTAGCAAATTTTATCATCATACCTGCAATTTTGGCGGTTTTATGAGCTTTTAAATTTCATTAACGGTAGATAACGTGAAAAGTGGGCGTTATAGTAGGCGTGTCAAAGTTATTTTTGCGAATGAGTACAACTTAGGTGTTTTAATATAGCCCTTTATTATTCCAAAATCTTTATTAATAGAGAAATTATATGAATTTTAGGTATAACGTTATATGGGAGGTGGGTGTAAAAGTGGGCGTGGCACATTGATTTTTCGTTACAAAAAAGCGTCTCACCAAAAAGCAAAGTTTGCAAAATTTCAGAGTCGTACATCAAATTTTGTTGCTTTTATGACGTTTTTGTTTTTAAATATACCGAAAAATACACTGTGCGGTATAAATGTTCGTACATTTTGATCGATAACTCCTCTCCTAATACATAGATTTAAATAATTTTCGGGGAAAAATATTGTTTTTACTCAGGAAATATATATTCGAAGTTTCATGAGCCTACGTTAATGCGTTTGGACACAATTCCATTTTATTCGATGTTTGAAGGACACGGTTTTATCGACCTACTCTTGCTTTTCGAGCTATAACTCTCTTCCTAATATTCCGATTTAGCCCATTTTCAATACCAAACAAACCTTATCTATAAGAAAGATTCTGGCAAAATTTGAGCCCCCTAGCTTTTTCGGTGCGACCTCTATCGTGCTTTCAACAGACGGACAGACGGACAGACGGACGGACATAGCTAGATCGTCATCAAATCAAACCCTGATTCAGAATATATATACTTTATAGGGTCTAAAATGGATATTTCGATGTGTTACAAACGGAATGACAAAATGAATATACCCCCACCATTTTTTTGGTGGCGGGTATAAAAATTTAGTGGACTTTTCCCTTTTTCCACTGAAACTCTTATCAATAAAAACTTATTTATATCATATTAACAGGTTTTGTGAACACATACACTTACATACTAACATTATATAATTACAAATTATAAAAGAAGCCCTAATAATCAATTTTGCAATTTCATTTTTAAGTTTTGTTGTAACAACTAGTTTTAAAGTCAATGTCAACTGTTCTGTCGTTTTTCTCCATTTCAAATTTTTGGACTCATTCCCTTTATCCACTGAACGACTCATATGTAAGTGTAAAACTTGCTCATGTTTTTATACCCGCCACCAAAAAAATGGTGGGGGTATATTCATTTTGTCATTCCCTTTGTAACACATCGAAATATCCATTTTAGACCCCATAAAGTATATATATTCTGAATCAGGGTTTGATTTGATGACGATCTAGCTATGTCCATCCGTCTGTCCGTCTGTTGAAAGCACGATAGAGGTCGCACCGAAAAAGCTAGGGGGCTCAAATTTTGCCAGAATCTTTCTTATAGACAAGATTTGTTTGGTATTGAAAATGGGATAAATCGGAATATTAGGAAGAGAGTTATAGCTCGAAAAGCAAGAGTAGGTCGAAAAAACCGTGTCCTTCAAACATCGAATAAAATGGAATTGTGTCCAAACGCATTAACGTAGGCTCATGAAACTTCGAATATATATTTCCTGAGTAAAAACAATATTTTTCCCCGAAAATTATTTAAATCTATGTATTAGGAGAGGAGTTATCGATCAAAATGTACGAACATTTATACCGCACAGTGTATTTTTCGGTATATTTAAAAACAAAAACGTCATAAAAGCAACAAAATTTGATGTACGACTCTGAAATTTTGCAAACTTTGCTTTTTGGTGAGACGCTTTTTTGTAACGAAAAATCAATGTGCCACGCCCACTTTTACACCCACCTCCCATATAACGTTATACCTAAAATTCATATAATTTCTCTATTAATAAAGATTTTGGAATAATAAAGGGCTATATTAAAACACCTAAGTTGTACTCATTCGCAAAAATAACTTTGACACGCCTACTATAACGCCCACTTTTCACGTTATCTACCGTTAATGAAATTTAAAAGCTCATAAAACCGCCAAAATTAGAGGTATGATGATAAAATTTGCTACGTCTATCCCCCTAGGCAATATCATTACTGTGCCAGAAAATTAAGGTGCCACGCCCACTTTTACGCCCACCTCCCATATAACGTTTTACCCCAAATTCATATAATTTCTCTATTAATATAGATTTTGGAATAATAAAGGACTATATTGAAACATCTAGGTTGTACTAATTCGTAAAAATAACTTTGACACGCCTACTATAACACCCACTTATCACGTTATCTACCGTTAATGAAATTTAAAAGCTCATAAAACCGCCAAAATTAGAGGTATAATGATCAAATTTGCTACATATATCCTTCTAATCAATGTAATTTTTGTGCCAAAAAGTTTAGGTGACACGCCCACTTTAACGCCTACCTCCCATATAACGGTTTATCTTAAATTCATGTAATTTCTCTATTGACAAAGTTTTTGGGAAAATAAAGGACTATATTGAAATATCTAAGTTGTGTTTATTAGCAGAAACTTTATTGACACTCCTACTTTAACGTCCACTTTTACTAAAAGACTACATTTACAAAAGCATTTTAGTAGCATATCGAAGTTATAAAGGGTGGTTAAATTTTAAGGACCGATGTTGAATTTAAATAAAACACAAATTATTAGGATATTATTATTTCTTTTTGTAATTATAATATTTGTATGGTTCAATTATGTATTTAACAAAATATCGGCCAAATGCCCCCCGCCCCCATCCTTGGCACCACTCCACTATCTGATGGTCCAAATTTTCAATGACAATATTGATGCTCAATTGTTGGGCATGATGATGAGTCGAGGTTGACTGCTCTTTTGACACACTATCGCAAAAACCAGCAGTGGTTCCCATTCAACGCACTAAGAAGGCATTCACAGATTTTCTAACATTTTATACAGACCTGTTTTGCAGAAATTTAAATATTTGTTACAATTCTCCCGATTGTGGACGAATTTGAACGATTATGTTGATCAAAAGAATTACGAAGTGCACAAAATGCATTTTGATTTGAACGCACATTTTTATAAAAACCCTGAATAACTTTAAAGCGTTGCTCATTTACGTATCTTTCCACGGATCAAATTGAGTAAGTTTGAGATTGAGAAATGTCAAGTGAAATGCAGAAAACAAATTTAAAGACTAGGTGTAGTTCACCTTCAACATGGGCTCTTAAAATTTAACCACCCTCTACAAAGAAAGTGATACATATTTTATTATAAATAGATTATTCCATAGCTATTAACAAAATAATAAATATTGTGCTTTAAATGTACACAAAATTGGTGGTGGGTATAAAAGATTCGGCACAGCCGAATATAGTGTTCTTACTTGTTTTTATTTTTTTATTAAAGTTCGAGTACGAATTTGCGGTGCATGAATTTTATTTGCAAAATAAATGACAATTAAACAAAATATCGTCATAGTTTCCTAAAAACAACAACCACTAAAATTAAGTTTAAAGTAGTAAATTTAAATTGATAGATTAAAATTGAGCCTGATGTAACTAGCTGCTTATTAATGATTTAAATTAAATTAAAAGCTAATAATAACTTCTAACAGTTCTCGATTAAATTTTTAGACTTTATTTTGCAAAATAAATACAACTATTATTACATCCAAAGATATATTCCAAACGTTATTAATTTTACTCAGATTTCTCATAACCTTAATCTCGTAAACTCTTTAACAGATAATAAAAGCGATAATTCGATGCACACATGTAAGAAAGAAATACACACACTATCTCATATACAAACCTAGTATATATTTTCAAATGCATTGGCGTATTTGTGAAGTGATCGCCTTTGACTTGCACATAGAGCAAACTAGTTAATAAATTTTCGAGAATCAGTAATTTGAATAAAAGAAACTAGTCGGAACCAACCAAATGGACTGACACCACCTTATTTGTATTATAAAATTTATAGTTCGTTTTTTTTTTATTTATTTTTTATTAACTTGTAGATTAACGTATTACTAAATGGTATCACTCCTAAAAGATCTTCCCGCTTGAATCACCTTAAATATTCCAAGCACGCTCTAATTCTTTTTAGTATCAACTAAAGAAAATAAAAGAAAAAATTTACAATTTTTTTATTAACAAATAACTATTGCACAGGAATAAATAAGTATAAAAATGTTTATTAAATGTGTGTGTGTGTACGTATTTGTAGTTTAACTACACAAATGCCCATAAATACGCACTATAAAATCACGCAACACTAAAACCCACTTAAATACATTTTAAATACAGGATACACGAAGGATACGCCACTTGACAAAACGAGGATATAAAACAACACCAGAACACTGATAGGCGAATAAAAAATAAAATAAAATCAAAGAAAAGAAAACACAATCAAATGATTGAAGAAGCCCAAGTGCCAAAAACGCATTAACTGCCTAAAAAATAATGAAAAATAGCATCTTGTAAATGACTTTAGCTGTGATTTCAGCAGAATAAAAACGTGAAAATGCAGCTATAAAAAATTTAACAAGCCAAAAGAAAATTATAAAAATTCCCAACTAAGTGTAGATGTCACATCTTTAGCACATATGGAAACAAACAACAATAATACGATAATAAAACAACAATTGCAGGGTTTGTAAGAGCTTTAAATTTTTTATTTTACTCTACATATTCAGCAAAATGTTTAAACATAAATCAGTTTTGTTAATAAAAAAATTTATTAAAAGTTCATGAATAGATGATTTATCAAATGTTTGTTAAAAAAATGCACTTAAAAATAAAAACAAAAATGTTAAAGTTGAAAATAAGGTTGTGTTAAGCTGAAGACATCAAAAATAGATTTTAAAGTCTTATTGAAGTTATTCGATGACAGTTAAATTATATGCCATTAACATCTGCATCAAAATATCTCAGCCTACCAAGCCTTAGGATTCAGAAAGAAAGATAAACTTAAGTACAATCGTACAGGATTCTTTAAAGATTGTGACACCTTAAATATCCCTGAATTATTTCACTGTCACTAAACAAACAAAAATCAGAAACGCTTGGCTGACCCAACAAAGTTTTTACATTTTATTTATTAGGTGATTGATTTTACCATTATCTACCAGCATTTGTTATGTATGCAATGATTACCATAAAAAATGTTTCAATTGTATCAATGCCCTCTTTCTCCGATCCTTAAATTTTCGGTTCTATGTTCTATTTAGGAAATTTTTATTAAAAGTAACTCGTCTTAAACAAAATAGAGATTACAGTTTTTGTTTTGGGATGGTTGGAGGGTTCACCACGACCTTTACTCTGATCCTATAGATTGTGAGTCCGAAAAAGTTAACTAATACCTTAGCCAATTACACAGAGTTAAAAACCTTTAATAATTATAGTTCTGCAGATATGCCCTAAAATCTATTTACTTTGTATTCGAGGTCTACGCCCCTCATTTGATCCTACTAAATTATTGGCATTGGTTGTACAATTTTTTATCAAAATGTATAATACGAGGATTGAAAACTTTAATATTTATTGTTCCTGATATAAATCGTACGAGTTGTTTTCACTTTCCCTGCTCCGTCGTATCGATTTGAGATTGGATAGGACAGATAAGCTAGAAGTAAAGCTCACGAAGTTCTAAGATTCTATGTTAAAGTAATATTTTTCTAGATATCTCATGAAATGTAGTTTGTTATTAAAGAATATGCCACGCCCATTGTTCTTTTTTACCTCATACTGTGCAAGTTGTTATTATAATTGCCGGCACTAATTTTGTGATATTATATCCCAGCAAAAGATCTATGACAAACAAGTGTATTTGCAGTGGTTTAGCTGGTGAAGAAGTGATTAAATTTAGGTGAAAAGACTAATGATTTTTACATTAGCGTGTCATTGGAGATCATGTGTTTACATGAGTACATTAATGAACTGCACTCCATTCTAATAAGTGCATAGAACTCATGCATATTTGATGAGTAGCATCGGATGATTCATGAGTTGAGTTTGTTTGTTTACATGAATTGTTTGAGATATTTTGCATGATGTTGCATTCATTTTTAAGTACATCATTTATTTTTATTATTTCACATTAAGGAAGTCATTTAGAATAAATGCTTTTACACAATTGATTTAGAAGTCTTGAAAATGTAATTCACTTTGCACTACTTAAATTTTTATTTTTTGCTGGGATTTGCCTAAATATGCATCAAAAACTAATGATTTATGTGAATTTGTGTTTTAAGAAAATTTTTCCGTAAGAACCATTCTGGAGCTTCATAGATTATTTTAAAATAATTAGGCAAATCGTACAGCTATTTTCCAATTTTTAATAAATTAAAAATGATCGTTGCCAATAGCATAATCGGTGCAGCAGTTCTTAAGTGATGCGATCACCTACGAACAATATTTTATTTTTATTTATATTAATAATTATTAACGAGAAATCAATGACCCTACTGATATATAAGAATATGTGAGTTGTTAGCAGTAGGGCGTTTAAAAAATATGGCAGCCTTAATTGGTCTTAGCAATAAGTCGACAAGCTTCAAATATGTGACTCTATAGGGATTGTTGAACAAGTGCGCTATATGGTGAAGGATTTTTAAGACAGTCTGGTCATCAAATCAAAGTTACCTGCGGATCCTATAACTAAGCAGCCGGCCCTGAACACAGCGATTAGACTGTACGCTATTAAGGCATGGTAACCATGTTCTTGTAGACATGCGGCTATAATAAAATGAATTTCCAATATTCCTTGATATATAAACTATTGCACTTTAAGTACCTTCTTTGACAGAAGAAGGAGGTCGGCGCTGTATTATATATCCCCTTTTTGGTGAAAAAGCTGTCCCTTAGGTTGCAAGCGATCAAAATGGGCGGTTTACTGGCTGAGATACTACAGGGTGTACTTAGATGATACCCTATTAGTATCTTTATTAACTGTCAGGCTGCCATCAAGGCGCTAGTGGGTATAATGAGATGATAAGACATGCCACTGTTGAGGTCAGATAAGTAGCTGGTTAACCTGGAAACAGTAATGCGGACGGACTAGTGAAGAATATAATAGAATAGTATAAATCGTAAGATGTCGATAGCAATTCTAGAAAGAATGAAAGAAACGTAAACCCTTCAAATAGAGTAGCAAGAGCGTAATGCGGCCATCATTTCAATGAAATAGTTTTTAAAAAGTTAATGCCAGAGATTATTCTTTCGAATCATAGTAAAGATTTAGACACCGGATTCAGTTTGAACGATGGAGGAACATGTGAGAAAATGGCAAAGCACTAATGTCGGTAAAGTGACAGAAATACTATGGGGTGTGACCCAAATCTTGGGAAATTAAAGGAGATTCTGAGACTAAGTAGACCAACACTTAGGAGAATAACCAGTGTAATTACAGGTCATACGCAGTTGGGAACCCATCTATCTCGCATGAGATAGTCTGAAGAAGCAATATGTAGAGCATGCAAGGAAGAGGATGATGTTTAGGTACACTACCTCTGTCATTGTCCTGCGTTTGGGCATATTAGACGCGAAAATTTAACAGTGAATACTATGCCAAGCTTGGAGTTCCTGGATAACTCGAACTGGAGATCCATAAGGAATTACATTGAGGGGACTGGGTTCTTGGACTAGTCCGTTTTTTATGGGAAATTATGATTATGGTTTTTTGTTGGGAATTCCGTTTTCCATATGGAGCGTACAACATGTCAACTGGGCATAAGTGTATACCAGTCTTGGGTTTGGGCTTTTAGTGCGCCTTCTTTTCAACCTAACGTCATTGTAAATTTGATCCTTGTCGATATGTTTGTATGTACATATATACATACACTATCTTATTTTATTAAAAGTATGTATATGTATGTATGTCAAATGTATGTGTAAATACTTTTCTCATGTCATTTCTTTGTTTAATATGTGTATCTACATACATACACACATAAGTACATACGTTTGTATGTATGTAAATTTGCTTTGGACATATGCCTGCAATTGATTTCAGGTTGTTGTTAATATTTTTTCCATACGCAGCGGTATTTTGTTTTTTATGTGACACTTAAATATTTTAGTTGTTTTCATTTTACGCTCAGATTTAGTTGCTCCTTTTGGCTCCTTAAATATGCGCTGCTGTTATTTTTATTGAGTTGTTCTTATTGTTTGTATACAAATTTCTTTCCTTTTTTATTTCCGTATTATTTTTACCACAGAGCCACTTGAACATCATTTTTTTGTATTCGTCGCAATTTTTTGTTATTTTTGTTTTTGCTTACAATTACGCGCCTATTAGAAGCTGGAATATTGTAATTTCTGTGACACTTGTGACACATTTCGGTTTCTAAGATATGACTATTTCATTGCCAGTAAATCGCTGTATGTTTATTTTAAGGATTACAAAGGTTAGATAAGGACAAGTGCCTGTTTATGGTTTATTTAGAGAGAGCATTTTATGTGGTTTGAGGTTTGAGTGCAGGCAAACAGCTTGTAATCAAGAATCATATTTGTTTTGTAAGTTAAGGTGAGGCATGAGATTTTTAGTAAAACAAATTTTATCAGTTTAAAAAGAAGTGGTAAGAACCATTGTTTTTATAAAATAAGAATAATTTCTTTGATGTGTGATGGGTGGGTAGTCTAATTTCTATAAGATTACTTCAAAGATTATCTTAAAATTATACCAAATCAAATATTTTCCTGTTGAACTCATTTTTAGTCGCTGTGCGAAAAAGAATATTTCAATAATTTCGGAAATACAATTTACCCATTATCGAGATTGCGTGACTTATTTAATTCAAATTTATTTCAAATTTAAGTTTAGTATTTCAAAACCTAAGTACCGATACTTTGGTCACAACTAAAGTAACGTTCTTCGGAATACATAAGAAGTTACATATAAATACATGTAGGGGGAATATCGAAGCAGACCTCTTCCATAAACGGGTCCCTTTTCGACTCCCTTCGTTACCCAGAGATTACAAGGTTACCCCGACCTCACCAAGTCCCGTGCCGTCCCAGGCGTTTGCTCTAGACTTTTGTGACTTCACATTACAGACTGATGGTTATCTACAACCCTCATCATAAAGTCCTTTGTAATCGCCAGCATCTGCCACAGACTAATTTCTCCCATAGTACTCACGTCCAGCGTGTGCCTGCCAGTTGTACTAAGTCTATTGCCAGCCATTGCCGGACATTCGCATACTACATGCGCCGTTGTCTCAGCAGTCTCAAGGCACGTTCTGCAAACATCATCCTCCAAAACCCCGGTCCTGTGTAGATGATATTTGAAATTGCCATGCCTTGTGACCAAAGCAGTTATCCAGCTCAGGGCTCTGCGATTATATCTGAGTACACTGCCTGCATTTCTGCCAAGGGACACTTCGAGCACCATACGTGCCTCTCTACATGGGGTCGTTTCCATCCACCTTCTCAGGCTCATAGATTTCACCCATTGTAATGCCTTTGCTCGCACCATTCCATCCGCAAGAGCAACTCTAGGTTCTGGTTCGCAGAATTCCACAGTAGCTCCTCTTTTTGCAAGTTCGTCCGCCGCCTCATTAGCGTTACCTCTTTCACAGAGGCACACCTATTGAGCTTCAGAACATATTCGAGCACCCACATCTAACCACAGACTGGTTATCATGTGCAATATTAGTAAATTACATACGAATCTACGAACATAAAAACTCTCTCCAATGCTTTTTGATATTAAACTTAACAATTGTCATCCAAATAATTCACCAGCCACCTTACCTTAAGTCTTCACAGACTTACATTTGCTGAGATGTTTTCTAAGAATCATTTTATTTAACTCTTTGTCCATTTAAAATTCTACGTTTAAACATTTTCTAAACACATTATGGTTCTGATTCACTATCCTTCACAATTCTGTGGTACAATTATGGCGTCAGACAAATTTTAACTTTTTATGACTGAAGATCGCTTTCGAACATGTTCGAAGTTCTACTGAAACGCCCAACAGTTTTGGGGTGCACGTAAATGAATTGCATTTAAGATTTTTTTAGGCATAACACAGACTCAAAACTAACTAACACAAAATGTTGGCCCATTTGAATAAATTGGTGATATGAGGTCAAAGAATGTAAAACATTTTGGCAATTTCAGTTTTTCAGCAAAAACATTGTGTAGTTTTTTACAAATCGTGAATAGTTATACGGTGTTTATAAAACTGATATAAACTAAAATTGGTTCTAAGGTTAACTTTATCTAAGTAATCTGTTTAGTTAAGGCATTTAATCTCCCAAGAGCATACAACTCCTTAGATAAAAGGAAGGAAAGTTCTTACATAAATACAATCCGAAGTCGTGAGATCATTAATAGCCGATCAAGATTTCGGTCGGTACTTAATGGCTTTGAAATCTGTAGTATCTTTTAGCTGATAAGGCCGGGCGTTCGCTAAAGTGTTGGAAAACTGTGTCTCATCTCCTATATCACTGTGACAATTGTCTACCCGTAGCGCCCCCTGACTCATTAGTATCGCCAATAAGCTAGCAATATCCCTGCGACAGTAATAATGTGTTTCGATATAAATGGGGCCCCAGGCCAATCTGGCAAGCTCAAATTTATTAAGGTGTTATTTTTGACGGTATCCAAAGAAAACACGACTCTATTTATGCACAGGCACACAACCTGAGCTGATGGCAGAGAGTCGACCCAGCCCTGGTAAAACTTTGTTCTACATTTTTGTAGATTTTGCTCTCTTTGCGACCGTGTAGAATATCAAACCTTCATAAACGGTTTTAATTCCAACTGGACACCATTTTTTTACCTCTTTCCCATTTAAATAAGCAGATGATGAATACAATTATCTCATTTGAGTTATTTTATATTGCAATACACTTTGCTTTAATAAAATTTTAATAAAAATTAAATTGCTGGATTGCAATTTTGCCCAGCCTTCTTATCTGCCTTGATAAGAAGGGAAAAAATTACTTAATTTCCAAAAATACTTTTCGAAAATACGAAACCCACCAATTATGTAGATGCATTTAAATCGCACGATTGATTTAGACGCAAGATCTCAATACACAAAAAAACAAAATTAAAATAAAAAAAGCCACAAATCACTGTCACCCTGACGCCAACCAACTAAATGAAGCATTAAATCTACAATACGTTGACTATGGTAGATTAAAAGAGCAAAATTATGACTAAATACTCTACACAGTGCTTTTTAGTATGCATTTCCGCTACTTAAATTAAGAGTAAAATAAATGTTTTAAAACACACAACTGAATGACTCCCCATTCATCAAACGGGCAGGTGGAGAGAGTAAAACGAAAATGACCTTAACAAAAAGGTCATTTCAATTTATGTTTTTTTTTTTTAAGTATTGATTAAAAATTCTTTAAAATTGTTTTTGGCATTAGATTTTAAAATTTCTCTTGTTGGGTTCTAAATAATCTCGTTTCAGTTGTGTTTGTTTGAGTTTTTGCATTCAAAAGATTGAAGTTTGAGTGAGAATTTTTAAAAAAGAAAACAACATTTTTATCAATTAATTACTTTGCTTTAGTTTTGAGTTTATTTTTGGTAGAGATTTTTCGGCTTATTTGTGTATTTAATTGAACTGCAACTAAGTTTTAAAATTATCACAATTTTCTATTATTGACAATTCTTTCTGTGTTGGTTTTTCAAGTGGCGCCAATTTTCCTTTAAGAGTCGCTTATAGTCTTGTTTGTTTAAACAAAATATTTGTCAGTTTTGATTGTTGTCATTAGTGTATGGGAAATTATTAATAAATCTAATACTTTATGTTGACATTGAACTTTTGTAAATGGGCTGCGGCGTTTGACAATGAACGCAGACACGTTAAAGTCAAAGGTCATTTGTTTGTTGTTATCAATTTTAGTTGTAATTAAATAATTATACCCTTCACTAAATGTTAAGAGGGATATAGATAAGTTTGTATTTCTGTTAAATTTTTTCAATTAAAGTTTGTCGCTTCATAGACAATACACATGCATTCTGAATCGTTCAGGTTAGGAAAGTCCAGTTAACGATTTCCTAACGTCCGTGTATATAATCATCTTTCCAAAGCACCTATATGTCCTATAGACTATTGTTTTGTATTATCCTATGTACATATATGTTTGTTAAACTCTAATAATAAAGGTGCCCAAATTTGAAGTATCATTAGTCAACAGAAATAGCAACAGGGTGATTATCCGTAGAATATATGACTTAGACGTACAAGTTATATGATTTCAACAAAATGGTGTCACTTGCCACACATCTAGAAGAGCAATAGATCATTTAAAAAAAATAGTTTAAAAATCGCCTTATTTATCGTAGAGGACAAGTGAATTGGCCACCAAGATCGTGCGATTTAAAACCTACGACTATCTTTGCTAGTGTTTTTCGAAATCGAAATTGTATAGCAATATTCTTACAAGAACAGCTTAAATAAATACAACATTATCGAGGAAATGTCGACCATTGAAAACATTCCATTGAAAAACGTGGTTGAGAATTTTGGTAAAAGATTGTGAGCCTGTCGAGCCATTACAGGGGATCACTTTACCGACATAATTGTTAGGCGAAACCTATTTGTAATAAACTGAAATAAAAATATTTTCTAGCATCTGATAAAAACTCTTATTTTATTAAAATTATTATTAAGACCTCAAATTTGGATACCCTTTACATAAAAAGAAACATAATTTCTTCTTTGTTAGGTCTAAGCTAAAGGTTATTGCTCTATCGAAAGACCGATAATCCTAGTGTTCTCTTTGAAAAGAAAGATTAACGATTGATATAAAATTAGTCATTCTTAGATCTTCTTCGTGAAAAGCAGTTTAAGACTACATGGCTATTAATTCATATGTGCAAAGTGTCAAGATCCATGTACTCAAATATTCCACCGAAATCCAATTTTTTTATCGCATTCGGCGCCAGGTAATGGCGACGGTTAATTCGCATCATCTTTATATTTTCTTATGCCTACAGAAATGGAAAACATCCTTTTAGTTCGACTTCCATATCGCACTAAATAATCTAATATTGTAGTGGCTGGATAAGATATCAGCTACAAATCCTTTTTCTCCTGATGATGTAAAAGTATTCTTCTTCTCTTCATCCATATTACTAGGCAAAGGGATTTCACAACCTTGACTTCTGCAGCATTAGCCCCACAGATTTTCTCAATCTTGCTGTTAGATTAGCAATCAAGGTGTAGCAAAGAGAGTGTAGTTTTAGCTCAGATCCTCTTCTTGCAAGCTCTTCCGCTTCAGGAAATACCAGAGTTACTGAGGACCTAATACAGCTTTACGTTGCACGTGATTCTTTTAACTAAACTTCAGAAGCGTAAACAACTTCTGACCTGACAACATTTTCAGAGAAATATAGCTGTTGATATAAACAATTCTGTGCCCCATCTTGATTCATTTGGTGAACTAAAATCGCAGATTTTTTTTATCATTTGTGTATATATTGGGAAAATATCGAAGCAGACTACTACTAGTTTGGGTCCCCTTTCTTCCCTTCCTTTACTGTATTCCACGCCACTACAGCCCTTTTCTCCAGACTAGAAAACGATTATACATTTCACTAGTGATTGCTGACAATTCTAGTCGCACAGTAATTCGTAATCGGCATTCTTTTCGTTACACTGAGTTTTTAGTATTTACACTTAATGTATGCTTACCTGTGATCCTTAGTCTACCGCAATCTGTGTCTCCCTAACCTCTCTAAATACGTGATCCAGAATTATCCTATGCCTTATCAGTAAAGTTTAAATTTCACTATCTTTATCCTAATTAAGAATAGGTCAATCCGCTATTAGCGTGCGATTCAACGCCTTAACCACCTTCACCCGACTCATGTTCTACATAAAAAATACTACTATTCTCCAGTCAGAGGTATTGGTGATACCTAGACGTAGACACTCCGCCAAGGCAACATGACCCGGAGGCTACCGCTTGATGTACACCAAAGTGATCTAGAAATCTTTACGACTTCTCGATTCCTACTGATTTACTAAAAATACCTGCTTCAATCTAGAGTTCATTGTAGACTGAAACTACTTTAAAGAATGGATGATTTTTTCTCCGTATTAATTCCCTTCTAATTAAAATGATGAAGTGATCAAAATATAATTGTGGTAGGAAATAAGAACTTATAAAAATATCTAAAAATATCAATAGGAAAAAATTGGTTCTAAATATCCTTCAAACCTTTCCCTCCCTCTCGGATCTACACTTGCACTAGATACCTGATTTCATTAGTCTTACATTGTTGCCTAGCATTGTACCTTACTGTGTAACTGTAAGAGCTTCCGTATTAAGCTTCGAAGCAAGTGTTTAGTAACTTGAGAAAATTGGTAGTCATAGTGGCTTTTTACCAGATTAGTTGATGGTTATTTGCCAAACTATTTTCTCGTAAAATGAACAGTGCTGGGCTTAAATCTTTGAAATTT
The DNA here is from genome assembly GCA_941918925.1 of Phyto melanocephala. Taxonomy (NCBI): domain Eukaryota; kingdom Metazoa; phylum Arthropoda; class Insecta; order Diptera; family Rhinophoridae; genus Phyto; species Phyto melanocephala. The sequence continues at coordinate 30,296,921 of OW799237.1, read as the reverse complement.
CTGCATGTATTAAAGCCCTTGATAACTCTTTTGTAAATGTTTCTCTTGCAGCTTAATTAACTGTCCAAAATAACACTAAGGTTTTTAATATAATATTCAGTAAAATAAATTTAACGTAAAATTTTACTAACTTTCAGTAAGCTTAAACTGAAGTTTTGACTATAAATTAAAAATGTTCATTAACAATAGGCTAGAGTTAGTTAACTTGTAGTTATCAATTATTAAGAATGGATTCCAAAAAGAAGAAGAAATGTATACATAAATATAAATTCTTAATGTGAACCCATCTGCTAATAAATTTATTAAAAATTAAATGTATTTTAAAATATTTTTTCTATAAATTAAACAATTCTCTTAGATAAACGATATCTCATGAAAAACTCTGCATCCGGTAAATTAAAATGATCCATTCGACTTCTGTGGTTATATTTTCTGTTCATACCATAAGAAATATTTACTTTATAAAAACAAGTATCTTATATATATACCAAGGTTGGCAACCGATACCGTTATTGATACCGATACCGATTAAATACCGTTTAAAATTGATTACCGGTATCGATACCGATACCGAAATAATTTTTTGCGTAAAATACCGGTATTCAAATACCGTTTCCCTTAATACCGGTATTATACCGGTATCATCATTTAAGTGTTTCGGTATTTGAAATGCATACCATTTAAGCAAATAGCATCAAATTTCTATATGTTCAACACTATTGTGTTAGTTGAAATAGCTTTTTTACCTTCACACTCCACGATGACAACACTGCCATTGTTTTGCTACTTGCCAAGGAGAATTTGTATAGGTGGTTGCAGTGTGTCAGCTGCTCTTTGTTTCTTGCAAACAAATTTGCACCAAAAGAATTAAACATATAAGATTTGTTGTCACCTGTATAAATTTGTATTGTTACAACTGAAACAAGTAAGAGCGCTATATTCGGCCGTGCCGAATCTTATATACCCTTCACAACGTGTAGTCATGCAATAACAGTAGCTTGTATCACCATTCCATATGATATACCTACATACATATAAAAAACATACATATATAAAAACATCCCATTGTAGAATTATAAATTTACGTATGTATGTTAAAAACAAAAAAAAAATAAAAAAAAATTATATATTTATATTTTATTCGAACTTTTTTCTATATATTAAATTTTAATGTGAACCATTTTTTTATTTTGGCTTAAGTTCATTTGTTTCTTTATTTAATTTTATAATTCAAATTAAATTAAATTGTAACCATTTTAGGAATATTTTTTCTAAAAATTATTTCCGATATTAGCCGAGTGGAATGCATTTTCGAAATCAGCTACGATTTCATCATCAGCACTCTTTATCGGTATACTACTATGTAACTTAAAATTCCTATTTATGTTACAATTGAATGAAATTTGAATTAGTGAATCTTAGTATCAATTTTCATATTTTGTTGAATATTTTATTTCACCTATCAAATGACAATTCATAATTCAACATGTTGATATTCTTCTATATTCGTAATACATTTTCGTTATGCTTTCAATATCCATCCTTTGGCTGGAATTATTGAAAACAAGGTTGTATTTACATTTTCATTTATATAAGTCCATCTAGGTGATAGACACTGAACAATGAAAGAATGAATGAAAGAAGAATATGAACATGTTGAATTATGAATTGTCATTTGATAGGTGAAATAAAATATTCAACAAAATATGAAAATTGATACTAAGATTCACTAATTCAAATTTCATTCAATTGTAACATAAATAGGAATTTTAAGTTACATAGTAGTATACCGATAAAGAGTGCTGATGATGAAATCGTAGCTGATTTCGAAAATGCATTCCACTCGGCTAATATCGGAAATAATTTTTAGAAAAAATATTCCTAAAATGGTTACAATTTAATTTAATTTGAATTATAAAATTAAATAAAGAAACAAATGAACTTAAGCCAAAATAAAAAAATGGTTCACATTAAAATTTAATAAAAAAAAATTTTAAAGAAAAATTTAAAAAAAAATTAAAAAAAAAAATAATTAAAATATGTATATATAATAAATTTCAAACAAAAAAAATATAAAAAAAAAAATAAAAAAAAATTAAAATATAAAAAATATAATTAATAAAATTAAAAAAAAAAATTTTAAGAAAATTAAAAAAAAAAATTTTTTGGCTCAGCTGGGATTCGATGCCACGTTTTCTCTAACCAGTATACACGTTTGTATGTATGTATGTTGTTGTTGTAATGTTGTTTTTGTGAAAAAAAACTCGAGGTGGTCGTGGATTTTTGCTGATATCTGAGTTGTTTATATACCGAAGTTTCTGATTTTCAATACCGATCTACTGCCGAATATTTCTGATATTTTAATACCTCACCCGGGTCCAAGCGATGTCGGGGGGCTTCAAAAAGTTGATTTCAACATACACACGGACAGATGGACAAACTGACAGAGCTTAATCGAAGTCGGAAATGAAAATTGGAGAAATTTCACACGGAATGACAAACCTATATATACCCTTTTTCACTGTGTGAAGGGTATAATTATACAAATGTGAAAATCTTTTTAATCGTAGAGGCATCTTTCAATTGTTTAAAAATAGCAAAGATATAATATATTTTAATTCAAACATCAAATATTTTCTTCCAGTTAAGAACTTAAACGCCAAATAGTACTCAGTTCACTTTAACTGAAATTTTCCAAAATAATCTAAAAGTTATAAGATAACTAAACTTTGTGTTAATGGGTTTTGGCTAACCAAGGTTTAAATTTTGAGTTTAGTGTTAACTGTAGGTTAATTTGTTTTTATTATTAACGGCCCTAAGGCATCTTGGCTCTAGATAAATGTAGGTTACAGCTATTTGAAGACCGATACATCATTATTAAAACTACTTTTTATACCCTTCACACAGTGAAAAAGGGTATATATAGGTTTGTCATTCCGTGTGAAATTTCTACAATTTTGATTTCCGACCCCATAAAGTATATATTTTCTGAAAGCTTATGAATAGGGGAGTCGATTAAGCCCTGTCAGTCTGTCCGTCTGTCCGTGTGTATGTTGAAATCAACTTTTTGAAGCCCCCCGACATCGCTTGGACTCGGGTGAGGTATTAAAATATCAGAAATATTCGGGAGTAGATCGGTATTGAAAATCAGAAACATCGGTACATAAACAACTGAGATATGAGCAAAAACCCACGACCACCTCGATTTTTTTTCACAAAAACAACATTAAAACAACAACTTACATACATACAAACGTGTATACTGGTTAGAGAAAACGAGGGATCGAATCCCAGCTGAGGCAAAAAAAATTTTTTTTGTTTTTTTTATATTTTTTTTTTAATTTTTTTTTTATTTTTTTTTATTTTTTATTTAATACTAGCCAAACCCGGCGCGCGTTGCTACGCCCCTTAATGAATCGAAATGCATTCTGAGTTTTAATTAAATATCAAGTGCAAAAACCTAAAAATTAAAATTTTTTTGTGGGCATGGCATTGCCCACTTTTCTAGTCACGAAATTGTAAAATCATAACAGCTCAATATGTGTGCAAAGTTTCAGAAGAATCGGACCAGTGCAAGTACCTCAAAATTAAAATTTTTTTTATGGGCGTGGCCCTGCCCACTTTTCTAATCACAAAATTGTAGAGTCATAACAGCTCAATATGTGTGTAAAGTTTCAGAATAATCGGTCAAGTGCAAGTACCTCAAAATGATACCTTTTTTTATAGGCGTGGCACTGCCCACTTTTCTAATCACGAAATAATTTAGTCATGACAGCTCAATATGTGTGCAAAGTTTCAGAAGAATCGGACCAGTGCAAGTACCTCAAAATTAAAATTTTTTTTATGGGCGTGGCCCTGCCCACTTTTCTAATCACAAAATTGTAGAGTCATAACAGCTCAATATGTGTGTAAAGTTTCAGAAAAATCGGTCTGGTGTAAGTACCTCAAAATGTTAGCCTTTTTTTATGGGCGTGGCCCCGCCCACTTTTTTAATCACAAAATTATAAAGTCACGACAGCTTAATATGTGTGCAAAGTTTCAGAAAAATCGGTTCAGTGCAAGTATCTCAAAATTAAAACTTTTTTAGGGGCGTGGCCCCGCAAACTTTTCTTATCACGAAATTATTTAGTCATGACAGCTCGATATGTGTGCAAAGTTTCAGAAAAATCGGTCAAGTGCAAGTAGCTAAAACTGATAACTAATTTTTTATGGGCGTGGCCCCGCCCACTTTTTTTCATCCATAAACACTCCCCGGTATGTGTACAACAACTTACCAAAGTTTGAGCCCGATCGGTTTTGCAGTTTCAGAGTCTATAGCTAACACACACACACACACACACACAGAGTTTCACTTTTATATATATAGAAGATAGAAGATAGATAGAAGATATTATTTATATTTTTATTATTTTTTTTTATTTTTTTATTTAATTTTTTTTTTTCAAATATTTTTTTTGTTTTATATTTATTATATATATTTTAATTATTTAAAAAAAATTTTGTTTATAATTTTTTTTTCAATTTTTTTTTTTAATATTTTTTTTAAAAAATTTTTTTTTATAATTTTTTTTAAAATTTTTTTTTTAACATATATATGTAAATTTATAATTTTACAATGGGCTGTTTTTATATATGTATGTTTTTTATATGTATGTAGGTATATCATATGGAATGGTGATACAAACTACTGTTATTGCATGATTACACGTTGTGAAGGGTATATAAGATTCGGCACGGCCGAATATAGCACTTTTACTTGTTATTAATACAAAAGCATATGTAGATTCATTGGATTCTTAAAAAAACTAATTTGATTATTGAACATTTTATAAATTTATGTCAGATGAATAGGGTCCTTAGATGAAGAATCAATATAAATATTTGAAATAGTGTTGGTGAACAATAGTACAATTTTTACGAGATTTAAAAACCGATATCATTTTATGGAATATGACAGAAGTCAGTTTATTTAAATACCTTTTAATGTCTTCAAGTCATTTAAAAAGTCTCTCTTTTAGCACTGTTTGTATGTTCCCCCGCAACATAAACATTAAACGGTAAAATGAAATGTCAAATAAAATACATTTTTGAAAATGTGTCTCTTTGCAATATAAAATATCCAGTTTGGCGTTAATTTTTTAGGAACTAAATTAGTCATATTTAAGCCGCCACTTTTTCTTTTAATATAAGATACAATATGCCTGCAATTTTTTTTTTTTTTTTTGTTGTAAAAAGTCGATATCTTTTTTATTTCCGGTTTAAAATTCACTTAAATCCTTTATTTTCCTCTCCCAACACACAATTATTTATTACTCAACATATTAATAAATAATTTTTCAACACAACCATTCAGTCCCCAGGATTTACGCTTGACCAATAAATTAGGACAAGAAAAAATTCAACGAAATATTTATTGTTCATTATTGAATTGTATAATCCAAAATGCGCGCTAAATTGACCAACTGATGCGCTAAAATATAAACGCCTTCTTTTTGCACCAAGTGCATTCATTACGTATGTTTGTATGGCTGTAACTTTCGTAGAAATTAGGTCAATATAAAAAAAATTTACACAAAAGATTAATTACGAAGGGATCATTTAATAAAAGTAAAAGAAATACAAATGCAATGGATGTACAAACAAGGATAATGTGGGAATATTTTTTTTTTGATAACAATTAACTTAACATTGGAAAATATGAAAAAAAAGAGAAAAAAACGGTTGAAATAAAAAGTATCATTAAAGGATATTTTATTGTATTTAACAAAAGTCTATTAACAGATTTAATATTAATGGGATTTATTTCTTCATTAAACAGACGAAACAAGTAAGAGTTATTTGGTTCAAAAAACTAACATGTGGCTTATAAATAACACAGATTTATATTTTTAGTTTAATTTCAAAAACTATAAAATAAGAAAGATTTTGAAAATGTAAGTGTATTATGTTTAATAGTATTAGTAACTTAAAGGTCCAGGCGGTTTTCGATTATTGTGCCTCGAATATTCGCTGCCAGGTACTCTATAGTTTCTGGTTTATCTACATTGACCGTGGATTTTTCGTTTCTTTACATTAAAAATATTCTAATGGTGTCGAATCAAATAAACGAGGCAGTCAATTAACAATGACCTTTTTTATGAAAATTAATTGTTCAGCAAATAGTTCTCACTAATGCATTGGGCACTATATTATATGGGGCACCAGCCCGATTACAACCGGGAATTAGATCCATATCATTTCGCAAAATAGCAAAGGACCACACAGAGGCATAGAGATCATCCTTTGCAGACTATCAATCTACTATCTTATATATTGGATTATTTAGAACAGACTTGTTATAGTTCTTCGGGTTAAACTATTTATTTGTGGCACTCTCAAATAAAAATTGTTCTTCTAATATAATATTTCGCATGTAAATAACCGTACAGAGGAAAAATTCTCTAATGTTGAATTTGAAGATATAAGTATACGCGATAAGACTGGTATATACTTGGCTTTTAAGTTCGGAGTACCATAAGTCTTAAGACTAAAGCCTTTCAGGATCTGACTTTGCATGTAAAAGGTAATTTTTAATCGTTAAAGTAGCGTTAGAAAATTATTCAAAGCTTCGTTTAGCGGATTTTTCTTTAATATCAAAAGGTGAGGTAAATATGGGTTCATCTAGGTACAATTGGGTTTTTTAACGTTAAAATTATTTTTCTTTAACTTTCAAACCCCTTTTAGCAATACAACTTGCTAGAATAACCAACAGTGTAAGCCAGTCGAATCGACGAAGTTCTTAAATGATTCAATCGGGAAAGCAAACAATATGAAAAAATAACCTAAAATGATTTGGTAACGTTAGTTGGCCACAAGGATTGAGGATTTAACCCAAATAAACTTGATTTGTCTGGGTTTAAAGAATTTGCATATCTGTACGGCCTCAAAGTTAATATAGTCAATGTAATTGCTTAAACTAAGTCCCAAATATGACACCGAACCTTTGAAAATTTAATTTTCTTACTCCGCGACACCGTGTTATGGCACGGCGGTCATATAAATGATATGACACTCCATACTTTCAAATAATAAAAAAAATTCTTTATTACATATCAACTTGCCATTTCCTCTCGGTCTCAGGCCTGTTCCTTTCGTATCTACGAGTGTTTGTGTATATGGATTTTTAAAAAAAGTTTTATAATTTTAAAAACATCATCAGTGTTTCGTTGAAATCGATATTCAGTCTATCAACTACTAAAACTATGTTCTGGATTTTGTTTAAAACCATAAACTTAGGTTAAACTAATCTATAATGGCATGTTGGTGAAATCTAGTACTTAAGTTCAGTGGTGAATGGGTAAAGGTCATGAGAATATAACGATGGTCCAAGTAAATAATAAAAAATAATTTTGACATCATTTTGAATACGAATTGGTATCTAAAATACGTTTCAAAATTCAAGCGCGGGATATAATCTACTTTATTCGCAGATATTTTTTGTTATGCCCGTATTTGCGGTCATTTTATCTCTCAGCAATGCTGTCATCAGTTGGTGATCATGGTAGTTCACTGCGCGCGAACAGTCAAGTGGAGTCTAAATGACAACGTTTTTATGGCATTACTGTCGTATTTATTTTAACCTCAAGTTTAATCGATCTACTTTGGCCTTTTTTGTAAACTCTATTGAGTCCTATAATTAATGCGTTAAGGTCATAAAAATATAGCGAATCCGACTTAAGCTTATTCTAATATCTAAAATACTTCCCACGAGATAGAATCTATTATAGTTTCAGAACGCTTTTTATTATGTTCTTATATTAAGACACACACTCTCTCATGAAAATTTCATACTTTTCGTAAGCAAACCAATGTTTTTGTTGTTTTGTTGCAACGGAAAAAAATTAAGAAAATTCAACAATTATATATGAGTACTTGACGTCACTGTCGTCGATTTAATTTTGGGTCGTATTTGTCTTTTTTTTACAGACGCAGTTATGTTTGACATTTAAGATTGTAAATTAGCGATTGCAAATTATAGACTTGTAAGTTAGAGATGTGCCAATCGTAAATTTCGTCAGTTAATCAATCTTATATAGGTTAAATAGGTCCTTATTATGAGACATTCGATCATCGTTCGCTATCAAATGTGTCGTTCTCATCTACGCATAAGCAACACTAGATTCAAACCTTATTTATTGGGGCTTGAAGATTTGAAGTTGGGATCGCATAACTATTGGACTGCTTTAATTTAGTCAAAATACTTGGAATCTTTTCGAACAACTCTTTCTTAACATAACCATTTTAAACACAATATAGCACATTCAGGTCAGCTGACATTGGGGGCCATCAGAAAGTAAAGTAAAAGTTTTATTGACTTTCTTTGAAGCTCTGCCATAACCAGTCTAGCTATATGTGCAGTTGCTCCGCTTTATGGGAATCAAATGCTATTAAAACAAATACGTCTTCAGTGAAGTTCTGTGTGAAAAAAAAACTATTAAAAACCTTTTTTGGGAACAGTTACTGTCACACCGTTTTAGAAGTATAATCCCACAATGTACCTTGATGAAACTGCGCATCTTAAAGTCTTCACTAGATTGAGTAAATATATGACAATTTTGCTTGATTGTCGTTTAAATCAAAGTGGGTCTCATCAAACATAAACAGGAACTTTGTCAAGCTGTTATCTTCCGTGCCATTGAGTGCATTGATGATGCTACAGCCGCGATTGCGTCTTGAATCCTAGCTTAGGAATCTCGACGTTACTCTATTAACTAAATATTTTGATAGAGAAATTCTATTAAATCATGTCCCTTCGTTGGATTCACCCCAAGAGAGGTGATGACAGTATGCATCACTGATTCCTGTATTCATAATATTTTTGACTGATGAATGACGAAGAGCCTGAAAGAAGAAATACTGTTGCCAGCGGTAAATTGCGTCTATAGTCGTTTTTCTCCAATAGAAATTGATCTGCAAACAGTTTATTGTTCGACAAGTAGTTATTCTTCTTGTGAATGATTAAAGGCATTACATTTTCCCAAATATTCGTTATGAAATTCTTTTAAAAGGGCTAAATATAAAAATACTAAAAACCATGACAATTTTGCACAATTATTTCTGAAAAATTGCCTTTCCCTCAACATAAAAATTATTCCCACGCAAAAATCTCTCCATTAATAATAACAACAATTACACAAAAGTTATACAAAGTCACGACAAAACAAATAAAATAATATTAAATTTCACACAATAAGAACTCTTGGCTACACTTACGTATACGATAACTTACATGCATGACAATAATGAGAGAATCCTTTTTTCTCTCAATTCAAACTGAAGCAACAAATAAACGAAATAGAAAAAAATTCTGTGTCGCCGCAATGTCATCTGCAAACACCCAAAACAAATCAATAAAATGAATTCCTACACATTTGCTTTAACACTCATTCAATCATTCTTGTAACCGCTTAACGTAGACAGACAGTAGCTGAAAGAAAAAAAAACAATCACATCAGCAACAACAATCAAAAAAAAAATAAAAATAACCATGCAACAGGATATGAAAGGATATACTGTTCATACATGCATTCATCTGTGTCGAGCATACATGGAAACATGCAAGTGCATTTAACGCGTTTCGGTGTGTGTAATTCGAGATGTCCCCTTACACAAGTGTAAGCAAGTGTTTGTTGAGCAAAATTCATATAATTTTCTCACTTTCACTTGATGTTGGTGTTGCTCTTGTTGGTTTTTCATCATTCTTGTTGTATCATGGTGCTGGTGTTGTTAATAATGACAATAATTTTATGGGAAAAAATTCCCATACATTCAACAATTATTTGAAAGGATAATAAGGACAATAAAAACAACAGCAAGATAATAATAAAAAAAGAAATTTTAAGAAAGGATATAAAGTTATGTATTTACGAAAGATAAACACAGTTCGATCCTAAAGGTATAACTTGTACGAGCATTCGTTATAGTCGATATACGCCATGGGAACATGAGAATGCATAGCGGTTTGTAAGAATATGTTTACACGCGCATTGCTTTTATACATTTTTAGGCCGATAATTATTGAGCAAGCGTAATATTATATACATTTATTTAAAAAAATGCTAATATTTTACCTTCGCCCATTATTATAACTTACCAATGGCTAATTACACCTTAACTTGAAAGTAAACGTTAATCCATCTCATCTCACCTTCAACTGTTAACGTTAGGTTTTTAATTTAAATTTACCATTCTTTTCCACTTTATGAAAATAAATATGACAACTAACGTTCGATTTATACGACCACTTACTTAAAGAGTTAAGGCAGACTCAGATCGTTGTAGACTGGGACTACAGTGTTACGAAAATGTTAAAAATTACGATTATTGTCATCCAGCTTCCTGTAGTATAAGCCATTTATTGCTATAGCTTAAGCTTAGTGAGAATTTTTAATAATATTAAGTGGAGAGCCAATTAAGATAATTCAACTGTTTAGATGTCTTAATCAAAAAAAAAAAAACAAAAACAAGTTTAACTCTTACACATGTCACGAAACTTTGCCATCTTCTCAAAAGTACCATAGTATTTCAGAAACATATTTTATATTCTCAAGCAATTGTTTGGGCATTAAAATTTTTTTAAATTTAACTAAAACTTTACAGCACCAAACTTTAAACCGAAGTACCCAGGTTCAAGTCCCGGCAAGACAAAAAAAATTTATTGTGGCGTTCGAGTTTGTAATTAAGAGGCTTTAACACCCTAAATACAAACACAAGGATAGGAAGATGCCCGTCACATTCTAAGCCCTGGCAACACATTGATGTCGATCAGGCACCCCTTTATAGGGCAACTGACAAATTCGCAACAATATCTCACACCACATAGTGACACAATCATACAACGGCAATATCCATCATCCTGGAGAACAGTCTACAGTAAACTAACCATCTAAATACTGAGCATTGAACTTATTTTTGTTTGGTCGAAGCCTATGCTTTCATGAAAGAGCATTAAGCGGAAGACAAGTACATAAATTCATAGAAAGAAAAAAGAAAATTTATTCAGTTCTATTTTATTTTGAAGTATTTCTACTGTCAGTCACTCATTATAAATTATAAAAATAATTTATAAATTAAAAATTTTAATTCAATTCTACATCTTATACACGTAATTATTCAACATTATTGAGACAATCATATTATTATCTCTATTAAAGCCGAACATTTATTTAATTATCGCAAGCTAATTATATTTGTTTTAATTTTTTTACCATTAATCTTTTCACATTTTTGTTTTATTTTATAGATTGATCTTAAGATTAAACGAAAATGGAGAATTGGAACAATGAAGAATTTGGATAGGGCGCCACTTTTACGCTTTATAGACTGTAGTTACCGACAAAAGAGAATATAGGCGAACTTTTGGCTGCACTCCTCGTAGCAGAAGCACTGTAATGAGGCTCGTGAATAATTTTGGCGAAGGTGGCAAAATCGCAAAAAGGCCTTATCATCGAGATACCTCAGTTCGGAAGAAAAAAACTATCGCTACTGTAGCTGCTGCCATACCATCCGATCCTAGATTTAAACAAGGAGCCTATCACTCAAATGGGTGTCAGCAGACAATCACTGCATTCTGATTCAAACTTATTTCTAATTCAATTAACAAGCAAAGTGAACACATCAGTCTTCCCGATTCGCTTGGAATTTTGCGAGAAGATCATTCAAATGGCGGCAGAGGATGAAAACGTCTTTAACTGCATTTTTATGTCTGACATGGCATATTTTGATTTAAGCAGAAATGTTAATAAGCAAAATTTTCAAATATGGAGTAATTCTAACCCATAGATACTTCATGAGATGCAATTGCATCCACTTCGCGTCACAAGGTTGTTGGTCAGTTTTATCAATGTTCATTATCGTGCCTTACCTTTTCGGAGAAAACGGTCTTACTGTTACGGTCAAGATATCTTACTTAAATGTATTGAAAGAGTTTTTTTCCAGAACTACAGCGAAAGAGGATCCCTGTCAAATCTGTATCATTTCAACTAGATGGGGTAACTTGTCACGTAGCCACTCCTGTTATGACACTTTTTAAATATTAACTGGTAAATTATTAAAAAAAATTAAAATCCAAGATGGCGTCTTAAACAAAATGGCGGAAAATTTTTTTTTATCCCCATCAATCTGGGTATCAAATAAAAGGGCTTGACTAGTAAAATACCTCTAACTACGTAAAAATTCAAAATCAAAGATGGCGTCGGAAAAATGGCGTATAACATGAAATATAGGCTAAGCTACGATGTGGGATTATACCTATGTACATGATGATGAAGGGTATTTTTAGATTCGGCACTGCCGAATATAGCACTCTTACTTGTTTTGATTTGTTTTGTTAGTTTTTCTCAGAAATAATTTTTGACATCACTTCTTATAATTGGGAGTTTATAACGTGTCCAGCAATCATTTAAAAAATTTTATAAATTCGAAAAAAATTTATTTTTCCAAATAAATTTTGCCTATAACTTTGACGATTAGTAACCGATAAAATTGTTCACAAACATCTCTAGAAGCTTATTACTTATATCAATAAATATTCACAAACGTGTCTATAAATTATTTTAGGGCCGACAAATTTTAATTTTTTTTGTAAAAATATAAAAAAGAGAAAGGCAGTCGTGTTTATTGGCTCATATCTTAGAAATTTAGGAGGGCGATTAATCTGCTGCCGAAAATTTCTGATATTTCGATACGCCACACGGATCGTGTGAGGAATTTTCAAAAAACGTATCTCAACATACACACGGACAGACGAGTATTACTCAATCGGCTCCTCTAGTCATAAGCTTTCAGAATATATATTTTTTATGGGCTCGGAAATTTCACACGGAATGACAAATCTGTATATACAGTATAATAAAAGTTTATAGGCATTTCTAATCAGCCAGTCCAAGTTGGGCCACCCTACATACAATAAAACTGTTGTTAGCTGCTGTTTATGATTATGATTACCCCATGTTTTTTGTTTTTATTTGCGTTTACCAGCTATAAAGCATTAAAAAGTCCTTTTGACTACTTTCCAAAGATCTCCACCAGTGCTAGATTGCTTAAAAATACCACATTTTTTTAGTTTGTTGCAGCTTCGTTAAAGATAAAGAAAATCAACTTTGAATTTAATATACTCATATGCAATATTTGCTTATTAACATCCTGTTGCTAATGAAAATTATAAAACTCACATACACTTTAACTGACCTCTACGTAAATAGTGTCATTTAACACTTGTTAAATTAATTCTCAACCAAAAAATAAACATCCTGATTGGTTGAAAGCAAATAAATGTTAAGACATATTTAAGGCGTACAGGTGAAATTATGTGGCGTTGATTTTAATGATTTTCTTCTTAACAGCTGAAGTTTATGTTAAATAGTGAGAGATGTGTAACTTTAATTATAATTATCATTAAGTATATATTTAGGATCCATCTTTAAGTTACTCGTACGCCAAAGGTTGGCTATTTTTGTCAACATTTCATTTCTTTAAACAAAACATATTTCTCTGCTTATCTCATGTTGTTGTTGGTAGACATAAATATTTAAAGTGTAAATCATTTTCTTTAGAAGAAAACACATTTTTCATTTAATTTATTTTTTTTAAGATACGAACATCACGTGTTTACTTTTTCGTACTCCCCCAAGTGTTAACGAAAAGGTGTGATTTTACTTTATTTATTGTTTTTCGTGGAATTATTTGAACAGGGTGGCATCATTAAGATACATAAAGTACATACATACATATGTACTTTAAGATAATGATTAATTTAAAAATGAAGCTCGAAAGAACCCTAATAGTTTTCGTTTTAATACAATCATGTTCTAAGGGAAAGGAAATGCAATTATTTTTTAACCAGCAAAATAAAAATTCAGCAAAATAAGAAAATATCATTTACATTTGGAATCTGGGAAATTTATATGTGTATATGAGTCAATGAGAAAGAAATATCCTAAATAAATGTACATTCCTCTCAGCCATCATACATTTCATTCACTTCCTTCATGCTTAAAACTTAAATAACCCAATTTAAATGGTCAGGAAAAGACATTCTCATCAACTTTAACTCAAATATTTATTTAATTATGATCAAGCAATAATCTAAATAAAAATCTATATTTAACCTGTATCCCATTACACCTGTAAATTGCTTTTGAGTGCGTGTATGTGTGCCAAGTGCAAACAAACAACTTCTTTCTCTTACAACCCTGACCTAGAAACCCGCAATCAATAAAAGTAAAATTGTAAAGGAAGTGAAGATGAAATTTTTTTGCGCGCCAAAATTAGAAAATGTTGTTGCTTTGATACCTACCATGTGCTATCAAGTGCATTATTTGCTTTTATAAATTTTCACATTTGTTGCCACTACTTTCACTTGCAAAATGGAGAAATGTTGTGTAGTGAAAGTTGAAACCTTTTTTCGATTTCGATAAACAGGATTTGATTTGATAAAAAGATAAATAAAAGAATTGTGTTTCTTAAAGACAATCTAACCACAATTCTTATGGGAGCTAGTGGTGTTTGATAAGGAAAAATAAAAACTAAATAAAAGTGTAAATATGAGTAGAATACACCGGACACCACAATAAGCGCGATCTCAAATTGCATTAATCCATTTTGATTGTTTTTTTATATATACAATACAACAACACCATTAAAAAGTCTGCTATAACATCTATTAAAAAATTAAAATAAAAATTGAAAAAAAAACAAGCAAATGGAATTATTGCAAAGAAAGGTTCTTAAACAAGGAGAAATAAAAACTATTTATTGTTAAAATATTAACAATTGAATTGATTTTTTTTTTTACATTTAAGGGTATACGATTCTAGCTAAACTAAAAAAATGATTAAAATAGTAGAAATTAATATTTTTTACTGAAAGCCAACCCGGTAACGTGTCGTTGGAATTTTCTATTCAAAAATAACACATTTACTAATTTTAAACAGGGTTACGACAGGGACGTCATATCTAATTCTATGCGCCTCAGCAGTAGTTCTCATAGTTGTTTTGAATAAATCAATGACTTCACTCAACTTCAATTAAAGTATTCTAAAAATATTAAATCACACAATCTTGATGGCTAATTGATTGGACTGGAGCAAAAATACGTACGAAAATTTTTTTTCTAAGTAAATCTATTGCTTAGTGCATTCTATGACATGTGATGCATTTTTATACCTTTCACACAGTGAAAAAGGGTATATATAGCTTTGTCATTCCGTTTGTAATATCTACAGTTTTCATTTTGGAACCCATAAAGTATATATTTTCTGAAAGCTTAGAATAGAGGAGTCGACTAAGCCCTGACCGTCTGTCCGTGTGTTGGTTGAAATCATCTTTTAGAAGCAATCATATGTTCGTCAGTTCTGTATTTGGTATCAATCTTTTGGAAAAATCCGGGAATGAATTGCAATTAAAATTCAGCATAACCGCTCAATAACTTTCTGAGATATAAGCAAATAAACACTATTGCCTCTGTTTTTCCCATATTTTTAACACCAAAATTTAAATTTTTCAGCCGTAGAATAATTAATAGGTACCTTTGCTACTATATGTAGATATAATATGCCTGTAGAGATGTTCGTGAAAAATTTTGGATAAATCGGGCTCTAATCGGTAAAGTTATAGGCTAAAATTTACAAACCAAAATCAATTTTTTGCTGTTTCTAGAAAACCGAGAGAGCCAATATTGACTAGCGCAATATAAGTATTACAAAAAAATTAAATTTCTTGTTGGCTACCACTACAAAATGACGGACAATAAATTTATGTAAGGGTCAAATCTGGCATTTTAAAATGTAACTTCTTGAACCCCCTTAATATTGGTATCAAATGAAAGGGCTTGATCAGTGGAATACAGTAAATTATTAAAAAAAATTAAAATCGAAGATGGCGTCTAAAACAAAATGGTGGAAAAATTTTTTTTAACCCCATCAAAATAAGTATCAAATGAAAGGGATTAACTAGTAGAATACAGCAAACTACGTAAAAATTCAAAATCGAGGACGGCGTCAGAAATGATATAGAAAAAATAGCGTATAACATGAAATATAGGTTAAGCTACGATGTGGGAATATACCTATGTACATGATGGTGAAGAGTATTATCAGATTCGTCACGGTCGAATATAGGACTCTTACTTGTTTTTTATGTTTTCGGTACACATCCCATTTAATTGGGGTTCTAACTAAATTAAATCAAGCAACGGCGTTGATGGTAATGTCAGCCTTAGTTTAAAAGAAGTAAGGATAACTACGTAATCACTAATCAAAGAATGCTGATAGTTAGGAAATCTTATCTGATTTCGAAAATGCGTGCCACCCGGCTAGTGTCGGCAAAACATAATTTTCCAGATTATTCTTTTAGCTAATATGGTATGGTGAGATAAAACACCCAAACTATGATATTACGGATCCTCCCAACACTCCCAACGAAGTTCAATGAGAACAAATCTAGTATATTCACGTACATGCTCCCAATTACACGTAGAGGACCATACGACTTCTACTATATTAATGTGCTCAACACAATGGCAAGATACGTTCTTTCCCTGTTAAAACGTGAGCATGAAAATAATACATGTTTAGCATTCTCCTCGTCATTACCATAACTTTCGGACAGAACGGGAAAGTTTCATGACAAAATCTGTATAGGTAGGGCCGGAAACAACTATGTTCACAAGGCATCTGGGAAATATAGTCTGGACTCCCAGGTGCCCGCTTGAGCCGTGCGAACTAGTTAGGAATAAGATAATTTTCTCATTTTCCTTTTTCGGACAAGGATCAATAGCCCTTGTTACTTAGCAATCGCTGCAATGACTAAGAAGCCTCTGATCTGAAGATCAATTGGCATCATTCCTGCAATCACTAAAGCCGCATCATCTGATACAGTCGCCATGCAGCCAGTCTATACTCTGGGCCTTTAAAAACCAAGCAGGTCTTTAACCTAATTGCCCCAGACCAGATGGGTGACGCATACATGATCACACTCTTAACTACTCTAGTCAGAAGTTTCCGACGTAAATATTTCGGGCCACCCGTATTTGGTATTATACGCGACAGAGCAGTATGTGTTCTCGAAAACTTCCCAGAAACACAAAGCAGAGCGTCCTTAAAAGATAAACGACGATGTATTTATGTATGTATGTATGTATGTATGTATATTAAATTTTTTATAATGTAGAAATCATTTCATATTGGAGTGAAGGTGTCTAACTTGTCACCCCTTAAATACAAGGCTCTAAAGCAAAAAAAGCATTTTAAACAATCTACGATATATTTAAAGATGCTTTTTTTATCATTTTTACACGTGGTGCGAAATCAAATTATTGTTAATGAGATGGACACATGAGCCGACCATAAAGTAGAAGTAGCTCACAGTAACATACCCGAACTGAACCAAGATTTTCGAAAAAAATTTGCACTTTTACAATCGATAATTATAATTGAAAATTCGTGAAAGAAATTGTTTTCAAGCTTGTTGAGCTTTTGACAAAGTAAAAATAAAAATATCTTGCTCTTCATTATAATAAATTTTACTAAATAAATTTGCTCTCATCTCTCATTTATTTCGAATGTCAAACTTAATATATAAAAAACATCATCAAATATTTTCTCTCCAAACTGCGGTTAACTTATGAATGAATATGCCTTGATATGGACTTTGATAGCTTAAGCTAACAATAGTGAAACAAAAATATTCACCAGAGTATCTGATAAATCAATATGCCTTGAATAGATACAAAGTATATGAATTTTAGTTCTTTAAACAAGCTGCGATCATATGGCCTCAGTTTGTTTGCTTTTGCTTTAAGAAAATATTTGCTATAACTCCAAATATTGATTTAAAAAAAACAAGTCTCTATTAGACTATCAACTTTGCTTCCGTCGCAAAGTCATCATTTAGTCACTTAACCTGGATCAGGTGTTTTCAGCACGAAAAAAAATAGCCTCAGCTGGGCAATCAATCATTCATACTTTATGACAGGTTGCACTTTACCTAAAATGATAAAATCTTATCCAACACAAATGACAATACAAAAACAATCATGATAATAAACAACAACAACAAAAAACACACAAATCTTAAAAACTGATCATTTGTAGGGGTTAAATTTACAGAAAAAAAGGATTAAAACTCCAACTAAATATTCCCATGACAAACTCACTGACTCATATTCACATGACTTTGACAATTTTAAAGGCCAAATCAAGGACGATGTGTAAAAAAAGAGAAAAGCAATTT
This sequence comes from Phyto melanocephala, assembly GCA_941918925.1. Taxonomy (NCBI): domain Eukaryota; kingdom Metazoa; phylum Arthropoda; class Insecta; order Diptera; family Rhinophoridae; genus Phyto; species Phyto melanocephala. The sequence continues at coordinate 30,278,651 of OW799237.1, read as the reverse complement.
CATGGTGTTGGAAAACAAAAGAAAAAGATTATTAACTAAATATAACTCTAGCTGAACACAAAGAAAAAATCCTACGAAAGAGTTTAGGAAAATTTATGTTTTTCTTTTTCAAGGAGTATTTATGCACTTGTGTATGCGTGTGTTTGTATTTTGACAAAAAAAAAGGTACAAATACCTTTACTATTTAAAAGTGTAACCATAACAAATGTTTAAGGATTAATTCTTTCGTTTATTTCTGTTCTTCTTGAAATATTAAAGAAGCCACGTTTGTGTAGAAATCCTGTATTGGGTTTAGTTTAGAAACCCTTTACGTAAAAAACGATTTCCACGCCTGACAGCCAATAATTACAAGCTGGATTTAAAATGAAATTTGGCAGTCGAGCATAAAATATCTACAATTTAAGGGAGTTAGTATTCTTTTGATTTAGAGGTCTTTATGTATACACATATATTTTGATAAGTAATAATTGCAATGATTATGTGTAGACATTCTTATTTTTGTTTAAAAAGAGTTTTTTTTGTGTTTAAGAAGGGTTTTAGAAAATAATGTCTAGACAGTGACAAACACAATTTTTTCATTATTTATTTCTTTATGAACTAAAATTTTAATTCGATTTTTCTGTTAACCATTTTATTAAATATTTAATACTAGCCAAACCCGGCGCGCGTTGCTACGCCCCTTAATGAATCGAAATGCATTCTGAATTTTAATTGAATATCAAGTGCAAAAACCTAAAAATTATAATTTTTTTATGGGCGTGGCATTGCCCACTTTCTAATCACGAAATTGTAAAGTCGTAACAGCTCAATATGTGTGCAAAGTTTCAGAAGAATCGGACCAGTGCAAGTACCTCAAAATTATAATTGTTTTTATGGGCGTGGCCCTGCCCACTTTTCTAATCACGAAATTTTAAAGTCATAACAGCTCAATATGTGTGCAAAGTTTCAGAATAATCGGTCCAGTGCAAGTACCTCAAAATTATACCTTTTTTTTATGGGCGTGGCACTGCCCATTTTTTTTTATCACGAAATTATTTAGTCATGACAGCTCAATATGTGTGCAAAGTTTCAGAAAAATCGGTCTGATGCAAGTACCTCAAAATTATAGCCTTTTTTTATGGGCGTGGCCTCGCCCACTTTTTTAATCACGAAGTTATAAAGTCACGACAGCTTAATATGTGTGCAAAGTTTCAGAAAAATCGGTCCAGTGCAAGTACCTCAAAATTAAAATTTTTTTAGGGGCGTGGCCCCGCCCACTTTTCTTATCACAAGATTATTTAGTCATAACAGCACAATATGTGTGCAAAGTTTCAGAAAAATCGGTCAAGTGCAAGTAGCTAAAACTGATAACTAATTTTTATGGGCGTGACCCCGCTAACTTTTTTCCACCCATAAACACTCCCTGGTATGTGTACAACAACTTGCCAAAGTTTGAGTCCGATCGGTTTTACAGTTTCGGAGTCTATAGCTAACACACACACACACACACACACACACACACACACAGAGTTTCACTTTTATATATATAGACTTTTCGTTTGTCTCTTAACTGTAATAATAAGACTCATTTCAATAGGAGAATACGCAAGGGCCAGTTTAGACTATAATACAAGTCGTAGGACCTGTAAAAATTTCATTAGAGTGACCGTAATTTTTCATTTTTTAAATCGTTTTACATTAATCCAGTACCAAAGCATATTCATAACAACAAACACATGCATTTTGTTTTAATGTATATGTATGTCTGCATGTGTCATACAATTAAATTCTTTATTTCCTCAATTTTAATATTTTTTTAAAAACTTTAAAGGAAAATCTTTCGAGTCGCGGCTTTGAATTCTTTAAAAAGTTTAAAACAAACTGAAACTCTGAATTATTTATTGTAGATTAAAAATATGACAGATGGAGACAAAATATTAAAAAGTTAGTATCACTGATAAATTGTAAATAAAAACACAGTCATCTGTTTGGATAGAGTATCTTATTAATCTACCTTGTCTAGTACTTACCCCAGCAAAAATTACTGCATACCCGGAAGCCGGTTTGTAAGGGAGAGACAAATGTACTCTCCTTCCCAACCTGCTTCAGGAAGGCATGATTTTTATATGAGATGTCCCACTTGCTGCTCCAATTACATACTTTTTCCACACATGGTGAATGCAGTAATATTATGTTTCTTTTATGTGTTTATTTAGGCATCCAAAATGCGCAGAAATCATGTGTATTTTTTGTACATTTGCAATCATAATAGATGCGCCTAAATCATGTATCTTTTCTGCTCCTATATTTGCGTCAAAGATGCACTGATCGACTGTATCTTTTTTGCGCTGATTAAAAGCATCCTAAATGCAGTAAAATCATGCCTATTTTATGAGCTACTTTCGTAGCATTAAAACTTTATTTTTTATTTTTCTACAGTACAAAACATCAACTGATATTCCAAAATAATTCTGTTTATTGCATCACCCAATTGGGATGACATTTACATAACAGTCTTCAACAAATTTTTTAAGAACTGCAGTAAAGAGAGGTAATCATTCGCTTACATTCCTGCATCCTCGTAAGCGAGAGAAGTTGCAGTAAGTTATTTTGTAAAAAATGAAATATATTTAATAGAAATTTCTGACTTCCATTTATAGCACCCTCGAATGCGCTATAATATTGCGCTATAAGAAAGCATGATTTTTTTTTACTGCTTACCGGTACAAAATAAATTTTTGCTGGGTACGAGAAGTCAAGAAAAATCATATTAATTTTTCATACAAAATAAAATCTACTTTATTAGTAGATTTTAATAAAATTTAGTACATACTTAGTACCAAGTGATGTAGCTCTGATTTTAATAATATTGTTTTAAAGCATTTGATCCAAATTCATAAGCTTGCTGAAATTGGGCGTGTTCTTTACAAGGCATATTAATTCATCGGGTAATTGCAGTTCGCAGAGAATTTTCTTATTTATATATATTATATTGTTTATCTATAAAGTTTGACATTTGAAATAAACGAGTGAGGAGAGAAAACTATTTTTTATCTATAGACTTTGACAGCTGAAATTTAAAATAGGGAAGAAAAAAATAATCAGCTGACGAAACAAGACTACCTGATGATTAAATATGTCTTGGGTTTATATATGGATTTGAGCACTTGGAGGCGCATAGTATAGATAACTTATAACAAAACCTAATAAACTTAATGCACAATAATGAAACAAAATCTTGCAAAATCTTAAAAAACTATAGCGTAAACTTTATGGAATTCGATACAAATTTCAATTTAAATCTATTAGATGCGCGCTGGTGTAAATGTTTTATAGAAACATTTCCATTATATGCTCGCCATAGACCATAATGAAGACTCTTTAATAGTTTCAAAGAAAATAGACTAAGAATGTCATAGTGATAGAATCCGCATTAAACAATCCTTCGTTGTGGATTTAATAGCTCCACCAATGTGAAATTGGTTTTATTTGTCAAAATGATTTTTCAAGAAAAATTTTCATCTTCGACCAAGCGATTTTAAGCACATTGAACGAAATAAAGAGGCACCTGATTAAAATAGGTCTTCACTTCTTGGGCTAAAAATTTTTTGTAAGCCTTGATAATGAAGTCTTTGTCAAGCTTTTCTCAGTGTTGTATGACAAGTACCAGTTTATGTTAATGGAAGTTCACGCGCACTCTGGGCAACAGCAAAAATGTTTTTTCCTTGATTCCCAGAGTTTTCATGTTTATGCCCCCTTTTTCATAAACTCATAAACAAATTGAAAGGAAGGAGTTTAGCTTTCTGAAAAATATCCACGTTAACCTACGTGTCCTGGTGGATTTGTCAGACGTGCGCTGGTCTGCTAGTCTGGAGGTTGCGGTTCGCTTCTCGATAGAAACTTTGATCTGGTCTGTTTCCCTTTCTTTCTATTCTACTCAAGTCTCAAGAGGGAGGTTAGCTTTCTGAAAAATGTTCACGTTAACCTACGTGTTCCGGTGGATTTGTCAGACGTGTGCTGGTCTGCTAGTCTGGAGTTTGCGGTTCGCTTCCCGACAAAGACTTTGATCTGGTCTGTTTCCCTTTCTTTTTATTCTACTGCACAACAGCTGCCTGTTCTCCCTTACCTACGTTCACATTTGAAAAATATTTACGCGAATAAGCATAACCACCATATTTGGTAAATATTTATTGAATGTGGTGTAATATTTTTATAAAATAACTTGTACAATATTTGTCAAATGTGAACATACTTTAGATTCCAATGGTTTAGCTCAAAGATCTGCCGCTTTAGAAGTAGTTATAATATTTTCTTGCTTTTATCGAGCCTATAGCTACACATGTTTTAAATATCAGACATAAACTTAATTTTCTATCAATTAATGATGACCTTCTACCTTTTAACACAACAACTTATAGTTCAAAATTAAAATATTTGTTGGGCCACCTTCTTTTTAAATAATCACAATCAAGCCTGAGTTTTCGTAATAATAAAATGTTTTAATTCTTCTAGCCTTATTTTGATACAATTTAGGTGTTTTAAAATTGATTTCACTCGAAAACATTTCTTATTACTCGTTAGAAGTATATGAGCGATATGACAATCTATCAAAGTTCAAGGTGATTATGATCCGCTATTCTCGATCTTGGGATAATTCGGCCTCAATTAGTAGTTTACAACAGGGGTTCGGTCCTGTGCTCTCCTTACCTTAATTGTAACGTGGTTAGTTGTTTTAGAGTTGATATCCACCATGTGGTTTTAGGGCAGCCAGTCAAACATCTTTTATATTATAATGTCTTGGTGAATCGCGAATTGATGTATCAGACGCGAAAGGTCGATGATACTAATTATAAGGGGTTGGCATCGATTAGAAGGCCTATGGATTTCTAGTAGCTATTTGGTTGAGTCACTAATTCCACATTCACAAAGAAAAAGTGGCTTAACGCAGGTATTTAAATTCATTGCACCTACATATCTTTGTTAAGGAGTACATGGCTTGACAAAGTTCGTCTATTCGATTTGTAACATCTCTTTTTGAACCGCTATTTTTGGAAATAGAACATCCCAAGTAGCAAATCGATTAAACATCTTTTAGGAATACGTCATTTAGTACAAGAACGTCGTTGTTGTTAGTATTAATTCACACTATCTTGGTTTTCTTGCATTGATCCGTACTGCGAACTTCAAAGCGTTTCGATGAAGTGCTTGCTAATTTTCGTTTATTAATTTATATCTACTGAATACCATTTGGAGCTTACCACCATCACCTCATTCAGTACCAAAAGCAATAGTAGTAAGGAAACTACACAGCCTAGTCCCTTATTAAGTTCATTGTTATGCTTAACACTTCATTCCTTTCTAGGCATTTTCATATTCCACAAACAGCAGGAAAGTACAGGGTAAAACCATTTAAATACTAACGAACACAAAAGCAGCTACTACAAAATAAAACATTTTAGAAAACACGTTTAAAGAAAACAAACAACATGGCTGCTAAGAAAAAAAACGTGCAGTTAAACGCATGTGTGCTCCAAATTAACACTTTTACTAGCAACTCTTAACCAACAAAATGTACTTTCGTTGACCAAGTATATACTAGAGAACAGACGAAAAGAAGTATAGAAATAATGAAAGAAACAAGAAGAAAGAATTGAATAAAAACAAACTAAGCACGTGCAGATAAATCGTATTAATACACAAACTCGCAAATAAAGACAATAAAAGCTGTAGAATTCTACTACTAGACGCAAAAACAAAACTTTATTGTGTTTAATTTATATCATATGTATGTATGTGTGTGTTTTATTTATACAATCGATCAGTGTTGCCAAGGGTAAAAATTTATTGTTCATTCTTTTAAAAAATTGTTAATGGATTATCTGTTTAATTCTTTATTATATAAGAACATATTTGTTTAGCATTCTGTGTGAACGCACCGAATCCTAGGGGAGTGTGAGTTATTGAAATTCTGCTTAACACAGTTTCCACTTAAATGAAAAGGTGCACTTTATTTTTACAAACCAAAAAAATGATGTGCTTATGCTGATGACAGTCATTGATTGAAACCAAATTAAACAGCTTCTTAATCATAAAGCATATTTTAAAGGTTACAATAATTTCACATAGCAAGTTTTGTTTTCATTAGTTATTGACGATATAATATATGTATAAAAGTAAGTCCTTTTATGTAAAATTTGCCACTCAAAATTAAAAAAAAAATATATTTTTAAGCTTTTTTAAAACATATTCTATAAAAGCGAAATATTGTTTAACAAGCTTTAATGCTGTCTTAAAAAAACTTTGGTTTAAAATGTAGGTGCCATCTCATACCTCTAACAGCCTTAGTAGCCGGTTCTGTAGGAAATACGTTAACGTTTATGATATTTCTGTCAAAACTCTGAGTGGCTAAGACCATTTTAAGAATTTTAAAACCATAAACATTTATTTGAATAACAGTAAAATCGTTCATCTAACACTTATTAAATTGGACTCGCTTAAATTATGTGTAAATTTAATATAAATAATTTGTTGACATAAAACAAACTTGTTGACTGCATAACGCCATTATATAAATAAATCATATTAAGAATCCTTAGGGTTTTAAGCAGATCCATTTGCTAACTGGTCTCCGCGTTATCAGTGGTTCACAGTATGCTAATCTTAAGGGTAGATCCGTTAACCGTACACTAAATGTTGTGGTAGAACTTATCTATCTTTCATGGGAGGGTATATGCGCTTGTCGGAAAAAAACTAATTAAATGGAAAATTTTGATATTGAAAAGTAGGGTTAGAAATTCCAAAAAGTAGTGACCTAAGGAACACAACATTTTTATTCCCCCTGTTGTGGCTACTAACGGTTAACGTTATTCTAAGACAATTGAAAGTTAAGCTAGTAGGTTGTGGCATATGCGGATGAGTTAGTGCTGTCTAGGGAAAGATTTCTTCCAATGATTAACGAGAAAATGTGTACACTTTGACAAGACGGACCTAGTTATATTTACCAGGAGATATAATACCAAAGAGTAAAGGCTACCGATACTTACTGGGATAGAGTTAGAATTAGCTAAAAAGGCTAAATAATTCGGTGCAGCCATTGACAGTAAGCTGTCTTAAAAGAGACACACAAAATAGGGGGAACAAATGCTTTCGATATAAATTTGTATAATACCCGTTCTGTGTGGTGGAAGGTATTGAAACATTTTGGAAGGGCTTCTTTAAAAGGTCTTTTTCTGCTTGAATGGGTGTCACTGAAGCCATGAGAGTTTTGGTAAAGAGAATGATGGAAAATAGTTTAATTAGCTTAGCTGAGTCAGGACTGTGTAGAATACTTAATATTGGCTTAGGTTAACATTGAAAACTGATCTCCAGAATTATATAATTATCAGGGAAATGTGATGGACTAAGTGGTTACGGAGATATCCCCACTAGATATACTTAAAAGGGATTGTTGGTTGGAATCCGACTGACTGACTTTTTGGGGGTGTGCAGTGAGTATATCACGGAAAAGAATTGCAGTAGATTTCAAGTGAAGGTACTGGCCATCTATACAGCAACATATCTTATAAAAGATCATATTCCGAAGGGTAGGGGGTTAATATTTACGTAGGTAGTAAAAATTAAATGATATGACAAATCTATGCTGGATATTTTAGAAGAGCTCTTAATGAAAATGTAGATGAATTTGCGCGCGGTAGATCTGTACTATGATCGATATATAAAAAGGATATATAATGCCATACATGGGAAACTTTTTTGGGAAAATTAAGGCTTGCATATTAGACAGGACTAATATGGCTTGAAAGAACGGAAGGAATTACAGAATTTCTAAGTCTTAATGGAAAAAGATAAACTCATCGAACTCCACGGATCTAGCGAACCTAAAAAGGGCATGTCTGAATGGCATTATATCAGTTACAATGAGACATTTTCCAGAAAGGCATAGGATCAGTAGATGGGATCGCGATACTTTGGATTACTGTAGGATATGTTGGAATGAAGAGGAGATTATAAATGTAGAGAATGTTGCATGTTAGGTAGTTGGATTTGCAATTCCACGATGGGTTAGGTGATGGCTCGAAGAGAAAATAAGAGAATATCATTGTATTCAGCGTGGATCGGATGGTTAGAAGAATAATAATTTAGGCTTGAAAAAACTGTTCTTCGCAGGTTTTTCATTTTATTTCCTCCACATTATTCTTTTCTTTGGCTTACCCTATTTTTATTTTATTTTTCTCTAATTCCGTCTGTTTTTGTTTTATCAAAGGGCAACAAAATGGTCCCCACAGATCTCCGAGTGTAGATGCGGAGAGAGTGTCTTAGATTCAGGCAGCCCCTTTTTATATCTACCTATCAAAGAGATGATATAATTCGAAAAAATAATCTTAAAAAGTTATGCAGACGAACCAACATTTTTATTACTTATTTTACATTGTTTTAAAAACGATTTTACTGTCTCTTCTTACAAAAAGTTTACTGTTTTCCTAATACTACATTTACACCTACACCAAATCTAGTACTTACGGGATTTTTAACGAAATCTTGTTAATTTCTACCAGATTTCCCATACAAAACGAAATCTACTTCGCCACTAGATTTTGGCAAAATCTACTTAAAATCTAGTACTACTTCGTGATGCAACTGTGGCTTTTTGTAAATTGTAAATTGTATTAATTGCACACAGAAAAAATTCAATCATAATATATAAGGTGGTTGCAATCGCACAAGTACTTTATTGTTTACATTTTTTTTATATACAGTTTTTTTGGAGAAGTAAAGCGTAGTGAGCTTCTCAGACCACCTTGTAAATAAATATATTGTTTTGAAAACGAAATCTTGCAAAATGTCAAAAAATAGTGGTGTAAACGGTTTAGATTTTAATAATGATTTTAATTCAAATCTACTAGATTTCGCTTAGGTGTAAATGTAGTATAAGAAGATATACCTAACTACCAGTGGCAACACTGAAATATATGTACATACATACATATGTACATGTGCGCATATATAAACGTGCTAACATTTTCATTAACATACTTAAATACACGCTTGTCTATACACTTGTATATGAAAATAACCCTTTTAATGGCGTCTCGTCGTGTCAAACACGAATAAACCTCCTACAACGATGTTCTGTCATATAAACACACACATGCGAATACGTACATGATACACCATTATTGTTTTTGGTTGTGAAAGATATTACAACACTATTGTCTATAAGACGGCCATTGACTCTTGCTGCCTCTTGTGTTCACTAACGGAATAGATTTTAGTTAGTATTATGTATTAGTATTATGTGTTTTCATTACTCTTTTACCGTTATAATATTTTTTGGCACTTGTTACATATTCACATCAAGCACAAGACACCAAACATATGTATATTACACATAAGCAATCTCTTTTCATTTTTAACTCTATGCTCCAAAAGAGAAAGAGTTACGTATGAAAACTGTAATTGAGTGAGTTGCATTGCACAAAAAGGGGAAATATTTTTTTTTTTACCCCATTGTCTTATAAAAATACTCTTTATATTTAATTAAACTTATTTGATTGCACTTGCAACTCTTTTATATTTAAGAGTGTATGAAAAAATTTTTTGATACTCTTTCAATAGAAAGAGATTTTAAGAAAAAGGATTTTAAAATTTATATCACAACTCTCTTTCTCTCGACCATCATTCTCTCTTTCATCCCTGTGTAAATAAACACAATTGATTATATGTTTGTACACACATATGTATGTGTAGTTACGTATAACAAAATCCTTTTAGAAAGTGAAAGTAACTGTGACGTTTCACATAAAAAGGGTAAAATTATTAAAGTCTTACACACATACATTAACTACATACAAGCATATGTATATACAAACACAACATATACTCGTAGTCAGTATTTTTCTTCTTCTTCTTTTTGCTTTTGTTTTTTTTTTTATTGTGATTTTTATTGATTATTACTGCTGTTGTTGTTGTTGTTCATGAGTTTCCTTTATTACACAAAAGGGCAATAACATAAAAGAGGGGCCATAATCTCTTATGTGTATGTGTTTTTAAGTGTGTTTATTTTGTTTCGTGTATGTGTTCAACTCTTTTAACTCTTTGCTGATAGGCTTATATTATTTTTTTTTCGTTTTATATTTTGACAGTTACTGTAATATTTTTAATGGATTTTGTGTTTGTTGTTTTATTTGTTTTGTGGGAGAAGGCGGGGCTTGATCGATAATGTGTGTACACACATAAAAATAAAATGTGTGTTATTATTTGGTGTGTAAATAAAAGAGTTAAACGCTTTAATATTAAAGTGCGTTGTATTAAATTACAGTTTTTTTTTTGTTTTTAAAGATGTCCGGAGATTTTCTTAAATATGTTTATAATAATTGAAAGGTTTATGGTAAAATAAAGTTATTTTTGTATTTATAGACGATTAAAAAATTAAATATTAAAAAAAAGAGAATTTTATATTATTTAAATTAATGTTTATAAAAATGTTTTAACAAAGTTAGCCTAACTATAAAAATTTTTTGTTTCATTCAACTCTTTTTTTTCTGAAATGTAAACATTTGGACATTTGCTTTTAATTTTAATTTTTACTAAACGCGAACCAAACGTTTCATAATAATGTTGAAATTTTTTTTTATTTCAATGCTTCACAAAACAAGAATTGAGCCTCTTCTAGTAGACTTTACTTTAGAATATCTTTTTTTTTTTTTGTTAACTTTCTAAAAATGTTCCTTTATTAAGCTTACATTAATTTTGAGATTACAAATTTTTAAATTGTGAATAAAAATTTCGATATTTTTTATTTGTTGAATAGGATAGATATATTTTTTTATTAACGTATGTATCATGGAATAAAAAAAAATATTTTTCACAATACATATTTTATTACTAAATGTTATTGGCGTAGCTGAAAAAGCTTAAATTTTTATTTTCTTCAAAAACTTTAACTGAGTTTATTTTATATGTATGTATATTAAATATAAGTAGTTAATTTAAAAAAAAATCGGAGGGGGGAAATTATTGGGGGGATGACTCCCAATATCTAGACCAAAATAGTCTAGATATGCCCATGTGCATATTAATAATTTTTTAAGCACTATCAAGCCTTCGACAGATGGGCATACATATCTTAATCGCCTTCATATGATTTATGGATTTAGAAAATATGTACATATGTACATATATACATACTTTATGGCGCTCATAGTAAGTAAGTAAATCTATACATTTTTAATTAAAAACAGAAGAATTTTTTTTATAAATTCCCTATATATAATTTGTCAAAAAAAGGCAATTAAATTTTATTATTACAATTTTTTTCACAAAATATTTAATAATATTTTTATTTTTGCAAAATCTTTAATAAAATGTTTTTTTAGGAAAATACTTTTAAAAATTGTATATATGAAAAACTTTAAATAACTTTATTTAAAAATAAATTCTGCTTGTATTAAAAGGCTTTGCTTATATTATACTCAACTAAAATTAAAAGACTGTTTGCCAACTAACTATCTGCTATATTCTGTACATTTCCATAAGAAAATATGACAGCTTGTTAGTAAGCATACAGTTTATTGTTATGAATAAACCGACTGCTGTACACCAAAAAAAAACTATCATTGCAAGTTTATGTATCATTTATACACAACACTTAATGTATGTATGTATGTCGTAATCAAATTTACTCAAGGGTTGCATATGCACATCAAACTGAAAGTAGTAATACGGCATCTGATCACACAATAAAAATAATCTAAAGTTACCCTATAAGCATTAGAGTTGTCGACCAGGAAAATAACTAACTTTAAGTTAACTTTTTTCAACCAACTATAAGGTACAATAGAATGGAATTAATACATTTTATTAAAAACATAGGTTACACTTAGAAATATTGATGCTAAGGACAAAAACATCAAAAAATTTTGCAATTCAAAAGAAAATAGAAAATATTTTAATTGTATGGCCAACCCAATAAGCAATTCTTTTAAGATTATTTTCTTTAAATAATTTTAAATTATGTTTTTAACCAGTGTACTGGCAACTGTTTAAGTTTTAGATTTAAGAACTGAGAAAATAATTTTTAAAATAAAGCGAATAATTTACACTCATATATGGTCACCACTGTATTTCTAAAGAGAATTGTAAAAAAAATTGATGATATATCGAATATTTCAAAGTTTTAGCAATTATTTAGGTAAACTTAAAGTTAGCTGAGTTTTTTATAGGGTATTTATACATATACATACATACATACATACATTAAAATATATTTATTTGTATGTGTATGTACATGTCCTTAGTGACACCACAATTTTCTTAATATTTACAGTTTCTAAATACGAGGGTGTTGTCAATCATCCATGCAAACATACATTCAGACATACCTACATTCCAAACAAAATAAAAGAAATCCTCATTGAGAAAAGAAAATATGAAATTATAACAAGAACAACTATGATGATATAAACAACTAAAGGATATAAAACAAATACGAACAGAGACATTCTATTATATTTCGTTTGGTGTTTGATTTTTATGTTTCCGGAAATAAAAAGAAAGCCAAAAGAAAATAAAGGTTTATATGTATGTATATTATTTTGATTATACAAATTCATGTAATTTGATTACTTATTAACAATACATACATATTTACCATTCATTCATATCTGTATGTACATTTTTATATTTCCAATAAAACAAAGCAATTATGATCAATAGTTGAGGACGATGTGACAAACAATAAGTGGTCGCTTGTTACAACCAGCTTCAAAACTTGTTTATGAGGGAAGTAAGGGTGGTCATTTAATGTTACGTTGTTGTTGTTGTTGTTAAGATCATTTTTATTGTTGGTATTATGTACGTACATACATAAATGCTTTCAATATCAATTCATCTTTAATGAGGACAGAGACGATACTGTTAACTGACCATTACTAATGTTCTTTTTTTTATATAAAATATTGTTTTTATATTGAGCGTTTATACTAAAATGAAATACTTGTTAATATCGTAGGCATAATTAAGAGCCATTCATTAACTTTGAATAACAAGCGTGAGAAAAGTTTTTCTCATACATAAAGATGAAGAGTTTTCCAACAAAAGTTGGTTTGAATATTTTAAACAGTGCTCAACAGTGTACAGCATATGCACATGAAAATGCTTAAATTGTTTGCATACGATAGTGCAATAAAGCTTATTATTTACGCAGTAGTATTAGAGAGAAAAATTCATTCAAATTTCGATTTATTATCTCTTTCTTACTTCCCTACAAGAACAGTGACGGTCATTTGACCGGTTATATGACTGGTATTAGTGACTGATATATCGGTTAAAGTTTCTATTAGTTTCTTAAGGGCAATGTGAAAAAAATGACTGAAACTTTTGTGTACATGTGATTTTGCGTCTTTCTCTTACTTATTAGTTCTGTCGACTGCAAAACATATATCTGGACTACTTACACTACAGCTGTTTCAAATCAAAAATAATATAAATAGTAGTCACACTTTACGTATATATCGGTCAAAGCTAACTAGTCACACTTAACGTATATATCGGTCAAAGCTAACTAGTCACACTTAACGTATATATCGGTCAAAGCTAACCAGGTATATATTTTACTCGTACAATAAAACAAAATTTATTATCTTTTATATTATTTATTGTTATGTTTTTTATTACATTCACTTTTCTTTTATCACTATTTATAACGTTTACCTACTTCCTGGATGGGCTTATTTTAATCCTTTTCCATGGTGTCAGCGTCATTGGTATTATGGCTGGAATTGTTAAAAACAAAAATTATGAGAATATGCAAAGGCATATACATATTTATATTTGGCTGCTACCTTTCGTACTTACCTTTTATTTCTTAAGTATTTTATAAAAAACCTCGTCGAAAGAACGGCAAATTTTTTAATAAAAATTACTTTTTGTTACACTGAATAAAAAAATTTACACAATAATTTTCCAATTTTAAACGTCAAAAAATCAACATACATTATTTGTCTCACTCTTGCATACGCATTATTTTTTCTGTCGCATGAATTATATATTAAATTGCTACAATAGTGTTAGTACAAACATTTTGTATGTGTTAGTTTCAGTCATTCATTTCTTGTAGGGTTACTGCTACTTTAAGAGAAATAAAAAATAAAACTACGAAATTATATATATTTAAAAAATATGACTTTAACAAGCATTTTTGTAAGCGATTCAAGAAAAATTCCTTCCTAGTTTTTAAGACTGTGTTAATTGGGGGCAAATTACCACATTCGAATATGATTTATATATGAAAATTGTTATTAAAAACTCTTTAAAAATCACAGTAAATTTCGACTGGGGCCAAACTACGACATTCGAACGGGACCGAAATTTGAAAATTCTTATTAAAATCTTTTTACAAACAAAGCACAGCGAACTCGATCGTTCGAGTAAAATATTTGTCAAAATTTTCAAAATCACTGATCTGAGCAAAGTGACACAAGGTGTTAGTTGCTGAAAACTACCAACAAATCATATTATCACAACTCGATTTAAAAGATCGGAATGAAATTGGTCACAGGTCATCCCTGACTAATATCACAACGGGACCCTCGGAGGACCCAAGCGAGCTACGCCTTCGGGCGGCTGCCGGATCTAACCTAATCCCTGACTAATTTCAACTAACATTAAGGTGACGGAAAAGGTTAAAATGAAAGTAAAAATTAGTTGAAACCTATCAAACCATCCAACGTACGTTAATAGTTGAAAGTTGCCGAAAATGGTCCTGTATCGGACACACAATATCGAAAAGACGATGGGAGATATAGGCAAATAATAAAACCCCAAGGAAGATGCTATAAACGACCAGGACATATTTGGATACCTGAAATACAGCCGAACTATCTCGACTGCGATTACAGTGAAATGAATTTAGAAATAGTGAAAAGCACCGAATACATTGGAATAATTTTGTTACGTCCCTATACTCCCTAGGGCACTAAAAGAAACCAATAAATACATCAGATATATACCCAGAGAAAGTAGTTTGGTATAATTTAAACAAGATATCGAACACAAAGATATTAAAACGTATTGGTAAGACCTTCTTGCATACAGTATGACTTAAAAGAAGGTGGTGTGATTAACGTCAGCACTTGCACCAAGTGCCATAACTTGAGGGTGTTCTTACCATTAGGTTGAGTTTTTGAAGACGTGTTCCGCGTTAAACAACGACTGATTACACACATGCAGCAATTCTTACGTAAAATGATCTCTTGGTATTCATATTGGCACCTAGCTCATGAGCTCGGGACTATCTAAACCTTTGTGTTTCTTCATCATTAAGAAAAAAACGATGCTGTCTGTTATTCATTAATGTAGCTGACTAACCAACAAACTAACTCTGTTAAAAGCAACAGCATCCCGACACGTTTAAATAAAAAGATAAATGGTTGCCTAAGGTCTGACATAAGGTCGAGCATTCGTCTTTCAACCATCGGCAAATCTGTTTTCATGCTTGGAAATAAACGTTAACAATCACGTGACCTCTAAGAGAACTCACCAATAACCAGTTTAAAACAAATGTTAGGGGCTTACTGATTCCCTTGGTGCCAGATATTTTTCAAGTCAGCCTTAATTATCTCGACCAGACTCTGCTCTAACAAATTTTGGTTCGGAGTAGCCAGAGGTGTTGGTAACATATCTGTACCCCAAGCGGCCAATAACTCTAGCCATTGAAGTGGGTATGTCCAGTAGTCGCATTTTGTTAAAACCTCATGACCTTTAAAATAAAATAGTCAATTCTGGTAAGAAAAATTTAAGCAGCATGGTTCACAGCGATCCCTCGGCACCTTAAAAAAGCAAGTCAAATAACATTAACTGTAGAGTTGAGCTTAATAGCTCATTAAAGTGTAAGTAGTTTTCAGCTCTGGTCACTTTAATGAACTTAGTTGATCTTTTAGTAGACCAGTGGTGCATTTATTTTTTAATTTAACCATAACGAAAATAAACTATAATTATAATTTTTCATAATTTTGTTTAAAATTGTTTAAAACTTCTACAAACTATATAAGAACTTCAGTTTATGTATCGTTTTAATTCGTGAATGGTAACACTTAGCTCATGTCTGATTTGACAGATAATTATTGTTATCCTTCCGCTGAACGAATATGGTTGTGTATACGCTTGAACAACGCTGGGAAATATTGCGACATTATTTTTGCCGATTTTGCCAAAAAAAAAAAATCTTTTCAGATGACGCTCATTTTGATCTTGGCGGGTATGTAAACAAGCAAAATTATCGCATTTGGGGCACAGAAAACCCACCCGGTGCGGATTTTGGTTCAGAGGCATAATTTGGCAATTTTTCTTAGAAAATGAGCAACGAGTGCCCACAATTAATGTCCATCGTTATCAGGCCATGCTGAACGGATTTTTGTTCACAAAAATTAAAGAGAAGGATATTGGCAACATTTGGTTTTAACAGGACGGCGCTGCGTGCCACACAGCCGAAGCTACACATTTTTTTATAGCATTTAAAAAAAAAACAGTTATTTGGCGGACCCTTTATATTTTTTCAAACAAACATAAAAATTTTTAAATAAACAAACTATATTCTGATTAAAAATAATCGACCAACTTTTAATTAGTCGTCGAGCACATAAAAAAAAAGTTAATAGAAAAGGAAAGACATAAGAACGCATTTCTCAGTCTTTCTTTTTTCATCTACAAACTTAAAAGTTTTGCAACAAATGTTGAACAATCTAGACAATGGCCTACTAAACAAAAATGTAATAAGGCAATTTTCTATCAATCTAATTTAAAAGAAATTAAAAAACCATAAACATTCAAATTGAACAGCATATTCTTAAGGTAAAAATTATATTGTGTTATTTTTTTTGAATACAAAAAAAGGAGGTAATTAAGATTAAGGAAATAAAAAACAATTTTATCCGACACGATGAGCTATGTTCTCTAAGTAGACTGAAACGGTTGTATAAATTGTTCAGTTGAACTTAATGGTTAATGAGTTATACAAGTCTAATTTATTGATGCAACTTTACGCCACACGGTTAGATTAAGAACGTCTTATGGTGCCTAATAAATTATGCATGGATTTTCCGGTTTAAAATATAAGAAATTTGACTGTTCGGCAACTGCTAAAATAAAAAATAAAAAAAAGTCTCTTAGCTCATGATTAATTTTAATGCGGCCCAAACATTGGCACAACTATCGCGTTTAGATGATTGTTACTCTTTTGAAACTCACAATTTCCGTCTAATGTAACACTAAAATGTCAATCAGAAAACCTGCAGCATTTTCTTCTAAGATGATAATTACTACCAAGTCCCGTACTATGAATATTGAATAAGTTTAGCTATTTTTAAATTTAATAAGATAATTTTAATTTTTCTTTTCAGTTTCGTCGAGACGATATACAGTGCACTCGCGGTAACGTGAACACAGTCTGACGTGAACACTGCCTAACGTGAACAAGCTTACGTTTACGTTGACTACTGTGTAAGATTAACAAGTCAGAAAGCTCTATAACATGAACAATTTTTTCACTGCACGTAAACACTACTGAAATTTCGTCGATTGTAAATTATTGTGTTTTATAAGTATAGGATTTATATGTCACATTGAACACAATAATTTACGAATGACGATATGTTAATTTAGATTTTTAAAATTTAGGGAATCCCCTGTGTGTGTATCCTCTAAACTTTTTTTGTATGTAAGGCATCGAAATTTGAAGTCCTTTTCTCATGCGAAGCGGTTAGTCAGTCACCATGAGTGTTAAAAATGTTTAATGTTTG
This sequence comes from Phyto melanocephala, assembly GCA_941918925.1. Classification (NCBI taxonomy): domain Eukaryota; kingdom Metazoa; phylum Arthropoda; class Insecta; order Diptera; family Rhinophoridae; genus Phyto; species Phyto melanocephala. The sequence continues at coordinate 30,260,877 of OW799237.1, read as the reverse complement.
GAGTTAAAAAAAGGTAGTATTTCAAGCGGGTAAAACACAGGTTAATATTGTAAAAATTTATATTTCTCTCATGAAACTTGACAATCGGTTACGTGAACAATTTCGCTAACATGAACTGCTGTGGTTTTAATTAGTTCACGTTAGCTTGAGTGCACTGTATTAAAAATTTTAAATAAGCAGTTCACCATGTTACACATAAACATAGTCCTTAACACAATCCTAAAGACCTTTATAAAGACCAATTAATAAAATCTGGATTTTGTCAAATATTATCCTTTTCCATTGTCTTATTTTGTTAACCGAGCGGAGATATGTAGACCTTTTGCCCGTTGTAGTGTAACAAACTAGAGTCTTTGGCGGGAATTTAACTCAAAAGTATTTTCTTTTAACCACAATTCCTAATTACAATTTCCTCTCACAAAACTACAGGTTGCAAGCCATGTGGTCAGTTTTTCACACCTACTCTATGATCAAATGCCTACAAAGAAGGAAACATTACCTACCGCAAATCAAAAAAAAAAAAAAAACAACACATTAAGTATTCCTTTTACACACTCACACTGTGACACCTGAAATATATTGTAAATCAATTTAATGTTCATTTTATATATTTTAATTACGCTGCACTTCTAAATCAAGTTTAACGACAAAATATTTGTTTAAATGCCAACGAAATGCACATGCATTTTGGGATGAATAAATGATTAATTTGACACGTGAGTGACATTTTTAAACACTTCACAAAACTTATGGACAAACAGCACACACACATAAATTTAAGTTACAGCAGCAAGGCACATGACTAAAGTTGTAAATTAACCCCATCGAAATTGTAAACACCTTAAAACAAGCCATTTAAACCAGAAACACTTGAAGAATTCTAAATATTCCAAAGAACAAAATTAAAGAATCTTATACGTTCGTGTATCCCCCATGAACTCAGCAAATGATCTTGTTGTACAACAAATTAAATATGCCGAACAAATAAATTTAAACACCAAAAAAAAATACACACAAACACATTTGGAATTAATAACAAGATATTAGAAAATAAATATAAAAACAAAAGGGTAATGAGAAGATAAAAACCCCCAAAATATAGACATTATCATGATGAGTGTCTTGTTGGGAAACAACACCTCTTAAATAGGAGACGCTGAGCAAAAAGAGCATGATCTCATAAGTGTTGCCTAAAAGGGCAAAATGCTTCAACACCTTCATTTTTCTCTGCTGTGTGTTTCCACACACATTCTGTATATTCTTATAATTTAATCTTTAATATGACCCTTTCAACGACCCTTCCAATAAAAAAGTGGTTTCCCCCTTTCGTTTTATCGTTGTGCGTTTTTTTATTGCTTGTTTGTAGTCTTAAGATGATCATCGTGTGCGCATTCTTTCTTGTTATCGACTCTATAATCATCTTTATTTTTTAACAGAATTTGAGTTAAACAGAAGAAGACAAATGTTTGCTACTATTTGTTGGAACGTTTATTAATCTTTTGAAATGATCTCTGATGATGATCTTGAAATTATTCGAGTTGATCGTGTGTGTTTGTTTGTTTATTTGCTTTGTAACCCTTAATTTATTTGTTTACTTTTCGGTTTCTATATTTTTTTGTATGTTATGTGGTTGTTTTTCTTATTTAACGTCTTATTATTATTAGTTCCCCCTTTTTTTATAGCATCTTATTTACCCTTCATTTAACCCCATATTAGGATTTGATTGATTCGTTTAACGAGGGCTGTAAAATAATTTAAAGGCAGAGGTAAAAATATTTCACATCATCACTGGCATGGAATTAAAAGTTATTTCTTTGACATACTTTAAACTTTTTTAAATAAAGTTTAAAAACAAATTAACTTATTACAATATAATTTTCTTAAATTTAATAAGACCAAAGATTTAAGAATGACACCTAAGAATTGGTCATCCATTGCAGGTATTGTCTAAAGTTTGTACTTATTTTAAAGCATCTTGGGCACTTGGGAATGATTGAAATTTGTCATAATTCATTTAAATAGGGGCTTTAAGAGTGATGGGCAAATAGAAAAAATGTATCGATATATATCGTATCGATATTTTTTAACAGTATCTATATATATTTTTTTAAAAACATCCATATTTCGATGTATCGAAACGTATTTACCTAACAATGTTGTTAAAATATTCCAAGCTTAAAAATTAAATACACATAATACATACATGCATGCATATGTACTTATGTACAAAGCTCGCCATTATAAAGCTAAACAATAATAAACGACAAATTTTAAATGGCATCACTTATTATTCCAACCAGTAATCATCGGATATGGACATCAGAAGTACTCTTTGCTTTATGTGACCCCTGTTGATCCACTTCTTTTAGCAGACCTGTAAGCGGGAGAAACTTGTTCCCTCTTACTATGCTCTGAGCGAATAATATCGCATATTTTTAATATAGTATTTGAGGCAGCTACTATAAAAGTAAAAATAATGTTGGCTATTGAAAAAAAGAAATTTTTGGATATTTTTTTTTCAACCTTTTTCAGAAAAGCGCCTTTTACAAGAAGCCCTAAAGTGGACGAAGGAGATGATTGATGCGTAATTTGACGGACTAAATTTAAAATTGGAATGGCTTAGCTAGATGTCATAAAAAATTATGGTGAAAAACCATATGATGCATGCGGTGATGCCGGCTAGTAGTGTTGAAAAAAGTCTAAAATGTATAGAGCTCTAAAGATGTCGGAAAAGATACTGAAAACGATACTCGTAAATAAGAAATGATGTATCGTTATATCGGTTTTCGAAGTATCGGCGATATATATCGATATTTTGATATATCGATATTTTTTCCCCATCCCTAGGCTTTAAAAGAAATTTAAACATTTCATGAAGTATGGCGAGAGATTATATCCCTGACGGACATAAAATTTGTATAAAGTAATAATTTGGGGTATTGCATGTGTGTCAACTTAAACTACAAATAAGCCATCGCACAAACTAGTTTATGGCTGATTTGTATACTACGCAATTGTACGTGGTAAACTATATGCCTGTTAGGGTATTTAAATTAGGGCAGTTTATTTAATAGCTCGTAGGACTTGTACAAGGATGGTTATTGGTAAGGCCTGTTTGGAGATTATGTGATGGCTGTTTATAGCCAAATCAAGAGAAAAAACTGCTAGTACCAAAAATAGCTAATGCTTGGGCTTGTGGTGGGCTTGAATGTTACTTGGTGTTTGCTTAACGCTTAAAGAAGAACAGTATATAAATATAACTAACTAAAATAACGGAAGATTGAAGATGTCCAGTCTGTTTGCTGCCTGGGTAACAGAATAACAACAAACGAAGGCTCTTAAGAAAATGTGGAGAACCACATTACACAGCCCTACAAACCTATGGTCAAATACACATATGGAACTAACAGCACATGTCAGATCGAACTATTCTCAATATCTTCAATAGCTATGTAAAATCAGTTGCCTTGTACGGATCAGAATTATGAAATACAGCCCGTTGCAACCTCAGAGCAACACAAGGACCAAATTACAGCATACGATATCGATCGAAATTGCAATCAAACGTGAAAGTTTTCCTTATATTTATATTGGATTCTAATAAGAATTTTATCATTTTCGATCAATATCAAATGCCGTAATTCAGCGACAAGTATTTTTTAAGAGATATCCTTGACGAGTTATAAAATTTTTTCAGCCAACTTATATCAGCACTGTTAAACTCTGGGTACAAACTGTGCAGATTCCAATTGAAATCAAAATATGACTATGGAAATGGAGTTAGATGGGGCATCCTTTTCGCAGATTACAAACATTATTAACCAGAAATGCAATTGTCTCTTATCCCCAAGGTAGTCAAAGGAGGGGACGCCCAAGCCATACTTGGTGCCGAAGGCTGGAAACAGAAATATCAGCAGTAAGTCGAGGAATAAACTAAAGCCTTTTTACCAAACAAAAGAAATTGGAATGCAAACATTGATGAAAACTCCCAGTAATTGTTACGATTCTGACTCTAATTAACAGCATACTTCATAATCAGTGATAAGATGGCACGAGATCTCAAACAAGCTACTTGTACATGTTCTGTAATTGTCTTGAACAATAATTTGGCATCTGGGTATTGCATTATATACAGAGCCGCTGTTTTAATTCAGTGGTAAGACTTTAAGGAGGTAATGACGCAAATCTGTACACTTTGATTGCTATCTCGATCAGTGGCATACCAGTGGTAATAATCAAGAAAGTTAGCAGGCTCTTGTCTGCAAGAGGACGTAATATGGGGAATCAGAAGTCTTAAAAGAACAAAGAAGGAGGGCAATACTTAGGAAATTAACTAGTGTTAAAACAAGTTATAGATTTAAGAAACATTAAAACACTGCTTTTGCCAATACCCTGGTCTTATGTGAGAACGTAGACAACACTGTGCTTTAGAAAAAGTCCATTTAGAGGTTTAAAAATTAATCTAAAGCGTAAGCGATCGACGAACATGTCAGTAAACAACTAAATTCTATTGTCGGCAAGGGGACATTATATGAGAAAATATAAGTCTTAAAAGAACAAAATAGGAGAGCGATTCTCAGGAATATAAAACAAGTTATAGAATTGAGAAACATGAAAACATTGCCCTTGCCAATATCCTGGGCTTATGTGAGAAAGTAGACCTGAATACTGTGCTGAACTTAGAATACCTTGGGGCTACGCATTGGAAATCTATATTTAATTAGATTGAGGAGAGTAGTTTTTTGATTGAGGAGAATTTTAAATACTTAAATTGAGCTGTTAAAGGGAAAGTTCTTTTTATACAACAAAAAATGTGCATTTCTCATATTAATAGAAATATATTATGCCTCTCGTCATTTGCAGAAGAGTTGAGGGATGCTTAGATTCTTGTGAGGTCTTGAAGTTAAGTTTACTTTAGGTGGATAATTATAAACGGAATATAAATTTTGTTAATTATAAGTCTGTTCACAGAAACCTGGAATGAGTCCCATCGAGAAACATAACAGTTCATTTTCTAACATACATTAAATCACAAGTACACGCAGTCGTTGAATCGATAACTATCTTTGGGGTAACTTTTATGGTTACCTCAATTGAAACGTATTTAGTTTTTTGTGGAGAGCTGTTAGTGGGTTCGGATGGCAAAGCGGATCTAACGTAATAAAATGGCAGAGAGAGTATAATTAATTTTTGTTTCTCCACAAGTAAATTTCTCTTAAAAAGCAGCTCTCTGCCTACCCTCGTATATACCATTTGTAGAAACTTGATAGCGCTGTTTATTTATTTAATCACTTTTAATGAAGCGTATTAGAATAACCTCAAAGCAACACCTCTTTCTTAGTTTCACTTTTTCTTCCAAAATGTTTATTTTTATAGATCATAATTGGTCTTGAAAAGTTTAATTTAGTTTTCGTTCGCTATTCTATTTCAATTCATTTGATCGTCAAGATTTGTGGGCGTTAATATAATAATCCCTTGTGCGTGTAAGTTTAGTGGGATATTCTTATTGTATTTGTCGATGGTTTGGGGTTCTTACTTAATATTTTAAAACATTCACTAGCATATGGCTTCAATTTGATATTTATAAATGATTTTGACGTGTGTCAGTCAGTCCACCAATACCAGCCAATTTGATATGTTTATTGTCATATACATAAGATCAGTGTGGGTGTTTGTGTGCGTATGGATGGGGATGTTAAAGTTTCGTGTTTATTTTGGATTAGCTGGATCAGTACAGTTCATTTATTTTGTTTTAATTGTTTTTAATTTTTTTTTCTTCTTCTTAAATGTATTATTTTAAAGTGAGGGTCTGGCTGCATGTAATGGAATATGTACTGGAAAACGAATGGTTAAAAGAAGAGTGTTCTATTATTGGACTTTTTAATTTATCTAATAGAGAAATGTAAAAGGAAATCTATGTGTGTAAATGTGAGTTTATAATTATTTTAAAAGGTTGTATTTCTGGGACAAAAACTAGCATTCAGGTAGCATCGTTATAAAGACATTAAACTAAAATAGAAACACCTAGAAGAGAAAATCTTGTCTGCAATCTTATCACATTGAAAGCAAAGCTAAAACTAAAGTTTTTTTTTTTGCTCATATCTCAGTTGTTTATGTACCGATGTTTCTGATTTTCAATACCGATCGACTCCCAAAGGTTTCTGATATTTCAAAACCTCACCCGGGTCCAAGCGATGTCGGGGGGCTACAAAAAGTTGATTTCAACATACGCACGGACAGACAGACAGGTCAGATGGACAGACTGACAGATCTGAATCGACTCCTCTATTCAAAAGCTTTCAGAAAATATATATGTACTTATCATATCTATCATTCGATAACATCATTTTTAATTACAGTAATTCTATAGTTGCATTTTATGGGGTCTGACATGAAAATTGTAGAAATTTCACACGGAATGACAAACCTATATATACCCTTTTTCACTGTGTGAAGGGTATAATAAACAACGTACAGTGAACTCGCAGAAACGTGAATTTTTTTTATTAAATTGACTACTCTAAAACGTGAACAAAGGCTGAAGGCTCTAAAACGTGAAGTTTTATCTAACGTTAAAATTCAATTTTGTAAGCTTATTTAAAATTGTTGGGATTCCCGCAGAAGAATTTCTTAGTTTGTTTGTTGTAAACAATTTTTTTTGCATGATAAGTAGCTTTAGTGCGGCAGTTCCTCTGGAAGCATTTCTCTGTGCTGACTATACATATAGACATATAAATAATATAAACAAGTAATCTCTAAAAATATTTTTATTGAAAATATGTCTAATAGAAAACCAAAAGTGTTAAATCTTCAAGAAAAGTCAGATATTTTAGAGCTTTTACGCAAAGGTTCATCTGTAACTGGTTTGTCGAAAAAGTATAAGGTCGCCAAATCGACGATTTGTTCAATAAGAAAAAATAAAGATGCAATTTCGAAATGCGTTAATAATACATTTTCGGGTCCTGGAAAACACTGCATACTTCGGAGCTTCCAAAAATAGAAAAATCTCTGTACAAATGGTTTACCCAACTTCCATATAAAAACCTACCGGTTAGCGTCATTATAATTAGAAGGAAGCTTCAATAGCACAATCAAATTAGGGAAAACAACCATGCTAAACCTCTATTTTGGATGAATTCAATAAATAATTGAGAAATAAGTATCTTAAAACCCCTTTTGCAAACCATAGTAGCTATGTAGTACATTAAAATATGGCAGAAACTTACAAAAAGTTGAATCAAAACATGTTTCATAGGTGAAAATAACGTTCATACTTTATTTTAAATTAAATAAAAGATAAAAGAGATTAAATTATGTTATAGAAAAAATGCAATCTAAAACGTAAACAAAATCGAAAACGTGAACACCCTTGGTAAAAAATAGTTCACGTTTTTGCGAGTTTACTGTTTATCGCACTTTATCACACAATACAAATTATTGTACAAATTTTTAACAAAACACTTTTTGTTATTGTTTTAAGAACCCTTTTACTTCCTTAGACTACGTTTGGCGTATATTTTGCTTTGATGATGGTAATGAGTTGCTTTGTTCTAGGCGCGCACGCGCACACAACACAATTAGCGAGCGGTTGTTGCATTAGTCAAACAAAAATGCGGTTAAAAATAAAAGACGAATAGTGAGAGACAATTTCTTCGATAATTACCAAAGTTAAATATTTGGCAAAAGCAAATAAATAAATAAATAAACACAAATTTCTTTTGAGGTATTTAAGAGTAAATAAATACAATGAAAAGAAAGGATTTCACAAAAGGATGTTATTTATGTCGTTGTGGTTGTTTGTTTGTTTTTGTGTTCATACAGTTCATTCTCTTTAGATAAGTGAATGTGTTGAAGGAAAATTATGCATACAAAGTGATATATGCACATATTTACTATATATTTATATTTAATGGGGATATTATTTAGCTTGTCCTTATGGGTGTAACACCAAGAAATATTTAACCAAGACTCAACGAAGCAAATATGTATTTTAAATTGCTGTAGTTATGTCGGTCTGTTTGTTGAATAGTTTCTGGGAGATATTTTCATGCCTTGATTTAATACTGAAATTTATTGTTTTATTAATTTTTAACTACTAAACTAAATGGTCACTACAACTTTATGCCAAAAATTTGCCATATCGGTGTGTAAAAGTAACGTTACACATTTAACACATAGACTATACCAGACAACCAACCACAATCTGTCAAAGCTAAAATACACACGTTTATATGAATATAAATTCAGTAACCATACTACAAGACCAACCATGTTAAGGACGCTTATTCGAGAAGCTATTTATATGCAGAGGAAGATGAGATCAAAAATATCATCCTCTGTATTGCTGCTCTGTACTGGATAATACCCGGATCATCTATTTTAGAATCCGCGAACTGCACAGCCTATCAAAGGTGGCAACGCTTATATTTCTTCTTCGAACTTCGTTGAACTTCTCCCCACAGTTTGTTTTCGTTCCTTAGACCTATTTCTATACTTACTATTACTATTACTACTCTTACAATGTTATTTTCCACTGTTTTTTTTTGTCCTTCTCTATAAAAATTACCAACAATATTTCAAGATCTAAATTCGGTATAGAAAAATTAAATTTTTTAAAAATTGTTAAAATTATTTTCTGTAGACAAGTTTCAGTGGTTGAAAAGAAAACGATTCCCGTGGCATAAAGTAGAAGTCCTTTCCAATCAAAATAAAATTAACTGATGAAATTTAAAAGCCGTTTCGTTCATGTGCAAAAATGTGGAAACGGTGTAAGACCCCATATACTTATGACCTAAATATTTATACCGGATAGGAAACCGATTTTGAGATCACCCGAACTCTTGACTAAATAGTCATCTACAAATTGGCATCTAATATTTGAAATAATGACGTTGTTTTAATGCTAAGCAGATTTTTCATTAAAATCCATCTTAAGGGTTTGAAAAAAAATTAAAAAATTATTATAATTGGAATTGGGTAGGCAGTAAGGCTGGTGCAAAGTTACCCTCACACCCTCACTCAGATAACAATGCCAATATAGAACTAAAAAGAAGAATAGAATAAGAATAGAAGAAAGAATAGAAGATAGACAAAAACAATAGAATAGAATAGAATAGAATAGAAGAAAGAATAGAAGATAGACAAGTGGTGAAGTAGTGGATACCAAATCAATACCAAATAGAGCTAAACCCTACAGTCGACCCATTCTTAGTCTTGTGTCACACAGCCACGTCATTCCCATTACGAATCCTATCAGATTCTCGAGTTTACAGCTCGAGACATCCCCCAATTCGCCTAGGAATCTAATAAATATATGTACGTTTCAACCTGCTAATGTGCAGTCTGGGACATTGGCACAAAATGCGTCCGTCTCCAAGTGCTCCGGATCTTCGCACAGCCTGCACATATCCAACAGGTTCAGTTCCATTCTTACCGCCATCCTGCCCAACATACAGTGGCCCGTAATGATCCCTATTACAGTTTTCACGCAGACCCTGCCGCTGACAAGAAGCAAGTCCGCATCAGACTTACTGAGCATTAGCCACAACGTCCGTGGCTACCCCAGACTCGATTACTCTCGCCTAGAACCTATTCCTTGATCCTACCGAACTAGAAACCCAATGGAGGCCTAACCGCCTCCACCCTATCAGGATCCACCATTTCCGAGCCCAGTCTTTCCAACTCATCAGCCATTTCATTGCCGCTTATGTTGAAGTGACCCAGCACCCAGCATAGTCTCAACATATATTCTATAAAATTCCTCTCTCCTACAGTCATCGATCAGCCAGGAGTTCATAAATAGCCCCTCATGGCACTAAAAGTCGCCCGGCTGTATACGTATATAGTGACTACCGAGCCCGTAGCGATGTTAATCCTAACCAGTTCTTCGGCCCTCAAGATCCCTAGAACCTCCGCCTGAAAATATATTAAAGAAATAAAAAGGCTACACAAGTTTTTTAAGAACAATGCAACATGAGTGGCACCAAATATCCTTCCTTGATTAATATATTTATGTATACGTTAAACATTATCTGTAGTATTCATAAAAAATATTTTAGGTTTAATAAATGCTTCTTTGACAAATTTTTGTACAACATAAAGTCAAATAAGACTTTAATAGACCTAAAATATTTTTTATTAAGACGTTTGAAGCTTTCAATAATTGACGAGGGTGTTTTGGATGCAACACAGCCGATTATTATCTTAAATATATGTTTGTATTTGTACAAGTAGGTTCAAAAGATTTTCAGTTTCTTTTTTGTTATTTAAATGTTAGAATTGTATATTTTTAAATCTTATTTATTTTTTGCATGTAAACGATTTTATTAGAGACCAAAACTCTTTGCGGTTTGCCATCATTATCACTCATTTTTGAAACTCATTATTACACAACTCAAAATATCACATGTTTCAAAACCAACAACATTATCATTCACAACAATACTAACATCAGTGATATTGATAAGAAATTTTAACTGGAATTTATTTAGGATTAGAGAAGTTTTCTTGTTTTGGGTTTCTGTATACATTAAATAGACAAATTTTCCCTTTTATTTATTTATTTTTTTTACTCGCGTACTCGTATTCATATTAAATATTAGTTATTTAAATTTTGATAAGATCTAGTTTCAGTTTTAATGTCGGTCTCCTCTACTTTGATTTAAACGAACAATTTTGTTTGTCAATAGTGTTTTCATGCTTCACGTTTCTTTAAAAATTACGTCTTTTACAGGTGAACGAGATAAACTTAGTTTATTCCTTAAATTAATTTTCTGACTTAGGTGTTGCAATAAGAAAATGACATTTCCCGGAAACATAATAGCTGTTGTTTAATTTTCCTTTTTAAGGTTTGATTTTATTTGCTTTTGCCTTTTACAGATTTCCTGGAAATTATACTGCTAGTGTTTCAATATATTTAGTGAAATAATTAAAGGAAATACTGTCAATAATTCCTATGCTTTTAGACCGCACGTGACAAATAGGGTTACCGGGAAATCACAAGAGTGAAAACCATATCATGTAAACGGAATATTTCCAAATAATTTTGAGGTAAGAATAAATGATATTTATTTTAAATAAATATGATTTCGTTATACAGAATCAAACAGTGAAATCTTGTGGTTTTCTAATGCACCTACTTTCTACGTATCTATTTTGCAATAAGTGAGCGTTTATTTCATCGCTACTAAGAACAGCCTAATCAAGCCATTCTCTTACGCACTGCTGAAAATGTCTGGCAGCAAGTGATGAATATTAAATTGAAAAAATCCATTTTTATGAAACAATTAGCAGTATAAAAGACATACTTTGTTGCACTTTCGTATTCAAAAAATTTTGCAATTTCCATGAATGCAATATGGTGTTCGATTAAAACTGCATTGCACACAAAATAAAAAAAAATTAAAGAAGATGAATAAATAATGTATACAACAAAATTGAGAAAAAGATATGTGAGGCGAGGTCAATATAACTTAAATGATGATTTCCATTTTCTTTGCACTGCTCAAGTCTTGTGCCAAAGCTGGTCAAAGTTATTGTGAAAGAGCCTTTGACATAACTTTTACAGATTATTTAAGGCCGTATTATAAAATTTTGCTTGATAACGAAACCATTCCTTTCATTTATCAGCCTTTACGTACCTTTTGCAAAATTTAATGTTCTTGGTTATTCTTGAGGCTGCAGTCTTTGTCATTTCTATCATTTCATTTCCAAGCTGTAAGTCTTAAAGTATAACAAACTTTTTATATAAAAATTTCAGTACTGATGACAGATACGTCGAACAGTCCTATAGGATATCCCTAAAGCCAAATCATGACGAGTTGTCGCGCGGGGGTTTAAAGGCATCATTAAAAATTAAAGAAATTCTGTTATAAAGGGTAATTTTTTAGCTATTATCTCTTTGGCAACACTGGTTTAAACAGCTGATGCACGTTTCGTGTTTCGTTTCACTGTCAAACATCTTCAGTTTGGTCTAAAATTTAACCATGAATCGTCTTAAAAACGAACAACACTTGCAAATTATTGAATTTTATTATCAAAATGCGTGCTCTGTTAAGAAAGTTCATCGCGCGTTTCTTATCGAAAAATTGTGTTCAGCGTCGAAGCTCATTTTTGGCTCAATGGTTACGTTAATAAGCAGAATTGTCGATTTTGGAGTGAAGATCAGCCAGAAGCATTGCAAGAGCTACCAATGCATCCAGAAAAAGTCACAGTTTGGTGCGGTTTATGGCCTGGTGGCATCATTGGACCGTACTTCTTCAAAGATGATGCGAATCGTAACGTAACTGTGAATGGTGAGCGATACCGTGAGATGATATCCATCTTTTTTTGCCCAAAATGCAAGAGCTTGACTTGCACTGACATGTGGTTTCAACGAGACGGTGCCACATGCCACACAGCACGCTTAACAATGGACTTATTGAGAGGCGAGTACGGTGAACATTTTATTTCACGTTCGGGACCAGTCAATTGGCCGCCTAGATCGTGAGATTTAACGCCTTTAGACTATTTTTTATGTTAAAGCTCATATCTAAACACACATGCCCGCTTTAATTGACGCATTGGAAGACAACATTGAAGCATTTATTCATGACATACCGGCCGAAATGTTGGAAAGAGTATGCCAAAATTGGACTAAGCGGATTGACCATTTGAGGCGCAGTCACGGTCAACATTTGCATTAAATAATCTTGAAACATTAAATTATATTGACCGTAGTATCGATTCTAATAAAGATTTCATGAATTTTTCTGAATTTTATGTGTTTTTTTAACTTTCCTATAGCTCTTAAAAAATCACGCTTTAGAATCGTTATCTCTAAAAAATGTCTCGACTACTCTACTGTAAAAACGACACTAACAATGATCAGCTGAAATCCTCCTCCAGGCACTTTTCATATTTAGAGTCATCATTTTTCATAGTCTCATATCATTATGGTTCAGCTAGATAGATCTTATCGTTATAAAGACCATCCTATAGAGGTCGAAAATTGGTCTTGTTTTGATATATATCTCTACATGGTGTATCACACGTAACTTTTGTACCTAAGGGTTAACAGTTCAATATTAAAACCCAACCAGTTTTAAGAAGAAACGAATTTATTCTCCTTATATCGGTGTAAGTTATTTTTGCTGAAATATCTACCATAACTCCCTCCTAGATGCGAGACTCTTAAAAGATATTATACTGTCTCTGAACGCGCATTCCCAAAACACATTGACCGGTTAAAAGATTGCACTAATGTCTTTCAATGACTGTCTTCAAGTGACGGTTGGGTATACCTTCCAATTAGTAATTTCCGCGAGAAATTATTTAATGTGGACTTGATAAGCTATTGCTTCTCCAATGTCTTGCAGGGTAACAGTTCTGAAACTGTGTACACTCTGCAAAAAGGTTGATTATTAAACTGAACTGCTAAGTACCCATCTGAGCTCAAAAGTAGAATATCTAGCCATCTCGTATAAAGATATCAAACAATTTATAATTAAGTCTAATATTGTAAAGTCCTTCATTGAGTAGATGAACTAAATTGTACCCTGGTTTTAAAAAGAGGGACAAGAATTTTGGATCTATATATATCGTCTGAATGAGGTCTAAGATCTTCATTAAGTTAAGTCGATCTATGTCTAATATATAATAAAGAAGGTAATTAATGTAAGATAGTAATATACACAACGCTCCAAAATTTGTTTGATGTCCAAAATAGTAATTATTCCTTTTAATAATGTTGTTTGAGAGGATTTATGATATTGCAGTGACTGAAAGCTCTATGTCTGCTTTTCACTTATGAATACCAGTAACTGATTCCATAATTAAAGTTTCCAAGTAACTTAAATCTTCCGGTCTTTAATTAAATATTCTCCAATAATATCGATTAAATTCCGGATTGTCTATAGCTAAAATGCAAATATGGACCTGCATGGAGGTAATGCTGTCAGTGATGGCATAAAAAACGCATTCCGCTTCAGCTTAAAGTGACTGATTACAATAACTTACAACAATTAAAATGTAAGTCTCTGTAGTCCTTATAGAAACTAAAGAAGTCAATATAAATGAACGCGTTTATATAACAGTTGTCTATTTATGACGAGATCTACAGGCAACCAATTTAGCATAAATTAATACTTTTAGTGTAAAAACCATTTGTGACATGTAGTAATGCCAAAAACGCTTAGTGAGCTTTGCCATTTCTCCATTAAGAGACATAGAATCGAACAAGGCTTCAAATCTTAGAATTTTATTATCAAAATATGTGCTGTGTAAGAAATATGTTTTTAAATGACGCCCATTTTATGATCGTCATTATCTTCCCACTGATGCTTTCTTACCAGTTTTACTTTAATAGGCTTTAATCTACCAACTTGTATGTGAAGAGCAACTACTGAAAAGAACATGGCTGCTTTATTGGCCAGTGTCAATGAAGATCGCTATATATTAATTCGTCGCCATTGTCAACAACTGTTCTTATGTTATTTGACCGCCGAAAGATTTTACGTAAGGACCTCGGTATGATATTATACAAAATAATACTGCTGACAGCACTGAAGCCAGTCGATGTACCACAACATTGTTTCTTTGGTGAAGGAAAGTTGAATGAAGCGCCATTTTTTTAACGAAATATTCTCTTCAGCACCTAAGCTCATTTTTAGCTCAGTGGGTACGTTAGCGAACAAAATTGGCGAATTTAATAAATAGCAGCTAGAGGAGGTTTAAGATTTGCCAATGCACCCTAAAAAATTCAATATTTTTTGCGGTTTGTGGGCAGTGGTACAATTTAATCATACCTCTTTAAGTATGCAGACAATCGGACAAGATGTCGTGCCATGATTGCCAACTTCTTTTTACCAAAAATTAAAGAATTGGACTTGGTTTATATGTGGTTTCAACAAGATTGTGTCCTATGCCACACGGCATGCAATACTATGAATCATTGAGAGGCAAGTCCGCTGAGAAATTAATATCACGTTTTAGGCTGCCAACATCATACGATTTGACACGATTATACTTTTGTTGTGGGGATACATAAACTTCTTGTATACCAGGACAAGCCAGCCACAATTACAGCCACGAAACACAATAGTACAGCTGCCAAGGGTTAGATACCAGCCATTAATGTCAAATAGGTAACGGTGCTTTTGTTGTGACGCCTTGAAATTAAACATTGTGAGGGAAAACTGAAAAGGTAGGCAGAAAATAGACAAAAAGTTTTCGTAATGAAATCATATTTACTTCAAGTAATTTGACAAAGTAAGAAATCTAACCATCAAGCTCAGGTATTTATTGATTATTTATTATTATTTGTTATTTATTTTATGCTAGAAAAATTTATGCTGGGCTTTGTTGCACTTCAGAAGTTGTATACGAATTAGCAATAGCCTCACGCGACTTCTGCTAACACTTCTGAGTTTGGCAGGAACAAATCTCCTATACCTCCAAGATTTCGTTGGAACGTTTCGTGTGCCCTAAGAGCTACTCACATAAAATTTAGAAGCCCTCACTATTGTACAGTTGTGTATATATATGTAAATTGATCCGCGTAAAAAGGGATTTTGTGTGGCGAGACCCCAGGCAACATTTACATAAAATAATCGTTAAAAAGCAGGCCTTTATTTATTGCCCTAAATAAATAATTTTTTTATAATCAAAACACAAATATTAAAAAACCACCAGTTATATTTGTGGCTTGGAGCTAAAAGGGCCAATGTCAAAATATTTACTTCTGAGAAAATTGGAATTGAACTTTAACTTTTATAGGTGCTTTCATAGTGACATTGGCCAGCATTTTATTTATGAAGCGGTTCTGGGTTAAGTATAACTTTAGCTGTTTTACCATAATGAAATAGAGCAAGAAAACGAATCTAATGCAATGATTAACTCAAAAGAGCAAAAAAGTGACATTGGCCCTTTTAGCTCCAAGCCACAGATATATATTTTATGAACATTATAAAGGGCTCACTTGCTTATTAAAAATGTGGACCATTTTTACTGGACTTTACTGGATTGTTTACGTTTTATACAGAAATTTGTGTAAACGAACGCAATCCAGTTAAGTTCAGTAAGAAAAAGTTAACACTTTTGAGAAACGAACAACCATAAAATCAAAAACAAAAAATAATTTATCAATAAGCAATTGGTATAGTACAACATGAACACATACATAAACTAGCTTTGGATTTATTATGTTTCGAAATAAATTTTAGAAGCTGTATTTTAAGCACTATTTTTTCACCCCTTCAGAAATTCTTTGTTCATTTCTCGTTTTACTTTAAACTCCATAGATTTATGGTTGACAAACTGTAGCTAACTTTAATTTATTAATAAAAATACTACTGCGTTCTATCAATTTTTAAAAAAATATTAAACCACTCCTTAAAAATATATATTTTTTGGCCGGAAAAAAATACAACAAAAATTCCCAAGAGAAGCGCACAGAATTTGGAACAAAAAAAAAACTCTTTATTTAAACTCTTTATTAACCCCTAAATAACAAATGGTGTCTTTTAGGTTTACATTCTAGTAACAGCAACAAAGAAACGTCATAATTTTTTAATTAGTCATGGTACAATAGCCATTATTACTCTAATATTGTACTGCTTAGATATTCTCTAGTATCTAAAATGTTTTCTAGTTTTAGTGTTTGAAAACCAAATAAAATTGTTTCAAATTTAAACCCTTAAAAATTTTATTAAAGGAAAAGGAAAATTGAAAGTTACCACAAAAAAAAAGAGGAAAGATTAACGGTAAAAATACTTGTGCCCAGCACACTTTTCCTTTCGAAATTATGCTTCTCAATTCTACAACAAAAAACATAATCTTGCAGTTTTAAAATTTATAGAATTAGTTGTTCAATCATTATTTTTGACACAACTCAAACACATGTCGCTTTTTTGCCACCACTCCTTTATCCACATCATTATGCTCCTTTAATCATATTTTTCTTTTTATTTCTATTGTTGTTCTTGTGATTAACACTTGTGCATGTTAAAGGCTAAATTATGACGCGAGTAAGTTGTAGTAGTTGATGCAAGGCTTGTGCCTTTCAATTTCATATTTATTTTTATGTTTAACAGCTGATATAAATTGGAACGCCCCAATATTTTTGGTTTAATGTTTGTGCTTGTTGTTGGTATTTAGCTGTTAGTAGAAAGTGAAATTAAACACATGCTGATCATTATAATTTTTGATTTTTTAAAACGATAGTATTTCTTTTTTTTAATAAAGTCATAACTTAGTTTTGTTTATGTTTTTATTTATTTTTTGCTTTTAATGAAAACTCTCATAAAATTTAATAGTTCCATATAATTTTGCCCATAAATAAAAAGAGCATTTCTTAATTTTTGTCAAAATAGAATTCGTAAGAATATTTCAATTATTATTTTATTAAGTCTCATGACAAAGAGTCTAACTGTAATTAATACACTATGCTTTGTTCACATAAAATAAGTTTTAATATTTTTTTTTAAAAAGAAGCGAAATTTTAAACCACAAATACTTAACATCCATTTATTGATATTTAAGATAAAATTTTATTAAAAAAAAAACTTAATTTTAGTATTTTTCAAAACGATAATTTCATTACCTTGAGGGTCATCACTAGATTTTACACAAGTTTTCGTTCAACCTACATTTTAAATCTATTTATACCAAGTCAACAACATTTTCATACTCATCACAATAAATAAATGGTGCAGGGTATGTAAATTTTGCCATACCATTTGTAAGTAGCACATCATAATATTTGTTTATGACTCTACAAAATTAAAAAAAATAATAAGAATTTCTTTGTTTTGTCATTTTTACGTGATACAAAAGATTTTAAATAAGTAATTGGTATTATTTCCATAAAAGTGATGTATTTAAAAAGTCAGCGATATAAGGTGTTCATTTCCACTACAGCCCACATTGAGGCAGTAACACGTAATATTGGACATTTTCAGAATTAAAACATGTTCGTACAAGCTGCGCCAAAGTCATTAAGGGGATTCAAAATTTAATAGCTTTTATCTATATATATATAAAATTGAAACCCTATGTGTGAGTGTGTTAGCTATATAATCCGAAACCGTAAGGCCGATCAGACTCAAACTTTGGCAAGCTGTTGTACACATTTCAGTTAGTGTTTGTGGGTGATAAAAAGTAGGCGGGCCTACGCCCATAAGAAATTAGTTATAACTTTTAGCTACTTGCACTTGACCGATTTTTCTGAAACTTTGCACACATATTGAACTTTTATGATAATAAAATTTCGTGATTAAAAGAGTGGGCAGGCCACGCCCATAAAAAATATATTATAATTTTTAGCTTACTGCACTTAATAGATTTTCCGGAAACTTTCCACACATATTGAGCTGTCATTACTATATAATTTCGTGATTAAAAAAGTGGGCGGGGCCGTGCCCATAAAAAAGTTATAATTTTGATGTACTTACACTTGAACGATTTTTCTAAAACATTGCACACATATTGAACTTTCATAATAAAATTTCGTGATTGGAAAAGTGGGCAGTGCCACGCCTATAAAAAGTTACTCGTAATTTTTAGCTACTTGCACTAGATCGATTTTTCTAAAACTTTCCACTATGACTATATAATTTCGTGTTTAAAAAAGTGGGCAGTGCCACGCCCATAAAAAATATATTATAATTTTTAGCTTACTGCACTTGATCGATTTTCCGGAAACTTTTCACACATATCGAGCTGTCATATCTATATAATTTCGTGATTCAGAAAGTGGGCGGGGCTACGCCCATTAAAAAATATATAATATTGAGGTACTTGCACTGGACCGATTTTTCTGAAACTTTGCACACATTTGAGCTGTCATGACTTTACAATTTCGTGATTCAAAAAGTGGGCAGTTTCACGCCCATAAAAGAGAGTTATCATTTTCAGCTTCTTGCACTTGATATTCAATTAAAATTCGGAATGTAATTTTACTAGCCGGGCTTGGCTAGTATTTATATAAGTATAAGAGCCATTATAACAACTTGGCATTAGTTAAAGGTAAGATTTTGTCGAATTAAAAAAAAATTATTATTACAAATTTACCAGGTTGATTGAACTTGTCTTTAACTTGCAGCTTACTTAAGATTAAGGGAAAAATTTAATAACGGATAACTGTTTATTCGTCTGATAAAATTCTACCTTTAACTAATCCCAAGTTGTAATAATGGCTCTTATACTTATATAACTATTGAACTATAAACTTAAATTACACAACTACAGTAAGGATGTATATATATTACTCACCGTTGACGGTAACTTTCTAGGCATGGTTATTTTTTTAAAGACGTATAGACGCATGAGAGCATCAGCCCCAAAAACACACCAAACATTGATTTTTTCTGTATATAATGGTGTTTGAACAATGGCTTAAGGATCATCAACGCACTAAGTGTAGTAATTCAGCAATTTAAAAAAGAGCGTATTTTTTATGATGACTATGAGTTGAATTGAACCATGCTCTTTAAAATATATTTCAACATTTAAAAATTATTATAAGATATTTTGCAAGCTTTGCTCTGGCGTGAGTCTATTTGTGATAAATTTCAATATCAAACTAACCTCAAAACAACCAAGATCTGATAAACAAGTTTTGTTAGCGCAGTTCTCTGCCAATCTGCTATTAGTTTATATATAATTTTTGCACAAAAAATGGAAAAAAAATCAAAATCTTTGCTATTTATTGGTTTACTCTACAATCTCTCAAATGTGATTTTCGAATTTTAATACTTATTTTTCTTTTATTGTTCAATTTATATCAGCCGACTTAGATTTAAAATAAAACACTTGGTTATGAGCAGCGTTGTCAACTCGGTGATTTTAGCACTATTTTTTGAAATTTTTAACGCGGAAAATTTTTTATGCAGTGCTCGGTGCTTTTTTAAATATTAGTGTTTTTTTTATTTTTTTTTTTTTTTTTTTTTGTTGACACCAAATACTAAATTTTTTATAAACTTTTTTAATTGAAAACAACTTTCGTAAAAGAAATTTTTTTAATTTACCCTTCCGTATCTTGTATCTTAACAAAACTAAAAAACATATCTTAAGCTATCCTTAAGCTTCTAATAGGAGTGATGCACAGTGGTACAAGTTTCTAAGGAAGGCGGTCATACGTAGTTCACTCAGCTATAGTCATCAAAATTAATATGAATAATTATGTTTACGGTATTTATGGGCCAATTAGGGTAAAATAAAAATAAAAAAAGTCTGTAAATATAATATTATAATAATTTATTTACCAAAAATATTAGTTATTAATAAAAGAAAAAATAATACATTTTATAACAGCAAATTAATACAACATTTGTACATTTTTTTTAAAAACTTAACATACACAAAGCCTCAGGTAATAGCATAGACTTCTTCTTTTGTGGTAATTTACGTAAAGAAGAAATCAACGGGTCGGAATTTAGAAGAAGTCTATGCAAAAGATCAGTGTTAGTGATAACACGAAACATTTTTTGCGTACTGTCTCGTCTGAATATCTTAAATAATTTATTACGAGATACAGCGGCTTCTTCAGAGAGCTCGCCTATGGAAACTAGACAGTGATCAACTACTTACGATCCATGAATTAACACTTTATGAAGTGAATCAGGCAAATTATACCATTGATACGTATTAATAATCACTTGCGCTGTTTCTAACGAGTAATCTCTAAATTCTACACTATTAATTTTGTATCCCGACGAAAGACATTGCAAAAGATGATGACACCGATCAATAACTGCTTGATCTAAGCCAGTTATTTCAGCTGATATAGCTGAACTCAAAAAAAGTTCTTGCAGTGTTTCCGTCATTGGATGGATGTGCCACCTCCGCCACTTTGAGCTTTGTCGACAATTAAACCTAATCGTTTCTAAAAGTTCTGCTGGACATATAGTTTTTTCTGTGCAATAAGCTCCGTTTCATCTGTTGAACGAGCCTGCTACTTTTTAGAATCTAAAAAAAATATTTGGAAAATATGTAGGTGCTACGGATCTAGTCGTACAGACGAAGACCCTCTGTACCACGCACATTCGCAAGCAAACGCAGATAAATTCTTTTTAAATTAAAAGTACAAATATAGAGTAACATTTTGATATGTAACCTGAAAGCGTCATAAGACGGCAACATAGTTAATACCTTAAGGGGAAAAAAATGTCGTAAAAAATATACGTGAAAATTGATTTGTCGTGAAACCGCTTTCCGCAAAATACGTTTTGCTTAAAAAATGATTAAATACATAATAATAACGGTAAAAAAGATAAGTAAAGTTGTTTTGATTTGTTCACTTCCGATGCACAAAAGTTAATGTAAAAAACAACTGATTGCAAATTTGTTTGCATGTTTTAGTAGTACCACTAATAGTGACTACTTGAGCGAACTAACGGTGAAAAAATCGAACATCGTCATTTGACCACTATGTCCTATTACTGAACCACTGTGCGATGGGAACTTAATATATTTTTATATCAATTACACCTTGTAAATTGACCAAATATTTTATTTACCCAGCAAAAACTCTCATACAAAATAATGAGTTGAATGAATAAGTGAAAATTAGGTTTGGGATACGTTAGCTTAAATATTAAAAATCAGTGAAAATCTATAAGTCATCAGTTTGCTAATGAAATGCTTTGCAGCTATTGTCAAAAACATAAGTACATACTTTTACCTTAAGGGCCATTATTATAACTTACCAATAACTAAAGTTAGGATGTTATCGGACAGATAACTAGTTTTTCGTTATTACAACTTCACTTTAACCTAAAAGTGTCCGATAAGTTAAAGGGAAGATCACTCTACCTTTAACTTTTAACGTGAGGTTTATAATTAAAAGTTACCATATTTTCTACCGTATAAGGGAATTGTTTACTATTTGCTTGTCGTTGCCACTTTTGTTTTAAAGAACTAATAAATTTGTTCAGCATTTGCTTTGGTGCTGCCATTCTTTAAAATAAATACAGGCAGGTTGTAATAACGAAAAATACATAATGATCAGTTTATTGCTCACGTTAACAAAAGTTACATTTTTTTAACATTAACTTTGTCGGCAAGTTATAATAATGGCCCTAAATGTGTTAAACTAAATGAGAATTATAAAAAGTTGTGTATTTGAATGGCTTCTAACAAACTTCGCAATCGGAAATGGTATAGTGTATGTATCTAAGCAAATATCTGAGCAATAAGTACTGATGTATCACACTGTAAATCGAGTCATTACTAAAACACTTCTTAGTAAGAAAAGTATGTTGTTTGGTAAGAGCAAGTCATAACCTAGTTTTTGCTGCACCCAGAAAACAAATAATGGAATTCACTCCCAAACGAACGTTTCAGTTCCTACAATCGAAATTTTCTTTTGTGGTTATAATATTTCTATTGTAAAAATCAATTTTTCTAAGAGCTGACTACAAATTTGTATTCTGAAACGAAGTTCGGTATATACAACCACAAAATTCTGTTATCACAACTAAACTATGCGATTGGCAACAATTGTGGTTCTCACAACCGATACTGTTTTCTCTGTGTGGGTATTTAAAGTTAATTTACAAATTAATCTATTTAATTATAAAAAATTGACTAAAATTTTTTTATTTTCATTTTATTATACGTTAAGAGAATAATTTTTTTATATTTAAAAATAATTTTTAAAAATTTTTTAAAATTCTCACATAAATCATGATTTAAAAACCAAAAATTGTAACAATAATTAAATGCGTGAGTATAATTGATACTAATTGAATTGGAAAACTTTCAACAAGATAATCCTAAAATGAGATGTTCCAGTGAGAAACATGCGATCTTGTCTGCAATAAAAACAACAATTCCCACATAAATTATTTTGTTAAAGAAGAGTGAAGGCAGCGAGTTAAATTGAATATTTTTACTGTAACTAATTCATAAAGATGTTTTTTCTAATTGCAATTAAAGAAATGAAGATGTTATGTTTTATAAACGATTAATTTAATTTAATATGGTGGATACCAACTTTATGAAAATGTAAGTCTAACTAGATGCTCTATAAGTGTTTAGGGAAGTTCTGGGAGTAATTAAAGGTATCCTCAAAACCCCTTTCTACATGTTCCCAAATACACCACTCTATTATTTCCCATCAGTCATCAGAAGAATAAATTTATAAAAGATGTGTCACTAATCAAAGTAAGATTAAACGCATTTGAGACTTTAAATTGAAAGTGAAAACTTATTGTTGAAATAATAATGTAACAAAAACATACACATTTTATTAAATAAGAATAGAAATTACTCCTTCCTCAACTCATACAAATAACAATAAACTGAAAACGAATAATAAAACACTCATGTTAGTACTACTCGTATTGTGGACTTTATAAAGAAATTGAAATTGATCGTGAGAAGAAATTAAACTCAGAATAATCATGAGCTGTTATTAAAGTTGAGGGGATTTTCTTCTTATAATACAAACAACTACTTACTCGATTAACTAAGGAATTGTATGTAATTTAAATGTGTACTTATGCATGTGTGTAAGTATGTAAAGATGTATGAATAAGCATCATAGTGGTTCCATGTAGTGACGATCTTTTCATTCATTTTCTTTTGAATAATTCGTTTGTAAAGAGGCGGGCTTATTTATGATTATTTAAACACACATGCACCACAAGTGATCACCACAGTACCAACAACAACAACAACAATAAATTAACTTTTAATCATTTCTTAAGGGGAGGGGGGTCATTTGTATCCAGTATTATTGTATGTTTGTAAAAACGGAAGTCTTAAACAATGGCGACGACCACAAGTTCATTTAGTGATGGTTAAAAATTTAATTTATTTTTTTTTTCTTCGGAGAGGCTTTGATTAAATTTCGTCTTGTGGTTGGGTGGACAAAAGATTATTTAATTTTAATTGAAAGCACAACAACTAAATGTAAATGATATTTTGGTGATGATTATGTTTAAGCCGTTTTTCCTAAAATAAAATGAAGTTTAAGACAGGGACGTTAATAAAGAGAACTACTTTAAGTATTTAATCGAAAATTGTCGGCAGGTTTGTTAAAAAAAATATTGACTGCTAAATATTCTGACATTGGTATGCGTTCGAATTAGGAGAAGACTATAAGAAACTCTACAATAAAAGTCACGCAATGCATTGTTTCAATAAAGTGTAAGTATCATCCGAGATGTCAACACAAGTGAAGATCAAAAAATTTTACACATGTGTGAAACCCATACTTTTATGCTGATGTGAAACTTGGGTCCATCCAAAAGCCACGTATGACACCTATAAGATTTCACTAAGCGTTGCTTACGAAGAATTAATCAATACTTTTGGCCCAACACAACAGCTAATGATGAGCTGCTTTGAAGCACGAACCAACAGCCAATTCAATACAATACATCTTGAAAAGGAAATTTTAATGGATTGATCATACACTGAGATCCGATAACGAGTTAGCCAAGGCAGCGCTGCAGTACAACCTCAAATATCGGCGCCGTTAACTTGGTGCATTGCAACCGTACTTGAGTTGACTTCTGCAAGGTTTTCATACAACGAGTGATTAAGATCAGCCCATAACAGGGTCCGATGGAAGTCATTAATTAAGCCCGTTTGCTCCCCAGCTGGAGAATAGCGGAACATTATTATACAAAAAGCATAGAAAACACTCACGTTCAAGTAAAATTTTAATGGTGTCTGATGCTACGAGCGAACTTGTCGAGTGAGAATGTATCAATATACAATAAGCCGTTGTACATAAAATGTGAGGAGCTTTAACTTAATTAAATAACTTGGGGTTAAATTTGAAAATGTAAATGAATTTGAGAACAATTTAACTTTTGTATGGACTAGCAAAGCGGCCCTGGTTCAACAGCTATTTCAAAATGGCTGCTCAATTTCGATCACTAGTAAAATATTAAGCCATTGAAATTATGTATTTTTTCAATTTGTTCTTAAAGTATTTTAAATAAGTCTAGTTTTTTTACAATATTGTGATAAGACTATCAAAGCCTTTAGTGTCACCAAATGAAAACTAACGCCACGGTAGTCAGCACAAATCTAATGTGATGAACTCAAAGTACCCCATACTCTCGTGGCTTATGCCAGTAGTCTTAAATTTCTAGTTTTCGATTTTTCCTTCAAGACTTATACCACACATCTCGCTCTGGTATAATCAAACGCTGAGTATAAATAAAGAATATGCTTTAACGTCGCCTTTCAAAAAAGTAACGTAAATGGGCGTTAGTTTAATTCAATTTGCTGTTCTCACCCCACATCATTGTTTGTTCACATATTTTGTTAGAAAATAAAATACATTTTAAGGCGTGGCACTTTTCATACAAATTTAATGTTAATCAATGCGCATCTAGAATAATTGATCTGTTAAGGTTTTATTATATATATATATTTCCTTTTATTTATATAAATTAATTGACATTATAAATATCTTCAAATTATATAAAAGTTCATGTTGAACATAGGGCATCTGTAGTAGTATATGACCTATCCAAGACCATTTGCGACGTTTAACCTCAGTCTCGATTGGTACACACTTTGCCATACATAAAAGCTGCTCATTTGTTACCCAGCAGGGCCAGAAGATCCGAAGGATTTGTCTAAGGCAGCGGTTAACAAAAGTTTGCAATTTCCTTTGGGTAGTTTGCGTTGTGCTCCAGGTGGTGCAACCATAGAGAAGGACAGATTTTACGCTGCAGTTAAAGATTCTAAGCTTTGTGGCTTGGGAAATGTTGTTGGCACGCCAGACTTTTTGCAGAGAGTGGAATGCGACTCTAGCTTTGTTGATGCGGTCTACTATATCTACACCGGAGCCACCGTCTTTGGTAATACGGCTTCCTAAATAGCAGAAAGAGTCAACATCTTCAATTACGGATCCATTAATTGAGAGAGGATTTGAGTTGTTGGTACCAACCCGCATAAGTTTCGTTTTATTGACGTTTATCTTGAGACCAACTTTTCTGGCATTCCTATCAAGGCATATGAGCTTTTGTTCTATATCATCGAATCGGTGAGCCATTAACCAAATATCATCAGCATAGTCGATATCGTTTAAGTGTAAGTTCCATCGTATACCGTTAGGGGCCTCGGTATTTGTTTGTTCCATTACTCCATCTAGGAGGATAAGGAATAATGTGGGAGACAGTACGCAACCCTGTCTTGCTCCTGCGTTGTATAAAAACGATTGGCTCTCTTGTCCTTCAAATCTTACTCTACATTCAGCACCATTATATAGCTCGCGAATGAGTTCAATTATCTTATTGGGAACACCTTTGCTCCTCAGCGCTGCCCATATAGCTGGCCTGTATACGGTGTCAAAGGCACGTTCAAAATCAACAAACAGCATATACAAATGGCTGTTGTATTCTTGCGACTGTTCAATAATAATTCTGAGGGTGTTAATATGGTCTGCACATGATCTTCCTGGCCTGAAACCGGCTTGCTCTTGGCGCAGAAGTGGTTCAATGACTGGTGACATTCTTTGTAATAGGAGTAAAGCCATTACCTTGTTGATGACGTTTAGTGATGTTATCCCTCGCCAGTTTTTACAATGGCTAAGGTCACCTTTTTTTGGGATGGTAACGATTACACCAGTTTTCCAGCTATCTGGTATTCGATTACTTATCCATGCAGCCTGTAGAGTTGGCGTGAGAGCTTCTGCAACAGGGGTAGCACCATATCTAAGTAGTAGTAGGTTTTATTACGGAGATTATAATAATGGTCGTAGAACCTTCGATAAAAATAATATTTTTTTAACATATTTAGGAATTTTAATAATGAAAACATGAACGTTATGCATGAGTAATTCTGTTTCTATTTGGTTTGTAACTAAGGGCACGAAGATATTGAAACGACATAAAACGAACTATGCCTAAGGTATTCACAGTTTTTTTCTTGTCATTATGCATGAAATTTAACATCTATTAAATACCCTCAGCGTTTTTCTACAATGGTAACGACTCGATTTGTTAATTTGTCAATGCCGAATACACCCGAATAATTTCAACTATTTCGGTAGAATTGCGACTTCATGAGACTGTTTAAGATAAAATCTGCACTAAACAGTAACTTTTTGCAAGCCTTATATGGGTGGTTGTCTTACATTCTACAACAATTTTATATTAGAAAATCAACTGGGAAGGGCCACCATGTTGGACATTATATGAACGCAAAGTTTGCACTAGCGAACGCTAATTAATTTAAAAGTGCTGCTTAATCGTAATTTGACAACTTTGAAGAAGTTAACAAACTAAAAACCAGTACAAACAAATTAATAAAAAAAGAATTGAGTTCATTATTTTAATTGTAAGTCAACACCTCTACTAACAAGTAAGAGTGCTATATTCGGTGGTGCCGAATCTTATATACTCTTTACAACGTGTAGTCATGCAATAACAATTGTTTGTATCACCATTCATCTCATTAATATGAAATGCGTACATACATACAAAAACATTTCATTGTAAAATTATAAATTGGGTTTATGTATGTATGTTGAAAAATTATCATCATCATATCTCAGTTGTTTATAGAGCGATTTTCTTACCGATCTGTACCCGAATATTTCTGATATTTTGGTACCTTACACATGTCTTGAAAATGTCTGGGGTTTCAAAAAGTTGATTTCAACATACACACGGACAGATTGACAGAACTTTATCGACTCCCCTATTCATAAACTTTCATAAAATATATACTTTATGGGGTCGGAAATGAAAATTGTAGAAACTTCACACGGAATGACAAACCTATTTATACCCTTTTTCACTGTGTGAAGGGATTAAAAACTATCGTTGAAGGTAAAAAGAATACGAACCTGTGATTTGTGATTTTACTAAACAGTCATTTCTTAGCAGAACAGCGACAAATTTTTTATCAAAGAGTAAGTAAAGTTTCTTAGTGGGTGGATTATACAGATGGAGCCAAAAGTGTGTACAAATTTTAAAAACTTCTTGCTTTCTATTTTTTCAGATCTTATTCATCAAGCCGTGGTAGCATTCTACTTTGCCAATAGGCATTTACTTCAGAAATTGAGGCAGTGCATGTTGTGAACTAATGTCCAATGTTGGCTGGAAATAGACGTTGGACCACAGGCAGGTACACATTAAAAAAACATATTGCTCAGGCCGGTACACACTATAGGGGTTTTCCTTTAAAAATGTTGATATAAGTATGTATAACACTTTTATCAGTCTACGCACAACATTATAAAGTTGTCCATTCTGTTTCAATGGAACAGACATTAATGCGTATGTAGCGATTAAAAATTATTTACACAATTCGATGAAAAAAGGCACTTTGTTACACTGAAATAATATTGGGGCTAAGACTTAATACACTTTTGTCAGTTATTTGTGCAACATGTTTGGAAAATAAAACGATAACTGGTTCCACTTTTGCATTGTATTTCAGAATTGAACATAAGCCCGCTCGAGTGGTAGCAGTATTGTGACATTTTTGTCAGAGGGAAACAAACACGATAACAGTGAGTATGGCAATCACCAATCGACAGTTTGGAATCGCAAGGTCCTAGAACAAACCCTTGTTTTAGCAATAGATTCAGTGAAGTAGTGGATGACATTTCGATAAATACATATTAAGATACATTGTGACTTTCTCCCCTGACAGGACTTTCGAACATTATGATGAATCGTCTTAATCTTACATATTGAAAGTAGTTTATTAAATTAAAATTTATCACTCTTATGTAAACTAGTTTCCATTGCTTATTACAAATTTTTAATCTTTAAGTCCTACGAACCTCAATATTATATTAAGATTCCCGCAAACTGTAATTGTAAACATTAATTTTAGCTACACCTCTGTCTAGAAAAAACACTTATTTATCTCGCTATTGAAGTCATTTAAAAATTATTTTAAATTTACTAAAACCAACTCATACATAAAACTGCATGTAAATATAGAGGTGCATTATGCTTGATGAAAGAAAAAGAGGAAAATGAAAATCAAAAAATTAGCTCCATTCAAATATTGTCAATAGACAGAAGAAATATGGAAAAATATACCCACAGATTTTCAACTGAAAAATTTCGCTTTTAAATAATAAAATAGTTTATACTTTTTTTAAAAGGCTTTTGATTATGTAGAACGACTGTTAAACGTTTGTAAGTAAAAATTATAACATAAATCCATTAGCAATTACACTCTCTCTTTATTTGACAACATCAAATGATGTATAGTTTCCTGATGTACATACATAAATAGATGTGCCAATGAAATCTTAAACAAATGAATGAATGAATAAAACACTACATGGGGTTGGTTGCATTGTAATCTTAAACTAAAAGTTCAAACAAATTCCTTTCAAACTCATAAAACTTATAATGATCCATCATCATTTTGAAGAAAAACAAAAACATGTTACAAAATAAGCAAAACAATTAAATTAAAAGTAAAATTAAATAGATGAAGACAAAACAATATACATATTTACTTGCAATAAACTCAACACCCTGAAAATCAAGAAAAAACTCTGGACATCAATAACAAATGACCAAATAATGTGATTTTGGCAAATAAACATACATTTTGCATTTTAGGGAGAAAAACAAAATGCTTCTGTATAAGGTTACATGTCTATTTATGTATGTGCATGTATGGATAAAAAACATTTTGCCAAATTATAGTCATTTTACTCTGCATTAACAACCTCATAATTAAGTCTCTAAGGAATTTATATCCTGTCCTACGAGCCACAAATTTCATTATTTTTTATATAATCACTTTTATATATTTGGGTTTCTTCTAACCAATTTTGATTTAGCAAGTTATGCTCGCACTCATCATGTTACCAATCTTTTGACACAAGTATGCAATTATGTATTTTAATAAAAAGGATGCTCTTTATTCACTTACGTATCACATGTATCATACAAGCCGAATCCATCTAACAGGTGGTGGTAATTCTACAACAAGTAAAGGCTGGGCCATTTTAAATTTCAATTTTGAACTACCGATTACTTTGACTTTGAAAGTTACAATATCATTAATTTTTTTTCCAGTTTTATGTTTGACTTAGGCAAAATGGGACGCTATACTTGAATAAACAAAGTAAAAAATTCAGTTGGTTCAGTTTAGTTTGTGAGGCAATTTATGAAGCGAGTTCATGAAAATGAAACTTTATTGGAAAAACCAAACCGTGTACGTTCTCGTCCAGTGCATTAAATCGAAACATTTCTTCTGTGGCTAAACATCCATCAACATCAACGCGTCATCGTTCTTAGGAACTGAACATTTCTCACACTTCTTTGAGAAGAATTTTGCCTAAAGACCTCGATATGAAGGCTTACAAAGTTCAATAGGTCCAAAATTTAAGCCTTATAAACATCCGATAATGGCCCACTAAAAATGACAACACAAAAAAAAAAACATGTTTTAATTTAAAAATTTTTTATCAGGCTTGTTTGGATCTCATTTTATTCTCATTCCATTCTGTTTTATGATTATGTTTATTCGAACCTTTAGAATTTTATTGGTCAAGCCGAGAAGATGGTATCGGCCAAATGGGCGCCGTCACAATTGATTTTTTTAAATTTCGGCGAGAACTTCGAGCGACAGATTCTCGTACTCTTGTCGAATGTTGTACTTGCGGGCTTCCAGGGTCTCGGGCTTGTACACGTAAACACGGGACTTCAAAAAACCCCACAAAAAAAATCTCGAATGGTTAAATCGGGCGATCTTGCGGGCCAATGTAAATCGCCAAAACGAGAGATGAGGCGATCCGGGAACGCCGTACTCAGAATATCGGTTGTGGCTCGCGCAGTGTATGCCGTTGCTGTGTCCTGTTGGAACCACATGTCCTCCAGTCCTAATTCGTTCAATTCCGACAAAAAAAACTCGGCTAACATGGCTCGATATGGCGCACTGTCAACTGTTGTCGTTTGACCAGCGTCGTCCTCGAAAACAAAAGGCCCGATGACTCCTCGAGCGTGAAAAGCCCACCACGCAGTCACTCTAAGCGGGTGTAATGGCTCCTTGTGCATTACTCGTGGATTTTCGGTGCCCCAGAAGCGATAGTTTTGCTTGTTCACGTACGAGGTGAAAATGAGCCTCATCGCTCATTATGATTTTGGTCGCGCTGCGCCAACACCACAGACAAATTGTTATGCAAAAATATAGATACGATTATTCCGGGTTTTTGGGGAGTGCATGCATGGCTTGTTTACTTGTGTTCTACATCTGTCTTGTTCACAAATGTAAAACAAATTTGACATTGGCCGCCATTTGAAAAATGTACATAAATAAATGTTTCATTATCAGCCCTTTTTTGATGAGAACTACAAACGTTATTAAAATTTTAAAGATGGAATTTTATTCTATTTTTCCTATATTGCTGAGTTAGTACGAAAGATACATCATCATCATCATCTGTTTATACACTTCTCATGGGAGTGTAAGTTAGTAATTCCGTTTGATATTTCTCTAATATTAATTTTAAACCCTATAAAATATTCTGAATCCTTATTGATTTAATTAAGTCTGTTAAAATCAACTTATTCAAAGCCCCAGGTATATCAATTTATCAAAAATTATTTCAAGAATTTTGATATTGAAAATCTGTTCTAATCTATGCACATTATGAGCTGAGATATGACAAAAAGAACACGATTTCCTCTATTTTTTCCCAAACAAAGATAGATTCTTCACCTCTAGATAACTTCTTGAACGGTTTATTGAATGTCACTATAGGTAGGTAGGTAAGGCTGGTGCAAAGTTACCCTCACACCTTCACTCGGAGACCATTACGGTCCATTGTGACGCCTTAATAGAGAGAAGAATAGAATAAGAATAGAAATATTTAGGATAGAAGAGAAAGAGAAGCAGACAATTCCAGAGTCTCCGGCGGGAATCGAACCCGCAACTCCCGAACAACTGACTTGTCCTTTACTGACTAGTCCACAGGGGCACTTTTACTTTTGTTTGTTATTATCTTTCATTTTTATCACTATTATTGTCCTGCTCTAGCCACCAGTTAGGTAGCGATAAGAACAGATATGATTGTTGGGCAAAAATTTCAATCTAACTCATTGTGGTAAAAATATATGAAAAAGGAAAACTAAAGTAGTTACCGAATTCAATTAACTTAAGTCCCGTGAGTTTAATAGATGATATTTACAACCAACATGCACCCACCGATCAAAGAGTGCTGATGATGAAATCGTAGCTGGTTTCGAAAATGCATTCCACTCGGCTAGTTGTCGGTGAAAATATAATTTTTCAGATTATTCTTTCATTTATCACAAATAAAAAATAAAAAAAATAAAAAAATTCTTTGTACCAATAAGAATGTTAATATGAACTCGAGCCTGATTAAAATTTGAATATTAGTTTAAACAGAAAAGTTCGATAAAATAAAAATTAAATTTATTATTTTTTATTTAAAAGCCTATCAACATCCAACTTGTAACACTGAATGCAAGTTCAAAAATTGTCCATAACTTTTTGACATAATTTTGGATGTATACCATTTATTACGCGTTTAATTTCTTTCTGCAGTTCCAGAATCACATTGAACTTATTAGTATAGAGCATAATTTTCTCCCACAGAAAGATAAATAATAGTGTCAAATGGCAAGATCTTGTTTCATAAAATAAAGCGTTCACAGAGCATTATGACAACTGTATTCACAATAGGGGCATTGTTTATGCGCTATGTGACAAGTCGCACTATCCTGTTGAAATCACCTCCAAGTAAATGTCACCTAATCAACTAATGCTCTTATATCAGACCCTTCAAAACACGTGGATCCATTTTACACGTTGTTTAATTTTCTCTCCTTGACTAAGTATGCCAAATCAATTGTATAAAAAAATTTTGAAAAAAAAACAATAGCATATCATGTGTGTGTATGTCTGTATATATATGATTTCTATTAACATAATAATCTTAATACTTTTTTGGTAGAACTCTTTATTATTTATTGGTCAAATAAATAGTAAATTTTTTTAAATAAGAAACATTTAACAAAGCCATCCTAATTTCTTTCTATTTGTCTCTACTTACGTTTAAACAATTTACTTTCTTTTTCAGTACAGTTGTCCTACATTTTTTGTTTTATTTATAATTTATGCCACATATTTTATAATTTAAAATTCTCATTCATGTTTAAACGTGCGTTAAGAATTATTTCCTTCTTTGTGCTACTACTTTCAAATGCTTGTTATTTGTTATGCTAAAAAAAATCCTTTAGCAAAATCCTTACAAAAGTAAGATGTTGCAGGAAAAAGAGCAGTCCTTTTTTGTTAATAAAAAATCGTAAATTTTAGTCTTTCTTTGTTTAAATAAATGGCATATGCTGGTTTGATATGTATGTACTTATTTTGAAAGTGGCCTTTTAAAATATAATGACCTCTTTTCTTTATCAGTCTTAAGAAAATATTAAAAAGTCTCCCAAAAAGTAAAATATTTACAAAAAATGTATATATACAAAAGAGAAACAAAGCTACACGTACTCGTTTGAATGTTGGTTCATATATGTATGTAGTTTAAAAGGATATTTAGGGACTTAAACATGTGTGCCATTTAATTTGTTGATGTGGTCCCTTTTTCCCTCTAATGTTATAGTTTTGCATATATTATACACAAACACACGAATGTAAGTACGATATAAAATAAATAAAGAAGAATAAATTTTAAACCTTTAAAGGATATAACTTTGTTGTTCTTTTTTTTTTTTGAAGCCATCATGTAGGGGTTTAAACATTTATTTATACATTTGTTTGTACACTGCAAAAAAAAGTATTAACAAAAAAAGAGAATTTTCTCAAAATACAATATCTGGGAGTAAACCATATTTTGCAAATGCAATTATAGAATTCCTTTAATTAATAATGGTGTTATCGAATGAGTAAACGATATGTTTTTAGTGATTTTTCAATTCTGTTCAGAACAAAAACAAATTGTTCATTTTTTCACTTGGTCACTTATTGAACAATTGTTGTGGGCATGTTTATTTCTATTAAGTCAGTTGTTCTTTGTGAGTTAGTGAACAAAATGTAAAGAAACTGTTATTAATACAGAGTTGACGGTAGTAAATATAACTGATTTTTCTCCAAAGGATATTTATAGAAATGGTCAGGTTCTTCAATATTGTAAAAACATTAAAAAAGAGTTTTGAAAAACCAAACTAGTAATATTGCATTAAGTGTTAAATATTCTCTATCAACTATGTAAATCGATTCATTTTTATAGTTTGTAGCAATAACAAAGTGTTGCCAGTAAAAGATAATTTAACCCTAATCATACCGACATAGAGTATTTCAAATCATATGCGTCTCTAAGGCACATGCATATAAATTTGAAGAATAAACCTTCAATTACTTAAAATCAACTAAATTTAGACACAAATTTGTATTAAACACATGGTCTAAATACAAAAGTTTTCATACCATTTTTATTGCAAACTTTATTCTGAGATTTTTGACGGCTTTTTTTCATTATATGAATTTTCAGAATCACACTTACATATGTACACATAGTAACTTTTGAGTTTATTTGTAGAACAATTAGTTACATTTGGTGAAGATTCTTCCTGAAGAAGGCCGTTGTGAGATTTTTATTTCAAGACCTTTGCAGTATTTGAGGAGCAATAAGTGCTTCAGCAACTTCTCGTAAAAAGAGTTTTAAAGCAATTGTGTCTGTGAGACACCAGTCGGTAGTTTATGTTGCTTTTTCTTGTTTTGACTTTTTAAAAATAGAATAATTAAATTTTTTAATCCTTTTTTTTGTTAGACCATACAAAACATATATAAAACAAGTAAGAGTGTTATATTCGGCCGTGCCCAATCTTATATACCCTTCACAACATGTAATCATGCAATAACAATAGTTTGTATCACCATTCATCTCATATGAAATACGTACATACATATAAAAAACATACATATATAAAAACATCCCATTGTAAAATTATAAATTTACGTATGTGTGTAAAAAAAAAAAGTTTAAAAAGAAATAAAAAATAAAAAAAAAAATTGGAAAAAAAATAAAATAGATATAAAAAAAAATTTAAAAAAATAATAAAAATACACATATATAATAAATATAAAATAAAAAATATATTAAAAATGAAATAAATAAAAAATTAAAAAAAATATAAATAATATATAAAATAAAAAATAAAAATATTAAAAAAATTTTTTTTTTTTTGCTCAGCTGGGATTCGATGCCACGTTTACTCTAACCAGTATACCACGTTTGTATGTATTTGTGTAGTTGTTGTTTGTAATTGTTGTGTTAAGAAAAACGTGGTTTATGTACCGATATTTCAGATTTTCAATGCCGATCTACTCCCGAATATTTCTGATATTTTAATACCTTACCCGGGTCCAGGCGATGTCGGGGGGCTTCAAAAAGTTGATTTCAGCATACACACGGACAGATGGACAGGCTGACAGAGCTTAATCGTAAGATCAGGGTTAACAGTTCTGTTGTTTAAAGTATAGTTTGCTTAGGCAACAATTGGCCATTTGTCAAATTTATTTCGAAAATCGTTCGTTTCAGTTCGGAAATATTCAATATGTAATTTTCTCTTCAGAGATGAGGGTAATCTTTAGCTCATTGAGAATATCAGTAAACAAAATTGCCACATTTGCTGTGAAGAAAGTCCACGACAGCTTCTTTATTTACAAAAGACTGCTGTTAAGTGCACTTGGTCATTGGAATCATTGATTCATATGCTTTTTGTTATTTTCAGATAAAAATTTCACGCTATGCTAGTTCAAAATAACTCAAATTTAAACATAAATCGGGGATACGTAATCCTCCCTTTAAGTTAAAGAACAGCATTACGAATTTTGGTCTTCGTTGTCTTTAAAACATTTAAAGAGTTTTGAAAAATAAGCTAGAGAGGTAAGGTAAATGAATTGAAAACTAAGTTTTAAAAGCGAAACAGTGTCATGAATTAGAAATGTTTTGAGGAGATTGAAACTCTTCGCATTTTTGTCAATTTTTGTTAAGGAAATAATATTTAAAAAACCTTATTCCTATTCGATTTACGTTTATAGTTCAGAATACAGCATAACTGTGGATTAAAATTTGTTTATCTTAATTCGTGATCATATCATCAAAAACCAGACTCTGTCATTTCTAAAGCTCATATTAATCAAATCCATTTAAAATCGTGATAATTTTTTAATTCTCGTTTTTACTCATTTCAATAAAATGTTTTTTTTTTATATTTCTTAACTCAACACTTTTCATTCACTTGTTCATGTTTTGTTTAAACAACCAACAGTTCAACGCAATAAAAAATATAACGTATATATTAGAAGTGAAAGAGGCAGCAAACTCTTATGTACCGTTAATAATATACAGTGCGAGACAAATATGTGTAAGTGTTTTTCGGCATAACATCGGGATCAGTGAGTGTAGATTTTGGTTTTCTATAAACGAATGTAGGTACATCAGGTCCAAAAAAATTAATTTAAAATTTATCTGTCCAAAATACATGATTTTAATCATCAAAAAATAAAATTCAGAAATCAAATCATAAAACAAACACTTACACATATTTGTTTCGAACTGTATAATGAAAAGGGAAGATAAGGAAAGCAAAATAAAGGGTCCGCCAAATAACTTTTTTTTGAAACAGGGCGCAAAACATCGAGTGTAGCTTCGGCTGTGTGACACGTAGCGCCGTCCTGTTGAAACCAAATGTTGCCAATATCAATTTTTCGTTCAACATGGCACGATAACAATCGCCATTGAGTGTAACGGCCCCTTGCTCATTTTCGAATCAAAATGGCCCAATTATGCCTCTGGACCAAAATCCGCACCAAACAGTGACTCGTTTTGGGTGTATCGGCTTTTCAATGTATGCGTGCGGGTTTTCTGTGAGCCCAATGCGACAATTTTGCTTGTTTACATACCCCCCAAGATCAAAATGAGCTTCATCTGAAAAGATGATTTTTTTTTTGGCAAAACCGGCATCTTCTGTAAGTCGATCGCAGGCCCACTTAGCAAAGCCTATACACAACCATATTCGTTCAGCGGAAGGATAAAACTAATTATCTGTCAAATCAGACATGAGCTAAGTGTTACCATTCACAAAATCAGCACTAGTTGAAAAAAAGTTAGATGGCGGACCCTATACAAAGTCTTTTTTCGTAGAATATGGCGAGATATTAAGAAAATAATGTTTTTTTTTTAATTTTACTCAGCCGACTGAAAACAAAGTAAATGAACTGAATGAAAGAAATGAACTGTTTAAAAGAATAACCGATTCCTTACCAACAGGAAATGTTACTGAGATAACATATGAGAAAATTTCGAATTCTCACCATAATACCAAAAGAGATGAAGTAATTAGATAAGAAATACCTAAGTCATCGATCTTTATACAGAGTGGAATGAGTTTATATGACATAAGCCGAAACAAGGGTAACTACTTCCATCTATGTACCAGATCACAATACTGTTTTCTACGCTGAGATTATGGCAATTACTGAAAGTAATAAATGGATGAAGGAGGCTGGTAACTAAGCCTCCAGGAATGCAATAGTAATGAAGAATATGGATACCAAGCTATCACGGCATAATCGGAAACGAAGAAACCTTCGAATTAAACAAAATGGGATCACTTTTGAATATCATCACCTTGGAAAATGCTTAACCGTTGTAGAGATTTAAAAATTAAATTTAAGTTTAGGCGACAGAGAAACACATTAGGAAATTGAAAAACAATGATGTCTGTCGGTAAGGGGACCAAAAAATACTACATATGAGATAACCCAAATCTTGAGAAATCAAATGAGATTTTAAAACTAAGTTAACTAACTTAGGAGATTAACTAGTATGTGCACATACATATGTATGTATGTATACCCAAGAGCAGCAGTTTACTATTTTAATGCGTAAAGGATTTGGCTGATATTTGCCACAAAATTTTATCGGTTTATAAGAAATGTATGGAGGAATTATAAGCAATTAATTAATTAATTAAAAGCTTAAATAAACTCTCTTAAATTATGAAAATTCGTAATATTTATTATTCGTAAATTAGTTTTAAAAACTACACAAATTAATACAAACACATCCGAGCTTTTGTTCTATAGAATGATTTTTTTTAACGTTTGAAACATCCGATAGGAATAACTGTAAAACAAGCTGTAATATTGATTAAGTGTATTTTACTTTTTTTTCAGTAAACTTAAAGAAATTAGAATACAAAACTTATGTACACCAGAGCAGCGTTTACAATTCATGCAAATTTATTACCCGAATTCGGGCTCTGTTTTCCAAGCTTATAGAGAACTAACGGTCATCTGAGCAGGTGCTTAACAATATTGTGGATTTGGTCATGACCAATTTTTGATTTTTTGGATAATATTTATCTGTACATGCCAGTATGACAGAGGATTCGGTTTCATCAAAAAGACACCGTTCCCAAAAACTCGGTCTCTGCCCTTCCACTACTTGAGGCTCATTACTAGCTAATTTAAAAAAAATCTATGTCTCTAAAAAAAACACCTCGTAGTAAAAGGGACAGCATTTTATTTAAATAATTTTAACCCCTACATATCACATATTTCATCGTTCTTTTTCTTTAAAGAACAACTTTTTTAAAGCTTTAACTTTCAGCCCACACCTTCTTGTGTCGTAATCGTTTTTTGGTAAAACTACCGTTTTCTAATCATGAAATATCAATTCAAGAGTTAAACACTTACAATTAAACGCATAATAATTTCCGTTTCAGACCTGTCCCAAAAATCTAAGGTCGTTATTGTTTTCTTTTCGTATTTATAACTCATTCATACCCACACAAAATTCCTTGCCTCAAACATAAAAATTTAATATTAAATGATATTGTTGGCTCTATACATACATATTTGTCGTCCTTTGGGCTAATTTTACCTTAATCACACAAACAATTTACACACAAAAAATTTGTTATAAATCACTTGGCACTTGAACTCATTTCACTCACACAACTCCAGTAACGGCCATTATTAGTAAAATGTTATTTTCATACAAACTAGCAGCTAAATACTGCTACCCTTTTTTGCGTTTGTTGGCTTTTCATTAAATTACATTCACGTTTTCCTGTCTACAAAAATAAAAAACAATAAAAATTCTTAAAAAAAAGGTTAAATATGTGGTTTGTTTGGCAAGAAGAAATAGTTTTCACAGCGAACCCCTTTATTCTAATACGATTTCTTTGGAGTACGAGTGTAAGTGTTTGACGCTTTGCGTGTCTACTACTTATTTTCTCTATTACAGTTCAATTTTAATTGTGCCCTTTACAGCTGTTTTTTTTTTCATTTTCATTTTCCTTTATTTCTTTTTGTACTTGAAGACACGCAAAGGTTGGCAAGTGTTAAGCGCTGTTTGACATGCCTTTTTGTTGTCCAGTTTTCCATATAGAAGTTGTAGTTGAAAGGCGTGTCCTACGCTATTCCGTTACTCCATTCCGTCCTAAGTAAGTTGCATTTAGTTTAGTGGACGATTATATATTCATATTATTTTAGGGTTAATTTAACAATGAAAAAGTGTTTTGGCCTAAATCAGAAAACGAATTAAAATACCAACTATTTCAGTTGATTTAAAGGGGAACCAAATTTACATAACTAATGAATGAATGATGATGAAATGATTGCGATAATCCCTAAATAACAAACAATTTGCATAAAAAAATCGAAATGAAAAACCACT
The DNA here is from genome assembly GCA_941918925.1 of Phyto melanocephala. Classification (NCBI taxonomy): domain Eukaryota; kingdom Metazoa; phylum Arthropoda; class Insecta; order Diptera; family Rhinophoridae; genus Phyto; species Phyto melanocephala. The sequence continues at coordinate 30,221,228 of OW799237.1, read as the reverse complement.
TTTAGGGGGTTTAGATATGCAAAAGCAAATTTAACCTCGAGTTATTAATTTGACCAACTTTTCAAATGCGTAATTTTACTCCCGTTGATTTGGGCATAATTTTTAACAATAAGACATTCAATACAGGGTGAACCAAAACTCACCTTAGTAAAGAGACTCACAACTGAACACAGAACCAGAATAATAGAATCTTATTATTCAAAGCGCCGAACAATTATTTTAACGCAAACAGCATATAATCAGAATTTTGCCCTCTGAAGCAATGAGGAATAGTTAGTTCATTATCACTACCAACTGGTGATTTGCCTGGAACCAGTTAGCCACGTTTAATTCGCACTGCGGAAAATATTGAGCATGTAGAGAAATAAAGCATCTAACAAAAGGCGTTCTGTTCTGCTATGAATCGTACGGCTCGTACGTCACTACGCCCCATTCTTTCCATATAAGGTGCAATTGCTGCCAGCATTAAAACCAGCATATCATCTGAAACGACTATATTTTTCAGCTTAATTTCAACAGTTGGTCAGAAATGGCATCAACTTTATTGAAAATCTGATTATGAAAGATAAAACTCATTTCCGTTTGATTCTTTTTATTAATAAGCAGAACTGTAGGCTGCGGGACTCTAAAATCCAAGAAAAAATTAATAGACGCCAATTGCACCCCATGAACACTAAGTGTGTCATTACATCTAAAAATAACATTGCGCTTTCCTTCTTCGGAAATGAAGATGGAAGTGCTGTAATCATAAATGAATAGTCGTATTGGTTAATGACAGAATATTTTCAACGTCTATCTCTTGAAAACAGACCTAAGATATGGTTTAAACAAGATAAAGCCACTGCCCATACTTCCCAGGACACAATAGAAATATTAAATAAAATTTTTGAATAGAAAATTATTTCCACAAATTCGGAAATTAATTGGCCAGCACGTTCGCAAGATTTGACACCTCCCGAATATTTTTTTTGTGGTTATTTTAAGGAGCGAGTAAATAGCGACAAGCCCCAGGTAATCCTTGAATGCAAGGCCAATAATATTGCAGAAATTTGAGCGCCGCAGCTACAAATTCCAAAAGAAGTTAATGAAAATGTTCTAAATGAGCCCAAAGTTGAGCATTTCTGATGTTATTTGTACAAAAAGTTTTCAGGATTAGTCCAAGGCATCGGTGGACAAAAACCTTTATTGTTTTAAGATTCGCATCCGCACAAGTTGCACAACTGTTGAAGATATTAAGTTTGGTGCGATATGAGGTGTGATGTGACTCCCATGAATTCTTCGTCTAGTGGAGTTTGTCATGGCCAGTGAAAGGGTTGGAACCTGCATAAGCTATCGCCACGAACAGGCTAGCCGAAAACCCCACTAGGCCAAAACGGTTCGTAACATAAGTGTTCAAAATAGTGCAATAAAAGAATTTTATAAATTATAACATAACCGATGAATTCTGAATGATGGCGATGTATATATTTATTCCTTTAACTCCTATAAGAAACAAGGAGCTTCAATGATCAAATTCCAATTTCTTTTATCTGATGTTATTTGTACAAAAAGTTTTCAGGATAAGTCGAAAGCATCGGTTGAAAAAAACCTGGATTGTTAAAAGATCGCAGCGAGCTGCATTCTATGAATCGCATCCGTACAAATTGCACAACTGTAGAAGATATTAAGTTTGGTGCGACATGAGATGTGATGTGAATTCCACTCTGGGTGCAGTTGACTATAGGCTTGTCGGTCCTTCATAACACTGTTGGTTGACTGGTTACCGTGGTAGTTCGCTGCACGCAAACAGTCAAGTAGAGTCTGTATGACTCCGTTTTGACAGGACCACATCACTTGTCAGCTCTAATGTATCTCAGAATAAACACAAGAGTAAGGATACTAGATCCACCCCGTGTCCGTGAGGTATCTCTGTAGATAATTCAGTACATATACGCCCAGAAATCTGTGTCTTTTAGCCGCCCGTGCAGGACATTCGCAGAGAAGGTGGAAAACCTCCTTTTCTCTATTCCGACAGCAAAGACAATGGTCGTTTGATTGAAGTCCGAGTCGACTTGCATGTTTGCCTAACATCCAGTGACCCGTCAATACCGCCAGCAACCTCGATATATCCCCTTCGACTAGTAAGTTGCAATGTACGCCTTGCATCAAAAGGGGGCCACGTAAGCCGTGCCACCCTACACGTGCTCAGCCCACGCCACCTGTCTCAACATCTTTTTTAGAGTCTTCGTTTGTTGATATTGTGCTACACAGGTAGCAAAACGACCGGATGTTTTTAATTTTCCGTTGTTGTGCAGAAAAATTGTTTGTATTTGTCGTATTGATCCCCATGGTCTTGGTCATGGTCATGTTTATCTTAAATCCTTATAGTTTATCTTAAGACGTTGTAGACTGCATGTCATCGAACTTTTCCGATAGCAAACATCTGTCGTCTGCGTAGTACAGATCTTGGAGGCAACCATTTAAAGGCCAAATTATACCTCTTGTTGCTGATGTTGTTTTTTTTCGCTATGATATTTAATAACAGCCACATGAAAAAGTAAAATCTACAGCGTATATTCTTGGTGAACTCCATCGTGAACATTTCTGGGGCTGCTATTTGTGTCTTCATGTGGAATTTCGCAGGTCGCATTCTTATACAGGGAGGCAATAAGCGTTAATAGTTTTCTTGTTATTCCTTTAGGACCAAGTTCATTCTTTATAGCGCAATTGTTTAGGATTTCAAATACCTTCCCAAAGTCGACGAATATCAGATACAATAGAGATTCTATTCCAATATTTCTTCTGTGATTATGAGTAGACTGTTGAGGTGGTCAATTTCAGATTTTTTAGGAACCAGAAGTTCTTTGCAAATATCATTGGCAAGAGCCTCGGCCACTTGCTTGTTTAATATATTCGCAATCACCTTATTTAACATGTTTAGGAGAGTGTTGCCACTCCAATTTCTGCACTCAGTCAGATCTCCTTTTTAATCGTTACATTCTAAGTTAATTTTATTTTGTTAAATGAGTATTGTTGACCTTTTCTGTTGTTTATATATTTTGTTGTAGATTTTTGTTTGGCTTTAGGTCATTAAAATTCAATTTTGTTGTTTTATTTTTAAAGAAAAGTTGTTAATTAGCTTATAAATAAATAAGATTGTTGTTCAACTCGATATAGAATTATATCTAAAATAATTTTTGAAAATATCCCTGATGATGATCTACGATGTAGGTCGAAATATTGGAATAAAATAAATAAAGAAATTTTTAATCTTTTCTTTAAAAATAAAACAACAAAATTGAATTAATTTTATTTTTGTAAATTAATTTTATACAAATACCGAAAACTTTTCTGAAATTAATTTTTAACGCTATCAATGACAATATTCATTGAAGATAGAGGGCATAAATTTTAAATATTTTCATTGTAAACAGAACCCAATTTTGCAAATTTTTGATTAAAGCTTCTTTTAGGGTTTTCGGCAAAAGATAAAGTATTAAATTAATATTAAAGTCTTTCACATGGAACTCATTTAATTCGTAAATTTAATTACGGAAACATCCGTTAGATATAAAAATGTTTTGTATAACTTTTTAGCCATTAAACCATATGGGTATACAATTACACATAAACAGGAAACATATAAACACATAGCACACACACACATACACAAACTTTCATACCAATGCACACATATTAAGGGCAGCCACCAAAACCCACCCTCACAGGGAATAATTTACCCTTTGATGATTTATATTATTTTATATGAAGACATACACTCACATATGTATGTACATGTACAAACACACACATCTGTATATGTATATGTAATACAATGTTTAACATGTACGTTAAAATGCACAAAAAATGTAAGTATTGCTAGTAAGTATGTATGTTGTCCATGTAAGGGTTTATCAAAATCAACGATATTGTATATATTTGGTGAAATCCTTTTTTCTTATATCTTATGTATGTTTGTCATAGTGTATGCGTGCTTTTGTATGTGACAAACGCACAAACGTTAATAAACATTATATGTATGTATAAAGAAAATAACATATCAAACAAATTTGAAAGCCATTTATAAAATTATATATTTGGTAACCGTAAAAATGTTAAGATTATAATAACTCATACATATGTAACATTTCTCTCCTCTTTATTTTTGGCGTATACACATACTTGTGTACGTCTGTATGTACATACGTTTATGTAAGTATGAAAATGCCTAAAAGTTTTTACACTTCGAGTGTATGCGTCTAGAAATACACAGTTTTATTTACATATGTATGTGTTTGAGTTTTGGTATTCCCATCTTTACTTACATTTATACAACTCATCCATCATATCGGAAAGTTTTCCCTCGCACTGTTGCCAAAAGGATAATAAAACGTATTGATGTTGACAAACAACGAATTCAGAAATAAGCTAAAAGAGGAAAGCGATACCAATGTTTCGGAGTTCAATAGAAATTAAAAGAAAGAACCGCGATCCATTTGGTAAAGTGAATTGCTTGAAAATTAAATATAAAGAGAGAGTTTTACAAAAATTTCCTTCACATTGAGAAATAGAAGTAGGAAATAAATAGGAACTTATCAAATAATTCACAGGACTTTTTATCAATCCAGATTTCCTCGAAATTCTCAACGAGCTATATACAATCTGTGGGTAAGTGGTTTATCTCATATAATAACTCTTGGAGTTCGGAAGGCCCACTATAAAACCACTAAAACAAATAACCATCATATCGTCACGAAGTAAGAGACCACAAAAGTAACCAGAACCCTTTAAAAAACCTACTAGGTCACTAAATGATAGATATGATCTTTTGTATTACACTGTCCCAAATAATTGACTAAGCTTTTCTCTATACATCCAGAAAGCAAACAATCTATTTTTTGGCTAATAAAATGAATCAGTTCGTGCAATTGAACTTTTCTCTTGGGGTTATAAAATTTCTATTGCAAGAATTATAATTCCTTAGTGCTAAAAATGCACTGAAAATCACTAACGAAATTCTGATACAACCTTTTAATTCTAATTCGACGTCTTAACTAAACGATAGACAATAATTCTCGTACACGCAACGAATACTGTTTTATTCGTATAGATAAATCGCTCTTCCATATAGAGGTAGCTAATGCGAAAGTTGTTCTAAGACATGGCAATGTCACGCAAAAATTTGCCTAATCATATGGTACTCAGCGCGTATTCCTACTAAAAGTTCCAACAATTAACTTTCCTTAGAGAAGAAGGTGAATATAAAACCTCTTTAAAAGATTCAGAGACAGTGGTGCATTAGTATTTGCGGCACCATGAGGACCACATCGACAATGGCCATTGAGAATATACTATCACTTTGGCCAATAGAGATACAGGTAAAATACTAAGCGGCCTCCTGCTACAAGATTAATGGCAATAGATGAATGGCTTATAAGAGAACATAAGACCAGCTACCAAAGAATTATGGATATCTTACCGATGGGAAATATTACGGAAGTAACATGTGATAAAATCCCCATGAGTTATGAAAATACTAACTGCATCACCATAATACCAGAAGAGGGAGAATGGAATGAAATAACCACGATAGGAAACACCCATGGAATTGATCTTTATACAGACGGTTCAAATATTGGTGACCAAACTGGCATGGGCTTATACGACATAAGCCAAAACAGAAGCAAATACTTCCGTCTATGGGGTGATCCAAATCTTAGAAAATCAAAGGAGATTCTGAGACTAAGTAGAGCAACACTTAGGAGACTAGCCAGTGTGATCACAGGTCATAAGGAGTTGAGAACTCATCTAGGTTGCATGAAATTGTCTGAGGAAACGACATGTAGAGCATGCGAGGAGGAGGATGAGAATTTGGTAAACTACCTCTGTCATTGTCCTGCGTTGGGGCATATTGGACGCGAAAATTTTACAGTGGATACTATGCCAAACTTGGAGTTCCTTGGGGAACTCGAACTGGAGATTCATAAGGAATTACATTGAGGGGACTAAGTTCTTTGACTAGTCCGTTTTTTATGGGAAATTATGATTATGGTTTTTGTTTGGGAATTCCGTTTTCCGTATGGAGCGCACAACATGCCAACTGAGCATAAGTGTATACCTGTTATGGGTTTGGGCTTTTAGTGCCCCTCCTTTTCAACTTAACCTAACCCTAAGCATCAATTAAGTCACCTGAATAAATAACAGTTATGCCCAATTGGCATGTTGTGCGCTCCAAATGAATAGAATAGTTAGAATAGAAAGAGAAAAGAATAGAAAGACAAACAGACTAGTCCAGAGTCTCCGGCGGGAATCGAACCCGCAACCTCCAAACTAGAAGACCAGCACACTACTGACTAGTCCACCGGGGCTTTCTCACTTAAACTGTCGGCAAATGATTGCGACAGTTGATTTATACAAGAATTATATGATTATTTTTTAGATAAATGTCAATAACAAACCTTTCAGTCCTTTTATGCACAATTTTATTTTTCAAATATTTCCAGCAGACTTGCAAAAACAAACATGCCTAACATTTCAATGTAGTAACCATAAAATGAAATCAAATTGTAAGCAGAAAAAAGGATAAAATTTACTTTTACTCTTCTTTCAAGATGATGTCTGGACAACAGCAAAAACAAAACAAAAACCAACAATAATGAAATGACAAATAAAAAGGGTCGTAAAGTCTTGTTATAGACATAAAAAAAGCCAAGATTGACATACATATGTAAGCATGTTCAAACATGTGTGCCACTTGCACTAAGAGAAATAATATTACACAAGATAATTAATGATTTTTTACCAGACTCCAGATCCAGCAGAAGGTCCAGATTTGTATGCTAATTATACTTTGGTTTTTGGCAAGGCTAATGATTTATAATTGAACCGTTTAAATGTTTTCTTAACATTTTTATTTGAAACTTAAAATAAAAAAATTAATACATTTTAATTCAAAACCATTTGGCATTTAAAAGATCTAAAGCTCTGTACACATTTGGTAAATACAACAACGAAGTTCATTGTTTTTCAAACCTTAATTCAAAGTCATCTAAATTGTATGGCCCTTATATGTATATGGGGTTCAAAAAAAATCAGATCTGAAATCGTTACAAATACTGCAGAACAAATCCTTAAAGATCGTATATAATTTATCTTGCCGTTATCCTACTCTTTCCTTGTAAAGAGATGTGGTAAAAAATGTGTTGCCCGTACATGGATTATTTGAAATCAAAACTGCTTTTAACGCAAGAAATAGTCACTGTCTATGGATGTCCAAATCTCGTTTGGAAACTACTAATCAAAAAATTTAATACGCAGGTAGTCTAGAATATACTAATTTACCTCTACACATACGGGACTGTTGTACAATTTCTTTGTTCAAAAGAAAATTAAAGGATTATTTGTTACAAAATATTAAAATGCTTTTAATCTAATAAATAAATGAATTATTATAAAATATAATTTACACAATAAATAAGTAAAATATAAGAGTTATATATTAACATTTTTTTCTCTGTAATACATTGTGTTTAACTTCTTATGCTATCAACTTGTCTCTGTAATGCCCTAGTGACGCTGAGAACCCAAATAGAATTGTATTATTGTATTACAAATATGGATTTTAAATAAAAAAAATGTGTTAAATAAGCGTGACCACTGCTTTTTGTAAATAAATATGAAATCTTATTTAGTTTTTCTTACAAAAATAATAAAAGTGTTTCGAACTGAGCATGTTTGCAAGGGAGAAATGTAAAAGTTTCGCAAACAAGCTAGCTGATAAAAGGCATGAAATTTGTATGGCCTTGAAGCATTACTTATTTAACACAAAATGAGCATTTTTCAGACCCTATTACAGTCACTATGTAAACGAAAAGCTAATGCATAGCGTATTTATAATTTGCTCCCTTAATGACCTGCTTCGTAGTAAATGAAGGATGGATGCACTTGCAATAGAGTAATTTGTAAAATTTTTCATCAGCTTCAACCATCCCTTTTAGGCCCCATTAAGTATATATTTTCTAAATCGGAGTTTCATTTTATGACAATCTAGCTTTGTCCGTCTGTTGAAAGCACGATAGAGGTCGGACCGAAAAAGCTAGGTTGCTCAAATTTTGCCAGAATATTTCTTATACATAAAATTTGTTTGGTATTGAAAATCGGAATATTAGAAAGAGAGTTATAGCTAGTAATGCAAGAGTAGGTAAAAAAACATGTCCTTCCAACAACAAATAAAATGCAATTGTGTCCAAACGCATTAACTTAGAGCCATGAAATTTCGAACGTATATTTCCTGAATAAAAAAATCTTTACCTAAAAATTGCTTAAATCTATGCGTTATAGATTCAAATGTACGAAAATTTATATCGCAAAGTGTATTTGTCGATATAATCAAAATTTAAAACGTAATAAAATAGATGTATGACTAAAATTTTGCAGACATAGCTTTTTGATCAAAGGCTTTGTACTGACGTAAAATAAATGTCACACGCCCACTTTTACGCCCACCTCACATACAACGTTTTATCTCAAATTCATATAATCTCTATAAAAATAAAGATTTTGGAAGAATAAAGGACTCTATTTTGAAATATCTGAGTTAAATTTATTAGCAGAAACCTTATTGACACGCCACTTTCATTGAAAGACTAAATTAACGAAAACATTTTACTAAGATATCGAAGTTATACAAAGAAAGTGATACATATTTAAGTATAAAGAGATTATTCCATAGCGATTACTGTTAATAACTGAAAATTAAATTCTGTGGTGGGTTTAAAAAATTCGGCACATCCGAATAATGTGCTCTTACTTATTTAATGGGTATTTATTTTGTGAAATTAAGACGATTACTATTTAAAAAACTTGACATTTACACCCATTTACATCCTTGAAAACCCTTAAATTATTTGCTTATGAAATCACAATAACGTGTGAAATTTGGAGACAAATTTATTTCTAAATAATTTTTTTTATATTTCTCCCTTTTACTTGCTGACATGATCACGATATTCTTGGTAGGGAGGGATACAATTTGCAAAAGAGAGATTTACGAAGTGGGACATCTTTAAGAGCTCTCTTGGAAACAGGTAAGCACTAAGTAATCTATTCAAGAACCGCTTTTTGTTAATGAAGGGTTTTTTTGGGTGGTTAGTATTAAGTAAATTTTCCATTTCTAAAAAACTTTGCTTTAATCTGCCATTTAAAGAGTTAAATATTGAAAACTCTGGCTTTTAACAAATTTTTAATATTTTTATCAAATATAGCTGCTTATAATATTAATTTTTTTTTTTGTAATTTTTAATAATAAAATATTTCTCTATTTATAGAAAATTCATTTGATAACCTTGCTAGTGAATTTTCCACTACTGCCAATTATTTATATTAACACATTTATTCTCTCAGTGTGGCCTTGTTCACATAAAGTCAATACTTTTTAATAAATACTCTAGTGGATGTTTGACCAAGTAAAAATACATTAAAGTAGGGAAACAAAACAAAAAACTTTATTTTACAACATTTCTATATTTGAAAACTCAATTTTGTAGCCCTGAATTAAAAATATACACAAAAAGTGAGGAAACAAAACCCCGTCTAAAATTTGTCATTCTTCAAGAAGGGCTAACCACGCACCCCCAAAAGCAAGAAAAATATCTCAAAAATACTTAAAATGTAACATTATAGAATCTTTAAAGTTAAACACGTCTGTCTGGGCTTATGTTCCAAAGTTCTATTACGAAACTCAAACACCCAATCACATTGATATCCTTGCTTTGTTACGTTTGTTTATCCTTCATTTTCCAACCATGTCAGACTCGTTTGACCATTAACAGTTTAAGTAAAATTGAATTGAGCTCTGTTTTACTTTTCAAGTAAACGTTTCTATTTTTTTATAAAAAAAGAAGAAATACATCTTGCAAATAATACTTTTTAATACACTTGATTGTTTGCTTTTAAAGAATAGAATTTTCAAGTCATAGAGACACAGCATTTTGTTTGTAACAGTTTTCGATATTTTAAAGCGAGAAAAATAACAAGAATAATACAAAGAAAAAACACAAATATGAGGTAAATACCAAAATTACTCATAATAGCAATAATATTCAAAATTAACTATAATAAACAGTTTAAAAAAAATATGAATAGTATTTAAATCAAACATTCGCTTTAAAAAAGCAGTTTTATAAAAAATTTACTAAATCTAGGCAAATCTAGTTATTAGAAACAGCAATATGTTGATAATTTTCTATACTTTAAAAAACATTTTAATATGTCTTAACCATCAAGTGACGTCTGTATGACACTGTTTTGACAAGACCAAATCACTCTCCAGATTTGAAATAAGACTAAGAGTGGGGTGAAAATAGTGCCACTAGCTGTGTGGTATCTCTTTAGATCTTTCTGTCAGACCTCGGATATCTAAAAGAAATCATCTGGTAAATGTTTGCCTAGAACTCTGTGTCTTGTACCTGCTAGGAAAGGAGAAAGTAGAAAATCGATTCCTCCTCCAATTTAGACATTTGCGATAATTGTAATTTAAGGAAAGTCGGGTTGCCAGTTTCCCTTACAAAAAAAGAGGGCCACGTTAGCCTGGTCACTGTACACTTTTTCAGTCCAGGCCACTTGTTTTCTGAGGAAATTGTCTGGAGATTTTGCTTTTTAGCGGGATTTCGAATGTATATGCGTTTTAGATATCTAAATAAGATTATCTCCTGCCTGCTCGTTACCATAGTGGTCATTATGAGCAGAGAACCATACTCGAGAAACATCAGTCAATTAAGTCTTGACGCCTCTGTCCTACATTGACTGACTAATTGAGGCGTGATAGTGTAGTGAGGCGTGATAGTGTAGTTCGCCAGTGAGGAACCCGGGTCCGACTCCACAAACTTTTTTTTAACCGTCCCTATAGTCCTTAAGTCGAAGCTCTCTAAAAGGTAATAATTTTTCTACTCGGTTCTGGAAGAATATATAAATTTGAATACAATGTTTAAATCCATATATGGGGTCCCATAAGTAATCAGCAGGTTTGTTTAGTATTGAAGGCAGCTTGTCCAGAAATTTTTTGTAAACATAAATATTTCATCACAAACATTCAGATGCATTGAGCCTAATAAAAGTCAATTAATATTAGGTTAATCATAGTGTTCAGTGCTTCTAAAGGTCCAGTTCGCAAGGTAACTACCTTAACCTTCTCTACTCTGCGTTAGATGTTCAGTTTACATAGCAGTTTGCAGCCCAAGATAATAAACAGATATTTCGCATTATCTGATAGAAGAATTTCACGTTCACGATCCTCGGTGGTCCAAAGCTTATAATATTGGTCTTTGTTGTGAAAGGTACCCTCGAACAACCATTGTCGCAGTTGTATGGATTTGGAAATGGATGACTTGGTTTTTCAGCTTTTCTGCGAATGTCCTGTCCTTGCTTCCATGATAAACATAATCTAGGGCAAATATATACTGGATAACATCTCTGAGATATTTGAAGTCAAACTGCCAAAATTTCTCATGGTTGAGTACCCCCTCCTCTTAAATTAAATCTAAGAGAAAAAGAAATCTGTCGAGTGATGTGGTCCTGTTAAAATGGTATCACAGAGATTCCGCAAAGCAAAGTACCACGAAAAGCAACAAACCATTTTCGTATGGGTTTACCATTTGACCACTGTCTTATACTCAATTACTAACGAATTCCAAGGCAAAAATGTTTATATACATAAAGAAAGACAGAAACAGCATTATACTTATGCATTGGAGTTAAGAAACTTTATCAGCCTGCTTCTAGTTACAGCAACATTTTCTGAGAAGTAAATGAAATGAAATTTTATACCTTTGAGGTTGCTGGTTTCGACTTCAGCAACTACACCAAAATTGCTAAGGCTGCTGCACCCGGTTTTGCTGAAAACTAGGAACGTTGCTAGAAATTCATGAAGTTCTTCAACTTAGTTAGAAATTTGAACTTTGATAGTTTTTATGAGACTTAAGCTGCCTGTTAGGAACGTTAATACATATTTACGTTCAATATATGAAGAATCAATTTTAACTTGAATTAAAAAGTCCACAATTATAATAAATATTCACCTATGGGCAAATTGGCGTGTTGTGGGTTTTTTTTAATCCTTACTTATAAGTTTTTAATAAAAGTATTATATCCAATTTTTTTCGAAAAAGTTCACGTTAGGGAAGGCAGAACGACAAAAATTGTTTTTGAACGGCTTTAAGTTTTTGATACATATCATACTTTTGGATCCCAAATGACTGATTCATATTCTAGTAAAGGTCTTAGCAATGACGCCAGTAAAACCTTTTAAAGCAAGGATTCTTAAATTCTATATCCCATTGCTCAATACCCCATTAGATTTATTAACTGTCTTTATTCCATATTTATTTTTATATTTACTAAAGAGAATTTTAAAATTCAAAAACGAGTCAACAACCTTTAATTTAGAGCTTTTCGGTAAATAAACATTTTAACGGTTAAATATCTGAAGAAGGCCTTAGGCCTGCATTTCGTTAAATTAAATTTCATAAGATTTACCGTACACCAATTAAAGAAATTATTCAAATCAATTTGGAAATAAAAACTGTCCTCATCGTTTGTAATCCATGTATTAAAACATTAAAATATTGCTGTATTAAACAGCCTTTGGAAGATCGTTTATAAACAATAAAAATTATTAAAAAGCACTTTGTCTCCGATCCTTAAAATAAGAACTACTTAATCCATTTTCAAAAGGTTACCGGAAATCCTAAGGTACTGAGCTTCACTAACAATAAATCATGGTTAAGCTTGTTAATGGCTTTACGAATGTCAGTATACACTACATCAATTTGGTTATTACAACATCCTGTATTAAAAAATTTGTATAAATAGTCACCTAGAGCAATAGCAATTGTCAATAACAAATCAATCCAATTTTTTAAAAAAATATCCAAATTGACAAAAGTTTAATGCGATAAATCTATATCCTTATAAATATAAAAGAGTAACGTGACTGACTGACTGATTCATCATCGCACAGCCCAAACGCAAAGAGCTAGAGACATGAAATTTGGACAATCGGTTCCTCTTTCGATGTATAGCTCCACTAAGAAATTCGTACTTTAAGAGGGCAAAAAAGGGTAAAAACGTTTACAATCGGTAATCTTATATCTGCTTAACTAAAAATGATACAAATTAAATTGAAACAGTTGTCTGGCCTTTTTTTGAATTTTCAAAACCTAAAGGGAATAACTATAATTTGGTACTTTTCGGGTACTCTATTTAACTTCCAAACATATAAACCTAGGAAAAAAATTAAACTTTATTAGTTAGTCAGCGAAAAAATATTAATAGGATTTCAACACTCTATTAAATTCGTATGTGTAAGGGGTAAAAATTGTCCATATGTTGTTGCATAAATATTTAAACATTTTAAACTTGGAAATTATACATTGATACGGAAAACCCCAAAAAGGTACTTTTTCTGTTTTTTTGGTACTTTTTGTATTTTCTACGTTTATGAAGCTAGAATTTCCACAATAGTGACTATCAGTAGGTTTACATGATGAATTTTATGACATTTTTTGTTTGGCAGCAATATATATATACACTTCTTTCTGTTCTTTCTGTTACGTTTTATTTTTATATTCTCATCAACTGGATTGTGCTTTTTGACTGATAAAAAAAAAAATATTAAACAGTAATTAGTTTCTTCGACATTCAAAATAAAGAAAATATTAAAAATATAAATTTAATAGTCTACAATACAAATTAGAAATAAGACGTCCAAAAAAACCATCGTATAAATTTGAGTAGTTTTTGGTAACAACTTCAAGAAAATTGGACGTCATAAAATTCATCATGTAAATTGGGTGTATTGATCCGAGAGCTTGAAAATGTTATGGGTGGCCGAAAAGGTACTTTTTCGCATTTTTATGGTACTTCTTGTATTTTCTACGTTTATAAAGCAACAATTGCACAATCAAGGACAATTGACTCCAGGTGAGACTGAAAATGTTAGGTGCGAGCAGAAAGGTACTTTTTATCTTTTTTATGGTACTTTTTGTATGTTCTATGTTTATGAAGCTAAAATTGCGAAATGAAGGATTATGGATTCAAGTTTAGATTGAAAATAATAATGGCGATACAAAAGATGTCCCTTCGAATTTTTTTGTACTTTTTGTATTATTACGTTTGTGGACATAGATTCTTAAAATAAGTATCAATTGATCCGAGGTCTAACTTCTAATATTATGGATGATCAAAAAATTACTTTTTCGATTTTTTATTTTATATAAATAGAATTCTAAATGTAGGTAATAAGATACCAAGTTGAAGTTTTTAGTAAAGGAAAAAGTGTCATTTTTATTATTTTTAGGGTCATTTTTGCAAGTTCTGATTTTATGAATCTTAATTTTTAAAACTCAGTAGCATTGATCTTGATTAAAATAGAAAATATATGCCCGATATATCCTTACTCTACTTTTTATTTTTCTAAATAAATTGAATCAGAGCTACAAGTTTTTATAAATTGAACCAAAAATATTTAATAATTATAAATAAATAGAACTTGAGCATTCAATAAATAATAAGAACTGCGCTATCGAAGTAGTGGGTATATGCTAGTAACAATATAGTTGATAATGTTATAAAATTAGGAATATATCCATAATTTATTACAAAGAGCAAAAATTACAAATAGCATAATTATGTATGCGACCACAACTTAAACCGACACTTTCACTTTCTTTAACTTTAACAAGGACGTGCAGAACTTCTACGCCAGAGACATTTTGCCCATAAAAAGGGGTGAATGATTACAATTTTTCATCTACTTTACACACATGCTCGTTCATACATATTAAGAAAACCATGAACCACTGGAATCGAACAAAAATACTGACGTGAATAGACATAAATACAATTCTATAAAATTACGAAAAGAAAAAAAAATAAGTTCAACATGATATTCGGCTTTAATACTTGTATAGAGGTATGTGTGTGTGTGTATGAGTTAATGTGTCCATCAAAAAGAAGGCTGCAAAAACCCTCATGTATTTATTTTTGTGGTGTCATGAAAACGGCAGCGGGAGAAGCAGTAAAAACAGGCGAAAATTTTATAAAAATTGCCAAAAGTAAAGAATAAAATTTATATAAAAATTGTGTATTTTTTGCTCATTCGTTTGTTTTTATCCTTTTTAACCCTCATGTACATATTTTGGGTCCTCAAATTTTCGAGTTTGTTTGTGTATTTGAGTTTGTTATAAAACTTTTATATTTTTTCAATACTTTAAGGGCCACACATGTCATTACTTGTTGTTTGTATTTTTGTTGTTTTGTTTTCCTTTCTATTTCTCTTAGAAATGGGTAAATAAAGTGTATAAAAGGATGTGTGTGTGTATAAGTTGGTATGTGAATTTAACAAGACGTTAAGCATGCATGTTGGCAACAATAAGGGTTAGAAAATCGTCCAGATGACGGCACAATGAATGGATGTATGTTTTATTTTAGTTCTTGTAAAAAAACGGACGACGAAATTGGGAAAAAGTAAAAGTATTTTTTAATTTATTAGATGAAATCGAATGTTAAAAGTACTACTACCTTAAATAAATAAAAAAAAAACAAATTTTACAGAAAAGCTCTACATCATATTGTAAACTCTCTTAAGTAATAGTTTTAAATTTGGCCTAAAAGTGTATTTTTTATTTAGAGCCACTTTTTAATGGGACTACAAGTAATCTACAACTGCTGTTAACTAATATTTATTCTTGGACTTCAATTAAAATCAACTTAAGGCTCTGGAAACTATAAAGGAAGCAAATAGCGATGGCTTATACCAGACGCTGATCCAGCTTATGCAGTCAGTTGTTATGAGAAAATATGATCTGTTTGCTTAATGACTGTCTAAACTATTACTTATCAAAGGAATAACATTTTGTTAAGGGCGTGGTTAATATACCTTTTTCCTCTCGCTGGGATACCTGCCAGCACTAAGCTGACTACAAAGTAATATAACCATGCTATCTCTTGACTAGAGGCCGCAAGGAAATCGTAAACGAGCTCGGCCCTACCACATACAGCGACGTCAACTTGACACCGAACTTGTTGCAGTAGTTGAGAACTAAGTCCAACTAAAGCACCTGGCATCAAATCAATCAGAATAGAACGCATTCCTAAAGTCCGTTATAGCGACCCATATGTACATACACATGTACACTTAAAAACCAAATTCGTACTTAAATTAAGCCG
Source organism: Phyto melanocephala (assembly GCA_941918925.1). Classification (NCBI taxonomy): domain Eukaryota; kingdom Metazoa; phylum Arthropoda; class Insecta; order Diptera; family Rhinophoridae; genus Phyto; species Phyto melanocephala. The sequence goes on along the minus strand of OW799237.1, from coordinate 30,205,025 downwards.
TAGCGGTGTCAGAAGTACGGTCAGTACGGATTTTCTTCAACCAAATACAAAATGCTTGATTTAAGAACGAAAAATAAATGAACGAATTCCTCAATTTTTGGAATAGTTAGGTTAGGTAGAACAGGCAGCTGATGTTCAGCTCACTTGGGTCCATTATATTGATCCCTTTGTGATACCTGAATAGAAAAGTAAGAATAAACTAGAAAAGAAGAGAGAAGAGAAGAGAATCAGACAAGTGCAGAGTCTCTGGCGGGAATCGAACCCGCAACCTCCAAACTAGCAGACCAGTACACTACTGACTAGTCCACCGGGGCACGCTTAGAAAAAGTTAAGTCGAGAAAAGTTTTAATTTTAAGAATTATTAGCGTGATTTAAGCTCAAATTAGACGTGACATAACCATACAAAACAGCTGTAGAACCAAACTTATAAACAACAACGACATAGAAACCTAATTTAATTTAGGTATATATGGCCATGACCAATTTATGGTTATGTCACGTCTAATTTGAGCTCTAAGCCCGAAACCGTACATGATGTAAGCTTAGCACAAGATTCATTCAAACATAAACGAAATTGAATTAATCAAAAAATGCATTTGTTTCAAGAATTGGGAACTTGGTTTGATCGCTGCACAGTATCTCACATCTCACACTTTGACAATTATTCGGCGATACGTTTTATTTAAACTAAAAACGAAAAATCACGGACAAAGTAAACTGCTACAGCGTTATTGTCGTAAGAGCGTGTTTACATGACACATGATAGCTAAAGTATGATACACACAATAAGAATTTTAAAAACATTCTTGAAACTTAATACAGTGTGTTTATCTAGGCACGTGTGTAAAAAATATAACTTTTTTTATTTGAGAGAAATAAGACTTAATTTAAGAAGTCATTTCTAATTTTGATGCTCTTGTACTTGGTTCTGCAAAACAAGCCCGTTTTGTGCTTGTTTTAAGAAAACCACAAAAAAAATCGTACTAGAGTTTTTAAGCACGACTTCGGCTAAACTTAGAACTTAATTAATGGATAAAGAGCATCATTTTTCTTTCTGTGTATAAATTTGTTATAAAAATTATTTTATTTTTTTTTTATTATTATTTTTTTTTTTTTTTGATTTTGATTTAAAAATTGAATTTTAAAATTGTAAAAAATTTATTTCCTAACACCGCAAATGTGGTTACAAATAATGTCACAAATTGCTTTTGCATTCTCTAAATCGTAGTGTGTCCTCTGTATAAAAAGCCTTTTTATTGATACGTTTATATATTTTCTTTCCTTTTTTTAAGGGTAACTAAAAGTTTATCTTTAAGTAATGGCTCGTTTAAGTTAAAAAAAAGGGTGCTTCAAATATATCGATTTTGTTTTATTTTATTTTTTGCCAAATCATACGTGCCTAAAAAAGCAAATATCCTGAATTTCAAAACAAATTGCTGAAAAAGTATAAAATAAAGGCACGAAAAAAAAGAATTAAATAAAATTACTGCGCCATTTTTATTTTGTGTACCCAAAAAAAAAAAATAAAATAAATGTATGTACGTCTCTATACACATACACAACATTCGAATGTGTGTTGTATCAAACAACCCTTTTGATCATTCTACACAGAATTTTAATATGAAGCAAAATTTAACCCTTTCTTCAAATGATCGTATTTTGCATTTAAGTTCTTTAATTCGATTGGTTGCTTTTAAATAAGGATGACAAATTTTTAATAAAAAAAGTACCAATTTAACCCTTTTTTGGCACAATTGTCTTTATTAACTCTTTCATTCTGTATAAGCGAACAACCCTTTAATTTTGGATTATTAATCCTGCATAACGATTGGTTGTTAAAAAATATTAACATTTTTATCTTTTAGTTTCGAATATTCAGAGTTTGTTGTTTCTGGAAAGTACAGAGGAATCTCACATATTAGAACCACTTTGTATGTGGGGCAGTTTGAATTTCTGGACATTTTTTACCGAAAATGTTTAATAAAACTAGTGATGTAAGCTTTGTTATAACACATTCATAAAGGAACTTCTATTTTTATTTTTTTTTTTTTTATAGTTGGCGGCAAGAAATGTGTATTCTCTGCATAAAATACTCTATTAGCCACTGTACAAACCCAATAAGCAACTCAGCTAACGTCAAGTTAAGTTTAAGTTAACTTTTTCGCAACAAGTGATTGATGATGATTATTTTTTTGATTTTAATAAGCCAAACAACCCATTACAGAAGTGGTTCGATTCTTTCAAAAACGAAAATTCAGTTTGATACGTTATTTTGGAATTTAAAAATCATTGAAAACTTACAAGTCATCAGTTTGCTTATGAACTGCTTTATTAATACTCTAACGGCCTTATTCATAACAAAAAGTTGGCATAAAGTTAGCATTAAGTTTATTCATAACACACATGCCACACTCTGGCTAACGATTTGCTAAACTCTTGTTAACGAGCTGCCAGACGTTTGGCAACTTGTGAGAAACAGCTGTTTTGTGTTGTTGTTTTATATTACCAATATTTTTTTGGCCTACCTATTCATCCAGTTGCCAATTAACAGACCGTTTGCCTTGCTTTTCCATTTTTATTAAAAATTTATTGTTCCTTTATTTTTTAAATTTATTTTTCAATTTTTAAAATTGTTAATATGGATGGAAAAACAAAATCAGGGATGATATACAAAAAATGTTTGCATTTTGAGGAGTTTTTTGCAATTTCAGAGTTGATTTATGAAAAGTTGGCAGACGGATAAAAGTTTCTTATGAATAAAATCTGTGCCAACGAGCTGCCAAGCTTAATCGGCATTCAAGTTAGCAGCTCGTTATACGTAGTGTATAAACTGTGGCTAACTTTTTGTTATGAATAAGGCCGTAAGTATCTTAAACTAAATGAGACTTATAAAAAGTTATGTAATTGAAAGACTTCTAACAAATTACACAATGGAAAATTGTATTGTCTGAATCATATTGTAGATCAAGTCATTACTAAAACACTTCTTAGTAAGACAGACGTTATGTAACAGTCATTAAAAAGTATGTTTTTTAGTAAGAGCAAAACATTACCTAGTTTTTGCTGGGAATTGTTAAATCCTTAAATATTTTTAAATTGTTTACGTATAATTCTATTTTAGAAATATGTAGGAAATTAATATAATTTATCAAATAATTAACTAATTGCTGTAATTCCGACATCAATCTCTATTTATTTATTTATTTTTCACTAATTTCGCTTTTAACTTTACTGTCTTCTAGCACAAAAACTGCAAATAAAGCAAACGAATAAAAAACAAAAAAGCAAAAATTTCGTTTAAAGTCCCTTTTTCTCAGAACCCAATAAAAAAGAAAAAAAAACAAACATTCTTATTTTGAACTTGGTAACTTTGAATTTGGGTAACTACTACATTACTTTGAAGTTAGCTTACAGTTAGTTGATAAAAGCTAACTTAACCCATTAGTGCATAAGGTCCCTTTAAAGGGACGGTCAGCTTTTGCTCTCTTACTCTCCCATTTTGCAATACAGATCTCATGTAAGTTGATGGTATAGTTGTTGACATTACATCAAACCAGTTTGTGATTGATTGCAGTGCAGTAAACTTTAAATTGTGTGATTTTTTTTGCGAAATATGGAACAACAACTAAAAAAAATATCAGAACACGTGGGAGGTAAGTAAATGTGAATAACAAATAATACAGGTGAAATTATTTAACAATTTTAAATGCAATTGTCTTAAATTTATTGTAATAAACAAATTTAAGTTGTTGTGAGTATAAAAATATTGTAATTTGTGAATAATACCGCTATTTATCCAACGTCCCTTATAAGGGACGCTATGCAGACAGGACAGTTAACAATAATATTTTATTACTGACTAACAGTAGCTGAAATACTAGAAGAGATCGCAACTTTTGATGGTCAGTTGCAAGAACTTGACATTTTTGCAATCCCACTATTGGAGGAAAATGAGACCGACCAGGATTCGGACGATAGTGATGACGAACACGAGGCGAACTTGGATCATCTCGGCCCGAAATTATTGACTGCGGAAGGCGAGATCCAAGACGAATTCGATGACTGGAGTGACATTGACGATTAGCCACTGGCTAAATACAGAAAAACCGTCAGTTCGAGTGTGCGTGCAGGAAATGCCTTGACGTGGCGAAAATGGACCCCGTGTACGACATTTAAACGGAATGCGAAACAATACCGCCGAGTGCCGAAGCTCAAGCCGCCAGTTCGCCTACTGATTTCTTTGAGCTATTTTTTTCTGAAGGCATTATAAATTTTTGTGTTGAGCAGACAAATTTATATGCTCTTCAGAAAAATGTTGACCTGAGAATGATATCGAGACGTGCAAGCGCTACGCGAGAGGGCAAGGTGCGATACAGATACCACAGCCGAAACTTCTTCAGCGCTATAATCAAGCCATGGGAGGCGTTGATAAAATGGACTAGATGGTGGCTGTGTACCGGTCTAGAATTAGACAGCGTAAGTGGTGGTGGCCCATATTTGCATATTTGTTGGATGCATCGATTGTAAACGCATGGATCCTTATGCGGAAAGTTTATCCGAACGATCCAAATTGTGGCACTCTGCTAATTTTTCGCAGGTACATAGCCATTTTGTATCTAAAGAGATACGGAATGCCGTCCTCAAGAGGATCGAGTAGAACCAGAATCAACCCTGATGCGCGCTACGATGGAAAAAAACATATTATTGAGTACTCGAATACGGATAAGAGATGTGCCTATTGCGGAAAGAAGTCTAACTTTTTATGTACTAAGTGCGATAAAGGGATTCATCCGAAAGAATGCTTCAAGCAATATCACACTTCAAATGCCCATTCTGTATAGTGTCCCTTATAAGGGACGGTCCTCAAAACCCCCAAAACAGTTTTTAAACTAACTACTTTATTAGACTTATTTCAATGCATAATGATTTAAAAAAAGGTAAGAATAGCGCCAGGGAACTTCATGCACTAATGGGTTAAAGTGCGTTACTTTCATAGTCGACTACTCTGTTGCTTATGGGGTAGTTTTATATTACAAAGTTAAGCACATTTTCGTAATCTCTTCATTATTATTATACATTCTTATAATAATTATTATTTCAAAATTATTACCTCGATTTAAGTAAATAAATATTTTTTTATTAAACATTTTTTTTTTTATTTCAACCTCTTGGCCCTTATTAGAATATTTCCTTGTGAAATTTTAATTAATTCGTTAGTAGTAAAACATAAATGTTCTTTTTTCCATCTTCTGTTTTTAAATTCCACAACTCAAGGGCACTTTATTCTTTCGAAATACAATACAAACAAACAAATAATTTGATATATTTTCTAAAACAGAAAAAAAAGTAAAAAATTAAAAATTAAAAGTAATATCATCAAAAGTAAAAGTAAAATAATTTTGTTAAGAACTCTTAATAAAAGAAATTAAATTACACATAGACCTACAATAGAAAAAAGAACAACAAAACAACAACAGAGAATCACTTTAACCGAAGGCATTTAATAATCAAGAGTTTTTCGTTTAATCAGAAACAGTGTAGGCAACACTTTAATTAAGAATTTAACAGCTAAAGCTAAATATTTAACAAATTTAACTCCTAGAGTACGTAGTCTAGTTTATTAAATGAATTACCTTACACAAAAGAGGTTCTATTTAAAAATTTTCATAATAGTATTGCCAAGACTGTTGATGAATAAAATAAAACGATTTTTTAAATAATTATTTAAATAAATTTCCAAAAATTGTTTTTTTTATAATCAGTCACTTATTATACGCTTTAAAACATATCATGTTCATTACAAAAACAGTAAGAGCATATAGAACATGTCCCTTGACTTTTTATCCTTATTTCCAGAATATAGAAAGCAACGACTAGGTTTTATTCCATTCTTTATTAAACAATTCAATTTGTATACCCTTCACCTGTGGTGCCCAAGGGTATATAAAGCTTTGTTAATCCATTTTGTAATTTCTACAATAATCATTTTTTGAACGCTTATAACCCGGGGGTTGATTGAGCCATGTCCGTGTGTAGTTTAAATCAACTTTAAGAAGCACTCACATGCAACTCAGATCTGTGTGTGGTATCAGTCTTTAGCAAAGATTCGGGAATGAATTTCTATTGAAACCCATCACGATAGCCTTATAACTTTTTGAGATGTAAGCAAATGAACACGACTGTATCTGTGTTTTTCAATATTTTTACCAAAAAACTCAACATTTGTCAGCCCCGATATAAGTATCTCTGGAGATATAACTAAAAAAATTAACCGATTACTAACGAACAAAGTTATAGTCAGAAATATTTTAGCAACATTTATATATTTTAAATACCGGGTGTTTTTTTCAGTGGTATAGAACTTCGAATTGAAATAAAACACAAGAAAATCGTTTTAATGACCATCAATTTGGCTTATTTGAAAGGATAATTTTATGCCATTAATGTTTAAATATGATTTCAGGCATGTGGCCGCCGCGGCTGGTTCGAATAAAGCCAATTCTACAGGTCCAATTTTTAACCACTTTTTCGAGCATATGGGGCCGTATGTCGGCAATAACGCCACGAATGTTGGCTTCCAATTCCCCTAAAGTTTCTGGTTTGTTGGCGTAGACGAGCGACTTCACATATCCCCAAAGAAAATAATCCAATGGTGTCAAATCACACGATCTTGGTGGCCAATTGACAGGTCCATTCCACGAAATTATGCGCTCGTCGAATGTTTCCTTCAATAAATCGATTGTGGCGTGCGCTGTGTGGCATGTAGCGCCGTCTGGTTGGAACCAAAACTCATCCACATTCATGCCATCCAATTCGGGAACAAAATAGTCGGTTATCATGGCTCTATACCGGTATCCATTAACGGTAACTGCCTCTCCAGCATTATTTCGGAAGAAGTATGGCCCAATGACTCCACCAGCCCATAGAGCACACCAAGCAGTCAGTTTTTGTGGATGTAATGGCGTCTCAAGGGTCGCATGTGGATTCTTTTCACTCCAAATGCGGCAATTTTGCTTGTTGACGTAGCCATTCAACCAAAAATGAGCCTCATCCTGAACAAAATTTTGCGATGAAAATCAGCATCGAGATCAATCTCAATTTTCGAAATAAATTTGCACGATTTGCAAGCGTTGTTCTTTTGTCAACCTGCTCATGATGAAATGGCAAACCAAACTGAACATAAATGACATTAGAGTTGCCAGATTTGACCACAAAATGCCAGTTTTATCTCTATTCGAAAAACAAACCTGTAAAAAAAAACACCCTTTATGACAAAGCCTCTAAAATGTGTTTGGACATATAAGAGGCAACAGATTACAAGCCGTTGTCTCGAAAATCGCTGGTGAGAAAAATTGTCAAGTCGGTTTCAAATTAACTGAGATATAAGCACAAACTTGCAAAAGCTTTGGTTTATTTTTTTTTTTAATTTTCAAGCAAAAATCTTTTTTTTCAAGTTTTGTACAACAGAATGTAACGATATGGCTCTCAAAAGAAAAGGCATGACTAGTAAAATCAAGAACAATAAAAAGATTTTAAAATCCAAGATGGCCGACACTACAAAATGGCGTACAATTAATTTGTATGTGGATCAAATCTAGTAAGTAAAAATGTACCCACTTCAACCCCCTTAATATTTGTATAAAACGAAACGACCCTGTTAACTATGAAAAAGTTAAAATCCAAGATGCCGCTTGAAATAAAATGGCGGACATATGGGTCAAAAATAGTAATGTGGGCATCAAATGAAAGGGCTTGATTACTAGAATGTAGCTAACTATGTAAAAGTTCAAAATCGAAGATGGCATCGGAAATAACAAAGAAAAATGGCAACCAAAAAATATAATATCTAAGCTAAAGTACAATGTGGTGACTATACGTAATAGTGAAGGGTATTATAGGAAGCCGTTGTAAGTTTGGAATGGTTTTAGCTTATTTTTGCAAAAGTTCATTCACATTTAGTTCCGCTAATGTTTGTCGAACATTTAATAAAAAGATCTTTTTTCTTAATAAGTTTGAAAGTTTCCATTCAGGGTGAGCATTCTCTTATCGCTTATCGTTTATCGCTATTTTCTGCTGCTCTTTTAATTTGATTTTAGTTCATAATTGTATTTGATTTCGAATTAACTTCTTTAGAAAATTCATCAAGCAAAAATCGAAATAAAGCAACAACACTTTCTTAATTATTTTATATCTCTCTACTGCTTTATTTTAAAGAATACATGAGCTGGATCCAGTTTACAGAATTAAATATTTTTATAACATGTTCTCCAATAAGGTTTTACCGTGTATTTATTTGCAAATTTCTAAGGCTTTTACGAAATGTTCTCAAGGTGCACCACAAATAATAATAAAATACTATTTTAATCATTTTTTTTTTAATTTCGTTCATATCTTTTCTTAGCCTAATCATGTTTAGTTTTGTCTTCTTACATTTTCTTTATAATTTTTTTTTTTTATTTTTAAATAAATTTTTTTCAATAAAATAAAATAAAATAAAATAAAATTGTTTTTATGCAAAGTATTCAAACAAATGCTCTTACTCCATCCCAACGCCCTTTCACATCCTCGAAGCTCTTCACTTCACTTTACAAGGTATTTAAAGTCAGTTTACAATTAAAACAAAAATGAATAGAGAAATAACTGGGGTGGCTTAACAAATTCTAATTGTGTTCCTTTTGTGTGCTTAAATGGTATGCTTTTAGGCTAAAACTGTGTCCTGTGTATGAGTGTGTTGCTAAAGATGTTGTTAATATTATTAAGACGTACTTAACGAAATAATAACAGCAACAACAACAAAGACAACAAAATGGAAAGCTAAAATTGTTGCAAACTTAATAAAAGTCCTTTAAAGTGTACAACAACAAAAGTAACAACAGCGGAACCATGTTTCTAAAAGGATGTTTGCTTGGATTGTTCTTAACAAGAATTTTAATTAATTTTGTTGTTGTTGTTTTTCTTTGAATTTTAACGTATTAAAATAATAGTATTTAAAATGGATAGATATGCTTTAAAGTCAGTATATACTGTTAGCGAGAAATGCGAGATTACTTTAACTTATAATGAAAATGGCGAAATATATAAAATATCATAATAGTGACAAAAGAGAATATGTCTGGCGCGTTGCAACGCCCGTTAATGAATAAAAATTAATTATGAATTTAAATTGAATATCTAAAAAAGCTAAAAAAAAATTTTTTGGGCGTGGCACTGCCCACTTTTCTAATCACGAAATTATATAGTTATGACAACTCAATATGTGTGCAAAGTTTCAGAAAAATCGGTCCAGTGCAAGTACCTCAAAATTATAACTTTTTTTATGAGCGTGTCCCCGACCACTTTTCTAATCACGAAATTACAATATCATTCAGCTCAATATGTGTGCAAAGTTTCAGAAAAATCGGTCAAGCGCAAGTTGCTAAAAATGATTTTTATGGGCGTGACCCCGCCCATTTTTTGCCACCCATAAACACTCCCTGGAATGTGTACAACAACTTGCCAAAGTTTGAGTCCGATCGGTTTTACAGTTTCGGAGTCCATAGCTAACACACACACACATAGTTTCATATATATAGATAGATCAAAGATCAAAGAAACCATGAACGGAGGCAGTAATTTCAAGCAATGTCATACTATCTCACAACTACTATCTACGGCGAGTTTAAAATGTCTTATTGTTCGAAAGAACTGGTAATGCCTTTATTTTCACGCCGTGAATTTCGGCGTATATTTTCTGATCATCCGACACCAAATGAAAAGTTATAAATCAAAGACTACTTCATTTAGCTGCTCGCCTAGAAGAGTGTCGGACAATACGAGATATTGTTAGGCTTTGGCGGCTCTGAAGCAGCCATTCTGATGAGAATATCACAGCTGTAACTTAAGATGTTGCAAAGGACCTCGGAATGTCGACAATAAACGTATAATGGGAGGCATCAATCAGCAGTCTTACAGAGAATTTTGGTAAGAGACTTGAAATTGTTTCTATAAAAAAGTGCAGACAGTACAATATATACACCCAAGTAATTTTTAATCTCGAACAAGAGGAAGGCAACTTTTCATAAAATCATCATGAGTGACGTGGGCCATTTGCAGCCAAAATGATCGTTTTTAGGGCACCTAAAATATGCGCAAAACCCAAAAAGAGCCACATCCGCTAAAGGCGTTGGCGGACTTTTTGTTTCGAAAACACCGCTATCTAAAGAACTACTTTTGAACGCGAGCACTACAGAGTCGTACTTAACGGCTTTCTCCTACTTTAAGGAATTGATACTGGAGAAGTAAGTACATTTAACAAGATGGAGCAACGTCCTATAATGCTGGATCTATGGCCAAAATTCTAAGCAGACAAGGATTAACCGCTTAACTGTTCGAGACTTCCTTTTGTGGGTCCTGAAATTCCCGTAGAGAATATCCGACATGAATGCGCGAACCCATCTTTGAGTGTTTTGGTATGAGTGATGGAATATGCCGTAAATCTGACCTTTATTGTTATTTGTTCGGACGTGACCAATTGACTGATATAATTTTTTGTAAAATTGAAAACATACATCAAATAAAAAGAATCCAAAAGCGCAACTAAAGTTGTTCATTAAAAAAAATAGTAATATATCCGCTAGATCGTCAGCGCAATTCTTAATCTATTCAATATTCAAGGGTTTTTGTTGTTATACAAAATAATAATGAGGGAATAGCTTCGAACTGCTTATTTTTATTTTTATTATTAACCTCCATTTGAGAAACCAATTTAATGTTTGAAATAAAGTATTTCAAAGTCCACATTTTTCCCCTTCTATCTCATTCAAGATCAACGCTTCTTAGTTTCTATATTTTATAGCAAGAAATTCAGAAAATCAAAAACAGTTGTTACGCTTTATCATTTTTAAATTCAACTTAGATTAAAACTGCTTTATTTTAGAATTTTCTATTCGTAAATATTAAAAAAAAAACATAAAGTAAGTACAAAGAAAACAAGAAAGTGATTTTGATTCCACCATAACATTGTCAATCTCCACTAGGGTGATCGACTCGGTTTTACAACTGGTGGAAAACCCGGTTTTTTCCTCTTTCAGCTGGCAGTTTTTTCCTAAATGTTGATTTTTCGAATATCGTATACACCGGTTTTTTTATCCAAAAAAGCCGGTTTTTTTATTTTTTAACGTTTATTTTCATATATCTTTGTAACCAGTCGCACTGTAGTATATTTAGAACGCTAAAAGTTTCCAAAAATCAGAAAATAAAAACTATTAAATATTCTTCCATAATATTGTAAGAAATTTATTTGTTGTTTAAAAAACAAATGTAAAATAAGAAAAATAATTAAGCTTTAATATTACTTTTTTATAGGATATAAACCTATCGTTAAAATTTAAAGATAATTGAAGCATAAACTTAGCTGATCTATCATTTTTAGGTAAAAAGTGTAATTACAATAAAGAAAAACCAATAATCTCTCCTTTCAGATTCTAATATTAATTAATGGCATTGAGTGTCTGTCAACTAAAATTTGAATTAAACCATCGAACGAACTAGTTCATGTCTATATTTGTATGTCTGTCAGGGGTATAAGAAAGAATTTTTAAAATGAAATATTAAAGATTTTCTTCCTAGCCTTCAAAATGTATTTCAAATTGCAGAAATAATTTCAAACAAAATACGTTGGTGCATATTAGTTCAAAAGATCTATTTAATATTTAAAAAATTTACAGAAGGAGATACAAAAATTTATAACAGCCTTATAAAAAGTCTTATTTATTTGTGTATTAATTTATTGTATTAATTTATTTTACTTGTAAAGAGTACCTTTTGTTCTTAAATTCAACTAAACCAAAAACCAAATTAGTCAACTGCATTCATGTCAGTTATTGCGTTATTGCGTAATTGTGCAGCCAAACGTATATAAACTGTAAAAATTTCATATTTATGTATAAATTTAATTATAATCTTTTTTTACAATATTTTTTAATTTTTACTTTAAATATTATATTTTATATATTCGAACCGGTTAACCGGTTTTTTCTCAATTTTCAAAAAAGCAACCGGTTTTTTTCAATATTAAATTTCCAACTATTTGAAAACCGGTTTCTTAAAAAAGTCGAATAATCGCTCACCCTAATCTCCACTTGGATCAAAAGTACTTAATTAAAAAAATCTAGATCTATAAACTTAGCAAAGGAAAAAAATATCACAGAAATGAAGAGAGGGACATTTTAGATCGCGCATAACGTTCCCAATCTCAACTTTCATCAAAAGTTCCTTATTGCAAGATTCTGGATTCATAAACTTAGGAAATACAAAAGTACCTTAAAACGAAAAATATAACTTTTTGCGTCGCCCATATCATTGATAATTTTTATTTGGATCAATTGTTCCTAATATCAAAATCTTAAATGCAAAGGCTTAGATAATGCAAAAAGGAGAAAGGTTTTTTTGAACGGTTATATCATTTGAATTTCAACTTTGATGCATACCCTAACTAATTTAAAAACTTGTAAGATTCGTAAGATTAAAAAATACAAAAGGTACCATAAAAATGAGAAAGAGTACCTTTTTGGTTTCCCGCATCAATGCACAAATTCCAAGCATAAAATATTTTAATACTGACAATTTAAAGTAAAGAAATCTAATCCTTTTTGCATAGAAACTAATATGTTCTAAACTCACTGTTTATTGTCTTCGTTTGGGCTGTGCGACGATAAATCAATAAGTCATTCATTCAGTCACGTTACTCTTTTACATCAAGCGGGTAAATACTAGAACGGTGTACGTGAAGTCAATAAGCTTTTAAACAAAACCTTGGCCACTATAAAACGCCAAAGGAAAAATTTAAAATGGCGATGCATTTACGCAGCTCGACACACAATAAAATTTTGCATCGCTTGGTGAATTTTCAAGACTTTTGCTTGAGATTTGTCGTTTTGGGACACTGTTAAAGTCAAGAAAGTTGAGTAAATTGAATGAGTACTTATTGACTTTTTACGGTCTTGAGAGGTTTACAATATATTTTTTGTGGCTAAACGAATAAAGATTTTACATTGAATTTTTTTTTTCGGTTAAATATTTTACTAACAGCTCTTTACAATAGTTTGTAGATTTTTTTTTAATTTTTATTATAAAAAAATTCGTTGAAAATCAGCAGAACGGTTTTTTTGTTAATTTTTTGAGAAAATTCAAAAGGTTTTTTAAAGTGAGGTACGTGGCGATCCCCAAAATGTTATAAATCACGATAAAATATGGAATCTCTACTATTAGACTAAAAAAAAACCGTTGCGCGTTTTTGCGCCATTTTTTTTTGTTTTTGCTCATTTTGCATAGGCACAAGTGAGTAATAAACCTTTCTTTGTCAGTCATAAAATATTTTGGTTTTTTATAATTGTACCTGCATGTTTTTTTTTTTTTTTTTTATTTAAATTATTACACTTATTTATTACCCCCATCTACCTGTGTAATAGTGGTTGTACCAAAAACTGGACTTGGTAACAGCAACGATGGTAACACCAGCAGATGATGTTTTTCTAATCCTGAATTAGCTGCACAAATAACTAGAATTGAATTTGATTTTATCGACCGAATCAAAGTTATTATTGAAGGAATATCAAGTGTTTACAAAATACATTTGCACAAGTTTGCCGATTATTGCTTAGACACTGCAAAACTCTACGTTACCCTATATCCCTGGCATCTTATGACACCTACAATTTCCGGCTTTACAGGCAGAATTTCGCTAGAAAGTTTTCAAGGGTTCAGTGCAACGTAAACATTTATAATAGACTTTTGCTCAGCTCTGACCCACTGATTACTAGCATAGGACCAACTCCAGAAAAGTCATTACCCTTAACGAAAGAAGCAATTACTTTCATGATTTCACATGTACTTCACGCTGAAGAGGATTCAGACTCGAAAGAGGTCTTTGAAGGAACAGACGAAGAAAAACCATGGCACTCATCATCATCTTACTGCAAAAGAGAAGTTATTGTACAAAAATTTGTTGTTATTGTTTTAAATAGAAACTATTATTTCTATTACAAATAAGTTAAAGCTAAAAAATAAATATTTTGTGGAAATTAGGAAAAAAAAAATTTTACAGAGTCGTTCTGAGAGGGGGGGGTGTGTTAGAATAGGGGGATACCCCCTTTACCCATAAACTTATGCTGACTATAAAAGATGGATTTGCTAAGCAAAAGTATAGAAAAACTTAAAAAAGTAAAATTTTTCAGAGCTAGGATTAGTTCTTCTTAGGGAAACTTTTTCCCCCTTGATTCGATTTTTCTTATTCTCAAGTTTTACTAGCTTCATTGATCTAGAAGCACTCAATAACTTTTAAGAAGCAATATAAGCTAAAACAAGTAAGAGCGCTATATTCGGCCGTGCCGAATCTTATATAGCCTTCACAACGTGTAGTCATGCAATAACAGTAGTTTGTATCACCATTCCATATGATATACGTACACACATATAAAAAACATACATATATAAAAACATCCCATTGTAAAATTATAAATTTACGTATGTATGTTAAAAAAAATAAAAAAAAAATAAAAAAAAAAAAATTTAAAAAAAAATTTAAAAAAAAAAATTTAAAAAAAAATTAAAAAAAAAACTTTATAAAAATAATTAAAATATATATAATAAACATAAAACAAAAAAAATAAAAAAAATATTTAAAAAAAAAATTAAAAAAAAAATAATAAAAATATAAATAATATATATATAAAAAATATAAAAAAATAAAAAAATTTTTTTTGGCTCAGCTGGGATTCGATGCCACGTTTTCTCTAACCAGTATACACGTTTGTATGTATGTATGTTGTTGTTGTAATGTTGTTTTTGTGAAAAAAAGTCGAGGTGGTCGTGGGTGTTTGCTCATATCTCAGTTGTTTATGTACCGATATTTCTGATTTTCAATAGCGATCTACACCCGAATATTTCTGATATTTTAATACCTCACCCGAGTCCAAGCGATGTCGGGGGGCTTCAAAAAGTTGATTTCAACATACACACGGACAGACCGACAGGGCTTAATCGACTCCCCTATTCATAAGCTTTCAGAAAATATATACTTTATGGGGTCGGAAATCAAAATTGTAGAAATTTCACACGGAATGACAAACCTATATATACCCTTTTTCACTGTGTGAAGAGTATAAAAACAAGTGATGTCCGGCTAGACTGGCAAATGTGAAACGCTCAGTGAGTTCGATAATACCCAAAGTGGCGATTAATTCATAGACGCCGTAGTTTTAAAATATTATATTTTTATACCCTTCACCTGTGGTGCACAAGGGTATATATAGCTTTGTCATTCCGTTTGTAATTTCTACAATTTTCATTTCCGACCTCATAAAGTATATATTTTCTGAAAGCTTATGAATAGAGGAGTCGATTAAGCCCTGACCGTCTGTCCGTCTGCCCGTCTGTCCGTGTGTTGGTTGAAATCAACTTTTAGAAGCAACTATATGTTCCTCAGATCTGTACATGGTATCAATCTCTTGGAAATATCCAGGAATGAATCGCTATTGAAATTCAGCACAATCGCCCCATAACTTTCTGAGATATGAGCAAAAAACCACGACCACCTCGTTTTTTTCACAATTACAACAACAACATACATACATACATACATACATACATACATACATACATACATACATACATACATGTAAAAAACATACCAAACAAAAAAAAAATACAAAAAAAAAAAAATTTTAAAAATAAGAAAAAAATAATAAAAAAAACTGCAAAAAAAAAATTTTAAAAAAATTAAAAAAAAAATTTTTTTAAATTTTTTAAAAATTTTTCTAAAAAAATTTTTTAAAAAAATTAAAAAAAAATATAAAAAAAATAATAAAATATAAATAATATATTAAATAAAATAAAATAAATTTTTTTTTGGCTCAGCTGGGATTCGATGCCACATATATTCTAACCAGTATATACATATGCACGTATTTTATATGGGATGAATGGTGAAACAAACAATTGTTATAGCATGACTACACGTTGTGAAGGGTATATAAAATTCGGCACGGCCGAATATAGCACTGTTACTTGTTTTATTGATGGGTTATCATAAATACATAAAAACACAGTAGTTTAGAAAAAAAATAAAAAGAAGTTGTTTTTAACCCGTTAAGCGCATTTTTGTTTTTTTGTAAAAAAAACCTTAGTTCACAATTTATGTTGTAACTTTGGAATAAAAAGCGATAAATTATTGAGTAAAACTAAAAATTAAAGCATACTTTTAGAAGTTAATATACATATTAGTATTTAAGCTTTAGTTTTGTTCAACATTAAGTGTTTTCGTGATCATTTCGAGCTCGTGAGTTAATTTTAAATTTAATAAAACGTATGCAAAAATTAGAATTCGGAGTAAATAAAACAGAAATTATTTTTTGTAAGTGAGCGTGAGTCAAAATTAACTCACGCAACCATCTCTGATAGAAACCAAACTTATTTATAACAATAACTTTAATACCGAAAATAAAGGCAAAAGAGAGTTAAAAACACACAAGTTGATTTGTTGTTTGTTTTTTCAGGTTAAGTATTTAGCAACTGGAGTTCTTTCACAAAAATTTTAATAAGTAAAAAACGCGGTGCCTCTGCAAAAGTTTGGTGTGGAATATATAAGCTAAAATACTATATTAAAATATCACTTAATAAAATTTGCTGGATCGCAACAAGAAATTTGTTGTAACTCTGTGTATATATCGAAAATTCCCCATATATGGAGCACTTTTTAAAAAAATATTAAAAATATTTGCAAAACATTTATCTAAAAAACATTAATGCAATTATGTAGCCAAATACCTGAGGTTGATGGTTCCATTTTAATAAAATTACTTCTAGAACGCTTAATAAGAATTGTCAGCACCCAAAATATCTCAATTTTCAGTTTTAGGCACGGCACGAAAAATCTTGAAAAATTTTTTGAATTTGACAGCTCACAATCGATAAAGTAGTTTACTCAAAACAAAAGTTTTTGGCAAATAGTGATGTAGAATTTAATTACCTTTTACCGAGTACCACACACGAATGTGTAGGATAAAGTTCAGCTTTTGAATTAATCCTCACTTTTGGTACATTTCAACCCTCTGTGCAACGCCTGCGTTCTTTAAAAAAAAGAGTTTTGCAAATAATTTTTTATTCAACGGTGTGTGACAGTTTTTTTTTTGTTTGCTTATACGGAGGTACGACTCTATAATACCTATACCTTGTGGGGTCTTCAATAAATATTTTATGTTGTTACACACAAAATAAGAAACCAATGTTGCATACTCTCTATTGTAGTATAAGATATAAATATATAAACTATGTTTAGCGTTTTTTTTTTAGTAGTGATATCAAGCATGTAATACAAAGTACAGGCATACATACATGTTCTTTACCACATGAACAAGGTATAATTATTACTCATATGTTAAAACGCTTAAAACAACAGGATGCCTACAAATGTATTAGTTTTATCCTTAATTTACCATCATGCCATCTTGCAATAATTGAGCCGTTCAGTCATAAGACGTTTTTATGGATAAAACACTTTCTTTTATTTTATACAATTATTGCAATATACAAATGTATGTATGTATGTATGTACATGCATGTATGTAGTTACATACGAAGTACACTTTTACTATATTTTTATGTTTATTTATTGACAATTAAAATTAAAATGAAATACATCATTGTTTAGTTTTGTTAAAAAGAAACCCCCATTATTGTAATGATTTTTATTGCAAATCAAACAGCATGTGTGTCATTCATTACAAATTGTTATTTTACATCAAAAATATTCCTTTCACAACATTTCGAACATTTTAATGTTTATTTTCCTGTTTGTTTATTTGTTAATTTCATATTGTGACAAATACTTTCTTTGTATGTACATATGTAGTCCTTCAAATCTATGTATGTCTTAAGAATTTTTATGAATTTGATTCTTATTTCAATAATATTCCACCACATAAACATACTTACATACATACAGACACACATATTTTCGCGCTGTTTGCAGTGCTTAATGACTTTGTTGTGTTCATAAATTTAATGAAGAAATATTATTGAGTTAAAAAGCAATTAAAATTGGTTTTAATTACAATAATGAAGGATTGTTTATAGATATTGGAACTAGGAAATATTAAAACTGGGAAATGTTAGATGAGGGAAAAAGTAGTGATGAAGTAGGAAGCACATGAAAATATTGAAATATCCAAGAAATAAGTTTGATTATCAAAATTATAAAAATTATAAAATATAAATTTATATTAATATTTTTACAGGATTTTTAATACCAACTCTTGTGACACTGAGCAATAGGCTGCATAAGCTAAGCAGATCTCAGGAATTGCAACAGTTATCATCTCTTATTTTAAAAATGGAACAGAGGTTAAGAGAAAGGTTCCAACCATATTTCATGTTAAAGCCTGAGGCTAATATTGCAATTGCAGCAACAGTGCTAACTCAAAGCATTCGAATCAAATGGGTCAAGGTGTTGCTGAGATTAAGTCCGGAATTGCCAGAATTAACTGTCGAAAATATAACTAGCAGAGTTTTAGAGACACTTTACAGTTTTTACGCCAAAAATTGTATAACATTTAATTTTAAAAGGAAAATTAATAATGTGTCGACTATGTCCGATTTTTTTGATTTCACTGATGATGGTGAGCTTATGCGCACATTTATTTTGTTTTTTAATTTAAAGATTTGACTTTGCAGATGATGAAATTGAAGTAAGTTCTTCTCCACAAGAACAGATTAAAGTTGACCAACGGTCCGCAATAAAACATCAGTTCTTCAGCTATTTAAATGATAATGCAAGTGCTGACGAGATACCAAAAATATGATTTACTAAAGGATGCATTTATTTTTTTTAACACGCCCTTAACGTCTTCAGCTCCAGTTGAACGACTGTTTTCATTTGCCGGGATCGTCAACAGTCCAAGGCGGCAATCATTGTCTGATTTTTCTTTTGAAAAATTAGTTGTAATGAAGGCCAATTGTAAATATATGTAAATTATAAAATTTTTTTTTGTGAATTGAATGTATTCTGAATGTATGTATTTGTTTTCTTTATTATTTTTCCACGTATTTTTCCCTTTTTTGTTGATTAAGTAAGTACTTAAATTGTTATCGGTTGTTTTGTTATTGAAGTGAATAAACCTATATTTTGTATACAAAAACTATCTAATTTGGTTTTATTTGTTCAGAATTTTTTTAACGTTTTAAATGCAAATTTTTTAAAATAAAATGTTTGTATAAAATGATGCGCATTCCGCATTTTAAAAAAATAATCGAAAATAATCAAAAATAATCCTTGAAAGTAGTCAATTATTTTTTTGATAACTTTTGACTATTTTTGATTATTTTCTCGTAATCCTAACTAATCTTAATTATTTTTGGATTATTTGTAATCATAATTAATTATTAATCAGGAATTGTTAAAAAGAGAATTATGTAATCAATCCATTCTTTTTAAAATTTAATCTAATTGATTACTAATCGTAATCCAAATTTAACAGCTCTGGTTTGATATAACATATCATCGCGTACAAGTTTATTTTTGTAAAAGACATGTAATGCATAATTCGTTATTCGTTACACTCCGTCTTTACACCCACCAACAAAAAAAATGGTGGGATATATAAATTTATCATTCCGTTTATAACACACGAAATATATATTTTAGACCCCATAAAGAATATATATTTTCTGAGTTCTGGTTTCATTTTAGGACATTCCAGCTATGTCCATCCGTCTGTCTATCTGTTGAAAGCACGATTTAGCTCGAACGAAAAAAGTTAGAAGGATCAAATTTTTTCGATAATGTTTCCAATACTTAAGAAATGTTTTGAAATTAAAATCGGTTAAATCGATATATAAGGAAGAGAATTTATTTTTTAAGCTTGTAATGCAAGAGTATTTAGGTCATAAAAAATTTTCCTTTTTACATCGAATATAATGTGATTCTACCTAAATGCAACAACGCAGAGCGCTTAAATTTCGCAAGTAATTTGTCGAGTATAAAAATTATATTTCCACAAAAATTGCTTAAATCCATAAATTACGAAAGGAATTATAGATCAAAATGTGCTAAAGTTTATACCGCACAATGTCTCCTTATTATCTATTTAAAATTTAAAAAGTAAAAAGTAAAAACTGACGAAATTAGACCTACGATTCTGATTTGTAGTAAAGGAAAATTAAGGTGATACGCCCACTTTAACGCCCACCTCCCATATAACGATTAATCTTAAATTGATATAATTACTCAATTGACAAACATTTTAGATGAATAAAGTTCTCTTTAATGCGGACGTTCGTTGAACGGCCAATAGGGCGTTTTCCCTTTTACTCCATTTCATTGTCCCTCCCCATACCTCGCAGCCATATAGGAGAATACTGTTGCTTGTCTCCATCAGCAATCTACGTTTGTACTGAGTTGGGCCTCCTACGTTCGCCATTAGTCGGCTGAGATGCGCAGTTATTTTCGCCGCCTTTGTGACTGCGTGCTGTATCTGATAAGAGAAAGTCATCTCCTCGAGTCTAGACTTATGCCCAGATATTTTATACACCTAGTCCGTAGTGTGATCTTACCAACATTGAATTCCAATTCAGTCGGTATATGTCGTTTGGTAAATAGAATCAGTTCCGTCTTCTGAGCAGCTAGGCTAAGTCCGTGTGAGTCCAACCACGCCTGTGTCCTTATCATCACCTGTCTGAGCTTGCGCTCTGCTACCTCGATATACCTAGCGTTGATCACCGCTGCTATATCGTCCGCGTAGCCCACGAGGAACGTGTCATGCGGCATTTCCATCCAAAGTATGTCATCACAGCTAATGTTCCACAAGTCTGGCCCGAAAATGGAGCCTTGTGCTGCTTCCAAAGTGATGTGCATCCTTCGTTGCCCGTCGGTTGTATTGTAGATTAGCTCTCTGTTGTTGAGGTAGTGTCTTATTATACGTCTCAGATACATTGGCACTTGAAAATGTCCAAAGTCGCTAGTAATATCAGAGGCCTACTGAAATTGTTCTTCTCCTGCGCAAATTTAAATGCATGAACGACATCTCTAAGGGCCCCTACTATGGACCTACCCGGTCTAAAGCGGCATTGTCTATCCGATAGCCCTCCCTTCAAGTCAATGGTCTTCGCTATAATCTAATTTTTAAATAATTAATAATATTTATTAGAAAATTTCTTTTAAACTAATAAAGAAATGAAAAAGTTCAATATCTAACCCATAGTATTATATAAAACGATTTTGGGGTTCTTGAAATAAATTTGCTTTCAAAACATACGCGGTTGCCATTGATTATCACAGAAATATCATAAATCTGCATAAAGAGTTTGACTAACTTTCATGTATTATGAAAAACTAATTATTAATACGAGTATTTCTAAATTGACACGATTTAAATGCCTACACAAGTGTCAGTTACAAATTTAAAAATTATGATGGATTTGTAATCGGTTAAACCACCTGTCCCTACTTGACGTGCATCTGATAGAGCATGTACCCGTTTACCCAAACACGAGTTATCAAATAAAATACAATTAAAATTTAATACTTATAGCCAGACAAAACAGGTGAAATGATAAGATAAATATTTCGTTATAACAAATATAATTCCATCAGTTGTTACAAATTATTCAGCAAAATAAAATTTCATACAAAACACTTGAAATTTACTGAGAAAGATCAGCAACTTTAACAACTTCTGTCTAAATAATTTAAGACTAAATATTGACTGGCCGTAGTCAGGAAAATAGAGCACGAGTAAAGAAAGTCAATTTCTATTATCTTGGCGTTTATCATGAAACATGCAGGATAATAACAAAAAACGAAGAAGAAGAAAACAATAATAAATAACACCACATGTAGTAAATAAGTGCAACAAATACAACAACATTGCAATAATCTCTTGTGCAGGATGTTTAGACAAAAGCCGACATAAATGACCTGAATGTCAGTCATTTGTTATTACACTTGTCAATTGATGATCATTGATGGGCCGATGGTAATTTTTTTATGTTTTTGCCAATACTGTACGTTATTGTTTTAAGGTCGATTTGAATGTCCTGCTGATTTGCGTTCGTTTTAATGCAATTTGTTTTACAGGCAACATGTCTTTTGTTTTCCATTTAAGTTGCACAAAAATGTTTTTTGTCTTATTTGTTACAATTTAAATTTTGTTGTTTTCTGAAATGGGTTTCAACATGATTAATTGTTACTTTTTTCCGAATTTCTTTTCTTTTTTTTTCTTTTTAAGACTACTGTTAGACTTTTTTTGTAGTTTTATCCTTTGCAGGATAAGAACAGTCTTTGCTACTTTTTTTAGTTTAAAGCCTTTCGGTCACGTTTTTCCTTCTTTTTCTTTTGTATCAAAGGTGTTGCTTTATTTGTCTTTGAGAAATGTTTTATTTCAGTTTTTTTCTTTCTTTTAATTTTTTAAATAATTTAATTTATGTTTTGTTTATTATGTTTCTTTAACAATTAATTAACTCACAATAGAAATGATTAATGTTTTTAGAAATTTTTTAACTGCCACCTAGCAAATGAGTTGAACTGAAATTTCTTAATTTAATTAGACAAGATCTATATCCTTTAGCTGCTATTGTGTTGTAATAAAAAATTGCCTTTAAAAATCCTTTGAAACAGTATGAGAAATTTTAAAAAATTCATGAGAAGGTATTAAAAAGAGTTTCACAGTGTGTGCATTGAGTTCAGAAGTTGGAGAAAAACAATTATTTGACAAACTAATATTGTATTTTAACTAATTTTTTTATTAAAAGTAATTTTTAAGTTTTCCAGCAGGCACCCTACAAAAGTAGACCGATAGGAACAGCAAACGACGCCATATTTTTTGCCGCTCTTTTGACATTTCTCTTCAGTAAAGTTTGTCATTTAATGATAGAAAGATATACGAGCCAACAACGAGTCGAAATTATTAAAATTTACTAGCGAAATTCGAAATCAGTGGCTAGCGCTACGTTCAATTTATGGTCGTTATAATCGTCCTACCAGATCAACAATTGAGCTTCTAGTGGAAAAATTTGCATCCACAGGACACAGTACCATGTTCCCGTGCCAGTCAGATAAAGAAGTGCCCGTAGTGTCGAGAATATTTCTGGCGCTGAAGAAAGCCCAAATGTGTCTCTCACACGTCGTTCTCAAGCGTTGGGCATCTCTGTAACGTCGTTGTGGCGAATTTTGCGAAAATATCTTGGCCTACATCATTAGAAGATTAAATTGATGTAAAAATTGAAGCCGCTTAACCACCTGAATGGATTCGTCAATAATCAAAATAGTCGTTATTGGTCAGACAGCAATCAACACGAACTCCATGAGTCATCATTGCATTCCGAAAAAATTTTGGTTTGGTGCGGTTTATGGGCCGGCGGGGTCACTGGGCTGTACTTCTTCCGTGATGATCAAGACCGGCACGTTACTGTGAATGGGAATCGCTACCGTTCAATGATAACAGAATATTTTTGGCCCCAATTGAATAATATGAACTTGGAGGACATGTGGTTCTAACACGACGGCGCCACAAGCCACACAGCGAATGTCACAATCAATTTATTGGAAACCAAGTTTGGAGAACGTGTTATTTCACGAAATTATCCAGTCGATTGGCCGCCTCAGTCATGCAATTTGACGCCGTTAGACTATTTCCTGTGAAGCTACGTCAAATCTATGTTTTATGCCAACAAGCCAGCGACGATTGATGAACTTCGTACGAATATCGAACGAGAAATTGCAGCAGTATCGACCGATTTATGCTTGAAACCCGTCGAAAATTGGGTTCAGCGTCTGGACTTCTGCAAGCGTGCCCGTGGTGGCCATGAAAAAGAAATCGAGGTCCATACGAAATGGCATTCGAACTTTTACAGGAATAAAGAATTTCATTGAAATCCGAAAGCGTTTTTGTTTTATTAAAAAAAAACTTTTGTAACGCTCTTATTGAAAAGCCCTTTATATGATGGCTTAATACCATAGACAGACGACAGCGTTAATTTGCATTAATTTCTCACTAATGCAAATTAAAATTTTGCTGTGACAGACGACTGTTTCTGCATTTAGTAAAAATTTTAAATGCAATTACAAATCTGAACATGTTCCTACAAGTTGGGATGGCAGAAGGACACTCTGAAATAAAAGAAAGGGAATTGTGGAAATTCATAGGTTTAATGGTATCTTTTCATGGAGTTTATAATTCATACATATGTACATACATATGTACGTATGTATGTGTGTAGATATGTGGTATTTTTTTAAAGGACCGTAACAGCACTTTTTGGGAGAGTGACGTCCTTACAATGGACGATACCAGTATTAAGGAAAACTTACACCTAAATAGCAAGGCATTCCAAAAAATATGTAAAAAAAGTGCAACATATCGAATCTATTTTTATTTTACATTTTTGATTTTTTAATTTTTTGATTGATTGTCTACCGTGTTGCCATATTGAAATTGCTAAATGCAGTATAAATTCAATATGACTTAGTGCATTTACGTGAAATCTAATACACATTGGAATGGGGATAATTCAATAGTTAATTTGAATTAAGACCTTTAATGTAAATTAACGCTGTCGTCTGTCTATGGTATAAGATACCAGTACTTGCTATCAGTCATCTAATGAAGTATTTAATTAATTAATTTCTGAAAATTTTTTAATAATTTTTGTTTTTATTGAACAATTCATAGCTGACAGATAGACCCAATTGCCTGTCAGGCTGATATGAATAAATATCAAATTAATAATTTTAATTTAACAACAATTATGTCACCAAAAGCAAAAATATAAAGAGTTTCAGAATATCCTTTTATTTCTCTGGATTTACGTCAGCATATTCGTCACTTTACCGACAATAGTATTTTGACACTTTCTGGAGTGTTCTTCTATTGCCCAAACTTTAAGTTCATTTCTAAACCTCTTAAAAGCGTTTAGCATTTTCCAAGATAATTGTATCCAAAAATGTATCCATTTTCTTTCTTTCCGATTCTTCTGTGATCGCCTGGTATCCATCTTATCTTTAGTCGTTCACAATTTGCATGCGAGTTTAACTCACTCTTGCATTGCAGGATATTTTAAGATTCAACCTATTCATTCATTAGGGTCTCAATAACTAATTGGCTGTCCGTAATTATATAAATCGGAGTTTCGATAAACCATTGCAAGTATTAAGCACAAACTTTTGAAAGACCGTCATTTCAATGTCCTTGACATGTGACTCTTAGGAACCGTAATCTTAGGAATATTTAAAGTTTTAAAGCCGATTTACCAAGTAACTGATTGATAGGAGAGCACACATAATGACTGCCCTATAATCATCATTGTCGCAGTTGTAAGGGTGTATAAACAGAGTGGACAGCTTCTCGTCTTCTCTGCAAATGACCAGTATCAACTGCTAGGTCTGAAAACTGGAATGTGTGTGGTTTCAGAATTAATAAACTTTAAAATATTTTATGATGGACCTTGAGGATTTAGCATATTTTGCAAATATGATCTGACAAGTAGTGTGGTCTATGCAAAATGGATTCCTCTTCAATCTTTTTGAGTATCGGCTCATATAAAGCAACCAATCAATAATCCACACTCGTTGTACCTCGAACACCCTACACATGTATACCAGTACTTTTTGGTGTCCTACAAAACCTTGCTTATTTCTAGCTATTTTCTTCTTTTAACCTCATTTAGATTTCTTCAAAGGTTTTTTCTGTTTCCATTGCTTCATTATTCCAGAGTTGTAAGTGAACCTTTTTTACCATAAGATTAAAATAAAAAAAACAAGAAAAAACTTGTTAATATATACAACTAATTCGGATTCAACTTATATGGATTCTGAAATTTACCGTTATAAAATAATAGCAAATCAGACTATATGTATTCCATTAATTGATATTTCTAAAATTTTTATGGAATTAAAGAATCTTAAATTTTCATTCAACTTCGGCCCTGATGAAATTCCCAGCAATATTTTAATAAACTGTGCAGAAGCTATTGCTATTCCCTTATCAATTGTATTTAAAACATCAATAGAATCCGGTAATTTTCCTGACGTTTAGAAGGAATCTTTTATTGTTTCTTTGTATAAATCAGGAAATAAATTTGATATTATAAATTATCGTGGTATAGCAAAATTAAGCATTATACGTAAATTATTTGAAAAAATCATAACTGAACACGTATCTTACCAAGTTTCAAATTTGATATCGCCCTATCAGCATGGATTTCAAAAACGATGTTCTACTATGACAAATCTTTTAGAACTTACAACTACTATACATCGAGGATTTCTTCAACAACAACAGACTGATGTTATCTATACTGATTTTAGTAAAGCTTTCGATAAAGTCAACTACGTGCTACTCAAAACGAAGTTATGTTTAATGGGGGTTTCAAATGTTAGTATAAAATGGATTTATTCTTATTTAACTAATAGGAGGCAAGCCGTTCGTTTTAAAAACACTCATTCTAAAAGTATTGGTGTCTTATCTGGTGTACCGCAGGGTAGTCACCTTGGGCCGCTTCTTTTTTCATTGTTCATTAATGACTTACCTTATGCTATTCAAAATTCCAATATATTGATGTATGCAGATGATGTTAAAGTTTTCCTAAGTTATCGTCAAGTAACGGAGCAACAACGTCTTCAAGAGGACCTTAGTTCGTTATACACATGGTGCAAGTTAAATTTGATGGAGCTTAATTTCAAAAAATGTAAAAATATATGCGATTTGTAAGAATGAACCCGATTCGTGCACATTATGTTATTAATGGCTATCAGTTGGATTTGGTAGATAACTTCATTGATCTTGGAATTCTGCTTGATTCAAAACTCAATTTTGTCCCACACATAACCATGACTGCCAATAAAGCCAGAGGTGTACTTGGTTTTGTAAAACGCTGGGCTAAAGAGTTTAATGATCCCTACGTCACTAAAAGTGTGTACTGTGCGCTTTTAAGCCCTATTCTAAAGTATGGATCTATAATATGGGACCCCATATATACAATACATTCTGATGCTATTGAATCCGTTCAAAAGCAGTTTCTGCTTTTTTGTCTTCGTGGGTTAAACTTTAAGCCGATGAATTTGTCTTCGTATTCAGCTAGACTCTCTCTTATTAAGCTGCCAACTCTGAAAAGCCGTAGAACTACACTTAACATAGCATTTGTTTTCTACATAATTACTGGCGAGATAGGATCTAGTTTCCTAATCAACAATATTCCGTTTAATATACCACAACGCCCATCACGTAGTTTTACCCTTCCAGTGGTTCCATTTTCTAGAGTTAATTATTCTAATATGGACCCTTTAGTAAAAATGTGTAATAACTTCAACAAATATTTTAAATTTATAGATTTTTCTTTGACTTCAAATACAATTAAGAACAAAGTAATTGTCTATTTAAATTCATAATTTTTATAAATATTATTGTTTCATTTCATATTGTAATGAACGTTTAATTATAACTTTATGTACGTATATATTTTTTAATTGTCTGTAAGGATTTATTTCCACAGACAAATTTAATAAATAAATAAATATGGAACCATGTTTGCAAGGTATCTTTTGAATTATTACCAACTTCGTCATATTCAGCATTACGTTGAACACTCAGCACGACCAATTCGAGGACACGGTCATCTCACATAGAGGTGTTGTAAACTGACCCAGAGAACCTTGTGATTTGAACCCTTTAGAGATTTTTTGTGAGGTTTTCAAAGGCCGAAAGTCTATGCGAAAAAGCTGCAAGGCACACAGACCTTATGACACAAACAAACCATAGTCTGTAGCAGAAATCGATCCCTCAGCCTCCAGATTAGCAGATAAGCACAGAACTGATTGTTAAAGGCGCAGCCCGCTCTAATAACAATCTTAATAACTTAAGAGTACTTTACGTCGAGATTACGTGTCCTGGCGGGCTAGTCATTCATATACTAGTATGTCAGTGGTAGCAGGTTTGATTCCATTTAGATACTCTTTTCTGTAAGACAATAGAAAAAGAGTAGCCCGCAATAGTCTATTTATTAAATCTATATTTTTGTTTAACACCCCACACTGACCTCCATGTTAACATTTCTTTGCTCTAATTTTGAAATTACATATTCAATTAAGACACATAAATTTTCCACTTAAACTATCAAGTGAAAATGGACAAGAAAAATTTTGAAGATTAATTTACACCTGCTAACTGCTACAAATAATTCTAAATTCAAAACCCCATTATTAAACTATAAACGCATGCTAAAAATACTGTTTGATAATGAGAAATATTTTTTAATGCGCCAAGTCACATAATTAACAAAATACTTTTAATAACAAAGTAGGAAATGAAAAAAGCCGCTAGTTAAAACCACAAAAAACCAAAAACAAAACTCAAGGCAACAAAGGAAATTAAGACAAACGACGACCACACAATTAAAAAAAGAGAATAAAGTATGTAATAGAAATAGAAGACACAAGCTGCAAACGCATAGTCATCATTCCTTTTGTGTCAAATATCTCTACATCAAGGATTATGTTATTGGTGGTATATAATTGGATCAATTTTAAGAAAAAATTTATGAGTTCAATTCAATAGCTGTATCTACATGGTTAAAAAAAAGGAGATAAAAATACCCAAGATATTTTAACTGCTTATTATGAACAGGTGAACAACACACAAGTCCTGAAAACTGTTGGTTTGTATGTGTGTAAGTGTTAGTTAGTCCTTCTGGTTAAATTGTTTTGAGGAATCCAACTATATAATGATGCGCACGCAATTGATGGGCTTGTTATAAAACTGTGACACACTTACCAACTCTGACTCTTTTCTTTTTATTACTTTTGTCATTCGTTGTTTATGTGTTAAGGACAAAATCAAAATCTTTACAATGATTATAATCATTGTAACTACTGGTAGTTATGGCTGTATTACATACATACTTACGTTTATCGAATCGAACATTTTTTATAAGTGTGTGTGACGTATTCCCCATTGACCCTTAAATAAAAATGCGTTTTTTTCATTATTCTTGTTTTTGTTATAGTTGTTTATTGGTGTGAGTTTCTTGTTTTTTTTCTCTAAAAATTCTTTTTATGGCCTCCAAACATTCAAATCCTTATACACCATACAAAAGGACATTGTGTGCTTCAATACAAAAAGAAAGAAATGAAGTGGAAATAGTTAACAAGGCCTACATTTATTCCATATATTGTGAGGTTTATAATGAAAGAGGTAAGAAAAAGCATACCAACAATAGCAACAACAATGCGAAAACAACAAAGCCAGTGCGTGCTGTTAAATATGAAACACGCATTTTTTTACGAGTCGTCTTTATGTAGGCAGAGCTGTTCCACTGTCGCTAAATGTCGTAAAAGTTTAAACACTGCCAACTATATTGAGAACTACGTATAAGATCGTAACTATTGATCGGTTATGTTCTTAACGGAGAGTCTCAATAATATCTGTGAAAGTTGACATGAATCGATTTTAGAAACTTTTCCACACATCTAAGACTAATTTAAATAAGGGATGCATCACTCCAACCTTTGTTTTATTTAAAAATTTACTTCAAATAGAACTGAATATCAGAATCTTTATTATTGCCCCAAAGAACAGCGCTTGGTATTTACTGTCTAAAGCTGGCTTTTCGTCGAAGAAATTTGACTTTATATAATGCATAGGTAATGACATCATTACTTTAACTGATGGGTCCTTCATGACAGGAACGGTAGTAACTGGTGTATACTAACATGATTAAGACTTATAATGCTCCCTAAGTCTGTGGAATGACGAGTCCATTTATCAGACATAAATCCTTGGCTTGCTGCACGTGTAGATCATCTGCTGTAGTGTGATGCACAAGGGAAGAAAAATCTCATTGCGCATGATCATCAGTCGAATAAGTGTGCGGCGAATCGGTGTAAACTCCGTTTTGGTACTTCAGTGTATTCTAAATGATATGACGCTGATTTGGTTTAAGCTACATTTGGGCATAGCTGGGAATGAAGCGGTTGACAAAATTGTTGAGAAAGGATGGGTAGCAACCAAAACCCAAATTTGAGTTGTTGTGGACACCTGCAAATGTGGATGGAGGCAGCCGCTTGTAGACAGTTTCGTATGCTGAAAGGGCCTCGTGGCAGGAGTAAAGTTAAGGTTATAGGATTTAATCAGAGTAAAGTTGGTTGGATAATTGCTTTACTTACGGGTAACTTCAAATATCATCTGGAATAGATGCAAATCGAGGAGGGTAATGTTGGTGGACCTCATCTTAAAGGAGATGCTGGCGTTTACGAAAGACTGAACGATGAGGATTGTCAGCAGTTTAAAATCATTTTGCAGTCTAAATTTAACTTCGATGGCAGCACAAAATTCAGTGAGAAAAGGGATGCCGATCGGTAGCCTTCAAATCACTGCGGATCGACGGAGGTCGAAGTGCGACTCAAACTTGTAGTGGCCTGCTTCAATATTCCCCCTCCACATGTAAGTATATAGCTTAAAGGCAAAAAAAAATATCACACGATTAAAGCCGATAGTTAGCAGGCCAAAGCAACTTCTGGATAAAAATTATGTTGTCGGCATCACGGAATTTCATTTTATCCGCCACAATATATGTTATCATGGCACATTAGAACTCTTCATTAACCGTTATGTTCTATCCGGCATAATTTCTAAAGATTCCACCAGCCCATAAACCACACCCAAAAAAATGTTTTGTAGTTTGAGGAACTCTTTAGATTCCATATCCACTTAGCCTAAAATGAACCTCGTCACTGTCTAAAATTCTGCCCAAAACCGAGGTTCTTTAGACCCTTTTGACCGAGATTAGACCAAAGATTTAAGTCTGCTGGCAGCAAATCTTTCACGAATTCATTGTGTGAGCTGTTAAATTAATTCTATAGTAAAATTCACCAAGTTATCAAATTAATTTGATGCGGTCTTTATTTACAATACTCTCTTCACTACGGGCTGGATATGATCTACGCACTTGCGTAGCATGTGATAACGCACACTGAGTCACAAACTAAAGCTGGCAAAGTGTACCGAAGTACATGAACAACTTTTCTAATAGAACTCTGATTTTCGAAACACAACTAAATAATTTGGAGACGTTGTTGTTGTTGTTGTATAGGCCTTTCCATGATGAACTGTCTAAACATTCTAAACAATAAAAAAAAATTCATTATGACAGTCACTAATGTTGAGTTTAAAAAATAACTCTTAATTGAAAATGCATTATTATATGGCCCCTATTTCCAAAACTGGTTGGCCTGCCTAGCCCCACAAATTAAACCAGAAAAAACCTCACAATACAATATTCTATATCCTACTTTTACATTATCCTTTTTTTAGTTGGACAAAACGACAAGTCAATTCTTTTTGCCATAACTACTTGTTTTTATCTGCAACTTCTAATCATTGAAACGTTTTCATATCCATATGTCCAGTGAGTCCTTGTGAGTGTGTGTTGGTTGTGTTTTATAAAAGAATGTGTTTTATGTGAAACAACTAAAAAGGAATCAAGAAACTCCTTCACAATTTCATTTTGTTACCCACTCAATCTAACTTTAATACTCTGATTTCTTTTCATACCAGGTTGTTATGTTGTTTAGAACAGAGGTTCTCAATGTTTTATATATAAAATGCATAAATTTAATATTTTTAAATTATAAAAATTTATTCATAAGGCCATGATCGAACTGGACATATCCTTATACTTCCACACATTCATAAGAAAGTCATGCATGTTATCCCGGTACACATTGAGAGAAATTGTATGAATCTTCTACGAAAAAGTTGTTTTGTTGTAATATATATTCACTATGTCGGTCTCATGTGGAAAGGCCCTAACTCAAATAATTATATTTTTGCAGGAGAAGGTAAAAGCGTAACAGAAACTGTATTATCGTAATGTAATTTCTTTTGTAAAACTGTCATTTTTTATACTATTGCGTTAAGTTTTTGTGTCGAGGTGTACTTGTATGAAATGTATTGAAATCACTGAGAAACTCAATTTCGTAAAAATACGAGTTAGGGCCTTTCTACATGAGACCGACGATATACATTATGACTTGGAAGTAACAACTTTCATAATTTGTAAGAACTGTTACAGATGAACTCTTATAAAATTACTAGAATTAATAAAAGCTAAACATTTTCCACAATGGAGCCGTTGTTAAGAGTCACTGCTTAGGACTTTTTATGACTTAGTAAATACATTTGTGTATAAATGTATGAGTGTACGAGTATGAGTATTAGTTTTTTGTCCTTAATAAGCAAAATGATAGACTTTTACACATTGTCTGGAAAAGTTAAAGGATACATTTTATACAAGTTGTTATTGACTCATTTTCTTCTTTTTTTCTTCTTTTTTGAATGGATTGACAATTTCAAAGACTCGAAGGAGTAAGAAGAGAAACAGTAAATGTAGTTGAGACAGATAAAATTCTATATTTTGTGGCATTTGATGTAATTGTGTGACATTGTGTCACATACTTGCAATCATAGCCGTATCAGGAAGACATTGAAAATGTCTTTTACATGTACGAGACGAAAACACATTATGTTTTATCCTCCACCTCCATCTGTGGTTAAGTATAGCATATTTGTATGATAAGTTGGTTATTCGCTATGTAACACCGCTAAATACTTATCTTTTGCAAGAAGTTTTGAAGCTCAGCAGAATTCACAAAAAGTTCTAATTATCGTAATTGTAATGACCAAAAGAGGACCAAAAAACAAAAAATATTTGTGAGAAAAAATCAGTTTTTTTAAATAAATTTAATTTAAAAATAAATTTGAATTAATTTTAAATTTTAGTAATTTTTAAAAGTATATTTGTACTTAACTTTTGAATAGCACAAGTTTTTAAACGAATTGTCATTTTAAAAAAATTTTTATAAAATTTCTCAAATTTTTTTCTAGCACTATGTAATTAGTGCAGGGTATTTGGGATCCTACATTGCCAACCATAGGACTGTATCTTGTTATACTTTCAACATAATCAAATTTCCAATGAAACGTTAAATTATATGTTGTCATTGTCATGATTGTCCATTTGCTGTTATTTTGTTTTTTTTTATTTTCTTTCTCTCAAAGTTTGTACTTTGTTGTTGTACGTACATATTTGTGTGTTTCGCTGTGCTTTTATACCCTTTTTTTTCTGAAGCAAGGAGTAGGCTCTATTTTGATAACATAATATCGATTATCGCTTATTGTTGTTACCAGTTTGATGTTTTCTTTTTCATTATCGTTATTGTTATTTCTTCATTGCAAGACTTTAATTAAGTATGTTTTGGGTGATACAGTCAAGAAGATTTGTTTAAGAGCAATTTGGTATTCAAAAAAAATAAAATATAAAATTTCTTCTTACATTGATCACATTAATATCGTATAGAGGATTGCGAAATAATCAACCGACTGGCAATCACCTTTGCATATAGTGTTTATTGACTTCGAGAAAATGTTTGATACTTTAAGGCACGATGTGATATGGACCGCTTTTACCTGCAAAGGTATTCCTCCAAAACTCATCTCATTGATTCAATTGATCTACACGCATGTTGACCATGATAACGCCCTAAACCATCTCTCTGACGCACTCACGGCCGTCAGCAGGGATGCGAATTTTCTCTCTTACTTTTTTAAATTGTTCTTGATGTTATCGTCCACAATGCAATTGCCGCTAAACAAGGGGTTAGGTGGGTCTTTTATAAACATCTTTTATATCTTGAATATATACACGATATCTATAGTATACTTGTACTCTATATATACTGATTGTATATTTGTTGTCTCACAGCCACAGAGATAGTGTTAAGGTCCTGGTGATTGAAGCGGCAAAAGCCGATCTGAAAATAAACACAGCGAAAAGCTAAAGTATGCAAAACAAAACCATTAATAGAAAAAAATTTATGATACTTAACATTGACCTACAAATATGTAGCATATTTTTATGTCTTAGTGACACCATTACATATACTGGTGGATCTAGCAATGCTGTGGCATAATTAATACCAAAATGCAATCAAGCATTCGACTTGTTAAACGAAGTATAGTAATCTCCATCATCACCAAGGTAAAGCTGTACAAGACTTGTGCCAAATCCGTGCTCCTGTACCCTAGTAAGACATGGATCACATTACCATGAGATATAAACGTAAGCGTAATATTCCGCTGAGCGGTAACTTTGAGGTGGCAAACATTAACAAGAGCGTCAACGTTGTGTTATGAACGGTAATGTTCACTTATTTTTTTTAATAACACTCTCTAAATAGAAATAAAATCGCAAGATTAACCTGAAAATAGCTAAAATGCCATTACTTTTCAACAATTACAAAAGCAAAAAAAAAACAAAAACAGTTGTACTACAGCCAACTTCTATACCTTACGTCTTGTCAAAATAGGATTATCCAATTGCAAAGCGTTGCCGCCGCGGTATTTCGGTTTGTTTCATACAAATTGTAGGAACATGAGAATTTTTGACATCTAAAAAACGCATGCCGCTCTTATTACGGTTTGGCTATGAATTAGCTGCGTATATCCAACAGACAACAGACAGAAGGGGTCGTCCATTACGTACATTATGGCGCGAAATTGGTCAGAATTTACACAGAAAAAAATATTCCTTAAATTTTTTTAATTAATTGATTTTTTGGCTTGTTTTTAAATTCTAATTAAAATTTTATTTAATTTAATTAATTTTTTTAATTGTTATAAAATATTTTCAAAAAACATTGAGATATCTGTCAGCTGAAAAAATAAAAAATTTTATTATATTTATTTGGTTGTTGGGTTTAAGCTGGTTTATATGCATTTCAATGGTGCTTATGCCAGATCATCAGTAAACCTTTACCCAAATTCTTGAAAAAGTTTAAAATCTTTAAATCTTTTAAATTCTCATTAACAAAATGAGAATTCAAAAATAAAACAAAAAACTATAAAAAACTTTTTCAAAAACCCACCCAACAATTTTTTTTAATTTTGAATTTATTTTATTTTTCTAATCCCTTTAACATTTGGCTAACCGTTGGTTAACACTAAATGCTTATAAGGGCAACCGAAAAATAAAATCTTATTAGTTAATTTACTAAATTTTTTGGGATATGCTCCCATAATTTTTCAATTATATTTATTTGGTTGTTGGGTTTAAGCTGGTTTATATGCACTGGTGCTTATGCCAGATCATCAGTAAACCAAATAAATATAATTGAAAAATTATGGGAGCATATCCCAAAAAATTTAGTAAATTAAAAAATTTTATTTTAAATGACATTTTTTGAAAATTTGCTTTCGAAGGATGAATTTAATATTTATTATCCAAGGAGCAGAATAATAAAAAATAGTGGACAATCTACAAGAGATACTTCTGGTAGGTGCACACACATAATAAATATATCTTGTTTTAAATATAATAAATTGTTTCAGTTTCATTCTAGATGTGTCCAAAGCCAATTATTCTTGTATTCTGGTATATTGCTCAAGATTCCCATTTTAATAGGTAAGTCAGTAGTAGTCTACACTCTGAACAAGCTTTTTTACCGGTAAATATTCCATTATGTCTAGGTTATTGATGCTACCAATTATTTTCAGAAATCCGGCGTTTGACTTGGCATAGTATGTGTACTTGTGGAACCCTACATCTTATATTAAATTATCAGTGTATAAGTAATGAAATGTAATTAAAATATACGTTATGCCAAAATATTAAAAAAATAAATTTTTTCTTTTTTGGTAATTGTATTTAAAACAGTTTTAACAAAATAAATTATTGATACAATAAATTCTTTATTTATATAAATCGAAAATTTCAATTATAGGCATGATTCAATTAAATTAAATCATTTTTAAAAATTAGGAAAATTTTAATTAATTTTTTAATACTGTTTTAATTGATATTTTTCGCAATATTTTTTCAATTACAACTATTAATTTTTATTTAATTAATAGTATCATTTTGATGATTGGAGCAAAATTACACATTTTTTTAATTAATAGTATTAATTTTGTAATTGAAATTAATATTTATTTTTTTCTGTGTAGGAGAGAAATTTAATGCAGCGTAGTGACTTTTTGTTCCTTATAAGAACTAAAGGACGTAATTATTTTTGAATTTTTATAAATTAAGTTTTTCGGACTGGCAGCACTGGTTGGTAATTGTGTCCCAACTACATTTGTGAAAGTGAAAAGTGTTTAGTATACTCTGCCATTTTTTCATGGAGAAACTCACAAATGAGCAACGACTGCAAATCGTTGAAATTTATTATCAAAATTCGTGTTCTGTGAGAAATGTCCATCGTCTGTTACGAACTTTTTATGATCGTCATAATCGACCTAGTGAATCAACAATTCGTGCTATTATTACCAAATTTCGCACCAAATTTACTTTGGTGGACATTAAACCACCGACTCGCGATCATAAAATGCGTACCGAAGTGAATATTGTAGCCGTAGTGACCAGTGTTAATGAGGATAGTGAAATGTCAGTTCGTCGCCGTTCTCAGGTATTGGGCATATGTTATTGAACCACGTGGAAAAATTTACGTGCATTTGAATGCCTATAAAATCCAACTAGTACAAGAATTAAAGCCAAATGACCTACCAAAACGTCGAATTTTTAGTGAATTGGCCTTACAACAGCCCGATTGAAATCCACTGTTTTATCAAAAAATTGTGTTCAGCGATGAGGCTCATTTCTGGCTAAATGGATACGTAAACAAGCAAAACTGTCGCATCTGGGGTGAAAAACAGAAGAAAAAACTACGCTTAGAAAATCACGCTTTATATAAACTGTATAAGAAATTAAAATTTTTTTATGCCCCATTCATTATAAATCCTATTTTCATCTAATTAAACTATGCCAATAAAAAACACAAATCGTGTGCCCTTAAACAAATTTGTGTTAGTGTGCTTCTAAGGAAGTTGATATGAAATCAAATATAGGGAAAATAATATGAGGTTTTTATCACAATTTATGCTCGTTTCTAGAAATTGTATGATATTTAATATTTACTGTGTGTGAGTGTGTGTATGTTTGTGTAAATGGACATAAAATCAAAGAATATTCTTTATTGCAACAAGTAACAAAATCTATGACAATTTGAGAACGAATTTGTGTTCTATTTGTGGGTTGATTGGTATGAAACTTATTTATGTAACCGAACAAATCGGTGGCATTTTTTTAATGCTTGAATTTACCTAAATACACACACAGAGAAAACAGTATCGGTTGTGAGTACTGCAATTGTTGTCAATCGCATAGTTTACTTAGGATAGTAGAATTTTACGGTTATATCAACAGAATTGCGTTTCAGAATATAAATATGTAGTCAGCACGAATAAATTATGATTCTTGCAATAGAAATTTTATAATCACAAATGAAAAGAAAGGAAATGAACCATTCGATTGGCAATGAATGTGATTTTCTGTTTTCTAGGTGTAAAGTTTGAATAAAGTGATGTAGACATTTCTTTTGATGAAATTAAAAAACTTAAGACTTTTCTAAAAACAAAGATTGTAGTAAACACTACGTGTTAGGTTGGGTGCAAGGCCATGCACCCAATAGAGATGATGCTGCATATTTATTTGCCGCTTTAACTGATGATCGATCGCCCTTTCTAAAAAAATAATGAATCATATGTGTTGCCGCCGAAATCATATTATAATTTTCATTTTCAATCAGTTTATTATTTTAACACTCATAATTTACTTTAAAGAAATTTATTTTATAAATCGTTTATATGTTAAAATTAAATTCCTTTATTAATATTGGGATACTTCCCACTAAATTCTTAATTTTGCAGTTACATGTACATATGTATTTATTTATTATACTTTTTCTCTTTGCCTTTTATCAAAAACCAGTTTGTACTGTATTTAACTTTGTATGTAAAGAAAACTAACGGTCCTTGTTTATGTGTCCTCTAGACAATAAACGGTCACTGAATAAAACATTCGATTTTATTGTTAAGTTGAGTTTAGGCACGGGAATTAAACAAATTGTTTTTAAAGCGCGCTTTCGTTCTCTACAGCATATTAATAAATTTATAATTATTAATAAAGCTATATTTGCACAAGAGGTGCTATTAAATATTTTGTTTTAATTTAATCCCTGCCGTAACAATATGTATAAAAACAGGAGTTAGCCATAGGAGAGTGAGATAGAAATATATAAATAGGAGTTGCCTAGATCCCTTTCCTAAACAAGGAAAAAGTGCTGGGAGACACTCAAAAACGTGAGTAACTAAAAGCCAATGCCTTCTCTCGATAAGCTCCACAGAGTTGCAAAGTAGGCATTCCAACAAATATGTCTCTTCCTTATTTTTACAGAAAACTTAGAGGATTACATTCAACATTTTGCATTAAACGTCCTTATGTTTCAGTGACCGGTTAGGTTGCCTGTTGCAGCTTCAGAATTTTTTTTTTTCAAATAAATGGTGAAATAATTTAATTTACAACCTGTACCGTTTGCCCAGTTTCGCTTTGCTAGATCTCTAAATCACCTCTTAAGCTTTTAGTAGAATAATTAGGTTACAATGTCAACTGTAGCTCGAATTATCTTCCTAACTTGTAGTCCGGGGATATCAAAGTGATCCGGAGCCCAACATAGTCTTAAGTTAACCGCAATTCTCAGAAATGAGCTCTTAGAGCATCTGCCACTGACCTATTTACACTGCATTTTGGATCTTAAGATTAGCTTGAAATTTCATTGTTGTGCGCTTCTCTCCAAATTGATTTCTAGTGAACTAGACTGGAATCTTCTTTTAATTTAAGATTTTCTGTTGGGTTGTACTACATTGGTCGCTCAGTCTATTATACAGTGATTCGTTGACATTACCTGCTGTAGTTTCAGAGTTTAATTTCGAGTTTAATTTCGTCAAAGGGAGAATAATAACTATTACAAACTAAATTTTTCAGGATGGTAACGTCAAAATATTTTAAGTCAAAGATCTTTTATATATTGTATGTGTTGTGGATTATGTTACTTTAGATGATTCTCCTGCCCTGTTCTAATCAGGATGTTGTAGTGTCCTTACTACAATTCGTACCTTTTACCTGATTTATTTAGTCTCGCAACATTGCCATACGTTGTAGCTACAGTTAGGTTAGGTAGAACAGGTAGCTGTTGTGCAGCTAACATCCATTGATCCCTTTGTGATACCTGAATAGAAAAGTAAGAATAGAATAGAAAAGAGAGAAGAGAAGCAGAAAAGTCCAGAGTCTCTGGCGGGAATCGAACCCGCAACCCCCAAACTAGCAGACAAGCACACTACTGATTAGTCCACCGGGGCACCCTTACTACAGTTACAGGAGCGAAATATTTTGTACGATATTAAGTGTTAACTACGACTAACTTCTAACAGCTGCAGTAATGGTACCGAAGCATTAGTATATGCTTTCTCCAGCGCCTTAATATTACGATTATTCATAGTAACATTCTAGTAAATGAGGTCTCGTTTATTTTGGGTTTAAGTTTCACTAAAAATTTATCATTAACAGTCCTACACCAAAACAATTTTTTTGTATTTATTCTGGCTTAAGTTAATTTTTACAAATTATTTAACTTCCTAAAATATTTCTCTTAAATTAAATTATAAACATTTAAGACTACGGTAATGATTAAAAAATATTTTTCAAATTTAGAAAGAGAAATTTTATCGCACAACTGACATTAAATTTAATTTTTATGTAAATTTTGGGACACCCTCTCTTGTTAGTGGTGAACATAAAAACTGACCACATGCTACTGTTTTTCTTTAACTTATGTAATTTATTTCAAAATTTATACCACAAATGACTTCTGTTTAAAGAACTCTGTCCAATATTTTTACATTTCGCTTTGAAGTAAGAAGTCCAGAGTAGCTTGACAATAAGCGGCCTGTCCTTCACATCCACTAACCAGGCCTCTTTCTAACAACGCGTGTGAGTTTTTATATTTCATCTAATCGAAGGCTCATAAAAGTGATGTGACAAAAGAGGTACAAAAAGGTTACAAACAAGCCTCTATATCAATGAGCTACATTTTTTTAAACATCAAATTGAAAACAACAACAACATAGGTGACAAAAGGGCAGGTGTAGCATTATAGCATCAGTGAACGTAAACTAACCACTACATGCATTAAGAAGTCTTAAAGATAAAAATCTACTAAAATAAAGCGGTGCAATAAAGAAGTTTAAAAATTCTTTAAAGGATAATTGATTCATTGAGTATTGAATGATCTTATAAAAATTTAAATTCAATTCTATTTTTAGAAACAACAAATGATATTTATAAGAGGAAGGATATTTTTAAGGAGAAGAAGAGTGAAGTGTACATACACATTTTGAAATTCATTTAGCACGTGTTCCTTTTATTCGTTTTTATTACAAAGAATTTCGCTTTCAATATCTTGTAGGATATTTCTGTAATTATATATTTCCTGCATGGGCATAGCCCATTAAACGCCTACTTTTATTGATTGAGAATTTTAAATAAAAGTCTTGTAAATTTTACTCACTTTTCTTTATTATGATTTTTGTTTAAAAATTTTATTTATTTATTTCTTTATTGATTCATTTCGTTATATCTTTTATCGTTATTAGATCTTTAATTTACTTTCACTTCATAAACGGAAATGCAGTTTTACTTTATGATTTCTATGTCTGCTTCGAAGATCATCTGTCCTTTTGTGTTGGTGTTGTGCCTTAAGGCAGTAACACCTTCACATCATACGAGTACACAACTTCTTGTTTACATACTCATACAGATATACGCATCATAGCTTCATATTTTAATATGTTTGATTGATCGTATTTGTCAAAGTCGGAGGTTAAATTCATACAAAGTGTTTAAATTTAAACAAGTTAAAAAAAAATTTAAAAATTAACGTTGTCGTGAAATTGCGAAATAATATTATTTTATTGAATGAACTTATCCGTGAATTTTAACGGTCCTAAAAGCAGCCAGTTTGTTATGAGAATCCAATTTTCGTTTGTTTATTAAATAGTTGTTAAAATTTTTAGATTTGGTATGCCACTGGATATATTCATAAAAATGTTGGACAAATAGGTGTCTAATCCGCAAAGTTATAGGCAAAAATTTAAAAAAAAAATATTTATTTTTTAAATATATAAAATTTTTTCAAACTCTTGAACAATTTTAGCTATGCTTAAGGTAGCAAATTGTAAACCGTAATTTCAGAAATAATTTTTAAGAAAAACTTATTAATCGGTTTCAAATCAACTGACATATATGCACCAATCTGCAACTGCTTCGGTGTTTTTCCTATAATTTACAAACGTAAATCTATATTTTTAAGTTTTTTTATAACCGAGATAGTCGATATGGGGATCAAATAAAAGGACTAAGACTAAAGCCCAAGATGGCGCCCTAGATAAAATGGTGAATATATGAGTCAAATATAGTAGTTACGGCATTGTCCCTTTTATTTCCCACAATATTAGTATCAAATAAAAGGGCTTAATCATAACAATGTAGTAAACTAAGTATTTAAAAAGTGTGAAATCCAAAATTGACGTCTGAAACAAAATGGCGGAAAAATTTTTTTAGACCCAACAATATGGCTATCAAATAAAAAGGTTTAACTAGTAGAATACAGTTAACTATGTAAAAATTTAAAATCAAAGATGGCGTCGGAAATAATGAAGAAAATTGAGTACTACATGAAATCAAAAACCTAAGCTCAGCTACATGACGGTGAATGGTATTATCAGATTCAGCACGGCCGAATATAGCGCTTTTACTTTTTTTATACCCATCACCTGTAATGCCCAAGAGTATATATGTATATCTTTGTCATTCCGTTTGTAATTTTTACAATATTAATTTCCGACCACATAAAGAATTTATTTTCTAAAAGCTTTTAACTAAAGGAGTCGATAAAGTCATGTCCTGTGTGCTGGTTGAAATCAACTTTTAGATTTCCCCACATGTTTTCAGATCTGTATACGCTGTCCATCTTTTGCATACATCCGAGAATGAATCGCTATTAAAATACAACACGATCGCCCCATAACTTTTTGAGATATATTATACATTTTTATTAACTAAATTCTCAACAATTTATTGTATTAACTAAACATATACATTTTTACCTAATTTTATTAATAATTTTTTCAAATAAATCATTAAAAAAGCAATTCCACTTTAAAAATTTAAAGTGGTTGCATTCCGAAGAATTTTTACGTTTTTTGTTTTCTAAAGACCCGACTTTTGAGATTGAAAACTTTTTCGATCCGAATTGCATTCTGTGTCATGGCTATTAGTAGCAAAGTCATCCACAAAAAGTTACAAAACCTTCCACAGTGAAGGCTCTAATTACTAAATAATGGCCTGCAAGTACTAAAATCCAAAAAGGTGTTATTGGGGCTATCGTCTACAACACTTTTTTGAAATCGCCATTGTTGAAAACATTATTACTTACAATTAAAGTGTATTTCACTAAATGGGAATAATAGCATATTGTGTGTATATCTTTGCAAACCGTGCTGGATTAGTAAAAGTTAGTTAGTTTTCAAGCCACGCCCATTATTAAGATTTCACTTATTTCAATGTTATATTTTTAGGGGAACTTTATATTTCTTTGAGCTACATAATCAGTAGTATATTAGAGCTAATTGAAAAGGAATTTTTACTTTTCATTGTAGTGGTTTTGCTCAGTTTTCTGATCGCAAAATTTTATTGCTACTTTCACCCAATGTGAAGCTAAACAAAATCCGCGTAAACAACCTACGCTTAGTTTTGCATCAGTAAAAAGAAATTAAAATGAATCCTAAATTCAAAACTAAGATCATTAATCATTAAAAGTTTAACAAAAATTATTTATACGTTTAATAAAACTATGTGTACTTTAGAGTTCAT
The DNA here is from genome assembly GCA_941918925.1 of Phyto melanocephala. Lineage (NCBI taxonomy): Eukaryota > Metazoa > Arthropoda > Insecta > Diptera > Rhinophoridae > Phyto > Phyto melanocephala. The sequence continues at coordinate 30,162,182 of OW799237.1, read as the reverse complement.
CAATTATAATTATTATTACTTTTTCTTTCCATTAATAAATAATCCATTACGGAGCCATCCAAAACAATTTTTACACCCCATTAAGCGGTAATTGAGCAATAATTAGTTGTATCATCTAAATGATTAACAACAACCCTTTTATTTAACATGGTTTTATATCGTTGTCATCATTATTGCTCTTCAGTCAATTAGCGGTTGCTATAACCAAAAAAACAAAAACTACTCACACACACTTTATTTCCTAAAGGATGAGTCTATTACTTCCTGCCACGTTACTCTTAATGAATTTACAACCCTTTTAGCTGTCACAACAGAGTATTAATGTGGTGTGTGTAATGTATGATGTCTTGTTTTGAAAAGTTTTAAATTTAGTGATGGTTTTTATTTGCTTCCAACCCTTTTATAAAAGGGTTTTCGATGTTTTAAGCGGGTTTATGAAAGAGTTAAGTGGAGAAAATAAAGGATTAAATTAAGAGATTTCGATTCAGTGTAAGTTATACGAAAAAGGGGATAACTTTTTCGGAAATGAGACAATTACAAACATTTAGTTTTTAGTACTTTACATATGTAGTGGTAGTTTCCTTAAGACTTAGATTCCTTTAATTAAATTTTATATTTGTTAATTAAAAATTATGTTAACGTCTATTAGTTCTCCTGTTAGTAATTGTTTATTGTGTTCACGAGAAGTCCTAAATGTTGTTTTTTCATTATGTCATAGTTTTCCAAAAAATGTTTATATAAATGAAAATTGTTGTATTGTTCTTTGCAAAGCTTTTAAAGATTTAGAACATCATTGGAATTCACCCATTATATATATTTGTATTATAAACCATTTCATTTATTCATTTAACAATCTCCTTGTAATATTCGACTGGGAGGTAGGTAGGTAAGTAAGTAAGTAAGAAAAGAGGATGCAGGCATGCTATGCAACACATCCTTCTACTTGGAGATCCCTGGACCATATTGGGCATCCCCTTTGATCAGCAACATGTTGGAAGAAAATGCAGTAAGACATAAGGTAAATCAAAGATGAAAGATAGAAACAATACAAAAAGACTGAAATAAAAACCTAAAAAAGAAAGCTATATTTGTCTAACTACTTGCAACCTGACTGCCATAATGAATTAATGAATTATATACTCTAATTTGTTCTCCGAGATATCACCTTAATTCTATGATTTTATAGTATGGGATAGTGACAGGCAACATGGTCTACCTTCTCTATCTCTTCCTCATTCGCACACATTCTACTATAATCTGGAGTGTCGCCTCATCTCATCTACTAATACAAGCTTTTATTGAACAATGTCCCGTTATAACCTCAAAATTAGCCTTTTGGCATTCTCTATTTAGGTCCAGACGTACCTTAGAATCCGCTGAGTTTATCTTGGACCATAAAGCCGCTAATACCTTGCAATGCCTTTTGTTCCTTCATGCTGAATCAGTATTGTCTGTCATCCATGCTCTAATCCGTTTAAATTATTAACCCATCGGTAGTCTAACTAAAATCTCTTTATTTTTCGATTCTAGTGCCGATCCAGTGTGCACAAGTTCATTCGCAATTTCAATGTTGAAAACAGCAGTGTGGTCCATAGCCAACAACCCTGGAACTAAAGAGTCTACCAATAAGTCTTCGGAAGCCATATTGTTAAAGAAAAATGTGTCAAATTGGCTTTTTTATATAATTTTTTTTCCCAACAAAATTGATAATTTTTTTTCAGAAATATTCCGCTTAACATTTTATTAAAAAACTTCTTCAGTAATAAGGCACATTTCTGGCTATTGGATACGTTAACAAACAAAATTTACGAGCTTGGGACTATACTAATTCACCCAAGATCCTAGATTTCCAATGCATCCGGAAAAATCACTGTGACATGCGGATTTTGATCTAGTGACGCCATCGGTCTATATTTCTGTAAGAAAGACATTGACCAGATCATCGTTAACAATGGAGAGCGTTATAGGTTTTTGCTCTATTTCTGCCTGCATTAGATGACATAGAGACACATAATATGCAGTTTAAACAGGGCAGCGCTATGTGTCTTACAGTTTATGTAATTGTACATTCTGCAAATTAATTTTAGGGCACTTGTGGTTATTTGAATTGGCCAGATCGTGCGATTTCATCTGTTAAATTTTGTTTAAGCCAAAGTCTATATAAATAGACCAACCAAAGATCGGAAATTCGCCCGATGTTTCAAACAAATTAAAAAATTCCGATAATATCTCACACGTAAGTGCCAAGGCATATCCATAAGTTATATGCAACAATTAAAAAACACATGCATTTTGTTTTTGTATAGATGCCAGCATATGTCACACAATTTTTTTATTTTCTTCTTTAATTTGAATAATTTTTAAAAAACATTAAAGCGAAAACTTTTTATTTATTTTATTTGTATTTTTCTAAATGTTTTAAACCAACTGAAAATGCGAATTATTTATTGAATAATAAAATTAAAAAAATTAAGTTTGACAAAAGCAGGCAGACTTTTAAAAAAAGTTGGTAACGCTAAAGGCGAATTCATACTGGTGAAATTATCAGCACCTGATGGTGGGGAAAGAAATTGTCTAAATTTGTTGAATTCTTCTTGATTCCATTTATTAATGCCGGAATGGAAAATTAGATTTTGAATTCCGAATTGAAGATTTAACTTAATTGTGCTTTTTTGATAATAAATTTACCAAATTTATGTATATTTGTTGTTCTTGCAGCATTTATAATGTGCTTCACAAACACATATCCTTTTTTAATAAAATTTTATTGAATTAATCATATAAAAACATCTTTTATATCCCTGTTGACAGAAAAAATCCCCTAAAAAGTTGCTTTGTTGTATCAATTCGCCGTTGCATATACCTGTATGAATATGCCTTGGTAAGTACTTAGTTTTAATTAATTTCAAATATAGAAAACTACTAAGTGAGATCCGCTATATATGTCAACACTTGCCATATAAGAGTTTACGTCTAAACACGTTGAACCTTACACACTTACCTACCGTTGCCACATGCAAGTGCAAGTGAAAAAAAACCAATACACTAACACTTTTTTACTAACACAACTACACTTTCGCAACCTGCGACTCAGCTTGCGAAGAAATTTTTAAGAAAGTAAAATTTTTACAGTTACGGCAAGTAAAGTGACAAGCCGAAAAACAGTGTAGTCTAATACTGAGTTTTTTGTTAACTCACTAATATATCATACAGTTGTGGTAAATAATTCAGCTAGTTTTTTTTAATAAATACTAGAAAAGCCCGGCGCGCGTTGCTACGCCCCTTAATGAATCAAAATGCATTCTGAATTTTAACTGAATATCAAGTGCTAAAACCTAAAAATTATAATTTGTTTTATGGGCGTGGCATTGCCCACTTTACTAATCACGAAATTGTAGTCATAACAGCTCAATATGTGTGCAAAGTTTCAGAAGAATCGGACCAGTGCAAAAATTATCAAAATTATAATTGTTTTTATGGGCGTGTCCCTGCCCACTTTCCTAATCACGAAATTGTAAAGTCATAACAGTTCAATATGTGTACAAAGTTTCAGAAGAATCGGTCCAGTGCAAGTACCTCAAAATGATACCTTTTTTTATGGGCGTGGCACTGCCCACTTTTCTAAATACGAAACTGTATAGTTATGACAACTCAATAAGTGTGCAAAGTTTCAGAAAAATCGGTTCAGTGAAAGTACCTCAAAATGACACCTTTTTTTAATGGGCGTGGCACTGCCCATTTTTCTAATGACGAAAGTGTAAAGTCATGACAACTCAGTACGTTTGCAAACTTTCAGAAAATTCGGTCCAGTGCAAGTAGCTAAAACTGATAACTACTTTTTTAATCACGAAATTATAAAGTCATGACAGCTTAATATGTGTGCAAAGTTTCAGAAAAATCAGTCCAGTGCAAGTACCTCAATATTAAAACTTTTTTAGGGGCGTGGCCCCGCCCACTTTTCTTATCACGAAATTATTTAGTCATGACAGCTTGATATGTGTGCAAAGTTTCAGAAAAATCGGTCAAGTGCAAGTAGCTATAACTGATAACTAATTTTTTATGGGCGTGGCCCCGCCCACTTTTTTCACCTATAAACACTCCCTGGTATGTGTACAACAACTTACCAAAGTTTGAGCCCGATCGGTTTTACAGTTTCGGAGTCTATAGCTAACACACACACACACACACACACACAGAGTTTCACTTTTATATATATAGATGTATATATTTATATGAAGAATATTAAGAAAAAATATAAATATTCATTTAAAATGTAAGTTTAATATAAATATCAATTTTTAATAAAAAAAAATTATATTAAAAAGTTATATGTCTAAAGGTAACGTTCAATAGTGGCTATTGACAACACTTAATTACCAATTGAAGCAGCGCCATTTGTTTTAAATTTGTTTGAAGTTTATTTGTTGACGACATTTTAAAAATGAACTTGCACTGTGCTGTGTAGCCACTCAAAAATTTTTTGTGGTTTTTTTTTTGGAATTTCTCCTGATATTCGTTAGTAATACGTATACACTAATTGCAAGTAAATACTTGCTTGTGGCAACGTAGGGTTATAGGTGTGCACCAAGGCATATCCATGCACCATGTTTATATATATATTCGTTCCTCTTACTCCCGCAAGAAGCAATAGGCCACAAAGTACGGGTTTCGTTATCGGATTTGGTTTCTTTTTTTGAGTTTTTTGCTGCCAGCAATATTTATGGCGTCTGCTTTTGCAACTAAAATATATATTTATATTCAAAAACATTTTTATTTTAGGAATTATATGGTAAACTGTAACGTAATTTATTTCGAAATATATAAGAGTTTCAATTACTACCCTCTCATATGGATTAAAAAAATAAATTACAGATAATTTAAATACAAATTTCCGAACTTTTTTCCATCCATAAATCAACCAACAATAAAATTTTAATATTAAATAAATATTTATATAAAACTACACAATGAAGAAGGTAAATTGAAGAAATAAAGACAAATCCTACAACCACTAATTATCCTTTTCAAAGAAACTAAGTAAATGTTCCCATAATAAATATTAGACTATTACAATATTAACTTAAGACGTTTAAGCATATTCAAAGTAGTTGCGCCAACAAATGTTAACGAAGGACACTGGCAAGAACACCAGCAAGACCAACCCTCAAATTTAAGAAACTGCAACACCTACACATGACTTTGTTTTAACGTTATACGTTTGTTTTTTTTTATTTCTTCTTCTACAGTTTTTTAAAGAATCCTTAAGAAAAAACGTTCTGCTTAAGTGAATTCATGTGAAAATAGAAATAATTTCGTTTCTTCGCCAAGTTTAAGAAAAAGTTACATATTTTCACACAATAATTAAAAATTGCTAGCAGAAAAAACGAAGAGGACAAGACAACAAAGCCATGCAAATGACAGTCCAATGTCCGGTCATCATTTACGCCAACGGTACAGGCAAACGATAAAAGAAATAAAAATTAAGGAAAATGGTATTAAAAATATACATACAAAAAGCAAACTGTTCATGTAAAAATGGTTTAAAAGGACTTTACAACTCCAGTCATTTGTACTCATCATATTAATGACAACAATGGCTAATTAAAAAAACAAAAAAAAAAACAAAATAAAGATTCTTTCTTACTTTTTCTTGCTTAACCAATGTCAACCAGCCTAGCAATCCCCCACTTCCACTTTTTAAAAATTCCTTTTCCTTTTTTTTTTCTTCTTAAATAAATTTAGATGAATGCAGTGTGTTGGAAAAATGTTGTCACTATTTGAAAAATCATTGAGATTTTTTAATAATAATTGGCCAACATAAGCGCGCAAGTATCCTGGCCAGTTAGTTGTAGCATATAAGATCGAGGCCAAACACTTGCCAAAAACAAAAACAACAAAAAAACACTAGTGTAATGAAAACAAATGCAAACAGGCGAAAATTAATGACAAAAAGAAGAGAAATAAATGGAAAATTCCAAGTGTTTTAGAAAATTTTAAGAATGAGGGTTTAAGACTGTACTTCTTGTTTGGCTGCTTCCTTTGATGATGGTGATAAATTAAAAATATTTTTTATTTAAATTTTTTTCTCCTTCTCTCCTTTTTTTGTGTATTTTATTATTTCAGTTTTAATTTTCTTTCAATTTTTACTTTTTTTTTCACTTGTCAACGCCAAATTGTTAAAATTGTAGTAGACCTGGCAGTAAAAAACAAAAAAAAGAAGCCTCCTTTTGTCATCGGAATCTTAAGATAAGGATTCTTACTTGTGTGTGTTTTTTTGTTTTTATTTGAGCTTTGTTAAAAGTTCTTGATTTTTTCCCATATTTTTGTATTTTTTTTTTACAAATTCTGGCACGATAACAACAAACAATATTGTATAGCATTTGCTTCTTATTTTTTCCGAGAAAATGCTCCGTTTCTTTAAATCGGAATACAGTTGAGATAAGAATTATACATGCGAATACATCTGGCAATTATTTTCATGCTACAACAGACATCATCAGGCATTATTATCGTAAATAATAAAGGGTCCGCCATCTAACGTTTTTTTCCAACTAGTGCTTGTTACATGTCTGATTTAACATATAATTAGTTTTATCCTTCCGCTGAACAAATATGGTTGTGTATACGCTTGAACAACGCTGGGAAATATTGCGACATTACTTTGGCCGATTTTGCCAAAAAAAATCATCCTTTCAGATGAAGCTCATTTTGATCTTGGCGGGTATGTAAACAAACAAAAAGGTCGCATTCGGGGCACAGAAAACCCTCACGCATACATTGAAAAGCCGATACACCCAAAACGAGTCACTGTTTGGTGTGGATTTTGGTCCAGAGGCTTTATTGGGCCATTTTTCTTCGAAAATGAGCAAGGACTGACCGTTTCAGTCAATGGCGATCATTATCGGGTCATGTTGAACGAATTTTTGTTCACAAAAATTGAAGAGGAGGATACTGGCAACATTCGATTTCAACAGGACGGCGCTACGTGCCACACAGCCGAAGCTGCACTTTTTTATAGTATTTAAAAAAAAAAGTTATTTGGCGGACCCTTTATTTGTAACGCATGTTTTCACTTTACATTTCCATTAGCCTCAACATCGGCAAAGAAACTGACAAATATTTATTTTACTGCCTTCTTTGTTGAGGAGAAATCGAGTCTTTTGATGTCAGATATCGCTGTGCAAATAAAAAAATAGACAACGCTGTATGAACTAGAACCAATCATCGAAAAAATTGGTATACACGAGGCAAAGGTTCTGTCCGAACAAAAATATGGATATAGGAGAAGCTATTTTCCCAGAAAAATTAAATTGTCTTACGGCTGTCAGATCTAGCAATACTCACTATAGCCTTCGCCTATGGTGCCACGGGTATCTATAACTTTCTTATTCCTTTTTAGTTTCTACAGTATTTAATTCCGACCCCATAAAGTATAAATCTTCTGATAGCTTATGAATAGAGGAGCCGATTGAACAATGTCCGTGTTCTGTTTGGAATTAACTTTTTATCAAATGAAATCGCTTAAGCACTTAAATACAGCAAAGTTTGAAAATGTTAAAATCCAAATTGGTTTCCTATATAAAATGGCGAATATAAGGGTCAAATCTAGTAATAACGCCTTTATCCTCTTCAATTCCCATAATATTGGTATTAAATCTAATTTACGCTGCGATGTGATCATTATACCTATGTGCATTATGGTGATGGGTATTATCAGATTCGGCACAGCCAAATATAGCCATCTTATTTGTTTTAGTTTTTATTGGCTTATAGTTTAATACTTTATCCTGAATAATATCGAATTATCCTTTAGAAATTTAAGTTTTCCTTGCCTGGTATACGAATTAATTATGTACTTTATCTTGCACAATGATCTACAAGGTCATTGATGACATTCTTAAGTTTGCACTATGTGATATAGCTTTAACTATTCTTCTTAGCATAGTTTAACTAATAAATAAAATCCACAAATAATTCATTATCACCATTATACAACCTACCAAAATCTCTGTTTCGTGATCCCATTTACCAGTTTTGGATTTTACCAGCCTGTGTTATGCCGGTTGTGGTTGTCAGCCCATATGCAAAAGGCTTTGAAGGATACTTAGGCACAATGCCACCAAACACAGATTATGTTCGACCCACAATATCTTAAAGGCTGCCAAAATGCCATCCGCCATTCCACTGAGTACCGTGACGCTACAAGCGTTTACTTTTGAACTTAACAGTTTCAAATTGTCTACTGGTGATTATAATTAATTCTCAGTACAGAGTCTTTTGCAATGGCTAGCATCTGTTTTAGACTTATATATATCATATCATTCACACTTCTCATTTGTCTATTCGCATACTGCATACTCTACTGCGTCAGTATCCTTCAGACACATTTTCCAAAATCATCCTCGATATTCATCCTGTTCATAGGATATTTAAAGTTTGCATACCCCGATACCAACAGAAATATCCAACTTAGGTTCCTTCGATTACATCCGAGGACCTTAACTATTCTCCTACTAAGTTGCTCCTTGGGCACAATACGATTCTGTCTACATGTGATTGTATCATCCACTTTCCTTTTTGCTCACTTTCCAATCCCCCAGAGCAACTCTGGTTTCTGGTTCCCATTCTCTTTTTCGTAAGTTTACTTTTCTCTTTATTTGCCAAAATGCCGAAATAAGCGTTACCTCATTCAAAGAGCCACACTTATTGATCTCTTAAGCATATTCAAGCACCATTTGTCTCTTAAATTGTATAAACAACTGGTGATTAAGTGCAATGAGAATCCTTTTGCCCTGTATTCAATCATTCAACAGCTGATTCAACAGTGTGTACGTACTCCCCTATACTCAAAACAATACAGGTTCAACTCAATTGGGCAAACCCCAGCTCCTACTCTTCCATTTATTAAAGAGCCATCAGTAAAAATAATCATTGCATATGGATGCATCCGCTATGAGCGATAAGATGTAGGCTTTTGACTATTTCATTAGCATCTGAGTCTTTCTAATCTCTTTATAAACAAGGACGAGAATATTAGAAAGCCTTGCATACTTTTCTAAGTAACTCTTCTGCTTCCAATGTAAAATGAGTTTTGACCAATTTCCACGCTAGTGATCTAACTAATATCAATTTTAAGTTTTCGTTGATGAATATGGCATCTTTGTCGAATACAAATATTTGTTATATCACTACTCCAGATCATGATTAAAGTTTAGCAATGGCCTATGGGCTTGTTGTTAGTTATGATAAAGGGTGTTTTTTTAATCCCGATAGAACTTGAAATTGTAAAAAATAACACAAAAAATTAAATTGTAATCAAAATTTTTTTTTTATTCGAAAGATCAATACGTGACATTAACATTTGAAAATGATTTCGGGCATATGGGCACCGCGGCTGTTCTTGACGAAGCGCATTCTGGACGTCCAATTTTGGGCCACTTTTTCGAGCACTGCTGGCCGTATGTCACGAATAACACGAACAATGCTGGCCTCCAAGGCGTCAATTGTTGCTGGTTTATCAGCATAAATCAGTGACTTCACGTAGCCCCACAGGAAATAATCGAGAGGTGTCAAATCGCACGACCTTGGAGGCCAATTGACAGGTCCATTTCTCGAAATCAACTTATCGCTAAATTTTGATTTCAATAAGTCGATGGTTGCGTTCGCCGTATGGCACGTAGCGCCATCCTGTTGAAACCACATCTCCTCCGGATCAATGTCATCCATATTTTCAAACAAAAAATCATTGAGCATGGTGCGGTAACGATCTTCATTGACCGTAACGCGAGCTCCGGCCTCATTTTTGAAGAAATAAGGTCCGATGATGCCACCAGCGTGAAAACCGCACCAAACGGTGCATTTTTCTGGATGTAATGGAGTCTGTAGGGTCTCTTGTGGATTGGTCTCGCTCCATATGCGGCAATTTTGCTTATTAACAAACCCGTTAAGCCAAAAATGCGCCTCATCGCTGAACACAATTTTGCGATAAAACAACGGGTCAGTTGCCAACTGCTCTAGGCCCAAAATTGGACGTCCAGAATGCGCTTCGTCAAGAACAGCCGCGGTGCCCATATGCCCGAAATCATTTTCAAATGTTAATGTCACGTGTTGATCTTTTGAATAAAAAAAAAATTTTGATTACAATTTAATTTTTTGTGTTATTTTTTACAATTTCAAGTTCTATCGGGCTTAAAAAAACACCCTTTATATACACATGCATCATGGTACATATCCATCTCTAATCCGTCAGTTGTCCAAGTATTTCATTCAGTGATCGCTACTGTTTACTACGATTTACTTTCAAAACTTAAGTCTTTTAATACTTTCTGGCATCCAGTATATCGTATATTCCGCAATACAATATAATTCGCCTTAATTTCATCGGACAGTTTGCTATGAAAGGTATTCCTCCTTCTTAAGCAGCGAGTAATTGAAGGTGTCCTAATTTGAACTTTTACCTTTAAAACATTTTTTTTGCAAGTTTTTGGTAAAAATAATTAACTTTGAGGTCTTTTTGATAATTTTCTTTATTATTAATCTTGTCAATATTTCGCCAACCTGGCATCTTCAACACTAAAACAAAGAATATATAACAAACAAAACTTACAAATGAGTGACAAAAATTAAATTAACGACACTACTTAATTGTAATCGAGGTTTCCGTTTAGCCTGTTCGTGGCGATAGCTCAGGCAGATTCCAGCCCTCTCACTGGCCACGCATCCGCTCATAAGACTGATAGAAAAATATAACAAAAACAAGTAAGAGCGCTATATTCGGCCGTGCCAAGTCTTATATACCCTTCACAACGTGTAGTCATGCAATAAAAAAAATAAAAAAAAATGAAAAAAAAAATTTAAAAAAAAAATTTAAAAAATAATTAAAAAAAAATTTTTTTTTTAAATAATTAAAATATATATAATATAAAACAAAAAAAATTTAAAAAAAAATTAAAAAAATATTAAAAAAAAAATAATAAAAATATAAATAATATATGAAATAAAAATTAAAAAAAAAATAAAAAAAAATTTAAAAAAAAAATAAAAAAAAAAATTTTTGGGGTTAAGCTGGGATTCGATGCCACGTTTTCTCTAACCAGTATACACGTTTGTATGTATGTATGTTGTTGTTGTAATGTTGTTTTTGTGAAAAAAAATCGAGGTGGTCGTGGGTTCTTGCTCATATCTCAGTTGTTTATGTACCGATGTTTCTGATTTTCAATACCGATCTACTCCCGAATATTTCTGATAACTTAATACCTCACCCGGGTCCAAGCAATGTCGGGGGGCTTCAAAAAGTTGATTTCAACATACACACGGACAGATGGACAGACTGACAGGGCTTAATCGACTCCCCTATTCATAAGCTTTCAGAAAATATATACTTTATGGGGTCGGAAATGAAAATTGTAGAAATTTCACACGGAATGACAAACCTATATATACCCTTTTTCACTGTGTGAAGGGTATAAAAAAATAATACATCAAATGCTATAACAAACTCCACCATTGTTCATGACAACAAGGTGCCTAGTTGAACTAGATGAGTCGGGCTTAGATAAATTTACCTCCGTATTACAAAATACTTTAGGCTTATTTAAGGCATATTTGACAGATGTTGGATAGAAATTTGTGAAATAACCCTTCAATAAACCTCAAATTTTTTTTTTAAATTTAATTTAAATTTATCTAGGCCTGACTCCCCAAGTTCAACTAGGCATCTTGCCGTCCTTTTCTTTACAATACCACCTGAGTTGTCTTTACTAAAATATTCAACTCTTCTGCTTCTATAAACGTCAAAAACCAAAATTGCCTTAACACACATACACGATTTCTCATTTTCAAAAATTTCTATGAATTCAACTTTTCGTTAGCAGTATTTTGTAAGGCATTTCATTAGACATTCTAGGATGCTGATTGCAGTTTTCAACTTTTTCAAAAAAAAAAAAAACTTTATTTTGATTTAACACAATATGAGTTGCAGGAGTGAATTAATGTTGAACGGAATAAGCGATTTATTTAATTTTATTTATAAATATTAAAAAAACAAAATTCTACTGAAAACACTTGACCTACATTAAAGGTATATTTGGTAAAACTAAAGTCCATAAGCGAGGAAGAAAAACCTTTTCATTTAATCTTTGAATTTAAAAATTTTCGATTTAAAATTTCCAACTTTAAATTATAAACAACATGAAGAGAAAAGAAATTACTGGCAGTGAAAAAAAGGACTAAAAATTATTCAGTTCAGTTTTTTTTCTGCGAGGTCATTATTTATCAACAAAACAAAAAAAAAGTTTACAATCATGGCCTGAATGTTGATGTCCAAATGACAAAGCAACCCAGGAGACTAACTAGGCTAAAATAATAAAAAAACTATACTACAGCCACAAAAAAATGGAAACAAAATTAACAAAAAATAAAGTAAAAAGTAAAAAAAGTTTGGACATTTTTCTTTAACTAAGCAACTCATCATTTTTGTGTTCCTTATTTGTTTCATTTACATCTACTGCCTAGTTTGGGTGGGTTGAAAAATAATCAAGCTTAACAACCCCACCCATTCAGTTCTAACGGTCGTCCCAGTCATAGGATAAATATTTGCTAGATGAGCTGTTTTTTTCCATTCGTTTTAGGCTTATTTTTAAAGAAAAATTAAAATTAGCCGCGATTTTTCTTAAGGTTACAAAAAAAAATTCCTTCAGCCATTCAGTCCATTGTTTCGTTGTTATATGCTGTTTTTTTTTTAACATTTTTGTGCTGGGTAATTTTTCATTAGAATTGCCAACTTTTTATTTTTTTCAACGGTTTAGAAGGGGGAGTATAATACAGCATGTTGTTGTATTCAATTTACGCGTTTTATTCTTTACCCGTAAGCATTATTCGTGTTGATTGTTTAGTTGATTTTGTTAACAAAACAGTGGGCAGTAAAATTATTCTTACTAAATATACTTAAATATCTACACGCCTTTTTGTATATAGAAATCAATTGCTGTTCGTTTGTCTCGCTAGAACTCAAGAACGATTCGACCAATTTGGTTAAGGTTGATCTGATATATAATAAACGATGAGAAATAAAATTTATAACAATCGAAAAATACAAAATGATGTCTCTTGTCTTCCTAGAAATATAAATTTGTCTCTTGGCTGTCAAATATTTATAGATGCGTTTAGAAATTTGTCTGTTTCATAGTTGTAGTAATCTCTTTGGTCTCTTCTGCTGTAATACAATACGAGGACCAGGCTTTTATTTAGAAAATTAAACGTGGGCATGGTATCATAAATATAAAGAAAAAAATTTTTTTATATCTATTTACAAATGCTGCATGTCTATAAGAGCATCAGTTGAGAACAGCTCGACGAATTCTTTTTGTATTATATTTGCAATTACCAGGACAAGGTTTAACAAAAACGATGAGAAATTTGGACGTGGTGCAGAGTAGGACTTTAATAAGGTATTTGGGAACGAACGAACTTGGCGATTTCGTTCGCCTAATTTTTGATAGGAGTAGGTGGAGACATTAGTGGAGAAACCCTTGGCATAACAGTTTGTGCACAAAATTAACTTTTTCTTAAAAATCGTCAATTTATGTGAGAAAGGTAGATGTCAAAAATATTATATTATTCATTTTATATTTCGCTCATTATCCTTTCTCATTTGGGTGATTCACAAGGTGTCTTATCATGTCATATTTTCATATTGTTCTAAAATTTTACAATGGTTTAAAAATGTTGTTGTTGGTTTTCAAACAAAAAGTGTCTTATAATAATAGAACTTTGTACGCTATGTTTATTGTGCTGCCGTATTTAATAAGCAGACACCTGTGCTAAACAGCTAAGCCCAGCCGCAATAGTTTTTGTAAGCCGTCGGCGCACAGTGTTGCGAAACCAGAATTTTTTGGAAATCATATTGCCTAAACTGTAGTTTTAATTGTATCGATGAGAAACTTCTACAGATTGGTCAGAATGAAATCCCAAACAGAATGAGTGAAAAAAAATGTACACCGAAAAATATTGTTGGGTCAAATTTTCAACAAAAGTCAAAAATAAAAAAAAAAAATTGTTCGAAAAATTAAAAAAAAAATTTATTTTAATTCTTCTTTTATTTCTGATAAATACCCTATGATTAGTTTTTAAAATAAATTATAGGGTGGTCCGAACAAGAATTATAAACGTAAAATTTTCATGATTTTTCGATATTTGTTGAATAACTCTGAAATTTTATATAAAACCAAAATCTATTTTATTTCTTATTTGAAAGGTGGCAATAAAAGCTTTAATTTGATACCGGTTTGAAGTCAATAGCTTCAGTTTTAGAAGAGTTATGACGGAAAGTCACCCGAAAACCAATATGATTAAATTATTCAATAAGTGATTCCGAGAATTTCCGTTCTATTTCTATGGAATAAATACTGAGAGTGATATACTAAAATCGCTATAACTCCCAGAAGGGCAGGTATGGGCAGCCGATTTTTTCACAGTTCATTGAGAACAAATTATGTAACATTTCTGTAGTAGTTTGGAACTGACACTCTCTGGGACTTTTTAGATATTGCTTACCTAACCCAAATTTTAAGGAAAAATTGACCTTTAGTCGGGTTTTCGCTCTAAAAAAGGTGCATATAAAAATGTTTCAAACAACATTCCTTTTTTTTACAGAAGATACTTGTCCGAAGGCAGATTTTTTTTCCGAATCAAAATATCTGTCACCAAAATCAAATGAGATCATTTTGAATACAGCCCTGAAATCCCATCTTTTCGCGAAAATTTTGTATATTTGACTTCTAAAATCAATTAAAAATCAACGGGCCAACATAAAAATAAGCTTTATGTGTTTTTTGTTTACTTGGAATGTCAGTGACAAAATTGCATCATTAAAAACACTGAAAAAAATAATCGGAAAAAAGTTACTTTTTCACTAGCCGCAACACAGTGCGGCGTTCATTGTATAATTTTATCGGGCCGACATTCAAATTTAAGCGCAGTTGCTAATTTTTGATAACAAATCACTGGCGGCGTCAAATAAGATGGCTAAGGACTCTGCTGCTTTTTTTTATCAAACAAAATTTAATTTATCTGTGATTTGCGGCAAAACTGAAAAATGGAAAATATTGTGGTAAGATCTAAATCTAAAATGTACTTTTTGCACAAACTGGCTATGTTTTTTTTCACTTGTTCTTGGCATTATGAAAGAATTTATTTATTTTTATACCCTTCACCTGTGGTGCACAAGGGTATATATAGCTTTGTCATTCCGTTTGTAATTTCTACAATTTTCATTTCCGACCCCATAAAGTATATATTTTCTGAAAGCTTATGAATAGAGGAGTCGATTAAGCCCTGACCGTCTGTCCGTCTGTCCGTCTGTCCGTCTATCCGTCTGTCCGTCTGTCCGTCTGCCCGTCTGTCCGTGTGTTGGTTGAAATCAACTTTTAGAAGCAACTATATGTTCCTCAGATCTGTATATGGTATCAATCTCTTGGAAATATCCAGGAATGAATCGCTATTGAAATTCAGCACAATCGCCCCATAACTTTCTGAGATATGAGCAAAAAACCACGACCACCTCGTGTTTTTTCACAATTACAACAACAACATACATACATAGATACATGTAAAAAACATACCAAACAAAAAAAATTACAAAAAAAAAAAAATATTAAAAATAAGAAAAAAATAATAAAAAAAACTAAAAAAAAAAAATTTTAAAAAAATTTAAAAAAAAATTTAAAAAAATTTTTTAAAAATTTTTCTAAAAAAATTTTTTAAAAAAATTTAAAAAAAATATAAAAAAAATAATAAAATATAAATAATATATTAAATAAAATAAAATAAATTTTTTTTGGCTCAGCTGGGATTCGATGCCACATTTATTCTAACGTGTACGTATGCACGTATTTTATATGGGATGAATGGTGATACAAACAATTGTTATTGCATGACTACACGTTGTGAAGGGTATATAAGATTCGGCACGGCCGAATATAGCACTGTTACTTGTTATAATTGTTTTACATCACCTGATTTCAAATTCATAATAGCACACTTAATTATAAGGGGTTTTTCACAATAGTCTTAATTTTTCATGCTATTATTATAGGACATATGATTTTACGACACTATTGTGAATCCCCCAATTGTGTAATGATATCTGCACGTTCTTACATATAAAACACCTTCATTGTTTGAAAAAAAAAACAAGTTGTTTTGAGGAAATTTAATAAATATAAGTTTTTACTCAACATTGTTTAATGTTGTTCTCTGGTATATACGTTATAATATACCGTTAAGCTGGAGTTACATACAATGCGTTATATCCGTTGTTCCTTTGTATGCATCAGTAGAATCAGTGTAATTTTATGTTAAAAGTTACACGGCAAAACGCAAAGAATGCATAAACTTATCAAGGCAGCAAGGTAGGTTATCAATAAGTCTGTTTGTGTGGTGGATTTGTTTGTTCTATTTTTTTGTGTTAAAAAATGTTTTTAATAAAATAAAAAGCATTCGAAATAAAGTTTAAGAAAAAACTAATAAAAACTTTAAAAACTAATTTTCTACGCAATTTGTTCATTACCAAAATTTGTATGGTATTTATCGATAACTGTTATGTGCTGAGTGTCATCTCTGTTTTTTTGTTTGCTTGTTTGTTTGTTTTTAACCCGCGGTCTCCACGTAGCAATATGTATCGCCGCAATTGTCAAATTTGATTGCGTCAATAGAGATTGCGACGTGTATAAATTGTTTATGTAGCAATTTATTGCGCAATCATTGCTCTGCTGGTTGCTTAAGCATTAATTACCGCAATAAGCTGTTAAAATTGTTTTATTTTTTTTTGGCAATTGTTGTTTTTCTTTGCAGAAATAAAGAAAAATTAAAATAATTTTACCTGATAATAATTTAGAGTGAGGTATTCCAAAAAAAACCCATAAAAGTTAAAGAAAAAATATTAAATTTTATAAATAAATTACTTGTGTCGTGTTCTCCACCCAATGGCCCACACACATTTGACTAATTGTCAGACCAAAATGACTGTTTGCTGGCAAAAGAGGTGAAGAGTATGGTTATTTGTTGGCGAAAAGCTTAAACAAGTTTGTTTTTTTTATCAAAGCGAATTTAGTCATAAGTTGACCGTCGTGGTGTAACAATGACTTTAAAAGAAGATGGGTGCTGGTCGCGCAAGCAGACTTTCCATGCATATTTGCTTTTAGAAAGGCAATGAATTGGCCTTATATTGACTATTTAAATATGGCCATAATGACTTGTTTTTATTTTACTAATATTTTTTAAATAATTTTTTTCTGCTTAAGCAGACAATACGCTGTCTTTCACATTTCCACCATATTCGCGTGGATTTAAAATTTATGCGCTCAAACCTATGGACGCAAAGTCAAGCGTCAAATGAAAATAAAAACACTAATACACAAAAGCTTTATACACGTATACAAATTATGCCAGAAACAATTATTACCGTGCGTTACGAAAAGAACAAAAATTGATAGCTTAAAGCCTCAGTTAGCCGAGCGCATCCGTACTGTAATGTATCAGCTGTTCGTTTTTGGCTTATGAGAAACAATGCAAAAGCTTAGCGAAATTTAACGTACTGTAACCGGAACGTACCATTCTGTATAAAATAGAATTTCCTTACATTCTTACGTGACATTTGTAAGCCAGTGATGGTCTGCTTGTTTGTTTTATGATTTCAGGGTATTTTTGCTTTTTTAATGGTACTTTTTTTTATATATTTTAATACGCAAAAGAAAAATAAAACAACTTTTAGTACTTTGCGTGTTAATATATTTTTCTTCATGAATTTTTTAAATACAGTTTTGCGAACTATTGTGTCTATTTTAAACTTATACTATGTTTTATTCTGATTACTGTTGTTTCTTTTTTCGCTATACTTGCTAGAAACGCAATTACCACTATAATAATTATTTCCGCCTTAAAATTGCAAAACTGGAGACTTTTAAGCGTCTCGCACATGCGCTTTGTATATACATTGTGTATAATAAATGTGAAATATGTAAAGATTGAAATTGTATTCAAATCTATTAATTAATATTAATTGATTTGTATACATACATAAACACATATATCAAATAAACTATAATTTGTTTATTATATTTTATTTATAAATGCTAGAGAATAAATATAACATATTAATATACATAAATAAATATACAAAATATTTTCTGATATCATTAGGTACTTTTTCTTCGTAATAAAAAACCATTTGTAAAATTGTAATACCCATCACTGTTTTATAATCAGCTGTTTATTTTTATACCAAAATTAAAAAAATAAACAAAATAAGTTTTTAAATTTAAGAAATTAAAGTTTCCTTGGTAATTTTTAATAAAATGGATGATGAACATCTAATTTTACTTGTTCAGGCAAAGGTTTAAATCAATAAACAATTCTTCTATATCCATTGAAAAAAGCACAGGCTTGTTTGAAAAATATTTTTTTTTAATTGCTTTATTTACCTATACTAATGCTGTTTTGTTTATGAATGTCAAAAACATATGTTACGTTTTTAATGTTCTATAACTGCATAAACGTGCTTACAGTACGTTCCATTACAGTACGGTTGCATCAGCGCTCGGCTAACGAAGGCTTAAATCTTAAGCTACGGTCACATATGCCAAATATTTGCTCAAATATGCGTGACCACTAATTCTGTTAAATGATTATTTAATTTAATGCAATTTTTCTTACACCAAATAATGTCAAAACAAAGAACAACAGATTAATATCGCAATTTGATCAAATCAATACAATTTTTAATTAAAGAAACATTTATTTATTAAGGGGTGAAATAAATATATTGAGTGGTCATGCTTATTTAAGCAAATATTTGCCAAATGTGACCGTAGCTTTAGTCTAGTGTGTGAAGGGCCAATGAAAATAAAAATACTTTAGCAATAAAGTCCCGTTATTCTGCCGATGTTTTTGCTTTTGCTTAGCAATTAGAATTGCTACGTGGAGACCCAGCGTTAAAGAAAACAAGTGCAATGGAGGAGAAGCTTATTGATGCTTGTGTTATTTTCGAGCTTTTTGTATGCCCTTGTAGCACAAAATATCATGTACATAAACTCAATGAATTCCATAAATTCTCTTAAAATGTCAATTTCACTTTCCATTTTGGCAAAATTGTTTTCAGTTGATAAAAATATAAACACAAAAGCTGATCAAAACAAAAAAGTTGATGCATAAAACGCGATGTGTGTAACTTGAATTTAGAAACGTATAAAAAGGTGAAAAAGAATCAAAGGCAACAATGCATGAATGGATGGTATGTAACTCGAGCTTTATGTGTGAAATGTAACAATTTTAACTATCAATAGCGATTTTAAACGTTGGTATAGATTCGAAAAGGTTCAGTGACATGCCTAGCTTAGCTTAGGACGTTTGCGACTAAAACAAATTAATTCATGTCACTAGTTCACGTTGGCACTCGATAACTTGTTTTGGCGTGCTCCTCAACCATGCAATTTACCAAGCTACTTTGACATCACTAACAATAATAACAATAAACCAGAGATTTAACAGACACTGCCCGAACAATGTGGTGGGTATAAACTATTAACATTCAAAAGCCTTTATTTCAAAAGCCCTTTCGGCATAAACTCAAATGATTCCTAAATATAGAGATATATTATTGGAGAATAATTTCAATTAAATCTCTTTGCGTAGCTACTTTTCTCATAAGTTTCCTTTTTAATAAACATTTTAGATAAAAATATTTTTTATTCCAAAATTTTTCATAAATTTTTCTTTTATATGAAAATTATTTTAAAATAGTTTTACTCTAAGCAACTTTGGACAATTCAGCAGTTTTAAAAATTTATTCAAATTACTCATCCATTTACTTATTTACTATACTGTCCAGCAAATCGCCTACATCACCATACAACCATTTATTTCGCCAGCTCATCTCGTTCTTAAACATATCCTTTACAATATAACAAAAATAAAAAAATACAATCTTTAAACAATTTTCATTGTTTGCCAGTAGATGAATAAAAATTTATCAAAAAAAAAAAGCAAAACATTTGTTAAAGCAAAAAAAAAATAATTTTTCTTGTTGCTGTTTGGCGGCATTTTCCATTAAAATTCCAACATTACTTTATGAATTAGAACACTCTTATCACTCATTTTAATACAAATCTACAAAGATTCGTTTTGTATTTACGTAAGAAAAATTAATTTCATAAGGAATTAAAGAAGGAGTACAAATGCAAATGGTTTTAAGTTCTTTTTTTTTCTTTTTTTGCCTTTCAAGAAATTTAACACATAATTTTTACTACACAGGACATTAGCAACAGTGAAAATTTTAAGGGGCAAATATTCTCAATAATACCCAGTAGTAAAATTCTGATGCCTGTTTATTGTGTTTGAAATTTAATTTCTTTCTTTTTAAGGCATTTTTATGGGTTTCTTATGAAGTTGAAAAGATGAAGATTTAAATACATGCAATAAAAATTACAATTAAAATTTAAAGACCTTATTACTTTTGAATAGCAAATAAAGTTTAAAAATCTAGGCATCTATATTGTTAGGATGTAAAGAAAAAGCTTTGCATCCCTTTTAAAGCACACTGCAAGCACAAAGGAGTATGAGAATTTGCACAATTAAATTTGTTATGAAGGAGTAATGCTAAAAGTTAAAACTAATGTAGTTGGTTCAGTCTTTTCTTAAAATTATTAGCTTTACATTTGCATTGAAAATATATACCCAGCAAAAGAACTAAAACTGATTTGAAATAAAACTCTCTCAAATGCTGTGTATTGGAGAAGAACTGATGAAATCACAAGACAAGAATACATTATTGCAACCTTTTATTTTTAATTTATAATACTAATTTAAGCAAAACATGTTAAAAAATACCTAAGCATGATTGTTAGATATATTAGTTTTTTTAATTTACTTCAGGTAACTAGGATTTTATCACACGAAATTTTTACCTTTTTTCTGCCCATTTTTTAAGTTTTTTTCACAATTTTTTTTAATTTCAACACGTCTATGCAAAAGTACCTTTACATTTATTTTTTGTATATTGTTGTAAAATTGTATGCACTTTAAGCGAGTACTTTTAGTTTTCACGGTACTTGAATTTTTTTTTTAATTAATTCGCGAAATGACTGCATTTGGCCCCTGTGTGAAGCGGCGATAAAAATAACTTCGGAACCAGAGAGCATTTGGAAAGAATATCAGTAACTTTATTAAAAGGCAAGCCGCTATTAAATCCATAACTCAAAATCTTCACTTCTTTAAGAATTTCAGACATCCTTGTAGTAGATGGTAAAAAACTCGAACATCACCCTGAATGCAGATAACTAGATATGAAATTTGGGATCCTCTTCTGATATACTTTAGATCCACTAAGAAGTGATTTTTGAAAATTTAAAGATTAAGGGGGTAAATGGATAAAAAGAATGGTTTAAATCGGTAGCCTTACATCTGATCAACTAAAAATGATAAGGATTAACTTGAAAAGGTATTGTAATCTACTCAAAAAATAACCGAATAGATGTCTGATACTTTTTTGAATTTTCAATTTAAAATAGGGTACTTGTTGGAACTTCCAATTACATACTTAAACATAAAAAAAAAATTAAGTTGTATTAGTTACTCCTTTTTTATTTTATTATATGTTATTGATTATTATTAACGCTTAATAGCATATGGACATTTATTTAGGTGAAAATTTTGGAAACTTTTAGGGGGACAAAAAAGGTACCAAAAAGGGGAACATATGTATTACTCTAATTAAGTACTGGGACAATGCGGATAAAATTTATAATAAAACTTGAAACACTTTCATAACAGGTTAGAAAGGGAAAAATTCAGGAAAACAGTTTGGTACCTTTTAGCACATATTTATTTTAAGGCAAATAAGTATTGATTTACTAGTTTTTATGAATATAGAAATTAAAAATTATGGATTTTTATCCCATGTTGGGTTTCCAAAATGTATTTTTTTAATTTGTATGGTACTTTTTGTATTTGCCATATTTATGAAGCTAGAATTTTTATATTAGTCACTATTGATTCAATTTGAAACTAAATATGTTATGGCTGACCTAAATGGTCGTTTTCACTTTTTTATTTTCTACTAGGCAGTATTGATCCAAGTAGAGATTGAAAATGGTGTGAGGGACCAAAAAGATACTTTTTCGCATTTTATAGTACTTTTTGTATTTTCTTCGTTTATCAATCTAGGTTTTTGAAAGTATGCGCTTTTGCCCAAGTTGAGATAAGAAACATATTTGGCGACACAAAAGCTATATTTTCTTAATTTTAATCATTTTTTTTTGTACTTTCTACGTCGAGAAACTAGAACTTTGAACTTAAAAACTATTGATCCGAGGTGAGTCGAAATATATTATGGGCCATCAATAAGGTACTATTTCACATTTTTATGGTACTTTATGTATTTTCTACTTTTGTGAAGCTTGAATTTTTAAATTAGAGAATATTGATTGAAGTTGATAATAAAAAGGTCATGGGTATATTAATTGTTTTTTCTTTTTGTATTTGTAGGTTTGAGATCATAGATTATTTTCATTCAAGACTGTTGAACCGAAGTGAGATTGAAAATGTTATGGGCTACCAAGAAGGTATTTTCTTCATTCTCGTTATACTTTTTGTATATTTTTATGTTTTTGAATAGACATACACAAAAAATTGCTAAATTAAGGTATTATTAATCCATGTTCAGCTTGAAAATTATAGAATTAAGAACAAAAAGTTGTTTTCTTATTTTTTTTTATTCATTTAAGTATTTTCTGAAGTAATAAGTCTAAGGCCCGTAAACTATACAGCATTGATCTTGACTAAGATAGAAGATATCGCCCCAATATATCCTCACAGTTTGGTTATCGTGGTATATGACTCCGTTTTGACAATATCCTCACAGTACTTTTCATTTGTCTAAATAAAATTAATAAGAGAAACTGTTTTTATAAATTTAACGAACAATTATTTAGAAGTTTAAAAAAGAACTTAGGTATTCAATAAACACTAAGAACTGGGCTAGCCTTTTAAATTTTTAAAAATTACAGCAGCAATTGCTAGTAAAAATCGACATCTGCACTCGTATCATGTGTTAACGTTCGTTTGCTCGCAGACATAAAAAACATCGTATTTTAAAAATAATTTCTTAATTTTTTTATCTATTTAAATAGTTGTTCAATAGTTTGGAAATATTTTGAAAAATTCTGATTATTTTTTGCATTTTGTTCCATAAGTCTTAAACTGGATAAACTGACCTTTTCACTATAGATTTCACTAGCCACTTTAAACTGATTGAAGGATTTTCAATAAAAAAAATTTATATATATAATTTTTTGAAGGATTTTCAATAAAAAAAATTTATAATTTTTTAAATTAAGACATAAAACACATAAAAGTTGTATTTTTAATAATTTTTCTATATATATTTATCCGCCATTTTCTTTTGGCGCCATCTAGGATCTTTACTTGATCATAGTTTAATGCATTCGACTTATCAAGTCCTTTTATTTGATATCAATATTGTGGGTGATCTAGGCCATTCGTTTGATACCAATCTTGTTGCGGTTAAAGTGGGAACATTTTTAATTACTATATTGACCCATATATAAATTTATTGTACGTCATTTTGTACTAGCGGACATCGTAAATTTTGTATTGTGTATTATACTCTTCTGCTAGTCAAGCTCTTCTGTCTCTATAGTTTAGAAGCTAAAAAAATGGAGTTTATTTTATAAATTTTAGGAAAAATATCGAAGCATATTTTTGTGCTTATCATTTAGTTTCTGTATTTGGTGTCTATAGGGTGTCCAAAAAAAATAAGGAGCTGAGGGTAACTTGGCATATAAAAATTATATGTTTAAAAATTTTTTTTTGCTTATAACTTTGCCAATTTGTCCCAAATTATTAACACATTGACCTCAAGGCATGTCATATTTAGATATAGTGGCAAACGTATATAAACGTAAATAATTTAATAAATTTTGATTGTTATGGTAAAAAGATGGGCTGGCGTATTTATTTGCTAATATCTCAGAAGGTTATCAGACGATTTTGTTGGATTTCAACACCGATTCACTTCCGAGTATTTGTAAAAGACTGATGATCATGTGGAGTCTCCCAAAAGAAAAAGATTTTAACCAATACACGGACATTGCCCAATTAGCTCCCTCAGTTATAAGCTATTAGAAAATATATACTATATGGGGTAGGAAACTAAAATTGTAGTAATTACAAAGGGAATTCCAAAGCTATATATACCCTTCGCACCACACGTGAACAACTAACAACTTTTAGAAGTTTAAGTAAATTTCCTTCTATTCTGCTTAGTAGTTTAGGCGTAAAAATAAACTCCACAGACAAACAGACATTGGTAAATTGGCTCAGAGTGTCACAGGTATGAAGAATACGCTAGTATACTTTACTAGGTCTTTGATGATTACTTCTTTGTGTTACAAGGAAATAATGAAACTAAATATTCAAGACTCGTTTAAAAGAGCAACACACAAATTACTTCAGTTTCGCTTTAAAGAAGTACATACGAATTTATTTGATAGATTGCAACAAAATCAGAGTAGTGTAGTCTTGTTGATCTACGCAGAAAATAACTCATATATACAAAGTACGCTGCGATGTTTAGATCGTGTACATATCAGTGATCGGCTTAGAGTCGTTTTTTTTTCAATATTCATAGTGAGTCATAAAACTTAAGTATAAGTGCGTATAAATTATCAAAATTTAACTGAGCAAAAATACCCACGTTGATTCATATTTTTAGAGTGATTCAAGTTGATTCAACAACAAAAATATTAACAGCTCTCATTTGTATGAAGAATAAACAATGCTGCCAGGTCGGGGAGTGCAAGATATTCTTTAACCGGAAGAAAATATGCAATTTTACAATGTGTAATATACAATTTTTGCAAGTATTACTATTTAATTTGTATTTGTTGTTTTTGTTAATTTTAAATTGTCTAGTTTTTTAACAATCCACAATTATTATGGGGAATGACAAATTGTAATCTGGCAAGCCTAGTTCAAATGCATAACCTCATAATTAGTATGCGAGTCATCCCTGCCTTTTAAATTCTTTTTATCTTGCGTGAACGACGATAGCAATCAAACGAGTCATACGTGTTGCTGAATATGAGTACTATAAGTACCTTAAATTTAAAAGTAAGTATAAGTAGTGAAGAATTTTTAATAAGTATGAATGCGTATAAATCAACGAAATAATGAATCATGATTCAAATTAACTTAATTAATGAGTATTCGTTGCAGATCTCTAGTTCATATACAAAGTAGCTTAAATTTTAAAGCCGATGTTGGCATTATATTCCACCGCCGTTTCCAATACTTATCGACGGCGTTTTCAAAAGGAAATCATTATCAATACAAGCAGTGGATGTTTCAAGGTCAGCGTGTATTTGCCGATAACTAAATTTTCTTTCTCCACTTTGAAAAGACAAATTTCTAGCATCTCCCCTAAACTATTCTTTAAGTGTAGCTTTTTCTACTACAAATATTTCCTTAAATACACAAAAAAAAATAAAAACTTTTTGATTCTAAATTAGCAATAAAACAACACAAGCGCATAATAAATAATTACTCAAATACTTTTTTCAAACAAATACTTTCTTTTTTTTTGTTCGTCTTCGTCAAATGAAGCAATTAAAATGCCACCCATTTCATTTAGTGGGCCAACAATTAGTCTCCCTAGTCCCCATCCAAAAATTTCAAAAGATTCTGTAAGCAACAAAACAACTACAAAAACATGTCATAAGATCAAAAAGTTTTAAAGAATAAGAAGGACTTATAACATTTTCTTCAGGTTTTGGAAAAACAACCAACGAAAAACAAAACTTTTATTCATGACATTTTTTAGAGTTACCATGGTGGCCCAGAACAAAAAAAAAACATCAAAAACAAAAGGTTGTGGGTTGGAGATAAAATTTTATTTATAAAAATTAAAAAACTCACACACACACACACACACATAAACAATGAAAACTTTAGAAAAAAAAGTAAGAAAAATTGCCCAAATAGAAAAATTACCCCATGACAAAGTGTTTTAACAACGGCCTGGCGGGGAAACAAAGTTTTTCTTCATTCATGCCTTTCGATTTTGCTTTTTTCTCTTTTTTTGGTTTTTTATATTGGCCGGTTGTTGGTTGCCTGGTTTGGGTGGTTTCACATTAAAAAGAAAAACAAGAAATTGCTTAAGTGACATTTTATACTGATGAATACGAATTTTCATTAATATTCTTCTTAATGATAACTCCGCGCTTTAGAATCTAAAATACGCAGAATGCTTTTGCATTTGGTCATGTAAATAAAATTCATTTAACGAGTAAGT
Organism: Phyto melanocephala; assembly: GCA_941918925.1. NCBI lineage: Eukaryota > Metazoa > Arthropoda > Insecta > Diptera > Rhinophoridae > Phyto > Phyto melanocephala. Next base: position 30,135,817 of record OW799237.1, on the reverse strand, counting down.
GTCCGACCCACAAAACAAAACAAAAAGTTTTTTTGTTTTTTTTTTTTAAATACAAGATGAAAAATAAACAAAACATTTTCTTCCTTTTTCCCTACTTTTTTTCATCTCAAATGATAAATTAAAATAAAATAAAGTAAAATAAAGTAAAAGAAAAACAAAAAAAAGTTGTGCTCAAAGTGCTTCCAACAAATTGTGAAGAGAAGAAATTAATGAAATGTTTACAACAACTATATTCCTAAATTTATAATTTTTAAGGAAAAACTAAGAATTTGGTTTTCTTATAGAAGAATTAGATGTCGCCGAAGACAACTTTGATATTCTTATAGAAAATTTTGTTGTCGCCTCAGAAAACACGATTTTCTTATAGAAAATGTTATTTTATTATAGAAAATTATAGGAAAAGGTTTAGAACTCAAGAGCTCTATGATCTTTTTAAGAAAGCAAGGTCAAATGTTAATTCAAAAATAAGGTTGGCTAAAACCACATTTTACCAACAAAAGTTTCAAACAGCTGTTGACTCTAAGAGAAAATGGAAAGAAATTCGCAAAATGGGTTTAGCTAATGCAAGAATTACAGATGATAATGAAATTGAAGTCAATGAAATCTTAAATTCGCAAATATACCAATGCCTTGCATTGATATTAATTTTTACAACAACACCCATAACATTTACAGTTCAAATCCTCAACAATTACGCTGCTTTAATTTTATTCACTTTACACAGGAAGATGTATTAAAATCCTTTTGCGATATAAAATCTAACTCTGTAGGTCATGATGGAATGCACCCCAAGTTTATTAAACTTACACTTCCATATACGCTGCTATATTTGACACATTTATTGAATACCATTGTTATATCCTCTACATATCCAACTATATGGAAACATGCCAAAATTATACCCATCCCTAAAGCCGACAAGAGCTATCTTTCTACAGCAATTCTGCCTTTTTTGTCAAAAGTTTTTGAAAAATTAGCTCATTGGCAAATAAGCTCATATTTGTATAGCAACTCTTTACTAACTAACAGGCAGTCTGGATTTAAGCCAAAACATAGCTGTATATCGACTTTAATTGATGTATCTGAGGAAATAAGGCGCGAGATAGATAGACGCAATGTTATATCTTTCCTTATACTGCTTGATCACTCCAAAGCTTTTGACACTGTTCATCACTGTGTTCTTTTTTTCAAACTTGGTCACATGTGTAAATTTTCAACAACTGCTTTAAAGCTTATGAAATCATATCTCAGTGACAGGAGTCAACAGTTTACCATAATTCGAAAATATCCAGTTCTTGCTTAATGCCCAGGGGATTACCACAGGGCTCTATACTCGTTCCATTATTGTACTCTATTTACTCAAATGATCTACCTTTACAACTTGATAATTGTAAAATTAAAATGTATGCTGATGATGTGCAACACTATATTAGCTATAACGCATCTGATGCTGCTAACTGTATAAAACTGATAAATGAGGACCTAACCCGAATTCATCAATGGGCATCAGCAAATGGCCTCAGCTTAAACCCAAAAAAAACAGTGGCTATGATCATTGGTAAGTTAAAGTGTATACCAGCCTCCTTACCACCATTAAAACTAAGTAGATAATGAGGTAATTAATTTTATTGATACTGCAAGGAACCTTGGTGTCATTTTTAACAAACAATTTGATTAGTCAGATCACATTATGTCAAACTGTGGTAAGATATTTGCTATGTTAAGAAATCTTTGGATGTTCCAGTACTATACTCCAGATCATATTCGAATGCTTCTTGCCAAAACATATCTGTTGCCCACTCTAATGTATGGATGCGAACTTTTTTCTAATTGTGATGCTGTGAGTAAACGTAGGCTTAATGTTGCATATAACAATATTGCCAGATATATCTTTGGGAAAAAAGGAAATTGCAGCATTTCACGATATGCAGTACAAATTTACAATATGACATTTGGAAACTTATTAAAATGCCGAACACTTTTGATGCTGCATAAAATAATATATACAAAACAACCTGAATACCTTTATCAAAGGATTTAATTCTCGAGGTCAAGCAGAGGCAGCAGAGTAAATAACTTCAGATATGATAAGGCAATTTCTGAGCGACATTTCTTTGTAAATTCAATACGTCTTTGGAACCAACTTCCCCATCAAATTCAAAATATAAGCAATGCAAGACAGCTTAAATCTGACATTTTTAAGATTTATAATAATTAAAATTTTTTGTTTGTATGTTTTGTTCCCTCCTTTTTATTATTATTATTTTTTTTATACCATTCACACAGTGAAAAAGGGTATATATAGGTTTGTCATTCCGTGTGAAATTTCTACAATTTTCATTTGCGACCCCATAAAGTATATATTTTCTGAAAGCTTATAAATAGGGGAGTCGATTAAGCTCTGTCAGTCTGTCCGTGTGTATGTTGACATCAACTTTTTGAAGCCCCCCGACATCGCTGGGACCCGGGTGAGGTACTAAAATATCAGAAATATACGGTAGTAGATCGGTATTGAAAATCAGAAACATCGGTACATAAACAACTGAAATATGAGCAAAAACCCACTACCACCTCAATTTTTTTTTCACAAAAACAACATTACAACAACAATATACATACATACAAACGTGTATAATGGTTAGAGAAAACGTGGCATCGAATCCCAGCTGAGCCAAAAAAAAAAATTTTTTTATATATTTTTTTTTATTTTTTTTATTTTTTTTTATTTTTTATTTAATATATTATTTATATTTTTATTATTATTTTTTTTTTTTTTTATAGTTATTATATATATTTTAATTATTAAACCCAACAACCAAATAAATATTATTGAAAAATTATGGGAGCATATCCCGAATAATCTAGTAAATTATTTTAATTATTTTTTCTTTTATTAATTTTTTTTTTTAATTTTTTTTTAATTTCTTTTAAAATTTTTTTTTTTATTTTTTTTTTATTTATTTTTTATTTTTTTTTTTAACATACATACGTAAATTTATAATTTTACAATGGGATGTTTTTATATATGTATATTTTTTATATGAATGTACGTATTTCATATGGGGAATGGTGATACAAACTACTGTTATTGCATGACTACACGTTGTGAAGGGTATATAAGATTCGGCATGGCCGAATCTTACTTGTTAATATTAATATTGATTAAATTATTCTTTGTGCTATGTGTCATTATTATATTCTTTTTTTTTACAAACAATGTATACCAAATCTAAGACTGTAATATAAGACTTGTTCTTGTTGTATTGTATTCATCTATTAAATAAATAAATAAAAATAAAAAATTCTGTACTTACATTACTTCTATAAAATTTTTTTTGGTCGAAACAAACTTTTTTTCTCAAAAACAAGTAAGAGCGCTATATTCGGCCGTGCCGAATTTTATATACCCTTCACAACGTGTAGTCATGCAATAACAGTAGTTTGTGTCACCATTCATCCCATATGAAATACGTACATACATATAAAAACATACATATATAAAAACATCCCATTGTAAAATTATAAATTCACGTATGTATGTTAAAAAAACAAAAAAAAATTTAAAAAAAAATTAAAACAAAAAATTAAAAAAAAAAATTAAAAAAAAAATTATTATATATATAATATATATAAAACAAAAATAAATAAAAAAAAAATTTAAAAAAATAAAAAAAAATTAAAAAAAAATTGAAAAAAAAATTTTTTGGCTCAGCTGGGATTCGATGCCACGTTTTCTCTAACCAGTATACACGTTTGTATGTATGTATGTTGTTGTTGTAATGTTGTTTTTGTGAAAAAAAAAATGGAGGTGGTCGTGGGTTTTTGCTCATATCTCAGGTGTTTATGTACCAATGTTTCTGATTTTCAATACCGATCTACTCCCGAATATTTCTGATATTTTAATATCTTAACCGGGTCAAACCTATGTCGAGGGGCTTCAAAAAGTTGATTTCAACATACACACGGACAGACGGTCAGACGGACAGACTGACAGAGCTTAATCGACTCCCCTATTCATAAGCTTTCAGAAAATATATAAGCAAACAAAAAAAAAGCAACTTTCTTTAAAAAATTTAAAATGCTCACACCTGCTTTCGTTTGAATTACCACTACCAAAGAGTCGAAAAACACAAAAAATTGTTATAAAAAAAAACTATAATTTACAAACATGCGCGACAAATTAAAGCATCAATTGAAATCAATGTACAACGTTAATCAGGCACAACCAAATCTAAGAATAATCACTAAATCACAACAACAAAACAATGCACATACGAGTACACACAACAAATAATAACAATAAAAAAAACAACAATAATAATGATGACAACGATAATAACAGTGATGATGATGATGCGGACTATCGGGACCATGATGTTGATGATGATAAAAAGAGTAGCGCACCCAATGCACACGCCACTCTTGCGCTTACACACAAACAAATTACCCCGTTATGGGCCACAACAATTGAAACCGAAAGGATATAAAATAAAATGACAGTTAAAAAAAGGATACAAAAATTCTATAAAAAATTGCACATAAATGGGTTGAATTGTTGTCGTAAGAGCAAATAAATAGTTTATTGTGCTGCGCTGAAAATTGTTTAAATTTTTAAGTGAAACCAACACACAAATATATGGACAGACGAAAGTGCACTCAGAGCAGGGATTAAAAAATAATAATTAGGGTAACGTACGGAAAGTGTGTTAAAAAATATACACGATTTTTAGTGTAAAAAATTTTGAAATTGATTTAACAACATTTTTGAAATTTTGAAAATCGAGACAATGACAGGACAACAAAAGGGACACACATAAAGAACATTAAAAACTAAAATTCGCAACTCGTGCGTGGTTAATTGTTGCTTTCTTTGATGCAAAAAAATAAATAAAAATGACTGATGTTACATTGATTATAGGGTTGAATGCCAACAAATGAAAGGATGTGAAAAAGGATAATAGAGCACTGCAAATATAGCAGATAGATGAACTGAGGGACAGACAACCACCCAGCTAGCACAATTTTAGCATGTGCCTTAATTGCAAAGAAAAGGATTAAAAATTTGTTCAATTTTTTTTTTCAAATTTTAACTAATTTTTTGAAACATTTTTTTGAGGCAAAATCTTTAATTTTTAACGCATTTTTATTTTTTGTAAAAAAAAACACACACACACCCCGCTAATGATGACAGTGCAGTGCGTATTGAGCACCACACATGTTTTTCAACAATTTCAAATAAAATATATAAAGGGGTGTTGTTTATCCTCAAAAATGAATAAACATTTTGAAAAAAAGGGGTTGGCCCTCCCATACAATGCACACACATACAACCGTGTTGGCAGGATTAGGAACACTACACACATCGCATATGTATGTATGTATGTGCAATTATATGTTAGTAACTGAATAGTGGACAGTGAAATTATAACGAATATTTTTTTGCAAAAAAAAAAAGGAAGAAGAAAAATTGCGGGTGCTTTAAAAGGGGTTGTTGTTTTAAAACTGGTGGTGGTAGTAGTGTGTGGTGTTTTCCATTATCCTTTTTCCATTCAACTATTTGGTGACTGGTGTCATTTAACTCTTATAAAATGTAATATAATTCCAAATACTTACTCGTATGTATTATTTTTTTTTGAGAAAAAGTTGAGGGTGTTTGTTTTCCTTGTATTATTTCTGCATTCTGCAAAATGAAAATAGTGGTTGATTTCTTTGAGTTTTAACACATTTTTTACCCAATTTTTATGTACTTTTTGGCAGGATTTTTTTTTTCTTCTGTTTTTGCCAAAATTTACTTAACATTTGAAATTTGACAATTACATTTTTGGCCACGTGCACTTATTTGTCAGATTGTGTGTATTTATTTACCTTTGGGGATAAATAGTTTCTGAAATTTTAATCTTCTTAGTTATCAACGAAATGAACAGAAAGAAGAAAGTGTTTGAAATGTATTAAATCAATTCAAGATTTAAGTATTATAAGTTTTTTTTCTTAATTTGAAAAAGAAGGATTTTCATACTTTTTAATGGCACACCCTTGTCTGTTCGTCTTGGTTGCCAACTCAATTTTGGACTCTAACAAAATCATTTGTTTTGCGCCTAATAAGATCAAGATTATTTTACTTTTCTTTTAAAATAACAACAACAATAAATACACGTACCTAAAATAACATTTTTGTTTTAACGATACGATTTTTAAATTGACAATTTTAAACTCTAACTGCCATATTCGTAAAATATTTTAGAATTATTAAAGGCTTCTTTGAAAGATATTGTACAGAAACTTGTCAAATAAGCCTTTAATAAAACTAAAATATGTTTTATGAATACGGCAATTAAATTCTATCAGTTACACAAGTCACTAGATCTAGTCTTATTTCTTATTCTAAAAGGTTTCTAAAATATTATACTTGAATTAGCTGGCATTTGTGCTGAAGTTGTTGGCAGCCCTAAAATAAACAGTTAGACTGCTAACAGCTAAGACTCAGTACAACTCAAGGCATATTTATTCGTCAGGTATTCTTGATTTGTGTGCTGATTATTTCTTTCTTCACTTATTTTAAACTGAGGCTGTCAAAGGCCATAGATAAAAAATACTTCTCATTTACTTCTCATTTATTTAAAATGTTAAACTTCATATATAAAATATGTAAAGAAAATATGATATAAAAATATGCCTTTGTACAAGTGTTGAACAATATTTCGATGGCTTAATGTAGAGAGAGCGAAAAAACTTATCACTTCAATGTGAGACTACTACCCTGCAGATAATGTACAGAACTACTTAGTCTGTTGGTTATAAATATACTAGTTCCTTCTAACTTCGGACTAGTTACATATCTGTACTTCTTTCTTATATCAAACTATCGATTTTGACAATATGTTGGTTGTCATAGGACCCCCACTAATTTATACACTAGATATTGTTAGAGAGTGGGTAAGTGAGTGTACTCTCTTCACAGAAATTCCAGCATTAAACGCTATGAAATTTTTCTTGTCTCAGCTGGGTATTGATCCAAGCTCCTTCGGTTTTGTAATTTTACGCTATAGCCATTGCACCAACACACAACTATATTTAATTGATACTAATAAGATTTATGTTTGAAAAACAATAACTCATCAATTTTGCGATGGTGAGTAATATGATAGCTAAATGATTGTTACTTTAACCCATAGCTCACTCACTATATATGTTGGAGGAGATGTGTTTTTGGTAGTCCAAAAAAGACATAGACGCAATTAAAAAAAATACGAACGCTCTAATAACTGTATACATATATAATGACCCATATATCCGCTATTTAAATTCCGATCCCATCTTTAATTTTAACTTTTCCCAAATTTACTGCATTCTGCTGGTCAAGCACTTTTTTTGATATCAATATTGAGGCATTTGAAGTGGGTAAATTTTTAGTTACTAGATTTGACTCATACATAAATTTACTGTACGCCATTTTGTAGTGACAACCACCATGGATTTTTAGTTCTTAATAGCGTATTATATTTTGCTACTCAAGCCCTTTCTTTTGTCCAAGGCTGGAAAAATCGATTTTCGCTTGTAAGTTTTAGGAAAATTCCCAAAGCGTTTGCTTTATTGTCTTACATCTTAGTTAGTTTTAAACCGATCTGTTAGCTATTTTCAAGTAATTTCCAAAGCCACGGCTTCTATTTTGGTGTCTTAAGCGTGTTCTAAAATTAATAAGGAGCTTAAGTAGCTTAATGTATATTTATAAAATATATACGATTTTAAAATTTTTATTTTTTTCGAACTTTGCCTTTTTTACTTTAATTTGTTTTAAATTAAACAAGTAAGAGCACTATATTCGGCTGTGCCGAATCTTTTATACCCACCACCAATTTTGTGTACATTTTAAAGCACAATATTTATTATTTTGTTAATCGCTATGGAATAATCTCTTTAAAATAAAATATGTATCACTTTCTTTGTAGAGGGTGGTTAAATTTTAAGGGCCCATGTTTAAGGTGAACCACATCTAAACTTCAACTTTTTTCTTGTATTTCATTTGACATTTCTCAATCTCAGACTAACTCAATTTGAACCGTGGAAAGATACGCAATCGAGCAACGCTTTTAAATATTAAAGATTTTTATAAAAATGGGCGTTCAAATCAAAATGCATTTTGTGCACTTCGTGATTCTTTTGGTCAACATAATCGTTCGAATTCTTCCACAATTGTGAGAATTGTAAAAAATATTTAAATGTCTGCAAAGCAGGTCTGTATGAAATGTGAAAACATCTGTGAATGCCATCTTAGTTCGTTGAATGGGAAACATTGCTGTTTTTCACGATAACGTGGCAAAAGAGCAAGCCACCTCGACTCATCATCGTGCCCAACAATCGAGCATCAACAGTGTCATTGAAAATTTGGACTATCGGATCGTGGTGTGCCGCCTAGGTTGGGGGGCCATTTGGCCGATATTTGTTCCATACATAATTGAAGCATACAAATATTATCATTATAAAAATAAATGATAATAATTTCATAATAATTTTATTCAAAATCAACATAGTCCCTTAAAATTAAAAGTCGTCTGTCCGTCTGACCGTCTGTCCGTGTGTATGTTGAAATCAACTTTTTGAAGCCCCCCGACATAGGTTGGACCCGGGTAAGGTATTAAAATATTAGAAATATTCGGGAGTAGATCGGTATTGAAAATCAGAAACATCGGTACATAAACAACTGAGATATGAGCAAAAACCCACGACCACCTCGATTTTTTTTTCACAAGAACAACATTACAACAACAACATACATACATACAAACGTGTATACTGGTTAGAGAAAACGTGGCATCGAATCCCAGCTGAGCCAAAAAAATTTTTTTTTTAATTTTTTTTAAATTATTTTTTTTTATTTTTTTATTTAATATATTATTTATATTTTTATTATTTTTTTTTTAATTTTTTTTTAAGTTTTTTTTTTATTTTTTTTTTTAATTTTTTTTTATTTAATTTTTTTAAAATTTTTTTTTTTGTTTTTTTAACATACATACGTGAATTTATAATTTTACAATGGGACGTTTTTATATATGTATGTTTTTATATGTATGTACATACGTATTTCATATGGGATGAATGGTGACACAAACCACTGTTATTGCACGACTACACGTTGTGAAGGGTATATAAGATTCGGCACGGCCGAATATAGCGCTCTTACTTGTTAAAAATTACTTTTGTCTTTAACTTTGCGATAAGCAATCGGACACCTTTGACGCATTTAAATAAAATAAAAGCTACAAAGTATGGGAGGAAGAATTGTACCTCGTTCTTGATGTTAATGCTTTTATTACCAGTGTTGGTTTCATTTCTTTTATTAGGCTTGTCAGTGGGCTGTAATGGTGGGTTAAAACCTTCCCTAGGTGTACCGTTGAGCGAAAAGGCCTAACCACTACAGTGCTAAATACAAATTTTCACACGCTTACAACTAGGGGGATAACTAGGGTGATCGATTCGGTTTTACAACCGGTGGAAACCCCGGTTTTTTACTCTTTCGGCTGGCGGTTTTTTACTCTAACGGTTTTTTCCAAATGTTAATTTTTCGAATGTCGAATAAACCGGTTTTTTCACTGACAGAAGCCGGTTTTTTTTTCATTTTTAGTTTTATGTTCATTTATCTTTGCATCTAAACGTACCATACTATATTTATTACTCAAAAAACTGCGAAAAATCAGAAAATTTATTAAATAATCTTCGATTATATTGTAAGAAATTTATTTGTTGTTTCAAAAGCAAATGTAAAATTAGAAAAATAATTAGGCTTAAATACTTTTTGTTTTAAATGGAGAGCAGGTATTTTATATGTTGTTGCGCTTATAATTTGCTGTGATAATTAGCTGTTCAGTTAAGTTTTTTGACCAAATTATTGTACTTTGCAATACTTTTTAATCTCATTTTCGAATTTCATAATATTTTGCTTCTAGCGACTTGTACTAAAGACTACCCATAGCGTAACTAATATCTCTGATAACATATGACTTGTATAGTAAAATAGTTTGGCATACAAAAGGTCACTATTAAAAGTTGGTAAATTTGACTACGGTGAGCAATGAAGTGGCTTTTCAAAATTTTTCATTATTACAACCTCCTTGAACAACTATTTGTTTTATGACTGCCAAAACTATTATTCTTTTAAATTAAAAAAAAAATTTTGTTCCTCTTTCTTTCTCCCTGGAACCGTGATAGTTTACCTTAGAAAGCAAGAATTTCTCCCTGATATATTTTTTGCTTCACTGACGTCTTCCGATTAGGTATAAACCTAGAAAAAAATTATGTGAAATTAATAAATTCAAATACAAGTAACTAAAAGGTTGTTCTAGTAAGAATGTACAGTTGTATTTCAAAATAAAAACACGTATTTTTAAACAGTTAAATTTTTTTTATTGGTTTGTAAAGAAGACATGCATTGTATTGTAAAGCAAACGTTTCGTTTAAGCATCGATTAAAATATGGGTCAAATGAACGGCTCTGATGACAGACCATTACTCTTTTCATCAAATTCTCCATGATGCCAAAAACAAAACCCAAAGAAAAAAATCGCTTGCTGGTTAATCGAATGATCTAGCTGGCCAGTTGACTTTGGAATTTCTTAAAATAATTTGCTTTAGAAATTATTGCTGCACCAAATGGATTGTTTTATGGACAGTGTGGTAGATAATTCTTTTTTCAGTAAACCACAGTTCGTAAGCTAATGCTAAAAGAACCTTGTTATAGTCCTGTAACGAACACTGTTCACAGTCACTGCAAATTTGGTCTCATCTTTAAAAAAGTAAGACTCGCGCTCCTTGAACAAAATCCGCACCAGGTAGTTGCTCGTTGTATTTTTCATGGATTTCATGAGCACTTTCTGAGTCCTAATTTTGATAATTTTATGTATCCATGAAGCCATTCAGATGAAAATACACTTCATCAGAGAAGATGACTTTTTTCGGAAAAAAAATCACATTGAAATTATGTTTCTTAACTTCACATTTGCCAGAATTGCCGGTGCTTTCCATTGTCTGCTGGCTTGAGCTCCTAAGTAAACTAAATTTTGTACAATTTGTCAAAATTCGCTGTGTAGGGCTTCGAAAAATTTGTTGTCGATAATGTTGCCAAATTGATGTTTTCGCATTTTTTGGCGACACTCTCATTTACAAGAGCAATGTTTTTAAAAGACCGACCAGTATATTAACGCCCGGGAGTCTTACTGTTCACAACCGATCTAGTTTATTACAAATTATTAACCATTAGTTGACACATTAGATGAACTTTCTCATCTAAAAATTCGTTGAAGTTTGCTAATGTTCTCGGCCAAGGCATATTTATTCATCAGGTACTCTTGATTCGCCAGCTGATTATTTTTTTCAACACTTACATATTTTAAATTTTAGCTGTCGAAATGCATAAATAAAAAACAATTTTCTCTCTTTTCTAATTTATTTCAAATTTCAAACTTCATATATAAAAAATGTAAACAAAAAATTCCCTTCAAACCGCAATTACCTGATGAATAAATATGCCTTGGTTCTCGGCATAACTTTGTAAATTTTTGTCATAAGTTTTTACAATTATAACGCGTTGTTCTTTTGTAAAGTTCTCTATTTTTAATAATATTTGTATAAATATGTGACAGCTGCCAAATATAAAAGTTGTCACTTGAACAACAACATGTAATAATGCTATATTCAGCCGTGCTGAATCTTATATACCCTTCACAATGCCTGGGGGCTTAAAAAAGTTGACTTCAACATACACACGGACAGACGGACAGTACTAAATTGACCCCCTTTCAGAAAATATATACTTAATGGGGTCGGAAATGAAAATTGTAGAAATTTCACACGGAATGACAAACCCTAACACTCACTGTGAAGGGTATAAAGAGACACAAAATTGTAAAAGTGCATTCTTAACAAGACACCCTTTAGAGAGGCTTGGAAAATTTTAACACTTTATTTTGAAGGTGACCTAAATCATACGATATGTAAAAGGTCTTAAATTGTGTAATGAATAATCATTAAAACAAAACTAAACAAAATCTTAATTACAAAGCATAACCTCAAAACATAATGTGATTCCAAAATGATTTTTTGCAAAATCACTACAACATTATTTTCTCCATAATGATGAGCAAAATTTTTAAATATATTGTATATATGTATGTATGTAAGAACTGCCCTTTACTAAAACAACATACCACATACAAACATATTTTTAATATAAAATAAATATTAAACATTAATGATTGTGGACACATGAACCCTGTTTAACACTCTCCTTTTCATCCATTAAAATGAAACAAAAACAAACCCAAAGAAGGAAACACGAAATATTTAAACGTCAATCAGGGAAAATATTGAAATTTGGTTTGATAAGAAAATAGATAATAAAAAAAAACTTCATAAAACATTTATTTGAATTCATCAAAAGATGATTAAAAGCAACAAAAAAAACTCCTTTGCCAACTCATGATGGGTGCAAACAGGATTTCGTTCTCAACAGAATTGGCATAATGTTGTTCAAGTTTTTACACGTAGAAATTGAACAATTTTTTTGGCGCGTAATTGTGTCTATTTTTTTCACAAAAAGGGCTTTAGCATTGAATAAGTGGTGGCCAGCTGTTGTTATTCCTAAAATATTCCTAGTAGCATTGTACTAAAAGTACATTTGGCCACTGTCCACTGTTATAAAAACAACAACAGACACGAGTAGTGTACAACATAAAGATAGAGTTAGGGGTTGCCTTGTGAAGTAACCAAACAGATGATGTCGTTGAACATAGAAGAAAAAAAGGTAAATTTTTACTGATATAGAAATTATAAAGGGGGTAAAATGTTTATTAGATAACCACTCCATACATTCAAATTAATTACTACACCATTTTGCCACAGAACAAAGAATATTGCTACTTTGCTGTAAGATTCTTAAGGTCCAAAATACAACAGTTTATTGCTCATTTAGTTTACTCGCTGTGAAGAAAGGGGTAACTTGGAAGATGTCTAAACAACATTTTTTATTTATTAGCTGCTATTAAAATTTATCAGTTGTTACTTTCGATCTCATGAAATCAAAAACTTTAAAATTATTATAGATTTTTAACTGTTTTTTTTTTATTATTATTATTATGTTGTGTTCATTTATGGGTGCACAAAAATATTCTTGCCAAATGCAGCTGCTGGCTTCTGTTTATTAATCGTTAATTTTAAAAACTACATTTGCTCGCATCACATTGTGTCACCGTGATAACCTTTGGCCCGAGCCGTTTTTTGTTTGAATTTTCCTATTTTGTTTAACACAAAGTAAAAACTGTTGTATATTGTTTCAGTTTTCAAATAACAAAAGGATTTCAAAACAACACAATAAGAGTACGTTAAGAGAGCGAAGGACTATTATTTCAAAAGGCTGTTTATTATTGATGAATTTTTGGGGTTTATTTTATAAAAAAAAATTCTTTTTTTTAAGAGAATTATTTCGAAAAAACGCGATATGTGGTATTGCAACAATTAGTTTTCATTTTTTTTTTCGAAATAATTTTAGTTTCTAAACATTTTCAAACTATTGCCGTAAAATGCAAAGACTGCCGATTTCAATTGTAGTCATATATATGATTATTGAATGATACTTAAATTAAACATAATGGCCCATAATCATAGTTAAACAGTAAAGTTGGTTCTTTTTAAAAACAACTTTAAATTAAAAACCTGCTTTTATTAATTTTGCAACTATAATCAAAATTAAAGTATGTTTTAACTTGAACTGACTTTAAGTGGGTGCCGCGTCAAATTTAATAATCGATTTCATACAATCTGCATCAAAACATAAACAAGTGTCATCTCTAATCAGCTGGCGTAAAATATAAATATTTTAGAGCAAATAATTGAAGGCGGCAAAGAATTCTACCAACAGTTGCCTGGGACATCCCATGGAGGTCAGCTGAAAAAACACAATTTTCTTTATCGTACTTTATCATGAAATAGCCTGGTATACACTTACCAATGTCACTTTGATGGGCATTCCTTCCTAGGAACCGCAATGTGGTTAAAACTTGCAGGCTTATTGGAATAGGTAAGCCCCGATTATTTTTTTGTTCCTCGTCGTCCACTAAACTAATAAAAAAAACATGCCGCTTCTTTGTCAAACCTATATCTCGAAAAAAATTCATCTTCGTCTAGCTCAAAACGGTCAAACATTTGCTTATAATTTTTGGGTTTTCTTTGCTCCTGCAATTCCTCAAGAATGACAAAATTCGCTCTAATTTTGTTAAATGTACACATATTTCTTTTATCTAGAGAAAAACTAATTTTTCTTATTTTTCAATTGCTTAAAATTTTTATTTTATATGTATACAACAAACAGCTGTTGCATTTAAAGTTGATGTTAAAAAGTTAAAAACAACATTTGTTTGTTTTAACTTTAAAATATACTTTTACGTTTAAAGTCGACTTTTGCTTGTCTATGGTAGGCAAAACTGATAATTTTAAAAAAAGTCTACTTTAAAAATTTAAAGCATACTTTGTTTATGACTATGATTATGGGCCAATAATGATAACTGGTAACCATTATATGTTTTAACCATAATCATACAATTCAATCATAGTATGTTACTCTTCGATTATGGTCACCACAACCACATTTTTTCTTTGCGTGTATATTTCTTAAGTCGCACAAAGGTAAGAAGGCATAGCTAGTTGCGTCAGTCACGCCCTACGAACCAAGATATGTATTTCAATGACGATTCTAAAAAGAGAAGAAAATATTCTGACACAAACAATCCAATTTTTTAAATTACGTCATTATTTTAGCCTTGGCCAGAATATATCGTATACCTTTGTTGATGACTGTTTTTAGTTTTTTTTTTTAATTTGTTTTAGATACGACTTCTGATATCTCAGTCACATTCCTCCCACACCCAAATGAGCTTTTTCTATACATAAGATATTCTCCTTAAAACTATAAAATTTTAGCATTCAAAATTTTAATTTTTGCCAAACCCAAAATACCGCTCATTTTGTTTTTTATGAATTACGTTGCCACTTTTAGTCGGATCACTATTTTTATACCCTTAGCACAGTGAAAAAGGGTATATATAGGTTTGTCATTCCGTGTGAAATTTCTACAATTTTCATTTCCGACCCCATAAAGTATATATTTTCTGAAAGCTTATGAATAGGGGAGTCGATTAAGCTCTGTCAGTCTGTCCGTCTGTCCGTCTGTCCGTGTGTATGTTGAAATCAACTTTTTGAAGACCCCCTACATCGCTCGGACCCGGGTGAGGTATTAAAATATCAGAAATATTCGGGAGTAGATCGGTATTGAAAATCAGAAACATCGGTACAGAAACAACTGAGATATGAGCAAAAACCCACTACCACCTCAATTTTTTTTTCACAAAAACAACATTACAACAACAACATACATACATACAAACGTGTATACTGGTTAGACAAAACGTGGCATCGAATCCCAGCTGAGCCAAAAAAATTTTTTTTTTAATTTTTTTCAAATTTTTTTTAAAATTTTTTTTTTATATTCTTTTATTTTGTATTTAATATATTATTTATATTTTTATTATTTTTTTTAAATTTTTTTTTAATGTTTTTTTTTATTTTTTTTTTTTTTGTTTTATATATATTATTTATATAATAATTTTTTTTAAATTTTTTTTTTAAATTTTTTTTTTATTTTTTTTTTTTTTGTTTTTTTAACATACATACGAGAATTTATAATTTTACAATGGGATGTTTTTATATATGTATGTACGTATTTTATATGGGATGAATGGTGACACAAACTACTGTTATTGCATGACTACACGTTGTGAAGGGTATATAAGATTCGGCACGGCCGAATATAGCGCTTTTACTTGTTTCACATATCGTTGTTATTGGCTTGATTGTGGGTTTTTTTGCAACTCAGATCTTTTGTTAAAAAAGGTCAAAATCTAGATATCACAAATGTTAACTCGAATCCTTTTCACAAAATGTACAAGCAAGCTGCCCTCAAAGCTTTTAAATTTAATCTTTTAAAATACTAATTTTGGTTCACTTTGCTGGATTGAAAAGTAAGAAGACTATTTTTAAATTCCTTCTTACATGAATAATAAGCTAATTGTTAACCCTAGAGTACGAACGTTCTTCTAATCGTCGAGAACATCTCTCTTATTACTATTTTTCTTCCCTTTGAATGCATCGATCATGCTTACATTTTGTACAGCATTAGTTGCTGAGTTGTTTTTTCGATGAGCAGTTTTAATATATAAGGGACTGCAAAGTCCAATAAAATCAATTTTGTAAAGAAAAAATTATTTAAATTTGGAAAAAAAGTTAAATTAAAAGTCGTCGTCAAATCGACGATCGGTAGTTGCAACGGATGTCAAATATGGTTAGTACTCTAGGGTTAATAAATAGCATCATTTGACGTAGAATAGAATTCCATATAACAAAATACACTTCCTTAATAAAAAAATCTTTAAAGGACAGTTTTTAACAGTCAATTATTAACAAATTGACAATTATTTTTAACTACTGGCATACTACTAACACACTTTAAAGGAAAAATCCTAGGATCCTGTTATTTTTTTTACCGACACATAACCTTTATACATTTCATCGCCACAATATTAAAAAAAAGTAAATATTTTATAAATTTTGCATTTCTACTAAAATTGGTCGACGTTTAAACAGACACTCATGTAGTAGGGTGGTTGGTTATCAGTTTATTAAAAAAGCGGTACCCGACCAGCATCCATCCCCTTGAGCAAAATAAAAGATGTAAAAGAAATGAATAAAAGCGTGTCCTATAAATGCATTTAAAGTTTTAAATAAATAGTCGACAGCATATGTTGCCAACACAGTCTGAAGATCATTAAAGATGACACGCGTTTGTTTGGTTAAAAAATGGAAGGCATCCCTAAAAAATAAAATGATCATTTAAATTTTTTCCTTTTTTTTCGACGTGTTGGTTTCATTATCATTTTTTTAATATTTCATTAAAGGAACGTGTCTTGTGTTTTTGTCTTGTAAAGTTGCTTCAATCTTTATTTTTATCTTTTTTTTTAATACCGGCACGCGTTCAACAGCATCTTCATTCTAGGTGTTTCGATTGCTGTTGGTTGCTGTTTTTTTTTTTTTTTCATTGTTTTATGTCAAGAAAAGTGATCGTTTTTTATTGTTTGTTCGGTTTTAGTATATTTTTAGCTGTTTCTGCTTTTAAGTAAATATATTTGTTTTTGTAGTTAGTATTTTTGGTGTTTTTGTTTCATGGGGAGTCATTCATTGTATTTAAAGTGTTCATTAGTCGCACATTTACATATCACATTGTTAGCATAACTTTATTTTAATTTTTGTTAAGTTTTCCTTCTTCGCTTCTTAAGTTGTCTTAATGAAGAGGGGGACATGAGTTTCTTGTAAGTGACACAATCTATATTAAATAAGTATTCCCGTTTAGTATTGGAATGGTGTAGAAATAATTTCGTGTTAAATAGCGGAGCCACTTGCCTAGAGATAAACTGCGTATAAATAAAAATTCCATATATGTGGCTAAGCTATATTGAGGATTAACCTAAACATTACGAAAAATCACCTGTTGAAATTAATTATTTGGGATTCGGATACACATTCGCACTCATTTCACATAATTGTGCCTCATTTCACATAAATTTCAGTGATTTCCTGACGTAAATTTTATTAAAAATCAACTTTTAAATGAATTATTTTTTTACAGCAAAGCTCGGAATTTCTTCCCAAAACTACCAATGACTCTCTGTCTTCATGTAAACTTGACATTCAATAACCCCTTTCAAAGAAATAGTCTCATGAGGAAATCCTTAGAAAGGAAGGTCAATATAAATCCTTTTCAAAAAATCTTAAGACAGTGATGCAGTAGTTAGGTGTAATGAGTTCCACATCAACAGTAGGTTAGGTTAGGTTGAAAAGGAGGGGCAC
The DNA here is from genome assembly GCA_941918925.1 of Phyto melanocephala. Lineage (NCBI taxonomy): Eukaryota > Metazoa > Arthropoda > Insecta > Diptera > Rhinophoridae > Phyto > Phyto melanocephala. The sequence continues at coordinate 30,117,875 of OW799237.1, read as the reverse complement.
TAAAAGCCCAAACCCATGACAGGTATACACTTATGACCAGTTGGCATGTTGTGCGCTCCATGTGGGAACCCAAATCCTCAATTTAAAACCATAATCATAATCACATCAACAGTAACTATTGAAAACATGCGATTTATTCATCCGAATAAGATACAGGTGTAATAAGAAGCACACTTGGATGCTACTAGAATAATTTCACCATTATACTAGATACACAGATCGACATTGATATCTTATCGATGGGAAAAATCACAGAGATAACATGCGACAAAATTCCCATGAAATTTCCCGAGCCATCGATCTTTATAGAGACGGATCGTAAAAGGAATGAGTTTATATGACAAAAGCCGAAACAGAGATAAATAATTTCGTCTACCAGATCACAATAGTGTTTTACAGGCTAAGATTATGGCAATAAAAGAAGGCTTTAAATAGATAATGGAGACTGATAAAGAACATTTAATTCATATCTTTACGAATAACCCCTCAGATATTAAGACCCCAATAAACGAAAAAGTTGAATCTCGAAATCTCCTGCAATGCAAGCGCGAGATAAACTCGCATGTTAATTGTAAACGTTTAATCATAATATGGACACCAGGCCATCGGGAAACAAATGGAAACGAAGAAGCCGGAAAATTTTTTAAAATTATATAACTTTTGAATACCATAACCTTGGCGAATGCTAAACCCTTTCAGAGATTCAGCACCCAGAAAACAGATAATCATATTCATTGCCAATCGAATGGTTCAGTTCCTGCAATCAAACTTTTCTTTTATGATTATAAAATTTCAATTGCAAGATTCATAATTTATTAGTTCTGGTTACATATTTTTATTCCTAAACGCAATTCTGTAGATACAACCGTCTAATTCTACTATCACAACTAAACTAAGCGATTGACAACAATTGCGGTACTCACAACCGATACTGTTTTCTCTGTAAAGAAATAACTTGAAGTTTGGCCGATGGAGGAACATGTCAGGAAGTGGGATAATACTAATGTTGTTACGGTGACAAACAATCTACGAGGTGACTTAAATCTTGAGAAATGAAAAGAGATTCTAAAACTAAGTGTACCAACACTACCAACTAGTGAAAAACCAAGTCACTAAGAGATAAGAACTCATCTAGCTTCCATGGGAATGTCGGATTAAACGACGTATAGAGAACTTTCGTATTTGTATTTAAGCGAATAAGATGCGAGATCTTTGACGAGGGCACTTTTCCGGAATTGAAATAATTAAAAATTTCATTAAAAGGATTTGATTCTTCACTTAGTCGAGATTTGAACTAAATTGGGTTTAAGGATATATTTTCATACCTTAAGTGCGCACAACATGCCAACTGAGCAAATATATGTATATCTGTTGTAGGTTAAGGCTTTGTAATGCCCCTCCTTTCAACCTAATCTAACCTAAGTCTCATGATTTTAAAACTACTTGATCAAGGAAAGGGTATATGCACATTTCACGTGCTGTTACTTAAAACTTTTTTTAAATTATAATTTAAAAACATTAAACAGTATTCAATGAAGGAATCTTAATTATGATAGAAAAGAATGATCTTTGATATTTGATCTTTTAAAATAATTTTATTTAAATGTTGACTGCGATGACGTTCTGTAGTTATTACGCAGGTCTATATTTCAAGTAATCTTTCAAGCATTGTTATCGCTGTCTCGTGAGTTATGCGAGTACTGACGACTTACCGAGAGACAGATGTACGAAATCAGCTGTTCATAAAAATCACTCATCAATATATCCATTATTTCGGGCTCTGTGTGTGACTTTGAACTGTGTTGTGAAACCAAATACCATCACGGGCTTAAATTTTCGACAACAAAAAATCTATCTTAGTGTGGTAGCGTGTGTCATTGAAAATATTGTTTATCAGGTCCCATGTTTTTAAAATAATAGCCGTTGACTCAGCATATAAAACATATCCAATAATATATTTTTGTGAATGTTGCGATAGTTCGAGAATCTCTTTCGGTTGCTCATCAGCTTAAGTTCAAGCATTTTGCTTATTTAAGTATTTTACTTACGAGAAATATGTCTCCTCATTGAACAAAAATCGCCATTAAGCTAGCGGAATCTTTGAAGGTGTTACGGAACCTAGTGCCTGAAACTAGGGCATAAATTTAAGCTGGCGGCATAGATTGCTCAAAGATGTAGATTTTGTAAACCAAGATCTTGAAGAAATTGGTCCATACAAAAGGCCAAAATGCTTTCTTAAATCGATTGATCACGATATCTATCTACGCTCTCTACTGCAGTCGAAATATTCGATGGGTGTCACTTATTTGGTCGCATATTTTCCAACAACGTTTTGAGTTTATGTTTCTCGAAGTTCTGAATAACTTAAGAGACAACCTTGCAGTGTTAGTCTTTCTATTATGAATTCTCGAAAGACACTAAATAAGAATAGGATGACAGCATAGTCCAAAACATGCATGCTCTGTGAGAAAAAAAAACGTCCAAAATGAAGGACCTATTGATTGATGCCTGTTAGTAAAGCCGTACCGGCCTCATTTTCAAATAACTTTATTCTAAACTTATCATCAAACACTGATTCGTGGATACATAACCGACTAAGCGATTAAGATTTAAGCTAAGAGTCAAGTAGTGTTAAAATTTGCTTAGTAGGGCTTTTAATTTTTAAAATTTTGTAAAAAAAATCTGTACACTTTCTCATAAAAATGAATAATTGGTTGAAATATTATTTACAAATGTTGAAGCTGTAATAAAAAGAAAGAATAGGTAAACTTTGTTATTTTTACTATCACGACTTAACAGTTTTAGTAAGAATGGACTGTTGCATGATCAGTATCTTCATTTCTGAAAGAGTTTTTGTTTAAAAATTCATAATTATAAGATGACTCTTTAGGATAGTTTATACTTCTCTCTCGCACTTGATGAGAACAAAAAATTTAATATTGAGAGTTGCCACATTGGAATAAAATTTCTAGCCAGCACAAATGATATGGCCATTTTTTTTCAAATCAACAAATCCGACCGAGACCTTATGTTAATCAACTAAGTAAAATTAATTCCGGTTTTTATTCAATTCAATATCAAATTTATTAAAAAATATTTTAAACATTAACGGCCGTATGTTAAAAAACTTAGCGCAGCTTTACAAACCGTTGTTAAGCAAAATTCCTTAATGTTATATGCGAAAATGTTTATTACCTTAACATACCTTTATTAAGCCTTTATTAACTTTAAATATTTTAAAGTAGGAATATACCTTCTTTAAACCTACTATAAAGTGAGATTTTTATTTTTTCTTTCTGTTTATTGTCATTTTTTTATCAAGTGAAATTTTGTAAAAAAAAAAAAAGGTATACAAACAAAAAAAATAGTGTTAGTTGTAAAACTGAAAATGGACACATATAATTTTATTAGAAGAATTGGTAAAAATAATTGTAATTTAGTGAAAAAGATAAAATTAATTGTTATGTTTTATTTAGAAATTCTAATTCAAATATCAAATTATTATCGTCCACGAATTTGTAAGCCGAGGATTGATGCTTTTTCCATTCCGGATGACTAATTTAAAAAAAAATATCGTTTCAATAAGCAGACGGTAAAAAAAATAATAAACTTAATTAAAATGGACATTAAAGTAGACCGCAGAGGAGGTGGAACATCACCGGAACTGCAAGTTTTAGTAGCTTTACGTTGTTGGGGCAGAAGAGAAGTAAGTAAAATTTTCAGTGACAATAAATTTGGTTATCTTTTATATTCCATTAGTTTCAAGACGACGCTGGTGACCTTCATGGTCTATCACAATCTGGAGTTAGTAGAATTTGTACCAAAGTTGCTCGCGCTTTGGCAGAACAGAGACAGTTTTTAATAAATATGCCAACATGCGTTGAAGAAGAGGTGAAGTTGGCAAAAAAGTTTAGGGAGATACGCAATTTCCCGGGGATAATTGGTGCCATTGACGGGACCCATATTAAAATTAAAAAAAATTGGCGGTGATTTAGCACAATTCTATATAAATAGAAAGGGATTTTATTCCCTCAATGTTCAGGTAATTATTACTTGTAGTTTTTAATAGAATTCTTTAATAAAATTTCTAATTAAGGTGGTTTGCGACGCCAATCTAAAAATGTTAGATATTGTAGCAAGATGGAGGGGTAGCACGCACTGCTGTACATAGGATTTTTAATAAATCGAACCTAAAAGAATGTTTTTAATGATGTACATACAATCAAAACAAATAAAAAAAATCTCAAATACCTATTTTATCCGTAACAAAAAAGTGTTGTAAATTCTTCTTAATTATTGATTTCTTAATAAATATAGAAAAAATTATATATACCCATTAAAAAATGCATAAGTTGTTCAATGCTAATACAAAAAAAGGAAGTTACTGTATGATAAACCAAATAAAATCTGGTTATGAACGACTACCCAAATGAATTTATATTCGTTTTTGTGTATCGCTAACTATTAAATGACAAAAGAAAATAATGGTATTGCCAGTATCAAAACTAAAAATTCCTTCAAACATACGTGAGTTAGAGTGATGTTTTCTCATACGGTTTTTTAACAAAGGTTTATTAGGGTTAAAATATTTATTTACTAATATTTAGTTTAAGTCTACATTAGGGATTTTTTTAACATACGGCCGTAAATCATCATCAAAATTCAATGAAAAATATTATTTATGAAAAAAAAACATTATTGCAGCTTATCCAATATACTACAAAAAATTATGTATATATTTTAGTAATTATCCATAACAATACACTAACATAATTATTGAATATTTTGTAACAACTTACTAATATTCTTAATTTCTACTTTTACTATTAAATTTTGTTATACTTCTGCCCTTACCCAATATTTAGTCACGGGTTATTCTGAACAAAAAAAAAATAATACAACCAACAACAACTCTACACCAGTGAGACAAAAAAAAACATAAAAAATTGTTTGTCATTTTAGTGTTTTAATTGCTGTCACTCCTCATTTTTCTTACATAAAGAAAATAACAAGACAGGGATAGAGGTGAAGTATTGAAATGGGGGATTAATGTGTTGCACACTTCATTTGACATTAAAGTGCAGGATTGTGGTGCTGCATTACGAAAATATGTTCTCCTCCCACCCTCTAAAAGTTCCATACAGACCAACATACACATGTGCATACAAACATATGGAATGTAATTTGCATTTCATTGGGATTACAAGATCGGTGGTAAAGTTTTGTTTAAGTATTGGCTTTGGGGGGGTTTCTTTAATATTTTTATTGTTTTTAGTTTGGTGGTGTTCTATGTGTAAATACTGTTGTTGTTGTTGTTATTTTAATGTTAGTGTAAATGTTTATTATTTAATGCTGTCATTTGATCAGGCCTGCAGTTGTTTTTTTAAGATTAAATACAGTATTTTTTCTTCTCTCTTTAAATCAATAAACGGGCACTATTTTCTTGAAGACGGAAGAACAAAAGTCGTATGAGGTTTTTTAAAAGTCAGTTTATTTGTAGATTTATTTAAAGATGTTTTTTTTTAATTTTAATTCTAGGGAGAAGGAAGGTATATGTTTAATTATTAATATGATGTATGAAGGCACGTGCCATGTGGACAAATATTAAAAGAAAAATTTCGTTAATAAAAAAATTATTTAAAAAACTTTATTTAATTTCACAATAAACTAGCAGTACACGGTCCCCTTTCCTAAACCCGGACCCCTAATTTTGAGATAGATTTTAATATTATCTGCCACCATTTGTTGGGCTTGCCATTTTTGTCATAAATAGTATTTTATTTGCATAAGGGTTACACTCCCCCTTCTCCGATCCTTGCCATTTTTGCTCTTAGTAGGAAATTGTTATCAAAGAAGCTCGTACTATATTTAAATCCAATAGAGAATTCATTTCTGCAGAATGACATCAAATATTTTTATTGGTATGGGGTATGTCGTGCCCCGAGCTCTGATTCACAGATTTTGTTCGAAAAAATTCAACTTATATGGCAGCCAATTACACAGAACTTAGAGGCCTTAATATTTATAGTTCTGCAGATTACCATTATATATATTTTCTGTGTATGGAAAGTGCCACTCCCCCTTATTTGATCCTATCCAGTCATTTAAGTGAATTGTACAAACTGTTACAATGTTTACCACCAAAGTTAAGAACTTTAATATTTATAATTTGTGAAACATGTCATACAATGAATTTTTGTATGGGGATATCACTTTCCCTGCTCCGACCGTTTCGGTTGTGGGCTAGAATATGACAAATGAGATTAAAGTAGCACACAAAGTTTTGAGATAATGACTGTAAAAGTGTTCTAGATATTAAATCAAAATTAATTTATTCTTATTGAAGGTGCCATACTTACTGTTATTTTTAAGCTCAACTCTTCGCGATATTATTACATCACTCTGGATATGTGCCAAAAATTTATAAAAAAAATTTTCGCAGCAACTATTATTTATTTATTTATTTATTTATTTATTTCATTTGAAGTAATATTAAAAGCCCCTAAAGGCCAAAACCAATATTACAGAGTTTATCACATTAAAGTCTACAAGTTAAATAATACTAATTCACAAAATAAAATATAACTTAATTAATAGGTTTCTTATATAATAAACTGTTTATATGGCCCCCCAGCCAAGCATAAGAAGTACTAAAAAGTATACTACAACGACGGACAATATAGGTCCAGGTTAGTGACAGATTTGTTATTTTGAAATGTAAGAATATAAATATAAAAACATTATGTCCGTAAAACTGAACCAAAAACCAACTGTTGCAAGCAATCATTACGTTAAGACTTTACAATCGTTCATTATATTAGGTTGTATTACGAAAGTGAAAAAGCTTAATAGAGAATTAAAAATTAGCAAAATTACTACAGGCTTTCTCTGGTGATGTTCTTAGCAACGGACATAAGTAAATTTGTATTCATATGTGCATTTCCATTAATATGTCAACCACGACTGTAAAAATAAAAACTCTTGAAAGTTTTTCAATATAAGTTTATTGATAAAAAACAATTAAGTGCACTATATTCGGCTGTGCCGAATCTTTTATACCCACCACCAATTTTGTGTACATCTAAAGCACATTATTTATTATTTTGTTAAGTAGGTAGGTAGGTAAGGCTGGTGCAAAGTTACCCTCACACCTTCACTCGGAGACCATTACGGTCCATTGTGACGCCTTAATAGAGAGAAGAATAGAATAAGAATAGAAATATTTAGGATAGAAGAGAAAGAGAAGCAGACAATTCCAGAGTCTCCGGCGGGAATCGAACCCGCAACCCCCAAACAACTGACTTGTCCTTTACTGACTAGTCCACAGGGGTACTCTATTATTTTGTTAATCGCTATGGAATAATCTCTTTATAATAAAATATGTATCACTTTCTCTGTAGTGGGTGGTTAAATTTTAAGGGCCCATGTTGAAGGTGAACTGCACCTAGACCCTTAATTTGTTTTCTGCATTTTATTTGACATTTCTCAATCTCGAACTTACTCAATTTAATCCTTGGAAAGATACGCAAATGAGCAACGCTTTAAAGTTATTCAGGTTTTTTATAAAAATGGGCGTTCAAATCAAAATGCATTTTGTGCACTTCGTAATTCTTTTGATCAACATAATCGTTCAAAATCGTCCACAATTGGGAGAATTGTAAAAAATATTTAAATTCCTGCAAAACAGGTCTGTATAAAATGTTAGAAAATCTGTGAATGAATTCTTAGTTCGTTGAATGGGAACCATTGCTGTTTTTTGCGATAGTGTGGCAAAACAGCAATCAACCTCGACTCATCATCGTGCCCAACAATTGAGCATAAACATTGTCATTGAAATTTGGACCATCAGATAGAGGAGTGGCGTCAAGGATGGGGGGGGGCATTTGGCCGATATTTTGTTAAATACATAGTTGAACCATACAAATATTATCATTATAAAAATAAATGATAATAATTTCTTAAATAATTTGTGTTTTATTAAAAATCAACATCGGCCCTTAAAATTTAACCGCCCTTAATAACTTCGATATGCTACTAAAATGCTTTTGTAAATTTAGTCTTTCAATGAAAGTGGGCATTAAAGAAGGCGTCTCAATAAAGTTTTCGCTAACAAATACAACTTAGATATTTCAATATAGTCCTTTATTTTCCCAAAAACTTTGTCAATAGAGAAATTACATGAATTTAAGATAAACCCTTATTTGGGAGGCAGGCGTTAAAGTGAGCGCGTCACCTAAACTTTTTGGCACAACAATAACATTGATGAGAAGGATATATGTAGCAAATTTGATCATCATACCTCTAATTTTGGCGGTTTTATGAGCTTTTAAATTTCATTAACGGAAGATAATGTGAAAAGTGGGCATTATAGTAGTTGTTTTTGCGAATGAGTACAACTTAGATGTTTCAATATAGTCCTTTATTATTCCAAAATCTTTATTAATAGAGAAATAATATGAATTTTAGGTAAAACGTTATATGGGAGGTGGGCGTAAAAGTGGGCTTGGCACCTGAGAAAAGCCTCTCACCAAAAAGCAAAGTGTGCAAAATCTCAGAGTCGTACATCCAATTTTGTTGCTTTTATGACGTTTTTGGTTTTAAATATACCGAAAAATACACTGTGCGGTATAAATTGTCTTACATTTTGATCGATAACTTCTTTCCTAATGCATAGATTTAGATAATTTTTGGGGAAAAATATTGTTCTTACTCAGGAAATATATATTCGAAGTTTCATGAGTCTACGTTAATGAGTTTGGACACAATTCCATATTATTCGATGTTCGAAGGACACGGTTTTTTCGACCTACTCTTGCTTTTCAAGCTATAACTCTCTTCCTAATATTCCGATTTAGCCAATTTTCAATACCAAACAAACCTTGTCTATAAGAAAGATTCTGGCAAAATTCGAGACCCCTAGCTTTTTCGGTGCGACCTCTATCGTGTTTTCAACAGACGGACAGACGGACGGACATAGCTAGATCGTCATCAAATCAAACCCTGATTCAGAATATATATACTTTATGGGGTCTAAAATGGATATTTCGATGTGTTACAAACGGAATGACAAAATGAATATACCCCCACTATTTTTTTGGTGGCGGGTATAAAAACACTCAAATTTTACTATGCGCAGGTATTAAGAGCTTATTAATTTATTTTAAGAGCAATAATAAGAGTTTAATCTGATTATTTTTTTACTTTTTTTAAATAATTGCAATCAACTGTTAGCGACTAAATTGTAATTGTAAATATGCAACAACAACAACTAACAAGACCCATAAGAAAAATGAAAATATAGAGTCCAATTAGCGGCATTTTTTTTGATTTCCCCTCAATGGTTTTTTAATGTCACGTACGTAGTGCAGAAACATTATTTGTCTCCGTCATTCATATTTGAACAATCGCAAGAGCACCTAATTTAGAATTTAACTTTTTTTCTTAACATAATATAAATTTGATTACCTAAGAATACTATTAGAGAAAAATCTGTCACGTACGATATGTCATGAATGATATTAAATTGAATTTATTATAAAATCATTTAAAGATTACTTTCTATTTAGTATAATGGATTTTAAATGAAAAATATTTCGTTTAGTGTACTAAATTAAAAAAAGAAAAATATATCTCCCAAGATTCGCAGTTTTTTTCATATTTCCATATATTCCTCAAAATCACTTCTGTTTTATGTTTTTTTTTGATATTTAGACAACAAAGATCTAATTTCGTTTCAGTTACTCTTACTTTTTCAAAAATTCCTCCACTTTATAGGAGTACAAATGTCACGTACGATAACATGAAAATGCATAAATTAAACTTAAATTAAATTACTAGGGATACTTAAAAAAATTTTCAAACAAATTTGCCGTTCTCCGATATTAGGTAAATAAAAAAAGTGGGCGTAAAAGTTGGGTTATGACAATAGTCATAGAAAAAACTAGACACAAAACCGATTTTAACTTACGGCCCACACTAGCCATCGATTTGTTCGATTAACGAACAATTTTTTGTGCGCACATGAATTTGTCTGGTGTGGACAGCTGTTGTCGATGTTTTGTTCAAACAGCGTTGTCAGAATATTTGATCGAAACAACGACGTCTGATATTAAAAGGCATTTTAAATATGAAAGAAAGAGACGACACATAAAAATATCAACAAAATACACTTTATGCGTTTTCTCCATATCAAAGACCATTAACAATTTTTTGACAGTTGCTCTGCCGACGTTTTGTTCTAGTCTGAACAAATCGATGGCTCGTCTGGACGTGAAGTAAGTAATGTGATTAGCAACGAACATAACATGGTATACAAAATACCTGAATTTTTTGACAAGTTTTAAGACAATCCCAATACGCAGACTTATTCAATTCGGTATTAAATTTTTTTTTACCTTTTGATTTATTGCCCTCTTCCATGAGTGTCATTAGTACGTATACTTACATACTGTATTCGACAAAATCATATTTGACTTAATAGATTATTATTTTTCCATCCCTGGCTTACGAAATTGTCTTGACAAATAACATTCACAACGAAATTTGTTTTTATCGACGTGTCAAAGAAGCATTTACAGGTGGCGCAAAAGAGTGTGGTCAGAAAGCTTCAACTGGGCAGATTGTCTTCTCGTTGCTGTCTCCGGATTTTCTACGACGCTATGTTTCGCATCATTAATATTTTCAACCAATCTGAAGGTCTGCTTGCACAGTCTAAAATTCAGCAAAATTATCCACGAGCGAACAAATGGTTGAACACGTTGGAGCCGTTCTTTCACCAAAAAATCTTCTGTATTCACGTTGCATATTATTTGTAGAAAGATTATTTTTAAGGAATAGAAAAACAAGCACCCACATTCTATTTGGCGTCACCAACATCACTGTCAATTTTGAGACAACACCACTTTAATACAACGTCAATGCTAATTTGGTATTCCTTTACTGTTTTAAGACGACGTTGACTATTAATCGATTTTAATTAAAAATTTTAAATTTCTTATAATATTTTTGCTATTTTTTATTTTTTCTTTTTTTCCAATTATTTGTTTTAACCCAAGACTAAAAATAACAAGGACCAAATCAAAGTCAATTAAAGGCAACATCAACGTTACATTTTCTTACACAACACCAAAAATAGTGTTATTGACATCGCGAATACTAATTTACAGCAGTTGGTTCGATTTTAAGATATTCTCCCAATCCTAATTCTTGAAATAGAAAAAAAAAAATACGAAATATTCCCAAGCAAAAAAATTAAAATTTTTTCTATATCCTATAGTTACTTTAGCCGCACCCTGTAGTATGTGCGTACATAAGTATGTATTCAAAAATCAATACAAAATTGTATGCAAAAACTAAACAAAATATCCTTTTCTCCCTTCTATATTATTACAAAAAAAAAAACAAAACCAAAAACTCATTTTTAAAACCTTTTTCTTTTATTAATTTTGCATAACAAACTGTCAATAAGCCATCGAAGCAACTAAAGACGAAACTGAAATTAATATTTCGCCCAACAAATGGTCATTATTCATTTTGTCTCTGGTCTTATGTCACATTTGTGTATAAAACTCATACAAGGGACATCAAATATGGGGTAAAAATTAAAGAGAAAAATAACCCTAAAAAGGATAACATGCATACGCTGTTATTCATTTTGGAAACTAAAGCAGTTGTATGTCCTTTAAATGCCATAGTTGCAATTATGCAAAAATTATAAATATTCACCAAATTCGTTATACATACTTTCAATTAATATCTACATATAAACATGTATTTCCAAACACATATTCAATAAAATTTTATTTATGCTGCATGGTAGAGCCAACACACCCTTAATATCCTTTATGTAAATCCTTTTATATTGTTGCGTATATTAAAAACAGCATAATTATGTGTGTATGTATGGATGTGTACAAAATATACATTTATAGAATTCCAAAGGTATATGTATAATGAAAGATGTTACATTGTTTTCATATTCGAATTATTTTACATGTTCCTGCAACATATTTGTTCACAATGAATTGCATTTTACATTGCCAGGTACATACATACAAATGTAAGTATTTACTTTCTATTGTCCTTTTATTTTATTACATTATAAATATTTATTTTCTTGTATCTTTAAGATTTTTGTAACGTTTAAAATTGTCTGTTGACAATCAAAACTTTGACTACACGTTTTTTTTCAATAAACTACAAATTTAATGTTTTTAATAGAAACTAGCGAATCCCCTGCACACTTCATAGTGCAACTAAATCGTATTTCTGAACTCCATCGTTGTTATGACGCATTGCAATACCCGATTTTGTTCTGGAGAGGAGATGATGGTTAGTCAGAGAAGCATATTTTAGTTGTAGTATATAAGTAAGTTTAAAGCTTGTAAATAAAATAGTCCTATTATAACATCAAACTTCTATTGATTTATTACATATTTGTTGTTTTTATACCCTTCACACAGTGAAAAAGGGTATATATAGGTTTGTCATTCCGTGTGAAATTTCTACAATTTTCATTTCCGACCCCATAAAGTATATATTTTCTGAGAGCTTATGAATAGGGGAGTCGATTAAGCTCTGTCAGTCTGTCCGTGTGTATGTTGAAATCAACTTTTTGAAGCCCCCCAACATAAGTTGGACCTATGTAAGGTATTAAAATATCAGAAATATTCGGGAGTAAATCGGTATTGAAAATCAGAAACATCGGTACATAAACAGCTGAGATATGAGCAAAAACCCACGACCACCTCGATTTTTTTTTCACAAAAACAACATTACAACAACAACATACATACATACAAACGTGTATACTGGTTAGAGAAAACGTGGCATCGAATCCCAGCTGAGCCAAAAAAAAATTTTTTAATTTTTTTAAAATTTTTTTTTATTAATTTTTTTTTATTTTTTTATTTTTTATTTAATATATTATTTATATTTTTATTTTTTTTTTAATTTTTTTTTTTTTTAATTTTTTTTTTATTTTTTCTTTGTTTTATATATATTATATATATAATAATTTTTTTTTAATTTTTTTTTTTAATTTTTTTTTTAATTTTTTTTTAAATTTTTTTTTTATTTTTTTGTTTTTTTAACATACATACGTGAATTTATAATTTTACAATGGGATGTTTTTATATATGTATGATTTTTGTATGTATGTACGTATTTTATATGGGATGAATGGTGACACAAACTACTGTTATTGCATGACTACACGTTGTGAAGGGTATATAAGATTCGGCACGGCCGAATATAGCGCTCTTACTTGTTTTTTTATATGAACAAAAAATCACATGTTGACATGAAAAGTCGAACGCGTCGACCAAACTTCGTGCAAACTTTAGATAAACCATCTACACAACCATAGGAACAAACCCATCGAATTCGGTTAGACCGTTCGTGAGTTATAAAATCACAACGCACTTGCAACAATTTTATATAGATATGCAATAATGTTGAGTTTTTTCCTCAATTCCAAATTTATAGTTTATATGACTTGTTGGACTTGTTTATAACAGCCCTTCAGAAAGAAGTTTTTTCCAAATTGAACATCGTTCCCAAGCTTTAAACTACTGATGGTTAGTTCACACACAACAAATATTTGACGAAACACATCAAATATTGTTTTTTTTTGTCAAATAAGCACATAAATGAAGACAGCATGAAAGCATTTTGAACAATATTGGCTTTAAGTTCAAAGATTATCTCGAGCTTGTTCACATATGTATACTCTCTCCTTTAAATAACCCCATAAAAAATCGGGTGCTGAGTTAATTTTTGAAGAAACAAGGCCCAATTATATTTTTATATTTATTGCCACACCATACGGTACACTAGAGTGGTTCGAAAGAAAAAACAAGTAAGAGCATTATGTTCGGCTGTACCGAATTTTTGATACCCACCACCAATTTTGTGTACTTTTAAAGCACAAAATTTATTATTTTGTTATTGACTGTAATCGCTATGGAATAATCTCTTTATACTTAAATATGTTTTACACTCTTTTTGTGTAACTATATGTGCTATTAATTTATTTCCTTCAGTGTAGTCTTACAATTAAATATTAAAAAGTTCTGTATTACAAATGATACTACTGACTCTCTTTTACTAAATACAATGTTGTATGTTTACGGAATCTGAAGAGTACCCAAAGGCAGTTAGGTTAGGTTGAAAAGGAGGGGCTTTAAAAGCCCAAACCTATGAGAGGTATACACTTATGCCCAGTTGGCATGTTGTGCGCTCCATGCGGGAAACGGAATTCTCAAACAAAAACCATAATCAAAATTTTTCAATAAATATCGGACTAGTTCAAGAACTCAGTCCCCTCAATGTAATTCCTTATGGATTTCCAGTTCGAGTTCCCCAGGTACTCCAAATTGGGCATAGTATCCACTGTAAAATTCTCGCGTCTAATATGCCCAAACGCAGGACAATGACAGACATAGTGTACCAAAGTCTCTTCCTCTTCCTCGCATGCTCTTCATGTCGTTTCATCAGACAACTTCATGCGAGCTAGATGGGCTCTCAACTCCGTATGACCTGTGATCGCACTGGTTAGTCTCCTAAGTGTTGGTCTACTTAATCTCAGAATTTCTTTAGATTTCCCAAGATTTGGTTCACCCCACTTTACCGACATCAGTGCCTTGCCACTTTCTGGCATGTTTCACCGTCGCCCAACATTTAAGTTCATCCTTGAATCGTTTAAGGGGCCTAGCGTTCTCCAATGTTATAGTACTTCCATAGTAGCTCCCATTTTGGATAATTTGTCGGCTTTCTCGTTTCCGATCAGCCCGTGATGGCTTGGTATCCATATGATCTCCAGATGTTCACAATTTGCATATAATTTTATCTCGCTCTTGCATTGCAAAACGTTCCAGGATTTAACTCCTCTCCTTTCTCAATGTCTATATCACTGATTGGCTATCCGTAAAGATACGGATCAGTGCTTCGCTATTCGTTTCCTTTATCACCCAGAGGCAGTTAAGAAGTAAAATTGTCTTTGTGTTGACATGTCACCTCCTACCTTTAAAATGATATAAAAAATGTTTAAATTCAACTCAGATAATCAATTACACACTTCTTTTTTTTAATTTTTGTTTATTACATGGGAGGTGGGCGTGTCACATTAATTTTTCGTAATAATACTTATATTGGCATGATTAAATTCACCAGAAAGCTCTATATACGAAATTTCATCATCAAAGATCCTATTCTGTCGGTTTTATAAGCTTTTAATATGAGAAGTGGGCATTTAAGTAGGCGTGTCAAACTAGTTTCTGGTGATAAATTCAACTTGGATATTTCAATACAGAGTCCCTTATATTTTAAAAACCGTTGTTCATAGAGAAATTATATGAATTTGAGATAAAATTTTATAAGGAAGGTGGGCTAGCGCGTGTCACCTTAATATTTTGGAATTATACCTATATTGAAGAGAAATGTATATGTGCAAAATTTCATCATCATAAATCTAATTCTGTCGATTTTATGAGCTTTTAAATTTCATTAACAGTAAATTATGTGAGAAGTGGCCGTTGAAGTAGGCGTGTCAAAATTGTTTCTGCTGGTAAAATCAACTCAAATATTTCTATTTAGAGTCCTTTATTCTTTCCAAATCTTTGTCCATAGAAAATTTATATGGATTTAAGCTAAAGAAGTATATGGGAGGTGGGAGGTGGGTGCTAAAATGGGCGTGTCACCTTAATTTTCCGTTCCTTTTTATCAAAGAGCAATTTTTGCAAAATTTCAGAATCGTATATTTAGTTTTGTCAGCTTTATTATGTTTTCAATTTTATATATACCGAAAAAGGCATTGTACGGTATGAACTTTCGTACATTTTGATCTGTAACTCCTTTTCTAATGCATAGATTTAAGCAATTTCAAGAAATATACATTCGAAATTTTACGGCTCTACATTAATGGGTTTGGACACAATTGCATTTTATTCGATGTTGGAAGGGCATGGTTTTTTTGGCCTACTCTTGCATTACGAGCTATAACCTCGCCCTAATATACCGATTTAGCCCGTTTTCAATACTAAAAAACCTTGTGTATAAGACGTATTCTGGAAAAATTTTAACTTCCTAACTTTTTCGTGTTTTCAACAGATGGACTGTCGGACAGACGGACGGACATAGCTAGATCTTCCTTAATTGATACCAGATAATATATACAGAAAATATATACTTTATGGGGTCTAAAATGGATATTTCGCAGCGTTACAAACGGAATGACAAAATGAATATACCATTTGCCCCAGACTAATTTCCCCCATAGCACTCATATCCAACGTGTAATTGCCGGTGATATTAAGTCTGCTACCAGCCAATGACGGACACTCGCATACCACATGCGCTGCCTTCTCAGCAGTCGCAAGGCACATTATACAAACATCAAACTCCACAACTTTATTTTTTTACAGATGATATTTGAAGTTACCATGCCCTTTGACCAGAGCAGTTATCCAGCCCAGGGTTTAGAAAGTTTGTTTAAAGTTACCATAAGGTTTCTTTTTTGAATTAGTTTCCTTTAAATTCTATCTAGTTTTTACGAAGAGTGTGACATAAAAACGTCAAGGAAAAATTAACGCTTTTATCTAAAGTGTGGTTAAATTTTTTAAAGTTATTCAGGCTTATTTTGAAAATGGACATTTAAATCAAAATGCATTTCGTGCACTTCGTATTTCTTTTGGTCAACATAATCGCTTAAATTCGTCCACAATCGCGAGAATTGCGAAAAATATTTAAATTTCAACAAAACATGCGAAAACATCTGTTAATGCCTTCTTAGTTCGTTGAACGGAAAACTTTGCTATTTTCCGCGATAGTGTGGCAAAAGAGCAGTCAACCTCGACTCATCATCGTGCCCAACAATTGAAAACATCAATATTGTCATTCAAAATTTGTACCATCAGATGGAGGTGTACCGCCGAGGTCGCAGCGGCCATTTGGCCAATACCAATATTATCATAATAAAAAGAAATGACAATTATTTCTTAAATAATTTGTGCTTTATTCAAAGTCAACATCGGCCCTTAAAATTTAACCACCCTTTATTAAGTCAAATTTGCAGTGAAAGCTCTTTTAAGTTGTCAAGTAAAATTAATTATTTATGTTTTTGTTGTTTTTACATACGAATTGTCTGGTTGAAATAAATTTAAACCTTTTTAATTAATTTTAATTTATTTTAAACCTCATAAAATTCAAACCCCTTTCTTTCGTTTCGTATTTTTATTTTAACCGAAAACTTTTTATTTAGAAAATCAGTCGAAGTGACCGATTACTAATTATCGGGATTCTACTGTAGTATATTTTTTTTTTAATTTTTGTTCATAATACATACATACATATGTACATATGTATGTACTCGTGTCTGCACGAATTAATATTAAATTCAACCCTTGTATATAATCTTTACACCCTTTCACATAAGCTCCTTACCACTCAGAATGACGCATTAACAACAATGTTTGCTATTTACTTTTTATAGTGGAACAAACACCCCCTTATCGCAAAATACACGTGCAGCATCTAACTTGCAGTATTTACCATAGGCAGCATATACATACATACAACTACATAAATAAATACGCAGGAGTAGGTTACATATGCATATGGACAAGAAAAAATGGCGCACTTTTTAACACACATGTATGATATTTGGTGTTTGGATTTTCTTGTGCTGATAGGGTGCATAAAGTATGTCATATCAATTTACATGCAACATATGCAAAAAGAAGTTGAAAAAAAATGGAAAATATTTAGAGAAACTATTAACCCCTGCAACGGTAGCTGCATCCCAGCAATCCGCTTAAAGATATAAAGATTAAGCTGCAACTGAAAATAATAGTCTCCCTTGTAAGTAAAAAAAAAACTATAATATTTGTTAATGTTTGTTGTTAAAAAAATTATTAAAAAAAGAACGCGTGTCTAGATTTTTCGAAGGATCTTACAAAAAAGTGAAAATAACGCAAACAAAACAGACAAAAAAGTGTGGCAGACGCATGCAAAAAAAAACACCAAAAGCCAACATCTTTTTATGTGAATTGCTTGAGATTTTTTAAGGACTTAAAAAACACACCTAAAGTGAGAGGTTAAAAAGCAGCCTTAAATAAGAATATTTTTTATAGTTCTAGAAGATACAAACATGTCATTTCTATTTAAAAAAATCGAATTTAAATTAGTTTGCATTTCAAACAAACAAAGAAGATAGAGAACAAAAGAAACCTTCTTGTTTGTGCATAGAAAAAAATAACTTAAGCAATTTTTACTAACAAAAAAGTAGGGAATAGAATTTTTATTTGTGTTTCATACTTTAAATCATTTATTTATATGCAATTTTGCATCCCTTGTCATCATATCAAACTCAATAATACCCACTCACATATGTATGTACATGAAAGCATTTAAAGGGCAACTGCTGCAGCAGTCGAGTAGCAGTAGCTGCAACATACACATTTTAAACAAAAGCCTTAAAATTTATATTGTTTTTGATGGAAAAAAAAGTAGAGAGAAAAAATTGGGAAAAAAAAATTCCCGTTGATGACCTTTAGAATGACCCCAAACCCAAGACCGTTATGCTGACGGGGTTTTTGGCAGTTACAAAAACTACACACAAGCACACAACAATCATAAATACGTACAATCCTACTGCCATTCATTCATCCTTTTCCTGTTGTTTTGTTTTATTTTGTAAACTGACGACTGTTTACGTTTAGAGTTTTTCATTAAAACTACCAGTCCTTTATATGTATTTCTCTTTTGTGACTGATTGCATATTCTGCATTTTATTTAGTCGTCATATGCATAGTCAAATACTCATACATATTGCATGTTAAACTCACATTATGTACAGTTCCTCAACACACACATCCATACATACATAAATATTTCCCGCCATTCGCCACATCATGCATTATCTTTTTTTCTTTATTTTCATCATCATCATCAGTTTTATAAAAAAAAATATTTGAATATTTATGGTAAGAAATACTTCTATTATTCTCTTTGATATTCCAATTTTTTGCTATACTAGTCCTTTCAGAGAAAAGCCTAAACAAATGACACATGAAAGGATGCTTAATATACTACTTAGTACGCTTTTTTTGTCATAATAATAATAGCTTAAGTAATGTTTTATATGGCGTTTTGCCAACTGAAAATTGTTTTTTGTTTGCAGGCCCATCACTTTCAATTTAGTGACTATTTGCATGTTTATACTTAATATTAAGGGTTTTCTTCCAACAAGAGCGGGATATTGTTTAAAAAGCAAAATTAAAGGAATTGTGTGTTAAAAAATAATGAAATGCCACAATTTAAAATTTTTAATCTGTTTGTAACACATCCAGATATTAATTTTAGGGCCCCATAAACTAAACGGTGGTACTACCATAATGCAAGATGTTAGTTATGAGTCTAAGGTGTGACTCAAGTCAAGTTTTTTGCCCAAATTTATTTGACATTTTTTGTTTCAGTATTTGACAAGATCAACCATGTAGAACCACGCCATTGAGCAGCGCGTTAAGATTGTTGAAGTCTTTAACGAAAATGGGCTTTCAATTCAAGATGAAGAAGAAAGAAAATCATCTTCAGCGACGAGGCATACTTTTAACTCAGTGGATTTGCTAACAAGCAGAATTACCACATTCAGAATCCCCGAGTGATTGTTAAAAAAAACCGATGCATCCACAAATAGGGATGGGCAAAAAAATATCGATATATATCCCTAAAATTTAAAAACCGATAAATCGATTCTTATTTACGAGTATCGTTTTTAGTACCTTGTTCGATATTTTTTTCGATATTTTTGAAAAACATCGATACGATTTATATCGATACATTTTTTCTATTTGCCCATCACTATCGACAAATAATGACTGTTTGGTGGGGTTTAAGGAATGGCGGCGTCATCGAGTCATGCTTCTTTGAAAATTGCATCGGCCAAACAGTTAGCGTGAATGGTGTTCCTTATCGCGAGATGATAACTGCCTTCTTGTGGCCAGAAATTGAGGAAATTAACCAGGACGATATGTGGTTTAAACAAAATGGTGCCACTTGCCACATACCCATTGAAACAATGGCTCTTTTGAGATAAAATTTTAATGCTTGTAATATCTCACATCATGGCAATGTTAATTGACCATTATCACAATCATGTGATATAACACCGTTGGACTTCTTTCATTGGAATAACCAATATTGAACCTTAATTATGTATCATCGTATAGAAGTATGCCACCGAAGCCGTTGCGATCTCCTGGCCGATATTTTGTTTTACACATAATTTTCAAATATCGTAAAAAGTATTATATATATATATATAATATATAAATTATAGAAAATATTAAGATAATTCTTTGAGAATTGTTGTTTTATTTACAATTAACACCGTGCGTCTTGGTTTGACAACCCTGTAAATGTTTTACGCGTCCTGAGGGCAAATTTTACTAGAATGTTCCACTGTGCTTTTCGTATACAGATTCTAAAAAGAATTTTACCATTTCGATAACTTTTGAAAACCATAATTTGCCCCTTGGTTTAACTTAATGATGATCTAACTATGTCCGCCCATCTGTACGTCCGTTGAAAGTATAATAGAACTCGAACACAAAAAAAGCTAAGAGGATGAAATTTTTCAAGAATATTTCAATACCTCAGAAGTATCTGGAATTGAAAATGGACTAAATCAGTCTGTTAATAAGAAAGTAAATAAAATGCAATTGTATTCAAACGCTTTGACAAAGAGTGATAAAATTTCGCAGACATATTTTTTTTATACAAAAATTAGTTTTCCCGAAAGTTATTCTAATCCGTTACGAAAGGAGATAGATAGAAATGTACGAAAATTTACTCAGCACAGTGACTTTTTTAGATTATTTAATATTTAAAGCGTCATAAAACCGACAGAATTAGATGTACGACTCTGAAATTTTATATTTTCAAAATAAAGTTTTTTTAGCGCCCACCTCCTTTATAACACTCTTTCTTAAATTCATATATGTAATTGTTCTATGGATAATGGATTGGAAGAAAAAATTACTCTGTATTGCAATATCTTAATTGAATCTATTATCAGAAATTACTTTAATACGCCTACTTTAATTACCACCTCTCCCATATGGCATAATCTACTATCAATAAAATGAAACGTCATGAATCCGACAGAATTATATGAACGAATAAAAAATTTCACTTTTGGTTAATATTATTGTAAAAACGTAAAATAAAGATGACACACCGATTTAAAAAAAATAAAAAAAATTCCCTATGGACAAAGACTCTGAATTTAAATGTGCAAGTTAAATCCATTAGCATATATTACTTTGACACGCCTACCTAAAAAACAAGTAAGAGCGCTATATTCGGCCGTGCCGAATCTTATATACCCTTCACAACGTGTAGTCATGCAATAACAGTAGTTTGTATCACCATTCATCTCATATGAAATACGTACATACATATAAAAAATATACATATATAAAAAACATCCCATTGTAAAATTATAAATTAACGTATGTATGTTAAAAAAAAAATAAAAAAAAAAATTTAAAAAAAAAATTAAAAAAAAATATTTAAAAAAAAAAATTTAAAAAAAAAATTTTTTTAAAAATAATTAAAATATATATAATTAATGTAAAACAAAAAAAAAATTAAAAAAAAATAATAAAAATATAAATAATATATTAAATAAAAAATAAAAAAAAAATAAAAAAAAAAATTTAAAAAAAAAATTTAAAAAAAAAAATTTTAATATATAAAAAAATTTTTTTTTGGCTCAGCTGGGATTCGTTGCCACGTTTTCTCTAACCAGTATAGACGTTTGTATGTATGTATGTTGTTGTTGTAATGTTGTTTTTGTGAAAAAAAAATCGAGGTGGTCGTGGGTTTTTGCTCATATCTCAGTTGTTTATGTACTGATGTTTCTGATTTTCAATAGCGATCTACTCCCGAATATTTCTGATATTTTAATACCTCACCCGGGTCCAAGCGATGTCGGGGGGCTTCAAAAAGTTGATTTCAACATACACACGGACAGACGGTCAGACTGACAGACTGACAGAGCTTAATCGACTTCCCTATTCATAAGCTTTCAGAAAATATATACTTTATGGGGTCGGAAATGAAAATTGTAGAAATTTCACACGGAATGACAAACCTATATATACCCTTTTTCACTGTGTGAAGGGTATAATAAGTGAATTAAACGAACGTTACCTTTTACATTTCGGAATTGGAGCTAATAAATCATTGACAAAAAAATAATTGAAAATGGCTTTATTGCTTTTCAAAATATTCTCCGTTCAGATCAATATACTTTTGCATACGTGTGAACCAATTTTTGAAGCAATTTCTCCATTCCATATGAGAAACCTCCAAAACATGTATTCTGAATGACTTTTTTAAGGTTTTGCTCGTCTTGGAAGGTCCATGCAGTTGACTGCTGTTTACTTTCGGGCTCATACAGATCCTCAATTCGTCACCTGTCACGATGTCATACACATGTTTTGAAGCACTGCAATCATATTTTTGAGCATTTTTTGCGACAAATTGACACGATCCTTTTTTGGAGCGATTGTCAAATTATGTGGGACTCAATGCGAACAAATATTTTTCTCGGCCAATGCTCATGAAATATTGAATGTGTGCTGATCCTACTAATATTTGACGTTTTCTAAATCTTTCAACTAAATACATGACGATCTTACAATGACATTTCTCGCACAGCATCAATGTTTTTTGGAACAACAACCGATCTTGGACGACCTTCACGAAACTCGTTATTGATTGAACTAAGGCTATGATTGAATTCAGTAAAACATATAATTGTCTTATTTCTATTTAGCAGATGATCGAATTTAAAAAATGGTTTTAACATTTAAGACATTTTCAATTGGATGAATGTTGTATTTAGTCGCTGCTCTGACGTAATCGGTTATGTGACAATTTAAAAAAAAGTTTATTGCTCTTTTTTGAACCTTTATTAGTCGTACCTGTATCCACCAAGCCGTTAAAGAATATCTTTTTAACACAATTGTCCAAGTTGTTTGTAGAAATCCCTACAGAAGTTGTTTAAAGATCATAGAAAAATAGCTTAAGATAAAACGAAGCATATGAATACTGAATACAACTCATACTGTTACAAATCACAATATCAAAAAACAAAAGTTTTCTTTCATTGAAAAGCCCTGTATCGGACCCTTCGAAAGAAATAACATTGTCATGCTCGAGTTTACAACCACGTTTCTTACATTAATAAAACTGTTGACGCCAAAAAGAACGAGCCAAAAGCATAGAAATATAACAAAATATACAAGATATAACTTTTAAACAACTGTTTTGCATGAATTTCTGCAACATTCGTTTACATTGATTTGCGGTAAAAGAGTTGTTTTCCCATCCAAACTTGGAATCGCATGTTAAAATACAATTTAATGCGAAAACCAATCGAATAAAGGCAGCAAATATCACTTAAATATAACTTTGGCAATCAAATTTTAATTGGAAAACTTTAGGTTTTTAGTATTAAAATAAACAAATAAAATTACCCTGCAGTTCTTATACTGCCAATTACACTCTACGCAGTAACTACAATAGTTCCTAGTCGTGCTTAGATACGGAAAATAACAGCGAAACTAAAATTCAAAATTGTTTATACTTGTGGTAGGTTTAAAAGAAACAGAACTTCATAAAATATTTAATGTTGAAGTAGTAGGTATCATTGTTTGTATGGGAGGCAACTGCAACTTAAAGCAATTGCTTAAGTACTTGGGTCCATAAAGTTTTAAAAACTAAATTACACTAAAATATATTCAAAACTGAGGTCTGTACTCTATTTACAATGTTGTCATAAACAGACAAACCAACGGACATCCTTGATCGGATGATTCATCGTGAGGTTTGATTTTCAATAGACTTATATTGTCATATCACGCATGACTTATATAAAACTGCTTTGTCATTCTTGTTAAGTATCGTTTGGCAAGTCATCATAGAAAGACATGCACCACAACAGCGTCTTCAAATTGTTCAGTTGAATTACGAAAAACAGCGTTCTGTGAAAAATGTTTAATCGGTGCTTTATCGTGAAATTTTGTTCGGTGATAACGCACATTTCTGATTTAATTGATACGTTTATAAGCAAAATTGTCATATTTAGGCTGATGAGCAACCCAAAGAGTAGCAAGAGCTACCATTATATCCATTAACATCAACTGTATTGTGTGGTTTATTGGCTGGTGGAGTTATTGATCCATATTTCTTCAAAAATAAGACAAAACAGAATATTACCGTCAATGGTAAACGTTATGGCATCATGTAAATGGACTATGTGCTTCCTGAATTTCAAGTGCATGGTCTCGATGAGTTTTGGTTTCAACAAGACGGTGCTACGAGCCATACAGCGAGTGCAACAATGGAGTTGTTAAGAAATTATGTTGGTGAACATTCAATTTCACGTTTTTCTACAGTGAATTGGCTACCTGGATCGAGAGATATCACACCTTTGGACCATTTTCTCTGGCGATAGGTAAAGTCTAGGGTCTTCAGGATTAAGCCAGCTGGGATGGATGCTTTAGAAGCCAACATTACTCATGTTATTCGCTATGCTACAACGAGTCAAACCAAATTGGACCTTTCGAATTGACCACCTTAGACGTAGTCGTGACCTACATTTACATGTTATCATTTTCAAACAGTTAATGTCATAAATTTTACTTTTAACCGATAATAAAAATTCATTTTCCAATTTATGTGAGAAGTGAAATATTTTCTCCATAATAAATTTTTTAACAACTAATGCAAAGGAATGTAATTGAAGGAAATTTTTCTTTTTAATTGTAATTTGAACCAATATAGTGAATGAATGATGAATTACTGTAGGCGATACTAGTGCTGGCAATTTTCGTACAGGTTTTCAAAGGGCTCGCCTTTGGGCAAATGCCCTTGACACTTCAGGCTGAAATTATGAAATTTGTATCAGTGCCTATAAATCTTTTAAAAGGAATGTGGGAAAGCCCGGGCTTTCATCCTCTTGGATAGCCAAACGACTTTAAGGGCCCTTGTGTCTTAGGATGTCAAATCGACTTTGGTTCTATAATCTGTTTTCGTCCTCAACAGTCTTCGCATTCGCAACTATATTGCACTGCTTTAGATTCCAGGTCATGTAAAAAATGAACGTGCCGACCGTCTTGTAAAATATGGGGTCAGCCGTCTAATGATTGGCTCGAAGTCTTTTTATACCTTCAGGAGTACTATCCTCTCTCCTCGATGCTGAGTTTGCTTTTTACTAGGTCAACGTCAGGCTAAGAGGTTGATGTTCCTTTCGAGCGCCAAATCTGGGAGTCTTCTCTCCCTGCACAGGAAAGACCTGAGAGTGTTATCAGGTTTTCTGACTGAACATTACCATTTAAGTAAAACTAGCAGGTTGAATGTATGGACGTGCCGATTTTGCAGTATGGATGATGAGACGACGGAGAACGTCTTCTGCGATTTCACGGCACTCTGCGCAAAGAGATTGCGTTTCTATGGTGTAGTTTTATTACACCAATGGGCATTTCGGATTCTTTGCCTAGTAGGGTATTGGGCTTCATTAAAATCCTTGACATATAGGCAAGCTAGTGGCTGCACAAAATACCTATTTTTGGTAGCGGTGCTTATGGTCCAATTATTGCTACTTCTACTATATTTATCACTTTACACAGCCACTTTACTAATAAATTTTAGAGCAAAAACGCCTAGCACGGACATGCGATATTGGCAGTTGAAACAATCATTCAATTCGGAACATGTTTCAAAAGCTGCAGGGTACAAAACTTCACACATACTCTTGGCCATTTCTTCAAGTTTATTTTTTCTATATTCAATTGACAATTTTGTAAAACCTGTCTATAACTAAATAAATTAAGTTTTATTTAATGTTTTTGTCTCTTCATTTCGTATTATTTTGAAATAAATGGTTTTAAATCAAAAACAGACAAACATTTTTTATGTATTTCAAAAACTTTAGTGTTTTTTGGGGAATTTGTGAATATGGCCATTAATCAAATGACAATCTCACGGGAACATCTTAACAAGACATGTTAAGATGTTGCCACGTATGTACACATATCGTATATGTTAAATGCGTAAGTAGATAGATGCCTAAGTTACTTGTGTTAATATCATATCGATGATATTTGTTTGTTTTTTTTCTAAAATTTTAGCCTTAAAAGTTGCTGATTTACTGACAACCTTAATGAAGTTTTGCCATTTTTTTAAGTAGGAGTGGTAAGTCTTCGAAAAAATGGAAGTTCTGAAAATCCTCTTGGGATTTATTTGTTTCTAAAATGTTTGTAAATTTTATTAAAATATTTTTTTTTAACAAAACTAATTCTGTAAAACAAAAAATAAGTTGAACAATATTTATGCACTAAAAGCAATTTTAATATCTCTATTGGGAAGATAAACAAAAGCTCTTGGCTCACGGCAAACTTAGCTTGTCAATTTAGGTATTATTTTAAGAAATTTGACATTCATTTTGGCTTAGTACTTATCGAAAATTTTTTTTTTACTTTCTAAAACAATTAAATTGATTAGAAAATACTCCAGCACTAGCAGAGTAGAATGCACGTTTCAAACCAGCTATGGTTTTGTTTAAAGCATATTTATTCATCAGGTAATCGCAGTTCAGAGAAAATGTTTTTGTTTATGTTTTTCATATATAAAATTTGACATTTAAAATAAAAGTAAGACGAGAGAGAACTGTTTTATGTATGTAGAGATGTATGATATATATGACAGGTGAAGTTTAAAATAAAAATCAGCTGACGATCAAGACTACCTTATGAATAAATATTCCTGGATTTAAGCTTCAGCATTATTTATCAATGTATTAGTATTTTTTAAATAAGCTATTAAATCCATAGTTTCATAGAGCAAGTTTAAAAAGGTATAAATGCACCAACTTTTCCATCCCTGCTTTAAGGATTAAACACTTTTTTATTTTAATTATGCTTATCCTACTTCTATTTGTCTTTACAAAAACAAGCAAAAAAACAAACAAACAAACACTCCCAATGGCTTTTTTATATCAAAAACATACACCTTCGATCTAGAGCCATTGTTGTTCTCTTACAGTGTTGGATCCATGGAAATGCTTAAATTAAACAACAAGGTATGTGGATTTTTAAAAGGGAGACTAATTTATTTTAATCGAGTTTTTTATATTTCGCCTTTACTTACTGCCACTTTCTCCAGCAGTGGGTGAGGAGCTAGCATGACATGGGATATCGCATATAAAAATCATGCCTTCTAGAAACGCTATTGGAAGCAGGTAAGCACCCAGTATGCGAATCAAGAAGTTCTTTTTTGTAATAAAGTGTTTTAATAGGCAATGACAATGTAACTGCGATCACATGGTTTCAATACTACCAACATTGTAAGCAAAGGTTGGATTATAATGATTCAGAGGAACGACGCTATTCCGATAGCTTAATTTTATTCCCATTTAAGATTAATCTGATTCGGAACAACGGGTTTTGTTTTCTGTTTCTAAAATGTAAAACACTATATGCTCAAGGAAAACTGCGAAGCAATAAACTCTTATTTCCACAGCGATAAGCCCTTAAAACACAAACTTGAAAAAAGGAACGTTAAAAGTGTTTTCAGCCAAAAACAATACTGTCCAGAGTATGCAAGAATATCCTTTAATATCAACTGCTATCGTTTTCAAGAACTAATCAGGAGGTAATATTTCATATGAAAAACTACAAGACCATAAAACCAGAAAAGAAAGGAGGTATTCAATTAAGTAATGAAGGTAACGAATGCCCAAGGCAGCAGTTTATATGCAGGCATATAAAAAAAATTACCAAAGCAATACAGGGATACTCAAAGTTAAAAAAAAAATTTTAAAGGAAGCTCTGACTTATATTTTCACGGAACATCAAGCGTTTGTAGGAACAAAATATGGGACCATTTTAATTTTAAATTAAATCAAATCAAAGAGCACTTTAGATTTGAACACAAGACTCACTATTATCCTTTGAGAAATTCAAATGTTTAGAAAACGAAAGAATTTCTGAAATTGAGCAGGCTAAATCTAAGGAAATCAGTAACAAAGGGTCAATTCTTATATTGAAATCAAGGCATATTTATTCATCAGGTACTCTTGATTCGTCAGCTGATTTTTGTTTTCAACACTTATTTTAAATTTCAGCTGTCAAAATGCATAAATAAAAAACAATTTTCTCTCTTTTCTAATTTATTTCAAATGTCATACTTCATATATAAAAAATATAAACAAAAAATTCTCTCCGAACTGCAATTACCTGATGAATAAATATGCCTTGTATTGAAATTTAAAAAAATAAAGTATGAGCGAGATATTATTTATCAGTATAAAAAGCCTATCTCTGACATTATGTATGGAATGCAACATTGTGTACGCAGCGGCTTAACTAGATGGCGCACAATTTGATTGATGTCATGGGTCAGGTTGGCATTTAGGAACGCTGAAGTTTGTGGCTTATTCGGACAGACCTGCGACTTAAGAAAGTGACACAAATAACCAGTTTGTATCACTTCCACGTAAGATGACCATGTTCTAAAATCAGCCCATAATCCATACAATAAAGTGAATTTTTCCGACTTGTTCGTTCCTGAAAACGATGACGAGTTGACGTTGATGGATGTTCTTGCACATTCTCAGCCAAAGCAGCAATATTTTCGATTGAACGCACCGGACAATAAAGTACACGGGTTTCTTTGTCCACTAATGATTTATTTTCATGAACTCGCTTAACAAATTCACACACAAACTGAACTTAAGGCCGATCTCTACCGAAAACTGTCAATACTTTTCACACACAAACTGAACTTAAGGCCAATCTCTACCGAAAATTTTCAATACTTTGGAAATTAGTTTTTAATATTTCCCAATTTTGTCCCATTTTGCAAATATCAAATAAAAAAATGAAAATAAAATTTAATATTATTCTAACTTTTAAAGTCAAAGTAGACAGTTGTTAAAATTTAAAATTGTAACTGAGCCACCCTGTAGAGTCAAAGCTGGATTAAATGGAATTATAGGCAGCACTATACGGTTTCAAGATAAATATAACCTAGACCAAGGCCATGGAAATAAAATATAAATAACTTTTCGCTACGACAACGGCAGATTGAAAACTTTCAACTACCTGCGCAGCATACTAACAAATGGAGGCTTTAAAGAAGAACCGTATTAACAAAGCTCGACAACTCCATTTGACTTAATAATCACATACATAATTTCATGATTACTACAGTACTAAATTAGCAAACCCACCCGATTTTACACGAATGGAATTCACTAATAATAGACGATTACAATTTTAGTTCCACCAACTCCAGCCAGTAAAGCTCACAGCAAATCTCAAGTCGCATTAAACTTAATATATTCAACGGCTATGAAAATCAGTTGCCTTTTACGAATAAGAATTATGGCATGCCGCTCGCTGCGATCTCAGACCAATCTAGGTTTATGTCAACTGATGTCTTCGAGGAATCCTTAAACCTTTTTGGCCAAGTCTATCAGCAATACTCAACTCTCGACACAAACCAGGTGGAACCTAATTGTAATATAAATATGAAGACGGAAGTGGAGATGGAGATAGATCAGGCATGCTTTGCGTAGATCACAAACCGACATTATCAAAAATGCATGTAAATGAAATCCCCAAGTTAATCGAATCAGGGGACGCCCAAGCCATATTTAGCGCCGACAGCTGAAGATAAAAACGTCAACAATAAATAAATCGTAGAACAAACTGAAGCCATTTGCAGCAAACAAAGATATTGACGGCCTTGCTCCTTATAAATACAAAACCAATTTATATATTTGTGCATATAAGAAATTGAATTAGATTTGTGGATTAAATAATAAAAAAATTTACTTTCTTAGAGCTTTAAATATGCCTTTTCTTTGTATGGGCTTTGTTAGATGGTACTTTTTTTCAACCTAACCTTAATGTTTGCTCAAACTTAATTATCTTAGTCGGTGTAACAATGTCTGAAATCGAAATATATATTAAAAGAACACCGTTTTATTTTTCTTTTGACAGTTTCTATATAATTGCTACTTTACTATCTTTAAAACTTGAAAATGTTAGATAATATTTTTAAACTATTGCTTTCTGAGTAATGCTCCACAATTTGAGAGAATCTAATTAACCTTTCCCCTGAAAGAATTATAAACTTTGCTTTTACCAGATAAAGATGGAAATATTTTTTCCAAACAACTTAAATTTGACTACAAGAGTATCTAGAATATTAATTACGATTTCGCTCAGCTGTCAGCTGAATTCAAAATTTTTAATCATTTTTGTTTTTTATTATTTATATTAAATACTAGAAAAGCCCGGCTCGCGTTGCTACGCCCCTTAATGAATCAAAATGCATTTTGAATTTTAATTGAATATCAAGAGCAAAAACCTAAAAATTATAATTTTTTTTATGGGCGTGGCCCTGCCCACTTTTATAATCACGAAATTGTAAAGTCATAACAGCTCAACATGTGTGCAAAGTTTCAGAAAAGTCGGTCTAGTGCAAGTACCTCAAATTTATAACTTTTTTTATGGGCGTGGCCCTGCCCACTTTTCTAATCACGAAATTATAAGGTCATGACAGCTCAATATGTGTGCAAAGTTTTAGAAAAATTGGTCCAGTGCAAGTACCTCAAAATTATAACTTTTTTAGGGGCGTGGCCCCGCCCACTTTTCTTATCACGAATTTATTTGGTCATGACAGCTCGATATGTGTGCAAAGTTTCAGAAAAATCGGTCAAGTGCAAGTAGCTAAAAATGATAACTAATTTTTTATGGGCGTGGCACCGCCCACTTTTTCCACCCATAAACACTCCCTGGTATGTGTACAACAACTTACCAAAGTTTCAGCCCGATCGGTTTTACAATTTCGGAGTCTATAGCTAACACACATACACACACAGAGTTTCACTTTTATATAAAGGGTGTTTTTTTAAGCCCGATAGAACTTGAAATTGTAAAAAATAACACAAAAAATTAAATTGTAATCAAAATTTTTTTTTTATTCGAAAGATCAATACGTGACATTAACATTTGAAAATGATTTCGGGCATATGGGCACCGCGGCTGTTCTTGACGAAGCGCATTCTGGACGTCCAATTTTGGGCCACTTTTTCGAGCACTGCTGGCCGTATGTCACGAATAACACGAACAATGCTGGCCTCCAAGGCGTCAATTGTTGCTGGTTTATCAGCATAAACCAGTGACTTCACGTAGCCCCACAGGAAATAATCGAGAGGTGTCAAATCGCACGACCTTGGAGGCCAATTGACAGGTCCATTTCTCGAAATCAACTTATCGCCAAATTTTGATTTCAATAAGTCGATGGTTGCGTTCGCCGTATGGCACGTAGCGCCATCCTGTTGAAACCACATCTCCTCCGGATCAATGTCATCCATATTTTCAAACAAAAAATCATTGATCATGGTGCGGTAACGATCTCCATTGACCGTAACGCGAGCTCCGGCCTTATTTTTGAAGAAATAAGGTCCGATGATGCCACCAGCGTGAAAACCGCACCAAACGGTGCATTTTTCTGGATGTAATGGAGTCTGTAGGGTCTCTTGTGGATTGGTCTCGCTCCATATGCGGCAATTTTGCTTATTAACAAACCCGTTAAGCCAAAAATGCGCCTCATCGCTGAACACAATTTTGCGATAAAACAACGGACGTCCAGAATGCGCTTCGTCAAGAACAGCCGCGGTGCCCATATGCCCGAAATCATTTTCAAATGTTAATGTCACGTATTGATCTTTCGAATAAAAAAAAATTTTGATTACAATTTAATTTTTTGTGTTATTTTTTACAATTTCAAGTTCTATCGGGCTTAAAAAAACACCCTTTATATAGATTTGAATAATCAAAAATGTAAACTGAAATAAGTATAATGACATTTTTATTGACAGTACGTTGTCAACAGGATTATTTAAATGCCTTTCAAAATTCCATGCAAAAATCATAAAAAATTAAAAAAACCCGATGACCTTCAAAAGTCAAAATATTTATTCTCACTTCATATTTCTTTTAAATTCTTTAAAAAATATCGTTCTTTATTAAAACACATTAAAAAGAACGACTGTTTTAAGTAAAAAATCAGAGCATGACATTTACACAAACAATGCAACGGAAAAAAAAATTATGCAACAACAATAGATGACCAACTGAGCTGAACTTTTTTGTATGTGCAATTTGACATGCTCTACAATAAATTATTTCAACAAAATCTGTACGAGTATAATAAATTTGCAAAAAAATAAAAGAAAAAACTAAAAAGATCACACAACATATGCAAAATATGCATGAAGATGTATAGGAGGGATATGTAATAACAAAAAATCCTTGTGACAGGACATTTTCTTTGAAATAATTCCAAGAATTCTTATTACTTTTTGCTCTGATCTATTTACAAAATTTACACAACAAAGTGCTTTGCATTGCGGGTTTTTGATTAGTAGGGAAGCGAGGACGAGAAAAAAATGTCATGGCTGGGTAATTTGCATTGCTCAATGAAAAATCTGAATGCAAGATTCTGCAAAAGTAACGGTTGTTACAACTATCTAGCATAAGAGGGTAAACAGGACAAAGTAAAATTTATGCAAGAAAATATTTCACACACACACACATCTTTTTGTATGGACAACAATGCTAAGACCCCTCTGGTTTGTTTCAGCACTTATCCTCAACATAAGAAAATTATGAATATGAATTTGTAAGTATGAGAACAATGAATTTGCTGAAAATTAATCAATTTTTCTATTTTCACAATTTTAACTACTTAAACAAAATTTTTGATTTTGTATAAATTTTCAGTTTTTTTTTTTTTTGCTCTGCTTTGTTTTAATGCTGCTGTTTTCTCATATTCAATAATTGTATCATTCTGTTTTAAGAAAGAACACCTTTTCAAAAATGTATCCTTTTGAAAAAATAAAATATAATTTTTAATGTTTTCCCCTAATCTCTTTTGGACGTGGGTGGTTTTTTAAAATAACACAAGTGTTTTACTTTTTTTATTTTTTTTTTCTTAATTTTTTGTATCCCTTCTTCATAAATCTCTTATAATTGTTTTCTTTCCACAGTTTCTTTTCTTTTAAATCCCTTTAGTGTTCCCTTAATTTCCTGCTTTTTTTAATTATTGTAGAAATAAAATCAATTTTTGTAGGGCGTATTTATTTGTGAAAATCTTTAAAAGTCATTAGTGTAACTGATGGATAACAACGATCCTTTTCGTTTAAAAATTATTTCAGAAAAAAAAAGGATTAAATTTCTGCTTGTAATGTTTTCACTGTCCATAGAATTCCCAATAGTATTACACATTGAATGAGTTGTATTCTCACAGGTGAAGTTTTCAGAATTAAATGATTTGAGCTAGATTTAGTGAGTTTCTATGGCAGACTTTAAGTGGACAAATGTGAGGTCTAGTGAATTGTCTAAAGCGAATAAAAATAATAAAAATTCAAAATTGCAATATAAAAAGAAATACTTGTACTTAATGTTACTCAGAACGTAGCAAACAAAAATTTTAATCCCGAGTTAATAACAATTCAGTGCTCTTATGAACCCTTGAAACCTAAGACTCGCAAATTAAAAAAAAATAATTCTTCCACAAACCTGTCGAAAAAATATAAGTAAAATTATTACTAAATCATTCCACCATTGTATAAAACCTAAAATTAATTTAACTCTCAAATATATCGTCAAATGTTTGCCAGATAGATGTTTCTGTTAAATAAGGACGACTTAGCTCAAGCAGGGAATCGATATAGCTTGATTCCCCAATTTATGGGACAATAAACTCCAGCAATTTAGTGACATTTCCTTTTTGAGCAATACAATTGTTTAATACTTGCTAACATCAATTACCGGCAGGAAACTTGGAGCAGTAGTCAACTCTCCATAAATATCCAAAATGTGACTCAATTTGTGCAGCTATGGAAAATTATGATTGTATTATTATAGAAAGATCAATGACAATTGCAAGTGAAACGATATATCGGTCAATTGCTCGCTATGGCTTTGGTGGCATACTTCTATCCGGTGATCCTTATTTTCAAACGCACTGAGACATAATTAGGGCTCAATGTCCCGAATTATCTTAACCTTTAGCTCTTGTATTATACTTGACTTACTGTCGCATACTTTTTTTCTAAATATCCCCAAAAATAGAAACGGTGTCAGATCACATGATCGTGGCAGCCAATTAACATTGCCACGACGTGAAATAAATCTGACATTGGATTTTCTTCGGAAAAAAATAATTGTTTTGTTGGCTGTGCGGCAGGTGGAACCATCCTATTGAAAACACATCGTCCAGTTTCATATCCTCAATGTCTGGAAACAAAAAGATTGTTATAATCTCGCGATAGCGAACACCACTCACGGCAACTGCTTAGTCGATTGGATTTTCGAAGATGTTCAGCACAATGACGCCACCAGCCCTTAAAACGTAACAAACAGGCACTCTTTTTGAATACATCGGCTTTTCAACAATCACTCGTGTATTCCTATTTGTCTTAATACGGCAATTTGGCATGTTAGCGAATCCCAAAGGTGTAAGTGTGCCACGTCGCTGAAGATGATTTTCTTTGTAAAGTCACCATTTACTTTGTTTTGTTCAACCAAACATTCGGCGTATTGAAGACGCTTGAAATGGTCAGTAGACATCAGCTCTTGAGTAAATTGAAACTTGTAAGCGTGTTAATTAAAATTCGCATCAGTGATATTCTTGATATAATTAATTGTTGGTCAGAACGACGAGTCGAGGTTGATGGCTCTTCTGTCACACTATCATAAACAACAGCAAAGTCTTTGGCAAGACGAATTGGGTGAGCATGCACAGGTGTTTTTACATTTCCTACAGACCTGGTTTGCAAAAAAAATTGCGCACAATTCTCCCGATTATGGACAAATTTGGTAAGTAGGCTTCAGCTCTTAAGTCAGATTATACTCGTCAGTATGTAAGTTTAAATCTTTTTTCAAAATACGTGTTAAATATCTTCATGACATGTTCAATTATTGGGCACAAAAACAAGAAAAGGTTGACGGCTCTTCTGCTACACTATCGCGAACAACAACAATTTTTTCCGCAATCATGCACAGGTGTTTTAATATTTCCTACAGATTCGGTTTACTGAAATCTGCGCAATTTGAATTATTCTTTTATTTGTAGACACATTTGGTCGATTATGCTGACCAAAACCGATCAAAAAGTATACGAAATGCATTATGATTTGAAAGCCCAAACAAACAACCAGTCTCTTTTACTTCCAATTTGGTACTTGAAATTTGATCAGCCGTGAGATGAACTTAAATTTTTGCTACGTGCAGCCAGTTGTGTTATTAGTTCCTCTCTTCAACGAGAGGAAATAATAGCAAAATGGGGATTTTACTTAATTAATAAGCCTCGGGAAGATAGAAGTTGTACAGTTACAACAATCAGAGGTAACCTTCTCTCTTTCAGTTGTGACTTATCAAATTTAGATTAAAGTGCATTAACATTTTCAGCTACAACAGCGAAATTTTCGTCTAAACAAGCATTAATATTTCAGTCTTTTTGCGAAGAGTCCCTAAACTTAGGGACACATAATATATGTGTGTGTGTAGTTGCATCAACCAGGAAGGACTTTAAGTCCCCCCCGTCAAAATTTTTCAATTTTTAATGAAAATGTAAATAAGAATTCCAGGGAAAGCCAACTAATCGCATTGAATGTTCGGCTTAGTGTATAATCGGTTGGAGTAAGACTCCCAGATAATATGCTTAAAAATAAAAACCAAATTATTACCCAAAAAAAACAAGGAATTCGCTCTTGGAAAACACAGCATTCCCATTGGCTCTTGATAAACATATATTCACTATAAGCTTACACCATAAATATCTAAATAAAAAGCTCTCTGCATGTCTTTACTAATTCAACAAATAAGGTTACAGTCAGCGGTGCCAAATTCCTACGGTAATAATATTGAACATATTTTGGAGCCACATACCGCCTACATTTCTCATAACGTAGAACCTATCGCCTTTAATAACATCTTAGTTTTGTTCATCTATCTGCTTTAGTTTTTATATCCTCTACACCAGCTCAAAGCCTCTTAGCTTCTTAAGGAGCATAGGACCTCAGAGGTTCCCTGTCTAAATAAAAAATGCTCTCTCCCAGACATTCTAAGCGTCAAGATTTAATCGATTTAATCGATGTGTTATTGACTAGTTTTTGAAAATAGTGTAAGTTTTTAAGCACAAAGAAGAGTTTAGTAGAGCCTGACACATTGCTAAGATAATCAGGAGATAATTAAGGCTTGTGGGTTTATAAGCTGCCATCCGTTTGTACTGATTGCCAAAATAATGCAGTTATCTCTTTTATTCAGCTGCCTAAATATAGGATAGAATTTAGATTACGGGTTTAATGAAAGAACAATATCAACTCACACATTTAGTGGGGAATACGATTCTAAGGTTTCCTGCCTTTCTCGATTTCCACAGAACCCACAGCGTAATTGCTCTCAACAACTCCGTCACTCGCTACTCGCTGTTGTCTGAAATTGCTTTTCACTATTTTTACCTGGGCTCATCCTCAGTTTCCTGTAATTTGCTGCTTCGTTTACGCAGAAATTCTAATACTTAAAGTCGTTGTTGATACA
Source organism: Phyto melanocephala (assembly GCA_941918925.1). NCBI lineage: Eukaryota > Metazoa > Arthropoda > Insecta > Diptera > Rhinophoridae > Phyto > Phyto melanocephala. Next base: position 30,081,189 of record OW799237.1, on the reverse strand, counting down.
TTAGTCTGCTTAAAAAATCTTTAGGTACTGCTTGCTCCCCGTTCTTGTTACCATTAGCGATACATACTTTTCTTATATTCTATTAAAGCAGCTAATACACGCCATGTTTTTTACATGTGTCAAAATTGTACTTTTACATAAAACCGTCGCTGACTGCTTTCCAGCAGCAGAGATTTCTGCTAACGGATGTTGTCAGATGTTTTAAAAGAAGAAAATAGAGAGCGCTCTAATTGAAATCTTGTCAGATGTCTCAACACATGTTTTTTACAGAAGTAATGTTTTAAATGTAACACATAGCATGTTCGTATTTAGCAGTGTGGAATTAGACAAGTCAGATCTAAAAAACATGACGTGTATTAGATGCTTAAGCGCTATACAGAAAATGTTGCATACTGGCTAAAAACCTGTTATTCTTTGTTATGCAAGTGGAATATCTAAGCATACCACTACTATATTAAGTTCCTATTTTAACTTTTTCGTTGCTGAATCGACTGATGATTACCAACTTTCCTTATTACAGAGGCTTCCGTAAAGGCTTCCCAGTGTTTGTATCAGAATAATCTTCGATTTTTCCCGAAATTTTAAGTTCCCATGTCTTGGCAATAAAGGAGTCAATTAGCTTAGTTTAATGCGATTATAATTAAGTATTTTAACTGCAATACTTTCAAGGAGCCTGACTGAAGCTTGGTAACTCCCAAACAAAATATAACCACAAGGAATTTTTATCTGCATCAACCTATTCCTAATAGTAAGTCTAGGTTCTGATTCACAGAATCTTCAATCTTAGCTATTGGTTACAGAAACATGTTTTTTACAAGATCTCTGAATATGTTTCTCGTAATGAAAGAGTTTTCAATTTCATTTTCAATTTATATACAATAACTTTCAAAAGGTTTGTGTTTTCCGACTTCTTTAATGAAAAATTTTTTTATTTAGGGCCGTATGCATAAAAAATATTTTAGGTTTATTGAAGGCTTATTTAACAAATTTCTGTACAACATCTGTCAAACAAGCCTTTAATAATCCTAAAATATTTTTTATGAATACGGCCCTTAAAATTTTAATTTGTGCCTGAACCAACTAATGTCTAACTAAGAGACTTATTGAAATTCACATGACGGTGGGAGAAAGATCAGCCAAAGGTAACATGTAAAAGAAGTTTGACGTAATTCATAGAGAGATGGACAAAGTTTTAGTTAATAAAAATTCGTGACATACTTATAGCAGAGCAACACGTGGAATCTAGGTCTAGACCCCTCAAAAAAGAAAGATATGATTTACTTTAGCGTTATCTAAGACTTAACATCAAATAAGTTTACAAAAGACTACTTGCAAATGCATATATGTCTATGTATGTTAAAGTATGTGCTAAGCAAAACATATTAACTGATTCACAACATATATGTACGATTACATGAACATGCTTTTCTCTCTTCAGATATTTATAATAAATCATATGTAAATATAAAATGTATGCCAAAGACATCGTTTATTTACATCCTTAAACTCCTGCAATTGACACATCCCCTTCGTTGTCTGTCAAAATCACTACTAATGTCTCCTCTCCCCTCCCCACCAAAAATAAAAAATAAATAAACAAAAAAGAGATAAAAATTATATCATTTCGATAATAAGATATTGAAACAACTTAACTTCATATATCAAAACATAACCTCAATTTCATGAACAGAAATAAAAACAACATTAGAAAAAACACATTAGAAACATACGTTGTTGTACGATTTCGTTTCTTATTGTCGTCATTTTTTTTTTTTTAGCAATTTTAATATTGTAGCCACAAACAAACAAAAAACCAACAGTCAATACAAGATGTACAAAAATTGCAAAAAAAAAAACAATAACAAATGATCATTTCAAGTCAAAAGGCCACAATAATGGGATTTTTCGCTTTATCAGCGTACATTTCGCATTGATGATGGGTAACGCACAGGCTTTTTACTAGATACGAAAACATAAGTATGAACGTATGTAGTGTAGGAAAATACATTTATTATATTAAGTTATTGTGCTCTCAAACTCATATGTTAAATAGAGTATATAAGTGACCACTTTATAGACCCACATACGGACGGATGATTGTCACCCTCAACTTTTTTTTTTAATACATTCTGTTGACATTTTTTTACCGACTATAAAGCGTAGTTGATACCAATATGAAAATGAAGGCATAATGCATATTTTAATCGTATTTATAAGTATGCAGTGTTGCCAAAGTAAAATTATGCCATTTAAAGGAATTTTTTACAATATACATCTCTCGATAGCGACAGAAGGACACCATCTTATTATTGGTCATATTGAATTTCTAAGTCGATTGAACGAATTTCCTTATTTATAAATTGTAGAATCATTAACTTAGAAAATACAAAGTCCCAAAAATAAGAGAAAGTACCTTTTTAGATTGTCCATATAATTTTCAGCCCCGCCTTGAATAATAAGTCACTAATTAAAAAATCTATCTTTATAAACGGAGAAAATAAAAAAGTACTACAAAAATTGGAAAAAGGACCTTTTTGAGTTTCCTTATAATATACAAAAAGTACCAAAAAATTGGAAAAAGTACCTTTTGGGTAAACCGTATAATCTTTAGTTTCATTTTAAATCATAAGTCACAAATTTCATAAATGTAGAAAGTACAAAAAGTACAATAAAAATGTAAAAAGTACCTTTTTAAGTTTCCCATATCAACTTCAAAGTTTAAAATGTTTAAGTATCTATTTGACAATAAAATAAATTAATACACAAGATTTTTTTGTTTGCATGAAAATTAATTTGTTTTAAAAAGTACCTACATGTTTTTTTTTTCTTATTTCCCAGTTTCTAGCCCGCTAGGAATGTGTATCGAATTTTACTAAATTATATTATTTTGTATGTTTGTTTGAAAACCCTATTAAAAATATTTGTCTGAATTGGCCTAGTATTTAGGAACAATATATATTCTCCCGTAGAAGTGTCCAACAATTTTATTCTAATATTTATTTAGATTCTATTAGGCGATTTTAATAATAAATTCATGTTCTATTGTATAATATAAGAAAACTTTATTTTTTAGTACCAAAATAGGGGGAAATTTTTACCCTTACACATATGAACTTGATATAAATTCCGAAAAAAAAAACAAATTCAATTCAAAGAAAATAAAATATTAAATTAATTAATAAAAAACAAAATAAAACTTAATCACTGTCTGATGTGTCCATAGTGGCTGTTTTCGTAAGTCGGCTTTCTTTCACAAAAAATTGGTTCAATGTTTGCTGAACAGCTTTTTTTTTCAACGTAAAATACGTTTCCTTGTAGCAATTGATATTCGTAGCTAGCGTCTGGGACACTTTAAAACTCCTTCCGCTGTCAGGGTCGTTTTTTAAAAATATCTCCATAGCTTCGTCAATCAAACACATTGCTTTGGAAATTTGTTTGGAGGTCAAATTTTGTTATTCGGAGATTTCTATTGGACGGTCACTTTCATCTTCATTAGCAAATTGCAATTCCAGTTGGTTGTGCGAGGTTACCAATTCATTTATGTCAGTCTCAATTAGAAAGGGAATCCCCGAGTTTTGATGGCAAGGCGCAATTATGTAGAAACAAAAGTCGTTCCCATATTTCAGAAAAAAGAAGAAAATTTCAAAAATAAATTAAAGACTCAAACCCAAAACAACGCAACTTCGAAAATATAACGATGCACAGTGAAAATTAGTACTAATTCAGCAGCGACGCAACTTCGAAAAAACGCAAAACGAAACGACTCAGAGCGAGGTATTGGTGTATAGTTTTGACCCGTATTTTTGCCCCTTAGAGGTTGAAAATTCAAAAAAATGCCAGACACCTATAAATTACATCACCTTTATAAATTAATCTGTATAATTTTTAGTTTAACACATATAAGGGTAACAATTTTACCCTTTTTACCCCCTAAGCGTTCGAATTACCAAAAAAAAACTTTCTAAGTGGATCTGTAGTTGCAGCAAAAAAAGGAACCCATATCTTTCTTTGCTTTAGCATTTGAATCAGCTTTTAGCATAATGAATCAGTCAGTCAAGTTTTTCGTTTACACATATAGATGAAGATAAATAGATTTCTACTCTTGATGAGTTTCAAAATTGTCTCTCATTTATTTGCAGGATAACGTAATAGTCGGCAACACTGATTCAATACATATTTTATATTTTAGGCAAATTTTGTCTTTTTTCTCAATGACCTTCTCTAAGCAACACCCTACACATAGTGTGTTAAATATTAATTTGATTTATTTATATAAATTTAATTCATAATTCTAATATATAAAACTCTTGTGACGTGGTGTTTGTGATTAGACTCCTCCGAAATGATTCGACCGATTTTCATGAAATTTTGTGTGCGATATGCAACATCTATTTTCCATACCCCACAACGCCACATCTTTTTTTACGTCCCCTCAGGTAGGCCATACTGCTGGATAGATTTTCTTGAAATTTTCACATAAGACTCTGATATGATTAATAGGATACTTTTTTTTACCACGCCTACTTTAACGCCCACTCTTTAGTGCAGTTCTATATGTAGGAAAACTCCCCTATATGGCTCGACCGATTTTCATGAAATTTTGTGGACATATCGGAAAGGTCTGAGAATAGGTCAATATCTATTTTTCATACCCTTCAACGCTACGCCTTTTTTCACGGTCATATGCTGGACCGATCTTCTTGATATTTTCACATAATATAAATATAAATGGTGTGCTTAATAGGATACTTTTTTTACCACGCCCACTTTAACGCCCACTTTTTTAATTATGTACTTGCATCGCTATAGTTTTTTCTTTAAATTGTACACAATTTATAGTCCAGCAAATGCAGAAATAAACGTTTGAGAATCGGCCAACATCTATTTTACATACTCCTAAATATTTAGGTTGACTCACCCCAAGGGACAATTTACGCCTCACCTAAATAACGTAAAGACTTCGATAAAATTTTAAACTAAGATAGATCTGCATACCGTACAACACATATGGTTTACGTTCTTTTTTAATTTACTCAGAGTAAGGTAGTTATTTTTATTGAACCAAAAAAATATTTCCTAGAAATAATTTATATGGCAAAACAACGTTTGCCGGGTCAGCTAGTATATAAAATAAAAATTAAAACTAATAAACACTTTTAAAATTTTAGGAATTTTTTCTAACATTTAAATTTTTAAGGTAGAAATTTTTTAATTAAAAATTATGTTTTTGTTAACTCAAAATTGTAGAGTGTCAATTTGTCGACTATTTGTTTTTCTTTTTTTTTTTTAACGCTCATACATACTTCTTTTAATTTTGTTTTGGTTTAATTTTTTAGATGACTTACTACTGAGTGGACTTGTGGCAAACAAAAAAAAACAAAAACTAGCAAACACATACAAAATGTGGGTGACAATTTTGTTTAAGATATTTATCAATACAACCAATCACACACACACTGATACCCTCACACATTCTAACACAACATCCATTCATTTATCTCGGCATACATGTAGTATATTCTAATGTTTCAAACTCCCAACAAATGAAGGCAAAAAATGAACTTGGAAAGACAGCAAATAAAAAAATATATATAAAATAAAACATTATAAGGGTGTAAATAAAAAAATTATTAATGTTAAAAAAGTTTAATTTTGCGCAAAAAAAACCTAAAAGTAACAAAAACAGATACAAGTACTTATGGCTAAAGACACTTGATGATAATGTGCGAAAATGACCACTTACGAACACATTTGTTTTAATGCGAATTCTGTTTTGAGATTTCAAATCTTTCATTCAAATTGAGTAATCACTTGGGGAAATTTTCAAATTAGAAAATGCTGTTTGTATAAAAGGTGGTATTGTGGCTAAAAAAATAATGTTTAAGTTAATGATGAATTTGATAAAGGTTGTCCGTGGTAACATACACACAAATAATGGTTGTGCTCTTAGAAAGTTTTTAAAATTAGAACATTTGTTTCGATATTTGATGGTATTTATTGATGATGGATTTTGTAATTTGTTTAGCTATAAATTTGATGGAGTTTTTTGTTATAAAAAATGTGCTTTGATTCGACAATATCCTGTTCATTTTATCCACCAAAATCTAAGCCCAATCGAATATAAATTTTAAACGTTTCGAGTTGTAAAGACGTTTATACTAAGACATATAGGACAACCTTTAATGCGAGATCGTTGGTCCAGATTAGAAAGTTTTATTATTCTACTTTTTTTTAAACCGGTTTTCGAATATTTCGAAAAGATGCTATTTAAAAAAAAAACAGAATTTAAAACACACCTGGTAAACCAGTTTTATTCGAATAATCTATAACACAAAAATCAAATGATTTATTGAAATAAAAAGTTTATTTAAATAAAATTAAAACAATTCCCAAACGTCAAGAACGAACGAAATATATTGCAGTCATGACAGAAATTTCTAAAGAATTTTTGCTTTAAAATTTTAAAGGAACATATTTATACATTTATATGTATGTACATAGATATGCATATAAACGTATGCACTTTCATTAAACAAAATATTATATGTAGTTAACAACTTAACATATGGACATTTCCATGAATATGTCAACCACGACTATAAAAATAAAAACTCTTGAAAGTTTATCGACACAAAAAAAAACGCTAAAAGTTTACTATGCGCAGGTTCTAAGAGCTTATTAAATTATTTTAAGGGCAATAATAAGAGTTTAATCTGATTATCTCTTTGACTTATTTTAAAGAATTGCAATCAACTATTAGCGACTAAATTGTAATTGTAAATATGCAACAACAACAATTAACAATATTTATAAGAAAAAAGAAAATATAGTCCAAATAGCGGTATTTTTTTGTATATCCCTTGGATGTTGTTTTAATGTCGCGTACGTAGTGCAAAAACATTATTTGTCTCCGTCATTCGTATTTGAACAGTCGCAAGAGCATCTAATTTAGAATTAAACTTTTTTTCTTAACATAATATAAATTTGATCACCTAAGAATACTATTAGAGAAAAATCTGTCACGTACGATATGTCAAAAATTGAATTTATTATAAAATCATTTAAAGATTGTTTTCAATTAGGTATGATGGATTTTAAATGAAAAATATTTGTTTTAGTGTAAGAAATTAAAAAAAAGAAAAAAACATACCTCCCAAGATTCGCAGATTTTTTTATATTTAAATATATACCTGAAAATCACTTCTGTTTTATGCCACGTACGATATATTCTTACTCTGGATATTATAGACAACAATGATTAGAATACAATTTATTTATTTTCTATTTTGTAATAAAGTACCCTTTGAAAGGAACATAAAGATCTAATTTTGTTTCAGTTACTCTCACTTTTGCAAATCTACTCCACTTTATAGGAGTACAAATGTCACGTACGATGACATGGAAATGCCCATATGTGAGACCACACTATTCAATTAAAATAAAAAAAATTAAAAATTTTGTTTTGTTTGTTCCTTCTTTATACCCTTCACACAGTGAAAAAGGGTATATATAGGTTTGTCATTCCGTGTGAAATTTCTACAATTTTGATTTCCGACCCCATAAAGTATATATTTTCTGAAACCTTATGAATAGGGAAGTCGATTAAGCCCTGTCAGTCTGTCCGTCTTTTTAAAGCCCCCCGACATCGCTTGGACTCGGGTGATGTATTAAAATATCAGAAATATTCGGGAGTAGATCGGTATTGAAAATCAGAAACATCGGTACATAAACAACTGAGATATGAGCAAAAACCCACGACCACCTCGGTTTTTTTTTTCACAAAAACAACATTACAACAACAACATACATACATACAAACGTGTGTACTGGTTAGAGAAAACGTGGCATCGAATCCCAGCTGAGCCAAAAAAAATTTTTTTTCAATTTTTTTAAAAATTTTTTTAAAATTTTGTTTTTATTTTTTTTTTATTTTTTATTTAATATATTATTTATATTTTTATTATTTTTTTTTTACATTTTTTTTTTAATTTTTTTTTTATTTTTTTTTTGTTTTATATATACATATTATATATATATAATAATTTTTTAAAAAATTTTTTTTTAAATTTTTTAAATTTTTTTTTTAATTTTTTTTTTTTTGTTTTTTTAACATACATACGTGAATTTATAATTTTACAATGGGATGTTTTTATATATGTATGTTTTTATATATATGTACGTATTTCATATGGGATGAATGGTGACACAAACTACTGTTATTGCATGACTACACGTTGTGAAGGGTATATAAGATTCGGCACGGCCGAATATAGCACTCTTACTTGTTTAATATAATCCTTTACAAACAAAATGCAGTTTAATTGTTTTGAAGTATGCTTATCTATTTTTTTCTTTTATTGTTTTAGAACTTGACATTGAAAATTACGTTTCACTTAGTAAACATATTGGACTTAAAGAATATAAATTATAAAGTAATATTTTTAGTCTTTCAGATCACTTATAATACTTATCTAAATAAAACAAATCCTCTAAAATGTGTTTTTCATGGTTGACTTTCGTAATACATCATAACAATAACCGGTTATTTTTGCCAAAATAACCGGATAATTTAATATTCGAAAACTGGGTATTTTCATTTATTCGCCTTCGACAAAACTGAAAGAAACGGTTAAAACTGGTCGTATAATACCCTTTCGACCACCCTAGTCCAGATAAAAAGACTAATATTACTAAATAGAACCGTTTAACCCTCTAATGCAAAATTTTACATTTTCGCTATTTTTTGTCGCAAAATACTAAAAACAAAACAATAACAGCGGACAGTTTAGAAGGCTGAATATAAAATATCAACGAGATTTTAATGTTGAACTTTATCGCTATAAAAAATTAAAAATGTTATTGTTCTGTTTTGCAAACTTTTTAGTAAAAATTAAGTATTTATTAAATTCCATCAATTTAGGAATACTGGATTAGCTTCTGATAAAAAAACATAATATCGAACCTATGCGTGAAAGTATAAGTAAAATTCAGGATAATCTATTCAGCATTCTAAATAAGATCCGTTAATTTCAAGAATCGTTCTTAAGTTATCACTGAAAACGAAATGTATTTTAAACATCGCTTTTAAGTTATCACTGAAAACAAAATGTTTTCTTTAAATGGACTGTACAAATCTTAAAAAATACGACTCTTTTGCGCCTTCATGACTTTGTTGATCAACAAAAAGACCGCATTTCGAATTTAGAGAAACTACTTATAAATCGAAATGCAAATTCAACCACAGATTTTTGGCTGGTGGCATTACAAGTCAGATATATATCAGATATTGATAGTATATCGATAGCACTGTAGAACATGCCTTACAAATCGTAAAACAATTCACCAGAAATACTAAAATAGTTAGCAACTGGCTAAATATTGCGGTTCTTATCATAATCAGCAAAAAAACCCACATAACTTTATAATCCGGAAACTCAAAAGTTAAAAGCCAAATTTTGTTAGACCAGATCATGTACGATCATGCGTGAAGGAAAACATATTGACCCTATAGAAAATTGCATGATATAATTTTAAATTCTATCAGATGTATTTCCTTTCTAAAGAAAAATATTTTTATTTTAATATTCACCACTTTACTGACTTAAATAGCAAATTTTTGATAAGTCACAAATGTTGCCAAATGTTACCCTACTTTAGATAAGATTATGGTCACCATACCTGCACCACAATTACGAAACATACTTGAATAATAATTTCTCATTACAAAACACATATCAATTTGACCACTTAGAAAAACAACTAAACAAGCACATGCCATCCAAGACAATTAAAAGAAAATTTTTTAATTTATTTATTTAAGAATGATCTCTTTCAAAACAAAAGTACACACACACACACACATACCAAAGACTTGCTAACAAAAAAGGATACAAAACAAAATAGCATATGGCAGCAAACAAAACAATATATATATAAAGAATAACTATAGAGTTATTGTATGTATATTGCACTGTAATTTTAAAATTTACAATAAAATAAAACTTATACAATTGCAATTACAACTTGCATAATCATTGTTGTTTTCTTTTTTTTTAGTTCTCTTATTGCAACTGTTTTTGATTTTATTTAACTGTTTGCATGCATGTTACGTTGTCCAATACTTTCAACATTTGTGTGCTAAAGGCTGCTTGTCAATGATGACAATCCGTTGTGCTTAATCTTTATCTTTAGTTTTTTTTTCAAGATTTTGATAAGATTTTATATGTTTGCTTAACTATATTGTCATTAAGGACAATGGGGAAATCTTACATACGTAATGTTTCATATGTTTACTCAAAGGACCACAGATTATTGTGTGTTTCAAACAGGAATTGTATTTTCTTTTCTTTGTGACAAAACATGATTTCAATATTGTCATATCATTTAGTAGCATAAATATTGACAAAATTGGCATTGGCATTACTCGTTCAAATGTATGTTCATACGCACACCTTGTTATTTTAATGACAGGCTTGAGGATTTTTTTATTGAAAAGGTTTCTATTTATGTACTAAATATATGTATGTCAGACAAAATAATTTCAAAAATAACTAAAAAACTAACTTTATTCAATTTTGCTTTGTATCAAAGTAGCTTTAATATTTAACTGCTGTTTTTTTGGTTTAAATACTAAATAGTTTTAATTTTCCTAATTTAGTATGCCCTTAAATCTCTGAAACATTTTCCATATAACATGCAACTCTCTCCATAAATCTCTATATTTTTATTAACAAATAAAAAATTTAATTTATTAAATTGTTAAGTAGGACTATAAAAAACAAACCAACCAATTTTTTTTATTATTTTTCTATAAAAAAATGGTGTCAGATTTATGCCACTAGAGAACTGAAGCATTTATATATTTATACAAAAAAAAAAATCTGTACATATTTATATACAACCCCAAAAATATCTATATTATACATAAATCCCTCTATGTATGCTAACAAAAAAAAAAAATGAAGAATAAAAAAGCACACATATGCTAATATGCTTAAGCTGTAGAGTTGAATACTCAGTTGATTCGATTCCTTCATTTATTTATTCGTTTTTTTATGCACAACCCCATCCAATCATACACCAAATAAACATAATGAATTCCCGATGTTCTTAATACTCGTGCCACAAGGTACAGTGGGCCGGGCAAGTAAAATATATCCCAAATTCCCAACAAATTCCTTATTGCTATTCATAGAAATTTTTCTTTCACAATATAGGGTGTCCCAAATTTATAACATTCTTTATCTATCTATATATATAAAAATCAATGTGTGTTTGTATGTTTGTTTGTGCTTTATAGACGGTTAAAAGGCTGGAGTGATTTCCTTGAAATTTTCACAGAATCTTTCTGTATGTCTGGAAGGAACTATAGGCTATAATTTGGTTTGAAATTGTAAGTGGGCGGGGTAAATATTATATATCACGAAAGTTAATGCAGATAGAGTCTTCAAATCAAGTACGGTACACTTTGACATCTACACGAACATTTGGGTAAGAAATGGGCGGACTTTCAATAGTAGGCGTGGCCATACGAATTAAATACTAAATTTCGTATATTTAGAAAACGATATCGATTAGAGTACTAAAATTTTGCAAGAGCAACTTTGACACCCAAATAAACATTTCTGGATAAAATGGTACATTAGAAATAGTGGGCATGGCAGCTCTCATAGCAATTGAATACTAAAATTCGTATATTCGGGAAGCGATAACAGTTAGAGTACCCAAATTTTGCACGAGAAGCTTTGACATCAATATGACTATTTTGATAAGAAATTAATGCTTTAGTAATAGTGGGCGTGGCACCTGTCATATGAAGCGATAATAGTTAGAGTATCCAAATTTTGCAAGAGACACTTTGACGTCTATATGATTATTTGAATAAGAAATGGTTGATTTAGTAACAGTAGGCGTGGCACTTGCAAAATAAATATATTTTTGAACTATAAAATTTTTATTTCATTACGATGGGGGTGGCGAAGCACACCGGGCATTAGCTAGTTAAAATATTAAAATCTTTAGAATCCTATATCAAATTATTAATTAACTTTACCAGTAAGAACGCACCTTTTTCCATAACGATTTGCCATGAATGTGGCAGTTAAACTTTACTTATTTTCAAGATTATCTATATTTATTACCTCTTATTTATATAAATGACTGGATATTGTTCATATCGCTTAAGTATATAAGAGTTCATGTTGAACAAAGGGCTTCCGTAAATAATCTCCAACTTTCAACTTTCAACTTCTGTTTTTACCATTCTCATACAAGTGTTTCGTAAACGACAAGGCAGGCGGTGACCTTGCGAATTCCAATCGAGTGCCTCTGCAGATTTTAGTACATGGACTTCAATACTAACAGCCGATCCAAGACCACTTTCAACATTTCTGTCTCAATCGGCACACATTTGGACATGTAAAAAAAAACGTTTATTAGTCACCCAATGTAGCCAGAATATGCGCAGAATTTGTCTAACGGAATGATTTACAATTTTTTGTCACTTTCTGAGTGTGGTTGGCATTGTGCTCCATGTAGTGCAGTTGTAGTTTAGAACGGATTTCATACTACAGTTAAATATTCCAATTTGTGTACACAAGGAGATATTTTTTGCTCGCCATACTTTATTTAGCGAGTGAAATGCGACTCTGGCTTTGTTAATGAGTTCCGTTATGTCCATACCATAACCGCTATACTTCAAAATGCGACTACCCAGAAATCAAAACGAGTCAACATCAACAGTTATAGCTCCGTTTAGTGAACGAGCATGATTTTTCTTTTATTTTTATTTATCCTTGCGATTTTATTTAAGCACTTACATTTTTATACCCTTCACAGTGTGTCATTTCCGACACCATAAAGTATAAATTTTCTGAAAGCTTATGAATTAGGAAATTTATTAAGCATTGTCCGTCTGTCCACGTGTGTGTTGAAATCAAGTTCTTGAAGCCCCTCGACATTTTAAAGACCCGTGTAAGATATAAAAATCACAAAAATGTTTTGGAGCAGAGCGGTATTGAAAATCATCGTTATCGTCCTATAACCTTCTGAGATATAAGCAAATAAACACGACTGCCTCTGTTTTTGAAATTTTCAGCCCTATGATAATTTATCTAGAAATATTCATGAAAAATTTTGGACACATTTGTCATTAATCGGCACAGTTATAGGCAATATTTATTTGAAAAAATATATATTTTTTTAAAGATATCAAATTTTTTCAAACTCCTAAATGGTTTTTGAACACGCTAAAGATACGATATTATAAACCGTAATCTTAAAAATTATATCTAAGAAAAACTAACAAATCGGTGTGAAACCAACTGAGATATAAGCACCGAAGTACAACTGCTTCGGTGTTTTCGTAAAATTTACAATTGGAAATCGATTTTTTTTAGTTTCTATACAACCGATAGAGCAAATATGTGGATCAAATAAAAGGACTTCAGTATTAAAATATAGTTAGCCATGAAAAGAAAAAAAATGGTGTCCTAGATCAAATGACGAATATATGAGTCAAATAAAGTAGTTACGGCTTTGTCCCCTTTAACCCCCACAATATTGGTATCAAATGAAAGCGCTCGATGAGTACAATATAGTAAAATATTAAAAAGGCGTAAGATAGAAGATGGCGTCTGAAACAAAATGGAAAGGCTTGACTAGTAGAATACGGTAATTATGTAAAAATTCAAACTCAAAGATGGCACGGCAGAATATTGCCTTGTTATTTGTTTAATCCTAAACTCTCCTGTCATTTTTGTTTATTTTTTATGTTGGCAACACTTTGCTGCGCAAATGTGTAAAGTGCGCAAGCCTTTAAACAACCTATGTTCCACATTGTATAGATATTAGGAGATTGTAAAAGCTGTGCTTCAATATTGAATATTTTTTTGAAATTTTAATGGCTGTGTTGGAAGAAACCAAACATCACATTTTTAATTTTTTGCTCATCTGTATTTCGGTCTCTAGAAACTCAATTGGCTAGAAAACTACTGGATGGATTCTGATTAATTTTGGTATTGAGCTACCTTAATAGCTAAATTAAAATATAGGTTACTGAATATCGCGAGTTAATCGCCTATGACACGTGAAGACGGATTATAGAAGAAATTTCATTTAAAACAAACTATTAATTTTCACTAACAACGTTATCAAAATTTATCTTTAAATGAATACAAGTGATACTGTTGAGTCATCAATACGAACCGGATTCAGGTTGTATAAAATATTAACAGCAAGGCATAATCACACAGGTGACCTCATAGCAACAACTGATCAGGAAGCATAATGTCAAAATTTATTAAATTCGATTTGATTTTATTTATTTATGCAGGGATGGAAAATGAGATTCTCGTTTTGGTATTGAACAATTGACTTAAGTGTAATTTTTTTAATAATTATGTACTTAATTTATATATATTTGTTGTTTTCACAAATATATTCTTCTTTTTTAAGTCATTTTTTTTAACTTAGCAGAACATAACAACCGTTTTATTTATTATATACGAAATTGCCTTGACTTTCTGACATCCTCTAAAAAGTTGTCTTGTTGTATCAATTAGCCGTGGCATTTACCTGTGTGAATAAGTGTTGATTAATAAAGGTATGAAATGTAATTTCTAAACAATTTCCGAAAACATTTTCTTTAGAAAATTTTCGAAACTTTTTCTCTGAAAGAAATATTTTGATTAATTTTTCCATCTAAAGGAAAAAATTCCTATTAACTGCCAAATAAGAGCGGCAAACTTTTTTTATTTATCACAGATTTTCATATCCATACAATTTGTATAAAGCAAACCGAAATAGCTCGGAGGCAACGCTTTGCAGTTGGAACATCTATTTTTGTAAGGCGTTCCACAGAGCAAATTTTCTGTGCATATTACGGCAGATCGTGATTATCCTTTTTAATCTGAAATACATCTTCACTAAAATTTTGTTTATTCATTACATATTTTTTAAAATATCAGAAATATTTGGGAGTAGATCGGTATTGAAAACCAGAAACATCGCTTCATAAACAACTGAGATATGAGCAAAAACCCACGACCACCTCGATTTTTTCACAAAAACAACATTACAACAACAACATACATATATACAAACTTATATATTGGTTAAAGTAAACGTGGGATCAAATCCCAGCTGAGCCAAAAATTTTGTTTTTTTATTTTTTTATATTTTTTTTTTTTTAATTTTTTTTTTTTTATTTAATATATTATTTTTATTATTTTTTTTTAATATTTTTTTTTTGTTTTATATTTATTATTTATATTTTAATTATTTTTTTTTAAATATTTTTTTAAAATTTTTTTTTTTATATTTTTTTTAATAATTTTTTTAATTTTTTTTTTTATTTTTTTTATTTTTTTTTTTTAAAAAAATACCTAAATTTTTAATTTTACAATGGTATGTTTTTATATACGTATGTTTTTTATATGTATGTACGTATTTCATATGAGATGACTGGTGATAAAAACTACTGTTATTACATGACTACACCTTGTGAAGGGTATATAAGATTCGGCATGGCCGAATATAGCACTCATTTGCATCGTTTGCACAGCTTGCACTACCCTTTGTGAGTATCCTTACTGTATTTTACTTTTGTTGTTGTTTTATATTAATGTCTTTTTAGCTATTTTCAGGTTAATCAAGCGATCTTATCTCTATTTTTATTTCCATTAAGTGAGTTTTAAACAACATAGATAAACATTACTGTTCATAACACAACGTTGACGCTCTTGTTTAGGTTTGTCATTTTATCGTTTATAACAAGCACGACGCTGCCGCCTTCTTTAGGTGGTAAAATTTTATATATAATTTTCTACTTCAACTTGTAATATTTGTTTCCATACCTTTAACTTGTAAAGATTATTTAAACTTTTTTTTTTATTTTTACGAGAAAATATTTTAAAATTATTCCTCTTTTAAAAGAAAAAATATTTTTTGTTTTCTTTTACAACTTTAACAATTTTATTTTTTTTTTTAATTCTTACAAACTCTATCAACTTTGTACCACTGTCCATTGCCATCAGTAACACCAGCATCATCATGGCAATCTCCATAAGTAAGAAAAAACAAACATAAAAGGGGTGGTCTTTTTTTTTGGGTGTGCGTTTGTCATTGTGTTGCGTTGTGCTGTGCTGTTTACGTATGTGGATATATGTGCATACATACACACTTATCTATAAGTATGTGTTTTCAATATGGAATCTCTTTTCACATATAGAATTCCATTTATTGTGCAGACTCCATGCGTGTCTGCTGCCATTATTTATTTTTTCCTACCAACTCATTCATATGTAAAAAAGAAACGAAAGAATGAAATAAAGTCAAGCAAGTTTCCCCCTTTTTATACTCGATTTTTTAAAGGTTTTATTATGTCTCGTGCATAAATAAAAAACAGCCTCCGGCATTGAATTCATGTTTATTCCTCTTACCAATTCTTAAACTTTTTGCGCCATCATGGCATCAACTGGAAAAAAAATAACCAAGAAGGAAATTTAATTTTTCATATCTTAGGCATTTCAGATACAAAGTCTCACAAACACCAAACAATGTTATCCACATGTGGGAAGATGCTTTTAGTTTAAGTTACTGGTCTTCAAATATTTTCCAATCCCCATATGAGCATGCTAAGGGGTTTACTCATGTGTATCAGTTCCCTTCTTTTTTGCATTTTTTGACATTTTCATTCATCATTCATTTTTATACCCTCCAACACCACAAATGTTGAAAAAGCTTATGCAATATAAGTTTGTTATTTAGTTTGTAACACCAAGACATATTAATAGAAATATTAAAAGTACTTATAGCTTTTACAGTTCTGTAATTTTACAGGCTTATTACTCCTAAAAATCTGAACTGATCTTAATAAAAAATTTACATTTAATTTATATTGGTTACATCAGTTAGAACATACTTTCTGAAAAAATTTTGCTCTTGTTCAAAAAGCAATAGAATATAAAAATTAAATCTTAGAATTCCTGTATATTGTTTCCAATAAAACTTACAAGTTTAATAGATGATATTTCCATCCAACTATTAAGTGTGTTAGCAGTACCTCGTTTCTGTAACTTTGGTGAGAACTTCTCGCATCGAAAAGTCATGAAGCAAAAAATACCACCGTTTCTCGATTTGTTAATAAAAATTGTTTCTGTAATTAAAATTTAAAAGAGCCAACACTAATTTCGTTGTTATTAGAATATTTCCATTGAACAACTGTCAAAAAGCAAAAAAAAGACACATAAGAAGAAGAAAATTAAATGGCAAAGAAAATAAAAGTTACACAAATAAAGAAATAATTAAATTAAGGTTTAAAGTTATTAAAATGTAATAAAAAGTGTTAAAAAAATGTTTTGTGTTGTGATCATAGCTGCTGAACAACATGATAGGTGTAACATGATGAGGATTTATCGTCAAAAGTTAAGGGATGGAACTGATCCGCGCTGTTTTTAAATGTAAAATGATTTGACAAATCAAGTGTAAAGTTTCTCACAAAACTTTAATACAGAAACACAATTTCTCACATATTTCCAATAACTTACGTCAGAAAAGGTCATTTGACAGATAATTCTCAATCAAAGTACAGAAACATCTGTGTGAGAAATGTGACATTTTGTTCAATTCCCATCGGTTTTTCGTTCAATTCCTTTGTTTCATGTTAAAAGTTTTTCGATGCAAGAGTTACAGAACGAGGCACAGGATCACAAACTTTAATATGAGATTGTAGAGAAAATATGCAAAAGATCCGCGAGATATAAGAACTAAAGCCTAACAACCAGGCATAGCTAAGAGAGTTCGGTGAATGAACTATTGAATATGAACATGTGGATGCTGTTGTTCCGAGCCAAATAATCCTAAGCGATGATGCATATTTTCTCTTTGCTAACTTTTTAAATCTTACAAATTTTTGCATTTTCGGTTTTACGAATCCAGAATTCCTATTGCAGATATAAGGCTAGAAAGAGCATTGAAAACAGTTTTCCGAAAATTAATCTAGACATGCAGTGATTCTTATAGTCATTCCATGAGTTGTTTAGTTAAATTTCATATAAATTTAAGTAGCATTTCAAAACAATTTCAGTTTTTAATAACACTGCACAACAGCATTTCTGATGATTGGATATTGTTACATGATATTAGTCCAATTTATGATGATGATTTCAATTCCGAGATTAAAATTTCTATATCACCTTTAGTAAAAAAAAAGTGACACGGATGTTTTTTTTTAACACTATAAATTAGTAGCAAAATAGATCTAAAAAAATTTTCACAAACGTGTTCAAATGCGTGTATGTAATAATATAGAACAAACAAGTAAGAGTGCTATATTCGGCCATAGCGAATCTTATATACCCTTCACAACGTGTAGTCATGCAATAACAGTAGTTTGTATCTCCATTCATCTCATATGAAATACGTACAATCATATATAAAAACATACATATGTAAAAACATCCTATTGTAAAAAAAATTTAAAAAAAAAATTTTAAAAAAAAATTAAAAAAAAAATTTTAAAAAAATTAAAAAAAATATTTTAAAAAAATTTTTTTAAAAAATAATTAAAATATATTAATCAATATAAAACAAAAAAAAAATTAAAAAAAAATTTAAAAAAAAAATTTCAAAAAATATAATAAAAATATAAATAACATATTAAATAAAAAATAAAACAAAAAAAAAAATAAATAAAAAAAAATTTGTTTGGCTCAGCTGGGATTCGATCCCACGTTTACTCTAACCAGTATACACGTTTGTATGTATGTATGTTGTTGTTGTAATGTTGTTTTTGTGAAAAAAAATCGA
This sequence comes from Phyto melanocephala, assembly GCA_941918925.1. Lineage (NCBI taxonomy): Eukaryota > Metazoa > Arthropoda > Insecta > Diptera > Rhinophoridae > Phyto > Phyto melanocephala. Next base: position 30,062,382 of record OW799237.1, on the reverse strand, counting down.
GGTGGTCGTGGGTTTTTGCTCATATCTCAGTTGTTTATGTACCGATATTTCTGATTTTCAATACCGATCTACTCCCGAATAATTCTGATATTTTAATACCTCACCCGGGTCCAAGCGATGTCGGGGGCCTTCAAAAAGTTGATTTCAACATACACACGGACAGACTGACAGAGCTTAATCGACTCCTCTATTCATAAGCTTACAGAAAATATATACTTTATGGGGTCGGAAATGAAAATTGTAGAAATTTCACACGGAATGACAAACCTATATACACCCTTTTTCACTGTAAGAAGGGTATAAAAATAATTATATAATTTTAAATTTTTCTTAATTTGACAACATCATTTTAAGGAAATTTCGTGTATCTATATAATTGTTGAAGTGTACCTAAGTTTCATCATAACTGCATGAAATTTTTTAGTCCTATAATTGTAGTGAAAAATAAACAAAACAAAAATGCTAATGGCAATCATATTATGAATTTAGTTGATTATTAGGGTTTGTTTAATTTTGGGGTTCTTCTTCTTCTTTTGTTACCTATAACTTTTGCTTTCTTTAATGCACGAGTTAAATTTTTTTAGTTCATTTTAACATCGTATTGGCAGAAACATTTTAAAATTTTTTAAATTTGTATAAGAATTGGATGCCCGGAAGACTAGTCAATAGTGTGCTGATTTGGAGTATGCGGATTCCATCCCCTCCAGAGACTCTATTCTGTTACACTTTAAGGGGCAAATAGTTTTTGTTATTCCGCTCGGTTAATAAATTAGAAAATCATTTGTAATTTGTACTGTAATTAAAATGACTCATGTTAGCTTAGTGCGCAAACTGCCCAAGTCAATTTTTTATGAAATTAAGATTTTAATGCATGCATAAATTAAGATTTTAAAATAAAATGTCTATCATTAAGGGTACTATTTGAATTCTTTTAAACTCTGGTAGATAAAATCTTCTAATACTACTGCTAAGACCTTGATTTTATTACTTGTTAATTTATTTTTTAAATTCACTATGAAATAGAAAAGAACATAGAAGTAAACTAATCCAATGAAGTAATTATTTATCCCGCTGTTCAGTTGTTTGACAAATTTTTGACATTTTCATTATTTACTCAACATGTCTAATGTCATTTAACCCTTTAATTGGCCATCACACAAAATTTATGAAGTGTTTGCGTGTTTCAAAACAAATATATACAATAAATCCACCCTTTTTTCCAAACCAAATAAATTCAACAAAAATAAGTTCATATTTCATATGGCGCCACCATATGAATGACAGTAATACGCTTAGAGTTTCAGAAACCCAGACAATAGAAAAACACAAAAGATTGTGAAAAACAAATGGTCAACAAATAAAAAAAAACAAAAAAATAATTTGTTTATAATCAATTTAAATATAAATAAACTCTAAACATGCACAAAAACACTTCCAACACTAATCAAGGGGTTTTTATAGGGTTAAGCACACAATGAAAGGTTTTCTTAAACGTCAGTTGAAAAAAAAAAGAAAACGTTTTGAAAGCAAGGAAGGGTTAGTTTGTGTCTACTTTCTCTTATTGACCACCACTTATATGCTTAATATCCCATAAAATTTATGATTATTTTTATTGTTTTTTAATTCACACAATTCTAAACATTTTTTTTAATTTCGTACTAAAAAAGACAACAACACTCTCACCATATGGTGAGTAATCATTTTCTAGAAACTGACATATTTTTGATTGTTTGCTAGTAATTATTAGAGTAATTTTAACCGTTAGTTTTCTGGAAGGGGTTAAAACTATAAAACTTAACAAATGATCATGTTTACACTTAATGGTATCCAATGGAAATGTTAACAAATTTATCCTTTACTGAACCTTTAATATGTAAGTGATGACGTGAAAAGATAATTATAATTGTTAGTTTTATTTTTCATGGTTAAAGGGTTTATTGCAATCTATTTTTTTTTTCTGTGAAACAATTATCTATTTAAGGGTTAATGTTAAGGAGATAATGTTTATGGAAATCAATATGATTATGTGGGCAATTTTGAAAATGTTGAAGAAATATTATACGCAGCTGTTATGACCCTTTATAAGGCAAAAAAGAAAAACTCTGTCAATAAGTACAGCCTAAAAAAAATTAAGAAAATAAAACTTAATTCAATGCGTCTATGAAATTGTACTGTTAGAACCAAGGCATATTAATCAGGCATAATTACAACGACGAATTTACTTTGATGTTCTTTGCCAAACACAATTTATAAAAAACAAGTAACAGTACTATATTCGGCCGTGCCGAATCTTATATACCCTTCACAACGTGTAGTCATGCAATAACAATTGTTTGTATCACCATTCATCCCATATAAAATACGTGCATACGTACACGTTAGAATAAATGTGGCATCGAATCCCAGCTAAGCCAAAAAAATTTTATTTTATTTAATATATTATTTATATTTTATTATTTTTTTTAATATTTTTTTTAAGTTTTTTTAAAAAATTTTTTTTAGAAAAATTTTTAAAAATTTTTTTTAAATTTTTTTTTTAATTTTTTTTAAATTTTTTTTTGTAGTTTTTTTTTATTATTTTTTTCTTATTTTTAATATTTTTTTTTTGTAATTTTTTTTGTTTGCTATGTTTTTTACATGTATGTATGTATGTATGTTGTTGTTGTAATTGTGAAAAAAAACGAGGTGGTCGTGGTTTTTTGCTCATATCTCAGAAAGTTATGGGGCGATTGTGCTGAATTTCAATAGCGATTCATTCCTGGATATTTCCAAGAGATTGATACCATATACAGATCTGAGGAACATATAGTTGCTTCTAAAAGTTGATTTCAACCAACACACGGGCAGACGGTCAGGGCTCAATCGACTCCTCTATTCATAAGCTTTCAGGAAATATATACTTTATGGGGTCGGAAATGAAAATTGTAGAAATTACAAACGGAATGACAAAGCTATATATACCCTTGTGCACCACAGGTGAAGGGTATAAAAACTATCAATATATTCACTACTTTGGTAGCGCACTTCTTACTATCTATTCAATTTCAAGTTTTTTCTTTAATTACAAAATGATTTTCATACATATTCTTTTTTTTACACATATTTTTCTTACACTGACTACTCTGTAGCGTGAACACAGTGAGAACGCCTTATAACGTGAACAAATTTGTCGGTTATCCAAATCGTTTTCATAAAAAGGGGTATCCCCGTAAATGATTGCAGAGGTTTAGTTTAGTGCGCACTACTGATTTAGCACGATCTAATCAAAAGTTTTTCGTGAAATATGTATGTCACAAAAACTACCAATATTCTAAAGTTAAACTTCTTGTGATTGAAAAGGCAAAAAATCCTCGCTCTTTTAGAAATTTTTAATCTTCTGTGGACTACAATTGCTCCAAATCATAATGGATGACAGCTGCCATTTTTAAAAATTCGTTTAACTATTAATGGACGCTATTGGCTACTTAAATTCAACTTGGCAACGTCTTGAAAAGAAAACAATAGCAAAATCCTGCTGAACATTTTTAGCTCTTTAGGAGATAAAGAAGACTGTGAAGAGGATATCCCGTTAGCTTTTTAAGGGAAAGAATTTGTTCAGCAATTAAAATTTAAAAATTAAAAAATAATCTAAAAAAAGGTAACACATTGTTTTAGTTAATTTTAACGTACTTTTTTTCTAACAAAACATATGTACATAACAATCCGAAAAACAAAAAAATATATGAATTTGAGTTAAATCACATGTCTAATTGATTTGGAAATTTTAAAGAGTAACACCTTCGTCAACATGAACAACTTCGCAAACGTGAACACGCTCGGTTTTTAATAGTTTACGTTACCGCGAGTCTACTGTTTTTACTTTTCTTTATAAACTGAATAAGTAAAGTATTTTTAATTCCCCTTATTATCGCCTATCTCAACCAAAATGCATTCTTCTAAGTGTATGAATCTAAAATAAAAAAATTACTAGATATACAAATAGAAATAAGAAAATAATTAGCACCTGATTTTAGAATTCTATATTCTAAAAAATTAAAAATTACAGAAGTACCATACGAATAGGAAAAGTGCCTCTGTGTCGCTCATATCAATTCTGTCTTACCTCAAAGAAATAGTCACTAATTTAAAGAGTCTATGTTCGCAAATCCTTGACTACATAATCGCTTATTTCATAATTGTACCTTCATAAACGTAGAAAATACAAAAATTACCATGCACAAATGCGAAAAAGTACCTTTTGTATTTTCAGTCTCAACTTGGATCGATTGTCCGTAATAAAAAAAATCTAAACGTAGAAAAAACAAAAAGTACCATTAAAACAAAGAAAATTGCCTTTAGGGTTAAGCATGCGATTTTCGGAACGTAACAATGATTCCACCATCTTTTAGTCCAAACAATCAGTTTCGCTAGATGTAGCGGTGTCTCAACATACACTTGAGGATTATCATCACCCCAAATATAGTAGTTTTGTTTATTAACGTATTCATTCAAACAAAAGTAAGCTTAATCGCTAAATAAAATTCGCTTATGAAATTTGGGATCAACGGCAATCTTGTTTTAGGTTTGCTATTCATGCGTCAGTCTATTCATGTTGAGTTGCCAAACAAAACTACACATAAATCTTTTGTCAGCTGAAAAAATGGCCTTCAGTTTAAAAAGTGTTGCCAACTTAAAGTTCTATATTTCTTATAAAAAACCATATATGGTATTCGCCATCAGCTGGGCTGATAATTTAACTTGTATTAATGCTTCTTGGTTAGAAATTTTATATATAAATATTAAGAGGCAAGTCAATTTTTTGTTACACATTATACAACCAATAAAAAAATATACCATTTGAAGGGAATATTTCTGCAGATATGCAAAATCTTTATCTTATTCAAAATTGTTCATTATTTTAAGAGTTATTAGTGTTTAAAGTTGCTACTAACGCATAAGCAGAACATATGTATGTAACAACACAAAAAATTAATAAGCATCAACATTGTTGATATAAATTGTTTTTTCAAAGAATGTTTTTTGTGTGTGCTATAAAAAACATAACAAATATGGTACAATTTTCTTATTTCAAATTAATATTTAATTTATTTGTACTTTTGCTTAAGTCACCATTTGTTGATTGAAAATCTTTTCTCTTCATAAAAAATTAAAAAAAAATAATTAAAAAACGTTTAAAATTTCGTTAACGTGACCAAAATCTTACTATCAAACATCAGATCATAGAATCTTAAATGATTACAGTAGACTCGCGGTAACAAAAACGCTGCCTTACGTAAACACCGGATAAGATGAACATAATTTTTTTTTACACTGACTACTCTGTAGCGTGAACACAGTGAGAAAGCCTTATAACGTGAACAAATTTGTCGGTTGTGCAAATCGTTTTCATAAAAATGGGTATCCCCATAAATGATTTCACAGGTCTAGTTTAGTGCGTGCTGCTGATTTAGCATGACCTAATCCAAAGTTTTTCGTGAAAAATGTCACAAAAACTACCAAAATTCTAAAGTTAAACTTCTTGTGATTGGAAAGGCAAAAAATCCTCGCTCTTTTAGAAATTTTGTATCTCCTGTGGACTACAATTGCTCCAAATCCTAATGGATTACAGCTACAATTTTTGAAAATTGGTTTAACTAATATTGGACACTATTGGCTATTTAAATTCAACTTGGAAACGTCTTGAAAAGAAAACAATAGCAAAATGCTGTCTGAACATTTTTATTTCTTTACTTTACGTCTAGACGAGTCATTGATTTGTCCAGACTAGAACAAAACGTCGGCAGAGCAACTGGCAAAAAATTATTCATGTTCATTGATATGGTTAAAACGTATAAAGTGTATTTTGTCGCAATTTTTATGTGTCGTCTCTTTCTTTCATATTCAAAATGCCTTTTAATATCAGACATCGTTGTTCGAACAAATGTTCTGACAACGCTGTTTGAACAAGAACAAAAAAGGTAACACATTTTTTAAATTAATTTTAAAGTATTTTTTTTTTCCTTACAAACCATATGTATATAACAATTCAAAATACAAACAAATATATGAATTTGAGTTATATCACATGTCTAATTTATTTGGAAATTTTAAAGATTTACACCTTCGTTAACATGAACAACTTCGCAAACGTGAACACGCCCGGTTTTTAAAAGTTCACGTTACCGCGAGTCTACTGTATTATTTTTCAAATATAATGGCCAATTATCATAGTCTCACACTAAAATCGACTTCTCTATAAACGACTTGCAAATTGAAATCTTTTATTTTCAATCTTGCTATTGAAGACAAAAATTAAAATTACTTTAAGTAAGACCAGAGTAAAGTTGGTGACACGTAAAATATTTACAGCTTTTAAAATGGACTGGTTATAAGTATGCATATGTCTACTATCATGTATTAGTTTCGCAACAATTGCAATTAATAAGAGGAACATATGGTATAGGGAAGCTGGATCGAACAGCTTCAGTTTGTGTCAATTAATAAACTAAAAGTGCCGTTCTTTGCTTAGTGTACATTCTTATTCGTTTTAAACTAGGAGTTAACTTTATAACTTAAACACTTTATAGTTTAAAAAATATAATATATTTTTGAATAAGGTAAGTAAGGGCCATAATTTTAAACATTTAAAATGTTAACGAAAAGTCTTTATTAGTTTAGCTCTGCTTAGTTTAGTTTCTGCTACTTGTTGTGTATGTATTGCAAAGATATGATTTTATTTGCATATTTGTTTGGATATTTGCAAAATTCTCGTACAATTAATGTTCATTTGGTACAATTCTATTATTGAAATGGTACAATCTTAAAACTTCTAGAATCCAACAGTGCAATATAGTCCCATTTACTACTATATTACTGTCGAACAAGTCGTTCGCAAAACATACTGCGAACAGCATAAAGAAATATTTTATTTTGTGTCCTTAAAAATCGTATGTAAATATAAAAAGGAAATAATATCAGAAAGTTAAAAACTAAATACTCAGTTTTATTGCATTAAGTCTTTAGATTGAAGGGTATATCGAATTTTGCATCACCTAAAAAAATGTATGTAAATACATGTCCAATAAAAAATACGAACAAAGCATGTTTGTAGAGAAGAAATGTAAAAGTTTCCTGCTTTGGAGGAGGGTAAAGATGGATGTGAATATAATTGATTAATTTTGTTCATTGATTCATTAACTTTCACTACTTCATCAAAGTAAAGCTTTTTTAAGCTCATGTCTCAATTTGAAAACTTAATATTGGTCCTTCGAAAAACTATACCTCTTTGCTGGGTGGCGGTATGGAATATTTTTCGAGCAGAATTAAAAAAAAATTGCAAAAGATTTTCGAAAATGAAAACTATTTTACAGAAACATAAAAACATAAATTCTTCACTATACACATTATACAAACATTTAAAATGCATACAAAAATTTAATTTAAAACAAATTTTGCCAACATAGACACACCCATATTCAACTAATCTACAATATTCTTGCCTCGGCTTTCTAAATTAAATACTTTGTAGCTTAAGTTGAAAGAAAATACAATTAAAACCTCTTTTCAAATCTGCAGAGTATAAATCTAAGTCCTGCATATCTTTAACATAAACAGTTTATCCGGTAGTCGTCAAGGATTACGACTATTTACTCTACTAATGAGTAAAATATTTAAACCAAGTGAATGCTAATGATTTACGCCTACCAAATAGTCGTAAGATGCTCATATTTTGTTTAACACTCGCATTTAGTTAATACCTTGTCTTAAGTAAAACATGATTTAATTTCAAACAATTTTAGTCTGCGTATGCAAATCCTTACTTGTCATGCAAATTTTTCGTATCTGCAATGTGTTTAAATCTGATCCGTTAGTCTGTTTAGGCAAACTGTGGTAAAACATTTGCAAAAAAAAATGTTTTCTTTCTCTGCCCATGGTAATAGCTCTAGCTGCTCTTTGCAAATCCTTAGAGCATATTTTTCTTTTAAATACTTTTTAGCTGAACTTATGTAAAATGTCTATGATCCTTTTTCAAAGGGCTAATACCGTCCCTATTATGATGCTTTGGCTATTTCTTTTGTATGTGCTGTGATGCAAAGATTATCAGATCTAGTTTTAACAAATACTTTTTAATCTAGAGCACACGCGCTGTTGTTTGTTTAAAATTCCTGTTTCTTGTCTTGTGTCTTCCGTCTTGTGTTTCTTAAGATTTGCATCTGTTTATTGTGAACCAGTTCTGGGAATAAAAGTCTTAGATATTCTTTTCAAGATTTTTGTTTGCATCTTTAATTTATTTTTGTCTTTCTTCTAACGTAATCAAAGAAGAGAAAGAGTAACAATTGGGATTATTGTAACAAATATCCTTTGGCTATTAGTTTTGTGTGTGTATGTGTGTCTCAAGGTGTATGCCTTGGACATTTTGCGTGCGGTCTTTGGCAAATTGCACGTTGACCCTGCATTGTTAACAGATATTTATTCTATAAGGGTTAGAAAGGCTGCTCAATGGATTAAGTTCAGTTCTTTCAGATTCTTAAAGAAACATTTTATGTATTATTAAAACCAGCAGAATTTTATTGTATTTTTGTAAAATAGTTCAGGACTTAATAAAAATAATTATTTTTTTTTTTATTATTGGACAAATTCAAATTTACAAATCTATGTAATAAAAAAATTTAAACTCATATTTATACCTATAATAAAAAATAAATGTTTTTATATTCTATTACCCTAAACCAATTAGATAAATAGCGCATTTTTATACCCTTCACCTGTGGTGCACAAGGGTATATATAGCTTTGTCATTCCGTTTGTAATTTCTACAATTTTCATTTCCGACCCCATAAAGTATATATTTTCTGAAAGCTTATAAATAGAGGAGTCGATTAAGCCCTGACCGTCTGTCCGTCTGTCCGTCTGCCCGTCTGCCCGTCTGTCCGTGTGTTGGTTGAAATCAACTTTTAGAAGCAACTATATGTTCCTCAGATCTGTATATGGTATCAATCTCTTGGAAATATCCAGGAATGAATCGCTATTGAAATTCAGCACAATCGCCCCATAACTTTCTGAGATATGAGCAAAAAACCACAACCACCTCGTTTTTTTTCACAATTACAACAACAACATACATACATAGATACATGTAAAAAACATACCAAACAAAAAATATTAAAAATAAGAAAAAAATAATAAAAAAAACTAAAAAAAAAAAATTTAAAAAAAATTAAAAAAAAAATTTTTAAAAATTTTTTAAAAATTTTTCTAAAAAAATTTTTTAAAAAAATTTAAAAAAAAATATAAAAAAAAATAATAAAATATAAATAATATATTAAATAAAATAAAATTTTTTGGGCTCAGCTGGGATTCGATGCCACATTTATTCTAACGTGTACGTATGCACGTATTTTATATGGGATGAATGGTGATACAAACAATTGTTATTGCATGACTACACGTTGTGAAGGGTATATAAGATTCGGCATGGCCGAATATAGCACTGTTACTTGTTTAAACTCATGATGACATAAATCTTCAAAAGCATTCGGCACTGATTGAAATATTAATAAAACAAGGAGAATAGTGTGCATTAATGATTTCTAGATTTCAAATAAAATTATATATGAATTTTATCCAAGCTTGAGATCAACTTTTTTGTTTTTTTATAAAAAATTATTTATTAGCAGGGCAAGTATTATAAGCATTTTGCTTTAAAAACTTTTTTTGCTTGTTATACCCTTCACACAGTGAAAAAGGGTTTATATAGGTTTGTCATTCCGTGTGAAATTTCTACAATTTTCATTTCCGACCCCATAAAGAATATATTTTCTGAAAGCTTATGAATAGGGGAGTCGATTAAGCTCTGTCAGTCTGTCCGTCTGTCCGTGTGTATGTTGAAATCAACTTTTTGAAGCCCCCCGACATCGCTGGGACCCGGGTGAGGTATTAAAATATCAATATACGGGAGTAGATCGGTATTGAAAATCAGAAACATCGGTACATAAACAACTGAGATATAAGCAAAAAACCACGACCACCTCAATTTTTTTTCACAAAAACAACATTACAACAACAACATACATACATACAAACGTGTATACTGGTTAGAGAAAACATGGCATCGAATCCCAGCTGAGCCAAAAAAATTTTTTTTTTTAATTTTTTTTTATTTATTATACCCTTCACACAGTGAAAAAGGGTATATATAGGTTTGTCATTCCGTGTGAAATTTCTACAATTTTCATTTCCGACCCCATAAAGTATATATTTTCTGAAAGCTTATGAATAGAGGAGTCGATTAAGCCCTGACCGTCTGTCCGTCTGACCGTCTGTCCGTGTGTATGTTGAAATCAACTTTTTGAAGCCCCCCGACATAGGTTGGACCCGGGTAAGGTATTAAAATATCAGAAATATTCGGGAGTAGATCGGTATTGAAAATCAGAAACATCGGTACATAAACAACTGAGATATGAGCAAAAACCCACGACCACCTCGATTTTCTTTTCATAAAAACAACATTACAACAACAACATACATACATACAAACGTGTATACTGGTTAGAGAAAACGTGGCATCGAATCCCAGCTGAGGCAAAAAAATTTTTTTTTAAATTTTTTTAAAATTTTTTTTAATTTTTTTTTTATTTTTTTTTTATTTTTTATTTAATATATTATATATATTTTTATTATTATTTTTTTTTTTTTAATTTTTTTTTTATTTTTTTTTTTGTTTTATATATATTATATATGTATATATTTATATATATATATATTTATTATATATGTATATATTAAATTTTTTTTTTTAAAATTTTTTTTTTATTTTTTATTTTTTTTTTGTTTTTTTTTAACATACATACGTGAATTTACTGTTATTGCATGACTACACGTTGTGAAGGGTATATAAGATTCGGCACGGCCGAATATAGCGCTTTTACTTGTTTTACTTATTAATACTAATATTACACCTTTTCGCACTTAGATATGTTTTTTTTTATGTTTAACCAAAAATGCAACAAACTGCATTATATTTGTTTTTGTAAAAAAAAACGTTAAATATTTGACATGTTGTATACTTTACTAATGTATTTTTTGTGTGGTACAAGTTAATTTAGTACATTGAAATTTGTTTTTGCAAAATTTAACTGTCGTCAAACTGGCGAAGTTTCGAGTGTTTTATTTTAAAAAAAACTGATTTTAACTGAAAAGAAAATGTCAAAAGAAACAAAAAAATAATTTAATGCCCGTTTGGCAAAGGAATACCCACAAATATTAAAAGCCGATAATATAATAATACGTTGAACAACATTTTGGAACATCAAAACATAAAACGGCTGCTGAAAAGAAAACAAACAAAACTGTGTTCAATCATTGTTGACTGCTTACATAGATGATCCAACTATAAATCCATTTAATATGGAGTTATGCAAAATGTTTGTGACTGCAAATTTTCCATGGTATAAAGTTAATGATACTGGCATTATATCATTTTTAAACCAATTTACAAATCATTCTCTACCTTCTGAAATGTCTTTTCGCTCCAGAGTAAAGCGGCAAACAAAAAAATGTTGGGTATCATTGGATGAAACAACTGACTGTGAACTACGTTTGGTTGCGAACGATGAATATATTGATGCCATATCCCCAAGTGAACTATTGGTTTTTATACCCGCTACCAAAAAAATGGTGGGGGTATATTCATTTTGTCATTCCCTTTGTAACACATCGAAATATCCATTTTAGACCCCATAAAGTATATATATTCTGAATCAGGGTTTGATTTGATGACGATCTAGCTATGTCCGTCCGTTTGTCCGTCTGTTGAAAGCACGATAGAGGTCGTACCGAAAAGCTAGGGGGCTCGAATTTTGCCAGAATCTTTCTTATAGACAAGGTTTGTTTGGAATTGGGCTAAATCGGAATATTAGGAAGAGAGTTATAGCTCGAAAAGCAAGAGTAGGTCGAAAAAACCGTGCCCTTCGAACATCGAATAAAATGGAATTGTTTCCAAACGCATTAACGTAGACTCATGAAACTTCGAATATATATTTCCTGAGTAAAAACAATATTTTTCCCCGAAAATTATCTAAATCTATGCATTATGAGAGGAGTTATCGATCAAAATGTACGAAAATTTATACCGCACAGTGTATTTTTCGGTATATTTAAAAACAAAAACGTCATAAAAGCAACAAAATTGGATGTACGACTCTGAAATTTTGCACACTTTGCTTTTTGGTAACACGCTTTTTTGTAACGGAAAATCAATATGCCACGCCCACTTTTACGCCCACCTCCTATATAACGTTTTACCTAAAATTCATATAATTTCTCTATTAATAAAGATTTTGGAATAATAAAGGAATATATTGAAACACCTAAGTTGTACTCATTCGCAAAAATAACTTTGACACGCCCACTATAACGCCCACTTTTTACGTTATCTACCGTTAATGAAATTTAAAAGCTCATAAAACTGCCAAAATTAGAGGTGCGATGATCAAATTTGCTACGTATATCCTTCTAATCAATGTAATTGTTGTGCCAAAAAGTTTAGGTGACACGCCCACTTTAACGCCTACCTCCCATATAACGGTTTATCTTAAATTCATGTAATTTCTCTATTGACAAAGTTTTTGGGAAAATAAAGGACTATATTGAAATATCTAAGTTGTATTTATTAGCAGAAGCTTTATTGATACGCCTACTTTAAAACCCACTTTCGCTAAAAGACTAAATTTACGAAAATATTTTAAAAGCATATCGAAGTTATAAAGGGTGGTTAAATTTTAAGGACCAATGCTGAATTTAAAAAAAAAAACAAATTATTAGGATATTATTATTTCTTTTTGTAGTTATAATATTTGTATGGTTCAATTATGTATTTAACAAAATATCGGCCAAAAAAAAGAACAAAAACTGTTGTATGACCTTAGGCTTGGATAATTAAATATAAAAATTTAAAAAAAGAGGTCAAATAAAATAAATAATTAAACCTGAATAACTTTAACGCGTTGCTCATTTGCGTATCTTTCCACTGTTCAAATTAAGTTAGTCTGAGATTGAGAAATGTCAAATGAAATGCAAAAAAACACTTGTTTATGTGTGGTTCACCTTCAACAGTGGCCCTTAAAAATTAACCACCCTCTACAAAGAAAGTAATACATATTTTATTATAAAGAGATTATTCCATAGCGATTAACAAAATAATAAATATTGTGCTTTAAATGTACACAAAATTGGTGGTGGGTATAAAAGATTCGGCACAGCCGAATATAGTGCTCTTACTTGTTAAATATGCCCCTGTAACTTCGACTGATTTAGAACGAATATTTTC